>JAQSUU010000636.1:28750000-30000000 GCA_038087645.1 Saccharum hybrid cultivar R570 | reverse complement strand
TGTCCTGACAGACATACGAAGATTGTAGAAACAAGACACGCTGTGTTCTTGGAGGATAACATGATCAGGGGGAGCATGGTAGCACGAGAAATAAGCCTACAGGAGAAACGGGTACATGTACCCACTCCGATGGTTGAAGAACCATTTTTTACGCTACCTGTTGCTGTTGAGCCGATAGTGCAGGATACTGCAGAGCCAACACCTGTTGCAAGTTCTCCCGTGGCGACAATAAATGAACATGAGGAACCTGTCCTTGAGGAGCCTGTCCTTGAGGACCCCATAGAACCAAACGTCGCACATGAGGAAGAACAACAACAGCCCAATGTGGAACAAGTGCCAGAGGCCCTAGAAGGTCTCAAAGAACAAGAAGGTCAGCGATTTCTAATGACTATGAAGTTTATGAAACAGAAGAATTTCAGATGGGGGATGATCCCACCTCATTTGAAGATGCCATGAGAAGCGACCACTCATCGAAGTGGCTTAATGCCATGGAAGATGAAATGAAATCAATGAGTACCAACAAAGTTTGGGACTTGGAAATTATTCTTAAGGGAGCCAAAACAGTAGGTTGTAAATGGATCTACAAAACAAAATATGACTCCCAAGGGAACATAGAAAGATTTAAAGCGCGACTTGTGGCGAAAGGCTTTACGCAAAGAGAAGGGATTGATTACAATGAGACGTTTTCTCTAGTCTCATGTAAAGATTCCTTCAGAATTATAATGGCACTTGTGGCCCACTATGATTTGGAGTTACATCAAATGGATGTAAGAACGGCGTTCCTTAACGGGGATTTGGAAGAAAATATTTATATGGCACAACCGAAAGATTTTGTTGTAAAAGGAAAAGAAAATATGGGATGCCACCTAAAGAAATCAATCTACGGATTGAAGCAAGCCTCAAGACAGTGGTATTTGAAATTTGATAGAACGATAAAAGGTTTTGGGTTTAAGGAGAATGTTGAGGACAATTGTGTTTACGCAAAATTCAAGAATGGGAAGTATATATTCCTGATCCTATATGTGGATGATATCCTGCTTGCTAGCAGTGATGTCAGTCTACTAATGGAAACGAAGAAATTCTTGTCCTCAAACTTCGATATGAAAGATCTCGGTGAGGCCTCGTATGTTTTGGGAATAGAGATTCACCGAGATAGAAGAAAGAGGGTACTGGGACTGTCGCAAAAGGCATACATAGAAAAGATTTTGAAGAAATTTAGTATGCATGCGTGCAGTTCTTCACCTGCTCCTATTGTCAAGGGCGATAGATATGGGGAACATCAATGTCCCAAGAATGAATATGAAATTAACCGAATGAAAGCGGTACCGTATGCTTCAGCAGTTGGAAGTTTACAATATGCTCAAGTGTGTACACGCCCTGACTTGGCTTTTGTCACCGGGTTACTTGGCAGATATCAAAAGAATCCAGAAATAGAACATTGGAAATTGGTGAAGAAAGTCCTGCGTTATTTGCAGGGTACGAAAGGCCTCATGCTAACGTACAGAAGATCTGATTCCCTGCAGATAGAGGGGTATTCAGATTCCGATTATGCGGGAGAAGAAAGAAAATCCACGTCAGGATATATATTTACTCTCGCAGGAGGGGCTATATCGTGGAAAAGCTCCAAACAAACCGTAACTACATCCTCGACAATGTATGCCGAGTTTGTAGCATGCTATGAGGCAACAGGGCAGGTGAATTGGCTAAAGAAATTCATACCCGGATTGAAAGTTATTGATGAAATAAATGAACCGATGAGGTTGTATTGTGATAACAACCCAGCGGTACAATATGCTTACAACAATAGGTCAAGTGGTGCTGCCAAACACATTGACATAAAGTACTATGTTGTAAAAGATAAAGTTCGGGATCATATTATAAATCTTGAGCATATAAGTACAGAGAAAATGCTCGCGGATCCGCTCACTAAGGGCTTACCACCCAACGTGTTCAGAGAACACGTAGCCGGCATGGGTTTAAGGGAAAGCCTATGATTCCCGAACATACGAAGGGCCCAGAAGAAACTTCATTCCAAAACAGAGAAATATGTTGTAGCTGTTAGTCCAACGGCACTAATTGCTGTGACGATGAAACAGTTTAATGCACTAATCTGCAATGGAATAGGATAGAAACAAGAAAAATATGAATCGAAAGTTTGAGTATGAAATTAAAGAACGAAGAAGATGATGAGAGATCAAGGGGGAGAATGTTAGGTTTTGATCTCCCCGGCCTAATGGGCCTTGTTCTCGCGCCCTGATCGGGGGCGCCCAGCCCAATATGGTTGGTGGGCCCCCGTCGCACAGCGCTATATATAGGAGGTGGGGGCCGGGGCTCAAGGCACGAGGTTCGCCGCAGCCAATTCCCCACCGACATCCTAATCCCTAGACCCGATCTTGAGAAGGGGCGCTGCCAGCGACGGGAAGCGCCACCGACCATATTGGGCTGGGCGCCCCCGATCAGAGCGCGAGAACAAGGCCCATTAGGCCGTTGGGCCTAATGACAGGGAGATCAAAACCTAACAGTCCAAAATTTACTGCTGCGATTTGAGCTAGAAATTGCATTGTTTTACCAGTCTACACATGAACTGAATTCCAACCACTTGTTCTGAAACTCCTGACTTGCATCTTCTCTGCGTACCATCAAATGATGTAACTTAGTTGCAGTTTGAGATTTATCCTTCACTGATTTGCACTAAATGTACATTCCACCCTTTTTCTTTATACTATATAAGCAAAAGACATTAGCACTGTTGTAAATAGTACCCAGAGCCGAATCTGACCTTCCATTAGTTCCTGAAACAATCACTTGGTTTGTCAGTCGAAAAATTAAAGAACAAAGCAGGTAGCCTGGTACATATAGTTCAAGATTTTTGTTTAAATGTTCAACAGTCCATGTACTGAATTCTGACATTAATAGCTAAGTATTGTCAACTTAAGGTTTGAGTTTTTCCTCTACTTTTATGAATCTGGGTAACTAACTGTAAAATGCTGACACACTGTGACTATGTGTCTATGAAACATGCTTGCCCTGAAATAGGGGAGGAGATCTGCATTTCACTGGACAACTAACTTGGATGGGTTGTTTCATGTGATTGATGATTATTATCCATGCATCTGTCTTTACCGTTCTAACTTTGTATTGATGTCTCTTTTGTTACGGCCCACCAAAGACACAGAACATCTATCTTGGACCACACTGTGTGCGCCATTTGGAGAAAACAAGGCAGAGAATACTTTTGTTAGAACCGGGTGTCGTTACTCGTGACAAGAACAAAGCAAGGTAAGCTTATTACAAGGATCTTGGAACTGTGCTGAACAGCAAAAGGAAGCACCGCTGGAGACTTACATTGCCAAGATGGTGTCAACCATACCAAGGACCCCTAGAAGTGATCTGTTTGGCTTGTCGATCGCGCCTTGTCCACAATGATGCATGTTTCCTGTCTACATCTCAACTAAGTGAAAGTCCGGAAACTTATCAGTGTACTGGAAATTGTTTCTGTTCAGCCCTCTTATCTTTTTTTTTTCTCTATAAACATCAGTCCTATAATCTCTAGCTGTAGGTATTCCTGGTCCGTGGATATGTACTATCAGATTTCTGATCCTGAACAATCATTGTTTGCTTTGAATGGAAAATTATGTTCCTCGAGCATCTCCTGTGGTTTGTATAGTTTACATTCCAGGCAACTTCTATTGAGATTAACTATTTGAAAATTGATAGCCCTCGATTTGTTAAGGCGTTGCTTTGTGTATTTGTGTCCAATGATTCCTGAGGTCCTGTGGATGCCATGATCTTTGTGCCCCTTGGTGGTGGTGTAAGTAAAATTTTCCTCCACGAGAAGAGTGACCTGTGATATCGATTGCTTACAAAATGCTCCACGACTGCTTGATAAGGCGCGCAAGGCGCGTAAAAATTTCTAGTAATTTTAAATTTCACAGCTGATGCGTGAGTATTTGAATTTGGAGTATGAGTCACAGTGGACTGGACTAATTAAGGATATTTGCTTCTATGCTATTGCGGCTTGTTACGCGCAATTGCAGTCGCAATATCAGCCCGCTATTTAAAATTGCAGCCGCAAAGTTCCAGGATGCAAAGTTCAGAGCGCTACCTCATAGCGGTAGCAGCAATGGACCACTACCGCTATTACGGGTACAATTGTGGCTGCTACCGCCGCTATTTATTAGCTTGCGACCATTGCATCCCCGTCGAATGCAGGTGCCTGCTCAACCCACAGCTCCGCAGCCCACCCGGACTCCGCAAGGTGTGAAGTGGCAGCTACGATCGATCGATGAAGGCCTATCGTCAACGGAGTCGACGCCCCGATTGGGTTGAGGCTCTATGCATCATAGCCAGGAGTTCACGTATACATGTATGGCACGCATATATATGCTGCTACATGCATTAGCACCATCACTGTGGAATAAATTGGATGTTCCGTTGCAACGCACGAACATATTTGCTAATAGAATTAAAATCCACTAAGCAAAACCTCACTAACTGTTTATCTCAACATGCAAGCTGTCTAATAATTATGTGATGCACTATCACATATAATTAAAATCCGCTAACACATACAATTGCAATGTCCACGTCAGCGAGACATTTTTAAGTAGATGTTAAAAAATAAGCGCAACCCATTTTGCTTGGATCTAGCATCATAGAACACTAAACTTTTTTAATCAATGTTATCCTCAACATTAATGATAAATAGGTGGTAACCTTTTGTTTAGCATTTAGATGGTTTAGACGGTGTTTAAATGGATAAAAAAAGGTCTAAATGATTCACAGTGTTTACTGTTTAGCGTTTTTCGGCGAACAAAATAACTGAGGCGTTGACCGTTTACCCTGAACAAAACAACTCACCACCGTAAACCGTTCTGCGACCATTTAAGGCGAACACTACCCATAATGCTATATTTGATTTTTTTTGGTTAAGTTGTTTGGCTAAAAAATGTTCACAAAAAATCCCAGAAAAAATCATATGGATTTGTGGTTTCAAAAGTAGTATTTTATCAACTAATTTAGAATAAGGATCGATTAAGGATAATTGTTAGCCAAAATTAAAAATTAGTTAGCAGGTTAGATTTCTTATGGTGAAATCTGCTCACCCGAGTAAGTCCTCGATTTAGCCTGAGTGTTTGTAATTTTCTGAATTTATTAATGGTGCTATTATTTTAGTGGTAAAACTATGAGCTCCATATCTCGTCAATAGCGAGGTGTCTTGAGATTTGCTGATCCAGCTCGTCACTCTCGCTAATGCTCGTAAGGTTAAGGTGTGCGTGCATATATTCATAAGAATTGTATGCAACCTGAGCGCTTGAACTTGAAACGCCTATTTCCTCCATCCCAAAATAATTTAAGTTTGACTAGATTTATAAAAAACATTAGCAACATTTATATCTTTAAATATGTTTATTATGAAAATATATTGGTAACATTTAGCTATGTGAAATGAAACAGAAAAAAGAAAGAAAAAGGACATGGCCAACCTTCCGCCAGGTGAAAAGAAACAGCAGCTATGTGAAATGAAATAAACAAAAGAAAAGAAAATGGACATGGCCAGAGAGGAGGACCTATCGGCTTCCCACTGGCCGATATGTCTATCGGCCTAATATTTGCCTACGTGGATACAGCTGGATGGCCGATTAGTGTCTGTCGGCTCTTGAAGTACCGACGGGTACCTAGATTTGCAATTTTTCTATTATTATCCAGCATTAAGATCTGTAATTTTTTATTTAAAATAATATTATTTTGAAAAAAAATTTCCCCATCCCACGACTACTGCATCGCGCCGTAGTGGGGCCCACCATCCAGCCAGCCCCTCCAGTTTCCGCCGCGCGCCAACCCGCCAAAGGAGGGAGGGGAAGAGAGAGGATTCGCCGCATCCACGGCTGCCGTTCCATTCCGTCCCCGCCATTTCCCTCTCCGACGCGTCGGCGCTGACGCTAGGGTTCCTGCGCGCCCGGCGCGGCGATGGACCAGCGCGCGCGGAGGGCGCGGGAGAGGGAGCAGCGACGCCTGCTCGACCTCGCCGTCGAGTCCGGCTTCGACCGCGACCTCGCCGCCAGCTGCCTCGCCCGCCTCCTCGAGGTCTACGGTACGTACCTACTGGGCCGCCTCCGCCGCCGCCGCGGCTTCCCCTCTTCTCTCTCAGGTCGGCTGGCCGGGCCCGCTGGCCTTGTGTGGCCGTTGGACTGGCAGTCTCTAACTTCTGCGGTTCTCGGACGACTTGTACTCTGCTAATAACGAAAAAAAAAAGGATTGGGGAAATTACTAAATTAGCTACTGCGTTGGATGTTCAGTTCAGATACTAAATTTAACCTTTTCTGCACTTCTCATGGAGAGGTGGTATGCATTGTCACCAGGTATGCATAGTGTGCTATGTAGTTCAGTTCAGATGTTCACGCCTTTGGTGTGGTGGTATGACACTGTGAGAGCAAGGGTAGGGTACCTATTCTTCTCAGACTATCTATACACAGATCAATTTTCGAGTGGCAAAGCCTCTACATACCCCTTCTTGTTGGAAAACCTGTGTCCCTCCTTAGGCTCGTACGTTTCTGTGGTTGATTTCCAGTAGCAAAACAATCAGTGTTGACAGTTTGAGGAAGAGGGGAGATGTTAGGCTTTAGAATGTTGCTTCTGTAATGAGTATGAATCCTTGCGCCATCTTGTTTCTTGAATTTGTGGTGGCTACCAGAGTATGGGATTCTGTTTTTCAGTTTGTAGTGGTTTCAGAATTGTTTAAAATTGTGGATATATTGCTAGTAAAGGGTTGAGTCTAAAATAAAAGAGTGTGATGTGTTGAATATTTTGCTACTGGAACTGTTTGGGGGGAGACCAAGGCTAACCTATTCGTCCCAGTCTGTGTATGCACTCATCGGTTTTTGAGGTGTCAAGCCTCTATACATTCCTTTGTTATGGAAGATCTGTGTCCCTCCTGTGACTTATGTTTCTGTGGCTGATTTCTTACAACAAAACAATGACTGCTGATAGTTTGGTGAAAAGAGGAGCTGCTAAACTTTTAGAATGTTGCTTCAGTGATGGGTATGAATCATTGTGTCATTTTGTTTCTGGATGTGCCATGGCTAGCAGTTTATGGGATCATGTTTCACAGTTTGTACTGGTTTTACAATTGGAGCGAATTGTGAGGATAATGCTAGTAAGTGATTCAGTCCAATAAAGTATGATGTTTTGAATATTATCTCTGGTAACTGTCTTGTTGTTGTTGTGGTCGTGGGTGGGTATGTTGGGGGGGATTCACCAACTAGGAATGAGTATTATCTTTGTAATGTGTCCTGTCATTCTAAAAAAACCCATACAACCTGAGGACTTCGACCATTGCACATGCTTTGTAATTTTAGCTGCTGGTCTGCTGGAAAAAATAAATACACTGTTTCCTGCTATTAAACATGTGATTTTGCTTAATTTCTTTTGCCTGTTTTGGCAAGAGTGCATGGTTTAGGGGTATTCAGAAAGGCAACATATCTGGTGCAAACCAACCTCTCCGTGCAACCGTGCAAACTTCTAATCTGGGCCACATGATGTTGATCCAAGGGCGCCCCTTGGATCAACATCATGTGGCCCAGATTAGAAGTTTGCACGGTTGCACGGAGAGGTTGGTTTGCACCAGATATGTTGCCATTCAGAAATGTGGATGCATGTTTACATTGTCTTTTTTTAAGCAAATGTTACATTGTCAAATCTGTGCACCTACTCCTAGGAGGTAATAGCTCATCCTAACCATTTAGATTCAAACATCAAAATAAATGGATGGTTTAAATTGACTTCGGAGTGCCGTAGAAATTGACATGTCTGTTGGACCTGGACTGGGCAATATCCACAACTTGGGATTCTCGGACCTGGTGCTCTATTAATAATGATGAAGGGGAAATTTTGGCTATTGTCTGGGATTATATTTCTCAGTTTCTATTGGCTTTAAATTTGTTGCAAATTGTGAAGATATTGCTAGTAAATGGCTCGGTCTATAAGTACTGTATGATGTTTTGCATATTATTACTGCTGGGAGTGTTTTGGGGGTATTTGGCTAACTAGAGAATGGCATTATCTTCACAATGTGGACTGTCACCCTAAAGGAAAAAGGAGCAAATGGAGGGCTTCGGCCAATACACATGCTGCTCTGCTGGGAAAATAGAAAAACACCGTGTACTGCTAGTAAACATATAATTCTGCTTAATATTTTTATGTTGTTTGCTTGTGCTGGCAAGAGTGCAAGGTTGAGTTTCACACAAAAAAGGGTCATACTGTAGGTATTCAGAGAGGTGGATGCATGCTTACGTTGTCTTCCTTTCTTAAAAGCGAACATTTACATTGTCGAATCTGCTAACCTGCTCTTGTGTAGGTCACCCAGGTTTTCCTTTTTACTACTGTTTACTGGGATTGCCATTGCCTAATCACTTGATATATGGTTCCTTATTCTGGTACAGGGGAGGATGGCCTGGGTTTGGTTACTGTCGAGAACTGTGGCAATGATTTCCTTGCGTCGCTGGCTGATGCCACACAACCTACCGATGACTGGGACGATCTCAAAGGGATTGAGACCGAAGCATGTGGCAACCTGAATGATATGATGATGAAGAATGTGACTGACTGTAATGGAGGAGTTGCTATGGACAGCAGTTATATGTCCAGAGAGCCAAATTTGTCCTCTCAACGTGCTCCGGATCATTCTGAAGGTTTTGGTTTTGCCTCTGATGATTCAGATTTTGAAATGGGTGATGGAATGGACAACCTTCATGACAACTCTTTCAGTATGCAAAGGCAGACACAATCTAGAAACTCTGGAATGCAGAGCCGAAGCTCAGCAAAATCCACAGTAAGCCACTTATTCTGATCTTCCACTAATAGCCAATTCCATTGTTGTTAACTCGTTATTCTAGTTTGCATAAGGTGATGTTATAACATAATGTTTGCATACAGACAACATATGAAACATGCTATTGTGTTCTTTCTGTGCTTTCAAACAAGTGTAGCTTGCTTTTGCCTTTCTTCTGTTACTTTTTAGTTAATATTTTATCTTCCGCAATTTTTAATTTTGAAGGTGACTAGGGCTACCAACAGATATGAGTCAATGACTCCCACTTCAAATAGAGAGATGCCTCCAGCTGCATTTCATCAAAGGAGAGAAGTTCTGAGCTACGAACAACTTTGTTGCCTTGACGATGTCAATTTTGCCAATGTTGTCATCTTTGGCAACAAAACCTTTAGGCCCCTGCAGTATGAAGCTTGCAAGGCTGCAATGAATAATCAAGACTGTTTCATACTTATGCCAACTGGTGGTGGGAAGAGTTTGTGTTATCAGGTCTGTAAACTCTGTGTTCTTGTTCAACATTGTTCTTTTCATTGCTTGGTATCATGATACGGAATAGTTCATCAACGTTTATATTCTTGCAGCTCCCTGCAACATTGCACCCAGGTGTCACTGTTGTTGTAAGCCCACTACTGTCCCTGATCCAGGATCAGATTGTGGCATTAACTTACAAGTTTGCGATACCAGCAGCATTCTTAAATTCTCAGCAAACTCCTGCTCAGGCATCTGCAGTAATCCAAGAGCTAAGGTATGTGATATTATTTGGTGTCTGTAACCTCTGTGATCAGATTAAATAATGAACCTTACTCTATCTGTGCTCCAAATAACTTGCGAAGTATCTAAGTACAAATAGAACAAATCACATATTGTTATATGCATATGACATATTTGATCATCCCATTGCAGACATGGCACACCATCCTTCAAACTTCTGTATGTTACTCCTGAAAGAATTGCTGCGAACTATTCATTTATGGAGATCCTAAGAGGCTTAGATCAGAGGGTAATAGTCTTGAATTTCATTGTTTAAATCATGGTTTTAAATAGCGCGCTATTTTTGCCGCTATAGCCCGAAATAGCTTGAAAAAAATTGTGCCGCTATTTGCGTTCATGCACAATTTTGCCGCTATTTTGCCGCTAAAGTCCGCTAATTACGGTTTATAAAACGCTAAACACTTTAGCCTTAGCTCGCTATTTAAAACATGGGTTTAAATTCTACTTTCTATATATGCATAAGCACTTTATTTCAAGTTTAACTCACAAGCTGCATTCCAAAATTGAACCTTCAATTAGGGACTGTTAGCAAGATTTGTGATTGATGAAGCACATTGTGTAAGGTAACACATTGATCCTAAATCTGTGATGATTGTTTCAGAAGCAACTATTTCCTGAATCCTGGCACTAGTTCTGATTTTCATTTCTAAAAAACCAGTCAGTGGGGACACGATTTCCGTCCAGATTATCGTGGTCTAGGGTGCCTCAAGCAGAACTAACCTAGAGTCCCAATTATGGCTTTAACTGCAACAGCAACTGAATCTGTCCGTAAGGTAATTAAGAGCTTTCCCATACTACAGCTTGGAGCACAATTATGCAAACTGCTTACTGTTAACTGGATGGAATCTGCAGGACGTCCTCAATGCCTTGAGGATCCCTAATGCTGTGATACTGAAGAGGAGCTTTGATAGACTGAATCTCAATTATGAGGTGATTGGCAAGACGAAAACACCCCAGAAGCAGCTGGGTGATCTCCTGAAAGAGCGCTTCATGAACAAATCTGGTATCGTGTACTGTCTCTCGAAGAACGAATGTGCAGACACTGCCAAGTTTTTGAGGGAGAAATACAAGATCAAATGTGCACACTACCATGCTGGCTTGGCAGCTCGTCAGCGAACCAGTTTCCAAGAGAAATGGCACAGCGGGGAGGTTAAGGTCATCTGTGCCACCATAGCCTTTGGCATGGGGATCGACAAACCCAATGTGGTACAGCCTTTGTTAGCATACTTCTGTCTACAGTTTGTCAATCTCTGCAAGTTTTTCTTTGCTAATATCTTCACCGTGCAGCGTTTTGTTATCCACAACACCATGTCAAAATCAATAGAAAGCTACTATCAGGAGTCCGGGAGGGCAGGGAGAGATGACCTTCCAGCACACTGTATTGTCTTATACCAGAAGAAAGACTTCAGCCGTATCGTGTGCATGTTGAGGAATGCTGACAACTTCAAGAGTGAGAGCTTCAAGGTTGCGATGGAGCAAGCTAAGAAGATGCAAACGTACTGCGAGCTGAAGGTAATTCTACAATTCACTATGTCACTAAAAATGCTGCATGAAACTGAATATTGTCGGAGTGATGGTTTTCCTTTTTCCCTGAAGACCGAGTGCCGGAGGCAGGCACTTCTGGAGCACTTTGGCGAGCAGTACAACAGGCAAAGGTGCAAAGATGGCCCTAGCCCCTGCGACAACTGCCTGAAGACATAGTTTAGGGTAAACTATATGGCGATAAAGCCCATGATGCTTGGTTGTACTCTGAACTTGTGAGGTGTGTATTCCACATCACCTGTACGAACCTGTGATATAATGTCAAACATTTGTCTGTGTATATATAGCATCAAGAGATGATGGTCTTTGTGTTCAGTGGATTCTTGAGGTGGATGCTTTACTCTGTTTTCTCCCTAACCACACTATAAGAAGATATCAAGAGATTGCCTGCGGCACCTTTTGAGTTCTTGAACGTCAAATCTTTTTACAAGACAAAATGTGCACCAGGAAATCTTGCACTTAATTTCGCCACGTCCCCAATAACTCAATCGCACCCTGTTCGTTTGAGCTATTCAGCGGAATCAGCAGCCATCCAACAGTGTTTTTCTCTGACAGTAAACCAACGAACAGTATTTTAAGCCACAATAAATCAGCGAAACGAACAGGCTTCGGTCCCTTGGTTGTACTAATCCACTAGTGTTTCTAGTCTAGAATCCAAAACTAGTATTTGGGCCAGGGATCCAAGCTGGGCTATGTGCCTGGGAAAGCGGTTCCGATTCCTTGTCTATTAGCCGTTGGACTTGGACCCGTTCCGCAAACGCATCGTAATTCGTAACCGAGACTGAGAGGGCCGGGCCCCTTGGTAAAATCCTGCATCCGCCCTCCCCAAACCCCCGAATCCGCCGCCGATCGCCATGGCGACGTTCCCGCGCTGGGCTGACCTGCATCCCGATCTCCTCTGCCTCATCGGAGACCGCCTCGACGACCTCAGGTCGTACGCGAGCGCGCGGGGCGCCTGCACGGCGTGGCGCCGCGCGCTCGCACCGCCGTCGCCCACGCTCCTCGCCGCGGTCGACGGCGCCCGCTACTGCTGGCGCCCCTACGCCGCGTCCCTCCGCACGCCGAGGTCCTTCGAGCTCACCGCCATCGTCTCGGGAGGAAGCCGCTGCGTCGGCGCCAGCAACGACGGCTGGCTCGCGCTTTCCGTCGTCCTCGCCCGCTGCCAGACCGGTTTCGTGCTCCTCCACCCCGTCGCCGCCGTGGAGATCCTCCTCCCGCCGCTGGTCTATGAGACCCCCTGGGTCTCCAAGGTCGTCTTCGCCCCGAGCCCCGCCCAGGACGACTTCGCCGCCGCGACGATATGCGATAAAGACAGGGTCGCGTACGTCACCGCCGGCGCCAGGAGGTGGGCCGTCATGGACGTCGGCCTCACCAGCGGGGACTATCTCACAGACGTCGTCTACACCGACAAAGGCAATAAGGTCTACTGCCTCACCATGTGCGGGGACGTGTATGTGCTCCGTCTCCCTGAACGCCGCCGCCGGAAGCCTGCTGCCAACGTCGATGAAGCCGCAGGGCCCTCGGAGCCAGCAGAGTTCTCTGTTCTCATCCAGCCACCACAACCTGATGAACCTGCTGCTGAACGCACAATTGATTTGCGCCCACTGCCATGGCAACGACAGCAGCGCAATTTTCGGATGATGCACTATGAACAACAGGCCCGAACAACAAGAGATCAGGATCCAACTATTCCACTGAGGGTACCACACCACCTGAATGAGCCAGCCACTGTTGAGCCCCTGTTGTCTGAGGCCAACCTCCCGTTCAACCCTGCCACTGTCTTTGCTCCACCTTATGACATTGTGTCATCGTTCACTAGTGCCAAGAATCTGGTGTTCTGTGAGGGCAATCTGTACCAAGTCTGGAGGAACGAAAGCTGCGCCGTTACTCTGAAGCTGCCTGCAGGAGGTCGGCGTCGCGTCGCGGAAACTGAGATGTTGGTGCTTAGGTACTATCCTCGACGGCAGCCTTGCTGGGATGTGGTGAAGGACCTGGGAGGTCACTCGCTTTTTGTGGGAAGGAACAATGCAGTGTCAATGTATGCAAAGGGCGTACCAGGACTGAGGGGCAACTGTGTATACTGGATTGGTGGGCGTGGTTGGGATCAAGGCAAGGTTTTTGACATGGAATCTGGGAGGTCCACGCCGTGCACGGTTGGCTTTTTACCTGGGCATCCGCATAGCACAATCTGCTGGTACTTCTTGAGCGATGTATAATGTAATGAGCATCAACAACAACTACAACAGTAGCGTCAGCTCATGGATGTGCCAGTTGTAGGTTGGTGTATTGCACTTGCACGCTGATAATTGGACTATGTTGAGTAGAAGTAATCACTGAACCAATTATTTTATACAATGGTATAAAAGTTAGTGACAAGAATTAACTTTTTTTTTGGATCAATCAGATCAAAAGAATAAATGTTTATGTGCTTTGTGTCATAAAAATGGTAGTAGGCAGTTGTGACTAAAACACTCTATTTTTTTGCTTTATAACCATGCTTATGTCCTGTTAAAATCTCCTAGTAGGAGTATCGTACCATTGTCATGACAGGTCAAACAAGGATAATGTTGAATGGAGGACGCTAATTGTGTCTGCGCCTAGCATATGACCTGGTACACCTTTTTGTTATTTACTTTGATCTTAGTATTGCTTTAGGAGCTTATGTTATGAGTTGTTTTGATCAAATACACGTATTGTATATTTCATAGTTAATATTTCATCTTTGGTGCTTGTCTTAGTTGTTTTGTCTTTATTTTCCAAAAAATGAGCTTCAACATCACATTCAAATTGAAGCAAATTTTCTATCATCAAATCGAAGGGCAGGCCTAGTGCAGTTGGTGAGTGCTAGCTCGCCGAGTCACCAGGTCCTGGGTTCGAAGCCGTCTAAACCAACAACCAACAACATAGCCTTTTGTCCCAAGCAAGTTGGGGTAGGCTAGAGATGAAACCCAAAAGAGACGATAAACATGAGACACATAAAGGAACATAAATGGCACAAGACAGAAAGAGGTCACGGTTCAGGCACGTTGTGGGAGCCACTGGCACTGGGTCTGCCCTTTTTTTTCTATCATCAAATCATTGTGGTCACTGATATGCTCTGAATTATAATTTGTACAAATTCAAATATGAGTAATGGACAAATAATAGCAAGATGAAATTAAACCTAAATATAGAATCTTAGGTCAGATTGTTTGATATGCCACCATATGTGTAAGACTAGGGTGTGTTTGGTTTGATGACAAAGGTGAAATTAAATCTGAATATAAAGAGTCTCAGGTCAGGTTGTTTGATATGCCACCATATATCTAAGACTAAATGTTTTAGAAGCCTAACAGGTAACAACTGTTAACACATGCGTAAAAAAACGATTTTGTTGAATGTGGATCAACCTAAAAATGGAAGTCTAATTTTTTATGTTCACCATTTTGTTCACTTCCATTTGCTTTGTGTGGATATCTAAGTCACTGAGTGCAAGCTCTCTAGGCATTATTGTACAGAGAGAGAGCCATATAAAACGCCTTCGTGAAGACTTGGGCCAGTTTGTAGAAGATTCAAAGCATGGTTGTTTACCTACTGCCCTACTGGGCCTTATGTTGTAGGCATACTCGGCTTCTGTCTCCATCTCGTTCAGCCCAGCCTAACCTGTTGGGCCAAGCTATTTCCCAGGCCACTGGCAGTGGCAGCATTTCATTACTGTATAGAACTGCGGCGATGATTTCCTCACTGCAATTGTTGAAGCAATACAGATTACTGAAGTCTGAAGATTACGACGACCTGGAGGTGATAGACGAGCTGTCCTGCAAACGTTCCGTTGAGAGCTTCTGTCTTATCGTGTCTTCCTTTCAACACTAAAAGAGTTGGCCGTATGGTTGTCCGTCTCATCTAACGTTTCCAAGATCAGCAAACTCTGAAGCTGCAAGCATACTGTCCTATGATCTGAACTGCTGAAAATTTTCCGAATTATGAGCCCGACAAGACCCTCCATTGCAGGCTGAATAACTGCCTGAAGATTGCCTCTTGACTCTTGAGAGCCTTGCACTAGATAGGGTGATCATTGTGCATGGAGCTTCTGACCGTTGTTCTAAGAATCAGGCAATAGAGCTTCTGGCTGTATCAAAAAAAAGGAGAAACTGGACAAATACTACAACAGAGCGTGAGTGAATTACATTGTTCTGGGGATCGGTGACTCATGTTATTTACTTTCGAAGTGTGTATCCCATAAAGGGCTGGTTCGGTTGGTGGAAAAGTCGGCTGGTTTCGGCTGATTCAATAGTGTTCTGTGAGAGAGAATAAGCTGAAACAAGCCGAAACATGACCAGCAGAATAGGACCAAAACTTAAACAGATTTCTAATGATCGCTTTCTCTGTTTATAAGCTTTTGTCCTTCGCATCTAAAATCCAAAAAAGGTTACAACAAATCATGCAATGTTGTACTCATTGTAAGATGCTTGATTGCATATACGCGCATGATCCTTTTCTCTCTGTTTGTCCTGACCCCTGAGATCCCTTTTCAGTGGTTTATATGGCTTCTTGTGTGTGTTGCGTACTTAGCTCTGTTTGTCCGTAAGCACGGTAAAATATGCCAATTCTGAGTCAAAGGATATATCAGTGCTCGTTTCAGAAGTATTATTATTTATTTTATATATGTAGACAGCAAACGGTGAAGTGAACTGTACAAGTAGCAGTGGGCGGAACCAGAAGATGTACAAGATAATGATAATGCTGGAAATACCATCTAATACCGTGGGTCTGAGCAAGGAGTTGATGTAAAAAGGTTCTGTATCTATGCTCAATGATGCATGTGAAGGTTTTACGAGCTGTGGTGATGTTTGTTCAACTGCGAATGCATCTATCAGTTTCTCAGACATGAACTGGGATTATTCCCTGGAGTTTTGTATACAGTTTCTCGGATAGATGACTACAAAATACTACAGTACTTTGCTTGTAGACGCATGCCCTTGCACCTTGCTGAATCAAAGGTTGCATCATTTGTTTTTTTAGTGCACAGTACTGATGCTTTCAAATGCTTAAATCTCGTTTGTAGCTGGTCAGTTTGACAGTTATTTATGCACACAAGAATAACTCAGTTTTCACCAAGTAAACTCAGAGATCTAAGCAAAGACAAAACTCATGGTTTTCAGTAGACCATGGCCTGATTACAAATAAACCATGCATTTTCAATAAGATGACATTTCATTAAAATTCACTGCATACACATCTTTTTCTGAACTCAAAAGACTTTGTTAACAGTTAACACAGACAGCTAATACTGTTGTTTTATCATTAATTCAATACTAAGATCATAAAAGCAATATCATTGCTGATAAAGGAACAGCTGAAATTGGACTTCAAATTAAAAAAATGCACATCCTCAGTCCTCAAGATCTGCTGCTGCTAAGATAAATAAATGTTTCTGCTCTAGACCTGGTGGTGGTAACATCGTGCACATTCTGTTGCTACAGTTTCCGGTCTTTCACCTTCTCGTTGCCACAACTGCTACTTGCTATCAACCCGTTCCCCCTGAAAACCAGGTGAAAACCATGTATGAATATGTTTTCATGATTGCACGGAAACCAATATTCTTGGTGCTGTAAATTTCATCAGGCATGCTTGACTGCTGAGAGTATGCCTGAGGGCGGTGCTTGCTCTCACAGCGATGCTGAATCTGGATCTTGAGTTTGCCACTCAAGATCTTGGTATGTTCAAGGTGCGTGTAAGAAGCTTAGCCATACAAACCATTGAAAAATGCCCGCCCATCTTCCTCAAGATCTGCTGCTGCTCAAGGTAAAGTTTCTGCTCTAGCCCTGGTGGTGGGAACATCGTGGACATTCTGCCGCTAAATGCCCGTCTTCCTCAAGATCTTCTGCTGCTCAAGGTAAAGTTTCTGCTCTAGCCCTGGTGGTGGGAACATCGTGCACATTCTGCCGCTATGGTTTCTGATTGCTACTGCTACCAACTCTTTCACCTGACAACCATGTATGGATATATTTTCAGGACTGCATGGAAACCAATATTCTTGTTGCTGTAAATTTTCATCAGGCATGCTTGACTGCAGAAAGTCCCTCCAGCAGCACGAGGTGGCACGAGAAGACCATTGCAGTATACTAAGTGCTGAGCCCCCCGTGCCACCATGTCCTGCACAGAAAAAGATCAGCTCCAAATGAGTCAAATTGAACCCAGTATCCTGCAATCCCGCAAAATATAAAGCAACAAGAATAGCTTGAAGTGGCCCTGATAAATCCATACGCACATTCAAAAACTACATAGATCAGAATCATCTGAAACTTTCAAGGACACCGTTCACTCGTTGAATGGAATTACCGAGTGCGCAACTTCCTTATTTCCTGATTGCCATATAGGATTCAGGACTTCAGAGATCCTCATCTCAAACCGAATAACTCAGAGACTAACTGCGGCCGACCTCTGAAGCGAATCAAGAGGGAACAGAAAGACAGGCGCTTCCATGCTTGCTTCGTCCTGCGCTAACCACTAACCAGTATTTGTTGCATACACATATACACTCAAAATTGGTGAACTGGGACTCAGCAAAAGATAACTTTGCATATACATATACACCAACAGGACAACTCAGACCATGGTCAGTAAATCGGACGGAGCAAGAGACAAGATATAACCACCGCAACAAAATTATGTCAGATAGATGGTCAGTAAATTAGTTTGTAAACACAGCTAGCTGGTTGAAGTCAGCAGCCAAGGCGTGGCCTGGCATGGGTGGACAATTCGCCGAACAGCTGCAGTGCGTGTGCGCTCGCGCTGACCACGACAACGACTCGCTGCAGCTGTTCGACGAATTGCTCCCCCACGGCAGGCCAGCTCCGGGAGCACTGGTCGCGGGCGGCGCTCGCTCTCGCGGCGATGCGGAATCTGGATCTTGAGTTTGCCACTCAACATCTTGGTATGTTCGAGGTGCGTGTACGGAGCATAGCGAAGGCGGGCCTCCACGCGCCTTCGAACATACGAAGATCTTGTGTGAAAGCTCGACTAAACTACCGTCAGCGGTTCCATGTAATCAGCTGACGACGGCGGCGGAGGTGGATGGAATGGCGTGGTCTAGGGTTTCGTAGCTGCGATGCCGTGCGCCGGTATTAATAGAGGAGCTGGAGAGGGGAGGAGGGGAAGGAACAACGGAACGGCCCACTGCCCGATCGATGAACCGCTTGGGCCGGAAATGTTACCTCTTTGGGCTGAGCCCAACTTAACCAATGATCTATCGTGCTCCACTCAAAAAAAAAAATCTATCGTGCTGACTGCTGTGTAAATTTTCAACGGAAGATATTCAGTGCACACATCATTTTCACAGTGTATCCTCTAAAAAATACACAAGAAGTTTTGAAAACAAAAATAAACAATAGATATACATTGCCACAGAATTTGGTACTCATTTTTACAGAATATATACAAAAATAACAAATTTCATGTGCATATATGCACTGAAAATTTTTCTTCTATTTTTTTTTGAAAATAAAATTGTTCTTCTATTGCATATGCACGAATTAGATTTTTTTATAATAATATAGACTGATGTCTCTTCTTTGAAGATGCCTGGAGCAAGTACCTATCCATTATCTAAAAGAAGCTGATTCGTGCTTGAGTTTTACCACACTAGCCGACGACAACAGGGCAAGAATATTTCATTGGATGACTGCAAATAGAGACATAGAGATTGAAATTTAGACTCTTGGAGTTACTCTTATAAACCATATATTTTCAAAGAGACAGTGGAATTTCATGAAAATTCACTGCATACAAATCTTTGCAATTTCATGAAAATTCAACGCATATACATCTTTTTTCAGAACTCTTTTGAACACAGATGGCGAATGATGCTTTTACCATTAATTCATGTAACCACAAAAGCAATATCATTATCATTACATGTTAAATACACCACTGAAATCGAAACTAATATTGAAAATGCACATGCTCTTCAAGATCTACTGCTGCTCAAAATGTTGATGCTCTGGTCCTGGCGGTGGGCCTTGCACATTATCTAGCTGCGGTTTCTTCCAGAGATCTTTCACTTGTCATTATTGCTGCCCCAAATGCCACTGCTATCAACTCGTTCACCTGAAAACTATGTGAACATATTTTTGAGGACTGCATGAAAACCAATATTGTGGCATGAGAAGGCCATTGCAGACTTGCAGTATATATGTACCTGTGTCGCCATGTCCTGCGCTCACATTTAGCTGTTAGAAATGTCAGCTCCAAATGTGTAGAACTGCCCAGTATCTTGCAAGGATAGATCAATAATGATGGCTCGAAGCGGCTCTGATAAATGCAAAGGAAAGAATCATCTGAACTTTCAAGATCACCGCTTATTGGAATCCATGCAGCAGTACGGATGAGGCTACCCATCAGCAGAGGCAGGCTTCCGGGAGCTCAAAATCCATGATACCGCTGCTGGCGGCGTCCAGGAAGCAGGGGGACGGCGACAGCATTGGCTCATGACCGGGTGAGCAGAGCTGCAGGTGTTGGGGAGTTCAACCACTGCTATCATATCATACATTAAAAAACACATTATGTTGAACTACCGTGCCATCATACTCAAACATTAAAAAGAAACAAGGGAGTAGTTCATATATAGACTCAATAAACCAGCAAAGTATATTTCACCTTGGAAATATGTTTGACTAACCATGTTCAGTTAAGAACTGGAGTAGTTAAATGCCTTCAAACTATTTAACATACAAACTTTTACACATTCATCCTATTGGAAGCATGAACAACAGAACATGATAATATTGTAACTTTAGTAAACACAGATATCTGTAGATCCCTAAAAGCTTCATGATACTGTCCAAAGCATCAAACTTCCATAGTGACATCTTATTACCACAATGAACTGAAAAAACACAACTAGAAGAACACAAGGAACAGCAACAGGTCTGTGCTACTGCAGACAATAGGAGTTCCTGTGTTTTACAAAGTGAGCAAATCCAACCAGTCTGTGCCCATATATACACTAAATGACTAAAATAAGTGAACCTGACGCTCAAATGCGCACTAACAGGACAGAAACTGTCCAGAGAGTTTCTCCAAACAAAGGAGACCCTAAGGAATATCATGGCCAGTAAATCAGACAGAGCAGGAGACCCATACAATCACTGAAACAAAATTACATGTCAGTATGTCACAAGAACATAGTCAGTAAATTAGTGTGCTAACACAGCTAGCGAGCTGGTTGAAGGCGGTACAACCGGGGCAGGGCCTGGCATGGGTGGAGCAAGTCGCCGAACAGCTCACGTGCGCGTGGTCGAGGCGTTAGGCCTACCAACCTCTCGCGCTGCAGCTGTTCGACGAATTGCTTCCCCGCGGCAGGCCAGCTCCGGGAGCATCGGTCGCGGACGGCGGGCGCTCGCTCTCGCGGCAGGACATGCCCACGGCGCCGCCAGATGCGGAATCTGGATCTGAATCGGTGGGACATGTCCGCGAGACAAAAGCTCATCTACTGTCTGACGCTCGCTTAGCAGACGGCGGCGGCGGCTGAGAGGATTGGAACGGTGGTTTGGTTTAGGGCCTTGTTTAGTTACCCGACTCGGGGGTGGCCGATTCTGCACAGTGCCACCTCCGAGCACTGTAGCACTTTTGTTTTTTGTGGTAATAATTGTCCAAATCTTGATTAATTAGGCTCAAAATGTTCGTCTCGCAAAGTACAACAAAACTGTGCAATTAGTTTTTGATTTCATCTACATTTAGTACTCCATATATGTGCCAGCATTTTGATGTGATGGAGAATCTTCTTTTTGCATAGTGGAATTTGGGGGTGAATTCTGGAATCTAAACAAGGCCTAGGTTAGGGTTACGGAGCTGCTCGGGTCTGTATAAATAGAGGAGCTGGAGGCCTGCAGTGGAGCAACGGAAATCGGTGAACAGCTTGGGCTGCAAGTCTAAAACTCTTTGGGCTGCGCCAACTTAATTGACGACCCAGGTATAGAGCCCAGGCCCAATAAGGAGCCCAACATATGTGCTGAATTTTTTCATTCAAATTGGTCAAAGCAACATTTCTCGAGGAAGTCAAACTACTTATTTCTTTTCAGTGAAACCATTTTTTTCTTTATAACAAATTTTAGTGAAACCACTTTTGGCCACTAAAAAAGTTCCAGTTTAGGATTCTCCTAACCATGACAATGGTAATCAAATCTCCGCCCAAAGGGAATGAGAGAGAGGCAAGATAAGTTTGAAGCCAAGGAGTTGTGCACAAAAAACTCCAAGAGAATATAGAAGCCATAACCCATAGACAATCATGATAGAAGAGTGCCATCTATAAATCCCAATCCACTGTAATGGAGCAGATCATGCCATGAGGCCTGGCATAGCAAATATCACCTCACTGGCCGAGGACAACCCCTCCAAATAGCGATACAGAAGTTGAAACTTATAGATGCTCCTGGAGTTGCTCTTATAAACCATGTATCTTCAATGATGATGGAATTTCATCAAAATTCACTGCATACATATCATTTTTCAAAACTCAGAAGAGATTTTGAACACAGATGGCAAAAAGTGCTTTTACCATTAATATCATTATCGTTACATGCTGAATGCACAATTGAAATTGAAACAAATCTTGAAAATACACATCCTCCTCTGGATCTGTTGCTGCTCAAAGTAAATGGCAGGCCTAGCCTGGACATCCGGAGACGGCTCCCACACCTGTGTAGCTCCCGTGTCCGCATCCTGCCCCATGTTCCGTGTCCGCATCCCGCCCAAGCACCGGTGCCTACGTCCATCGTAGGACCTGCGCCCCGCACGGGAAACCCACGTGGGTTGACCCACGCCTGCGCCCTAGCACCAGTGCCTACGTCCGTCGCAGGACCCGTGCCCCGCACGGGAAACCCACGTGGGTTGACCCACGGCTACGCCCCAATAGCAGCGACAACCACCCGCTGACTTTTGAAACATTTGCAACATACGTCTGAAATAAATGAAACACTTGAAACATGCATGTATAGGCATAGTAACATATGCAACGTCTAGATCTACTTTTGCAACGTTCAGATAAACACTTGGAACATAAGTATGAAACATACGAAACACTTGAAACATGTGTGTAGAGCCATAGAAACATATACAACATCCAGATGGAACACTTGAAACATACGTCTGAAACATCTAAAACACTTGAAACATAGACTTGCAACATGCGTGTATTGTTATCCAACATATGTAACATTCCAGATCTAGTTTTGAAACATCCATATAAAACACTTGAAACATGAGTTTAAAACGTCTGAAACACTTGAAACATGACGTCGCCAACCACCATGGCCTACCTGGTAGGGTATTGCAGTAGCTAGCAAGCTCGGGTCTCCGCGGTGGGGGAAAAGGCATAGCATGGTGGAGGTAGGCACTGCACAACTGAAAGTCCTATGTTTGGTGTTGGTAATTAGTGACAATGCCTAAGTACTAATCCTATGCCTAAGTTGTATGTAGCATATGAGGATTAGTACATTCCAAGGTTGGTGGCAAGATGGACATGGTGATCATGATGGCCACACTTGGATTTGGATGCAACCCTATGTGATCAAGGCAAAGGTATATGATTAAGGGTTGTGTTTTAGTAACCAAGACACCTAGTGGGTGTGGTTACATTATAGGATAGATAGCCGTACTATAAAGAGGGGAATGACGCGGCTATTGAACTCCTAAGTGCCTCTAGATGTGCATTTCATGATCATATGCATTTGGATAGAACTAATAACGCCTCGAAAAATGATTGTGAAAATGCTAACACACATGCACATGGTGTTGATCACTTGGTGATGTTAGCACATTTGCGAAGGCGGTGGAGTTTGAGCGGTAGAGAGGGTTTGGGGTCCTCTCTCCCTCCCGCCGAGCGTGCGAGCGCGGGATTCAGGCGATTTCGGGGAAATGAAATGCCTATTTTCCACTACGCCGGAAGTCGAAAATCAAACGGAAAAGAAACGGAAGCGAACGGAGGTCACAGTGGTGACCGGACGCTGCACCGGACGCTGCACCGGACGCGGTCACTGTTTGACCGGACGCGTCCGGTCAGCGTCCAGTATCGGCGCGTTTTTCAGTTGGTTGATCGGACGCGAGGCGCGTCCGGTCACAGGCGACCGGACGCGTCCGGTCGTCCAGGGAGCTTACTGGACTCTCACCGGACGCGGGCACTGTGGCGTCCGGTCGGTTCACCAGCGCGTCCGGTCGTTGTTTCGTTTTGCGTGACTCAGTGTTGACCAGCGCGTCCGGTCAGTCACGGGACCGGCGCGTCCGGTCGTGACCAGCGCGTCCGGTCGTTGCGACCGGCGCGTCCGGTCAGTGTTTCGTGAAAGAACCGTTGAGCGACCGGCGCGTCCGGTCGTTGCGACCAGCGCGTCCGGTCGGTGCTTCGCAAACTAGCCGTTACGCGACCGGAGCGTCCGGTCGTTACGACCGGCGCGTCCGGTCAACGCGTGTTCAGCTGTTTTAAGTTTCTAACGGCTATATTCGAAGGGGTACGTCTATAAATACTCGTTGGCCGGCTCAAGGCTCTTACTCTTGAACATTTGACATACTTGTGAGCACTTTGAGCTAAGCAACTCCCCTCCCACTCATCTCTCTTGCTTCTTTGCATATTCGAAGTGAGATTGAGTGATCCAAGTGCATTTGCATTGTGAGATAGCATCTAGTTGGCACTTGGTGGTTGATTTGCTGCGGGATTCTTGTTTCTCTTGGTGGTTGCCGCCACCTAGACGGCTTGGAGCAGCTTGGAGGCGTTGGCAAGAGTTGGTGATTGTTCTTGGCCACCTCCGGTGTTTGTGAGGGGTTTGTGCCTACCTCGGCGAAGCGCCAAAGGCAACATTAGTGGATTGCTCGTGTCATTGCAACCTTTTGCCATTTGGTAGGTTCTTGTGGCGCCTTTTGAGAGGCTCGGTGTGAGACCGATTAGCCACCGAACCACGTGGTGAAGAGGGACACAACGGGGACTAGCGTGCCGGCAAGCACGTGAACCTCGGGATAAATCTTCGTGTCAACACTTTCATATTGTGATTGATTGATCCCGGTGTTCGGTTATCTTGGTATTCATTGTTGATCATATTGGTTGGCTCAATACTTCGCCCCTCGGTGATACCCTCCTAACCCTCACTTGTTTTACTTTCTTAGTTATCTTTGCTAGCTAGTTAGCGTTTCTAGAGTAGCTCTCTTGTGTAGCTTGCTAGTTGTAGTTGTAGTCACCTTCTCGGTTTGACTTGTGCGGTTGAGTGCCAAAATACTAGAATTGTGAATTGGATAGGTGGCTTGCAAACACCCCGTAGGCTAAGCAAAACTCGCATCTCGCTTTTTGTTATATTGATAAAATTGTTTAGCTTGTCTTTGTAGAAGTTTTTAAAAGGCTATTCACCCCCCCTCTAGCCATCAAGACCTTTCAAGTGGTATCGGAGCCGTGGTCACCGTTTGCTAGGCTTAACAACCTCGGTGCAAGATGGCTCAAGTTATGTTCAACCATGTTAATGGCAAGCCTCCATTCTTTGATGGCGTCTCTTCCTTTGATCATTGGAAAAGGAAGATGAAGCAATATCTAGGCAATATACATGAGAAGGTTTGGGATGTGACAAAAGAAGGATACATCATTCTTGATGAAGAAAATCTCACTCCAAATGACCGCATCAACAAGCAATGCAACACGGCGGCACTTGACACAATCTACCGTGCCATTGATGACAAAGTATTTGAGCAAATCAAAGATCTTGAAAAGGCAAATGAGCTTTGGATAAGGCTTGAAGAAACATATGAAGGCACTTCAACGGTAAAAAGTGCCAAGCTATATATGCTCAAGGACAAGTTCTCCACTTTCAAGATGAAGGATGATGAATCCATCCCGGAGATGTTCTATAGGCTCCAAGTTATTGTCAATGATCTCAAGGGGCTTGGAGAGAAGGTTGAGGACAAGGACTTCTCACATAAGTTCTTGATGTGCTTACCCAAGAAGTTTGCCACCTTGAGAAGAATGATCTTTAGAGAAGGATTGGACAAGGTCAAACCAACCAATGTGCTTGGAGATATAATGACCGATGCCCAATACAATGATGATGAAGATGAGGTAGAAGAGAAGAAGGAGACCAAGGTCAAGCAAGAGAAGCCCATTGCATTCAAGGCTTCATCTTCTAAGGGCAAGAGCAAGGTGGAGAGTGATGATGATGATCCATTCGATGATGAGACCATGGCCCTCCTAGTGCATAAGATGGGGAGGTTCATGAAGAAGAAAGGATATGGTGCAAGGAAGAGAAGGGACTTCATGAAGGCAAAGGAGGTGCTTTGCTACAATTGCAATAGCCCCGATCATGTAGTGGCAAAGTGCCCCTATGAAGACAAAAGATATCATGATGGGGAGTTGAAGTTGAAGAAGAATAAGAAGGACAAGAAGGAGAAGAAAGAGAAGAGGAGCTTCACTATCAACAAGAAGAAGAAAGGTGGTGGTTATGTGGTCACTTGGGATAGTGACAACTCCGATAGTGATGATGATGAAAGCTCTAGTGATGATGAGAGGACCACTCGGCGAGCCATTGCAAGCATCGCCCTCTCCAACAAGTCATCCATCTTCGACACTACATCGACATGCCTTATGGCCAAGCCTACCAAGGTAAAATATGATGATAGTGATGATGATTCTTGTGCTAGTGATGGTTGTAGGAGTGATGATGAGGAGGATGAGGACTACTCCAAGGATGATCTATTGGGCATAATAGATCAAATGAGCAAGGGCTACAAGAGGACGACCAAGAAGTGCAAAATCTTGGAGCAAGAGCTCATTGCCAAGAGCAATGAAAATGATGCCTTGATGGAGGAGCTTGTTGCTTTCAAAAAGAGTAAGGAGTGCAAAGGAATTGAACAAGAGCTCAAAGCTCTTAGGAAATCCTTTGATGAGCTAGAGGCCTCTCGTGAGTGTCTAAAGGAAGACCACGAGGACCTTGAAGTTGCTCACACTAGGCTTAAGGAAGCCCACTCCTCTCTACTTGAGCTCATCAAGGAAAAGGACCTCAAGTTGGAGAAGCTCATGAAGGAAGCTAAGGAGGAGCAAGTGATTCTCACTTGTGATATTGGACTAACATGTGATATTATTGATGATTCTTTATTTGTTGGTCCTACTAATGCTTCATGTAGCTCATCATCATCCACCACAACCAACTCTACCTCTACTACTAGTGATTCATCACTTGTGGTTGAGAATGAGACTCTCAAGAGAGAGGTGGATGATCTCACCCGCGCATTAGGCAATGCCTATGGTGGGGATGCCCGCTTGCTAAAATGCTTGGGTAGCCAAAGGTTCTCTCTTAACAAAGAGGGTTTGGGCTATACTCCCAAGAAGGGCAAGGCGACCTTTGCTACTCCAAAGTCTCGCTTTGTGAAGAGCAATGGTTGTTATTGCAATAGATGCAAGCAAGTTGGGCATCTAGAGATTAATTGTAATAAAATGAACAAGAACAACAACAAGTTTCATGCTAAAATGGATTATATTCCTTTTGATTCTTGTTATGTGCTTACCAAGGGTGAGAAAGGTGTGCATGCTAGGTTTGTTGGTACACCAATTGTGGGTCCAAAGAAGAAGGCCATTTGGGTACCAAAGAGCTTAGTCACTAACCTCCAAGGACCCAAACAAGTATGGGTACCTAAGAAACATTAATTTATTTTGTAGGTTAATTACAAGGCCGGAGGAAGGCATTGGGTGCTTGATAGTGGGTGCTCTCAACATATGACCGGTGATTCAAGAATGTTCAACTCTCTCAAATCAAATGATAGTGGCATTGATAGTATCACATTTGGTGACAATAGCAAGGGTGATGTGAAGGCTCTTGGAAGGATTGCAATCTCAAATGATCATAGCATTTCCAATGTGCTCTTAGTTGAAAAGTTGAACTTCAATCTTCTCTCGGTTGCTCAATTGTGTGATCTAGGTTTCAAGTGCATATTTGGTGTTGATGATGTGGAGATAGTTAGTGTTGATGGCTCTAATTTGATCTTCAAAGGCTTTAGATATGAGAATGTATACTTGGTTGATTTCAATGCTAGTGACACTCAACTTTCAACATGCTTGCTCACCAAATCAAGTATGGGTTGGTTATGGCATAGAAGACTTGGTCATGTTGGCATGAAGCAATTGAACAAGTTAGTGAAGCATGACTTAGTTAGAGGCTTGAAGGATGTCACATTTGAGAAGGATAAGCTATGTAGTGCATGTCAAGCCGGAAAGCAAGTGGGCAACACTCATCCATTGAAGAGCATTATGAGTACTTCCAAGGCATTTGAGTTGTTGCACATGGATCTATTTGGGCCAACTACATACACAAGCATTGGTGGCAACAAGTATGGTTTTGTGATTGTGGATGATTTCACTAGATACACATGGGTATTCTTTCTTGTGGACAAGAGTGATGTATTTGACATATTCAAGAAGTTCATCAAGAGAGTACAAAATGAGTTTGAGACCACAATCAAGAAAGTGAGAAGTGACAATGGAAGTGAGTTTAGAAACACAAGAGTTGATGAGCTATGTGAGGAGCTTGGAATCAAGCATCAATTCTCGGCCAAGTATACACCTCAATCTAATGGCCTAGTTGAGAGGAAGAATAGAACTTTGATTGATATGGCAAGATCAATGTTGAATGAGTATAATGTGAGTCATTCTTTTTGGGCCGAAGCAATCAACACGGCTTGCTTCTATAGCAACCGTCTCTATTGCCACAAGTTTCTAGAGAAGACACCATATGAGATCTTAAATGGAAGAAAGCCCAACATTGCATACTTTTGGGTATTTGGTTGCAAATGCTACATCTTGAAGAAGGGCACTAGATTGAGCAAGTTTGAGAAGAAATGTGATGAAGGATTCTTACTTGGTTACTCCACTACTAGCAAAGCTTATAGAGTTTGGAATTTGGCTAGTGGTTTACTTGAGGAAGTTCATGATGTTGAGTTTGATGAAACAAATGGCTCTCAAGATGAGGAAAATAACTTAGATGATGTGAGAGGAACTCAATTGACCAATGCTATGAAAGAAATGGATATTGGTGATATTAGGCCAAAGCAAGTGATTGATGTGGATGACAATAAAGATCAAGTGCTCCAAAGTCCAATTACACAAGCTAGTGGGTCTCTAATGCAAAATCAAACTAGTACATCATCTCAAGTGCAACAAGATCAACAAGTGGCTAGTTCATCATCTCCAACTCATGATCAACATCAACATCCAAGCAATCAAGTCCAAGTGCTTCAACCAACTAACATTGCAAGAGACCATCCATTGGATTCCATCATTGGTGACATACAAAGGGGAGTTCAAACTAGATCAAGATTGGCATCATTTTGTGCTCACTCTTCTTTTGTGTCAATGGAAGAACCCAAGGACATTGATAAAGCATTGAGAGATCCGGATTGGGTAAATGCAATGCATGAAGAGCTCAACAACTTCAAGAGAAATGAAGTATGGGAACTAGTTGAGAGGCCTAAGAATCATAATGTCATTGGAACAAGATGGGTCTTTCGCAACAAGCAAGATCAAGATGGGATAGTAGTAAGGAACAAAGCAAGACTAGTGGCTCAAGGTTACACACAAATAGAGGGTCTTGACTTTGGTGAAACTTATGCCCCGGTTGCAAGATTGGAAGCAATTAGGATCTTACTTGCCTATGCTTGTGCTCATAATATCAAGCTATATCAAATGGATGTGAAGAGTGCATTTCTCAATGGGTACATTCAAGAAGAGGTGTACGTGGAGCAACCTCCCGGTTTTGAAGATGACAAGAAACCCAACCATGTATACAAGTTAAGGAAGGCTTTGTATGGATTGAAGCAAGCACCTAGAGCATGGTATGAAAGATTGAGGGACTTCTTGCTATCCAAAGGATTTGTCATGGGCAAAGTGGATACTACTCTCTTCACCAAGAAGATTGGGAAAGACTTGTTTGTATTGCAAATATATGTTGATGATATCATTTTCGGTTCAACCAATCAAGATTATTGTGATGAGTTTGGGAAAATGATGGCAAAGGAATTTGAAATGTCAATGATCGGTGAACTTAGTTTCTTTCTTGGACTTCAAATCAAACAAATGAAGGAAGGAACATTTGTGAGCCAAACCAAGTACATCAAAGATATGCTCAAGAAGTTTGGCATGGAAGATGCAAAGGGCATTACAACCCCAATGGGCACTAGTGGAAGTTTGGATAGTGACAAGAGTGGCAACATGGTGGATCAAAAGCTTTATAGATCAATGATTGGTAGCCTACTCTATGTGACGGCATCAAGGCCCGATGTAATGTTTAGTGTATGCATGTGTGCAAGATTTCAAGCCTCACCAAGAGAAAGTCATTTGAAGGCAACAAAGAGAATATTGAGGTACTTAAAGCATACACAAGATGTTGGATTGTGGTATCCCAAAGGTGCAAGCTTTGAGCTAGTTGGATATTCGGATTCCGACTATGCCGGTGACAAAGTGGAGAGAAAGAGCACTTCCGGGACTTGTCAATTGTTGGGAAGATCACTTGTCTCATGGTCATCCAAGAAGCAAAATAGTATTGCACTATCTACCGCCGAAGCCGAATACATCGCCGCGGGTAGTTGTTGTGCACAAATCTTGTGGATGAAGGCAACATTGAAGGATTTTGGAATCAATTTCAAGAATGTGCCATTGCTATGTGACAATGAAAGTGCCGTGAAGCTAACCAACAATCCGGTTCAACATCAAAGAACAAAACATATTGATGTTCGTCATCATTTCATTAGAGATCATCAACAAAAGGGTGACATTGCTATTGAGAGTGTGGGCACCGAAGATCAATTAGCCGATCTATTCACCAAGCCACTTGATGAGAAGAGATTTCACAAGCTAAAGAATGAGTTGAACATACTTGACTTCTCCAACATGAGTTGATGCACCCCATATATGACATGCCTCTCCTTCGAGCCCCAAGGTACAATTGGTTGACATGTCATACATTCTATGCTAAGGACTTGTTTAGTGCATCTAGTCATAATTTCTTATGTTCTAGGCTCATTCATGAAAATCAAATGAATTTGAAGTTTATATGGTGCCACTATTGTTTCCATGACTTGTATGATCTAGTGGTAGCATATAACTTGTTTGAGTAGCTTGTGAGCCTAAGTGTTTAATCTAGAAAACTTGTCTAAATATTTGCTTCAACATGGTGCATGATAACCCTTCTAGTGAGGTGTGAAGAAGCTTGCCCTTGGATCAAACCGAAGCATTTTATTTATGCAAGCAATCTAGGTTGAATCACAAACTTGATCCTCACCCCATAGTACAACATGGTAGTCTATCTAAAGTTGGTCCCTTGTGGTCATTGGTGCCAAAGGGGGAGAAAATGTTGTTCACAAAGATAGAACTAAAAGGGGGAGAAGCACAAAGGGGGAGAAATTGATAAAAGAAGGGGATCAACTAAAATTTTTGAGCACACAAGTAGGGGGAGCAAGCTCTTAAACATGATTGTTGCATTTCCATGTGCACTTCATATGTATGATGCATAGTTATGCATTTCCTTTTCTCCGATACATTACTTGTGTGGTGACTTGCTAGTATAATTTGAATGATGTATTGAAGTACTAGCATGAATAGGAAGTAGTTAGATTTCTCTTACTTCATGTTTTCCAAAGTGGTACTAGAGCCTTGCTTATAATGTTGATCTCACGAGGTTTCTAGTTTTGTTTATGCTTTTTCAAGTGGTATCTAACTACACAAGGTGCTAAGATGGTGTTTATCGCTACTCCGATGGTATCACGCTTCAAAGGTCTATAATCTAAAACACTTAGCACCTATTGATAGTCAATGCTCCTATTTTTCCTATCTAACATGTATGCTTCCAAAATCCAAACATATAGCATACATGTAGGGGGAGCCATTGCTATCAATTTTGAATTCATGATCACTTGTCCATAATTCTTACACATGGTAATATACTTGGACAATGTGACATGGGTTCAATCAAAATTTTATCATAATATCTTTGTGAAAGGATTGTCACCAATTACCAACAAGGGGGAGATTGAAAGTCCTATGTTTGGTGTTGGTAATTAGTGACAATGCCTAAGTACTAATCCTATGCCTAAGTTGTATGTAGCATATGAGGATTAGTACATTCCAAGGTTGGTGGCAAGATGGACATGGTGATCATGATGGCCACACTTGGATTTGGATGCAACCCTATGTGATCAAGGCAAAGGTATATGATTAAGGGTTGTGTTTTAGTAACCAAGACACCTAGTGGGTGTGGTTACATTATAGGATAGATAGCCGTACTATAAAGAGGGGAATGACGCGGCTATTGAACTCCTAAGTGCCTCTAGATGTGCATTTCATGATCATATGCATTTGGATAGAACTAATAACGCCTCGAAAAATGATTGTGAAAATGCTAACACACATGCACATGGTGTTGATCACTTGGTGATGTTAGCACATTTGCGAAGGCGGTGGAGTTTGAGCGGTAGAGAGGGTTTGGGGTCCTCTCTCCCTCCCGCCGAGCGTGCGAGCGCGGGATTCAGGCGATTTCGGGGAAATGAAATGCCTATTTTCCACTACGCCGGAAGTCGAAAATCAAACGGAAAAGAAACGGAAGCGAACGGAGGTCACAGTGGTGACCGGACGCTGCACCGGACGCTGCACCGGACGCGGTCACTGTTTGACCGGACGCGTCCGGTCAGCGTCCAGTATCGGCGCGTTTTTCAGTTGGTTGATCGGACGCGAGGCGCGTCCGGTCACAGGCGACCGGACGCGTCCGGTCGTCCAGGGAGCTTACTGGACTCTCACCGGACGCGGGCACTGTGGCGTCCGGTCGGTTCACCAGCGCGTCCGGTCGTTGTTTCGTTTTGCGTGACTCAGTGTTGACCAGCGCGTCCGGTCAGTCACGGGACCGGCGCGTCCGGTCGTGACCAGCGCGTCCGGTCGTTGCGACCGGCGCGTCCGGTCAGTGTTTCGTGAAAGAACCGTTGAGCGACCGGCGCGTCCGGTCGTTGCGACCAGCGCGTCCGGTCGGTGCTTCGCAAACTAGCCGTTACGCGACCGGAGCGTCCGGTCGTTACGACCGGCGCGTCCGGTCAACGCGTGTTCAGCTGTTTTAAGTTTCTAACGGCTATATTCGAAGGGGTACGTCTATAAATACTCGTTGGCCGGCTCAAGGCTCTTACTCTTGAACATTTGACATACTTGTGAGCACTTTGAGCTAAGCAACTCCCCTCCCACTCATCTCTCTTGCTTCTTTGCATATTCGAAGTGAGATTGAGTGATCCAAGTGCATTTGCATTGTGAGATAGCATCTAGTTGGCACTTGGTGGTTGATTTGCTGCGGGATTCTTGTTTCTCTTGGTGGTTGCCGCCACCTAGACGGCTTGGAGCAGCTTGGAGGCGTTGGCAAGAGTTGGTGATTGTTCTTGGCCACCTCCGGTGTTTGTGAGGGGTTTGTGCCTACCTCGGCGAAGCGCCAAAGGCAACATTAGTGGATTGCTCGTGTCATTGCAACCTTTTGCCATTTGGTAGGTTCTTGTGGCGCCTTTTGAGAGGCTCGGTGTGAGACCGATTAGCCACCGAACCACGTGGTGAAGAGGGACACAACGGGGACTAGCGTGCCGGCAAGCACGTGAACCTCGGGATAAATCTTCGTGTCAACACTTTCATATTGTGATTGATTGATCCCGGTGTTCGGTTATCTTGGTATTCATTGTTGATCATATTGGTTGGCTCAATACTTCGCCCCTCGGTGATACCCTCCTAACCCTCACTTGTTTTACTTTCTTAGTTATCTTTGCTAGCTAGTTAGCGTTTCTAGAGTAGCTCTCTTGTGTAGCTTGCTAGTTGTAGTTGTAGTCACCTTCTCGGTTTGACTTGTGCGGTTGAGTGCCAAAATACTAGAATTGTGAATTGGATAGGTGGCTTGCAAACACCCCGTAGGCTAAGCAAAACTCGCATCTCGCTTTTTGTTATATTGATAAAATTGTTTAGCTTGTCTTTGTAGAAGTTTTTAAAAGGCTATTCACCCCCCCTCTAGCCATCAAGACCTTTCAACAACGTGAGACCGTCGAGCGGTGAGGAAAGGGGGCCGGTAGATGAGCGGCCACGCCGCGGCTCGGCCACTTGGCTACGCGTGCAGCCCGGCACGGTGACGAGCGCCAGGCGTGGGCCGGCGGGGCGCCTCTTGGGCAGCTTAGCCTTGGCGCTCGGGACGGCAGCGCTCAGTGCTCGAAGTCGTTGCGTCATGGCCTCAGGGGCCACGGGATGAGCGGATAAGGAGGAGTGGGGACTTTTTCTTTGAAGATGGAGCCATGTGTGGGGGACCGCGTCTCGTCTGGATGCGCGTCGCAAAATAAATGTTGATGCTCTAGTTGCGGTAACTTTCAGAGATCTTTCAGGCCTTGTTTAGATACCTAAATTCACCCGCAAATTTTACTATGCAAAAAGAAGATTATCATCACATCAAAATGCCGGCATATGTATGGAGTACTAAATATAGATGAAATAAAAAACTAATTGCACAGTTTTGTTGTACTTTGCGAGACGAACATTTTGAGCCTAATTAATCAATATTTGGACAATTATTAGCAAATAAAAACAAAAGTGCTACAGTACTACAGTGTCGCACTGTGCAGAATCGGGAGCTCCCGATTCGGATAACTAAACAAGGCCTCACTTTCAGGACTGCATGGAAACCAATATCGTGGCAAGAGAAGGGCACTGCAGACTTGCAGTATATCCATTTGTTCCCATGTCCTGCACTCACATTTAGCTGTGTCAGAAAGGTCAGCTATAAATGTGCCAAACTGCCCAGTATCTTGCAAAGATAAAGCAATAATAATAGCTTGAAGTGGCTCTGATAAGTTCACATGAATAAAAAAATGCAAGGAAAGAATCACCTGAACTTTCAAGAACACCGTTTATTGGAATCCATGCAGTACGGATGAACTCTGTCTACCATCAGCAGCGGTGCAGAAGAGGGGTTGAATTCCCAACACCTACGGTGTAGTTCAACAAATGGGAGTGTTCATATGTATGAGTGTGAAGACGTTTTGCGTTCAACTACAGCATCATATCATACTCAGACATAGAAAAAAACAGAGGGAGTAGTTCATATAGATTCAATAAACCAGCAGAGAGATTTTCATTTTCACACTGGAAATATGTTTTGATTAACCATAACTGCATTCTAGTGGCCTTGCCTTCAAACTAGTACTATCTAACATAAAAATTTTACAAATTCATCCGGTTGGAAGCAAGAACACCAGAACATAATAAACATATCTGTACCCCCCTAACAGCCTCACGATAGAATTCCTAAAAGCATCAAACTTCCATAGTGACATCCTATTACCATAATGAATTGGGAAAAACAGTAATAGAAGAAAGCAACAGGCATGTGCTAGTTCAGATAATAGAAGTTCATGTGTATTACAAGTGAGCAAATCCAGTCAGTATGTGCCTCATACATATGCACTAGATGACTAAAATTAGTGAACGGGGACACTGAACACAGATAATTTTACCTGGTAATGAACTTGACGCTCAAGCGCACACTAACAGGACAGAATTTGTCCAGAGAGTTTCTTCAAAGTTCAAACAATTTGTCAAGAGAGTTTCCTCAAAGTTCAAACAAAGCAGACCACATATCATGGCCAGCAAATCAGACAGATCAAAAGACACATGATGATGGAATTTCATGAAAATTCACTGCGTACATATCATTTTCAGAACTCAGAAGAGATTTTGAACACAGATGGCCAAAAAGTGCTTTTTACCATTAATATCATTATCATTACTCATTACATGCTAAATGCACAATCGAAATTGAAACAAATATTGAAAATGCACAAACTCCTCAAGATCTGTTGCTGCTGAAAATAAATGTTGATGCTCTAGTCCTGGCAGCGGCCTCGTGGCATCATGCACATTCTCTCGCTACGGTTTCTTCCAGAGACCTTCCACTTTCAGGACTGCATGGAAACCAATATCGTGGCAAGAGAAGGGCATTGCAGGCTTGCAGTATATCCCTGTGTTCGCATGTCCTGCACTCACATTTAGCTGTCAGAAAGGTCAGCTCCAAATGTGTCAAACTGCTCCAAATGTGTCAAACTGCCCAGTATCTTGCAAAGATAAAGCAATAATAATAGCTTGAAGTGGCTCTCACAAATTCATATGACTAAAAAAATGCAAGGGAAAGAATCATCTGAACTTTCAAGAACAGCGTTTATCAGAATCCATGCGGGACGGATGAACTAGAGGCTACCATCGGCAGCGGTGCGGATAGGCAGAGGCTTGCAGGAGATCCGTGATGCCGCTGCTGGCAGCGTCCAGTAGGCAGGGGCAGCGACAGAAGAGAGGTTGAACTCCCAACACCTATGGCGTAGTTCAACAGAGGGAGTAGTTCATATGTATGAATGTCAAGATGTTTTGCATTAAACTACGGCGTCATCATACTACAATAAAAAAAACAGAGGGAGTAGTTCATATAGCTTCAAACCAGCAGAGAAATTTTCATTCTCACACTGGAAATATGTTTTGATTAACCATAACTGCATTCTAGTGGCCTTGCCTTCAAACTATTTAACATACAAATTTTACACATTCATTTCATCCCGTTGGCAGCAAGAACACGAGAACATAATAAACATATCTGTAGACCCCTAACAGCCTCACGATAATACATTCCTGAAAGCATCAAGTTCCATAGTGACATGTTATTACCACAATGAATTGAAAAAAAAAACACTACTACAAGAAAGCAACAGGCACGTGCTATGCCGCATACATATGCACTAAAATGACTAAAATTAGTGAACGGGGACACTGAACACAGATAGTTTCACTTGGTAATGAACGACGCGCAAGTGCAAACTAACAGGACAGAATTTGTCAGATAGTTTCTTCAAAGTTCAAACAATTTGTCCAGAGAGTTTCTTCGAAGTATAAACAGAGCAGACGGATATAATCACTCAGACAAAATGACATGTCACAAGAAGATGGTCAGTAGATTTAGTTTGTGTTGTGAAGCTAGCTGGTTGAAGGCGGTATAAGCACTCGTATAACCGAGGCAGGGCCTGGCATGGGAGCAATTCGCCAAACAGCTCGCGTGCGCGTGTCGAGGCTGAGGCCTACCACCCTCTCGCGCTGCAGCTGTTCGACGAATTGCTTCCAGGACAGGCCAGCTCCGGGAGCATCGGTCGCGGGCTGCGGGCGCTCTGGCTCTCGCGGCGGCGGGACATGCATGTCCTCGGCGCCGGATACGGAATCTGGATCGGAGGGATGTGTCCGCGAGACAAAAGCTCAACCACCGCTGAAGCAGCTGACGGCGGCGGCGGCTGAGAGGAATGGAATGGTGGTTTAGTTTAGTTTAGGTTAGGGTTACGGAGCTGTGTTGCGTCGGTATATATAGAGGAATTGGAGTCGAGCAATGGGATCTGGCTGGATCGGCCCACTGCACCGATCGACGAACCGCTTGGGCCGGAAGTGTTAAACTCTTTGGGCTGGGGCCTAACTAACTGACGACCAAGGAATGCAGTCCAAGGCTCCAGGCCCAAGAAGGAGGCCCGCACCGGATGATCTGTCGATTGTCGTGCTTCCACTAGGACTGTCGTTCTGAAGTGAACCAACGTCTTATCGTGAGTCGTTCTTTTTGGTGAAACCACTTGTGACCACAAATTTAACAACTCTGCAAGCATTTCATTTTTGCTTTGATAATGCTACGGCGTTCGGACGCGGCTTCCATACCTACATGACCGGGCTCCATCTCCTTAAACAAAAAAATCCCCACTCCTATCAGCTCATCCAGAGCGACCGGCTGTCCCCGAGTCCCCAAGGCCGTGACACAAGATTTCGCCTCCGACTTCAAGTGCGAGAGCTGCCGCCCCAAGCATCGAGGCCGAGCCGCCCGAGAGGCACTCTGCGGGCCGCTGCCCCGTGCCTCACTGGCGCATCCACCACAACGCTCGCCTTCTCTAGCTGCCCCCGTCCACCTCACGCCTTCTCTAGCCCAGCGGCCTTCTTCAGCTCGCCTTCTCCAGTTCGGCGCCCTTCTCCAGCATGGGTGCGCCGCACCGACACTCATCCGGCGCTCCTCCGCGCCTCACGTCGGGTCCCCATCCACCTCGCGCCGTCGTAGCCATGGCGTGCACCGTGGCAGGAAGGGGAGGCTTGTGCGTGCCTGGGTGTACACTGGGCAGCTTTTGACGTCTCTCTGACCCGAGTTTGCTGGCTACCGTAGTTCCCCACCAGGTAGGTCGTGGTTGCCGGCGATGCCGTGTTTCAAGTGTGTTCAGGCGTTGTTTTTTGTTGTCTCTAACAAGTGACCCATAAGGGCACCCAAATGCAAAATAGGTCTCTGACAGTACTGTATTGACCTCCAACAGAGTTGAGATACATTTTAGGTGCTAGAAGAGGCACTACCTAAATTTGAGTATCTTCTCCTGGAAACCCATTTGTAGAAAAGGTTCTCTTTTGAGTCTTGTTGTTGGAGAAGACCAAAAATAGGTATTGAAACATTTGCTGTACCAGTACCCAAACATAAAATGAGTCTTGTATTTTGGGTTCCAATTGTTAGAGATAGTCTAAGTCTTTTATTTGGATGTTGCAAAAATAGATCTGGAATGTTGCATATATTGCAATGTCAATATACATATGTTGCAAGCCTATATTGCAAGTGTTTCAAATATTTGAGACATGTTTCAAGTGTGTCCATCTGGATGTTGCATATGTTGCTATGGCTCTACCCGTATGTTTTAAGTGTATGTTTCAAGTATTTCATACTTATGTTACAAGTGTTTTATCTGGATATTACAAAAGTAGATCTGGATGTTGCATATGTTGTTATGCCTATACACACGCATGTTTCAATCGCATCTTTCAAGTGTTTCATTTGTTTCAGACATATGTAGCAATTTTATCTGAATGTTTCAAAAGTAGATCGGGATAGATGTTGCATGGCGAAGCTGGTGGCTGGCGGACAGCGGCCTGCCGCAGCCGCTTATCGCTGTTGCTGGGGGCGTAATCATGGGTCAACCAACGTGGGTTTTCCACGTGCGGGTGCGCGCGGGTCTTGCGACGGACGCCGGCGTTGGTGCTGGGCAGGATGCAGGACACGGGGCTTGGGGTCTACATCCGGATGTGACATCCCTCCGGACGTCTAGACGCTAGGCCTTACGTTTTTGCTTACTCATCCTATATCGCAGTATTGATGACCAATATTTAAACAGATTGATCACGCATACTATAATATTTGATCTTTCTTATTTGGCATTAGAAAATTTGAACTTTTTTTTTACCTAGCACAGAGTTGAAAATTTTCTTCTGACGTCCATTTATACAAATCAGGAATGCCCTTGTTTCAGGCGCGGATAGTCGAGGCTACGGCCTAGGCGGCCTGTGTGCGATGAACCACGCTGACTGGCCAGAGCGCCGTCGCGTCACGTCATTGACGGAGCAATGGCGGGCGAGCCCGCACCGCCGCGTCCCCCACGCCGCAGCTGGGCACTAGTGCCGGCAGGCAAGGCCATCTCTGGGCGTCTGGCTGCCACTTCCATCCGAGGCCGCCTCGCCTTGATCCCCGCACCGCGAGCGGGCACTAGTGCTAGTGGGTGAGGCCACCCCCCGCCGCATCCCCCACGCCATGACTAGTCATCTCTGGGCGAGACCACACCATGTCTCCCGCAAAGAGGCCGGCCGGCCTCCGTGAGCTCCTGGATGGACGCCGCCGACCGATGGCTCCTCTGCCCATCCTCATCTCCTCCGGCATCCATAGATCTAGGTTTCTTTTTTTAGAAGAAGGGGAGGCGTGCGTGAAACCGCAACTCCGCGTGTCGCTAGCATCGGTAGGAGACAAGACGCGTGCTATACACAGGGGCATTTTGGTTTTTCTGAAAGAAAACTGATACGTACGTCCAGCTAACGGATGGATGCACACGGCAAATTTAACCAGGTGTCACATAAAAAAGTTTAAATTTTCTTGTGCCAAACGAGGAAGACTGATTTATCCATCGGCAAATACATAAATGTCTCAAACTATATTGGCAAAGCCCAATTTCCATATAACATTTGTGGGTGTCAACGATACGTAGATTCGCCGTCTTTTTTGTTTTTTAGCTATTTTTTCGAAAGATTTTCTCAAATACGCCCATGACGGAAAGATTTCAGAAAATAGATCCAGGGCTTGGCGCCATCCACGCTGGCGCCAAGGTAACACAGCTTGACGCCGTTAACGTTGGCGCCAAGCCCCTATGCCACTTGGCCGACGACGCTGAGCTGGCGCTGACGTGGCAGCACCTTGACGCCGTCACCATTGGCGCCAAGCTTGGTGCCATCGTCATTGACGCCAAGCCTGGCGCCACAGACCTGTTACCATGTATATCACTTTTTATCCCAAGTATTTCTAGGTTGTTCTAAGTGATAGACATGGTGACCTGGGGGTAGTATAAGCGTGGCAATCAATCACCCCCTAAACCTGCGGCGCCATGCTAGTACGGGAGTAGCTCCGGAGGCCTTGTGTTTCCCTACCGCAGATGCCCAGCCTGGCGGCGTGTGACATGGAACGGAGTTTACACAAACTTGTCAGTGGAGCACTAGTTTTTCATGTTGAGTAGCTATTCACGCCCCAGGACTTGAGACGGAGGTCTCTCCACCGGACTTCCCCACAGGCCCCGGCCGTGCTCTGTTCTTGAGGGGCCCCGCCGCCTTCTGTAGCGAGCAGTAGTATTTCGATGGCAATGACAGCGTTCACCCCAAGTGCCACTGCCATCAATTCATCAATTCAGTCACGCCGCCGCGTCAAGCCCCAGATCCGCGCAGGATGGACGCGCCGCCGGCTCCCCGACACCACCGCCGCTAGCCGACCGCCCAGCGTCGGCGGTCCACGGCCGTTCTACTAAGAGCGGCACCAGAGGAGAGGCGGTCCGGGGGCCCAGTCGCCTGGTGCGTCGCCCGCGTCCACGCTCCACCGCTACGGGGTTCACGGCGGACGCCCGTCGCCAGGCCTCCCCACGTCGCCACGCAGGCCCGCGCAAACCGCCTCCCAGGGTGCCGGTGCAGGAGCTCCGCCCTCGGGGCCACAAACGCCGGGTCCGTGCGCCGGTCGACGCTGGCGGGCAGGCGCCCCGTACCCACCGCCACGCCCACCATGCTGGGACCTCGATCGGCGCTGACGTTCCGGCGTGCCATCCCCGGCACCACATCCCCCGCACCGGTGCGTCGGTCGACAACGAGGGGTTCACACTCGTCGCGAGTCGCCGCCGTTGGCGCCGTCGTCTGTGCACCACGCGTCCTCGGCCGGTCCCGGCAGCCCTAGTCGGCCTCTGCTTCAACTGCATGGCCGGAGACCACATCGCTGCCAATTGTCCCATCGTGGTGCCTGCACTGCAGGGGCTCGGGACACCGTGCGCGCGAGTGCAAACGTGGCCGTCCTCCTGCGCGTCACGCCACGTGGACCAAGGACGCACCGCGCCGGCGACTGCTGAGCCAGTCCACCCGACCAGCCATGGAGATCGTCGTCATCCCGCGCACGCAGGAGCTGTCCGCGGCCAAAGAGGCTCTCTACGACGCCAACGGCGACGGCGGCCTCAACGTCGGTGCCGGAGAGCCGGACCCCCAGTGGGGCCCGGGCTGGGGGCCCACCTACCGCCAGGCCGCAACTGTGGTCGTGGGGGCATTCCAGTGCCCGGTCCCACATGGCGGAGCCCCGTGGCCGACGTACGGTCGACGGCGGGTCCGACAGCTGTTAGGGGGCCCTCGTCACCTCCCCACGTCACGGCCTTCGTCGCCTATCGCATCTGAGGCTTCCCAGGAGTTTGAAATTCGAATTCTCTCCTCTCCGACCGTTGCGCTTGAGCGTCTGGACCCCATGCTTTGTCTCACTGGGGTGGACTGGTGCCCAACATCGCCGCGGGAATCTTCAGGCCAACGGGTAGCTGCTTTGGAGCCGGAGATGGTGCTGCACAGAGTGCCAAAGCAGTCGTCCTGGGCTGCTCAGGCCGTGGCAGACGAACACGCCATCTCTGCCAGCTGCCCTGATGCTCCCGTTGTCTCGCAGGCCGTCAGCCCGCCCAACGGTGATGTAGTGGACAGTGCACCGACAATGTTCGTGCATCCGCAACCGGACGTCGATGTGTACACCGACAATGATGGGCAGCCCGTTCAGCCCACCGACGACGGCCCTTCTACGCCGGTACACGGGGTGGACACTCCTTCGGTCGAAGACTTCATCGCCGGCCTAAGGTTGCCGCTCGAGGTACCGCTGATCCAGTCGCCGCTGCGCCTTCGTGTCTCGCGCATGCGAGATGAGAATTGGGTGCCGCGCCGCAGCGAGAGACTTGCCGCCATGTCCGCCTTCCGTGACCCGAACCCAGAGAAGCAGGCCAAGCGAGTCTTGCTCGGCAAATGGCAACCGTCGGCGTGCGCCCTGCGGTCAGCACCGACGACACCTGACGCAACCATCGCCGCTCGGTTCCGCGAGACGTTCCGAGAGCCGTTGTCGTCGTCCAAGCGCGAGGCATTGCAGGAGCTCTTCCCCTTGATCGGTGCTCACGGGCGGCGGCGCTTGCGCCTGGACTAGCGGGGTCATCTCCCCTCGTCGCAAAATTTGTTCTTTTCTTAGTACACTATCTTAGCTCCACCGTCAAGCCGGTGATCTGTGTTAGTGTGCATCTGTGCGGTGTCCTCGGCAACTCGCTGTTGTTCGACGCATAACTGTGTTGTATCAACTCTAACTTCTTTTAATGAAACACGTGCCAAGCACGTTCTCGAAAAAATTCACCTGAAAACTATATATGAACATGATTCTGTTCGGCTGCTCGTTACAGCAACCGCTTTCAGCCACTCAACAGTACGCCAGTCTCAGCAACACAGATCAGCAGCAGCTAAAATAGCTGCTATAACAAGCAGCATATTTTCAGGACTGATGGAAACCAATGTTGTGGTTGTGGCATGAGATGGCCATTGCAGACTTGCAGTATACTACCCCCATGTCACCATGTCCTGCACTCACATTTAGCTGTCAGAAAGGTTACCTCCAAATGTGTCAACCTGCCCAGTACTCATAAACTCATATTATGAATAAAAAAATGCAAAGGAGGAATCCATGCAGTACGGATGAACCAGGGGCTACCATCAGCAGTGGTGCGGATATCTGTAGACCCCCTAAAAATTTCATAAAACACTTTCTTAAAAGCATCGAACTTCGACAGTTACTGGAAGAAGAGAGTAGCAACCATCAAACTTCGACAGTGACTGAAGAAGCATACAAGGAGCAGCAGGGCTAGTTCCTTAAAAAAAACAGGCATATCCTATACTGCTAGTGCTACTAGTGCAGTGTGCAGAGAGTTCATGTGATTTACAAGTGAGTAAATCCAACCAGAATGTGTCGTATACATATGCAAAAATTAGTGACCTAGGAAACCAAACCCAGATAATTTAACCACGCTCAAGTGCAGATCGACTAGCAGGACAGCATGTGTCCAAAGAGTTTCTTCAAACAAAGCAGACCCGAATATCATGGCCAGTAAATAAATCAGATAGATCAGGAGACGGATATAATCACTCAAACAAAATTACACGTCACAACAAGCTGGGTCAGTAAATTAGTTTGTGAACACAGCTAGCGAGCTGGTTCAAGGCGGCATAACCGAGGCAGGGCCTGGCATGGGCGAAGCAAGTCGCCAGCTGAAGTGTGCGTGGTCGAGGCTCAGGCCTAACAACCTCGCGCTGCAGCTGTTCGACGAATTGCTTCCCCACGGCAGGCCAGCTCCGGGAGCATCTGTCGCGGGCGGCGGGCGCTCGCTCTCGCGGCGGGACATGCATGTCCACGGCGCTGGATCCGGGATCTGGATCCGCGGGACATGTCCACGGGACAAAAGCTCAACTACTACCGCTCAGTTACTTGTAAGCAGCTGACGGCGGCGGCGGGCGAGCGGAATGGGATGGTGGTTTAGTTTAGGGTTACGGAGTTGCGTTGCGTCTGTATAAATAGAGGAGCTGGAGTGGAACAACGGGATCTGGATGGATCGGCCCACTGCTGCCCGACTGATGAACCGCTTGGGCTGGAGTGTTAATCTATTTGGGCTGGGCCTAAACTTAACCGACAATCAAGGCAATGCAGTTCAGGCCTAAGGAGGAGCCCCACGTCAAATTATCTTGCTGTAATTTTTTAGGACAAAAGTCCACCTCTGACCTCCCTCGACCATCGCAAGTCTGATTTACCTTTCTCATCAAAGAGTAGATTTTTAAATTCTCTTAACTTTAGAAACCATCTACTTTACCTCGCTGAATGGTTTTGGCTAATGTGACACACCGTATCAATACATGTCGCCAAATCAGTCACAAGGGAGATAAAATTGAACTACATTATAGTTTATATAGGAATTAAATAGACTCTATAAAAATATGAAATTGTTTTTTAAATATAAAACTACTATTTTTGAAAAATATACATTTTAAAACTCTAAAATCTAATTTAATCTTAGAAAATTCATGGAAATTTTGTTTTAGCTCAGAAAAAACATGAATCCGGTTTCCTCTTCTTCTTTTTTTTTCTTTCCAATACACGCTCTATATTGTGGTGATAAAGTTGTCTCTATTTGGTGTTTATTTGTTATAGTAGACACTCTCATTGTATGTTATAGCTAGTCTTTGTTGACTTGGATAGGCTCCACGAGCTAGATACTTAGCATGTTGCAAAGAAATATTCCAATCACACCGATGTGAGTGGGGCCTATGAAATTATGCAAAAAAATATATATGATAAAATATTCACAAGGATTAGAGAAGGAAGAAAAATAGAAAACTAAAAGAAGAAAAATACTGCAGTCCGCTATTATTACAATTTAGAGGCCCATTTGCATTGGTACCCTGAATCGGCTGACCGATCGATTCCTAGGCCTTGTTTAGTTCCCCTCAAAATTCCAAGTTTTTCACTCTCTCTCCATCACATCAATTTTTAGCCGCTTGCATGGAGTATTAAATGTAGATAAAAAAAATAATTAATTACACAGTTTAGTTGAAAATCACGAGATGAATCTTTTGAGCCTAGTTGGTCCACGATTGGACAATATTTGTCAAATAAGACGAAAGTGATACTATTCATCGGTTTGAAATTTTTTTCAATCTAAACCAGGCCCTAGTCTAGACTTAAAAAAAAGTAGCCTCAAGACCCTCCTCAGTTATGGGTAGCGCTGATGCCTGCCTGCCGCGGCTCAGGGCGGCCGCCGACGCCGACTAGCTGGTGGATGCGCCACGTAGTTTTCTGGTGCATGTATGGCTCGCTGTCTAGTCATTCCTGGCGGGCAGGATCGGAGTAATATCGATGACGTAAGTGTCATCAGGAGCAGTCGTAGACGACGATGGCTCTGCTGCTGCTGCATGTACTACAGAGTCCCCGGCGGAAGGTGGCACGCCTACATCGTCGTCGTTCCCTTCAGTCCTGCATTGCCGCCATGCATGCAAGCATTCAGTTTAGGTCGAGAGCTAATACATCAATCAAGTACGCAGTAATTGTGACCATGTAAGCATCTAGCTGACGGAGCGAACATCAACCCTGTTCGGCAGGCTGTTTCTGCGGCTTATAAGCCGGCTGTGGCTGTTTTGTTGTAAGAGAAAAACACTGTATCACGGCTGATAAGCCGTGCTGATAAGCTCAACCGAACAGGGTGATCGTCTCTGATCACACGCACACGTATACGGACCTGATGACAAGCGATGGAGAAGGATGGTTCAGCTGGTTCGGCGGCTGCACGACGAGGAGGAAGGCGTTGACGGCGAGGATGAGGTGACAATATATAGGAGTCGACGCGGCTTCGCAGATCACGGAACCGCGTGGCCATGCCCCTGCCGCCCCGGACGCGCGCATACAGTGACCTCCGCTTGTAGGACTCCACGAGGCTGTTCGCGTCCCTGAGGGTCATCTGCAGAAGCTCGTCCTGCTGCTGCCGCTGCGTGATCCAGCGGCCGCCAACCGAGCTCAGGAGCGCCTGGAGCATCCGCACGCGCCCCTCGAGCTTCCTGCATTCCTTCCTAGCTTGGTGAAACCGCAGGAAGCTGATGGCTATGGTGATGAGCGTGACAGCGTCCAGTCCCAGCAGCTGAGCCAGGTTGGCCGCCTTCGAAACGATGTCCCATAGCGCCACCACCATTTGATATATATTTTCACCACGTACTCTTCCACACACTGATGATGATCTATTAGCTCCTGCAAGAGTAATACATAAAACGGTCACAGTCCGGATGAATATAATAATTAATGTATATACGAAATAATGGAACGATCGAAGTATATATGTTCTGTTCAAGGAGTGTGGTTTAATTTGTACTCCTACATACCCTTCAAGCAAGGCTTCAGAGCCCCGCCAATATACGAAATGGATCTGCGTACGTAACTGCTGTAGTACCGCGACTCGATATAAGCACGGTTCGAAGGTTGACGTGAAGGATTTCAGCGTGATGAGCTGCATTGCACTGCACTGTAGTGGTGCCATATGAGATGAGAAGTACCCGGCCTGTACCCAGTAGTACCTCTCGTGTGAGGGAGGGAGTTACAGGGACATCAGGCGCACTTCGGTGGAGCTAATTAAATTGGTTTTCGTTCTCTTAGAAGTTACACAAGAGCACTGCTGCGTTCCTTTACTGGCTTGGCTGTTCACTCCACGGCACTTGAGATGGAGGTCCCGGGGACTTCCACCGGACCTCCCCGCGGGCCCGCCTTCACCCTTTGGTTTGGGACCTCCCTTCCGGTACGTTCACCCTGCGGCTGTGTGTGCTCCTCTCCCACCCCGGCCGGGACTTCAAATGGAGGTCCTAGAGACCTCCACCGGACTTCTCCACGGGCCCACCTTCCCTTCAACGCGCTCCTCTGCTGAATGCTCTGGACTCTCCAAGCCCGACCTGTGATGCACTGCTGCTCTCAGCTCACATGCCCCTAGCTAATAAGGTGCCGATTGGGGTGCTTCGGCTCCCGTACGGTATAGCAAACACTGTAGTGAGAAGACAGACTAGACTGTTGCGAGAAGCCAGACACGAAGCTACTTTTCATGGGCTTTCTCAAAAAGAGCTCTGTGCTACGGTGAGAATAGAGCTTTTACACTGTAGCGTGATGCTGATCCAAGCTCTACCAAACATCCTCGAAGGCCACTCTCGATAGTTTGCTGACATGACAAACGAGTTATTACTGAAGAGAGAGAGAAAGAGATCAGAAATCGTAGAAATTGTTTTACAACAGGGTCTTGTTTAGATGGAAGAAGTTAGAAAAATTTGAAACTGTAGCATTTCGTTTGTATTTAACAATTAGTGTCTAATCATGGACTAACTAGGCTCAAAAGATTCGTTTCGTGATTTATAACTAAACTGTACAATTAGTTATTTTTTACCTACATTTAATGTTGCATGCATGCGTCCAAAGATTGATGTGGTGGAGAGAGAGTGAAAAAATTCTAATTTTTGGGTAAACGAAACGAGGCCTAGAAATGGTGTCGTCACGCAGACCGAAGTCGCTAGAAACCATTCGGGGAAGGAGACCATCGTTTCCATAGGCCACCGGGGGATCACGTGCTCCTGCGTCCTCCTCCCCCCATTTGAGCGCGCCGCCATCCCTGCCCAGCGTGCACTCGCTCGCAAATCCTCCTCCCCGCGGGCTCTCCCTCCTGCACGTCGAGGAAGCCAAAGTCGAAGGCCGTGGCGACATTGGGATCGAGGGCGAGGAAGCGCACATCAAGAAAGCGGCGTCAGGGAGGGCGAGGAGGCTATGCCAAGGCGGCAACAACATGTTGACGTGCTCTGATAGGTTGGCGCCGTCGTCGTTTTGAGACAACACTGACCGCGACAAGGCGCAGAGTGACGACGCAACCCCATGCACTAGTACAGAAAAGTTTTTTTTAGAAGCCTCCTATTTCTTACGGGAACAATTTACTTAGCAAACCGTTTATAACCAGCTCCAGGAGCACTATAGCTTATAAACCGCCAGGGTGGTTATGTTAAGTAAACCTTCACTAAAAATAAATCTATTTTTTTTAAGGACGGTGGGGTTAAGAGAGCAGCTTCTGAAAATATGATTTTCAGAAATGGTTGCTTATGTCAACTGCCTCTGAGAATATGTGACTTCTGGGGACGGTTGACTTACGTTAACCGTTCTTAAAAATAGTTGCAGCACAAATAAATTCATAAGTTTTTTTAAATAAAGTCGGATGAAGATAAAATTTAAACCAAAAGTATATAGCTCGACGAGATCTACAACATTGTAGTTGATGAAATTTTTATTCGAGATTCTTTAGGGACCCAGATATATATATTAAGTTCTCAGATTTTGAATGTTTTGAATTTTTACATTTTTTATATGACCTTGTACAGAGACATGTCCTAAATCAAAGTTTTAGCGCTCGACAAAATCTAAAACTTTTTAGTTGAAATTTTCCCATTCAAGATTGTTTACATGCTAGTCAAAATATTGATTACAAGAGACAAACGGATAAAATCGTACAAGTACTCACAAGTTGCGGTGGTACGGCACCGAACGCGCGAGGCGAGAGGTTTTATGTGTTCGAATGTTGGTGGCCACACTATATTGGATATAGCGAAATTAAATTAAATCATTGAGTGGTGATCGGTTCTTCGGGCTTCCGACCACACTATTTTTTTTTCTTGTTTTTACGACTTCTAAATTCTTTTTTAAAGAAAATCTGAATTTTTTTTATGGACGGTGAACTTAAGTTAATCAACTCTGAAAATCGATTTTTAAGAGCGGTTGTTTCGAGAGAACTGTCCCTGAAAATCAATTTGTAGAGCGGTTTTAAAAATATTACTGAAAAACTGAGTTTTTTATTGTTAGTAAAAAAACATTTGTGTACTATGGCCTCCACCGCCGCCGCACGTGTTGGAATCGTCGGAGGAGATGTTGCCGTAATTCCCGCCCGAGGTGCTGTTTTATCCAGAGAAGGCGTTGTTCTCGACGCGGTGAGATGAGCTGAGCTGCACTGCAGTGGTGCCATATGAGTGTACCCAAGAACCTCTGGTTTATGGTCTGCAAGCCTGTTGTTGAACGAAGGGACTGTTTAGTTTCCGAAAATTTTTGGAAAACGCTACTGTAACAATTTCGTTGTTATTTGATAAATATTATCCAATCATAGACTAATTAGGCTTAAAGATTCGTCTCGTGAATTTCGTCTAAACTATATAATTAGTTTTATTTTTTATCTATATTTAATGCTTCATGCATGTGCTAAAGATTCGATATGACGGAGAATCTGAAAAATTTTGTAAAATTTTTTGACAACTAAACAGGGCCGAAGTTTCACTACCGGTCTGCCGCTGGCTTCCACCTCAGATATAGGAGTACATAGGGGCCCACGACATGTGTGCCACACCACAGAGTTCATTCACACTTGTAAGAGAGTTACAGGGATACCCGGCGCACTTGGGCCTCGTTTAGTTTATACCAAAATGCAAAAAGTTTTCATTGCATATGTCGGCACATGTATATAGCATTAAATGTAGGTAAAAAATAATTAATTGCACAGTTTATCTGTAAATATCGAGACGAATCTTTTGAGCCTAGTTAATTCATGATTGGACAAAGTTTGTCAAATACAAACGAAAAGTACTACAGTGCTTTTTCAAAAAAAATTTGCAAACTAAACATGGCCTTGGGTGGAGCATTGGCTGCTTTCTTGCTGGCTTGGGGTGTGTTTAGTTCGTGAAAGTTTTTTGTTTTTGGCTGCTGTAGCACTTTCGTTTGTATTTGTCAATTAGAGTCTAATTATGAACTAATTAGGCTAAAAAATGCATCTCGTGGTTTTCTATCAAACTGTGTAATTAATTTTTTTTCATCTATATTTAATACTCGATGCATGTATCAAACATTGTGACGGAAAATCTTGAAAACTTTTAGAACTAAACATGGCCTTGGCTGTTCGCTCTCGCTCCACGGCACTTCAGATGGAGGTCCAGGGACTCCACCGGACCTCCCCGTGGGCCCTCCTTGTCCCATAGGGACCTCCACTCCGGTTCACTCTCTGTAAGCCTTGTGCCCTCAGATGCCCGGCCTTGGTATGGATGTCTCAGGGACGCCAGCCGGGGGCCTGCTTACTTCCCTTCCTTCAAACGTATACAGACGAGTAGCGGTGGAACTAGGATTGTCACACGGTATGCCGTCAAAAAAAAAAATCTTAACCAATTCTGTAAAACCACGTGCATTAAATAATAAGCCTTAAACTCAAATATTAAGCTCGATACGCTAGAAACGATAACAAATTACAATATAAATGGTTCAAATGAAATACAAATAGTTTAAAATATTGCCATAAAAGAGACAATAGTACTTGTCTGACTCATTTACCCGCCCCTTGTTGAGTGACATGGATGTCTCCATTATATTATCTTCATCCACTTAGAAAAAAATATCTTGCTCAATAAATGTGACATACAATCATCTAAAATATTATCACCTAGCTTATTCCTTAACAGTGTTTTCACTGTGTGGCACCACGGACAAGAGCTAAGGTGTGGCGCCATGTATTTCAGAATTAGAGGAAAAAACCTTATACCTTGTATTCTACTTTAGGATAGAGGGTGTAAAGTACAAATATTGTTACTTAATTTATTAGGATAAAAAAGGAAAAATTAAAAATAAATTGCAGCTCGTAGTAAGAATTAAATATGCACCCTGTTAGTTTACGGATAAAAAATTAGGAAAAAAATGAAGATCAGTTCACTATAAGAATTGAACCTAGTCTAGTCTAGGGATAAAAAATTAGGAAAACTAAAAACAAAAAACAACTTACGGATTAAAAACTAGGAAAAATAAAAACAAAAAACAGCCTACGGATAAAAAAAATAGGAAAAATAAAAAACAAAAACCAGCTTACCTGGAGAACCGAACCTGTTATTACCTAACAGCAAGCACGCTAGATGCAAACAATTGGGCTACAAAGGTTTACATTGTCCGTAGCATCAAATAATTGGACTACAATAATAATAATGTTGGCCATACCCTCTCTGATTATTCCACTATATCTTTTTCTACGCTACATGAGATCGATCTACCTTTCTATGACATAATCAAATCACCATGGACCTATTTATTATCACAAATCCACTCCTTTTTAAGATGTTTTGCAAGAGACGATGTAGGTTTATAATGAAAACAGGTTGTCGTCAACCCATCACAAAAAGCCAATCCAAAATCATCGAAAAGAAAAGGAAATGCTTCCATCACTACAAAAGCATGGTCCATATGTAACAACCAATATAAAATGGTCATTGTCGGGGTTACAATACCCGGGTATCTCAAGGTACCGGTTTTATCTGCTCGGGCGGCCTGTGACAGCCAAGTAGGCACAAGCCCAGCATCTATGGCCCATCTAAGCCGCATGGGCCTAGGCCAAGCACCAAGGCGAAGGGTCAACCACGACCTCTCCCTTATCCATCCACTACGCGCAACGTAGCTCCGCGCAACCTCTCCTTCACCCCGACCTCTGGGTGGAACGGGGAGAGGTCGAGCTCCACCAAGTACGCTTGCTCTAACCAGAGCAGGCACGCCCCGCTCACTCCACCAGGACTAAGGGGACAGCTATCCCCTCGTTCCGAACAGACGCCATCCCTGTGCCACGTTGCGCAGACAAGATGGCACCACCAGACGGTGATGACTGGTACGGTGACCCACTGTCCATATACGGCCCGACGAGACGGGCGTACGGCCCCAACCACTCCAGAATGGGGCTCACGACTGCGGCCTTGACTTTCAAGGACAACCAAGCTAACGAAGGCTACGACCCCAAGGCTCGGGATCATGGTCACCGGCTCCATGACCAGCAAGGCAACCATTGACATGGGAGCAGCTACCTGCTCCTGTACCGAAGCCACCGGCGACAGAGTAGGAGATGATGATGTTGGGCTCACGTCGCACAGGACGGTTGGCAAACCAACGCCGTGCCAACAGTGCCCTCCCAACTGGTACTGTAGCATCACGCCATACCATGCTGCGACGTGGGCACAAGACCATGACGACGGCCACGCACGGACGTACGCTGACATCAAGATAAGACGGCCTTCCTTGCAAGCCAAGACAGCTAGTTTTCCCTCCCTCAGGCTTATGACCACTCGGTCGGGAGAACCTATCTCTCTATATGTAACCTGACCCCGGACTCTATATAAGGGCGGCCAGGGCACCCTTCCAAGGGGACGGAACTCTCGAGACTTCATTCGGGCAGTCCCTCTCCACTATTCTACCTCTTCCACTCTTCTTGTATACCCCACTGTAAGAACTTCATCTCTGAGACGGGACGTAGGGCTCCGGCTTGAACAAGTATAATTCTTTGTGTCTTTGAATACTACCATCGTCTTCGTAGAGCAGCGCGACACACGTATAAATTCACTTGCCGGTTGACAAAACACCGACAGTCATTGAGCAATAAAAACGTATGTTGATATAATATATATAGTCATAACATGTTCTATATATTTGTCAAAAATTGTCACGATCCAATTTTTTTGTTTCTATCACATATGAACAATTAACAAAATGAAAATGCTCTTACGCACATTTGAATTTTTAGCTAGACCAATTCTATTAGAAATAGGGACTTGCTAAAATTTAGGTGTCTGAGTTTTAATTTCTTTCATGGGATGGTTATTGTATATATTTTATATTAAAATTGCCGCTTTATTTCCTTGCAATTTCTTTAGGCACAATCTATAGCTTTCGTTTCCGAAAATAAAAACTGGTTAGACAAAACCACAAACTCACAAAATCTGATTTGTGTTGGTATAAAGACAATTAACAATTTACAGTTATTTTTATAGTTAGACAAGGACAAAAGTTTGATATGTTATAACACAAAAATAAATAACAAATCATAGAACTAGTTGATGGTACAAGTGTGTTGCCTGAAATCATCTTAAAATTCAAGCACTTAAATCACATAGGAGAAGTGCTAGAAATAACATCAAAATAATCACTATAACTCTAATTCAATTTGGGTGTAAATAATCCAATATAAGGTGACACTAAAAATTAGGGTGTGGACAGAAGATTTCCGTCCGAATCCTAGTTTTATTTACTTTGATGCGTGCTATTTATGAAGAATATAAAGAGAACGAAACAAAAATAAAAAAAATCAGACGTAGGATAGATGATTTAATCTTCACCCATCACAAATTTCAGGATTTATCGGTGTTGTACATTCAGTGGTATGTGACGTTCTCGTTGACAGTGAGGTGCTTGTAGTGACTTCGTCAATCTCGAAGATTTGCAGGCTTAATCTTCAAAGATGCTCATAGGGGTATGATTTGCGTGTGATAGGGGTGAGTGTGCGTGCGTTATAAGTGTTACTGTGTAATTCTAAAAAAAAACACAAGTGACATTCTGAAGTGTCCACAGCCATTGGTAGGCTAGTAGGCGGGATGGAAAGCAAGATGCAAGAAAGTCGGTTTGGTCCACATTGTCTGCGTTGGGAGTCCGTGGGAGGTTCCGTGCACTCCCTGTAAACTTCCTCGCATCTCCAAGCCGGGAAAAAAAATTGAGTGGACTCTGGGTCCATTCCGCCTACGATGAGCCCCCGGTTCACTCTCTGTAAGTCTTGTGCGCTCTCAGCTCAGATGCCCGGCCTAAGACGTGAAGCGTCGTCGGACTTCATATGGAGGTCTCAGGGACGTCAGCGGGGGGCCTGCCTACTTCCCTTCTTTGCAACATATAGGGATGAGAGTGAAATACACGGTTTTTAACTTTTTCTGTATTCTCATCTAGTCTATGAACTCTCAGCTGATTGGTTGTATGAGATCTTTAACTTTTCAAGTGGATCATTCGAAATTTACACTTTGAATGAACCCCATGAAAAAGTTCAAAGACGACCTAGATGATCCTTTGAGAGTCTACGGACGACACAGATAAGGAATATGGTGAAATTTCAGAGACAGCCGGTTCATTTCACTCTATAGACAATAAATATTTGCCATACCCTCTCTGACTATTCCACTCTATCTTGCTCTACGCTACAGGAGATCTACCTTTCTATGACATTTTCAAAATCACCATGGACCTATTTAAGATGTTTTACAAGAGATGATGTAGGTTTATAATGAAACCCTGTTGACGTCAACCCGTCATAAACAGCCAATCCAAAAACATCGAAAAAGAAAAAGAAATGCTTCCACATCATCCGTACTACAAAGCATGGTCCATCTGTAACAACCAATATAAAATGGTCATTAAAAGACAAAAACGTATGGTGGCGTAATATATATAGTCATAGCATGTTCTATTGTCAAAAATTGTCACACTCCGACTTTTTTTTTGATTCTATCAGCTGTGAATAATTAATAATATAATAGAGTAATGGTTTTCACATTTTCAAGTTTTATAACCAGGTTTGATGCATACATCTATCATACTCCAAAATATTTGATTTTTCGTATGAAAAGAAGACAAATAATTTCTAATTTTCAATTATTTATTTTTTCAGCAAAATTTCATGCGTTGAAGGTTGATGAGGATTTGGTGTACCTCAGGGAGACTCTTTTTTTTTTGTGGAACTCATACATGTATACACTCACATTTATGAATGCACACACTCACACCCTACGCATATAGGAGCACCTCTCAAGGACTTAGACTGAGCCGACGGATCTTAAGATTGATGAATTCATTACACAATAATATTGTTAAATCCTAAAATAAATTTAGAAAAATACAAGCACCAGCATCAAGTCAAGAACTTAGTTTGTAGGAAGCCTAATGTTTAACTGTTGTTCCCACCTTAGTCACAGGGAGCAAGCACACCTCGGAGCAGCCGCACCATGAGAATAAATATGGATGTATTTATGTAGATGAAAATTTTCTCTCCTGCCTCCAAATTTTATGATTTTGTATATAACTTCCTTAAGAAAAAAAATTAGATGTTTTAGAATAGAACTATACCATTACTACTACTGTAAACTTTTCTGAGGCGAGCGAAATCGATTTACTGAAGCGGGCATCACAACCGCCTCGGGCCAAAGGTCACGGTAAATCAATTTTTACCGAGGCGGTTCAAATGCCCGCCTCAGTAAATCAAATAATAAAAACAAAAAAAGAAAAAACCGTGGATAGGGCCACCGAGCTCATCCACGTGCCCACCGCCGATGTTGCCATCGTTCGCCGGATCTGGCCTCCGCGTCGTCGGATCTGCGCCCGTGCCGCTGGCTCGCCTTGCCCGCGGATCCGGCCACCACGGGCGGATCCGGCCACAAGACGGGTGGATCCGGCCACCACGGGCGGACACGGTCACCACGCCCGCGGATCCGGCCACCTCGCTCGCAGATCTGGCTGGAGAAGCCACCGCCGTCCAGCCCGCCGGGAGGAGCCGCCGCACCGCACGAGGGGGTCACGCCGCCCATGCCTGCGAGGCCGTGCCACCCGCACCTGAGAGGGAGAAGGAGAGGGAGAGGGAGGCCCGCGACCGTCTCGGAAAGGGACAGGGAGAGGGAGGTGCACGCTCAGGGAGGAGACCGGCGCCGCATCCTATCGGGAGAGGGAGATGTGAGAGGAGTGAGAGATGAGAGAGTGGGGAGAGGAAACCCTATGTTGTGTTTTTATACATGGTCGCGTCTATCAGGCCTCGTCTGGGCCGTCTGGGTCTCGGCCTTTTTTTTCCTGAGGCGGGCCATTAGGAGGTCCGCCTCCGAAAATGGAGGCATTTATGGAGAACTGTCTCGGTTAATAGATTTTAAGAGGCGGTTACCGTAAATTGATTTTGCGAGGCGGTTGATTGTGACCACCTCAGTTAGTAAAAACGACCGCCTCCGTTAATCCCAGGTATTAACCGAGGCGGTTGGATTTTGTAAACGCCTTGGTTAATAGAAGTGCACTGCCTCACAAAATCATTTGTGTAGTAGTGTATAATAATTCGGGATTCCGATAGTGCTTAGATGATCACTTTAATTACACTAAAATGAAATTACGCTTACACACACCTGAATTTTTAGCTAGACCAATTCTGCTAGAAATTACACCAAAATAAGCACTGTAACTCTAATTCAATTTGGTGTAAATAATCCAGTACAGGCTGACACTAAAAAATAGAGTGCGCGGGTCCGAAGATTTCCACCGGCCCGAAATCTAGTTTTATTACTTTCATGCATGCTATTTATGAAGAATATAAAGAGAAAGAAACGAAAATGAAAAAATCAGACGTAGGAGAGATGATTTAACCTTCACCCGCCACAATATAACACAAGTGACATTCTGAAGTGTCCACAAAGTCATTGCAGGCTAGTAGGCGGAATGGAAAGCAAGATGCAAGAAAGGCGCGGTTTGGTCCACATTGTCTGCGTTGCGAGTCTGTGGGAGGTTCAGTGCACTCCCTGTAAACTTCCTCTCATCTCCAGGCCAGCTGCATTACGTCACTATAGATTTTTCTATCTCCACCTGTCTCCTCTGCACAGTGGCATGACAAGTGCACACCACACATTCCTCTCCCTCTGATGTGGCTCCACAGCATCTAGTCTAACCTAGGCTGTGTTTAGTTGTGTAAAAAAGTATAAAAAAGTACTGTAGCATGTTTTGGCTTTATTTGGCAAATAGTGTCCAACTGTTGACTAATTAGGTTCAAAACGTTCGTCTCGCAAAGTACAACCAAGCTGTACAATTAGTTTTTTATTTCATTTACATTTAGTACTCCATGCATGTATCGCAAGTTTGATGTGACGGAGAATCTTTTGTTTGTACAGTACTTTTTTTTTGAGGAAGTAAACACAGCCCTAGGCCATGTTTAGTTCCCCAATTCTCCCCCCAAATTCCACTATGCAAAAAGAAGATTCCCCGTCACATCAAAATGTCGGCAAATGCATGGAGTACTAAATGTTGATGAAATCAAAAACTAATTGCACAATTTTGTTGTACTTTACGAGACGAACATTTTAAGCCTAGTTAGTCAAAATTTGGATAATTTTTACCAAATATAAATGAAATGTTACAGGAATTCTAATATAGTGTTTTTCTTCCCAATTCTCTCATCTAAACGAGGCCCTAGTAGGATACTGCAGTGGCAGGCATCGAAAGCATCGTTGCATGAACCCACTTAACCAGGAAAAAAGGACAGCTTGCGCAGGCATGGACAGGTACCAGCTTGAGGAGAGATATGGGTGGCTGAGCAACCTTTCCTCTGCATGCGTTGCTCCCAACTTTTCCTAGAAGAATACACAGTGCGTTGTAGCGGACGGGATTTTCTTATAAATGAAACGGTTGCATTGTTACAGCAAGCCTAATAACAAAGCCAAATACTTGGCTATTAGCCAAGTTGTAAAAGATAAGCTATACCATAGTAGTCTCTTATTTAAGTTTTTTATTGTTATTTTTACCAATGTCTCGTATTCTCTTTTTTAATCCTCCTCACGTCCACTTAATGTATGGGTCCACCACTGCATATGCTTTCGTGTTCAGCTTCTTGCTTGCATAAGAGCCAAGCTCTTCTCTCTTCCTTCACTTCTCTTCTCCACACATTAGCATTTGCTTGGCTATAAGCTAAGCCAATTATTGTACTTTCTCTTACATGCATGATACAGGTCATCAAAACCGAGTCAGTTTATAAAGTATCTATTAAAAAGTTTATAGAAAACGAGAGGAAATAAGTTTGATGGGGATAAAACTCTCTCGGCAATGATTACCGCCACAGAATGGACTGTCCGTGAAATCATAGAATGGAACTTTGTATCGAGAGTAGGTATTTTAACTATGTTTCATTTTATTCTATATGACATGACAGTCTTAGAAACAACCCCATGAAACTTTGCACTGAGACGGGCCTTAGCAGACATTGTACAATATATACTAATGATCATATAATAATTGTTTATGTTTATTGTCTCCGTTGAAAATAACAATATACATACTAAGTCCATAGAAATTTTTAAAAGTTTCTAATATTACAAAATAGGAGATATTTGTCATGGAAGATTCTACAACTAATATAAATTCATAACAAAGCAAGAAAAGACTCAAAAAAAAGGTTTGGAAGGCTTTGGAGACCACAAATTTAGACCTAGAAATCTAACTATTACTAACTAAAAGCCCCAACGAAATCTCTACGTTAGTTTCACCAGATGCACTAGAAAAAAGATAAATCGAAGAAATTCTCACAATAATCATAAACATTTAGCCTTAGGCTATCTGCACTCATGGTCCTCTATATTCATCCTCTATACGTCCTAGTCAGCAAGATTCTCTCCTCTATACTCAATTCTCCCGCACCCATCCATCCTCTATATCATCCTCTATCCACTCTATCTACTGTGGGACCCACTTGTCACTTTATCTAAATATATCCATGAGTGATCTAGTTTTGAAGGATTTATTGAGACGAATTTAATGGTGCAATCGAAATTTAATTTGGATTTTTGGTTTGTGAGTTATAGCATTTTTTTTCTTGGTTTAGCTAGTAGGGCCCGCCACTGTGCACTATAGAGTAAACACTGTACTACTCTAAATATAGAGTAAGAGAAAGGATAGAGTATCGTTTTAGAGTATCCAGTGCAGCAGTTTTTACTCTATATTCATACTCTAAAGCTTTAGAGTATCGTTTAGAGTATACCACTGCGGACAGTCTTATACTGTATTCATCATTGACAATAGTAGCCATTGGATCTCATTTATTTTATAGGAAAAATACCCACATATACTATTATGAAAATACATAAAGTAAACCTCTAATTTTGCATCCAAATTACCCACCTCAGCCATGATCAAAGACAATTCAAAATAGGGTTAATTTAGAACCAATGGACTTACAAATTCGACGTTTATGAGAAACACCACTATTTCTCATCTAATAGGGACAGTGCCATTACAAATTCACTCAAAAACTGAAATATGCCACTTTTTTTTTTGTATGTTTATGGGCTACTTGGATCCAAGTATAGACTATCGTATTTTCATATGGAGAAAAATGCCCCTGCTGCTCAAACTCCCTGTACTCACTGATGTATGGGGCCCATATCATCCCCTTCATCTCCTTCCTTCCCGAATATGGTTCCTCTCCTTTCTAGGTGAGCTTGGTCGAGTGGCGGCAACACGCTGGCGAGCATGGATGGTGGCATCTATGAGTAGGAGGAGGCATGCATGTGGTGGGACAGCGCTGGCCCCAGTACTCCAAATGTGCACATCTATTACGAAACTTTAGTGACCAAGCAAAATCATGTGTAAGGACTAAGTGGTAGTATTTTTTAAGATTAGCGCCGGTACCCTATTCTAAATCTTACAAACTCTATCACTATTTGGGCACTGCTAGCCCCAGTGTGTGCAGTCCAGCGCAGCTCGGCCCGCACACCCGCATTTCTTCTGCCCTCGCGTCTTCCCTGCCTCTAGCACCGTCCTCCTGCCACCTCCTCACCCCAGCCGGGTCCAGATCCGGTGACGCCGCACCCGACCTCACCCTTGCCTCTACCACCTCCCACCGCCGGCAGTAGGGTCTTACCGGAGCTCCATAGCCCCGGCCGCGGACATGACCGTGGAGCTCCGGCGAGATCCTACCGTTGCCGGTGACCTCCTTCCCCTTCCCCTTCCCCCTCCCCCACCCCCTCCTGCATGTGGCCATGGAAAACTCCGGCAAGCTCCGCCGAAGTCTGGCCATGGCACCCTCGCCCCCGATCTAGCCCGGCTGCTGCCGACTCCCCTAAAATGCCTGCCAGCCATCCTTACTGCCTGGCCGGTCTACCACCTTGGCCAGCCCCTTCTATACTCGCCGGAGTTGGGGAAGAAGAGGGGCGCGGCTCGCCGAAGCTGCCATGGCCGGCGCAGGTCACTATGCCAAAAAACCTTATCAGTGACGCGTCTAGATAGTCATCAGTGACACGGAAAAAACGCGTCACTATTCTTGCGTCTGTGATAAGAGCAAATCAGTGACGCGTAAAAACGCGTCACTGATAACCATCTATCGGTGACGCGTGTACCCAAGACGCGTCACTGATAACCCTCTATCAGTGACGCGTGTACCCAATACGCGTCACTGATAACCCTCTATCGATGACGCGTGTATCCAATACGCGTCACTGATAACCCTCTATCGGTGACGCGTGTACCCAATACGCGTCACTGATAACTATTTCAGAAAAACAAAAAAAAAAGTTACAATGATCCTATATACATATTGGACGATCCTATAAACAATGATCCTATCAGACATTGTTCCACGATTTCAGCAATCAATTCTTTACAAACTTTTTAGATACAAGTTATACTACAAAATGTGTATCAGCCATGGGCCATTGTTTACAAGGTACAAAAATGGGAGAATTTACATATCTAGAAACAATCAAATGAAATCTTCATCCACAAATGTGTATTGCTTCCCATAATATACTTACAACATCCCTACGTATTTCTTCTGGTAGGACAGCAGTTGTTAAATCTCCAGTTCCCTGCATAGCATTATAGAAACTGACTTCATTTTGAATGGCTTCAACTATGAATAATCGCAGGTCTTGCTGCTAAAACACTAAATTTAATCCAACAAAAAGGAGACTAAATTTTAATAGAGATGTCAGTTATACCATCAAGTTCATCTTTTTTCACTTCCTGCAATGCTCTCTTTCCTGGCGAGCACTCCAGTGCTCTCTCTCAGAAATAAGAATGAAACCCATGACCATTTGATTCACTCTATATAAGGTTAGGATCACCTAGTGAGTAAGAATAAACTGTAAATTGCCTTCAAAAAGGATAAACTGTAGATGGCAAGCCTGTATGTGTGAAATCTTATTTTGTGAACAATTAGTAAATCGAAAGGTGATATCTGGAAGCATTAGCTATGACTATTTTAGCATTTAGTGATAATAGAGAATGTTCAAACATTGAAGTACCTGTCTGTAGAACACAAGATGAAGCTGGTCAGGGACTTGGACCAAAGAACCAACATATCTGGCATCCTGAGAAGAGGCATAATGAGAGCACCTGCAGCATGCACATATGTAGTCAAATTTGACTATGAGGATGAAACACTAAATGATCTGCCGCAAGCACATATGTAGTCAAATTTGACTGAGGATAAAAAGCTAAAATATGCAACTCCTTTTAGGTGTGCAAAGACATGATTCATAACACAACAGAGAACAAACAATATATGAAAGGAAAATAAAATTATGTCCATCGTCTTCAGAAAACAATATATATAAAGAAAATGTGATACCTAAGCTTAGATGGCGTCGTCTTCAGATGGAACAACACAGGAGTGTTTTAATATCCTGCAATAGTAACGATGGAAAAAGTGGTATCAGTAAGGCATAGACTACCTAAATCCACTGGTTGCTGGTCTTGATCTCATACACTTTTGTTTGGGCAAATGAAGCTTATATCATACAGGGGTAGTGAACAGTTCAGTTTAGTGTGCAAACATAATTACAATAAGAGGAACTAATATTTTTATAGGAGTACAACAGATCAATAAAGAAAGTAACCCTGTATACCTGAACAATCTATATTTCAGTGCTTTAAACGGTGACGTTGAGTAAGCATACAAGTTGTGACTGAAATTACCAGTTCATTGGAAATGGGTTTAATCTGAATTTTCAGAAGAAGCACACTAGTTCTTACAACAGATTTCAAAGGACATAAATTGTACCTTGGTAACTCAAGCTCTTGTACGTAGCCACTTGGACATGTCAGTCTCGTGCCGATGAAATTTCAAAGGACATAAAGCTGCAGTGTACTAATTATTGCAGTGTACTCAGAATTTTTTTGAACTAATGAGCATATTTTGTACTAATTAGTTCATAATAATAAATCATATGAACTACACATTTAATAATAATCAGTCTTTTATATTAAGTACAGTGGATTTGACCTACATAGTCAATAACAATTAGTCTTTGATATTATGTTTCAGGATCTGTCAGATAGACAATATAACCCGTGCTCACTGCTCAGTCGAGTGAGGTCTCTGAAGAGACAAACGATCTGATCATAAACCAACTAGTTGATGCAATGGCCAGTGAGAAGAGCCGGCATTGCAGGTCAGGCACTAGCACACCTAAGCAGGTCAGTCTTGTCTCACAAGGATGCATATGGTCTGACGATGATGGATTCCTCAAACACTAACACGTTTACTATTACTGTACTATCCAGCAGGACGTCCTTTTTTCTTCAGAAGAGACGCGTAACTAATAACTTAATCGCCCATCTACCTCGTGAAGAAGCCGTGCCCTGCACTCGAATCTGAATCAAAGCTGGACGGGATGCATCCTGCACTGAAACCATCAAATCGAATTAAGAAGGGGAAGGGAAACTAAAGGGGAATGACAAGAAGATGATATGGACGAGATGGAGAGGGGATCTGGAGGAGGAATACCTGGATCTGCAACCGGCGTTCAAGAAGCACGCGCGGGAAAGCAAGCGGCGGCGGCGGCAGCGACGGTGTGCTAGCGGCAGCGGCGCCGCTTCTTTCTTCGGCACAACAGGAGACTCGCTCGGCATAGGCACGGAAAGCACGGGAGGCTGCTTGGGGCGGGCACCGGCGTGGAGGTGCCCGGCTGGGGACGGGCCTCGGCGTGCGTCCAGCCGTCCAGGTAGCCGGGCGGGCCTAGCGGAGAGGCGACCCGAGTGTGAGGCTGTGAGCAGCGGCGTGTGGGGATGCCGGATGTGGACAGCCAAGGATAAGGTTTGGGGATTTTTTTTATTTGTTGTTTCGGTTGTGGCCAGCGGCAAGAGGCGCGAACATGCCTGCGAAAACTTGCCGCCTTCTACAAAGTGAAAATTTAGGTGTCTATAAATTTGGGCATTTTATTGTCCTATAATCAATCATCTCGTAGAAATATGTGTGATACAAAAAATAACAAAAATCACAGGAAATTACAGATAATTATCATATGAGTTATGAGCTATTTTTTCTATGCATTCTAGGTTAACTTACAGGGAAAAATAATTATGTGCGCCACACTAAAAGTAACGGTTCTATGTGAGTTTGTCGAACTATTAACTGATATCTCCCTGTGAGTTTTCATGTAACCGACACAAAAAATTCGGGCATATATAGAATTTTTGGTTTCCAACAGTGTTATTTTGTTTCGGCGGTGGCGACGACTTCGACCCGTGACCGATGGCGGCGACGACTTCACGTGTACAAGAGAGACAAAAGAGGAAGGCAAAAGATGCATTAAGATTGGTGCTGCAGAGAAAGGTGAAAAAAGGCATGCGAGTGATTTGTGACGCGGCTCAACAAGATGAGTCACAGATATGTACACATATCAGTGACGCGTCTGGACAACACGCGTCACTTTTATTATCAGTGACGCGTTTTGTCATGAAGAGTCACTGATATTTCCTTGTATCAGTGACGCGTCTAGGAAAAACACGTCACTTTCCTTATCTGTGACGCGTCTTGTTCACCCGCGTCACCAATACGGCCATATATCTGTGACGCGCCTGGGTAATACGCGTCACAAATTTTATCAGTGACGCGTTTCCTTTGCAAGAGCCACTAATATATTGTTATTAGTGACGCGTATTGTTCCTAGAGCATGGGCAACAACTAATCAGTGACGCGTACCGTTTACCCGCGTCACTAATATTCTTATAGTGACGCGTTTCTTTTCTGAGTCACTAATCGAGGCGTCACTGATAAGTTTTTCTGGCATAGTGGGTGGGGGCACGGACACGGGGAGGAGCTCCGGTCGCCAGAGAGAGTGAGAGAGAGAGGCATGCTGAGGCGTGCGGCGGTGCGGGAGGTGGAAGAGGCACCTGCATCCTACACTATGCGATGAGATTGGACGGCACCCGGCTGCACGTTCCCAGCGCTGACGCGCGTGTGCCCGGAATTTAGCATTACCGCTATTTTAAATAACATGTTACAGATTTAAAATGATTGCTTATGGCATGGCAGTAGCAACTCCACCGGACTTCCCGCATGCCCGGCCTATCATTAGGCCAGTCTCAATGGGGTTTCATTAGAGTTTCATGGACATTAATTATGCTGATGTGGCACCATATTAATGAAGAGAGAGATGATAAGAGTTTCACGGGAGTGGAGAGAGTTTCATGAGGATGAAACTCTTATGTACTGTTTTCAAAATCTGGATGTGTTAAAAACAATGACATGAAATCCCCACCGAGACCTTATGTCCCAACACATCCTGTGTTGACGTTTGGCAAAAAAATAAACCCTCTGCCTATATTCTATTCCGTTCCATTCCGCTCTAGCAACGAGCAGTAGTTGTAGATAATTTTTTATATTGCAAAATGTGCGAGTGGTGTGAGAAAGGAGACTGCAAGCTTAGAAGGGCTAAACCAGTCAGAAAAGGACAATGTACACTTTCACACACCGCTCGCACGTTTGCTTACCTAGTAAAATTAGGAGCGTTGAACTTTCTTGTACATGTGTCTATTATTTAGGAAAATATTGTTTCTCCGGATAAATTTAGGGTTTGCACCAAGGGCTAATAATTGTAAGCTACCTCAAAAATTAGTCTTAGCCCATCCAAACAGGAGGCTAATAAGTGAACTAACTGTTGAGCCAAATCTTGAACTAGTTGTTGGTCAATTAGTTGGCCAACTTTAATTAATTGGACTAATTTTTATCCCTAACTAATAAGTAATAAAGTAATAACTAGCCTTAACTTATGCAAACAGACCTTAAGACCCCGTTTCGATATCCTGTGATTATAATAATTAGATTATACAATCAAATTTTGATTCGAATAAGATTAGGTATATGAAGGATTATTGAATCAAAATCACTAGGTTATAGGGGATTATAGATGCTAAAAGTTCAACTTGCCCTCCAACAGATTGTCCAACTTGCCAAACTAAAAGATAAATATGAATTTCTCACTTTAACCAACCATAATCCATTATTATAATCTAGGGACACTCTTATTATTATAATTCATAATCTTGATTACAATAATTCTATATACGTATATTCTAAATTATAATAATTGTTATGCAAACAAATACTAAGATCCTGTTTGGATTCGTTATCTGCTAATAGTTAGCCAGCTAATATGAGCTATTAGCTAGCGCTATTAGTTGGTGGGTGCTTGGATGCATAAATAATAAAAAAATACTAGTAAGATAACCATTAGTTGTTATTATCTGATTTGGTCAAACTAGTAAGATAGTTACTGTCTAGAGGTCCAACTAACAATTAGCTATTTTTATTAGCTACACATGTTTAGATACAAAAGAGATAACTATTGACAGAGATTCAAACAAGGTATAAGCTATACCGCGTATACTCAAGACGAGGAGCTAGCATGCAAGAGCTTTCATTCTTTTTGCCAAGTGGGGTCCGGTAACGATGCCAGTATCGATCTTTCAAAAAAGATGTCAATTTCTTCAAACGGAGAAGCCGGTGGGGGTCGGGGTTTGACTTTTTTTTGAGGCTCTGGTCGACGCTGCGTGGATGGCCTTTCATATTTTCTTTTTGCGAAGAGGGCCTTTTATATATGTATATTAAAATTGTTTCGAAAAAAGGTATATTAAATGCTTCTTGGGCAAAGCCTTTTATATTTTCTTTTGTGATTTCCTTGGCGGTTTAGGTATTTTTCTCAATGGTTTTGGGCACTCAAGTTATCTCGAGATTGTGGTAGGTAGGGACTGTAACAACGGCTCGCATGAGCCGGCCTCCTGGGAGTGATTTGACCGGCTTCTTGGGAGTGACTTTGACCGGCTTGCAGCAGTTTCTAGAGAGGAATGAGAAATACGGAGTAGTTCAAAGGACACCAGTGGGAGTTCCATCGAACTTCCCCCGGATTCTACCGTGTGTTGACAAAGGTTATCTCTCTTGCTTGGGCGTGGTCCCGTTCAGACGTCCACGCCATTGCCCCTCATCCCGCGTCTCGCACCTGTCTGCCAACGTATGGGCTGCTGCGCCCGCTGGTAAGACTATCCGCACTCATCCACCCCTGTATCATTCTCTATACTGTCTAGTCATCAAGATTCTCTCATCTATACTTATTTCTCTCGCATCCATCCATCATCTATATCATCCTCTATCCACTATGGGGTCCACTTGTCATTTTATCTAAATATATCCATGTGTGATCTAGTTTTGAAGGATTTATTGCAACGAATTTAATGGTGTAATCGGAATTTAATTTGGCTTTATAGTTTGTGAGTTATAGCATTTTTTAGTCAAGAAATAGTGGGGCCCGCCACCTGTACCTTCCGCGCATGCGCTCATGCAGTCTGGCTCGTGGTGGGGGCCGCGGCCGGTAGCGCTCGTCCGCTACTCCGTGAAATCTAGCAGACGCGCTCTCTTGCCGTAGCAGATGGAGTACCCCGGTGCGGCCTTTTTTACGGTAAATTGCTCCTCTAGCATATCATACCGGATCACATAGCGTACCCAGTGCAGTTCGTCTAAGCATTTGGTGCCCGCCCGTGTCAGTGGGACCGTCTCTGTCTGTGCTTGCTTCCCGTGCCTGACATCGAGGCAAGACAGCAGAAAGACGAGGAGGGAGACGTAACACCCAATCTAATTTTAAAATATCTAGATGCAACAATTGCAACATACGTCTGAAAACAAATAAAATATTTCAAACATGCGTCTGAAACATTTGAAAACACCTCAAAAACGCTTGAAACCATCGTAAACATACACAACATCCAGATAAAACACTTACATCATATGTGTGAAAACGTATACAACATTCAGATAAACACACCTGCAGCATACGTCGGAAGAAAACAGATGAAACATTGAGAATAAGAGCTTGCAACATACATATACAACCATTGCAACACATGCAACATTCCGATCTACTTTTGCAACATCCGTATGAAACATTTGCAACATACCTACGAAACATCTGAAACACTTAAAACATGCGTTTGCAACATGGGAGAGGCCGTGGCCGGTCAATTCCAGCTGTCGGGGTTGGAGCCGGCGGCGAGGGGGCGGCGCACGAGCACCACCAGCCCAACGCGTGCGGGAGGGATTGGTCCGACCAGCAGAAGGTGGGCGCGCACGACGGGTAAGAGAGAGGAGCGAGCGGCGCAGACTGGGCACGCGCGATGGCAACACCAGCTCCAGCACCAGCAGAGGCGGACGCGATGTAGAAGGCCGCGGCGGGCGGAGGCGCAATGGAGAGCGACGAAGGCAGGCGGCCACGCTCGAACGTGGTGGAGAGGAAGGATGACAGCCGGCTGGGCGCGGTGAAAAGAGCCGTGGTGGAGCACGCCGTGGGCCCACAGTAGTGCAGGCGCGGCGGCATGGCCGCAATGCAGCACGCCGCGATGGGTGCGGTCGTGGTGCAGGGGCACGGCGGAATAGATGCGGGCGCTGTGGAGAAGCCTGAGGAAAGGAAAGTGAGCGCTGTGCAAGCCTGTTGGGCCGTTCGGCCAGCGTCGCGGGCCGGCAGCGTCCGACGGATCGGACGCACTGACGATAGTATTATCGCTCTTGCTTTCCGACCCCCAGCCAGCGCTATTAATACGGTTAGTTAGGACTGTTGAATAATATATACTCACTCTAGGTTGAAAAAGAAAGTCGTTTTGATAAGATTTGAGTTAAATATTGGGAATATAAATTATGAATAACTTTTAAGGTGTTGAGTTTGAAAATGTGAAAACCATATAAATAGATTTGTCTTGAAAAGTACTTTCATAAAAATATACATATATCACTTTTTAATAAAATTTTTTATAGAAATAAGAAATCAAAGTTATGCTTTGGAGACCATGCCACTGTTCAAAATGACTTCTTTTACGAACCTGGAGGGAGTATAATAATATAAATATGGTGTGCCTAACTGCCTATTGTCTCCGTCTGGTTGACTAACAGTCCGGGTAGAGGAGGAGCTGGACCACAACAAGGAGGAGAGACGCCATGGCCAAGAAATTGAAGCGGCGCATGGAGGACCAGGATTCAAGCTCCAGCTACGCGAGGTATGTATGCCTTCCCCCTTCCGATCCAGAGTTAACGATACAGATTGAACTTTCTTGATTTGCTTGCTTGAAAACCTCTACTGCGCCTTATCTTGCTGGGTACCGTACCATACAGCTCCACTGATGAGGACATGTCTCCAGACGAAAATAAACGTAGAAGACGACGATCTGAAGCGCAAAGAAAAACTAGCAAAAAACAGGTACATACATCCCGGCCATGTTCTCAGTTTTGGTGTAAGCAAATTATCCAAGCTGTTCACTGGATGTGAAATCTCAATCTGCGTTTTGGGCTATAATTATTATCCCAGCTGTTCACAAACTGCATGATTTTGCACCGCTGTACATCAATAGCTCTGTCTGTTCCAAATTATGAGTCATTTTTGACTTTTTAAGATATATAAATTTTATTATTATGTATATATAGACATATTATATATCTAGAAAAAAGTTATATACTTAGGAAAGCTAAAATGACTTATAATTTAGAATGGAAGGAGTTTTTAGATTTTGGAGGATGGGACCTTTTCATAGAAACAACACCCTACTCCATTCTTGGCACAACTTCTGCACTTCTTAGTTCCATATTCTATATATAGACTAGGTAAATACCCGTGCGTTGCAACGGGAACAGATAATAACACCATAACATATATACAAGCATGTTTTACAATATAAATTCAATCAGTATTTATATAAATCTTAAAGAAAGATAAATAGTTAAATATAACTCTAAATTGTATTGCGAAACCGAAACATCAATGTTATATTGTTCATAATGTAAGAACCTATAATATCACTTCATGTTTACGATACGCGAAAGATAAGCTTGTACTCCCTCCGTCCGGTTGATTGTGCAACTATGGGAAACGTGTCGTTCAAACTGTGTCAACTTTGACCAAATTTATAGCAAAAAGTATTAACATTTATGTCTCGAAATAAATTTATTATGAAAATATATCTCATAACCAATCTAACGGTACTTATTTTGTCTTATAAGAGTTAGTATTTTTTTATATAATTTTAATCAAAATTTGTGATGGCTGATTTCTCGGGATGCGAGAATTGCACGTTCATTGGGACGGAGGGAGTACATCTAATCAATAACATGTCATACATGTCTCTGATTTCTTTCCGACTTCCTCAATTACCTGAAATTCAGATAGATACAACTAATGTCAATAAAAAAATACATAAACGTTAAAATATAACAGTTGTGCAAAAGAGAAGACAATACCTTATCATTAAATGAGGACCTCCTTGTAGACAATATTTTTCGTGTATTTACCATTTATTTTTGTCTTCTTTTTCATATTCTTCTTATCACTGGGTGGGATGGCAAGGATCTTAATGTTCGATCTGGCAGTGGCTCTAGATAGCGCAACATACAGTTGACCATGGGAGAAGACCGGTTCAGGCAAATACACACCAGCATTGGGGATAGTCTGCCCCTGTGCCTTGTTAATTGTCATAGCAAAACTGAGTCTAACAGGAAACTGCTTCCTCTTGAACATGAACGGGAACATTTCATCATCCGAGGGACATAATGGAATCCGCGGTAAGAAGACACGTTTTCCGACATGGTCTCCAACCATAATTTCTGCATCTATGGTATTTCTTTGGAACCCTCAAACCACCAGCCTGGTTCCATTACAAAGTCCACCCGCAGGATCAATGTTCCTTAGTAAAATGACCGAACACCCAATCTTGAGCTTTAACACATGTGGAGGAAGACCGTTGGGGGTCAAAGTGTTGAGGAACTCAGATGGGTAGTAGTTGTGTGGATCATCCACCGCACTGTCAAAGCTATGGTACACCATCTCATCCCCTTGAAAATGACTTATCATCTTCATGTTAATCATATCAACCCAGTCATTCCGTGGTGATAATATTGCTCGTGATGTGATGTAGCTCTTGTCCAACATATTGGCATTGAGGGCAGGGAATATGCAGTTAATTAGCGTATCAAGATCACTGTCTTTACCAGTCTGCGGTATGCATATATCATCAGGAAGCAGGATTTCATCATCATTATTAGCCTCCTCAGAGCCTTCCCCGATGCGTAGCAAGTAATCCGAAAACCATGGGTCGCTCTTTGCCCTCATGTTGTGCACTAGTTTGAGATTGTGGCAGAACCACCTAATTTAACACCCTTTCGGAGTACTTGTCTTCCATTAGGCACTAAGTACTTCGAAAGAGCGCTAAACTGAGCAGTTCCGTCGAGCACACCGCAAGGGAGAACTCGAAGATCCACGTTTTTACATCAGGACCGTGAATGGGGAAATAAAGCTTATAAAGTCCTTAACCATTTCTTGCATCACTTTTAGTACAACATCAAAGTAATTCATTATGTAATTATAACAGCGGAATCTAAAACATTATCAGAGTTCAGCGGAAATGAAACCATTTTAAACATTCACATGAAGAACGTTTAAATGCATGAAATGATAACAGATTAATAGTATTTCCCTTGTAAAACTTTTAGTGAGAGTTTTAATAAATAACTCTACTCCGCATCGCAAAGGAAATCCTCGCTGAGCCCACCAGGAGGTTTCCACACACAATTGTCAGCTCATCAGCATCCACCTGTCACCTGCAACAGGGGGAATAAAACCCTGAGTACTCAATTGTACTCAGCAAGACTTACCCGACAGGAGAAAATAAAAGACTCCAAGGATATGCAAGGCTTATCGGGCTTGCTGGTTTATTGCATTGCAGGAAGCATTACTAACTGTGCATCCTTATATTTATTTTTATTAGCAGTCGTCATTAGTTCATTAGCTATCCATTCTAGATAAGCACCTGTTCTACTTTCAAGCAAGTGGTAAGCAATCAGAACCATTTTATCTTCTCTTCCAACAACTTTCCTGTTCTAGTTCTTACTACGATGCCAGAGCGTAGTCAAGCCGTACCGTCACGTAGAAACAGCGATTCGCGAATCAATATGCCCAGCTGGGTGCCCCGAAAACACACGCCTTGTTCGTACCCCGGGCACAAGCAAGACCAACCCGTTCCACTCCTGTCAAGGGGTCCAGGTCCCCGTCCAAGCTCGGACTCTAAGCCCCCATCACTGCAGGCCCGGCCTCAGTACGGTGCTTAGACCTCCTCAACCCAATATATATAACCACCCTAAAAAGCCGGTCCGGAAAGAGCCGGAACCCACGACAGGAGAGAAACAAGTCTTCCCGCTCCCATAAGCAAGTATATGCTCGGGACATTAAATCTGTGACTTGACCAGGGTCCATGCAACGAACGGTCCTTAATTGACACAGGCGGAACAATTGCAACCAGAGCCCCGCTCTGTTGCCTAACCAGGTCCAAGTCCATCCAACCCGTTCCGCCCGGTCTCCAATTATCCATATACATTTATATTCCATGAGATAGCAACATGATAATAGTAACAATAAGATATTCCTATCTCTCGCGAGTGACAGAAAATCACTCGACTTCTACCGGATTCCTGTAGCATAGCAATCTACACGATCCTGACATACTAGTAAGACTCATGGGATCAGGATATTTATGCAAGTGGATTTCATCCAACTCCTTAAAACTTAATACACAAGAATATAGATATAATAAAGTGCAGAATAATAGGGGTTATGCACCGGGGCTTGCCTGGGTAAAAGATAACCAAAAGTTAGTATTCCATCTCCGGGACCTGTTCGCCATGGTACCATCTTTGATTAAACACCAAGTCATTTGGTTGATCCATCGACCCATCAACCATCATCGTTCCTATTATGAAATGCAAAAAATGCAATGCCTGCTTAAGCGGAACAAGCATAGCATAGATATACTCATTGAAAGACAAACAACAGATCGTCACTCCCACTCCGACTCTCATCCTTTCTAAAAGAGATTTATTCGTGAGTTGGTTATTATTAAGAAAACACAAATTAACAATACAACCGCATTGCAATTTAATAAAATTCATGTAAGGTAAAGCAACATACTAAGCATAGACCTATCACCACCAGAGATGCATAATATTCTGTTTAACCTACATGTGAAGCAAGCAACACGGACAACATATTTGAGATATAGGATCACTAATTACTGTATATAAAGGTATTATTACTGGTAAGCGTGGAATAAAAGGTGACAGTCCAAACATCTCCGTTGTACATGAAACTTTTATGGAAGGTACATCTTGACTAATTATAAATGTTGTACAAGTTTTATAATTTTCAGATAAGCATATTATTTACTAGCGATTAACAAAGATTTCATATCGATAAAAACATGTGACAAAGATAAATTAATAACTCAGTAATTATACAAGATCTGGACATCAAATTTTTATCCTACATTAAGCATCACATGAATAACATGCCATAAAATTTTCATCTCATTTGAAGCATAGCATCTACCGGTATGAATTTCTCTATAATTAATCATAGGAAAAAATATAGTGCAATATTTTTCTACTAAAACATGCAATATTATATATCTAATGCATAGAGATAAACGCAAGGGTTCCAAAACATCTTGATTTTCTATTTTACGAATTTTCTATGATTTACTATGAATTTCTAAAGGTTCAAAACATTTAAGAAAAGACAAGAAGCTAATGACATAATTAACTAATCACATAATTTCAAATGAGCTCTAAAAATCATGAAATTAATATGGAAGATAGAGTTTGATTTTAGATGAATTTAGGAAGAAGAATTCCTGGAATCCGAGTTAATATGATAGAGATATAAAATTCGCAAGATAGCTGTTCAGGTAAATAAACACGAACTTTTGAAAGAGACGTACATGTGCTTGCACGTGAAGCTGAGCTTCGTGCTCGCGAGACACGTCCGCCATAGATGGCCGCTCGAGCTTGTGGATGCAAGTAATTGGAGGGAGGTGAGTGACAGCTCGGAGCTCTGCTCGACCATAGCGGCCATGGCAGCGTTCGCGGCCGCGAGCAGCAGCACGAGCGAGATGCGGATGGGGAGGGCGAGGTGTTCTATTTAAGCACGGCAAGGCGCGGGCAGCACGGCGCTAAGACGCAAGCGAGGCAACAGCTCGGCAGTGCAGCATGGGCACGTGGAGTCATGCATGAACGAGCCATAAAGGCCTGAGCCAGTGCACCTACCTACGGCCATGTGCGGACAGTCGCAGGGTGTCGCGACGCGGCAAGCGTATGCAGTAGCAGCGCGGCACAGCAACGGCCAGACACAACGCAGAGCCGCAGGGGTGCGGACGCGACGTCGAGGCGACGTGCACAGGCGTCCATGAGTGTTGTGTACGTGCGTGTGTTTTGTCATTTCCCTTCTTTTTCTTTTACCCAATATATATAAATAATTATGTAATTACAAATATGTCATTATTTCTTTATCACTAATGTCCATACACCCATGCGTATATTTATTGTATGTTTAAATGTATACTTATCTATAGAGATACATTCGAGAAGAAATAAGTCTGTACACTACTTCAATTAATATAGCGACATGCTTATCAAAACGGAATACGTGAGTGCATATATAAACCTCTCTATATATTTTTATTTGTTCATTAAATTGTTTTTCGTGCCAATGATAAACACAACTTATTTTGTCCTTTTGTTAGGATTTTTCATTCACGCTTCCACGTGCTGAGTAAATTAACTTTGATGTTTATTTGATTTCTCTCAACCATAAACGTGAGTCGCATAATATTTGTTTATCAATTCATGTGACTTGTAAATCTAAATCCGAGTAACTCGTTGCAATAATTTTTGCTCAGTCCTTAACTCAGGTGCTAAGCAAGCTCGTAACACCAGGGGTGTTACAACCAACCCCCCTTAAAAAGAATCTCGTCCCGAGATTCGGAACAAGAATCAGACAAGGGGAAAACACGATTTCACTTCTTAGCAGAGATTACAGAAGGAGATTACACGGCTTCGAAGACTACAACACTCGGGGATCTAGAGGCATCACGGCTAAGAACAACGGATACAACTCACAACCTTTCTAGAAATCGACGAAGACGGGGACAGTGGAAAAGCAATAGAAAAACGATTATCCAGAACATGGCGTATGCCCAACAGAGCCAGAAATTGGAGACTGGTACAAAGATCATCGCGGACCTTAGAACCCAACTAACCCGGGGTGATTTTGAACTCCTTCGATGGGATCCAGATCCCTTCTACTCCAGCTACACCATCACCCTGACTAGCGACCCTTGCTCAGCGAGCAACGGCTGGATCTCGTACCTCTGCCTCCAACCGCTTCCTTCCCAACTGTTTCCCAAGCTTCTCCCACCAGAGCACAGATGGAGAGGATCGATTCTATGAGCTCTACTTCAGATCTGGAGGTGGGATGGAGGAGAGGCAAGCAAGGTGGCATTTATAGCCTGGTGGACGGAGGTGGTGGCGCAGCGCCCTGAAAACGGAGGCGGCGTGGAGGGGGGTCACCAGTGGGACACGAGGTGGGGAGGGCATCGGCCATGGCGCTCCCCCAGCGCGAGTTGGAGTGGGGGAAAAAGGGAAAGGAGGGGATGGGGTTCGCTCGACGAGGAGGCGTGCGGGCAACGGCGTCCAAAAGAAAACGAGAAGGGAGGGGGGTCCGGTACGGGAGCAAGGGCGAGGCCCGAGAGCCGACACCGGCGCAGGGAAAAAGAGGAGGGGGCGCACTACACGAGAGGACCAGGTGAGTGCGGCACCACGCCGCAGCCACGCGGGGGCAGGGTGCTAGCGAGCCCCAGCACTGACGCCCTACACCGGATACATAGCTACAAAAACTCAGCGCGCTCATCGCAGTCAAACTAGGCACCGGGACGACGTCAAATCAGGCATTCCGTTACTCCAGAATACCCGAGTACTATATTTTCTTATAGCTTTTCTCTTTCTTCTTTTCCTTGCCGCATACGAGTTAGAAGAGATAACTTCATCAATATGTTGTGGATTTCCCGTTGGAACACAAGGATATAATTTTTTTTTGAAGAATATATTGTTTTAGCAGGGACAGTACGATAGTGTAACTTGGTAAAGGCACTTGATCAATAACCTCGATACCAGCGCGCACCCAGCAGCACAACCATGTGGTCGCGATCCACAGGAGGCCCTCGGTTCCGTCGCGGCACCATAAGCCATTAACCAGGCGACTGTTACCAATTTACACGCAAAGAAGGCAGTGGGGTCATAGAATCAAATGAGTATTGCAAAGGAAGGTTCAAGCAACAAGGGTCTCTTCCTCAACAAGGAACGAGGAATGCGAATCCCACAACGGATTCAAGTGTTCTGTTGGGACATCCACAATTAACTGATATAGTATACCCCGCTAACCCACATCGTTGATCCACTTTTCTCTTGATGCTACTTTGAGAACCCTAAACAATATAATGTGAGATTTATGAGTAACAAACATGATGATTAAGCAAGCACGTTTCCAACGTCCTTACATGGTACAACATACGGGCACTTGCTCTCGACACATTGCTTGCCTCCTCCGGCTAAACGTTCTCAACCGCAACAAACAACACACAACAAAAGGATTGCAACACTAGAGAACAACGAGGAGAAACACTACTAACTACAGATACATCTCCTCTAGGGCAACTACTCTACTTCATCGGGCCGAACGGCTTCATTCCTGCTCTGGTGGTACTTCTGCTGCACTGGGTTGCGGATCTCCGTCTTCTCCTGGTGGTGGCTGAGTGAGGGGAAGCAAGGGCTCCACTTCTGAAACCTCTGAGGGTGGCGGTGCTGGCGGTGCTGCTACATTAGTTCTTCTCCTTTCAGGCGGGTGGACAGGGATTCCCTCCAAGATCAAGGGTTCCAAACTTTCCCTGGCCAGCGTCCTACGCTTGGCGCTTGTGACGAGATAGGCGTCCTCCAACTCCTGGGCATGTCGATCTCTATCCACCTGATGGGCTTCCGCCAAGGCAGCCTCTCGACTTTCTGCATTTGCCACGCTGGCGTGTGCTTCAGCAAGCTGCACTTCAAGCATCCGGGAGAAGATCTCGGCTTCCTCGGCTCGGTGGAGACACTCCCTCAGCTTCGCAGCCTGGCGATCATACTGCTCATCCAGAGCCAGCAGGTACGTGGTCATATGAACCACGGTTGGGTTGTCTTCCTGTTGCCCCTGTCCATACAAAGCCTCCAAACGAGCCCTCCATACCTGCCGATTCTTGTCCAAAGGTGGGAAGAACCGCATGGGGGTACGGGCAATGGGCTCCTCATAGATCTGACAAAGGTGCCGCAAGGCTTTGCGGGCCACAACTTGGTAGGTGTCGACAAAGCGAAACCCAGTTGCAGTCACACTCCAGCCTTCAGCGAGGTCAGGGAACTCCTCACTCTTCCCAATATAAACGGTGACCTTACACCGCTCAGTGCCATGCTTCATGTACTCACGGCCCTCATACTCAGGACGATCCTTGACTCCGAGCCTTTGCAGGGTGGCATGGAGAACTTTGGGAAAACCCTCAGTGTTCAGGCAGTAGCTGCTAACCCAGACTCCTGCCATCTCTAGTGGTGGTGCAAGGAAGGATTTGCAAGAAGCTTTGCACCAAGGAAGCTAGGTAACTAGGATACTCGGAGTGGCGGTATCGAGTGGCTGGCTAGGCCTTTTATAAAGGCAAAATGGTCAGCGATCCTGGCGCAGTCTACCGTCAAGCTTGCACAGAACAACAACAGAGGATTGCCGAATTCACGCGACGATGGACACGCGAATGACCGAGGCCACGCGGGGATGTCTAGCACGGATGCAGAGGTGAACACAAAGGACCGAGGTCATAAAAGACTAGCACGACTGCAGGGTAGATGACCGACCAGAGCGCAGAGAGGGGTACGAAAGGGCGAGCCACGACAGGCGCGAAACACGGTGAACGCAATACACGAAGCCACAGTATTGTAGTAACTCTTGGACAGACTGATCGACCTACACCACAAATGCACGAACAGGGTATGCATGAATGCACGTCCTATTCGCCCTCACGTTATTGCCGACATATAGGGCAACCGCACACAGATTTTTGGCACATCGCTCTCTCTATAGCTAGTCGATGCTATCGAACTATGCCCGGGTTAGTGTACCTGCAGAAAACTGGATTAAGTCTATCCAAGTCAGCAGAGTGCCATCTATCCTAGATACATAACCATAGTAATAGGGCTATTTATATAACGTCGCATGCAAACGTCCTAACTTTTTGAAAAGATTTTGTTGTCAAATTTTTAATTTAGAAGGGGTTTAAAAGCTTTATTTCCTCATTTACGCTCTGATACCACCTGTGGCAGAACCGCCTAATTTAACACCCTTCCGGAGTACTTGTCTTCCATTAGGCACTAAGTACTTCGAAAGAGCGCTAAACTGAGCAGTTCCGTCGAGCACACCGCAAGGGAGAACTCGAAGATCCACGTTTTTACATCAGGACCGTGAATGGGGAAATAAAGCTTATAAAGTCCTTAACCATTTCTTGCATCACTTTTAGTACAACATCAAAGTAATTCATTATGTAATTATAACAGCAGAATCTAAAACATTATCAGAGTTCAGCGGAAATGAAACCATTTTAAACATTCACATGAAGAACGTTTAAATGCATGAAATGATAACAGATTAATAGTATTTTCCTTGTAAAACTTTTAGTGAGAGTTTTAATAAATAACTCTACTCCGCATCGCAAAGGAAATCCTCGCTGAGCCCACCAGGAGGTTTCCACACACAATTGTCAGCTCATCAGCATCCACCTGTCACCTGCAACAGGGGGAATAAAACCCTGAGTACTCAATTGTACTCAGCAAGACTTACCCGACAGGAGAAAATAAAAGACTCCAAGGATATGCAAGGCTTATCAGGCTTGCTGGTTTATTGCATTGCAGGAAGCATTACTAACTGTGCATCCTTATATTTATTTTTATTAGCAGTCGTCATTAGTTCATTAGCTATCCATTCTAGATAAGCACCTGTTCTACTTTCAAGCAAGTGGTAAGCAATCAGAACCATTTTATCTTCTCTTCCAACAACTTTCCTGTTCTAGTTCTTACTACGATGCCAGAGCGTAGTCAAGCCGTACCGTCACGTAGAAACGGCGATTCGCGAATCAATATGCCCAGCTGGGTGCCCCGAAAACACACGCCTTGTTCGTACCCCGGGCACAAGCAAGACCAACCCGTTCCACTCCTGTCAAGGGGTCCAGGTCCCCGTCCAAGCTCGGACTCTAAGCCCCCATCACTGCAGGCCCGGCCTCAGTACGGTGCTTAGACCTCCTCAACCCAATATATATAACCACCCTAAAAAGCCGGTCTGGAAAGAGCCGGAACCCACGACAGGAGAGAAACAAGTCTTCCCGCTCCCATAAGCAAGTATATGCTCGGGACATTAAATCTGTGACTTGACCAGGGTCCATGCAACGAACGGTCCTTAATTGACACAGGCGGAACAATTGCAACCAGAGCCCCGCTCTGTTGCCTAACCAGGTCCAAGTCCATCCAACCCGTTCCGCCCGGTCTCCAATTATCCATATACATTTATATTCCATGAGATAGCAACATGATAATAGTAACAATAAGATATTCCTATCTCTCGCGAGTGACAGAAAATCACTCGACTTCTACCGGATTCCTGTAGCATAGCAATCTACACGATCCTGACATACTAGTAAGACTCATGGGATCAGGATATTTATGCAAGTGGATTTCATCCAACTCCTTAAAACTTAATACACAAGAATATAGATATAATAAAGTGCAGAATAATAGGGGTTATGCACCGGGGCTTGCCTGGGTAAAAGATAACCAAAAGTTAGTATTCCATCTCCGGGACCTGTTCGCCATGGTACCATCTTTGATTAAACACCAAGTCATTTGGTTGATCCATCGACCCATCAACCATCATCGTTCCTATTATGAAATGCAAAAAATGCAATGCCTGCTTAAGCGGAACAAGCATAGCATAGATATACTCATTGAAAGACAAACAACAGATCGTCACTCCCACTCCGACTCTCATCCTTTCTAAAAGAGATTTATTCGTGAGTTGGTTATTATTAAGAAAACACAAATTAACAATACAACCGCATTGCAATTTAATAAAATTCATGTAAGGTAAAGCAACATACTAAGCATAGACCTATCACCACCAGAGATGCATAATATTCTGTTTAACCTACATGTGAAGCAAGCAACACGGACAACATATTTGAGATATAGGATCACTAATTACTGTATATAAAGGTATTATTACTGGTAAGCGTGGAATAAAAGGTGACAGTCCAAACATCTCCGTTGTACATGAAACTTTTATGGAAGGTACATCTTGACTAATTATAAATGTTGTACAAGTTTTATAATTTTCAGATAAGCATATTATTTACTAGCGATTAACAAAGATTTCATATCGATAAAAACATGTGACAAAGATAAATTAATAACTCAGTAATTATACAAGATCTGGACCTCAAATTTTTATCCTACATTAAGCATCACATGAATAACATGCCATAAAATTTTCATCTCATTTGAAGCATAGCATCTACCGGTATGAATTTCTCTATAATTAATCATAGGAAAAAATATAGTGCAATATTTTTCTACTAAAACATGCAATATTATATATCTAATGCATAGAGATAAACGCAAGGGTTCCAAAACATCTTGATTTTCTATTTTACGAATTTTCTATGATTTACTATGAATTTCTAAAGGTTCAAAACATTTAAGAAAAGACAAGAAGCTAATGACATAATTAACTAATCACATAATTTCAAATGAGCTCTAAAAATCATGAAATTAATATGGAAGATAGAGTTTGATTTTAGATGAATTTAGGAAGAAGAATTCCTGGAATCCGAGTTAATATGATGGAGATATAAAATTCGCAAGATAGCTGTTCAGGTAAATAAACACGAACTTTTGAAAGAGACGTACATGTGCTTGCACGTGAAGCTGAGCTTCGTGCTCGCGAGACACGTCCGCCATAGATGGCCGCTCGAGCTTGTGGATGCAAGTAATTGGAGGGAGGTGAGTGGCAGCTCGGAGCTCTGCTCGACCATAGCGGCCATGGCAGCGTTCGCGGCCGCGAGCAGCAGCACGAGCGAGATGCGGATGGGGAGGGCGAGGTGTTCTATTTAAGCACGGCAAGGCGCGGGCAGCACGGCGCTAAGACGCAAGCGAGGCAACAGCTCGGCAGTGCAGCATGGGCACGTGGAGTCATGCATGAACGAGCCATAAAGGCCTGAGCCAGTGCACCTACCTACGGCCATGTGCGGGCAGTCGCAGGGTGTCGCGACGCGGCAAGCGTATGCAGTAGCAGCGCGGCACAGCAACGGCCAGACACAACGCAGAGCCGCAGGGGTGCGGACGCGACGTCGAGGCGACGTGCACAGGCGTCCATGAGTGTTGTGTACGTGCGTGTGTTTTGCCATTTCCCTTCTTTTTCTTTTACCCAATATATATAAATAATTATGTAATTACAAATATGTCATTATTTCTTTATCACTAATGTCCATACACCCATGCGTATATTTATTGTATGTTTAAATGTATACTTATCTATAGAGATACATTCGAGAAGAAATAAGTCTGTACACTACTTCAATTAATATAGCGACATGCTTATCAAAACGGAATACGTGAGTGCATATATAAACCTCTCTATATATTTTTATTTGTTCATTAAATTGTTTTTCGTGCCAATGATAAACACAACTTATTTTGTCCTTTTGTTAGGATTTTTCATTCACGCTTCCACGTGCTGAGTAAATTAACTTTGATGTTTATTTGATTTCTCTCAACCATAAACGTGAGTCGCATAATATTTGTTTATCAATTCATGTGACTTGTAAATCTAAATCCGAGTAACTCGTTGCAATAATTTTTGCTCAGTCCTTAACTCAGGTGCTAAGCAAGCTCGTAACACCAGGGGTGTTACAACCAACCCCCCTTAAAAAGAATCTCGTCCCGAGATTCGGAACAAGAATCAGACAAGGGGAAAACACGATTTCACTTCTTAGCAGAGATTACAGAAGGAGATTACACGGCTTCGAAGACTACAACACTCGGGGATCTAGAGGCATCACGGCTAAGAACAACGGATACAACTCACAACCTTTCTAGAAATCGACGAAGACGGGGACAGTGGAAAAGCAATAGAAAAACGATTATCCAGAACATGGCGTATGCCCAACAGAGCCAGAAATTGGAGACTGGTACAAAGATCATCGCGGACCTTAGAACCCAACTAACCCGGGGTGATTTTGAACTCCTTCGATGGGATCCAGATCCCTTCTACTCCAGCTACACCATCACCCTGACTAGCGACCCTTGCTCAGCGAGCAACGGCTGGATCTCGTACCTCTGCCTCCAACCGCTTCCTTCCCAACTGTTTCCCAAGCTTCTCCCACCAGAGCACAGATGGAGAGGATCGATTCTATGAGCTCTACTTCAGATCTGGAGGTGGGATGGAGGAGAGGCAAGCAAGGTGGCATTTATAGCCTGGTGGACGGAGGTGGTGGCGCAGCGCCCTGAAAACGGAGGCGGCGTGGAGGGGGGTCACCAGTGGGCACGAGGTGGGGAGGGCATCGGCCATGGCGCTCCCCCAGCGCGAGTTGGAGTGGGGGAAAAAGGGAAAGGAGGGGATGGGGTTCGCTCGACGAGGAGGCGTGCGGGCAACGGCGTCCAAAAGAAAACGAGAAGGGAGGGGGGTCCGGTACGGGAGCAAGGGCGAGGCCCGAGAGCCGACACCGGCGCAGGGAAAAAGAGGAGCGGACGCGACGTCGAGGCGACGTGCACAGGCGTCCATGAGTGTTGTGTACGTGCGTGTGTTTTGCCATTTCCCTTCTTTTTCTTTTACCCAATATATATAAATAATTATGTAATTATAAATATGTCATTATTTCTTTATCACTAATGTCCATACACCCATGCGTATATTTATTGTATGTTTAAATGTATACTTATCTATAGAGATACATTCGAGAAGAAATAAGTCTGTACACTACTTCAATTAATATAGCGACATGCTTATCAAAACGGAATACGTGAGTGCATATATAAACCTCTCTATATATTTTTATTTGTTCATTAAATTGTTTTTCGTGCCAATGATAAACACAACTTATTTTGTCCTTTTGTTAGGATTTTTCATTCACGCTTCCACGTGCTGAGTAAATTAACTTTGATGTTTATTTGATTTCTCTCAACCATAAACGTGAGTCGCATAATATTTGTTTATCAATTCATGTGACTTGTAAATCTAAATCCGAGTAACTCGTTGCAATAATTTTTGCTCAGTCCTTAACTCAGGTGCTAAGCAAGCTCGTAACACCAGGGGTGTTACAGAGATGTCGCATGGAATTCCAAAGGTATGACATCCGCAACGAGGCACCGACTATTTGAGCCCTTGACCCTTTTCATACAACGGGGAGAACCTACCTGAAATCTCCACCAAACACGATAGTCTTCCCCCCAAACGGCAGGTTACGACAGTCCATGATATCACGAAGGTTGTAGTCTAGCGCCTCGACACCTTGCCTCTTCATCATCGTCACCTCATCCCAGATAATAAGGGATGCCTTCGTAAGCAGCTTGGCGGTACCACTCTGTTTTGTGAAGGTACAAACGGCCCCATCTTTGAGGGTAAGGGGAACCTTGAAGCGTGAGTGGGCCGTTCTGCCACCAGGCATTATTGAGGCTGCAACACCAGATGTTGTTGTTGCCACGGCAATCTTATTCTGACTACGTATAGTAGCGAGCAGGGCTCTGTATAGATACGTCTTTCCGGTGCCGCCAGGTCCATCCACAAAGAACAGACCCCCATGCTCGCTATCAACAACAGACATAATCTCATTGTAGGCAGCCTGCTGCTCCTCGATAAGGGTCTTTAATAGTTCCAAGTCATCAGCGCTTGCCCCAATGTTGGCCTCCTCAAAAATCTCTCTGGGGATATCGCCAGACGGATCATATGTGTCGTCGATATTAGGAAGTGGGTAATCCTCTATGTCCTTGTTCATTGATTCTAACAACATCCAAATATCTATGAGGACCATCTGTTCCACTGCGAAGCTAGATTGGTTTTTGTGCCTGTAGTCCTCTGACATTGCCACCTTATGCTTTTCCCAGAGTTCTAACACATCACTTGGCTCACAAAATACCAAGATTGTTGCAAAGAGCCTTCTAGTGCAAATGGCATCATCCATAGAGTAGCTTCAGCAAGGGACTCATGTAATGTGTTGTCCGCTTCAATAAGGCCCCTTTTTTCTGCAGCTTCACGAAAAGTCGGTAGGATTCTGCCAGAAACCGTCTTTAGATCAGTGAAGGAGGTTGCACCAGCAACATGGTTCAGAAGAACCCTAAGATAGTAACGCTCCCCTTCGGCTGGATTGGCACAGACAACTCTTCCGATCTGCCTTATACAATTCTTTTGTGCCCTCCTAACCAATGTTTTATCCCGTGAGTCCCACTTATAGTACTCAGGAAAGTCCCGATACAATATACCGCGGGCATGTTCAGACATGCTGTTCTTCTCGAAGTAGGCTGTAAGCATCGACCTTTCAACACCTGGGCGATTAAGCACTCGTCGAACACCCTCGCGTTGGTAGAATGACACCATGTGCATGCCAGGAAGATGGAGTTGCAAGGACAACACCGAAGGGGACCTATCACTTATATCAAAACCATATATCCTCCACAAGGCTTCTGGAGGAGTTACCCATCTAGCATCCCTATACATTTTGATCTCATCGATGTTTCCTTCATTGTCCTCCTTTCCAGCCTCTCTCACAGCAACAGACGCGCGGTCATGACCCTTATGAATGTACTTAAACAAATACTTGACGGCCTTGATGCTCCCACATGCCTCAACATTGATGTGGCAATTGAATAGGCGTAGGAGGTATGGGTTGTAAGGCACGACCCATCTATTGTCAAGGTCATGCCCGCGAACCTTTTCTTTTCTACCGTCATCACGCCATCTGTAAACTGGGTACGAATCCTTACCCTGCAATGTGGCATCACAGAAAGGTCGTGGGTAATGGTTCTTGCATGATTTACAGCCCTTTGTGCATGGGCAATTGCGATTAAGTTCTCCACAAGGGCCATGCATCATATGCTTTGTAACCATTTTATATAATTCTGGATACTTCTTTTTGTTTGGGAGCTCAGCTGAGATGAGAAGGTCATACTGCTCTGGGCACGTGATCTTGTACTTTCTCTCCATGATTAGCAGAAAATGTGCATGTGGTAGACCCCTCTTCTGAAACTCTACAACATACACATGTGCGCGAACCTTTCCGAGGATACCCTTTTTTAGCACCTTGTCCTTAAGCTCTTCCAGTTTTGCCCTAAATACCCGATCAACAAGATCTGGATGATCCTGAGGTGTTTGTCCAGGGTACAACTCACGCGTGATCTCATCCCACTTTGGATTACATGTCATAGTTAGGAAGATGTCTGGTTTTACAAACCTCTGTACTAGTGCCATGGCATCCAAGTACCTACGCTTCATGTCCCTTGGGCCTCCAATAAACGATGTAGGCATCACCGTCCGCTTTCCAACAGCATGCAAGCTATCAACCAATCCTTGGTAGAGGTCGGCCCTAATCTCTGTTTGATGATTGCGTATGTAATCCAATCGAGAACTCTCAACTTTCATGTACATGTCCACCGCAAACTGTTGAAAAAGACGCTGGCCATGAAGTATGGGATTAAAGATTCCTGGCCGTATCTGGAACTTGTAGCAGTAGTAGTCACGCACAGAAACACATAAATTTCCCGGAGATTCTACAAAAAAAACTATGGTATTAGAGTTGTTTCTAGTACAATAGTTTGGTATACATGAAAAGAATAAGGAGAAAAACAAACCTGTTTCTTCTTCTTCTGTACCACTACGGGCCTTACGTAGCGCACGAGCCGCGTTGACTTCCTCAATAGTAACATCTTTCTTTGGGAATTGGGATATCCATATGCCATCCAAGCTCACCGTTAGGGAAGAAGAACGGGTATGAAAGAGCGTCATAGCATCCATGATATGATCGGATGCCATACCTACTCCTATCTTTCCCATGTAGGACAACACTATTCTGAAACTGACCAAGGAGTTCACTACCCTCGATCCAAACAGCAGCCACCTCCTCAGCCATCGGTACATTGTATGTCCTTTGGTCCAATTGTTGATCAAGGTTAAGTTCAATACGATAGTCCTCGAGATCTTCGGCATGCCCCATACTCCTCAATTTTTGTGAGTACAGGTTGTTACGAAGGATGACCACCAATCTATCTATAACTTCTTTATCCTTTTCATACTTCTCTTCACGACACCTTCGATATCGGTGCTCAAGGCTCGGATCGTCATCATAGAAGTAAAGCTCAAGATGCCTAGGCTGCACTCCATCTTCTCTCCCAAATGACCTTATGTTGTGATACATCATGCCATGTGCACGGAAGGTATATATGCCAGTGTTCCTCATGTTAGCAGTAGCACTATCAAGGCGACAGTAGAGGGAAGTGAAAGAGAAGTGTCCATTGAAAAACCTAATATTGTTACGGAAGTGCCTAGCGTCCGCGTCGGTGCTTGTCCAAAGCCTCATGAGCTGGTCTGGTACAACTGGTTCACTCAGCTTGATCTTTCCGTTGCGGCAACAGAACCCAGGTGGTTCTTTTGGAAACCTCTTCGCACCACATTGGTGGCAATCAGGGGCAGGTTTTAGCATGTGTGTCTCCGTAGGAATGTTACTATACACCTTTTCGTACGGGTCAGGTACTTCAGGGTTAGAAGTCGTGTCTTTCTCAGGAGTATCACTTTGAGCTTCATCATCTGATTCCTCTAATGAAATGACAATCAAACAAAAAATGAAGGTTAGAAAAAGAATTGGATGTTTAGAAAGGTATTCATTATTCATTATTCGGTATAAATACCTTGCCCAGCAAACATGTATCCCTCATCATCTTCCTCATCATCTTCAAATATGTCTCCCTCATCATCATCTATGACCGCCAAAGATACATAAGTTAGTAGAACTACGGGTAGAAATAAACAAAAGAGTTCAAATAGTTTATAGAATGTTATGGAATTGTATAAATTACCGCTGTCACCAAATAGTGGTGTAGTCGGTGCGGCTGACCCAGGTTGAAGGCTAGGGCTTGTCCTTTCTGATATTCATGCAAAGACCATGGTTGAGTTATGTATAATACAGGCCACCTAATAAATAGGGTGATGAGGCATCAATATCTACCGTTGTTGGTCGGGGCTAATTCAGACAAGGGTGTGTTATCATTTAGTTGTTCCTCCTCCATGCATTCACAATCATCAAATAGTGGCGTTGTCGATGTGGTAGATGTAGCCGAAAGTTTGGGTCCTACCCTTTCTGTTAATCATGTCATGACCATGGATCGATTAGACATAATATGGTATACAACTCTCCTAAATGAGATGATGAGGCATCAGTATTTACCGTTGTTGGTCACGACTGACTGAGGCAAGGTTGTGTTAACACCCACTCGGTCTTCAGCCATGCAATCACCCTCTTTATTAGATGCTCTTGTGTTCGAACAAATGCGATGCTCAAACATCATATTTTGATGGGTTAACAAAGCATGTCTTTGTCTAAATAGAACATGTGATCTTTGTGTTTTGTGGCTAGACAATGACTCATTGTATCCTTTGTCATCGGGCTCCTCATGAGGTGGAGGAATATAAAGAGGTGTTGCATTGGACAACTCTTGGATAACCCAATCATTGGATTTTGGCATGGATCCAAGAGCTCCAGATGCGTCAGCAGTGGGCCACGCAGGCTCAGCACTAAATAATGGATTCTCCATGGCGATAGACTCTGGATGTAGGGTAGTCTTCTTCTTCTCCCTAGATCGTTGTAATGCCGCTTTCATTGCCTCTTTACGCAATGGAGCTTTATTATTCATCCTCTGTCGCTCAAGCCTATCTTGCCTTTGTTTAGGTGTCATGTTTGCATATGCCGCCCTATTCCGTGCACGACGTGCCATGATTTGCTTTTCTGTTAACTCCCTCTTACGTGAACCACCATTGTTGCTTATACCAGCAACTAAACAAGTGCTACCATGAGTGTTGTTGAATCCATTTTCACTACCCACAATGCACTGAAGTGAAGTTCCTTGTCACCTACACCATTGTTACTCAGCTAACTCTTTAACAAGCAGGCAAGTGCTAGAAAATATACATCTTCAGGTGCTAATAGCAAAAATTTAAATCACCTAGAAAATGAGTGGATACAGGTTCATTAACGCTTTGGGCACATTGTGAGTCATTCCTATGCAACCAATCGTTTGTTTCGTCAGGATCTAATTTTTCCTTGTTTGATGCATCCTCACCGGCTACAAATTTTGACATTTCACATCACATACAAGAATCAACAGTACTAATCCTTGTATTATTAAAAAAGTATTTATGATCTACTACCATTGTCTTCATTAATTTTTAGTTGTTTCTCGTTCCTCTTGCGGTAAGCTTCTCGACGCTTTTTATTTCTTTCATCCTTTTTCTCTTGAGACATTTCTTGCCATCGAGCGCTATCCCTCTCCCTTTTGCGATCTTTAGATCTGCCTGCTATAGTCACGAATTGGCCATGTTACATCATGTAAAATTATAAACAATGAATTATTATGCACTGTAGCTATTAAATGATCTTTGGTAACGGTACCTCCATTGGTTGTGTTGGTCTTGTCTCCGAATGGTGTACGTGAACCATTGTTTTCCATTTGATGAAACCCTATAAAGCAGTTGAGTTATACTTCTGAATGAGGAAGATACATGTTCTATCAGCTTGATCATTTCTTGATTGAACCAAGCACCACATTCTTTCTAATGTTGGGCCAGTACCTAAATAAGGAGAACTTTGATGTGATGAAGTTAAACTGTATGTAAACATCTAACACAGCAAAGAGCCAAGATCACAACAATAGAAAACCATATCATCTCTAGCACTGAGTACAATTTTCAGCTATACATAATAAGTGCTTTTGCTGGACAGGAATTAGTGTTAGGTTTTTCAGTGTTTTACATGGCAACTGCAACCAAAAATGTTTCAGAGAAAGAATTTCAGTCTTGCATCTTATTGATTATGATTGCCAAACATTTACAATCAAGAATATAGGAGAGGCAAGCCAAACATGACCCAAGGCTTGAATTTGACATATATTTTTGGTGTTCACATAATTTGCTATCTATGTTTACAGTTTTTCATTAAACAATATTATATAAAACCTTCTGTTGTGTGATGCTCAGTCATGTCAAGGTGCATTTTTATATGAAATAAGGTTTGAACCTTCATGCAATTGGATCTTGCTGCCAGCAATTCACAAGCTTGGATACTGTGAATTGTGTTCATTTTATATCTCGGTAGGAGTTTTAGAGTCATTGAGCTGCAGCCAAACCAACAGCAAGATTACACAACTAAAGGGAAATAAAATCACAATGGGTCACACACAACCCCTTTGTTCTACACTTCTTTACATGAACAAATCTATAGATGTTATCTTAGCACATTATGCTATACTGGGAGGTACAGAGGAGCTACAGATTGTGTAAGGTGAACAAAATTAAACAATAATAAAATAAGCCAATGACGACCAAGGATATCTAGATAGACGATTACTATAAAACTGGTGCTTAATTTAACTTCAACAGTGTCAATTGGCAGTTTAAGTCATGATGCCTGGAGATGTTGATTGCCAATGGTGGTGGTACAAAATTCATGGAAAGCATAATAAAGCATACGAGGATAAAATATAGAAAATCTTGCTTTAAGCATAGTCTTCTTGCATGAACCTCAGTCTATCACCATAAGTTGCTAGCCTAGAATGACATCAATGAGCGGTGCTTTAAGCACAGTCAAGATTGCTGCAGTAGATCTTGCTTGTACCTTTGCATTTGTGAGTAATCAATGACTGCTATGCACTTTTCTTAAGAAATATAAATTTTATAATGAACCAGTCCTATTGCTATTGGCTGTGTTTAGATGCATTGAAAAATGCACTATGCAAAAAAAGATTCCCCGTCACATCAAACTTGTGATACATGTATGGAGTACTAAATGTGGATAAAATTAAAAACTAATTGCACAGTTTGGTTGTACTTTGCGAGACGAACGTTTTGAGCCTAATTAGTCAATGATTGAACAATTATTACCAAATACAAACGAAATGCTACAGTGTATTTTGGCACTCCAAAATTTGGATCTAAACACAGCCATTGTACACAAATCTACAGAGTCTGCAACTATGTATAGAACCAGTCAAACCACAAATGGAAAGGAAATGGTAGCAAGCATAAGGAGTCAAATCAAATTTGAAGTTTTAGCTGTTCGAAAAACTAACAATATTCAGTTCTAAAAGAATAACACTGAAAATAAATGATAAATTGGGCAATGCAAATTTCACATTGATTCCACCATAGAAAATCTGTGTCAGAAGTAGAGTGCTTAAGGGGAAACAAAAAGATAGATCCAATTTATCCTGCTAGTAGATTTTTCTGCAACAATTCACGAAATTGCTCAATCATTTTGACAAACACGTAGCCACTGCACGTAATACTGTTGTCCATTCCAGTGAACCGGGCAATGGAGTTTGAAGCCTCCAGGACATTTTAGTCCTCTAGCACAATCTAGTTAAACACAGATCTTTCATCTGCGACACCATAATGTGTAGTAGGTTCATCTACCGGATGTCAGGTTTGCAGATTACATTCGAAGAGAAGGTGTGACATACCTGTTGGGTAGTTGCTGCCGTCGAGCGGCTGCCGTCGTAAAACGTCCGTTTCGGCGTCAAGGCGGCGTACGGCGCGTCCGCCTGCGGGCGACGGTAGCAGCTGGAGCGTCGGGCGGCGGCGGATCCTCCTGCGTCGTCGGGCGGCAGCGCGTACGACGCGTACAGCGGCGTCGAGTACGGTGGCGACGTCGTGTCCTGGGCGGCGCGGCCGTCTGACTGCGGCGGCGGAGCGTCCGGCGGCGTCAAGGCTGCAGCGCGTACGGCGCATACAGCGGCGTTAAGTAAGGTCGTCACGTCCTGGGCGGCGTGGCCGTCTGACGGCGGCGGCGGCGGCGGCGCGTCCAGCGGTGACGGGGTTAGGGCAGCCGGGCAGGCAGAGGAAACGAGTTTTTTTTGCGAGTGATGTGAGGCGGGTGGTTGAGGAGATTTAGGAAGGGGAAACAGGTGCCGTGATTTCGGTACAGCCTTTGACCACAGCTAGGCGGGAATTTATTTCGGGCGAGTTCGAACGCAGCGGGCGGTAATTTTTTCGGAGGTGGCTTCACGACGCGGGAGGACACCGTCGGGCAGCCCATGGTGAAGCCGGTGCACATTAACTGCGGGTGCGGGGGAGCCGGGGGTAGAGAGGGGCGGGACGCGGTTTCTCAACTGTCGGGTGGGTGAATGTTGGGGTGAATCCAAGTAGCCGGGCCGACGATATCATTTCGTACTTTTTAGTAGTAAGATTTGAGGGGTGATTTCTGCTGGTGGCCTACCTTTGGGCTATTTCCAATATCTCTGATCTGAAGGTATGCCTTCCATTTTCTGTCATCAACCGGCGGTGAGCATAATTGAAAGCTAGGAAGTCCTTCCCCTTTTGCCTCCGCTTTGGCCCTTGTTTAGATTGAAGAAAATTTCAACCTGATGAATAGTACCACTTTCGTCTTATTTGGCAAATATTGTCCAATCATGGACCAACTAGGCTCAAAAGATTCATCTCGTGATTTCCAACTAAACTGTGTAATTAGTTATTTTTTGTACCTACATTTAATACTCCATGCAAGCGGTTAAAAATTGATGTGATGGAAAGAGAATGAAAAAACTTGGAACTTTGAGGCAAACTAAACTGAGGCGTTGGCTATTCCCATCACTCATGCACTCTCAGCTATCGTACACGTACTACCTCTGCCTCGAGTACCACCCAGGCACCCACCCTCTCGTGCGCCCTCCTTGGGAGATGCTGGAGAAAGTGTTTAGATCTCGAAAAGGGTGTAAAAAAACTACTGTAGCACGTTTTGGCTTTATTTGGTAAATAGTGTCCAAACGTTGACTAATTAGGTTCAAAACGTTCGTCTCGCAAAGTAGAACCAAGTTGTACAATTAGTTTTTTATTTCATCTATATTTAGTACTCCATGCATGTATCCCAAATTTGATGTGACGGGGAATCTTTTTTCTGCACAGTGTTTTTTTTTTTTGGAACTGTACACAGCCTAATTGATGTTATGTGCTTGAGTTGAGTGAGGTCGTGCTATCTGGAACCGCTGCGGCTGTGGTGGATGTGAAATTAGGCGACAATAAGACATTACAAGCCAGGGATTATTTACATTTTGATGGTGAAAAACTTAAACAAGAGTATGGAAGTTTTTTTTGTCTAAATGATTTTGGGACCCATCGGCAGACCTGAAACTTTGATATATCGTTGGAAATTTAAACCATGGGCTCAACGGCCTGGTCCTTGTTGGGATTTGCTCAGGCGACAACTCTGAGGCCTTTTTTAGATGCACTCAAAAGTTAGAATTTTTTCACTCTCTCTATCACATCAATTTTTAGCCGCTTGCATAGAATATTAAATGTAGGTAAAAAATAACTAATTACACAGTTTAGTTGGAAATCACGAGATGAATCTTTTAAGTCTAGTTAGTCCACGATTGGATAATATTTGCCAAATAAGACGAAAATAGTACTATTTATCAGGTTGAAAAAATTTGCAAACTAAACGTGGCCTGAGGTTCTGTCTCGACTAAGGATGAAAACGGACGGAATCGAACGGAGAACTCCTCAACCGTTTTCTACTTTTACATTTGAATACGAAAACGAAAACGAAAGCGGACAAACCGGACACGAAAACGAACACGAACTTACGGAATATCGAGAATTTCGAAAACGAAACAATTCGAGCGGAATTATATCGAACACGGTCGGTATATGAGAATTTAATACGAACCGACCCACAGTGCATAACATTAAACAAGTTCATGGCCAAATACATAAGAAGTTCGCGACTAACAAGGGCATGATCTAGTTCAAATTAACAAGTGCGTGACCCGTGGTCTTAAGTAGTACGACACACAATTAACAGAACATGAACATCTAGAGCTCATCAGCATCATCCATGATGTCAGGATCAGAGTTCCCCTGCTAGACCAATTTAAATTCGGTTCTAAACCGAATATAATGTAGAAATGTAAGATCAAAGTTCTCCTGCTGGACCAAATTCAGTTCTAAACCAAATTTAAATTCGGTTCTAAACCGAATATAATGTAGAAATGTAGAAATCGAACGAATAAATGCCCAAACCGATTTCGTACCGAATTCCGAATTATGTGCTCCGTATTTCGTTTTCGAATTTAGTATCAGTTTTTATCCGCAAAAAATAAATTCGATCGGGTTAAATATAGAAAACGACTGCGATTCGATTCGGGATATTTGCGTATCGTTTTCATCCTTAGTCTCGACCGTCTCCACACGCTCCTTGGAAGCTATCGGAGCCTATGCTATAAAGTCCAGGGGCTGCCTCCGAGGCTAGATGATTGGGTTGGAGTATACTGTATACCCGAGCAAAAGTCAGTTCGGGCTGGGCCTACGAAAGCCTGATTGGATTTGAGCTTAGCCTCGTTTGGTTTGGGTGTTAAAGTTTAATATAGCATTTTCATCTTATTTGACAAAAAAATTTTAATTTTAGATTAATTAGGCTCAATAGATTCGTCTCGTAAATTACTCCTAATCTGTGCCGACATGCATGTAATTAGTCTACATTTAGTACTCTGAGAAAACATTGATGCGATGGAAGTTAAACTTTAACACACCTAAATCAAACGGGGCCTTAGATTTTGTGTCCAGATCTTTCCATTGGGTAGGTTTGGACTAGGCTTGGGCCTAGAGGGTCCACTCACAAGTGTTTAGGCCTTGTTTAGATGCACTCCAAAAGTTAGAATTTTTTCACTCTCTCTTCATCACATTAATTTTTGGACCTATGCATGAAGTAGTAAATGTAGGTAAAAAAATAACTAATTACACAGTTTAGTTGGAAATCACGAGATGAATCTTTTGAGCCTAGTTGATCCACGAGTGGACAATATTTAGCAAATAAGACGAAAATAATATTATTTATTGGGTTTATTTTTTTTCAATCTAAACGAGGCCTTAGTGTAAAAATGTATCGTTTGGGTCTAGGTTCAGCTCAGGGCGGACGGTAACCTCCCGCCCAAGGAGCGCGCACGAAGGCACAGGTAGCGTGCGCAAGTTGGCTATCACGTAGGGACCACCTCATCCACGTCACATACAGCGACTTTCAACAAACAAAACAAGTTATAACTCTTAAACCAAATATTCAAATCAAATTCCGATTACGCCATTAGGTTTCTTGCAATAAATCCTTTAAAACAAGATCCCACATGAATATATTTAGATGAAATTTTATTAATGAACATTTATCTTATAAAGATAAAATATTTTTTTATTCAGCACAGACGATGTTTTAGGTTCAGAGAACAAATGTTCCATCTTCGTAAGAAAAATATTCTCAGTTTAGAAGAAGAGTATTCTAGTTTTAGGTTCACAAAATTAATATTATAATATACATACAAATAAATAATTAAATACATAACATAATAAAGACTAATAAAATAATCTAGAGCAGAGCATAATAAAAAAAATAAAAACATGTAATAGAGAAAAAAATTCAAAGAACATCACAGGGATACTTTTCAAACATCCTAAAAACATTATAGAACAACGCATGTATACTAAATGAACATCAATAAATACATCATAGAACATTACTAAATACATCACACAACATTGTATATATACAACGTGAACATCACTAAATATATCATAAAACACCACATGTGTACTAATAGAGCATAAAAAAACATCATAGAACATCACTATATACATTATAGAATATCACATATATATTACGTGAACATCACTAAATACATCATATAACATCACCTGTATACTAAGCGAACATCATTAAATACACCATAGAACATCACTAAATACATTACAGAACATCACATATATATTACGTGCACATCACTAGATAATCATAGAACATCACATGTATAGTGTGTGAACATCACAAAAAAACATCAGATGTATATTACGCGAATATCACAAAAAAATCATAGAATATTACATATATACCACATGAACATAACAAAACATCACAGAACATTACATGTATAACACGTGAACATAAAAAACATAAAACATAAAAAAAACATGAACATCACAAAAAACAACTTAGAATATCATAAAAATAATAAGAAAAAAGAAAAGAAAAATAAAGAAAAGTAAAAATATAAAAAAATATAAAAAAATATAAAAATGAAAATAATAAACACATAAAGCAGAAAAATAAAATAAAAAATGAATGATGCACGAAAAGAAAAAAAGAAAATAAAAATAAAAATAAAGAAGGATAAAAATAAAAAACATGAATCATAGAAAACATAAATAGAAAAGAAACGAATAAAATAAAAATAAGAAAAGGAAAGGAAATAAAATAAGAATGAAAAATAGAAAACTAAAAAAAGAAAAGGACGAATAAGTAGAAGCAAGGAAATAAAACAATAAAAAGAAAACAAAAGAAAAAAGGAAAGGAAAAATAAATAAGAAAAGAAAAAGAAAAAGAAAAGGAAATATACCTACTCCGGCACGTGGCCTCCCGCCCACTTTCCCGCTCGTGGCCGCCCGCCCACTTTTCCCGCGCGTGGCCTCCAGCATACTGTTCGGCGCGAGGCTCCGGTCCAACCGTTCGGACCAGATGATTTCCGGATTTTTTTTATGGGTAGCATTATCTCTGTCCATGCTATATCCAATAAGGCTCGTGGGCCAGGTCAGGTTTGCTCTGGTCTTGGTTGGGGCCTGTCGTCCACTTAACACACATATTCCTACCACTCCCATTATAGTACAACAAGAAGATGAAATGAACATGGAGGCATGGATCCTAGGCAAAATAGGAGGCATTATGGCCCTGTTTGGTTGAGTTGTAGCTTTTGGAAACTTGCTGTGGGCTATGGACTGTGGAAAAGCCGCTATGAGATGTGGGCTATGAGAAAAGCCGAAAGCCGTTTGATTGAGCAGCTGTGACTTTTGTAAAAATTGCTGTTAGACTCTCTCACCTACAAACGGACCCTACTCGTCAGCCTCACACACAACTTCTTTCTCTCGTAGGCCAACCGTAGGCCTGCGGCGGAGCCCATGTGCGACAGAACTCGCGCCCGAAGCATAGCCCACGTGCAGCGACCATCCTCTGCTTGCCTGCTTGCCGAAGTTGAGCGCGGATCTCTCGCTCGCATGCTCACAGGCTTCCTCTGCTGCTGCTTGCGTCCGGGACGGAGAGGGGACGAGAGGCGGCGCTGGCGAAATAGTCACAGATCTAGGGAGGGTTGCTGGGGTGGGGATGAGGGCTCACCGGAGTAGGGAGAGGGGATCGCCAGAGTGGGGAGGGCAGAGGAGCTCTTGCGCTCGGCGGAGCTCACAATCGGGTGGAGCAAGCAATTGGGCGGAGGTACCCGCGACGACGGCGGATGGGGCCAGAGAGGGATCGGACGGGCAGCTGGAGTCAAGGAAGGGGCCGGTTGATGGACCAAGATCCTAAGGGTTCCCCATAGGGCCGACTACCCGGCAAGGAGATGGGTTGGCCCATGGTCTGCCCGCAAGCGTGAAACAAGGTGGCGTGGCTTCCGAAACTAGAAGGACCGGCCTAGTCGGATTATAGGAAATTCTATCTATATAATATGATTAAAACTCTTCTATTGTAACCGATTTATGTGCCTGCCCTTTGGACTATATAAAGTGAGGCAGGAGCACCCCCTCATAACATATCGTACAAAGCAATCCAATGCAAGCCAATACGCCACACATGACGTAGGGTATAACGCTATTTAGCGACCTAAACCTATATAAATTGCTGTCTTGCGTTAGCCAACGAGCTTAGTTTACGCCGAAGCCCAACCAATCCTCGTTTCGAGTAACCTGATAGCAAGGTTGCTAGTTATCAGACACCGATAGCTAGCACGCCAGGTAGGGCCGTAGGGGCTTTCGATAGAAAAAGCGATCGGAAGCTCGATGGACCTCAAAAGATCGACATGATGTTCCCAGCGGGATCAACTTACACCTTCGGTTCCTAGGTCTGCACGGCGGACAACTCTAGCAAGCTCCATAGTCGCCTCATGGAGACCACGGCGAATCAAGCTCATCCAGCTCTTCGTCAAGACGCGCTTGAAGATCTCGTCGAGAATTTTGGCAAATTTTCAATTTCCAATCCTACTTGGACGCAGAAACAGCCCAAGATGTTCGAGTCCAACTCAAACATGACCAAGTTTTCTAAGTCGGCTTCTAAGCTATCGGACAACTGCAGTCCAAGCTTAGCCCAACTCCCACTTGGGCTCACGAATACCGCCTCTGTCTACTAGGCGGCAGTCTCAAGACTTATGCCATCCACTCCGATCGGGGAGGAGGAGGAAGAAGAAGTCCCTCTGACAGGCGCTCGACATTATCAAGAAAGGCAAGGCAAGTGGTTGGCGATAATCTAAGCACAACAAAAAGCAAAATTATCTCATTACGCTACCACAAAACAAAATATCCCTTAGGGCCAAAACCCTCAAGGAAACCATGATATGGGCCAAGGAAATCATTCTTGGCGGCCAACCTCAAGGAAGGACTGGGGTTTGGCAGGACAAAAAAATGAGGTTATATTTTTAACAGCATCAAGGAGGGTATATATTTTCGTCCATGACCCCTAAGGATATGTATAGCAAAAAAAAATCACACGTTTGACGTAGCTAGCTAGGAATCAAACTCGCGACCTAAAGGTTCACGTGGAATTCACTTACCACTACACAAAATCACTAGTTACTAAGTGAAATGTTTCTTTCTTTTTGTACAGTCGTTATGTGACATCCATTGTGACAAAAATATTTGGTTATACAATAATAAGACATGAATGTTAATGAATCTAATTGTTCATTTTATTTTAACAAATTTTATCTTGTTTTGTATTTTACCGTAGCGTTAGCACGGGCACACTACTAGTAGTTATTTAATTATTTTTATAAATCTCTAAAAATCAATAGCTATGATTTATTTGAGCTATTACCTCCTAATAGCTATCTGGGGTACCGTACAAAGTCCCTGTCTGGATAGAATTTTGCATTCCACAAAATAATCATGCTAACAGTTAACATGCTCTCAGGGCAAAGTGATCATACAGATGCTGTCCGAGATCAAGGAGGAGATACAAAAACAATCGAAGCAGCTAACTGAAAGTAAGGAAGACATTAGTAAATTGTGCAAACAGTTGGACAAGCTTACTAAAAGTCACAATGATCAAACCCGAAAGTTGGAGAAGCTTACTGAAAGCCACAATGATCTATGCAAACAATTGAAGCTTCATACTAACAGCACAAGTGGTGATGATTCTCATGCTCCAAGGTATTGTTTGCTATGCACCTTCATATAACCTTTTTCAGGGCACAGTGCCAGGAGTAAATTATTGAAGCTATTATTAAATTTATTAATGACATATACTAGAAATAGAATCAGTATACTCTATTAGCTTTTTTGAGAGTTCCAGAAACCCCTGGTCCATTAGCATTCCATTCAGGACCAAATACATATCAAAGAGTGTTTTACAGTTCATATCGCCACCATGACTTGGACTAATTTGTTGCACAGTCCCAGAGAAGTCATACTCTATTAGCTTTACTATATGTTGTTTTACTTCTTAAGCTAGCATAGTTTCCTCTGCTTTTGTAGATCACAACCGAGTCAAATCAAGTCACCAAGCTACCGATTGGTATTCAGATCTCAGGTGGCTGAGAAAATTGAAAAGGGGCAATCCATAGAGATAAGTGTAGCTCTAGTTGATATTAATAGTGATCAAACCGTAGAAAATGGACCCCTTGCTTCTGCAACAGTTGAGTTGGTTGTCGTTAATGCAGAGTTCAATCAACATGATAATCAATACAACTGGTCCAGAGAGGATTTTGAGAGCAACGTAAAGAAAGCACGACAAGGAAATCCTACAATGGGAGATGCGGATCAGCCAGTAAAATCAATAGTGAGTAACGGCCGATTTAACCTTGTTCATGGAGCTAAACTTCACAGTGGTTCTACAATATTCAGTAACTCCAGTAACAAGAAGGTTAGGCTTGGGGTGATGGTAGTGTCGCCAACAGAAGAACGAGTTCTAGAAGGATTATCAAATCCTTTCTATGTGCGGGGCCATGACAGGCCAGCAAGACAAAGCAACTTGCGCCATAACAGGTCAAACAGACAAAGTAAGTACCATTCTTTCCCAGATTTTTTTTTGCGGATCCATTCTTTCCCAGATTCTATGGTACATTTTCAGTTGTTCTGAATTTGGAACTTTTGTTAACTTTTAGTTCATTGGAACCTTTTCTACTTCATACCGTTAGAATTTATAAACTCCACACAGTTACTGCTCATGTGATTTTAAAAATCTATACTCATAATTGGAACATAAATTACAAATGTAATTTTGTGAAGCTGGTACCTAAAATAATGTTTCCTGTTTCCACCAGAAATATAGTTTTATAAAAAATAACTCTCTTTGTGTGTTTAAGATGCGTGTGTGTGTGTGAGAGAGAGAGAGAGAGTTTCGCTGACCCGCTTTTGGCATAAAAGTTTGATGTGCGTAGTTTTGGTATTTTCTTAGGATTAAATTTCAATTGGATTTGTAACCAGTAACATTTTTGTAGGGCAACGTCAAGAAGAAAATGGCGAAATGCCTAATGTGGAAAACCCATTATGCCCAAATTCAACTCAAACCGAGGGAATCAGTTAAGGCTTGGAGTTCTTTTCTTTTTCTCCTGTTGTAACTTTTCAAAGAGTGCAAGGAGATGTGCACGTTCTATTGCACACATACGTATACATAAAAATCAGTAAATATTAACAATTAGTACATTGCTTGAACTCTTGCCAATTAGTACATTGCTTGAACTCTAGTAGTACACAAGGTGCACCACGCCAGCCTTAGCCGCCGCCTTATTTTGTCCCCTATATTATCGATGCAGATCATAATGTTTCCTCCTCCCTTTTCAGGACAGGATATAACTGGAGGGCAATCCCAGGTTCCATTTCTAGGAAAGACGACTATGCTTTCTAGAGAACGACCTACCAGTGTAAGTAATATTATAAAAATAAATTAACCCACTATTTATATCTAGGGTACTTAATGATTGTTCCTAATTTTCACTAATTGTCAAGGAACATGCCTAAGATGGTGGATCCTGGTCTTTATTTTACTTCCACTCCATAGAGCTGTACACTAATTTTATTTGCCAAATGCTTGTTATTTCCAGCAAGAACAACAGGCTCTGATACTGCAATACCAAGTTCCTCATCTGCCAATGTTGGTCCAAACTATGAACAGCCAAACCGGTACCACACTTCTATCCATTGGATGGTGTCCTATTTTTATGCCTAGTATTGGGTTGACTGGGTAACTATATATATGTGGATTTATCTCCCATAGTTTCCTTCGATTTTATCACATACAACATAACTTAAAATTTTTTGGCACTCTGTTTACCTGTTATACTATTATAAACACAAGACCAAGAAGAGTAATCACGATTGCTCTCATACGCTAGATATTACAAGCTTATAGCCATATCTGATAAACTAAATAATGCTTATTTAGTGTTTTTATTTCTAATGTTGAGTTTGTTTTATTGTATAGCGTGTTAGTGTTAAAGTATACTTTTGAAGTCAAGTGTACTTAAAATAACATGCTAATTTTTTATTACCAGCTGGTTTCTGTAGTGTAGACTTGTTGTTTTTTGTAAGATTAGTCACGAAGGAATAGTAAATTGATTATAGGAGATGTGGTGTTACACATATATAGGCAAGGATGGCCGACGGTTTATAGAAACTGAAACAATTAGCGGAGATCCTTGCCTAATAGAGATCAATCTCAATCAGCGAGATCCTTGCCTAATAGAGATCAATCTAAATCAGCGAGATCCTTGCCTAATAGAGATCAATCTATCTATCCTAGCCATATAGGCACTAGGCCCAAATATAGACGTGAAGGCCCAATAAGGGGCAGCCGCACCCTGTGTCTAACATTTTTAAACTAGATTAAAAATGGCTACCTTTGTTCATGAATCACATTCATATACAAGTATATACACGGATGATGATGGCTTATAAAGATACCCTCGAAATAGACTATCCATACATCCATCATCAAATAGAATGTCTTCAATGATAGTTCAGTGTTACCATCAATAAAAAAAACATTTTAGAGCTAGATACAGATCTTAAGGCTCTATATGATTGGGTCTACTTCCATTTTGACTTCATCCACTGCTATATACACCATCACAAATGGTTTAGAATCACATCTTAGATAGCTTTTAGATTTTCTAGGATATATCATCAGTTATTAGCAGTCGTATCATTGTAAGGTCCTGAGGGCCCAAAAGGGAGAGTCTCTCTTTACACACACACACACACACAACTTCATTACTGCACGCTTAGAATTCATCCCATTAACAGATGAGTTGTACAAGAAGTGCAGTCATATCTTTAGCAGCAAATACAATAGGTCATGCTCGAAATGATAACATCAATTAACTGGGCCAGATTTAATTTACTCATTTTTTGTAGTTAAGGAATTTGTAATTTGATTTGGCATGAGAGGCTTATTACCCTATATTTGTATCATAGCGAACAATCCTAAGAGAATTACAAAAAAGATCAACAAAAACATGCAGATGATTCACTTTGTTTGTGTCTACATTTGTTCCTTTTACCTCCATCCATGCAGCAAGTCACTAATAATCTAACTAGTTCTATTCAATTCAAATACATTAATTTTCATTTTGTGTTTTTGCATCTTCCTAATACAATTCAGTTGCAGATGAACTGTCATCGGCATTGGATGGCTATGTCAGGAACCCAAATTTTGTGGACAATGACCATGTTCCTGGTCATTCAATCGGTGGGTTGAGACTGGTTATTTATGTCGATTTTGTGGCATTAGCATTTTGGCCATTTAATTTAAGAAGATATTATCCTAGCCAATTGGCCCCAGAGTACAGAAAAAAAAAGGAAAACTGACATCATTTTGCAATCTGAAATTTGAGTGGCAAATAAAATTTCAACCCGCTGACTACCATATAATGTCAGCTCCATGAGGTGGAGTATCTCGTAACTGTAAAAAACCTTAAAATAGCCTACCCTATTGTATAATCTATTTTTTTCTCTTATTTCCCTCTCTCTCTCCCCTTTTCCTCGTTTTCTCTCAGATCCAAATCTGTGGCTGGAGACCGGAGCTCCCCATCAGCGACAACACATGGGAGCCGGCGCGCCGTGCATCAGGGGCGTGGGCGGTGGCCTCCCAACTACCGGCGGTTTTGCGGCGCCTCTCCTCTCCCCGGCGGCCTCCCAACCAGCAGAGACGGAGCCCCCTCCCCCCACCGGCGACTCCGACGAGGTGGACGGGCCTGTGCGGGCGGCCGCATCCGTGAGGGTGTTGCTCGACCTGCCGGCGGTGGAGGACCTGTTGCAGATCAAGCTAGTCGTGGCCACAAAGGCGGCGGAGGACGTGGATTTGTTATTTCTGATTCATTTGATAAGCTTGTATTTGTACGTACAAATTTTTACGGATTCGTTTGATTTTAGGGCCTGTTTGGGAGGGCTCTCACCGGCTCCGGCTCTTCCACTGTAGCGTCACTGTAGCACGCAGGAGCCGGAGCCGGGAGAGCCCAAAAAACGAGCTTCTCCGGCTCCGGTGTTGTCAGTGAGAGAAGGAAGGAGGAGAGAAAATCGGCTCCGTGCTACAGTACTGCTACAGTACCCAAAGAGAAGAGCCGGAGCCGGTAGAAGCTGTGCCAAAGAGGCTCTTAGTATAAATTTCCTTCTTGGTTCAATATTACTGTTGTAAACACTAAGTGCAACTGTGATATTTTTACATACTATTGTTTCAAACACATTATTATTTCATAGATTTTAAGGTTCTATTAATAAAATAGCTGTTGGAGTAAAACGCAAAAGTTAATCCACGTACGGTCGCGCTCCTGTTGGAGCTCGCGACTCCCGTGACCTGCGCTGTGCGTCCGCGTCCGCGCAAGTCGCCTGGCCTGCAGTCCGACCCAACGACCTGGTTGACCCAAGGCCCACTGGCCCTAGGGATGCTGTGCTCGCCAAGCTTATGGTGGACATGTGGGCTGGTGGATGCTGCTGTCGTCGTCGCGAAGAATCAATTTTTTAGTTTTTGTTTTTGTTTTTTCATTGTTTCTTTTAGTTTCAATTCTCTGTTTTTTTTTTCAGTTCTTTTTAGTTTCATTTTTAATTAAGTTTTTTTTAGTTTTAGATTTCAGTCATATTTTTATGTTTAAATGTTTTTCTAAATACTGCATATTAGTTGCCCCACCTAGAATGTATAAGTTGTTAAAAAAAGTAGTCATTGAACACATAAGTTGCCATGAAAGATTTTGCTCTCAGTTTCAGTTTTTAGTCAAGTTTTTTTTAGTTTTTTTAGTTTTCCGCACCAACCGGGCCACTGAATCAGGCTACTGGAAGTCTATCGGCAAAGACAGGACGATAACTGTCTCGGCGGCGGCTGCTGACGACGGCAAGACGCTCAGCTTCAAGAAGACGCTCGTCTTCTACAGGGGACGCGCACCCAGGGGCGTGAAGACACAGTGGGTAATGCATGAGTACCGCCTCCACGACGATAATCCCATCAGTGCCATGGAATCAGCGTCGTCTAGCTCCAGCAAGTTGGGCCTGGATGGGTTTATGCTTCCAAACGGCCCAAGTAATGGGCAGGCTGTTCCCAGCCTTTTGTACTACCTCCGTCCCCAAAAGAATGCAATTCTAGTACAATGTTATGTTTTAGTACCTTAAGTTTGACCAATTATAGATAAAAAAGTATCCATGTTTATGATACCAAATAAATACCATCAGATTAATTACGAAATGTATTTTCATAATAAATTAATTTAAAGACATAACTATGAATATTATTCGCTAAAAACTTAGTCAAACGTGAACCACTTTTTGTGGTACGCAACCCATAGTTGCATTCTTTTGAGTACGGAGGTAGTATTAATCATAGAGAGAACGGAAGAGAAAGACTTGTGTTTGAACTCTGTAAGAAAAGGATCTTGGTGTGTGTGGAGTGTGTGGATTACATATGTGCGTCCGACCCGATAAAAAAAGACTTAGCCAAAGGCTGTGGCTACAGCAGCGACAGTGGATTGCTGGCAACCAAATCCAGTTCTACTCCCTAATCCACTATTCCTTGTGTGATTGATGCTTCCCCGCACCGTGACCTGAGAGTTCCCAATTAACATTCCACATAGTGCTCTGCTTAGCCTAAATTTTTCCCAATTCGATGGTTTTAACCCTAGATTGTGGGTCCAACGTGCTAAGACTTACTTTGATGTCTATGGTCACATGTTAGCTCCTCCAGTTGAGGTAGCCATAGGAGGAGAGAAAGCGATAAGGATTGACGATGTGGGAGGGGCCAGATGACACTACAAGAATCCTGTTAATCCATGATGAAAAATTTCTGTCACGAATCACTAAAAAACCGTCACCAAGTGGCATCTGTGATGGTTTCAGATATCATCACGGATTGAGGGCGTAGGCATAGTGGGTGAGTTCAATGTCGTTGAGGCGTGCCAGGAGGGTGGAGTAGGAGACATGAGTTCATGTGCTGCTCATCCAGTGGTAGGGCAGCTAGAAGGAGTAGGGATAGAGAGGCAACAGATAGGTCCACGTGCAAGCATAGGTACTCAAGCCAGTGTGGCAGTAGATAGCGTCAAAATAGGCCAAAAAACCATATAGGGGTCATTTGAACATTATTGGACGCTTTAAGGTCTAAATATCAGGTTTTATAGTTGAGGGGCTATGCAATCAACTCTTGGTATGGTAGAACATTATGTAAACATTTTACTATTTTTCTCGACTCATTGATATGTCAACACCTATGCTGTATGCCAAGTCAGCAAAACCGCTTACAAAAATGTCTCAGGGGTTATTTACGGATATGTGCAACCAAGTTTTAAATTGTAGAGTTGGAGCTCTGCAAAACTCTGAAGATGCAGTCTTACTCTCAAATGAAGGCAAGTCTAAAGTTCACCAAGTGCTTTGAAATGTTGTAGCATGAACAATTTGTAAACAATAAACCCCCACATTGCTTGTAATCATGGCATGCTCACAAACATGACAATCCTCCCATGTTATGCCAGGACTGTTCCTAACGACTGATATACTTCATCCCATTCCAAAGTATAAGTCATTTTGGCTTTTTAGATACATGGTTTTTGTTTAGGTGCATAGCAAAAGTTGTATATCTAAAAAAAGTCAAAACGACCTATAAATTGGACCAGGAGGAGTAGTTTTTAGCATTCTGCCAACCAACTTGCAATATCATTCGTCGGAAAGACAAAAAAAAAGATTATGATGCTCTTTGTTCGTCGCTGTTGGTTTCGTTTCCGGTGAATTGCGTACAAACGTGGACCTATGAGGTTCTATAGTATGGTTTCGTAGAAAATGCAAGCAAGTGAAAGCGGTAGTATAGGACGGTGGAAAAGTGCGTGTATGATGTCGATCGAAAAACGTGCGTGGTCCTTACTGCTGGTCGCTTTTGCTCTTGCCCTGTTGTTTTTGGCCGTCACTTTCCTCTAGGGTCGCCGAGTTGTTTCGGCGTATGTCGTGTTGGCCGGGCAACAATCAGCATCAGGAACTCGTTTCGTTTGAAAAATAAAAATAAAAAACAGTACCAAGAACAGATCAGGATCTTGAACGGTGCTAGTGTGTATATATATATATATATATATATATATATATATATATATATATATATATATATATATATATATATACACACGTGCTATTCTACACCTTAGGTGTAGAATAGTTATTCTACACCACAAGCCAGCCAACGGAGCCAACCAGCTCCCTCGGACCCGCGCCCGAGTGCCCGACCCTTCCGCGCGGCCGATCCCTCCTACGCGACCGGCACCCCGCGTGCGGTGACGGAATAGAATTCACCGCTCCCCACACGCCTCGTACGCCGTGGGCCCACCCGCTCGCGCCCACTCCCACACCGTTCCTGCGCCAGTTCCGCGGTCATGGTCCGTGTACGAAACAAATGCGCAGCCTGCCCACTCCCTACTACTACAATACTCGCATGTGCAGCTGAAGCCTGAATGGACTTGACAAGCTCTGCGTGCGGTCATGCTTGCTTGCTACAGACGGACATGCATGCACCTCGAAAAACCAGCGTACCGATGGAAAATACTAATAAGTGACTACGCGATCCATTATTTAGTGCTACTGATTTGTGACTAGCTTAACTACTAACTATTACTGACTTAAATTTTACCAGAGGACATCTTCAAGTATTTAGTCAGTACCTCTAAGTATTATGTTAGTACCTTTAAGTATTATTTCAGTATCCAAGTATTTTGTCAGTATTATGACCCGTAGTTGTAAGTATTTTGTTATTTTTTGTCAGTACCTCCCATGATGACCTTTAAGTAGTTGTCAGTATCTAAGTATTTTGTCAGTACTATGACTGTAAGTATTTTGTTAGTATCTCCCGTGATGCCGCCGATGGTCGTCTGTAGCTGCGGCTGCCGTTGTCGGGTTGGGGGCGACAGCCAGGTCACCTTTGGGTCGGGGTTGGGGAAGCCGCACCATGGCCATGGTCGCATCTGGGAAGGGGTACTGAACGATTTAGTAGTTGTCAGTATTTTGTCTTGTTTTTCATTTGTTCTCGGTATTAGGTATCATTAAATACTTTCTAGCATCTTTCGAGTACATGTCAGTATTTTCTTCAGTATTTTTCTAAAGTATCTTTTATTAGTGCTATGACTTTAGTAGCTGTCAATATCATCTGGTATGTGTTGATGTTTCTTAGTTTATGTTTAGTATTACTCAGTGTTTTTTCATTCAGTACATTGATTTGCTTCAGTATTTGTTAGTACAATTGTTTAAAATTTTTATTATCCTCTCTTTTCCTTTGATGTCATTATTAGTACTTTCCGGTATATGTTAATGTGTTGTTCAGTAGTTGTCAGTGTAAACCTTCAGTATTTGTTAGTATTTTCCTCTTTACTTATGTAGTATTCTCTCTCGTTTTTCAGTATCTCTTAGTATCTCTCAGTGTATGTCAGTTTTTAGTATTCAGTATCTCTCAGTATATGTCATTAGTACTCATTACTCCATCTAATTTTTCAGTATCTCTCAGTATACGTCAGTTTTCAGTATTCAGTATCTCTCAGTATACGTCAGTTTTCAGTATTCAGTATCTCTCAGTATATGTGAGCACAACCATTCATGCGAGATCTGAACTGGACGCCGGCAACAACCATTCATGCGAGCGCGAGCTCGGTAGTTAGCTTCAGTATTCCACATGATTCCATGCATGACTGTTTGCTTCAGTATACACGGCAAACCAGATTAAACCTCGCCGGCGGAGGCACCACCAGGAGATTGACGCCAGTCGCTGGATCAACGAGAAAAGCAGCTTCGCATGAGGCATTCAAAGCGCATGGGGCGTGTTGCAGGCTGTGCTGTAGTGGCCACGCCTATGCTATTCCGGCCGTGCCTAAGCCCTGAGGGCAGCGGATCGGAGGAGCTTGGAACACAGAGCCGCTCGGAGCGGCGCACTGGCCGAAGCACTGGTAGGACGGGTCATGGCGGCGGGCCATGGCGGTCTGCTGGCCGACGGGGAGGGGTCGGATGAATCGGAGCGTCGTCGCTGTCGCTGGCTACGGCACAGAGCTTCACGGGGGCCGCGCGACGACTGGCCGGTCGTGTCGTCTTTTCATCGTCGTCCTGCTTCGTTGTTCTAGCGCGGAGGCTTGGGGCCGGCGGGGGAGGGGGCTGCACCGGTGCTAGGGTGGGGGCGGAGGCTTGGGGGCGGCGCCCAGGTGGCGACCAGAGAGCGCGCGCCGCCGGTGTGCCATGGGTTGGGGATCGACGATTGCGATCGCGATATAATAATTGGGTGGGGGCGATTGGGTTCCCGTTCCTATCAGGGCGGGTGCGAGTCGAGTCGGGTGGGGTGCTGTAGTTGGATAGTGTAGTCTGGTGGGTGGGGCTGTTTGTGTCTCGGTGTAGAATAGTTATTCTACACCTAGGGTGTAGAATAGCGCTGCCGTATGTATATATATATATATATATATATATATATATATATATATATATATATATATATATATATATATATATATATATATATATATATATATATATATATATAGGAAGAGTATACTCTATGGCTAGCTACAGAATAAGTTATTTTGTAGCCACCTCCATTTACGATAATTTTATATACTAATTTACGACAATATCATTATATATTTACGATAGTTGAATTACTATAACAAATGGGAATATTTACCATAATGTTATAGTAAATCACATAGTAAGGAGTTACTATAATCCTGTAAATTAGCATAGCAATTATTGTAACTCAAAGTGGCTACAGAATAAATTATTTTATAGCCAGCTGTAGGGTAATATATATATATATATATATATATATATATATATTATATTTAGAGCTTAGGGCTCCCAATAAATAGTAAAAAGCTCCAGCCCAAAGTGTAGCTACGTGGTTCCACCGAACCAGCAGGCCGGGCCAGCAGTCCAGACCGGGCACACCACCGAGTCCATTCCCTTTCCTTGTCGAAGCATGTGGGACCCACCGAGTTCAAATGAGGCACAACCTCCTCCTCCTCCTCCCCTCTTTCTCTCTCCATTATCCGTCTCCGTCCCGATGCCCAGATCCAGTCCACTACGGTGGCGGCGCCGTGGCAGGACCCGGCGACCACCCTCCGACTCCTCACCATCTCTCACCGCACGGGAGCGGCGGCACGAGGATGGTGGCCATTCAGGGAGGCATAGCCACTGGCAGCGCTCGATGTCGCACGGCAAAGGGCCGCACGGTCCTGGCCCCAAACGGCGAGGTGGTGCAGGGCGCGGTGGGTTCCGTCGCGCAATGGTGTGGGGCCGATAGGAGGGATGCTGGAGGCGGGTGGGGCTCCTCCCGGACTGGCGGCGAGCATCCCCGCCCCATCCCTGACCGGGGATCCCTCCTCCAATCCATAGCCCACCCAACGTCTCCGACCCTGTCGACTCGCGCTCCGAACCCCGGACCACGGATTCGACCCCAATGGTGCGCTCCTTTCTTGATCCCTTTAATTTGTCTCCGTTAGGGGTTTCGTCGTATTTGGATTTTGGTGTGCGAGACCGACGTCGCTGTCGAATCCTTGATTCGTTCCGATCTACGGTCCCAGGCGGCCAGGCCGTCGTAGTCCCTAGTGCTATGGAGTAGCTTTTTCTCCCGTGCTGATTCGTTGATTTTCGTGTACGGACGCAGGCTCTGCCGAACACCCAACCCATGGACTACCCCCAGCTTCAAGCTTGTCCTTGCTGGCGACGGTGGCACTGGTAAGGCTCATGATTGTTGTTAGCAGTTTATCGGTAGCGCTTCAATGTTGCCGAATTTTTGACAAACTGTGCCTCTTGTTTATGCCGTCTTGCAGGGAAGACGACGTACGTGAGGAGGCACAACACTGGAGAGTTCGAGAAGCGATACGAACGTGAGCAGCAAACATTCAATTTTTTTTATCTCTATTTCTATGTCCACTGCCTGATTTAATCTGCAAAAATAAATGTGGATGACTTCCGTGACTGGTTCTACATTTTTTTTTGCTTTCATTTGGTTACTATGCTTGCATGCCTAATTTTGTATGCATGGTGAAACTGTGTTTTCATACCTGACAAAAAAAAACTTGTATGCATGTTTCTATGCACCTACTCGGTGATTTACACTACACCACAACCCTTAAATAACAACTAACTGCAGTTGCTAAAAGTTGATAATTAACGTTGAATGGTGAGTCGCTAAATGTTTGTGAAGGACCGTCAGTTGCTAAAATTGAATACGGCGAGGGATGCTCCGTTGCTATAATTTTTTTGATTTTGCGTTGGACGATCGGTCGCTGTATCTCAGTAGCCGAGTCGGATCATCCGTTGCTAAATACCGATGTCCATTGGCTGGACGTTTTTGGCCCACTCCTGCGAAAATTTTGACCCAATAGTGATGTAAACCCTAAGTCCGCATAGACCAAACTCATTTCCTCTCTTCTCTCACTCTATCGCTGCCCGCCGCACGCCTCCACGCATGCGACCCGCCCGCCGCCGCCCGCCCGTCCCCGTCCCCTCCGCCCGCCTTCGTCGGCCGGCCGGCCGCCCCCAGCCCCCGCCCCTGGCGGCTGCTCGCCCCAGCGGCTGCCCGGCCGCCTGCCCCCGACCGTCGGTCCCCGCCGGCCGCCCGCCCCAGGACGTCAGCCGCGCCGCTCGGATGGTCGCCTTCGTCTCCCCGTCAGATGGTCGCCGGCTGCTCCCGTTGCCCCTCCCCGTGTGACCGTGCCTCTCCCTTGCCGCACCGCTCCCTTCACTTTCGGTGCGAGATCCGGTGGCTGGTGCGCCGGCCCTCTTCGCGGGATTCGTCGATGGTGGAGGCGGGATCCGATGAGCACGACCTAGATCCGCACATCCACGACGGTGGTGGCGGCACGGTGGGCAGGCAGCGGCCCCTTCGGCGGCGCACCCCTCCGGCAGCGTGTGCGCAACACCTCGCACGGGCCGCGGTGTCTTACCCATCACGATACGATATCCAATCAGTTATGCAGTGAGGAAAGGTACTATGGCTTGCTCTTCTAGTTTTTTTAGCAAAACTTGCTCTTCTAGTAATTCGTACTCGGTAGTAACGTAACTGCTCATTGGACTAATTCTCCACTTATGGTATGGACAGTTCCACTCTTGCCTTCATTTTAGTGGTAACTTTGCATACAAAAGAATTGCACCTGTATCTGATAAATTTTTTGTATGTTGTGTTTCGTTTGATGTCCATGTGATTTGTATGAGAAGTCACAGTGCTAGATCTGAGTTGAGCAGGATATTAGCACAATGATATTAGGTTGTGATTGCTATACCTTTCAATTTTCTGGCCTTAATTGTACTTTAGTGTTCTGCAGGGATATGGGCAACAATGATTTGTTTAATCAGCTCACAAATATAACAACATTGTTAGTGATTATTCGTTCTTGAATTATTTGTATTCCGATCTAATGTAATCACAGGTGTATATATATTGTCAGTCATATATTCTGCTCTGCTTTGCAATGTCTTGGAGTAGGACAGAGCTGCCTTCATTCGCTGGCTGGCTCAATGAGCTGTAAAGTGCTGCAAATTCCATCCTGTCACCTTCACTAAGGTAATTATGGTTCCACTCACTTCAAAAATTTTGTACATACTAAATCTGGTTCCAATGGATCTTCAGTACCAAGTTTTCTATAATTGGTTTATATAGTTCCATCATTTGTGCTAGATCTGGTGGTGGATGAAGAACCACATACTTTCAAAGTTCTAAGTGTAACCTATGCATTTTTTCTGAATTGGTGGCCTAATTCTTCCTACTGGAAGCGAGTTGCTGCCTGGCCTGGCCTCACCCGTGTCGATGAGATCAGCTGTGTTTGGGTTTGGCTTTTTCAAAATCTTGCATATGTACATTGATTTGTTTCTACTGAACTATTGTTTGATTTCTTCATTATAGGCATAAGGGGGAACTGAGCAGTCCACACGCAAACGCGACCTTTCGGGTGGACGAATTCGGTACACCGGATCAGTTAGTGACTGTAAACGAATCTAGTCTATCGTGTTCTAGATTACATGCCCGCTCATGGCTGCTTTCTCAAAGGTAAGATATTGAAGGGCTGCATCTTCTTTTCAGAATGGAGTTCCAGTAGCACTACTCTCATTGTTCTCTATATCTAATACCATGTACAACTGTAATTGTTATTTAAAATTAACCTAATTTATGTGATTCTGCATGGTAATGTGTGCATTATAATATATCTTAATATCGAGGGACCAACTTTTCGTTGGGTCAAATATGGTGAAAATATATGCTATTAACTAGGCCTCACCAAAATGCAGGAAATTTGAAATCAGCCATTGGCATATGTTAAGATGACTGATCAAATCTGCATCACTAAACAATGCTATTTGGGGGCATAGCTATATACTACTATATGATATGATGTTTAGCTCTGGTTTGTTTTTGAGAAGGCTTAGATACAGGAGTATTTCACACTTCAGATCTCTTCTAGAATTTAGTGCTCTGTCCACGCCGAAACTGCTATTTTCCCCTGATGCTCTTTAGTACTGCCTGTGATGAAAATGAACTCTCATGTAACTTGGGAATACTACTGATGATCTTCGCAGGTTTGAGTTTGTTATGTTGGGAGGTAAGTAGCAATGCTCATTCTCTATTGCTGCCAGCCTTCTTATCGGATGTCCTACATCATGATCTATTGACACCTACACAAATTTCAAATACAGCTTTATGATTCTAATGAATCAGGGAATAAGTGTGTATTCTCACCAAGACTTGAGTAGATGCATGCTATGTTTATTTGTGCAATACCTCTCTACTATTTCCTAATAATGTAGCATTGCTTCTGTTCTGTATTTCCCATATGGTCATTACTCCTAATAATGTAGCACTACTCTGTATATTTTTAGGATATGGTCATTACTGAAACCATCTGATCTTCTAATCCTATGGTTGGAGGACAAGATCATCATGGCTGTTAGTCACAGCCTGAGGCCCCTTGCTGATTATTCTATACTGTTCATCGCAGCGACTTCATCCCATCTGGTAATTGTGATATCCACAGCCTGTCATACAGCCTCTGTCTTTTTATATAAAGAATTGAGTTATTACGCATTACGATTAGGACTGAATTCACTGTGCCAGCTCCATAATCTCCTCTATAAGATCCAAATGTTGAGCGATTGTAGCTTGTTAAAATAAGATCTATTATATGGTCATATATGCAACTTATCTCCTGCATTTCCTTTTTTTTTGCGAAAGTACAAAATTGACAGTTTCCATTTTTCTGGCCATGTATTTTGGTGCAATGTGCAAAGTCATATTTGTACTGCTAGCAGTAAGACATTCAATATACGTCTGCTTCAAAAGGGGGTAATTAGTCTGCGTTTCGCATTTGGTTTGCTGTCTAACTATTCTTTTAAGTTGTTATGCCCACAAAAGAAACCGTTATATGGTTCCCGTGGTCTGCTAAGATTATTGTTGCTCCCTTGGAACAATTACACGTTGTCATGGTATTTTACAAGATATGTTCACATGCTGATGGCCTGATCCGTTTACTGTCATTTTGCAGGATATCTGATATGGAATGAATTGACACCTTCAATGCCAACAGGAATATGTCATTAGACAGAAGGATATGTAGATGTTGTAACCACGCTTATATATAGTCGATTGTCATAGTGCTTATGAGGCCAAAAGTATGCCTTTTTATATGAAAGATTAACTCCCATTTTAGAAGAACTGATCTTGACCTTTCCCACTGCTAAATACCGTATGTGATCTACATAGAAATAGAGATGTATATACTTGCTTATCGCTTCTACTGTGTTTAAGCTAGTGACATGATTATATATGTACTCATTTGATATGGATGAATGAGAGTATGATTAATGTGCCCATTTGTGTATGGCATTCAATATTGTATTGGTTCTGAATGCGGTCTAGTTTTAAATATATCTGGATTATTTTTTTACCTATTTAATTGAGCCGGATGGACTTTTTTTTACATATTTAACTAAGCTCGATGGACTGTCAGTTGCTAAATATTTTTACTGTGATGAACTATCCGTTGCTAAAACTTCTAACAAGCTATCCGTTGCTAAAGCTGGGGTGATGGACAGTTCGTCGCTAAAGATGAAGTCCGTCGCTGTATACATACAACGACGGCTTCAATAGCAACTGCTAGGGTCCGTCGCTATAACATTTAGCAACGGACTGTCCATTGCTGTATACCCCTTATAGCAACTTCAAGTCAGTCGCTGTTTAAGGGTTGTAGTGTAGTGTTAGTGGGAGCATTCTAGCCTTCTAGGCTTGCTCCTGGGGTCCTCTCGACTTGTGGATTTGAAGATGCTAGTAGCTTGTACGTCGATGAGTCTGTATAAAAAATTGTGGCCCAATCTTGATCTTTTGCAAGCTCCTGCAGTCCAGTTTGCTTGTTGATTAATATGCATTAAAAATTGTTCCTGATTTTTATGCATTCTAATTTGGGTAGCCATAATATACGGTAAGACAACAATCACTGCCGACATTGGCTGAAACTAGCTGTCTTGTCCCATGCTTTGGATTTTGATTTATATACTTGCAGTACTTCAATGGTTCGTGATTTTTTAATCAATGTAGCTGATATTAATTTCACCAATAAGTTTGTATGCTTGGCAAATTAGATTTATATGCTATATTGTTGTGATTTTTGAATTAATGTAGCTAATATTAGTTTTATGAATAGATTTTTGCGCATGCTAAAATATGTTTATATGCCTTTTTGCCGCTGTAAGGTTTCTATGCATACTAAAACATGTTTTTATGCCTCTTTACTTTTAGAAGGTTTCTGCACCTTCTAAACTATGTTTCTGCATTCCACACGGACGACAACCTAGGAGCCACTCCACAGCAGGACGACGAGGTGGAGGTGGTGGTGTCTGCTCCATCCAGCTCTATAGCCAGCGGCGAGCTTGGGCCAGTGGCAGTGCTAGCGAGATCGTGGGCAGTGGTTGCTTGCTCCATGGCATTTAGTACATCGTGACCCTATTGGCCTCCCCATGGCATCCGTCATCGAGCAGCTGAGATGGAACAATAAGGTTTATGTGCATTTAATTTTTTTATTTTCTGTGCATCTTGAACCAACCATGTAAGCAAGCAATCATTATTTTTTTGCTTGAACAAGAATGGTTTCTATGCAGTCGAGGAGAAGTAGATAGCATCAAGGCGCAAAGTGAGCAGATCGACGTTTTATGAGGACCTGGATGGGAGCTTCATCATCAAGGTGAATGGTGATATGGATCTGCCGACGAAGGTGATCTCATGTTATTTTTTATGCACAATTGCAATATGGCCACCACACGCAAGCTGTTAAGTCGAACGCCTGGCTGCAAGCAAGACCTTGTGTGTTAAAATTTTTATGCTACTTATGACTGCGTGTCTATGTGATTTGAATACAAATTATGAATTAGATTATTTGTAGGGATATCAGCCACAAGTTCTAAAAAGTTATGTGTTCGTGTTACTATGTTCTATGCTCTGCTTGGTTGCAATTAGTGTTTGTCGATGGCTGCAAGGGCAACACAAATTTAACCAAAAAGTTGTCATTTTTTCTAGATTTTTGGCCATGATTTTTGCATTAATCTAGCTGACATTAATTTCACGAATAGGTTTCTGCTCATGCTAAAACATGTTTCTATGCCTTTCTTGCTGCGGTAAGGTTTCTCTGCTTGCTACGTCTTTCTTGTTTTTTCATGATATTTTAATTTGATTTTTGGTTGCAGCCTTGGATGAATAGGTGGTCCGTAGGAAATGAAAAGCTACCAATGCAGGCAAGCAGAATTTCTACGTTTTCATTTTAATTTTTATGCATTTCTTTGATATTATGTGCAATGAATAGGTTTTTGTGCATTTGTTTTTGGATTTTTATGCTTGTGCTATACTTAATGAATTAAGTTTTTACACATTCAGATCCATTCCGGTGGCGGTCCACGGCGATGGCAGTTGATGGCGTGCAGTCCACGGCGGTGGCGCTGATGCGAATCAGCGGTGGCGGTTGGTGGGGTGGAAAACGGCAACCGCGCGGCGCGACACGGCATAGGATTTGCATTTTGTTTGCTGTTTTTTTGTGTTCTTATGCTTGCGTGCATAAGTTTCTATGCACACAATGGAGCAGTTCTATGCGTTTTTGTGTTCTTATGCTTAGGAGCATAAATTTCTATACATTGTTGGAGTAGTTATATGCTATTTTTATGTGGCAACAAATTTACTTTTTATTCATCGAACTACTAATTTCTATCTCGTGTTAGGTGGAATGTCCATCTCGTGGAGAGGTTTTTACGCAGCAACAAAATTATTTTTTATTCATTCAACCACTAATTTGCATGCAATGTGGTACCAAAAACCTTTATGCGCATTTTGACCATTGATTCTATGCACCTAATTGGCCATCACGTGCCAGGATTCAAATTTCAAATTTCAAAGAAGACAAGGTTGTCTCCATGTGGAGATATTTTTACGCGGTAACAAAGTTAGTTTTTATTCATCCAACTATTAATTTATATATATATATATATATATATATATATATATATATATATATATATATATAGCAGTCCCTCACTAGTAGACAGATGAGTTTCAATCCTGGTTAGGAATAGGCTTTAGTCCCCCGGTTTTCTCAACCGGGATTGTGGATCCGAAACTAAAGGTCCTAGCCTTTAATCGCCTTTAATCCCGGGTCACGCAATCAAGACTAAAGTCCATACTTGAAACAAAAAAATTATATAAACCCTGAAAATCTCTCTTACAGTGCGTGAGATTCAAACCCAGGACCTCTTGCCTCACGCGTAGTTTGCTTACCAACTCAACTGCACAACACATGTGATATAGTCCTGGGTGCTCTCCTTTGGAATTCACTTGTGAGGGACCTGTAGTCCCGGATGAGAGACCTTTAGTCCGAGTTGGTAATACCAACCGGGACTAAAAGGTCACCCTTTAGTCCGGGTTAGTGTTATTAACCAGAACTAAAAGGTCAAGGCTCTTTAGTCTTGGTTTGTAACACTAACCGGGACTAATGTAGACCCTTTAGTCCTGATTAGTAACACTAATCGGAATTAAAGGTCCTCTAACATATAAGAAACTTGGACCCGGGACTAATGCTCACATTAGTCCCGGATTTAATTCTAACCAAGACTAATGTGCTGAACCGAATGTCTTTTCTCTGCGTCTAAACTTGCGCCGATGTATCATCTGGTTCCTAAAGTTACAAAACAGTCGTTTGGGTGCCTAATTATTGTTCGGTTTCAGTTAGGTCCAACTGGGCGTCGACACACATTGATCTAAGGCAAATACACCCCTGAGCGAATAGGTCCGAACGCTGGGAGCCGCCCTCTCCTTTGCCGCCAGCGCCGTCGTCGCATGCATCGCCCATCGCTGTAGCTTCCTGTTCCCCATCCGCTGTAGATCCCACCATGGCTCCTGGTGCTGCTCGGCTCCGTCGCCACGGCGATAGACGTGTTGCTGGGGGACGTCGTATGGGCATCTGCAGACGCCGAGGAGCTCGTGGAGTTGCTGTCCCGGCAGGCGTGGCGCCCGACGGCGTGGCTGCGGCCCGACCCGGAGGACGACCCCGCGGTGCGGGAAGTGGGCTCGGTGCTCGCGCGGTTCGAGACCGGCGTGATGCCCGGCGCCGAGGACGCCAAGTTCGTGCTCGCCCGCGTCGGCGTCGGCACCTAGTCGGACTGCTCCGAGGAGCTATGCCGCGTTCCTGGAGGCGGCGGGTAGCACCGAGCTCGTGCCGAACGTCGCGGCGCGCGGGGTCATCGGGCAGCTCCCCTCAGCCGTGCCATCCCGCTCCACGAGCCCAGCAGCAAGCAACGGTGCGCGGTTGACAAGCCGGCGGTGCGTGCCCTAGGAGCAGAAGAAGGCGACGTACGAGGCCCGCTAGCTCGTGGGCGTGCCTCGTGGAGATGGACGCCATGCCGTAGCTGCTCCACCTGCTCTCCTCCACGGACGCGTCCGTGCACGACAATGCCGTGAACGTGGAGGTCCGGCGGCACCTGGTGCGCGACGGCGCGTACCGCAGCCGGAAGAACGCGCTGGTGGCGGGCCTCTACGGGCTGCTCCAGTACGCGGACGCGCACGGCAGGGCGGTGTCGACGTGCGCGGTGGACGCGCTCGCCGGCCTGCTGGGCTTGTCCGCTGGAGACGACTACCTCGCCGAGGCTCGTGGAGCAGCCGGCCGGCGCGCGGGCCGTCGTGGCGAGCTCGGAGCTGGTGACGAAACTCGTGGACTTCCTCGGCGAGGCGGCGTCCTGGTCGGCGAAGGAGCACTGTGTGGCGTTGCTGGGTTAGCTAGCCGGCACTATGGGGAGAAGGTGCTCGCACTGCTGGGCAAGCTGCCTCGCCTGATGGCGCCGCTGTACGCGCTGATCGCCGATAAGACCCTGCAGGCGGACAAGACAGAGCGGTGGCAGGTGAATGAGATCCAGGAGCCCTACGAGCAACGCAAGAAACTCTCACAGGGGGTATTTCCCAAACACTATTCAGCGCACATGCGCCAGTCACGTTAGCGGCGTGCACTTTCTATTTTCGGACGTTGTTTTCTTTTATGTCTGGAACCAATACTAAGCACTTTCTGTTTCTGGAGTTGTTTCCTTTTTTTTATGGGGCCAGGTGTAGAGGGTGGATGTGGGGAGGAGAGGGAGGTGCATGCGTGTGTCAGATCTGTGTCAGATTCTGTTTTTGTGAAATACTTATATGCTATACAAACTTTAAAATATGATAATTTTCTTATCAAGCATTTATTTTTAATTCCGTTTGCACCATTACGTTCATTACGACGAGATCTATTAAAGTAGATCCATGTTGATATGTTTCAAAATAATTTTCGTGATGATAAAGTTTTGCACCTAGGAGTATAAAGTTTCAAATGCTGTAGTACAAAGTTTCAAACCTTGGAGTGTAAAGTTTCAAATTACAAAGTTCCATTTTAGGTATATAAAGTTCATAGCATGTCAGTACAAAGTTTGAAATGATACCTGAATTTAGGTGTGTAGAATTTTGAAATCCCAAAGTTTTGTATGTGCTAGTTCATGAATTTAAAATGTAAAGTTTGAAATTACAATGTTTTAAAGATTGAAATACAAAGTTTAAAATGTGCTAGTATAACATTCCTCAATTTTAAAAATAAATTTAAAATTACAAATTTTTGAATCTTAAAGTAGATGTTTTAAATGTGCTAGTATAAAGTTCCTGAATTTAAAATGTAAAGTTTGAAATTACAAAGTTTTAAATATTAAAGTATAAAGTTTTAAATGTGCCAGTATAAAGTTTTTAAATTTAAAATGTAAGTTTGAAATTACAAAGTTTTTAAAGATTGAAATACAAATTTTTAAATGTGCTATTATAAAGTTTCTAAATTTTAAAAATAAAATTTCAATTACAAAGTTTTAAATCTTAAGTAAAAAGATTAAAATGTGCTAGTATAAAGTTTCTAAATTTTTAAAATAAAATTTGAAATTACAAAGTTTTAAATCTTAAAATAAAAAATTTTAAAATCTGCTAATATAAAGTTCCTAAATTTAAAGTGTAAAGTTTGAAATTACAAGTTTCAAAGTTTGAAATACAAAATTTTAAATGTGCTAGTATAAAGTTCTTAAATGTGCTAGTGCAAAGTTTTAAATATGCTAGTATAAAGTTCCTACATCTTAAAAATAAAATTTAAAATTATAAAGTTTTAAATATTAAAGTAAAAAGTTTTAATGTGCTAGTATAAAGTTCCTGAATTCAAAATCGAGTAAGCTTATAGAAATTTTTATAGAGCATAAGATAATATCATTTTGTATATACTGGTTTTGCATTCATATAGATGTGAAACTATCCCCTGCCCGTTTCATCTCCCACGTACCCGCTATCCCGAAAGAGAAATGAAAGGCTCGTAAAACTTAAATACCGGACCATGGACATAGACAAGAGAAATATAAAATGGCAAATGGGCCAATTCAACATGTATGGGCTGAAACTAGATACGAGAAGTGAGAAAGAAAACTGCTTCCCAACCCACATATCGCAACCTGCAAAACCCAGTTCACGTAACAATAAGTGGGCTTCTCTGGTTCTGCACACGCGCACGTCGCTAATTATTGGGGGTGGGCGTGCGCCGGTACCCATCCCAACGCACGCGTGCAGTGCAAGAGTCCCAGGGTATTTGCATTAGTTCAACGTGCGTCGACACCCGGTTGGACCCAACGGAGACCCAAACAAAGATTAGACACATAAATGACCATTTTGCAACTTTAAAGACCGGAATGACACAACAGCGCAAGTTTAAGGACCGCAGGTGCAATTTACTCTATGCCTTTTATGAAAAGTAGACCCAGATTAAGTTCCCACGAAGCACACGTCAATTGTGGACTCCGTGGTGCACACGCGTCATCATGCGATGCTGAGTGCTGACACCCTACTATATATCACCTCATGGGCTCATCGTCAACAAAACATCAGACACTAGCTTCCAAACATCCCGTGTGCCACCATCTTGGCGTGCATGCATCGAATTAGGCCCTATTTCGATACCAGGCGGCTAGAGCATCAGAGAGAGATTTTCTTAAATTCGCTCTCTAAAGTATTGTTGAAAGAGCCATTTCAATAAAAAAAAACACTATCTATTGCATCCTCCAACAACTTTTCTATGTCTTATGCGTATTTATAGAGCCAACTCCTGCTCTTTATGTTTGGTTAGCAAGAAATCCGAAATAAAGGATAGCAATATTTGAATATTCAATTAGAGAAGTTGTTGGAGAATATTTTTCTCACTAAAGTTTTTATTCCTATGAAGGATATAGAGGCTTTTGGAGTTGTTCTAATTATTAGCTAGCTAAAAATTAGCTCTAGCCTATCAAAACAGGGAAACTAATTTTTTATCTAAATCTCCAACTAGTTGTTGCCAACTAGCTACCTAATCCTAACTAATTTGGGCAAATTTTTAATTAGCCCTAACTAGTAATGAACCCTAACTGACTCAAAGAAGCCTTATATAATAACATAGTAGGAGATATCAAACAATGGTAGAGTATAGTATGCTATTATGGATATGTTTGATACAAGAGTTGTCACACCCATTTTTAAGGATAAAAATAGGATGCATAAAAGACTCATGTGCGCCTCAGGAGACGATCACACACATAAGTTCACAAATTACACAGTATCATCACAGTGCTTATTACATAGGGAATAAGTATTTATCACATAGTCTTATACAATAATTGTAGCAACTAATAGTAGTTCTCCAGCAGAAGCTCTAATCACAGGGACGTGGTTGACTGGTTGACACCAAGACTAGTACTCTTTACGATAATCATCTTCATAATCTTCATCTGTTGTGGTGGAAATAGCAAGGGTGAGCACATGTCGTACTCCGCAAATATAACACAGGGTTCATGAGGCTCAAAAGGCTAGACACTGTTTGACTGCGTTAAGCTTTTATTCACCATATTATTAGCGATTAAGTAGCATCAAGATGAACCAATTCCCATTAATGAACCAATGATCATTTATAATAAAGATAATGAATAGCATTAAGATGAGCATAATAGTAACAACAATGGTATAACAATGGTGATCAACTACTCTGTAAGAATCCCCAAGGCCGCTCGTATCCGTGAGCATGACTAGTATACCAGTATTTAACTCTGCGCAGAGGTGTACACTTTCACTGTAAGTCATGACTTCCAAATGCATGGGTTCGCGACTCCCTAAAACACCGGAAATCATACAAAGTCATTTAAAAGTTCATCTAACAAGTTAGGGCCATTAGATTCACTCGGCAGGCAGATGTAGGAACCCCTTTTCAAATGGCACACTTCCTTCGTGGCTATACTCATAAGACTAGAGGTTGTCCCTACACCCAACGTGTTGTCACACCCGGTTTTCTAAAGAACAAAACCAGGCTAATCATATGTGTGCCCAGGAAGTCCACACATATGCCAGAATGAAAAAGTATCAGAAACAATGTTATTATATAACGTATACATAGCTATATTAATACTTACATCAGAGTATCGCGGAACGGTGACTAAACTTCAGGCTCCATTCTTCTCAGGGACGGCTGACTGGGGGTAACATATGCCTAGCACCTCTACTAGTCTTCTGGAAACTCCACTACACCTTTGTCCTTCTTTCGAGTAGCATCTTACTACACACTGGAGTGTGGGGGAAATAGCAAGAGTGAGTCCATGTCGAACTCAACAAGTATATCATGGGGTTCATGAGGCTCAAAAAGGCTAGACACTGTTTGACTGCGTTTAGCTTTTAATCATCATATAATTAGCAATTGAGTAGCATCAAGGTAATCCAATCCCTTTAATGAATCAATGATCAATTGTAATAAGGATAATGAATAGCATTAACATGAGCATAATAATAATCAACAATAATTAAGCATGATATAATAATGGTGATCAAATATTCTGTAAGAATACCCAAGGCCGCTCGTATCCGTGAGCACGGCTAGTATACCAGTTTATTAAACTCTGCGCAGAGGTGTACACTTTCACTGTGAGTCATGATTTCCATATGCTAAGGGGTCATGAGTCCCTAAGCACAAGAAACCATATAAAGCCATTCAAAAGTTCGTCTAACAAGTTAGGGCCATTAGATTCACTCGGCAGGCAGATGTAGAACCCCCCTTCCCAGTGGCACAACAACCGCAGCCTATACACACTAGGCCAGGGGCTCGCACTACACCCAACGTGGCAAGCCATTCTTACGCCATTTAAGGTAACCACTAACAAGCTAGAAAAGGTCTCTTGAACAACTAAAGCCAGAGCCATATAGCCCTCACAGTTGTACTGTCAATCCCGGTTAATGCTTACAGATAAGTCCTTATGGAGAGAAACCAGAGCATCAAAATAACCCACATGCTCTAGCCCCCTTTCAACAGTAATAAAATCTTCTTAATTGGTTGGTTGCTTAATCCATTAATCAAATTACAAGATCATTGTTCATAATTAAGCACTAGCAATAGCTACCCAAATGCACAACCCATATGTGACAAGGAAACAAGATATCAATAGCTAAGTTATAATCTCTATGGTTGTCAAGGAAGACACATGCATATGTATGATAATTTCAGTGAATAGGTAACAAGGATGGTCCCATGTTATACTTGCCTTGATCAAAGTTCTCTGATAGATACTGCTGATCCAGCTCAAAATAATACTCCTAATCATCGTAGTACTGCTCACCGGCTAAATTCGATCACCAAGCATCAACATACAAACATTCCGAGCAAACATACACGAAGCAAACAAAAGATACAATTAGAACAGTACACCAACAGTAGAAAAACATTTAGGAAAGCTTACAAAACTATTCTACACGTTGCTACGATCACACAGACGTAAAGATCACGAAATTCGGATCTAAAACGTGAAAGTTATGAATTTTCTAAGATTTCCTATAGATAAATAATTACTTTAATATAAACTCGAAAATTAAATTTTCTAAACCTACTGTACAACTATACTAACATGTAGAGCTCGCAAATACGAACCTAACGCAACTTGAACGGGTCAAATCGGAGTTAAAACATGGAAGATATGGCCTAAACAAAATTGTATGTATATATGTATTTCTATTGTATTTCGAGATTTGTTTTACTAAAGAAAAACGGCCATAATACCTGCATGACGTGATGATGAGGTCATCAAACTAGCAAGTAAACGACAGCAACGGGAACGACCTATGGCCTGCCCTGCCGGAGATGAACTGGAAGGCAACGGCTTGATCTTTCTCATCATAGTGGCGCTCGAATCCGCAACTTCGACGAGCGTGGCTCAAGGGAAGGATCAACTTGCAGTTCGGCATGGCCGCGACACACAAAGAAAATACCAGCCTGTTGTCAGCATAATAGGTGCAGACAGCAAATGGTGCAGGCAGCTGCAATGCCATCCTCTCATCAGCCATCATCATCAACAACGCAAACAGCACAGATTATATCAACTGCAACAGTAAGCTACGCGCATGTTGACCGTATATCAGCCAGCACATCTTCACTCCATCATGTAAATAAAGTTTTTGATAAGCAGTTCAGGTGCCAACGAAGGTAGTATTCCAAGGTTGAAGCAGCAAATGACAGACAGCACTACACAACTTTAACTGAGAAGAGCCCACCATCGAGCAAATGCGTAGCCACACATAGGATCAGAGCAAGTCCATTCATCCTGAGCTGTTCAAGACCTCAAAGAAATATCGCCGAGGGGAAGCTGACGCGACATCCATTGTCAAAGCAACAAAGGTCCTTAATTTGATGCGGTCCATCTGGCTATTCCCAACTAAACCCTTGGAAACTTTATCCCCACTTCTCACTCCAATCGTTATGTAACAATCTGAATCCAAGTTACAGCGTTTAATGAAGGCATCGACAGCTGATGGATTTTGACTTGGTAGAATTTCAAGAGCATCACCAATTTTATAGCTGATGGCCGAAGATGGATCTTCCAATTCAAAGTGGCGAACATCTCTATCAGAACCCTCCTTAGTCAAACGCTGGTTTTTTTTTTTACCATTTGAAGCATGTAAGGTGGCTCTCCATCAGCATGGAACCGTAGTGCAGGGGACATTGATCTTGCGCTACTTATTATTTTACTGGGGTCTGAAAGTATAGGATCTTGTGAAACTTCATTGGAAGAGTAATAAATGACATGAACTTTTGGATCCCCCCGAGCCATTGTCTGTCCAGATCCTTCCGAAACAGGTACCTCCAAAACCCCTTCATGGAATCCGGGGGATCGCCCTGCCCCGTGGTGGACACGACAAAGACCACGAACCGCTCGCTTGGCAATCGACTGGGATCGAAGCTGTCCATGGAGAGCACGTCGACGGCCGGGCAGCCGCCACGTTCTGCCACGCGGCCGACACGCTCTGCGGCGTCCATGGCGTTCCCAGTTTGTGACGCGTAGGGCACGAGGAGGCGGCCGCTGGAGGACACCGCCGAGTCAGACTCCGCAGACGAGGGTGCCATGGAGTAAGAGCTCAGAATCCGCTGCCTGCAGTAACCTAGCGGCGGCCAACAAGCGCAGCCAAGAGGCGCCTCAATCGGCTCACTCCGCCCAGGTCACGCAAGCTCCTCGGAGGGAAAACGGAATTCGCCGGAGATGTCCGAGGTGGCCGGAAAAGCTCGCCGAACTTTCGTCGGAAATTCGCCGGAACGCAAGCTGTAGATGAAGAACTTCGGCGAGGGGTGGAGGGAGCTACGAGCGGCGGCTCGCGACAACAGCGGCGGCGGGCGGCGACAGCGGCGGCGGCGGAAAACAGGGCTAGCAGGCAGGCCGGACATATATATAGGGAGGAATACTCTCCACCTTCACGTCAACTAGCGATATGGTGCTAATTGACGTTGCACCCTTCATCTTTACTAATAGGCCTAATTAATTATTAAAGCCCATTAGTAAATAAATGAATGGACATTTAGGATTATTGCACACAAGCTTCGGTGGAAAATGAGATATTTATTATTTTCGGAATTAATTAATTTCATGGATAAAATAATTCTAGAAAAGTCCAGAATTATTATTTAAGCCGCGAAAAATACTCCGAAAGCTCCGAAAATTCGAGGGAATTTTCTAGAGACATTATGGAACATGAGGAACCCAAATATAGTATTCGGAGCTTATGAAAAGATGGATGAAGAGATCAAGGAAAAAGATTAAGCTCACGGAAATTGGAATTTTGAATCCAGAAAATACCAAAAAGTTTTCCGATGAGAAGTAAACGTCGTCCTATGGTATTTTGAAAATAATAGCACTCACCAACACCAAAGACAAGCATCACACAAACACCACATTATCAAATTAATATGAAAAAGTTTAAAACCACAATTTTCTATATTTAAATTAGCAACAACTTAACTTATCTAATAAATTTATTCAAATATTGAAATTATTTATTTTATTTAGTATTTTTCATGCACAACCCAAAATAGAAAATTTTGGGTGTGACAAATCTACCCCACTTAACAGGAATCTCGTCCCGAGATTCGGAGAGACTAGGGAGAAAGATAAAGTTGATTTTGCAAATCTTCACACTTCTCTGATCAACTCTTATCCAATGATGATGCCACAAGCTCATAACCAACTTTGTAAAGGTGTCCTTTAGACCCTTATGATCCTTATAAATGGTTCCAACATGTTACCCACCCTGAGAAGAGATACCTACGCTCGATAGTGACTTTGCAACTATGTAGATAGCTGATGCTTCCAAGTGACGAAATAGAATGTATAAACCGCCATCTTATATCGTCTTTAATTTGTCAAACCCCCTTAAGAAGAGATCAACTAGAGAACACCAAAGGATAACTTGCATTTGTTTCTGAGTGATGACTATCGTCATGTCCTTCTCGCATCCCAAAGAGATTCATGAGCACATACAAGAACAAGTAATCCTGCACTTCCTCGCGAGCAGAAAAATAGCAGTGCAGAAATACAGTTATAACTCAAGTTCTACGAATCCGATGATATTGTAGCTTATACCGTTGGAAAGCTTATCAAATTTACTACAACTTTCTTATAGAACACTTCTCCAAATTCTGCAGTTAAGATAGTCGAAAACTGTGCACAACAGAAACTATTCCAGGTTGCTGACAGCACAGATGCATCGTCTTGTGATTTTCATAACTCCCAAACCATAATAGCTATCAGGGTGGTTCTTACAGCCAGAGAAAGATATTGAAGTCTACTAATATCCAGAATTTATCCATGATTTTTGGGCATCCAAAAATAGAGATATAAGCTATGGAAGACAGACTGCTCTAAAAAGACAGGATAAGATAAAAATGAGATTCAGAGAGACTAGAGAGATCGATGACACTAATCTTCAAGTCTTCATGCTTCTTTGCTTTGTGTTGATGAGATGTAAGACATAGATCAAGGATAGCCAAAAGATGACAAGAAAGATAAGGTTTGATCTTCAGTTCTTCGTACCTTGTCGCTTGAGATTGTTGATGGTAGCGGACACTACCCCACTTAACAAAGATTTTGTTCCATCTGGCAATGTCATTGAAGGCAACACTTTGCAATTCATAAAAATCTTGATCAGGATCAAACTGATGATGATACCACAGGTTCAAAACCAACATAGCGAAGATATCCCTCAGATTCTTGTGATCCACGTAGATGTCGCTCTTATAATCCCAATAAATGCCACACTTACAGCCTTAAGAGCTTTCCACATTCAACTCTCTTGAGCTCTTCTTCATAGTAACTCCACTAGAGAATACCTATCCAATTAGAAAACTCACTTCACTTAAAACTTACTAAACATACTTGATATGGGGGTGATGTCATCTAAGTTTCCATGAAGCTAACTATAGACTTCCAACATCTCCTTCCTATGTCATCCATGCTAACTTGTATAGAGTATGTTGAATTGAATATTGAACTCCCAACTGATGATAGCTTAAAGTGAAGACTAGTCCTGACGAATACCCGAGCTTCTTGTAGATGATCCAACAAAGCACTAATCTCAAGCAAACAACACTAGCACATGAGTAGACTTCTAATTATAGAGATAACCACTTCTTCCAAGTGAAGCAATAGGACATACGAAACCTTCATCTTGCAACACTCACAACTTTGCTACCCCTCTTAAGAAAAAGAAACTAGGGGACACCAAAGTAACTTGCATCTCCTTTTATACTAGATAACCATAATCATCTCTAATGTAAGATTCCAAGGCAAATCAATGGGATTCAAAGATATCCAATGATATATTCACTTATACAAGATAAGGAGTAATGCAGAAAATTTCTGGCCGAATTCCAATTTTAGCAGTTCAGTAAATCTGGCATAACTCGAGCTACAGAGATCCAAATGAAGTGATCTTTAAATGGTTGGAAAGCTTATGAAATTATCTACGACTTTTATTCACAACACTTTTCCAGATTCTGTCATTAAATTAATCAAAAACAGAGCTTAGCCAAAACTGTTCCAGAATTCCAGACTGTGCAGTAACCTCAACTTAGAACAGGTATATCTCTTAGCTCAAAATAGATAAAATGGTAAGTCCAGTGGGTTTGGAAAGATACAGAATTCTAATTATTCCCAGTAAAATTTTATAAATTTCTCACGTCCATATCTTGAGATATAACAGAAACATTGCAGACTACTACAGAAATCAGCATGCGGAGTATTACATAAAACCTACCCCACTTAACATGGATTGAGCTACTCCTCAAGACTTATACCTTCCGAGCCACTTTCAAAACATGAGAACAAGGACAACACACAAGCAACACATCAAGCAAAACAAGCACACATCATATCATCGGTACTACACGTGCTGCTTCAACAATGGTGGTCATCCTAAGGGAAAAGTATGGATGATGAAAGGTCATCTAACTTTTGAAAAAGGTGAGATCAGAAAACTTTTAGTACAAACAACATAAAACAAAATCCAATGGAGTAAGAAATAATAGCTCAAAGGAAGCTATCAAGGAGGAGATACAATAGGACAAGGAAGAGGAAATAGTCAAAATCAATGAGTCAAGGGATGACAAAATAGTTTTATAGTAAAATAAGTTTTAGAATACGTCCAGTGCTACTTGGCATACGTCCTACAGTCAACACCGCTCTGATACCACTCTGTCACACCCGGTTTTCTAAAGAACAAAACCAGGCTAATCATATGTGTGCCCAGGAAGTCCACACATATGCCAGAATGAAAAAGTATCAGAAACAATGTTATTATATAACGTATACATAGCTATATTAATACTTACATCAGAGTATCGCGGAACGGTGACTAAACTTCAGGCTCCATTCTTCTCAGGGACGGCTGACTGGGGGTAACATATGCCTAGCACCTCTACTAGTCTTCTGGAAACTCCACTACACCTTTGTCCTTCTTTCGAGTAGCATCTTACTACACACTGGAGTGTGGGGGAAATAGCAAGAGTGAGTCCATGTCGAACTCAACAAGTATATCATGGGGTTCATGAGGCTCAAAAAGGCTAGACACTGTTTGACTGCGTTTAGCTTTTAATCATCATATAATTAGCAATTGAGTAGCATCAAGGTAATCCAATCCCTTTAATGAATCAATGATCAATTGTAATAAGGATAATGAATAGCATTAACATGAGCATAATAATAATCAACAATAATTAAGCATGATATAATAATGGTGATCAAATATTCTGTAAGAATACCCAAGACCGCTCGTATCCGTGAGCACGGCTAGTATACCAGTTTATTAAACTCTGCGCAGAGGTGTACACTTTCACTGTGAGTCATGATTTCCATATGCTAAGGGGTCATGAGTCCCTAAGCACAAGAAACCATATAAAGCCATTCAAAAGTTCGTCTAACAAGTTAGGGCCATTAGATTCACTCGGCAGGCAGATGTAGAACCCCCCTTCCCAGTGGCACAACAACCGCAGCCTATACACACTAGGCCAGGGGCTCGCACTACACCCAACGTGGCAAGCCATTCTTACGCCATTTAAGGTAACCACTAACAAGCTAGAAAAGGTCTCTTGAACAACTAAAGCCAGAGCCATATAGCCCTCACAGTTGTACTGTCAATCCCGGTTAATGCTTACAGATAAGTCCTTATGGAGAGAAACCAGAGCATCAAAATAACCCACATGCTCTAGCCCCCTTTCAACAGTAATAAAATCTTCTTAATTGGTTGGTTGCTTAATCCATTAATCAAATTACAAGATCATTGTTCATAATTAAGCACTAGCAATAGCTACCCAAATGCACAACCCATATGTGACAAGGAAACAAGATATCAATAGCTAAGTTATAATCTCTATGGTTGTCAAGGAAGACACATGCATATGTATGATAATTTCAGTGAATAGGTAACAAGGATGGTCCCATGTTATACTTGCCTTGATCAAAGTTCTCTGATAGATACTGCTGATCCAGCTCAAAATAATACTCCTAATCATCGTAGTACTGCTCACCGGCTAAATTCGATCACCAAGCATCAACATACAAACATTCCGAGCAAACATACACGAAGCAAACAAAAGATACAATTAGAACAGTACACCAACAGTAGAAAAACATTTAGGAAAGCTTACAAAACTATTCTACACGTTGCTACGATCACACAGACGTAAAGATCACGAAATTCGGATCTAAAACGTGAAAGTTATGAATTTTCTAAGATTTCCTATAGATAAATAATTACTTTAATATAAACTCGAAAATTAAATTTTCTAAACCTACTGTACAACTATACTAACATGTAGAGCTCGCAAATACGAACCTAACGCAACTTGAACGGGTCAAATCGGAGTTAAAACATGGAAGATATGGCCTAAACAAAATTGTATGTATATATGTATTTCTATTGTATTTCGAGATTTGTTTTACTAAAGAAAAACGGCCATAATACCTGCATGACGTGATGATGAGGTCATCAAACTAGCAAGTAAACGACAGCAACGGGAACGACCTATGGCCTGCCCTGCCGGAGATGAACTGGAAGGCAACGGCTTGATCTTTCTCATCATAGTGGCGCTCGAATCCGCAACTTCGACGAGCGTGGCTCAAGGGAAGGATCAACTTGCAGTTCGGCATGGCCGCGACACACAAAGAAAATACCAGCCTGTTGTCAGCATAATAGGTGCAGACAGCAAATGGTGCAGGCAGCTGCAATGCCATCCTCTCATCAGCCATCATCATCAACAACGCAAACAGCACAGATTATATCAACTGCAACAGTAAGCTACGCGCATGTTGACCGTATATCAGCCAGCACATCTTCACTCCATCATGTAAATAAAGTTTTTGATAAGCAGTTCAGGTGCCAACGAAGGTAGTATTCCAAGGTTGAAGCAGCAAATGACAGACAGCACTACACAACTTTAACTGAGAAGAGCCCACCATCGAGCAAATGCGTAGCCACACATAGGATCAGAGCAAGTCCATTCATCCTGAGCTGTTCAAGACCTCAAAGAAATATCGCCGAGGGGAAGCTGACGCGACATCCATTGTCAAAGCAACAAAGGTCCTTAATTTGATGCGGTCCATCTGGCTATTCCCAACTAAACCCTTGGAAACTTTATCCCCACTTCTCACTCCAATCGTTATGTAACAATCTGAATCCAAGTTACAGCGTTTAATGAAGGCATCGACAGCTGATGGATTTTGACTTGGTAGAATTTCAAGAGCATCACCAATTTTATAGCTGATGGCCGAAGATGGATCTTCCAATTCAAAGTGGCGAACATCTCTATCAGAACCCTCCTTAGTCAAACGCTGGTTTTTTTTTTTACCATTTGAAGCATGTAAGGTGGCTCTCCATCAGCATGGAACCGTAGTGCAGGGGACATTGATCTTGCGCTACTTATTATTTTACTGGGGTCTGAAAGTATAGGATCTTGTGAAACTTCATTGGAAGAGTAATAAATGACATGAACTTTTGGATCCCCCCGAGCCATTGTCTGTCCAGATCCTTCCGAAACAGGTACCTCCAAAACCCCTTCATGGAATCCGGGGGATCGCCCTGCCCCGTGGTGGACACGACAAAGACCACGAACCGCTCGCTTGGCAATCGACTGGGATCGAAGCTGTCCATGGAGAGCACGTCGACGGCCGGGCAGCCGCCACGTTCTGCCACGCGGCCGACACGCTCTGCGGCGTCCATGGCGTTCCCAGTTTGTGACGCGTAGGGCACGAGGAGGCGGCCGCTGGAGGACACCGCCGAGTCAGACTCCGCAGACGAGGGTGCCATGGAGTAAGAGCTCAGAATCCGCTGCCTGCAGTAACCTAGCGGCGGCCAACAAGCGCAGCCAAGAGGCGCCTCAATCGGCTCACTCCGCCCAGGTCACGCAAGCTCCTCGGAGGGAAAACGGAATTCGCCGGAGATGTCCGAGGTGGCCGGAAAAGCTCGCCGAACTTTCGTCGGAAATTCGCCGGAACGCAAGCTGTAGATGAAGAACTTCGGCGAGGGGTGGAGGGAGCTACGAGCGGCGGCTCGCGACAACAGCGGCGGCGGGCGGCGACAGCGGCGGCGGCGGAAAACAGGGCTAGCAGGCAGGCCGGACATATATATAGGGAGGAATACTCTCCACCTTCACGTCAACTAGCGATATGGTGCTAATTGACGTTGCACCCTTCATCTTTACTAATAGGCCTAATTAATTATTAAAGCCCATTAGTAAATAAATGAATGGACATTTAGGATTATTGCACACAAGCTTCGGTGGAAAATGAGATATTTATTATTTTCGGAATTAATTAATTTCATGGATAAAATAATTCTAGAAAAGTCCAGAATTATTATTTAAGCCGCGAAAAATACTCCGAAAGCTCCGAAAATTCGAGGGAATTTTCTAGAGACATTATGGAACATGAGGAACCCAAATATAGTATTCGGAGCTTATGAAAAGATGGATGAAGAGATCAAGGAAAAAGATTAAGCTCACGGAAATTGGAATTTTGAATCCAGAAAATACCAAAAAGTTTTCCGATGAGAAGTAAACGTCGTCCTATGGTATTTTGAAAATAATAGCACTCACCAACACCAAAGACAAGCATCACACAAACACCACATTATCAAATTAATATGAAAAAGTTTAAAACCACAATTTTCTATATTTAAATTAGCAACAACTTAACTTATCTAATAAATTTATTCAAATATTGAAATTATTTATTTTATTTAGTATTTTTCATGCACAACCCAAAATAGAAAATTTTGGGTGTGACAAATCTACCCCACTTAACAGGAATCTCGTCCCGAGATTCGGAGAGACTAGGGAGAAAGATAAAGTTGATTTTGCAAATCTTCACACTTCTCTGATCAACTCTTATCCAATGATGATGCCACAAGCTCATAACCAACTTTGTAAAGGTGTCCTTTAGACCCTTATGATCCTTATAAATGGTTCCAACATGTTACCCACCCTGAGAAGAGATACCTACGCAATATAGCCCTCACAGCTAAAGCCAGAGCCATATAGCCCTCACAGCTGTACTGTCAATCCCGGTTATCACTTACAGGCAAGTTCTTACGGAGAGTAACTAGAGCAACAATATAACCCCTTGCTCTAGCCCCCTTTCAACAGTAATAAAATCATCTTAATGGTTGGTTCCTTAATCCATTAATCAAATTACAAGATCATTGTTCATAATTAAGCACTAGCAATAGCTACCTAAATGCATAACCCATAGGTCAGCCTGGGCATTCGGTTAAAACCGAATGTTCGGTTTGGTTTTTTCGGTTCTTTAAAAGTTCGGTTTTGAACAATGAAGAACCGTTCGGTTTATTCATAAACTGAAAACCGAGAGGTTCGGTTTCGGTTTATTACTTCGGTTTTTCGGTTAAAACCGAACCGACCGAAGTGTACTGCAGCAAGTGAAAAAAAACAGAAAATCTCCTCTCCCTGCTCGGCACCCGCAACCTGCGCGCGCGCCGCTCGCACCTGAGCGGCTGAGCCACCTCGCGCCGCCGCCTCCGGCCTCCCTGCGCTGCAGCCGCTCGCCACCACGGCGCCGCCTCCCCGAGTCCCTGTGCCCGCAGCCGCTCGGCGCTCGCAGTTCGCGCCGCCAGCTCGCGCTGCAGCCTACTCGCGGGTCGCGCCGCCGCCGCGCATGCTCGAGCTCGCGTTGCCGCCGCCCGCACCTGCGCCAACGCGCCACCGCCTGCTCGTCGCGCATGCTCGCGCTACTGCCGCCCGCGCCTGCGCCAGCGCCTGCTCGTCGCACTCGCGTACGCTAGGGTTAGGTGTCGCACTCGCCCTGGACTGAGGACTGAGGAGCGAGTGAGGATTGAGGGGGTGGGCTGTAGGGACGGGTCGGTGGGGGCGTGGGGGTGGGCTGGTGGGAACGTGGGCCGAGCCGCGGAGGCCAAGGTGGGTCACTTTGAAATACACGCTGATATGTTCGGTTCCTTCGGTATTTCGGTTCGTATGGTTGTAAAACCGAACACCGAGCCGAACACTGAACTTCTAGCAGTCAAAAACCGAAGCCGAAACCGAAAACTGATAAAACCGAAATTTCGGTTCGGTTCGGTTCGGTTCGGTTTGCGGTTTTCGGTGATTTTTTTCCCAGGCTGACCCATAGATGACAAGGAAACAAGATATCAATAGCTAAATTATACTCTCTATGGTTGTCAAGGAGGACATGCATATGTATGATAATTTCAGTGATTAAGACAACAAGGATGGTCTCATGTTATACATGCCTTGATCAAAGCTTTCCTATTGATACTGCTGGTCTGGTTCAAAATAATACTCCTGATCGTCAAAAAACTGCTCACCGTCTATACTCGATCACCAAGCATCAACACACAATCATCCGAGCAATCATAGACGAAGCAAACAAAGAGACATAGTTAGAATAGTACATCAATAGTATCGAAACAGTATAAAAAGTTTGTAAAACTCTTCTACACGTCACTACGATCACACAGACGTAAAAATCACAAAAAACAGAGTTAAAACGTGAAAGTTATGAATTTTCTAAGATTTCCTATAGATAAATAATTACTTTAATATAAGCTCGAAATTTAAATGCTATAAACCTACTAAATAGTATCACTAACATGTAGAGCTCGCAAATATGAACCTAACGCAAATTGAACGGGTCAAATCGGAGTTAAAATGAGCAAGTTATAAGCATTTAAAGTTTGAAACATATGATTCACTTATTACGTTTTCAAAACAGAAAAACGTATTCTAGAAATACGCCAAGGGACTGCAGGTTCCATATTAATGAAAGTCAAGGGCTCTTTAGCAAAATTGCGGCCGAAAGGGTATCTTCTAATCTTAGCCGTTGATCTGATCTTGGACGGTTGTGATATCTAGAGGAGGAAGCCCGGCGGCGGGGTCATCGAAAAAATCATCCGCATGGCGGCGCCATTGCCGGCTTCGACAAAACTCGCCGAAGCTCTTCGTTCTAAGGATTTAAGACACCATAGACCAAAAGAAAAGCATGGGGAGGGAGAGAAGGAGATGGCGAGCTCACCAATGCAGAGAAGGAGGGCGCGGGATGAACGGCAAGCTCCGTTGACGGAAGGCAGCGAAGCTTAGGGTTTTCAACGCCCTAAACTCGAGTTGAAGTCGTTCGGCTCAGAGTTAAGATGGAAAAAGAGAAGACGGGGGACACAGCTACACTTTTATAGTCCCAAGACATGACGGTTTTGGGTGGAAATCCCGGATTGTCCGGGTGGATTCGGTTGAAGACAAGCTCGACTCCGGCTCGGTTACGACACGGAGGTAGGAGATGCGCTGACAGCGGGCCCCATCCGTCAGCGAAACAGGGAAGGGGGCGTGCGACCGCTGCGGCCTCCTAGGCCGGCCCACGTGAACGCGAGAGAGAGCGGGGAGGGAAGAGCAGGCTTGCGGGGAAATGGGTTGCGCGGCAGCCTCGGGCGGCCCAAGCTAGCAGAGCAGGCCAACCAGGCCGCTAAGGTAAGGAGGGTGAGTGATTCATTCTATTTTTTTATATAAACATATTTCCAATAGAATTTTCAAAATGATTTTTTAAACCAAATCAAATAAAACCAAAACCACACCACACAATAAAACAAATGCGACAGCATGAATGCATCATCAAATATCCACCTAGTATTTTAAATTTTAATTCCAATTAACATATTTTCTAAATTATTTAGGCTCAAAACTAAGGCTCATCTAAATCAAATTTTATCTATTTCAAAAACTTGAAATTCTGGGTGTTACAAGAGTTAATTGTTAGCTAGCTAAAAGTCAGTTAAAATTAGTTCTAATGTATCCAAATAGGAGAGCTAATATAGGTGTTAGTTAGGTTCTCAACTAGTTGTTAGCCAAATAGCCAACTCTAACCATTTGATCTAATTTTTAGCCCTAACTAGTACCTAGCCTGGCCTAGTGATCCAACGGGCCCTATAATTGAAAGTTTGTATAATGGTACCTCGCAAGGATCGTAATAGGTACACCGAAACAACTTCCAGTGGTGGGGCGTGTATGGAGTAGCAACCGAAGTTTCTTTTTTTTTTAAAAAATATGGTTTTCTTATTAGCATTGTGCCTAAGGCCAGCTAGTCCCTTTTTTTTTTTAAAAGATGGTTTTCTTATATGCATAATATGTATGTGAGTGTACTGTATTTCGAAAAAAAACTAAAACTTACAGTACAGCAATACTGGACTTTACTGGGCTTTTCAAACTTGCAAAAAAGATCGTAAGTATCAAAACATAATATCTATTTTTTGCTAAGACTATACTGGACTTTTCAAAGTAATAACTAATAAACATGGGAAAGGAGATGAAAAAGGTGGAAATCAAACTAACTGTAACAAAGCAATACATTATCCATGAGACGAAGGGTGGAGGTACAGTAATTCTCAACGTCAAGTATATAGCTATGTATATTTATATAATATAATACATATAATATATATTCAACTTGTTTTCTGATTTTTCTGAGTGGAAACTCAACCCACGTATCACAAGCGTACCAATCCTCTTGCTGCCCCAGCCCACACGGCCCACAGCAAAATCGGAGCCCGTCAAAGTGTCTGCGGGTGCACCTTCTTATGATATGAGCAGGTGATGACATTTTTATTAGCTAATGCCAGTCATTGGATTTGTGGGGGCTGGAGACGACTGGAATACGCGTGCAGGGTCATATGGGTGGGAAAATTAGTGGCGATCTAGTGGCTAGTGGTTCAGATTAATTAGTTAATGATGTGGAGGTTTAAATTTATTAGTCGATGACGTGGATCTCTTGATATCCGATAGAATAGGCAGTGGGGATTAGCTTTATAAGGCCATGTTTGATGGTCTAGGACTAATTTAAAAATTATATGACTACTAACTAATTTAAAGTAGTTGTTATCACATACTTAGATCCTGAACTAACTATTTAGTTCTATAGACTAGAACTAGTTGTTAGCCCCTGATAGTTGGTAGTTGTTAACCCCTGATAGTTGGGTTGTATAGACTAGTGAACTAATAACTAGTTGGGATTTTGCCTAAACTTTTGCCTATCCATTAGTCTTTCTGTTTGGACCCTCAAGGGCTAAAGTTTAGTCAACTAGTAGTTGTTAGTTCAAGGGATGCAAACAGATATAGATATAGATAAAGACGTCACAATTATAAACTTGAATTACAAAGATATTTGCAGGCCGAGGTCGGTTGGGCTCGTTTTTCTTCGGGAGCAGTTACGCGGAATCTTCCCAGTTCTCACCTTCACTAGCTAGGGCCTCTGCAAGCTAGCTCTGCTTGTGCTTATATATGTCGCCCATCCTTGGACGACCGCAGCGACCAGCCATATCCCTAGTTATTCCTTACAGCCCGCAAGCTCTCTCACGACATGGCACACAGGTGTTCATGTTCATGCCACTGCCAGTGCCACAGAAAGATGTATTGGCCAGCACCAATTGTTCAAAACAACTATTACTATGTCTCTGTCTCTCCACAGCAGGTGCTGGTTGGGCCAAACCAGCTGCTGCAGATAGTCCCTGCGTCCCCGGTGGCAAAGATAGCGGCGCTACCGGCGCCATCTGGTAAAGAAACCTGGCTTCCCTTCTCCTAGATCGATCTTCCCCTCTACCGATCGTGTGGCTCGATCAGGATGTCAAATACTCCACGCAAAGATTCATAGCGTCGAGTAGCAACCAAAGTAGTATACCGTACGTGTCGGTCGATGGATAGATTCATACTTTTTTTTGGCTTTATCATCTTCATGCTGAAACTTACTCCCTCTGATCCAAACATAAGGTATTTTATCAGAATTCCTGCAGAGATTTTGTGAAAGTTATTGCTTCAGCGCTCCCTTTCTAAAAGCTAGCACGAATGTTAACTAAATCATCTCTAAAGTAGGAGTGGTTCGCCTACTTTGTGGTGCTTGTGGGGCAGCCAGGGTCACTGGGTCAGGCGGCCCAGGAGAACCAAAAAAAAACTAGTTAAAGGTGCTATAGAATTCACGATAATTTCTAGGAAAGGAGTACTAGAGCAGTTCTCTAGTTTCTTATATAGCTTTCACCATCAATATAGATGAAAAATGGTGTGGATACGAAAACATAAGGTTGATGTTGCTGAGATTCATCATGAAAACTTTTTTTTTGTAATGTGTTATTACTTTTATTTGAAACATTCATATGTGCATATAAAATGCCAGCGAAAAGTGTCACCTAGCTTGTAGACTGTATATATGTATGTAGTTTGTACAATTGTTATGTAGTTTTGTGATGTTGACTTACCTAAAATTTGTGACTGGAGTGGCGTTTTGGCTTACTGTACTGGATTGTATATTGTTACAGTTTGAAGAGTAGGGCTACAAGACTGTTACAAATATCAAGTTAGGATAAAGTAGATTGGGTTGTAAAGATCTGCTATATTATTATATGTAGATTGTTACATTCTGATATCTATTTGTTTCAACTTGCAAATTGTAACAATATGAAGTACGTTGCAATCTACAGTCTGCAAGCTAAAGTAATTAAACAGGATCAAAATTTAGTTTACCGATTAGTCGTTTGCTTTGCTACCAGTTAGGGCTTCTGCTCCTACAAAACCTAAACTTTATCCTCGGTGCGCCAATAGGTACCCCCTCTGTACTGTAATACAGTGTGTTCTATACATTTTAAGACAAATTAAGACAGAACATAAAAGACGCATGTACCCCCATTTTATTTCCTAATCAAACGCTATCATCAACTTGATTAATAATGATTGGTTGATAAATGGAAAGTATGCAATGCAAAACTGGTTTTTGTCCCCTAAAATGCATTATATTTGAGGATAAATTTTGAATGCTAGAATGCCCTATATCACAGGACGGAGGGAGTATGCTATCAAGAATGACAAGTTGAGGGACAAGCACAGAGAGCCGACACCAATTGCAAATGACAAGCATCAGAGGTGTGGTACGAAGAATGCTAAGTCGTCGGGGGAGAAGCACAGAGACGCAAGGCAAATTTCCGGTGGTGCAGCAAATGATAAGAAGGTGAGGGAGAACCATCACCGCGTGAAGGGAGAGCCAAAGCAGAAAGTACACGTTGATGCAAAGCCTAGGGTGAAGTGTGCCAACGGTGGGACCCGCCACAAATACTAAGATTGAGAAAATGAAGGGGGTAAGGACGTTTGTGAATGGAAGAATAATAATATATAAGAAGCAAGTTGATGCAGAGGTTCAGTACCTTAGGAAATAAAGGAAGCTGGACTTGTCATCAGTGATACATCCCAAAGACAATTATGTGCGCAATTCTTGTGGCACTTTGAGTCCCTTGGTATGGAGATCTTCGTCAACCATAGATGAAAGTTTAGCAACATATATAATATGCTAATTGGAAGGGTTGTTTTAGTACTTTGCTCTTGAAACATTGGCCCTGTTCGGCAGGCTGTTTTTTGGCTTATAAGCCGGTTGTGGCTGATTTGCTGTGAGAGAAAAACACTGTTCCACGGCTGATAAGCCGTGCTGATAAGCTCAGCCGAACAGGGGTATTATAAGCTTTGTGCTATGAAAGCAACTACTGTAATAGGTATGGGTCACATGCATCTACAAGTGTTGTAGGTGTAAAGGCTGGGATATGTGTTTATTCCATCATCTAAAAAGACTCCATGTATATTATTATATATGCTTATTTACCTTCGGATATGATTATATATGCTTATGTATATTATGATAAAACTTATATTTGTATTGATCAGCAATGTGAGTGCAATGGAGGGCGACCAGCGGAACAAAACAGAAGCTCAAACTTAACAGCCCAAAACAAATGGCTCAACAAAGTGTGTGGAAGTTCCGCATCGTAGGCTACCTAGTTATTTTAAGATGCTCCATAAGACCTTCATGGAACAAATTATTCCTTCTATTCCATTCACTACTTTACCTATGGCCCACTTATTTGTCACACATTGATTCTTTAGCATAAGCTGGCTATACATTTACGGCCAAACTACTTTAGCATAAGCTGTAGTTGTCCACAAGGGGTCCCACGTGGGCAATATTTCCATCTTCCAAGACGACCACGATGGTGACCCCTTTGGAACTAGTATAAACCATGGATAGATTAGAGGTGGGAGTGGGAGTGATGATATAGTACTCAGACGCAACTGTGAGAGAGGAATCAATGCCTGAGCGCGGGGATGATCCGGCTGGGGGAAGCACTAGGACAAACACGTCCCGCTCAACCCTCCGGATGCCGTCCCGATGGCCCGACGCCGATCCCTTCAGAGACAAGAAACGGGGCGCTTCCGAGCATTTCCCCGAATAACCTGTAGTCACAAAGTGGCGCGCGCCACGGGCCTGCCACCGTCCCTCCACTGCATTCCCAAAGGTCGGATCCCATCGCGAGGACCTGGTTAAGAACAACTCCAAATCCTATTTTCCATTTTCCTCAAATTTGATATAGAGAATGGAGAAAAATGAATTGTAAAGTATATGGAACATATAGACTCCAGCAGAGTATAGGAGACATACGCTCTAGTAGATTGAGTAAACCCTATCCTCTTAATATATAGGGCAGGTCAGTAGAAGAAATCTCTCCTCACTTTCTATTCTTCCTCTGACGCTGGAGGCCAGTGGTGGCGTGGGGCTTACCGGCGAGGCACAGCGGCACAGCCAGCATGGCATGATGGCATGCAAGGCGCGGCAACCCGTGAGGCATGAGACCTGCAAGGTGTGGCGGCACGGCATGGGGTGCGACCACGTGTGACACGATGGTGGCGTAATAATCGTTACGCATTGTTGGCTACACCGTGTGGGCCTGGGCCTGAGGCGTCAGTGGAAGAGGAAGAAACAAAGGGGATTGAGAAAAACTGCTCCTTGTTCCGCTTTGTTTAGGAAGAGAGGGTTGCTCTATATCGCTTATAATCCTAATCCTAAATCCAATAAAAATCATTCTTGACATACAAGTCATCCACATGAGCAGCCCATTAGCGTAGTAATTATGGCACATATCTATGCTTGCAAGCTATCCACGCCAGCAACCACGTCATCGACTAATATGCATTTATTTGTTCATGTCACCATAGCACACAATCCACTAAAATTGATTCGCGTTTCCCACGGCAACACGCAGGGTATGCTTCTAGTTTTGAAGGATTAAGAAAAAAAACATAGGAAAAAATAGATTGTAAAGGGGATTTGCTGGAGGTGTGTTTTTGCATTTCAATCCCCTTTATAAAAAAATATAGGAAAAAAGAATCTCTTTTTTCAGTCAGAAATACAGGAGTTGCTGTAATGACCTACCACGTCGTGACTGGTTGCATTGCAGCGAGGTGTCAAGGTCCGGGCGCCCTGCGGCTATGAACGGTCAACACGAGCCCAGCAGATTTATTAATCTGTACCGATTGATTGTAAGCCCACGAGGCTGATAAATAGTGGACCGGAAAGGAGTGCGAGTTGAAAGAAGGAAAGAAATTGGACGGAACTTTATCGGCCCAGATACAGTAACACGCCCGGTGGGCACGGCCCATGGCTTCGTGTAAAATCCCACTCTTTAGTGTCATTTGTCTAATCTATGTAAGTATATTATTTATGATTTTATATACGTTTCATGTACTGTGTGCATTTTATTTTAATAACTTTCTAGATCATTGTTAACTATCGTACCAGACAAATATTTAAGCCTCCTGCAATTTAACAAAGCACTTAGCTTGTTAAAATGCATGCTAAGTGCTATGTTTTCTTTCCTCAAGAAAAAAACATCTCCGTCCCAAAAATAGAGTCATTCTCGTTTCCCAAAAAGTCAACAGCTTTTAACTTTGACCAAATATATTTAACAAAATATTAATATTTATGGTACATAATTAGTATCATTAAGTAGATCTTTGAATATACTTTCATAATAAACTTATTTGGAGATATAAATATTGCACACATTTTCTACAAACGTAGTCAAAGTTGAGAAAGTTTGACCAGCACGCTTCCCACGGCGACTCTATTTTTGGGACAGAGTAGTAGCACTTAGGATGCATTTTAACATAGCTCTTATAGAATAGAGATAATTGCGTGAAACTGCAGGGTGTTGCTCCACAAGAAACATGTTTGATGAAAAACATGAAAAAAAAACCATTATATTTTTAAGAAAATGCTCCGTACAAACAACTAATTCGATCTTTAGAAGAGTCTCTTGTATACATGTTGGATCTGGAGTGTCTGACACTGTAATAAAATTGAAAAAGAAAAAGGTGAGAAAAACCCTAAAGTAGTTAATAAAGTTGCACAAAAGAGTATAACGAACCAACGAGTAAAAACTGGGCTCAGTCAGTACCTTTCCGAATAGCAAATTAAAGCCCCGTTTGGCATGACTTCTCCAGCAGCTTCATGAGCCGTTTGGAGCCGTTTTCTGCCAAACGGGGTAAAATGAAACGGCTCCACCGATGAAGCCCCTAAAAACGTGCTCTCACAGAGTTTTGGGATGGGAAGGAGCCAAAAATAGTGGCTTCTGCCAGCTTCACCTCATCCTACATGGCATTCTGTGAGAACATATTTTATGAAACTCCATATGTGGAGCTGTTTTGCCAAACGATTTACCAAAACGGCTCCAGCTCCACCGATAGAGCTATTCATGGAGCTGAAGCCCTAAAAAATAGCTTCACTGGTGAAGTGGAGCCGTGTCAAACAGGGCCAAAAACAGTTAGTGCGTTAAACCTTCTCCTAAGTTCCAAATCAGTGGATGCATGGCTCCACTTGATGCAGTTTTTTTGGAAACGGCCCCACTTGATGCAGTTTAATTAGCTTTAAACAATCATGTTATGTACATTCTCTCGAGAACACGCGCTTGTTCAGGAGCATCATCCTTTGCGCCATGTTTGACGTAGAATTAATGGGCAAGATCATTTTTGCGCTGTCACCTGCACTTTGCCACTTTGTTGCACGAGAGGCGAGTACTCTAGAGCCCACTGGAAATGAGGTGCACGCACGGCGCACCAAGAAATTGCATCTTTAATTAATTCGCATGCCTGTCATAACATGATTTTATATATTTGTTGGCATTATAATTTTTAGGGGGAAATGTTCAATCACACAGTTATCTACTTGTGATTATTCTTTACTATTAGCTAGAATGAGAGGAGCTACGGCTCTGTCTCACATAAGGCATTTTCTGAATCTGATATAAACTGAATTGTGAATGGTTGGGATGGGTGGTCTCCATCATTTCCACCTCCTTCGACGTCCTATATTATATCGTACTACTATTATTAAAATGCAGTGAGTAGGATTAGTTCATGCTGACTCATCACCCTCCTGGCCCCACACTGAATCTGCAACGGCAAAATGCTGTACAACTCCCCTGTGATTCAGCAACCAATGCAACCAACCAATAATTGAGCTAACGTCAAACATTCAGACATGGATCACGGAATTCAGCAGCAAGTCTTGGCTAAAAGAGAAGCAATTGTAGGATTTGTAGGCGAGTTGGGGCCCATGATGGAATGTGTTTGCAGGCAGGAGACGGCAGTGCGCATATTTTAGAGGTTGAGAGCCCCTACATGTTGACGCTGTGTATGTGCTTCTACGTTCTAGACACTCCTCGCATAACAACAGGGGTCAACTCAGCATACGTAAAGTAGCGTCAGCAAATTGAAGGTTTATCTGAACTTAAAAATTTCATGGCGGAGGTTCAGACTTCAGAGAAATTCAGATCTGTGTGTGTGACGGATCTAGATGCATTTGGAACACTACTTTGAGATTCCTAAGTAATACTTTCGTGCCACAAACAGAAATCTGTTTCTGTTTATATATATACCTAGTGAACCTTTTTTTAACTTTGTTTTGCTAAGAGCTTTTCATTTCACAATCAGCAGTCTGATTCGAGTGTACTACTATCTTCTTTGCAAAAAGATGTCTCGTTTGTTAGAGTCGTGCCACAAACAGTAACAAACAGTGCATGAACAGTCCTGCGCGGTCTCCATTTTATTCGCCTTATATGCATCTTCGGATCCACAGACTGGTGTATAATTATTTTGTTATGTTTAGGAAAGAAAATGAGTTTTTTAAAAAAATGAAAAAGGAGTTCGTTTAGTTTTGGGGGAGTGAGCAAAAATGAGCATTCGCAAAAATATGTGGAAAAAAAACACCAATGCACCTGGTATCTTTTTTTTTTTCACTTTTGACATTATTAAAAGAATAAACTAAAATATTCTCTCAAATTACATCTAAATTACCAACATGTTTTATTATGGAAAGTTTAAATGACCAAAAATTAGGCCCGTATATTTCTCTCCTGTATCATCTAAAATACCGATATATTTTATTATACATGTTTGCGACGTGATGTAGATCAAGTATAGTTGCTTTGCATGAGTGATATTATAGATTTCTATATTTCCACAAATGAAAAATGCTCCCTCAATGTTTCATATACAATGGAACTAACTATTCATTTAAAGTTAAATGTATATTTAGACAGTAATTTATATAAGTTATTACCTTTAGACAATGTTTTCCTAAACGCTAAATGGTAAACAGTCGGTCACCCTTCGTTTAGCGTTTAAACTGTTTAAACGTAGTTAAACGGTCTAAACGGTTTTGTACAATAACAATAAAATATAGGTAAAAATAAAATTTGCTAGAACCCATACATATTTACACATGTAAAAATCAAATATTCTACCAAATAATCTTGTTAGAAGAAATCTAAATCCCACAACACTTCATATAATTACAATGTTAATTAGTTTCATGTTGATTGTGATAGATGTAGTCCTTTAATTCACTTAATTATGAATTAAATGGTTGCTTAGTTCATTTAATCATGTTTAATCTGATTTTGTTTAGACCGTTTAGACGGGATTGAACGGTTTAAACGGGTTTAAACGGCCCAACCGTTTAATTCACCGTTTAGGGCCTAAACAATACGGCTGACTTCTGTTTACCGTTTAAACGGTGTTTAAACGGACTAAACGGCCGTTTAGGTGAACAGTGCCTTTAGATAATGGAAAATATCATCTGGCTTCATCCTCTCGAAGGAGGAATCAGACCCCATTTATTACAAAGTTCACCACAAACAGCGGTGTAACACAACTCAGAAGACAACAAATGATTAAAACTCAAATCTAAAGGTATAGGGCCATCCATGGGAAGTAGAAAAACGCAATCACTGCAGACTCCAGCTCGTGACATGCTTTTATAATACAGTTTTTTCTCATGCTGACACTATAATTGCGTCCCCTGAATAGAACCTATAGATAAGTTTTAGGATGAGATTTATCAAAAATTATGTCATTTCTTTCTTAGCCATATAGACCAACAAAAAGCAGCTGCACCAGCAGTGAATTATATTGATTCTTGCCTTGTTTATGCCATCTATTGAATAATAGTTGCGCACTCAAAAAAGAGATGTTTAATGGTTTACTGCAGAAACAACAAAATTTGCTACCATTCCAATTCCTTCTAGCAAGGTTATCTCCAGTAAAAATGACCCTCTTTTTTAAGAATAAAAAACTCCTTAATCTTTAAAGATATTGTTGCCCGTCAAATTTTCCGTGTGACCTTAATACCATTACTGATTAGAACACGATATAAGAACTTCACCGTAAATAAAAAAATAAACCACTTTTATGTGGACAAAAACTTATAGCAACTAATAAAATAAAAATAAAAATCTATTCATGTCGCGTCACTGGACTATAGTTATTATGACTTAAGCTAAGGTTCCGACTTGAATATTAAAAAAAAATCTTAATTTCCATAGAATGGGAGTGCCATTCTGTCGTTTCTTAGAACAAGATAATAGTAGCATGTAAATGCAAGTATCACTCGAATATACTGTATCTGCTATTTCAACTGGTAACCTAGTACAGTTATAAACGTGCCACGTCATCGAGACAGAGCCGTGACATCTCGCTACAAACAGTCATCACACTAACCGATGTGTTGATGCAAAAGTAAATCTGCAAACACAAAGGGCTAATACCCGAAATCGATATCCAAAGCGTGCCAGTCGATTTGACCTGTTAATCGACAAGGATGAAGATACGAGCACTTTGGTCCTGACAACAGCGATACGCCCAGATGTCACGGCCAAGAGGTACTCACGCGGAACTCGAGGATCGTCGAAGATTGCACTTAGAGCAATGCAACTCGCCGAATCGATGAGAACTCGTAAAAAGGAAAAATATGCAAATTGACGAAGTCGCCGAAAGTAGATGTAAATAAGAGTAAAAGCTGTTTTTTTGATGTATTGATTGATCTCCTATTACATTGCCCTTCACTCTATATTTATATCCTGATCTATAGAAACGTAACCAAATACGACTAGGACATTAAATCCAAATCTAAGGAAAAACATGACTTTGATACAACTCAGACTCTACTAAACGTAAACAAGGAAATTAACTCCTATTTTACTCCATAGTCCGCCTCAATCACGATGGTATTCTCATCGACCTCCTTTTCAACGGCACAGTCCCTGTTCCATCGGCAGCAGCCTTCGAGTTCCTTCCATCGGTACATTCCCTATTTCATCGGCAACAGTCTTCACACCCTCCTTCATCGGTACATTCCCTGTCTCATCGGCAGCAGTCTTCAAACCCTCCTTCATCGGTACATTCCCTGTCTCATCGGCAGCAGTCTCCAAACCCTCTTTCATCGGCATCGGCAATAATATCCTTAACCTCATTGGCAACACTTCAAATTAAATCCATACGCTGCCACCACTCAAAAACAAACTTATTCTCCTTGGCTATCAATCCACACGGTAATCTTTCCTCTGTTGATTAGCCCTTCCTGATCATCTTGACACGTGCTAAAAATGATGTCAACACTTGCCCCCCAATTTCGGAGTATAAGATACTGATGCTCCGAAATTTACTCCAGCTGATGCTTGCCATTGCCTATATATTTTTTTTCTTTTTTTTTAACCCATTCTCCAAGCATAACATGATTTGTTACTAGATTTAATCAAATCTAGATCTAATCCATGCATCTCAACAAATATCGCACATTTTCCAACCTTCTTTACCTTAATTACGGTTGAGATACCAAAATAACAATCCATCAGCAAGATCTTACCACAACGCATCACTTTTTAGAACCGAAAAATCCTGTATCGAGATATCCTTCAAGTCATGATTACTCGCCGTCAAATCTTCTGTACCATCCCTTGATTGTCGTGCGAACAGTTACCATATCCAACTGAACCACATCGATCCATCCGCATACGGCACAGAGATAAGTCAAGAATACCCCTACCCCAAATGGCCTATAAATAGATTTCTCCGGGCTATTCATCTTCCACCTTCAAACTCCATCCTTTGGCATTCTCACTCCGACGGCAACCCTAACCAACGACCGCGCATCCTCGACTCACCAGAGCCATCGTCATCTTCAAGTTCCCAGCTCGTCACAAGCGTCTACAGTGGGATCTCTTTGCTCAGGAATTCCCACGAGAGATTCCCGAAGACTACATCCTTGGAGACAATGAATCGGCAACACGCCCCCCTCTCAACTTCGGCGAAGCAATAATTGTCCTTCCCGGAACAGAAGCCAATGAGGACCAAATCGGCAGATTTTTTCAGACTTTCTACCATGGCCTCCCTCGTGACCTCAGGGCTTGGGTACCTTACATAGATGAGGATAACAAGTTCCCTCTCCTCTTCAATTTCGCCGATAGTGACCTGAACCAAGACAATGATCTTATGATGGCCATTATCACCCCCAGAGCAATCCCAGTCAACACATTTGGTAGCGGGAAAGCTTCTCATATCACTTATGAATTCTACAATCCATCGGCAGTATCTCGTCAGCTGGCCTTTGGGCAACTGCCAATCAAGCTATGCTATGCCGATGTGATTAAGCCCAGAGAAATCATTATCGCTGGAACTGAATGGAGCAGGATTGTAAAACTTGCTCCCGATGCCGATATCTCAAATGTCGATCTCTCCGCCTGGTCACCAGCATCTTTCATAACAGAATCATATAAGCAATGGTGGCAAGAGTGGAAAGAACAGCTATTTTCAACATCTGTTCACACATATCGGCATATGATCGATCCCGATTATGCCATTCCTGACAATGCAGTAAGTTCTTTTTAACTTCTGTCTCTTTCCTTCCTCTCATATGCATATCGGTAACTAACCCTCCTTAAAACAGGCAGATGATCCAGTTCCACCAATAAGCAAAAGTGGAAAACCCTTCAACCTCCATCCAGCCTCTCCAGTCTCAGTAATCGGCTACAACACCCCCACCTTAGAAGCCTTAACCTTCCAGAGGACTCGCGCCAAAACCATCATTTCCAGACCAAGACTGGGAACATCTAGGGCTTCTCCAAAGGCTGCTGCTTCGAGCCTAATCAAGGCTTTTAAGGTAATAACCTTGCTTACTCTGTTTCCTGCCGATACACTCTACATTAACATACAACTATCAGGGTGTGCAAGCTGCAGCTGGATCGTCATCAGCAACTTTACCAAGCACCACGACCTCTACCCCTCCTTCAGAGGTATTCTCTTATTTTTTTACATTTTTCTCTGTTAAATATCCAATCTTATACCCGTTTTTGCAGCAACAAACGGGCACATCGGCAAGCACGCCAAGCATGCAGGCTCCCCAATCAACAGATGTCGATGCCCAAACAAAGCGTAAAGCTTTAACCGACGCTGAAACTCAACAAAAACGACAGAAATCTACACCAGCCCCTGCGTCCGCTTCAACACCCGTCAGTCAACCCACCGATGTAACTGAACAAGCTGCTCCTTCTGCACAAGATACATCATCGGCAATTATACCCCAAGGGCCGACTACCGATGTGATCATAGAAAACATACCATCGGCATCCTCTGCCGATCCTTCGTATGATCCTCTACAAGCCGCTCCCTCAAACCAAGCTCAAGAAATCGCCCTGAAGCAGGTAAATCAATTAATTGTTTGATTTATAATATCCCCAGATATCACAGATAGGATTTCTAATTCTCTTTATTTCACAGGAACAAGATTCTCCCGATAGCTTATTCTCTTTTGCTATCGATGTCTCCGATGATGACGGAGAAGAGGCGAGTTCTTCCCTGGCATTAGGAACAATATCGTCAGACACCTATGGCAAGCTAGAAGCCCTCCTAAATCTGCTGCAGCAAGACACTGCCCAATTGGTGATCGACTCGGACCCTGCGAGGACTATCTTCAAAGCGATCCGCGGCCAAGTCCCTGCCAATATTGAAGAAACCATCTTTCCAGCAGTCCATCTAGAGAGCAAACAACTTCAATATCAAAGGGCCGTTCATCGTATTGCTGACAGAGCAGCTCAAGCTCAACTTAAAGAAGAAATGCTGCAGCTAAAGCAAACTGCCGATGAGAAGCACAAGAATATCAACAACTTGCAAGCTTCCAGTGCCGATCTTAGGCAGAAAATCTTGGATCTATCGGCAAAGAAGGCAGCCCTGCTAGCTGAATTGGAAAAAGTTGAGACAGCTCTGACTCAAGCTAAACAAGAAGAAGACCAGCTTCCCGACACCATCAAGGCCCTTCAACAGGAACGAGATGCTCAAGCTCGCAAGGCCTTGGTCCTCAAAAAGAAACTCAAGCCTGTGGAGGGAAGTGCCGATGAAGACGCTAAGGAATTGAAAGAAGCCGATGAAATTCGCCTGCGTGCGATATCAGCTATCCAGACTTTGTTAAACTAGTGTATCGGCAACGATTGATACTTTGTTTTAACTCCAGCCGATAGGATTGTTATCGGCAACTATACTCTTATGCATCTATCCAGATACTAGGGTAATATTTCTTTAAATATTTTCCATTTAATGCTCTGGGAAATACAACTCCTTCGAGAGTTTCAAGAATACATGCATTACCAGGAACAGATTGATTTATCCGATATGGACCTTCCCAATTAGGTGACCATTTGCCAAACTTAGAACTTTTAGTCCCAATCGGTAAAATCAATTTTCAGACCAATTCACCATCGACAAATTCCTTTATCTTCACTTTCTTGTCATACCATCTAGCTACTCTTTTCTTATTCTCCTCGATGCTAACTAAAGCTTTTAACCGATGACCTGCTACATCTTCCAATTCATCTTTCATAAGAATATCATAATCATCGGCTGTCAGTTGATCCTGAAAGCGCATTCGCCTAGAGCCAATCTTAATCTCCTAAGGTAATACCGCATCGTGTCCATACACCAATTGATAAGGTGATACCTTGATTGCACCGTGACATGCCATCCGATACGACCACAAAACTTCATTTAATATTGTATGCCACTTTTTAGGATACTCTTTAATCTTGCGCTTAATGAGTTTGATAATTCTTTTATTAGATGCTTCAGCCTGACCATTAGCTTGGGCATAATATGGTGAAGAATTCAAAACTTTAATTCCCATACTTATAGCAAACTCATCAAATTCACCCGATGTAAACATAGTGCCCTGATCGGTAGTGATGGTTTGAGGGATGCCAAATCGGTAGACAATATGCTCCTTCACAAAATCAACCATGTTAGCCGATGTTACCTTTTTTAAAGGAATTGCTTCAACCCACTTTGTGAAATAATCGGTAGCAACCAGAATAAACTTATGCCCTTTACTCGATGGTGGATAAATCTGACCGATGAGATCAATAGCCCAACCCCGAACGGCCAAGGCTTAATTATGGGGTTCATAGCCGATGCGGGTGCCCTTTGAATATTACCAATTTTTTGACATTCCTGACATCCTTTAAAATATTTAAAACAATCCTCAAGAATAGTCGGCCAATAATATCCATTTCTTCTGATCATCCATTTCATCTTGAAAGCTGACTGATGGGCCCCACATACTCCTTCATGAATTTCACTCATCAGGCTTTTTGATTCCTCTATGCTAACACACCTGAGTAAAACTCCATCTATGGTACGGTAATACAATTCATCATCGAGGAGTACATACTTGGTCGCTTGGAACCTTATACGTCTTTCAACCTTTTTAGATGGATTCTTTAAATAATCAATGATTTCCCTTCTCCAGTCATCGGTATCAGCCACCGATATCAATGCTTCTTGAACAGGTTGATATCCTGAAGCATGCTGAGCCAATCGGTTAGCCTCTTCATTATGCATCCGGGAAATATGCTCCAGATGAAAACTCCTAAACCCTTTTAACAATTCCAAACACTTTTCATGATATGAAATTAGAATTTCACTGCGGCATTCATAAACCCCAATCAGCTGATTTATAACTAGCATAGAATCACCAAAGACTTCAACAGCATCAGCCTGCACTTCTTTAAGCAATTCTAACCCTTTTATCAGGGCTTGATACTCAGCTTGATTGTTTGTCGATATAGCAACGATCGGCAATGAGAACTCATACTTCTTCCCCTGAGGGGAAATTAATACGATGCCGATGCCTGCCCCTTCACCACAAGTAGACCCATCAAAGAAAAGTGTCCACGGAGCAACTTCCAGAGAATCCACCGTGTTGCAATGTTGAGTAACAAAATCGGCCATAACCTGTCCTTTAACTGCCTTAGCCGATTCATAACGTAGGTCAAACTCTGATAATGCTAAAATCCATTTACCAATCCTACCATTTAATATCGGCATAGATAGCATATATTTGACCACATCATCTTTGCATATGACGGTACATTCAGCCGATAGTAAATAATGCCTCAACTTAATACAAGAAAAGTATAAGCATAAGCATAATTTCTCAATGGCCGAATACCTGGTCTCAGCATCTATTAACCGTCTGCTCAAATAATAGATAACACGCTCCTTTCCTTCAAATTCTTGAATAAGAGCAGAACCGATAACAGTATCCTCAATTGACAAATACAATCTGAAAGGCTTTCCATGTTGGGGTGGAACTAACACTGAAGGATTTATTAAATAACTCTTAATCTGATCTAAGGCTAATTGCTGTTCATCCCCCCATTTAAATTCCTGATCGGCTTTCAATTTCAATAATGGACTGAAAGCCTTGATCTTACCTGACAGATTAGATATAAATCTTCTGATGAAATTAATCTTACCGATCAAGGACTGTAATTCAGTTTTATCGGCAGGAGCAACAACCTTGTTGATTGCCTCGATAGATTTTCTACTAATTTCAATGCCCCGCTGATGCACCATAAAACATAAGAATTGTCCTGCCGATACACCAAATGCACATTTATTGGGATTCATCTTTAACCCATGTTTTCTCGTGCACTCCAATATCTTCCGTAGATCGGTTAGATGCTTTGTGATGTCTCCAGACTTAATCACTATGTCATCAATGTAGATTTCTACCAACGTACCGATATATTCATGGAAAATAAAATTCATAGCTCTTTGATAAGTAGCACCGGCATTTTTCAACCCAAATGTCATAACTATCCACTCAAACAATCCCACATGACCTGGACACCTAAAAGCAGTCTTGGAAATATCTTCTTCAGCCATGAATATTTGATTATAACCCGCATTACCATCCATGAAACTAATAATCTGATGCCCTGCTGCAGCATCAATCAACAAATCAGCAATCGGCATTGGGTAACCATCCATTGGTGTAGCCTTATTGAGATTCCTGAAATCAATACAAACACGAAGTTTCCTATTTTTCTTATATACAGGAACCACATTAGAAATCCACTCTGCATATCGACACTGCCGAATAAACTTTGCCTCAATTAATTTGGTTATTTCGGCCTTAATATCAGGAAGTATATTAGGATTGCATCGGCGAGCCGGCTGCTGATGTGGCCGAAATCCAGATTTAATAGGCAACCGATGTTCAACTATAGATCGGTCTAATCTAGGCATTTCAGTATAGTCCCAAGCAAAACAATCTTTATATTCCTTTAACAAATCAACTAGTTGCTGTTTACACTTGGAATTTAACTTAGAGCTAATAAAAGTGGGCCTTGGCCTATCGCCTTCACCAATATTTACTTCTATTAAATCATCTGCCGATGTAAATCCTTGACCTAATTTTCCATCATCGGCAAATCTATCCATTAAAACTCTTCTTCAGAACCGACTGCTTGGATCGGTAGAATTTCGTAATCGGCAATCGTGAGGAACTCTTTTTCCCAGGCTTCTCCTGATATGCACTTGGTTCGCTCATAAGTGTCTGATTCTGCCGATGCGATGATATAAGAAGAGTCACCAGGAACAACTTCAATCTTATCTCCAATCCATTGTACCAGACATTGATGCATTGTAGAAGGAATACAGCAATTAGCATGAATCCAATCACTTCCCAAGAGCAGATTATATGCACCCTTGCCATTGATAACAAAGAAAGTTGTCGGTAAGGTTTTACTACCGATGGTCAACTCAACACATACTGCCCCTTTAGCTGGTGATACATTGCCTTCAAAATCCTTTAGCATCATATCGGTCTTAGTTAAGTCTTGATCTCCCTTACCAAGCTTCCGATACATCACATAAGACATAATATTAATTGCAGCTCCTCCATCAATAAGTATCTTAGATACAGGCTGCCCATCAACTCTGCCTTTTACAAACAAAGCCTTGAGGTGTTATCTCTCATCATCGGCAGGCTTCTCAAAAACAGCCATCATTGGATCTAGCGTTAATTGAGCTACTTGGTCAGAGGAAACAGCCTCTTCTTCACTATCAGACAGAGCCAAAAATTCCATCGGCAACATAAACACCATATTGACATCCGCCGATGGACCTTTATTTTTGTGCCTTATCTGCCACTGCTGGTTACCAGATCTCTCGTTGGAGGGACTTTCTTCTTGATATAAATCCTTTTGACGCTCTCGCTGTATTTTTCTCTTTTGTGTCTTTGTCAAACCCTCTGGACACCATTGAGGAAGCTTAGTTTTCCATACTGGCTGATAAGTCCTAGTTGTCTCCACACGACGTATATTAGAATCCCTGTAAAATATTTCTTCATCAGGAACTCTTGCATTTGCCATCTCTTCAAGTTCTTCTTGGTTTCTCGGAAAATATGCAACGCGTTTACCAAGCCTTTCATGTACACTAAGCCTGCCCCCCAGCCGATCACGTACTGATGCTCTCTCTCTGATCGGCTCATTAATGAGCAAACCTTGATTACCAGATTGAAACCTTCTTATCGGATGATTAACTCCATAATAACCATTGCACTCTGGACAATCTTCAACAGTAGGTAACTTAATACCTTCCTCCCAACAATGAATAAAAAACGGACAATTCCAATGATCCTTATGCCGATTCCACTCTTCTTAACGCCTTTCCTCTTGTTGTCGTCGATACCGGTCCCTTCGCTGACGCCAGCCTTCTTGTTGTCTTTGATGAGTAATCACGATGCCAGATCGAGGAGGCCTCCTAGAACCGCCACTTTCCGTCAATAGCCCCTTGCCTTTTGCATCATCAGTAGTTATCCGATGTTGGGGATCTACTGATGCATTCTTTTCAGCAGCTTCCGATGTCAACACCTTAATTTTCCCTTCAGCATCCAACATATTTGCTGGAAAAGGATGTTGATCAATTTTCATCGGCTTTTGAATCTTGGAATTACCAAATTTTATTCTGCCAGACTCAATAGCTAACTGCAATTGTTGTCTAAATACTTTGCACTCATTGGTACTGTGTGAAGTTGCATTATGCCACTTGCAATACAGCATATGCTTCAACTCTTCTGCCGATGGGATCACATGATTAGGTGACAATTTAATCTGGCCCTCTTGAAGCAAAAGATCAAATATCTTATCGGCTTTGGTAACATCAAAAGTAAACTTTTCTGGCTCTTTGTGACCAAAGGGACAAGATATCGGCTTCTTATTCTTAACCCACTCCGCCAAACCGATAACTGGTTCATCATCTGAATCAGAATCTTCTGCCTCTTCAACAAATGAAACTTTCTTATTCCAATTTCTTTTAGGTTCAAAAACCCTAGTGTCTTGATCAGAAATCCTTTGCACTAGATGACTTAGGCTTTCGAACTCCGGAGAAGCATATCTGTCCTTAAGATGTGGTAACAATCCCTGAAAGGCTAAATCGGCAAGCTGCCGATCATCCAATACTAGGCTATAACATTTGTTCTTTACATCTCGTAGCCTTTGCACAAAGCCTTCTACCGATTCATCATTGCGCTGTTTCATCTTTACCAAATCGGTAAGCTTCTTTTCATGAACTCCAGCAAAGAAATACTTATGAAATTGTTTTTCCAGATCAGCCCAGGTGATAATAGAATTTGGCGGTAGTGAAATAAACCATGTAAATGCTGATCCAGATAGAGATGATGAGAACAAACGAACTCTCAATTCATCTCTACAAGCTGCCTCTCCACATTGAATAATAAAACGATTAACATGCTCCATGGTTGATGTATCGTCTTGCCCAGAAAATTTAGTGAAGTCTGGCACCTTGTAACGATTTGGGAGAGGAATTAAATCATATGCCGGAGGATACGGAGTCCGATAAGAATAGGTATTAACTTTGGGCTTGATCCCAAACTGATCCCTCATAATTTCTGCTATCTTATCGGCCTAAAAAGCATCGGCATCTTGCTGACGATACTGTTGAATCTCCACTGGAGGTGTTTGCTGATACCCTTCTGCATACCTTTGTGGCCCACGATCTCCAACAATTGGCACATTTGCTACTATCTGTGGTCCATTAACCTGCTGAAAAGGGTTCATCGGCTGAGCTGCCGATGCTTGATTCTGAAAACCAGCATGCATGTGACCTTGATGAACACCTGTGGCTTGCTGATTTGGCTGAACTGTATGTTGATTAGGAAATTGCCCTAACCAATTATTAGTATTCATCGGCACAAAGTTTGCCGATGGCTGGTAGCTTGTTGGCATTGCTGGATAATTACATCCAACTTGAGGCATAACTTGGACTCCAGGTTGACTGGCAATAGGAGCCTTCTGCTGCATCGGTAACAAATTTGCCGATGGACTTGAACTAGATGTTTGACCCAGAGACGCCTGAAAACCTTCCAGACTCGGTTGTACAGTAGTTGTAGTATATTGAGGCGCTTGAGCTATCGGCAAACCAGCCGATGGCATAAGAGTTTTTCCCGCTGCATCAAACACTTGAGATAATCCGTGATAGAAAGTAGATGGCTCCGGAGGCATACCATATCCCCACCAATTAGCAGGAGTTTGATTATTCTGTGGTACAAGACCTGATAAAGCTGATGCTGATAGATCTGTACCAAGCTGAACTCGTCCTGATAATGCTGAACCCGGACGCACCGGAGTAGACTGTACGTTAGATAAACCTGCTGATACTGGAGGAGAAGAAATCTCTATACCCGCAACGGCTGGAGGAGCCGATGGAGCAACAGCAGATGCTGCTTCTGGTTGATGATAAGCAGGCCCAACGTAACAGGGTGACGCTTGCCCTTCTTTGAAAGTTCGAATCACAGCATTATGAACAGTATTAGACAGCACATTGGAGTGATTAATTAAAGCATGATTCACCGCAGAATTAACCATCTCTTGAAGTTTACCCGGATTAGGATCAAAGGTAACCTGCCGAGGCAACGGCAAGTCCTGCTTCTGGATGACTTGTCCACTTTTGTTCAAGCTGAATGACTTCAAGCAAAGCTGTCTGTATTCTTCAATAGCCCTCTCCATAGCCTGCTTCTGATCGTCCTTAAGATCTTCTTCTATTACTACGATAATATTCCCAGCATCGATCTCATGATTATGCATCTTGACTAGATCTGTCCCACCAGGCGTGCCAAAAGATGTGTTGATGTAAAAGTAAATCTGCAAACACAAAGGGCTAATACCCGAAATCGATATCCAAAGCGTGCCAGTCGATTTAACCTGCTAATCGACAAGGATGAAGATACGAGCACTTTAGTCCTGACAACAGTGATACGCCCGGATGTCACGGCCAAGAGGTACTCACGTGGAACTCGAGGATCGTCGAAGATTGCACTTAGAGCAATGCAACTCGCCGAATCGATGAGAACTCGTAAAAAGGAAAAATATGCAAATTGACGAAGTCGCCGAAAGTAGATGTAAATAAGAGTAAAAGCTGTTTTTTTGATGTATTGATTGATCTCCTATTACATTGCCCTTCACTCTATATTTATATCCTGATCTATAGAAACGTAACCAAATACGACTAGGACATTAAATCCAAATCTAAGGAAAAACATGACTTTGATACAACTCAGACTCTACTAAACGTAAACAAGGAAATTAACTCCTATTTTACTCCATAGTCCGCCTCAATCACGATGGTATTCTCATCGACCTCCTTTTCAACGGCACAGTCCCTGTTCCATCGGCAGCAGCCTTCGAGTTCCTTCCATCGGTACATTCCCTATTTCATTGGCAGTAGTCTTCACACCCTCCTTCATCGGTATATTCCCTGTCTCATCGGCAGCAGTCTTCAAACCCTCCTTCATCGGTACATTCCCTGTCTCATCGGCAGCAGTCTCCAAACCCTCTTTCATCGGCATCGGCAATAATATCCTTAACCTCATTGGCAACACTTCAAATTAAATCCATACGCTGCCACCACTCAAAAACAAACTTATTCTCCTTGGCTATCAATCCACACGGTAATCTTTCCTCTGTTGATTAGCCCTTCCTGATCATCTTGACACGTGCTAAAAACGATGTCAACACGATGCAACAGCGACAGGCTATGCACACATCACTCGCTTGTGCATTTTTTCTAGGTTACACTTCTATGATGCACGTAGCGTCAAGTATAGCGTGATGCTCGCGCCGCACCGCTCTGGCCCTGCATTTTTGTACAGTGGCAGCCGCTGCACACGTCATTCGCCCAGGCCGTGCTCCATCCACCACGTCTCGAACCTCTGCAGACGCTGCATGTCGCCTGCCGCACGTACACGACGACGCCATCACGCTCCAGACGCTTCTTGTCAGAAGAAAGAAACAAAGGGGCCCGCCACCTTCTTCTTCCTCACCGCTCCCGCGCCTATATATCGCCATGGAACCCGCTCCGTCCTTCTCAGCGAGCTTTGGCCAGCCAGCTAGCAAGCATAGAGAACAGCACCCATACACACCGTCCGAATGACAGGAATTTTTTTTTTATTTTTAGCCCAAATTTGAAAAAAAATTTAAATTTAACCCGTGTTTAAAAATATTTTTAAATCTAACCCGTTTGGCCCCGCCACCATGCATGGCGGGGCAAATGCATTGAACCCCGCCATGCATGGTGGCGGGGTGCATGTCCCGCGTGGCACGCTGACGTGGCAGCCACCCGGGCGTACCCCGCCATGATCGGTGGCGGGGTAGGCCAAACCCGCCACCCATCATGGCGGGGTGTACCCCGCCACCCATCATGGCGGGGCGCGGCGTAAATAAAAGCCGCGCCCCGCCACGCCCGTCGGTCGACGCCCGCACACTTTCCCCTGCGCCTCCGCCGTTCCCCGCGCCGAGCCGCCGCCGGAGCCGCCGCCGGAGCCGCCGCCGTCGCCCGGAGCTCCTCCCCCGCGCCCCGGCCGCCCCGGCCGCACCCCGCCGCGCCCCGCAGCGCCCGGCCGCTCCCCGCCACGCCCCGCCGCGCTCCGCCTCGACGCCGCTCCCCGTTGCGCCCCCGCCGCCACGCCGTCGCGCTGCCGCTGCCGCGGCCGCCGCGCTGCCGCAGCCGCCGTCCGCGCCGCCGCGCCGTCTCCCGCGCCCCCGGCGCCGCGGCCCGGCCACCGCGCCCTCGGCCGCGTCTCCAGCCGCCGTTCCCGCGCCGCCACACCGGCCGCGGACCGTTGCACCCCGGTCCTGCCCCGGCACGCCGCCGCCCGGGCAACCTTGTCGCGACGCCGCAACCCGATTTACGGTAATTTTTTTATTTTGTCGTTACTATTATTTATTTGTAGTAAATATTATTAAGTTATTATTATTTATTTAGTTAATTATTTATTATTCATTGTATTAAACGATTATTTAGTTATTTAACAATAGTTATTTAGTTAGCTATTGAATTATTTAGTTTGTTATTTAGTTATTTAGTTAGATATTTAGTTAGATATTGGTTAATAATTCAGTTATTTAGTTATTCAGTTATTTAGTTATTTATTTAGATATTTAGTTATTTAGTTAGATATTTAGTTATTTAATTATTTATTATTCATTGTATTAAATGATTATTTAGTTATTTAACAATAGTTATTTAGTTAGTTATTGAATTATTTAGTTATTTAGCTAGTTATTTAGTTAGAAATTTAGTTAGTTATTTAGTTATTGAATTATTTAGTTAGATATTTTTGATAGTTAGTTAATATTGGTTTTTAGTTAATGGGTTCGTATTAGTTATTTAGTTAGTTAACGATTATTAGTTATTCGGATTTTATTAGGTATTATTAGTTATTTAGTTACTAAGTAAGTTAATTACGTGGTAGGTAAGTAAGGTTAATTAGTTAGTTATGTAGTAATTAGTGGTACCATATTGGTCAGTTGATAATCAGATGTCAAATCGTTTTGTAGATGGATTACGGTGTAAGAGTTTTTTACGGAGGAAGTGTTAGGAGAGAGGATTGCCAGTTTGAGGATATGTATGAAGAATTGGAATGGTTTGATGGCACCCCTAGTTTCCGCGATCTATGTGACCGTTTGAGTTTGAAGTTTGGCGAGGCTTTCACACTAAAGGGTAGGTTCGATGTTGGAAAGAATAGGGCACACTATGTGATGATGGACTTGTGCAACCAAGCAGAGTGGTCCCGATACAATAGGGTCATCCAAGGTTCGAATGTCGGCATGGCTGAGTTGGTGCTGGATAATGTTGAGAATGAGGAGCCGTCCTTGGACAGTGATACTCTAGGAGATTGTGGTGTGCAGATGCAACAAACTATGGAGAGTATGGACTTAGATGGTAATTTGACGCAGGAGCGGGTTCATTCTCCTCCAGTTGGTCATATAAGCAATGATTTTGATGTAGACGAGTTTGAACAGGAGGAGGAGGAGGCGGCAGCGGAGGAAATGATTGGTGATGATGTTAGCACTGATTCTGACGATTCAGGAAATGAGGAAGGAGGTCCACATGCCATGCGAGCATCGGTTCAAGCCATGCCCTCTGGAGGTGCACCTGCCATGTGTACACCAGTTCGTGGCATGCCCTCAGGACTACCGCTTGAGGTACTTCATGGCATGCAGAGTCAGGGCACATTAGCCACCGGTTATCCAGATGATGGAGTGGAATATGAAGGATGGAGCAGGGTTAGGGAGCCACAACAATACGTTGCACCACCCTCTTATACATCGGCAGAGCTTACACAGCTGAGGGAGGCTGGCTTGCCTTTTACCGGTGTGCCAAATTATAACGATGTAAGTATGTCGCATATGGCAGTTTGTGACACGGGTTTGCAGATGTGTAAGGAATCATTGTACAACCATAAAAATTTAATTCTGAGGAAGGGAATGCTTTTCAATACGATGTCGGAGATGAAGTTGTTCCTTCAGGACTATGCTGTGTATCATCATAGGCCTTACACGGTTCGACATTCTGACAAGGAGGTAAAATTCCACATATTATGTAAGGCTGGATTCCCGTGCTCGTGGAAGTTGAATACACGAAAGAGGCGGAGTGATGGTAAGTGGAAGGTAACTTCGGTGGAACAGCCGCACAGATGCCAGACTAATGAGGGTAAAAGGTACCATCCCCAGTTAACGGCTCGGTACCTAGCCCGTCGTATATTGGGTCTTGTAGATAAGGACAACGATGTATCGGTGTCTTTCTTGCAGGAGACCATAGTCACATTTGTTGGGTATGAGGTCACGTATGGAAAGGCTTGGCGGGCAAAGCAAATTGCCTTGGCAATTCGGTGGGGTAGCTGGGAGGAAGCCTATAACAGGGTTCCACGTATTTTGTGTGCGATGGAACACTTCAACCCTGGCATGAGATCGTTCATATACACAGGAGGGTTGTATCTTCAGAACCCGTTGAGGCATATTTTGTACCGTGTGTTCTGGTATTTCGATCAGTGCAAACATGCATTTCAGTATTGTCGGCCAGTTGTTCTTGTTGATGGCACGTTCCTCACCGGCAAATACAGGGGCACATTGATGATGGCTGCTGTTGTAGACCCAGAGAACCAGATAGTGCCAATGGCTTTTGCTTTGGCGGAGGGGGAAAACAATGATTCATGGTCATGGTTTATGCGTCTGCTCTGTGTTCATGTGCTTGGCCCTTCTCGCACCATTTGTCTGATTTCGGACCGTCACATTGGAATTCTAAATGCAGCCGATGAACACATTGATGGTCACCCGCCCCTAGTGCACCGTTGGTGCATGCGGCATTTTGCCGCCAATTTCTGGCAGCGTCAACGCAAGAAGGATGTGGCTGACAAGTTAAAGGAGCTTTATAATAAACGTACGGAACGCGAGTTCAATGAGACTATGGTAGAACTAGAGAAGATGCTCAACCAAGCTGGCAAGGCATGGTTAGACCAGCAGATGGAAAATAAAGCCAAGTGGGCATTAGCATTTGATGAGGGCGGCTTCCGGTACGGCATCATGACAACAAACTCCTCTGAGTCTTTCAATCGTGTGTTCAAAGGCGTTCGATCTCTTCCAGTGTCTGGTATTGTCGAGTTCTCTTTTAGGAAGTGCAATGAGTATTTTGTTAAGTGGTATGGCCTGGCCCTGAGGAATGAAGAGGAGCTTGGAAGATGGGGGAAGGCGGCACACGAATATTTGAAGGAGGCTGAGGAATTGGCCAAACAACAGGTTGCCGAGGCTTATGGACGGGACATGCTTGTTTTCTGCGTACGAGCTAGAGGGGGCACAAACCTGGGCGGCGAACGATTTGGTGGCCGAACGTACCGTGTTGATCTTGATAAAGCAGAATGCAGTTGCAACGTCCCTCAGATCATGCATGCCCCTTGCTCACACATGATCACCTCTTGTTGGCTTAGAGGTTTTGACCACACAGTTGCACCATACATGTCACCCTTGTATCTCCGTGCCAACACCCTCAAAGTTTGGGAGAAGAGTTTCGAGCCATACCTTGACGAGTCGCAGTGGCCTCCATATTATGGTGAGGACTACGCGCCTTATCCGGACCTGAAGAAGGTAGGGAAGGGAAGGAGGAAGAAGAAGCGATTGAAAGGCGATATGGACAATATGAAAGGTTACGACGCCGACATGTATGGTGGCGGGGACTTTAACGAAGAACGTGCGCAGAACCTTTGCTCCATTTGCAAGAATCCTGGTCATAACGCTAGATTTCATAGGCGGGCGAGACAAGAGGTGGTCTATATTGTAAACATGCATTTATGATATTTTAATCTTCAAATTTACTTGTCTTTGTTGTTTTATAACGTTATTATTGTTCTAATGTTATTAATGTTTTCTTTGTTTATTCAAACAGGCAGGTTCAGGGTTGCAAGATGGAGGCGCGGGCTCCTCATCCGCGCTTTAGCCTCATTGAGGTTGACTACGACAAGGACCACCGGGCCCAGGCCTTGTCGGAGCAGCAGAGGCCGTTGCGTGCGCTCCGTGTTCGCACGCACCGCGTACATAGCTGGGACGAGCGATACGCGCCCTACATACAGCGGGCGGGCTTCCTTGAGATCATTCGGGTGTACAACAGTACACTCCCCACACTAGACCCTGCACTTCTTACTGCCTTTGTTGATAGGTAACATTGCATTTTTCATTTATTGTCTTTGTTTTGTAAAATTGGGCCGTCAACTTGCCTATAACCAGAAACTTGTAATGATGCAGGTGGAGATCGGAGACGCACACCTTCCACACACCATGTGAGGAAATGACTGTCACGATGCAGGATGTGAAGATGATATTGTGTCTCAGTTTGGCTGGTCATCCGGTGACTGGGGTCGTCGACGAGTCTAATTGGGTACAGTTGGTGGAGCAGTTCTGTGGTAGGAGGCCATCAGAGGCTGAAGTTAAAGGCACAAAGTAAGTTCATATTTGCGCCCCATTGAAATCACTGATACAACCATTTCAGCTACATCTATTTTTGTACAATAATACTTCAATTGTAATTGCAGGAAGACCTCAGGAGTGTCGACGTCATGGATAACCCAGCACTTTGGTGCAGGGCCTCCGGTCGGTGCTCCAGATCACGAGGTCGAGGTGTATGCAAAGGTGTGGTTGTGGCACTTCTTGGGCGCTTTCTTGTTCCCCGACTCCTCAGGCGACAGCATCAGCTGGATTTTCTTGAGGATCCTTATCCAGCCACTTGAGAATATTGCAACCTATAGCTGGGGTACCGCGGTCCTTACTTGGACATACCGTCAGCTTTGTACCGCCTGTCGTCGCCAGTTGAACAATGCCAACCTAGGTGGCTGCTCATACCTACTTCAAGTATGGATTTGGGAGCGGTTTCCGGTTGGGAGGCCTACTAAACCTCCGCATTTGCCTGTGAGTACATTTACTACTTTGATATCTTCATACGACTAAAGAGATTAGTGACACCGTGTTTGTGTGACTTGCAGGTTTGGCAGCACCAAGACGTTCGACCCACCGCCCTTTTCATCTGGAAAGACGCTAAGGTAGTGAGGGGCGAGTTGGAAAGGAGGTACAAGCAGTACACGGATGCGATAGACGTGTTGACACACAACTACGTAAGTTATATCCACATTTCCTACTAAAGGCACTATCAATGAGATTGATACTAAATTAAGTTTCTTTACTTTGCAGGTAACATGGACACCGTGGTCTAGGTGGGAGCTAGAGGACTACCTTAGTCCGCGCTGCGAGGAGGAAGGGGACGAGTGGCTTTATGAAGGGCCACTTATCTTCTTCCATGTCATCGAGATGCACTACCCTTTCAGGGTTTACAGACAGTTCGGGAGGTTGCAAGGAATTCCACCGCTGTACTCCACCAACGCTCAGCTGCATGGGTACGATGCCAATATGTTTATTCTACTTAAGCGCCTCATTTCTAATGCAATATGGCAATACAGGATCGATCGGAGGCTTCGGACCACGCAAAAGGATTGGGCGTTGACGCACGAACCACATTTGCTTAGTTGGTACAACAGGCATCGTCGCCACATCAACGAACTTCCGCAGCACCACCCGGCAAGATGGATGGAGTACCTGCAATGGCTGCAGCGAAGTACGAGGACTCATCTCATGGTCCCGTACACCAACATGCCTGCAGATGTGGCCGGTGAGGATGACATCGCCGATGCGTTCGACGATGCGCAAAGGGTGCAAACACAACTTCTTAGGGCCCCTCTTAATAGATACGTGGTAAGTACTTTGCACTTACATTCTCAAGCGACTGCACGGATTTTAAAATTCAATTGAAATGATCGAGTTAACCTTGTGTGATGTTGTAGGCACAACAGTTGTCGAACTACTCCGAGGAAGCTTCCAGGCAACTTTTTCGGACTAGGGACGACAAGACCAACCCTCTTTGCGTCTTTGTCAAGGTACTTTTGATAGTAACATTCGTGACTACAACTCAGTTACCTTTAAAATTCACGCTTAATAATGCTTGTTGTCTTCTAAACCTGTAGAGAATGAAAAAAGGCTGCAAAAAGTTGGCTCAGAAGCTGAGCTGTGCGGATACGACTTTGGACGTACCGTACAACCCCACGTGGTCTAGGAGCCAGACGATGTCCACTGCAGCTGCTTCTGCTAGCGACACCAGGGCTGCGTCCTCGTCTATTCGTACTCCGCAGGATAGAGGGAAGGGTCCAGCAGCTCCGGACGATTTGGATGAGGCACTTCAGTATGACACGACGAGTGGCGACGACGACGACGACGAGGACGTTCCCCAGTGGGATTACACCGGTCACGACGAGATGGGTGCCTCACAGCTGTACGGTGCTCCTTTTGGTACACAGGGGGTCGACTACACATAGCAGGAGAACTACACACCAGCCGAGCAACAGGTCCCTATGCTTTGCTTTCTCTTTAATTCTACTCTTCGTAGCTCAACATTTAGAGTAGCTCATCAGGTTGCTTGCTTGCAGGGGCCGTCGTCGACGCAGCAGTTCGATCGTGGACATAGGCGGCAGCGCGAGAGGCAGCAACGGGACCGCACAGACGTTGGCTGGAGAAGCAACGTGGTCCCTACGAATCCGAGGAGGCGACGGAGACCACGAGACCCCTACACCCCTGGCGATTAGTAGAGTAGTCATATTTAGCAGGCGCCGGACATATGTTATCATAGTTATGTAGTGCTAGAACAATTAAATTATGTGTACGTGTAGTAGCAGTACTGTACTTGGTTATTTCGATTCGACTAATGTAGTTGGTAACACTCGTTCAATCTTTGGCATAAACGCAATTATTTCTGCCATACCTTCCATAAACTTGCTGTAAATGACTAAACATGGCATGTCTGCATTTGTCACGATCATTTGACGCAAAATGAAGACATAGTTCCTGCGCGGCCGCAGTTTCAGGGCCACCCCGCCATGGGTGGGGGCGGGTTAGGGGTACCCCGCCACGGATCATGGCGGGTTACACCCCTGCCACGCTGGCGAGGCGCCCTGCCACCCCTGCCACGTGGGCCATGCACTCCGCCACCATGCATGGCGGGGTTCAGTGCATTTGCCCCGCCATGCATGGTGGCGGGGCTAAACGGGTTAGATTTAAAAATATTTTCAAACACGGGTTAAATTTAAAATTTGGGCTAAAAATAAAAAAAATTCAATGACAGCGACCTTCTGATCGTCTTGACCATCGCGTTGCCAATGGCGCCGCCTTACGAGTCGAAGCCCACACCCAAGTTCGCCGCCACTGCCGCCCCCGCCACCACGCCCAAGCTCACCACCACCGGCGGCACCACGGCGGCAGCCAAGTCCGCCAACTCGTCGTCGTCGTCCGCGGCGCCGTGCCTCTTCTCGCTGCGGGACGGCGAGCTGACCGTCGGCGTCGGCGCCAGCAAGTCCTCCGCGCTGCTCACGGGCGTGCCGGGGAACGTCACGCTCACCCCGTTCGCGGAGGCCTTCGACCCCACCACCAAGGCGGCGTCGCCGGACACGCCGCGAGAGCTGGCCAGTCAGGCCGCCGCGGCGCGTTCCTGAGCTTCACGTTGCCCGCGCCGGCGAGCCGTGCGCTGTGCCGCGTCGGGCGCCTGCCCGGCCCGCGGCGGTTCCTGAGCGTGTTCCGGTTCAAGACGTGGTGGAGCACGGCGTGGGCGGGCCTGCGCGGGCGGGACCGGCAGATGGAGACGCAGTGGGTGGCGCCGGCGCGGGGTACGTGTTCGTACTGCCTCTCGTGCAGGGGAGCTTCCGGTTGGCCATCTTCCCTGGGGAGGACGACGGCGTCGTCATCTGCGCCGATAGCGGGTCTGCCGCCGTGACCGGCACCGATTTTCGACGCATCGCTTACGTGCAGGCCGGCGACGATCCCTACAGGGTCATGCAGGAAGTCTACCTCGCCGCCAGGGTGCACCTCGGCACGTTGTGGTTGGTAGCTTGTTGCTAGTACAAAATTTTCGACCCTTGATTCTTTCATCGGACGGCTGTGATTAACTCTGGACCTGGAACGCGCGCCACGCCGCACCGCACAGGTTGATCCAGGAGAAGGCGTTGCCGCCGATGGCCGACCGGTTCGGGTGGTGCACGTGGGACGCCTTCTACCTCACCGTCGACCCGGTGGGGGTCTGGCAGGGCGTGTCAGAGTTCGCCGACGCCGGCGTGCCCCCGCCGTTCGTCATCGTCGACGACGGATGGCAGAGCGTGAACCGCTACGAGGACCCACCGCAAGAGGACGCACCGGGAGTCGTGCTCGGCGGGGACCAGATGACCGCGCGCCTCTACCGCTTCGACGAGTACGCGCGCTTCCGCGGGTACAGGGAGGGCGCCCTGATCCGCCGCCCGCCGGTGCTGTTCTACGACACCAGCATGCCCAAGGCCATCGTGCGCAAGGCCGTGGAGATCGAGAACGACGGGTAGGCGAAGAAGAAGGCGGCGCAGAGCGGCGCCGCCGACCTCTCCAGCTTTGACGCCAAGATCGCGCTGCTGCGGCTAGAGCTCGACCAGCTGCTCGTGCAGAGGGACGCCATGCTGGCGAAGCTCGGCGACGACAACGGGAGCACCGGCGGCGACGGCGAGGTGGAGTTTAAGGCGTTCCTGAAGGAAATGAGGCGCAGGTTCCCGGGGCTGGACGACGTATACGTGTGGCAGGCGCTGTGCGGCGGGTGGGCCGGGGTGCGCCCCGGCGCGACGCACCTAGACGCGCGCGTCGTGCCGGCGCGGCCGTCGCCGGGGCTGGCAGGCACCATGGAGGACCTCGCCGTGGACCGCATCATAGAGGGCAGGATCGGCCTGGTGCGCCCGGACCAGGCCGGCGACCTCTACGAGTCAATGCACTCGTACCTCGCCGGCGCGGGCGTGACGGGCGTAAATGTCGACGTCGTGCACACGCTGGAGTACGTGTGCGAGGAGCACGGCGGGCGCGTGGAGCTCGCCAAGGCCTACTACGACGGGCTCTCCAGGTCCGTCGCCAGGAACTTCGCCGGCATGGGCATCATCGCCAGCATGCAGAAATGCAACGACTTCTTCTTCCTCGGGACGCGGCAGGTGGCCATGGGCCGCGCCGGCGACGACTTCTGGTTCGAGGACCCCAACGGCGACCCCATGGGTGTGTTCTGGCTGCAGGGCGCGCACATGGTGAACTGCGACTACAACAGCCTGTGGATGGATCTTTCGAAAAACAGCCTGTGGATGGGCCAGTTCATTCGCCCGGACTGGGACATGTTCCAGTCCGACACTCCGACCACGCCTGCGCCGCCTTCCACGCCGCGTCCAGGGCCATCTGCGGCGGCCCCGTCTACGTCAGCGACTCCCTCGGCGGCCACGACTTCGCCCTGCTCAGGAGGCTCGTCTTCTCCGACGGCACCGTGCCCAGGTGCCTGCACTATGCTCTGCCCACCAGAGACTGCCTCTTCAAGAATCCGCTCATTGATCAGCAGACCGTCCTCAAGATTTGGAACCTGAACAAGGTCAGTTTTTTTTTAATGTACCCTACCATTTCTTACTGTCTGCTCGCAGATGTTTGTCATTCGCCAATAGTTGATCAAAATGTTTCCAAATATCTCGATCAGTTACTAATTGCGATGAAAATTTAATAGATGGGGTGGTATCCTACTGCTGTCATGGAGGCATCAATAACTTTTATTGCATTTCACATAGACTTGTTGCCGCTCTTAAAATCTAGTAGGAACAGTCACCTACCATGCTTTCAGTTTCAGAAACTTAACTAAGATATTTGTTTTTTTTTTTGTAAAACTTAAATGCGTATCTCCTTCAGTTCTTGAATTGTTGGTCTTGACAACTAGGATCCCATGTGGCATGTAATACCATCAGAATTCTGAAACTGTCTAAATTAAATTTGCAGTTTGGAAGGGTCATTGGGGCGTTCAACTGCCAGGGAGCAGGGTGGGACCCCGTGGAGCACCGCGTCCGAGGCTACTCACACTGCTACAAGCCGGTCGCCGGCGATGTCCGGCCTGCCGACGTTGAGTGGGGCCAGCGGGAAGACACGTCGGCAATTGCGAAAGCTGCATCATACGCAGTCTACCGATGCCAAACCGAGGAGCTCCTCCTGATGACACCAGATTCAGAACCCATCCAGTTCACCCTCCAGCCATCGTCCTTTGAGCTCTTCACGTTTGCTCCGGTCACAACCATCGGCGGCGGTGCCGCCAAAGCATGCTTTATGCCGATCGGTCGGGTTGACTTGCTGAATTGTGGAGGTGCCATCGTTGATGTTCAGCACGGCAGTGGAGGTGAGGTGAGGATGAAGGTGACGGGGAGAGGACGGCTACTGGTGTACTCTGACGTGGCACCAAAGAAGAGCCAGGTGGATGGCTGTGAGGCTGGATTTGAATGGGAAAATGGCGAGAAGTTGATGGTCGATGTGGCGTGGAAGCAGGAGAAGGATGGTGTCTCTGACGTGGTCTTCTGTTTCTAGAAGACAGATGCCGTGCTGTTATGCTCATGGAAGCAACAATGCTTGCAAGTTGCAGCTGTTAATTCTTTTCCTTTTTTCTATTTTTGTACTTATGTTATGGTGTGACATATTTAGTTTATTATTTGTATTGTTTGGAATTTGTATGGTTTCAAAAGAAGTGAATTAATTTGAATAAATTTTGTAACGGCTTGTCTGCAACAGGAACCATCTACTCTACTTGGATATTGCTCATAGTTGTAGTGGTCAGGCCGGAAGTTTTTCCTTAGGGCTTGTTCGGTTATCACGGATCTCCTCCCTGGAACAAATCCTAGCAGGATTGCTTCTCAAATTTGTATAAGCTTTCATCATCTGAAACTATTTTGAGGGGAATCCAGACTAACCGAACAGGGCCTATTCTAGAATAAACTAGTAGTGGTCGAAGAAACCAAACAAATAAATTTGATTTGTAATTTTGTATGGCTCAGTTTTCTTCACACTCTAGCAAAATTATGGTCCCAAATAATCATGAACCCAGTAGATGTGAGTTCAAAAAACCGCATTCCCTGTGATTTTTACATCTTGTCCAAACTTAATTAACCTCATTATTCTAATTTTATTAAAAAGCATATCCACTAGAGATCTCTGGTGGTAGCACTACTGGAGCTTACCATAAAAGTTCTTCCTATTGGATATATGGGCTCGGGGCACCTTCACCACCCATATACCCGATCCATGCATGTCTACCGGGTTGAAGATGAGGGATGGGCCCACGTGGGTCAGGCGAAACCACAAGCTTGGAGATCAAGTCATTCCGAGGCTATCCGGTGTCGTCATATCTAGGCGATAGGGTAAAATCATTTTATTGCACTTTTCATGTAACAAACTAGCAAACACATATATTAGCCGATCGGACCTACTGTAATCCTACACCCCGGACTATATAAGGAGGGGTAGGAGCCTCCTGATCGGGATCCCCATCTTCTACATTCTAGCGCATAGCTATAGGCAACAGCCCCTATCACTGAGCATACAAATACAAAGAGAAGCTACTTCAAACTGGGCGTAGGGCACCACGTGCCTGAACCAGTATAATCCCTGTGTCTTGTGTTCTACCCATTTGATTCCCTGTACACGAATATGTTGTTAGGTATTGCCGAAGCTAAATCTTTCGACACTACCAATGGTCACTGACAGCTATCAGCAACTAGCCATTGATGTTCTCAAAGCTCCAGTGCTCCTCCATGGTGAGCACCAGAGAGCTATAGTGTGTTCTATCTTCCTATGCGCATAGTTAAACACCCTTTCTGGAACGAAACTGTACACCACCAGAGCTTCTTAGTGCGCTCCAAAGAGCTCTACAGTAACCTCTTAGGCCACCGGTACCCTCCTATGCCCCTCATAGGAGATAAGGGTTAAACCCTTACCTTTACCCTCCAGTGCACCTCACCGAAGAGCTCCGGTGATCTCTTTTGAAAACTCATGCGTTCCTCTAAAGAGCACCAATTATCTCTTTAGAAAACTCTCGCTTGCCTCTCATCACTGACATGTGTCCCAACCTTATTAAAGCCTAAACTTCGGTAGTTGCACTCTGGTGCCCACAGGGAGTAAGAGCTCATACAGAACACTCTCATGTACAACAATATGTAGGACCATGTGCTCTAAACTCCTGTGGATATATTCTAGTGAGTGTAAAAACACTCCACCAAGCACTCCTATCAAACCTTTTTCAAATGGCTGACACCTTAGGTCTTCCAAAGGATGACCAAGACCTTTAACACTGATTTAGCATTTTAAAACATTTTCAAAGGGTTTTTTTACCCATGTCTCAATCTGTCTCTTGTATCTAAATGCAATGCACGTTAGACCTCATGAGTGGCACTAGATAAGTATTATGTAAAACACTTCTTCCCCTCTTGATAGTACAACTATCTAGCCTAAACCTGGGCAATGTACTTCTCTAAACACCTAGGCCAGTGAAATAAAATGACCTATATTTGACACCTTTGACTTGCGCAAGTCCATTCTAACTCCAAGTCAATACCTACAAGCATACATTTCCATATCATCCACTTCATTCTGATATCCACTGGTTATCCACATATGAAGTCCATCTAAGCCACATCACTTGATTGTTGCTAACACTTGATGATCTTTCAATCTTACTCATTTGAGCCACTCGACATCCATCCATGATATCAACTCTTTGGCTCCTTGCTATGAACAACATGAATCACTTCATAGCTTTATATGGCCTTCATAGTCCATCAACCTAAGCCTTACTCACTATCAGTGTTTCGTAAACCGGACTAGTAAATTTATATGATTGTCGCGCTGCTCTAGGAAAACAATGGTAGCATCCAGAAGACAAGAGGATTTATACTGATTTAGGCCAGAGCCCTACGTCCAGTCTCAAAGATGTTCGAGTGCGTGTTCCTCGCTTGAATGTTCTAAAGTTCTTACAATGGGGGGGTGCAAGAATGGTGGAAGAGGAAGAAGAGCTAGAGCTAGGAGATGGACTACCTGAAGAGAAGCTCTAGGAGCCCTGTTACGATGGAGAATGAGTGAAATGGTAGAGGATGTGAATCATGTCCTCGAAAGGGCGCCCTGGCTGCCCTTATATAGAGTTCGGAGCTAGGGCACATAGAAAGCATTAGGTTCTCCCGACTGAAGGGTCGTGAGCCTGAGGGAGGTCCTAGCTAACCTGGCTTGCAACTCACGCTGTCTTGTGGAGCATGTTTGGGCGTGGCTATTATCATGTCTTGTGGCCACGACGTGGCATGGTGTGGTGTGGTGCTACTGTACTGTCGTAGCAACACTGTAGGCACGCTGGTGGTTCACCAACCATCCTGTGCGACGTGGTTTCCGCTGTGGTCTTCGTCATCTTCTCCTGGCTTCCTGAGGCGTCGTACGGGAGTTAGTAGCTACCCCCAGGTCGTCAGTTGTCTTGTTGGCTAGAGGAGTTGAGGGCCACGTTCGCCGTTGCCACGAATGCGTCAGAGTGAGGATAATCTCGCACCTAGAAATCGTTTTCATCAAAAGTTATTGGTACCATTGACCAAGCTGGTCTGTTCAAGGGTAATCTGGGTGAAACTTTATAGACTCTTCTTTTATAATCCCTTCTGGCTCTTTTGCTTTCGTGTTCTTGGTTTGATCCTGGTGATTGTGAATATGTGGCCCTGAGATGGGAGGATATTGTTTACGACTTGGTGCTCTTGGCCATTTTCTTGTTTCGCCTGATGAAGTTGGCTGGATTGCTACTGTTCTTGTTGAGCTGGCAAAGATACAACGGCTAATTGGACTGGATGCTGTGCGAAATGCTGATACATTAGGTACGCTGGCTGTTGCCAGACATACGGGGACTGGACATATCCTTGCGAATAGCTAGGGTGCTGAAAAGTGTTGTTGTTTGGCGACATGTATGGGTGGTTGAATAACTGACTGGGCGCGCTTTCGCGGTTAGCGTTATGAATGACGTGTTTTGGTGCTTCGCTGCTTCTTGCAGCATCATCTTTTTCTTTGAGTTCTCTGGCCATCCTGTTATATTTGCAATCCTTTGTGATGTGGCCTGCATTTTCGCCACAAACGACACAGTATGGGGGCCTCTGACCTCTGCCATCTCGTCCACCGTGAGGGCTTGAAACTTCTGTATTGTTGGTTTTGTGGTGGTCCAGGAAGTGCTTGCTCTGGCGCGGATTGTCCTGACTCCTCTTGCAGGTTGTTAATGGAGCGAAAAGGTCTGACATTTCCTTGTGTAGGCGTCTGCGGAAGCCTTGGGGCCTTGTTTGCCTGCCTCCATGAATTGCGCGCCGCTTTCTGCCTTTTGAAGTCATCATCTGATCTCGCATATTGACTCATCACTTCGAATAGTTCTTTTACAGTATGAGGTGGCTCTCTGGCGAAATGAGCTACGCATTGACCTATTGCCAATACTTCGATTGCTACCGCGATCACATTTGCATCCAGCACGTTTGGCACCTGGGCCTTTATTTGAATGAATCTTTCTAGATACTCTGATAAGGGCTCATCATCTTGCTGAACACAGTTCATGAGATCTCTCTCAGTTTTCGCCCCTGACTATACCTTGGAAAGTTGACAGGAGCTCTGCCTTGATCTGATGCCATGAATGAATCGAAAGGGGTTTTAACAAAGTGTACCAGTCATGTGCAATGTCTTCAACTGCCAGGATAAGTGATTTCACTAGGGTTTGGGTATCCCCCCAGCCGAGACCACATCGGTTTCAACTTGCTATAAACTTCTTTGGATTTGTCTTCCCATCAAAAGCCGGAATGCGCGGTTTGTAACCTAATCGCTCCGACTATTCGCCAGGGTAGGCGAATAGTCAGACCTCCTAAGTGCGTTACCACCACGCCACCAAAACGGATCAGAAAAACGGACTCACCAATTCGCGAAGCCGAAAACGGACGGGCGACTCGGCGCTCGGCAGTAGCACATATAGTAATGGGTTTCAAGAGCGCCAGTCCGCCCTTGCGAAACAACATTCGCCAATTAATCGGGCCTTTTCACCAAAATAAATAGGATGGGACTCGAGTCTGAGTTTTCCTTATGTCTTCGCACGAGTGGCCGTCATTTCGCCATCGCAAAATGACTGCGGCTCTTGCGGGCAACAACTGGCCCCGGCGAGAGCGCTTTCGCCTAGACGAATATACAGATGCCGTAATTTGGTTTTCCCTGCCCCTTCAAGCCCGTTACCACTATTTCGCCACTGCAGAATGTCAACAGCTCTTTGGGGGGGGGGGGGGGGGGGGGGGGGGGGGGGGTTCAAGCCCCAAGGGGTGCAAGGGTTGGCCCTGCCCCCGACAAAGGGCATTGCAGATTTGAAGTATATCCCTGTGTTCCCATGTCCTGCACTCACATTTAGCTGTCAGAAAGGTCAGCTCCAAACGTGTCAAACTGCCCAGTATCTAGCAAAGATAAAGCAATAATAAGCTCGAAGTGGCTCTGATAAATTCATATGAATAAAAAAATGCAAAGGAAAGAATCATGAACTTTCAAGAACACCATTTTATTGGAATCCATGTAGTACAGATGAACTACCATCAGCAGCGGTGCGGATAGGCAGAGGCTTCCGGGAGCTTAAAATCCGTGATGCCTCTGCTGGCAGTGTCCAGTATGCAAGGGCTGCACCGGAAGAGGGGCTGAACTCCCAACACCTACAGTGTTAGTTCAACAGAGGGAGTAGTTCATATGTATGAGTGTGAAGACGTTTTGTGTTGAACTACAGCATCATCATACTACATTAAAAAAACAGAGGGAGTAGTAGTTCATATAGATTCAATAAACCAGCAGAGACATTTTCACACTGGAAATATGTTTCGATTAACCATAACTGCATTCTAGTGTGGCCTTGCCTTTCAAACTATTTAACATACAAATGTTACACATTCATCCTGTTGGAAGCAAGAACACCAGAACATAATAAACATATCTGTAGACCTCTAACAGCCTCACGATAATACATTCCTAAAAGCATCAAACTTCCATAGTGACATCTTATTACCACAACGAATTGAAAAAAGAAACACTACTACAAGAAAGCAACAGGCATGTGCTAGTGCAGATAATAGAAGTTCACGTGTTTTACAAGTGAGCAAATCCAGCCAGTATATGCCGCACACATATGCACTAAATGGCTAAAATTAGTGAACGGGGACACTTAACAGAGATAATTTTACCTGGTAATGAACTTGACGCTCAAGTGCACACTAACAGGACAGAATTTGTCCAGAGAGTTTCTTCAAAGTTCAAACAAAGCAGACCGAATAGCATGGCCAGTAAATCAGATAGATCAGTAGATGGATACAATAACCCAAACAAAATCACATGTCACAAGAAGATGGTCAGTAAATTAGTTTGTGAACAAAGCTAGCTAGCTGGTTGAAGGCAGCACAATATAACCGAGGCAGGGCCTGGCATGGGCAAAGCAATTCGCCAAACAGCTCGCGTGCGCGTGGTCTAGGCTCAGGCCTACCACCTTCTCGCGCTGCAGCTGTAGCTGTTCGACGAATTGCTTCTCAGGCCAGGCCAGCTCCGGGAGCATCGGTCGCGGGCGGCGGGCGCTGGCTCTCGCGGCGGGACATTGCATGTCCACGGCGCCGGATCGGATATGTCCACGAGATAAAAGCTCAACTACCGCTTAAGTAGCTGACGGCGGCGGCGGATGAGAGGAAATGGAATGGTGGTTTAGTTTAGGGTTACGGTGTTGCCTTGCGTCTGTATAAATGTCAACGGGATGTGGCTGGATCGGCCCACTGCTGCCCGGTCCATTAGCCGTTTGGGCTTGAAGTGTTAAACTGTTTTGGCTGGGCCTAACTTTACTGATGACCAAGGCATGCAGTCCAGGCCTAAGAATGAGCCTTCCCTAAAACAGAAAAGGCATAGGAATGAGCCCCACATCGAATCACCAGTCTATCGTGCTGAGTAGTTTTTGGAGTGGTCAAACCAACGGCTCTTCTTTTTTTTTTTAAAAAAAAGTCTCTTCTCGTGAAGTAGGGAGTGTAACTAGTCGTTTCAGTGAAACCACTTGTGATTGGGACATGATCCTCGGATATGCATGTTTGGGACTAGTATCGAGTTACATGCACTATATATGTATATGTATTTAACCACCCAAGCCAAATATATGCGATGATCACCATACAAGCGACGGAGGGTGGTCTGCCTCCACGACGAGGATGAAGGCGTTGACGGAGACGATGAGGCCACAGTAGGAGTCGATGCTACTTCGCAGATCACGCAACCGCGTGGCCATGCCCCTGCCTCCCCAGAGACGCGCAAACAGCGTGCTCCCGTTGTATGACTCCACAAGTTCGTGTGCATCCCTGAGTGCACTGGTCAGCAGGTGCCCCTGCTGCTGCTGCTGCATGACCCAGTAGCCGCCTGGCGAATTCAGGAGCAGGCGGAGCATCCACATGCGGTCCTTGAGCTTCCTGCACTCCTTGTTCATCTCATGGAACCGTAGGAAGCTTGCGGCGATGGCGACGAGGGTGACGGCGTCCACTCCGAATAGCTGGAACAGGTTGGCCGCTTTTCCGACGATGTCCCAAAACGCCGCCATTTTTTTTTTGTATTGTGTACTTGGTGGTAACCAGACTCTTCTGCATGCACCGTTGGTCGATCCTGCAAGAGTAACACGTATAGTGAGGCTGAATGAACGTAGTACGTACACTCTATTATATAGCTCCAAATCCACGCTAATATATATACGAAAGGAAACAATGCATATGAATGTGGCGGGGAGCTGAACATACCCTGAAATGAAATGTGCAGTCTTTTTCTTTTTTCAGTCTGTTGTACCTACGCTGCTCGAGTGCAGAATGTAGCTACTGGCTAGCTAGTAGCGCGATGGTACAGTGAAGCAAGGATCTCGATCCATATATATGATGCCGCTGCACGCAGGCAGCCAGTGGCCTCTGTATATATATAGGTTCATTCAGGCCGGAGTAAACAATGTTTCAGACAGTGAATTAGTTCGTCTGGATAAGAGATGGAGTTGCTCCTAAGTCCTAAGCCTTGGCTGGTCTGTATGCCTGCATGCTTCAGAGGTTGACGAGGGTTTCAGCATGAGTTACTTCTTACTGATCTGTGGCGCCATGGGCGTACGGCGGAGTACCTTTGGAAAGCCTTGTGTTTGACTGCTGCTCCCACCTGGCCACCTCAGATGCCCTCCGACATGTCAAAGGGTTTATTCAAAGCTGCAAGGGAGTCATCACAGGGAACAAGTGCACCTCGGAGCAGAGCAGCCTCGGTTTCGTTCACACCCCGCCGGGAGGTGAGATGGAGGTCTCAGGGACTCCACGGGACTTCCCAGCTTTTCATTCCAACTCAGATAATGTTGACCAAACCTTGCCTCTGAGGCTCTCTGACTATTCTCTGTTCCAATACATTTTTCTCTGCATCGAAATAAGGGCAACGTTCGTTCGCAATAATATAAAAAAAACTACTGAGACAGTGTTTCTAATGATGACATGTCTCCCAAGGAATCGACTGACTGCAACTTATTGGCTGGACACACCGATGTATGCCTACTAGAAGAATACAAAGGCCATCAAAATGGAATCAGTTAAATGAAATTGTCGCATTGTTACATGCAAGATACAGGACATCAATACCAAATCAGTTAAAAAAAGAATCTAATACAAAGTTTGTAGAATATTGGATCGAATTATAGCAAAAACTGACGGCCAAACCAATAATATAACATATATATCTTATATGATAATAGATTGAAAATGGTACTTGTACTTAGTGAAAGATAATGTGACATTTAGTCAGAAATAATGTGACACTTAGCAGGAGGTAACACACACACACATACAAATAACTTGCTTGCAGAGATTGAAAATTTAGTAGTTTTTGCTTTTATAAAAAAATGTAGACAATAACATGAACTAGTTTGATGTATAATTCGTCTGGACAAGAGATGGATCAGAGTTGGTACGCCTAAAGCCTGATCTGCATGCATGGTTCGGAGGTTGACGAAGGTTTCAGCGTGAGTTACCCTGTGGCACCATGGACGTCCGGTGGAGTACCTCTGGAAGCCTTGTGTAGTTATGCTTGACTGCTGTTCCCACGTCAGATAAGCTACGACATGGCAAAGCAGGGTTTATGCAAAGCTGCAAGGGAGACACAGGGAGCAAGCGCAACTCGGACCAGAGAGCAGCTTCGGTTTCGTTCTCTTAGCAGAGCACTACTAGTACTTGTCTTGCTGACTGGGTGTTCACACCCCGGGAGTTGAGATGGAGGTCTCAGGGAGTCCACCGGGACTTCCCAGCTTTCCAGTGGGAGATCTAGAATATGTACTAGAGGGACTCTCCCTTCTTATTTTCTAGAAAATTTATACGTTCTATGATACCTTTCTTGTCTCTATTTGCCGTTGTTATACTCTTCCACATCCCGCTGTCCGTTTCTCCGCTTGTCCCGTTGATCCCACTCTTCGCATTTTGTTGCTGTAGTTGTGAAGTTGGATCAATTGTCCGTTTCTCAGCCCACACGGGACGACGCAGTGTGCTGCGACATCCGAGGGAGTTCCAGGAACTCCACCGGACCTCCCGAGGACTCCCAACGCGCCTGCAGACACTTGTTTAAAGAAGTCCCTCCTCTGTCTTTTCATCCTGCTATACTAATATCCTAGCCAAACAGGCTTACCCATCATAATATATACTTCTTCTGCTTATTGTCTCTAACTTAACTCCTACCAACACATCCCATCATCATACATCAGAAACACTTTACCTCAGCGGCCATTGGAGTTGCAAGAAAGGGGAGCCGGCCGCATCACAGGTCACGGTCACAAGGAGGAGCGGGTGCCATCGCCATGGCCAGGAAGATGAAGCGGCCAAGGACGGAGTACGAGTCAAGGTATGCCCTCTGCAGATCTCTTGTGCAAATTGGAATTCTTCATTTGCTCTGTTTCAAATCTCGCCTCACTTGCAGGGGACCAAGTGATGATGACATGCCTGTAGAGGAAACTACACCTCCAAGAAGAAGCTCTAAGGCGCAAACCAAGAAAAATAAAAACAAGGTAAATACTTCCAATATTATATGTAAATCTCCATGTGCCTGTTACACTAAAGTCTGCCTCAAAGCAAGCTGCACATGATTTCGCACAACTGTAGTTCAGCATTTGGACTTTGGAAAGGAGGTTTCTCATGGAAACAACGGCAAACGTGGCAGTGGAGTTCCTGGTTCCATAGATCTCATCTGAGCGATGATGGTTTGAGCTGCAAAATAATCAAATGAGTCCATCTGTGTCTATGAAAGATTGATTCCTTGATTACAGTGACACTCAGGTGAATGTGGGTCTAGTGTCAACATAATCAAGGGCCAATGTTTCTGAGTCCTAAATAGTCAAATCTATCCTGCCCTATCTACCCGCATCGCTCCCATGGGCAATACCGGAGCCGGCCGAGCCGGCCCTAACACCCAAAAGCGACTGCTATGTACGTTGCCGTTCGTGGGGTCTTGTGACTCCAGCTCTCCCTTCCTCTCTCGTGCGCGTGTCACTGTGTCAGGGAGAGATCTGCAGGGCCTTCTCTCCAAGCCCCATCCGCCTAGTCTCTGATCTCAGAGATTTGCCGGATCGAGTGGATCTGCGTCCTTTGCAGCAATTCTCCTAGTACTATTCGATGCGCTATCAGTACTTAATAGTGTTGTCAGACTATTCATTGAGTATATATGCATTTGACCACCTGAATACAAGTTCCGTAGTCTTCTGTGTTCCAAATTGAAATGTACTCCTACTGCACATTTGAACCCCATAGTTAAATGTGAAACTTATGAAAAATCCATCATGTTTGGAGTCCTTTGACCTTGCATTCCATCATAAATTTATCTTGATATTTACTCGTACTAACAGTTAACATGTTCGCAGGGTAAAGTGAAAAAGATTCTGGTAAAGCTCAAGAATGAAACTAGTGAAATGCGCAAACTGTTCGGGAACCTTATTGAAAGTAACAACAATCAAAGCAAAATGTTGGAGAAGCTTATTGAAAGTCACACTTACCAAAGCAAAAATCTGGAGAAGCTTACTGAAAGCCACAATGATCTACGCAAACAATGGGAGTTTCATACTAATTCTCCAAGGTGTTGTTTATTTCCTACGTATCATCATATCTTTTGTTTTCAGGGCAGTGCCAGGAGTGCATTATTAGCAAAGCTATTATTAAATTTGCTTCATAAGTTACCATAGTATTTTCCTTGTTTTGCAGATCACAGTGGAATCAAGAGCAGCCACCGGGGTACCGACTTGTATTCAAATCTAACGTGACTGAAAAAATTGAAAAGGGGCAAACCATAGAGATACATGTTGCTCTAGTTGATGCTAATAACGGCCAAACTGTGAGAAATGGACCCCTTGCTTCTGCAACAGTTGAGTTGGTTGTCATTGATGCAAAGTTCAATCAAAACGATAACCAATACAATTGGTCCACCAAGGATTTCATGAGCAGCATAAAGAAAGCAAGACAAGGAAATTCAGCAACAGTAAATGTGGATCAGTCAGGAAAATCGATAGTGAGTAACGGCCGATTTAACCTTGAAAATGGGGATAAACATCACTATGATTTTTCAATATTCGAAAACTCCGGTAACAAGAGGTTTAGGCTTGGGGTAATGGTTGTGTCGCCAACTCAAGAGCGAGTTCTAGAAGGATTATCAAATCCTTTCTTTGTTCGGGGCCATGACAGGCCAAACAGAAGTAAGTACACATATTCTTTCTCAGATTCAACGATAAATTCTCAAATGTTCTGTATTTGAGACTATTTATTTGCAGTCTTCATTTGTTGGTACTTTGCAACTTCAAATATTAGAACTTATAAGTTACTGCTCGTGAATTTAACAAATCCACATAAGCTTGGAGAGCAGCATGGGAAATAGCTAGGAGCAAGTGGGGTTCTATGAAAGATTACGGGGAGGACCAAATCAGTGCTGATATGTCAAGGCTAGCATAACTATAACGATTTCTATGAAAGATTAGTCATACTTTTGTTCAACATCTTGAGTGTTTGAATGTTCTCTAACATAAAATAAAATAGAAAAGAAGGAATTTCTTGAAAGTAATATTGAGAAACAGAAACTAGCACCCACTTGATTAGGCACATTACCGGGAGTTTTGATTATACTAACACTATTGTTTTGGAGAACTGCTTTTGGCATACGAGTTTGATGAGCTTAGTTTTGATTGCCCCTCCTCCCTCCTAAGATGCAAGTTTCAGTTGCGTTTCTAACCAATATCATTTTTGTAGCGCAAGCTTGGGTTGACAACGGTAATCAAGAACAAAATGGACCAATGTCTAATATGCAAAACCCATCATGTCCATATTCAACTCAAGCTGATGTAAATGGTTAGTTTTGATTCCCCCTCCTCCCTCCTAAGATGCAAGTTTCAGTTGCATTTCTAACCAATACCATTTTTGTAGCACAAGCTCGGGTTGACAATGGTAATCAAGAACAAAATGGACCAATGTCTAATATGCAAAACCCATCATGTCCATATTCAACTCAAGCTGATGTAAATGGTTAGTTTTGATTCCCCCTCCCTCCTAAGATGCAAGTTTCAGTTGCATTTCTAACCAATACCATTTTTGTAGCACAAGCTCGGGTTGACAATGGTAATCAAGAACAAAATGGACCAATGTCTAATATGCAAAACCCATCATGTCCAAATTCGACTCAAGCTGATGGAAATGGTTAAGGCTTGAAGCTCTTTTTTCCTCCTCGTCATCTTTAAAGAAAATTCAAGAAGACAAAAATCGTAATGTTTTCTCCACATTTTTAGGATGTGGTATAACTCCTATGCTTGAAGGACAACACCTGTATCCGTTTCAAATAGCTACTCCTGTTTTTCTACAGAACCAGCTGTCTATGTAAGTAATGAAAGCTAATAAGCCACTTTACATCTACGACCCACAACTCTTAACTATATGTGATAACACTAGGCTTTGATGTACATAATTAATCCTATTTTCAACTAATTATTGTAAATGGGCATGCTTAAGAAGGTGGACCCAGGGCTTTATTTTACTTCCACTCCATAATGCCTCCAAATTAATTAATTTATTGTCACCTTCCTGTTCTTTTACACAGCAACAACATCAAGTTCCTCATCCATCAATGATGGCCGAAGCTTGGAACAACCGAATTGGTATGACACTTTTGTTTGCTGGATGGTGATCCTATTTTTATTCCTACAGGTCATAGGTTGAATGGGTAACTATGTGGACATATCTCCCATAATTTTCTATGCTTTGAACACATATAACTTCAAAAATTTGGTCCTTCTGTTTACTTGTTATATTAAAAGGCCAAAAAGGGTCATTGTGATTTTTCTAATAAACTAGAAATTACTCCAAAATTTATGTCATTTTAATTTAGTCCTAAGTCAAACTGCTCAACTTTGGTCAAGTTTATACAAAAGTGCATAGACATCTACAACATCATATTGCACTAAACCTAGCACAAATAAGGTATGAGAACATGAGAAAATTTCCTTCCTTGGTTCTAAAAAAAGTTCGGCTTCCTTCCTTGGCCCTTTTAGATTCGAAGTTATCTATTTGGCCCAAAATCCAACTTTCATTCCTTATATAGCTCTTCCGTCAAATTTGGCCAATAACAGTGCAAGTAATACATGATTCTAGCCATCCGATCTAATTAAATGAATAGTCTACAACTATTCGGGAGCATCACAGCAAACTCCAATCACATTATAGAAAAAAATACACACTATTACAGAAAAAACACTGTAGAGACCCATAGGCAATCTCACGCACGTGTTGTCCGTAGTCGCTAGTCACGATTTTTTGCATTAAAAAATGTGCGCTTCGCGTTCGCGGAGGCTCGAACCAATGACCTGGGCCTTCTGCGTTCCTCCCCTAACCACTCCCTGTGTCTATTTGAGATATTCATCCTCCCCCATTTTATCCTCATCCAATTTTGAAATGTGTATTTGCGACCTTAAATGAATTCAAACAACTGCAAAGTTTTATAACTTTTTGAGATCTACTATTTTAGTTTTGGTCATTTCTCCATCCAAGGTTATTTGAAGAATTTGAATTTCAAATGTGATAAATTCAAACATAATTTTTCATGGATAGATAATTTCAAATGAAAAAGTTGTAATCTCAAATTGTTTAACTTTTTGAGATCTACAACTTTCGTTTTGGTCGTTTCTCCATCCGATGTCGTTTAAAAATTCGAATTTCAAATGTGAGGAAATACAAACACAATTTTCTTTGGATAGATGGCTTCAAATCAAAAAGTTGTCAACTACAAAGTTATTAACTTTTAGAGATCTAAAACTTTTGTTTTGATCATTTCTCCATCCGAGGTTCGTTTAAAAAATTTGAATGTGATAAATTCAAACATAATTTTTTATGCATAGATGTTTTTAAATAAAAAAATTGTCAACTACAAAGTTGTTTAACTTTTAGAGATATACCACTTTTGTTTTGGTCATTTCTCAATCCGAGGAAAAATTCAAATGTGAGAAATTCAAACGTAACTTTCTATGCATAGATGATATTAAATGAAAAAAAGTTATCGACTACCACTACTGGAATGCCCCTCTTTGCCGACTACCAGAAGCAGTCGGCAATGGCACTAAAACAGGTGGCAAAGGCTTTGCCGACTGCATTCCACGTGGCAGTCAGCAAAGAAGAGGTCGCAAAGAATTTGTCGGCAAAGAAAACTTTGCCGCCTGCCACCTGTCAACACGGCAGTGGGCAAAGGAGACGTACACCGTCGTGAGATGACGGTGCGCGTTCCGTTTGCCGACTGCCACGCGGCAGTCGGCAAAGGCTTTTTTAATTTTTTTTAGAACAGAATTTCTTTGCCGACTGCCTTTATTGGCAGGTGGCAAAGGTTTTTTATTTTTTTAGGACAGAAATTCTTTGTCGATTGTCTTTATTGGCAGGTGGCAAAGGTTTTTTTTTTTATTTTTTTAGGACAAAAATTCTTTGCCGACTGTCTTTATTGGCAGGTGGCAAAGGATTTTTTAATTTTTTTCAGAACAGAAATTCTTTACCGACTGCCTTTATTGGCTGGTGGCAAAGGATTCTTTGCCGACTGCCTTGATTGGCAGGTGGCAAAGCAGCCATGGTTCCTGAGATTCCAGCTTTGCCACCCGCTTTCCACGTGACAGGTGGCAAAGCTGGAATAAGTAAATTTTTGATATGTTTTTTCTGTTTTGCATCACAGCAACAAATTCACATATATCACACAGATCCACATATATATCATACAAATCCACATATATAGCATATATAATTCATAACAAAGGGGTCCAACAAGTCCATCATCCAACAAATCGTACTAATCGAGCATCCAACATCAAACATCCAACATGGTGTGCAAAACCAACATCAAACATCCTGCAAAGTAGAAGAACCACATAGCCAGTCACGCGTCCTGTGACCCGTCGCCACCGTAGTGTGAAGAGCTCCCAGCTGGCCATGAAGGCCACGCAGACGGTCCAACCTGTGGTGCGCTGCTGTACACCCACCCGGATCCGATCTGCTGGGCAGGTGGAGGGTCGCTAGCCCACCCGGAGCCCCCTCCTGCGTAGGCCTAGGAGGAACGCTACCTGGCCACGAGAGCTGTGGCTGAGGGGCAACCGACCCCACATGGCCTAGAGAAAGGCCATGTGGAGTCGGGTTCGAACCCGCCGACAGTGGCTGCACAGAGGAGAAGCGATCTCATTAGTACATGCGGGATGGCCGCACAAGCGAAAACAATACAAAGACTACTAGAAACTCACCGGAGTCCCTAAAGGGCTAGGAACAGGGGGTGGACTGAGAACAGATGGTGGAGCAAAGATCACGGAAGGCAATGGAGGAATCTAAAACCAGGGATCTCCAGGCCCTAAAAGAAGCTGGCAAACTCTTTCATCTGACGCGCTGAGTGCTCCTGGATAGCCTCCAACTGCCAGCGATGGGCCTCCTATTGGGCCGCCAGCTGCTACCGATGGGCCTCCTCTTGGGCCGCCTGTTGGGCCCCCAACTCGGCCAACTGGGACTGCAATATTACACCCGCGATGTTGAAACAATGCATAAGGAAAGCTACATATGTAAAACCAATGAACAACAAATAGTTACCTGAACCGCCACCATCATCTGTGTAGAGCTTGGCCGCTGAGGTTGTATGGGGATGTCCAAGGAGGTCATGCTGTCCGATCGACAAACCTCACGAAGGGTGGAAACAGTGGCCGGGTCGATTACGCTGTGGGCAAGAAAGTACCGGCCATGCTGCTTCCCTCCTCCCGTCCTCATCAGGACGTCCATGTCAAGGGGCTCAGTGGCTGGATCGTAGGCCTCACCATGGCACTTGCGAACTGCCTCGGTGTACTGGACCACCTTCTCGTAAGCGTTCGGGTTGGTGAACGCGTCGGCCCCTTTCGCTGGGTCATAGACGTTGTCCGAATCTGTCGCTTTGCCCTGGTGAGACAGGACATAGCCTGTGAACTCGTTGATCACCTGGCCACCATGCGACTGGGTCTGCGAGGAAAACACAAGAACGATTACACGTAATGAGAATGAATAAATGAATGAATAAATAAATAAATCGGTGTGAAGGGTACCCATGTGTCCATGTACGATCCGTGGGGGCGGCTCCCTTGGTGGTGTGCTGGCCCTATCCTCCCCTTGACATGTCCGGACTTCTCCCTACGCCTCACGTACGCCTCCGGCGTTGTCCATGAGTCCACAATCGCCTCCCAGCAGTCCATGTGCATTTTACACTAATCAGCAGGATACTACAGAAAAACGTGCATTTGAGTGATCACTCCTAAATTAGAATGGAATCAAAATTAATGTTTCCTACTTACCCGGAGGTAGATCTCCCTAGGGAGGTTAGTTTCGGGTGAGAGGATCATTGCCCTGGCTTGCGACTTCGACAGCGACTGGCCAAGCACCTCGGCGTGGTAGTTGACGAGGACCTGGAGGTGCGCCTCATAGTACATGTCCTTCAGTCTCTCCATGCAGACCTTGTCCTGCACTCACGACGCCTCGATCTCGTGCCCCGGCTCGCACGTGTACCACTCCTGCATACAGATATCATGTATCATTTCATTATTTCAACAACATCCAACAAATGCATTGACATTAACAAAGCGGTACGATGAAGACTCACCCAGAACTCCCTCTTGATCACGTCGGCAAGGGGGACCTCGTCTGCGTCCTTGACCTTGTAGAACTCTGGCCACTTATTGGGTGGCTTTTGGATCCCATCTATGGTGACAAGGCCAGGGTAGTGCTTCTTAACCAGGAGAGTGTGTATCCGGATAACAACTGAAAGGTGCGGCCAAAACTTTGACTCAAACGGGAGCGGAACATGGAAGCTAACCCATCTACGCATCCATGCGCTATCCAAAAAACGTGGACAATCTGAAAGAGATAATGTCGCAGATATGCACTGATCAGCATACCAACGACCGTGTATCCCTTTCGGACGAGAGACGCCTAACTTGGCTGCGCAATCTACAACTACTATAAGGATGAGAGGTGAATTATACCTAGGGTAGCGGCACAAAGGCGAGTAGCAGGGCGGTGGAGAGTCGACGCGGTGCAGGAAGACCCGCAGCGCCCACGAAGACGATCGGAGTCACCGAGTACCTCCCACAGGTGATCCTACAAAAAGGACAAAAAAGGTTAGTATCCACTCAAAATTTTGGCAGCACCTCCCCTACACGGGGAGGTTCCAAAACCTGCAAAAAACAACGGCGCGAAGGCCGATAACCACCGTGGCACGAAGGCCGATAACCACAATGGCGTGAAGGCCGATTACCACGGCGGCACGAAGGCCGACATCACAATGGCACGAAGGCCGACAAGTAGTGAAGGGGTTAATATACCTTGCTCTTGTAGCCAGTTCAATGACAGTGGAGGTGTCGGCGGGACGTACACGCCAAGAAGACGGTCGAGGCACCTCCTCACCTTCTCCCCTTCTCTCTTCCTCCTTTATCGGTACCAATAGTATGGGGGTACCTACATCATCGATAATAAAAAACAAAACGACTAAGCCACAGCATAACGCGGCCCACCTCAAAACCGCATGCCAGGTCCGTCTCGTACGAGGCCGGCTCGACGGAGCACCTCGACCGCGCTCCGGTTCCGACTCGTATGAGGCACCCTCGACGCGAACGCCTCGACTGCGCCCTGTATGGCGAGGCACCTCAACCACACTCTGACTCGTGCGAGGCTCGTTCGCCCAACGGGAAAAACTCTGACTCGCGTGACCCCGGGTCAGGCGCTCGACCCCCTCACTTCACCTACTCCAGGACAAAAGTCAGAGCATTTAATGAGATTACCTACTACCACCAACCGGTATGGTCGCAACCAGGATCGACGTGGGAGCAACGCCGGTGTCAGCCCTCACTGTTTTACTGCCCATCCCGTGATGGGAGGTGAAAGCTGTCACTGTACACACCTTACCGTGCACTGTTTACCGACGATCACCCTCGAGGGAGGATACGACAAGACCCGTATTCCACAATCTCAGGGATTCGGCCTTATCCGTTCGACATCGACCCGGCCTCGACCCAACCTCGACACCTAGCACAGTTCAACAGGAAAAGAAGGACGGTATGGCATGGCGCTCCGAGTCATTTCGTTGTCTCATCCTCTACGTCACCATGGTGTCCGGGGATGGCCTTCCATTCCTGGGGCACGTCGCTACAGTCCCCTCAACAGGGTTCGACAAAACATCACCTCAAGACTCCCCGGCGTCCTGGCCTCCTCTTACCCTATAAAAGGCCTGGCCAGGACCCTACAAGGGGACATGAACAACAGGCAAGACACAAGATAGAGATCAACATCTCAAGCAATCATCTTTGTACTCCTTTCTCTCTTTGAGACTTGGGCTCGCCGCCCTCTCTCGCAAGCTTGTAACCCCTACACAAGCACCTCGGTGCAAGGAAATACAAAACTCTCCCCCCCGCTGGACGTAGGGCCTTCTTCCACCCGAACCAGGATAAACCCCCGTGTGTTCTCCTTGCATCACCATGCAGGATAGGGACACGCAGCACTTACTCGTCGGTTTAGGACCCCCTCGGGACCGAACACCGACAGTTGGCGTGCCAGGTAGGGGATCGCTGCGTGCCAACGTCGCTTTCCCGCCATTCTTTCCTGGATGGCTGATCCCGAACGCCCTATCCCGTTGGCCACGGTGATCTGGTTTGGGATTTTGGAATTCATGTCGCTTGGCTATGGCTACGATATGGTCCTCCTCCCGCCTAGGCACCCGACCGACGAGGATTACGAGCTCTCCCAGCCTGGGGGAGCGCTCCGCCGGTACCATCACTCTCGGCAGGCGCGAGCCGCCCGACGACGATGAGCCCGGCACAACCACCGTCTTCACCTCACGGAGGGTGACGGGATTCCCCGATCCGCCCCCTCTCAGCCAGACGCCAACCCAGATTTCCTCGTTGAGGGTCTGGGAAGGATGGGCTTGGCTGAGGGTAAGATGCCGACGGAGAATTCTGCCGCTTCCCCTTCTGGTGAGGCACCACCACTGCCCGGACCAACCATCCCGGCACGGGCAGTGACATCTCCATCACCATTCCCGTTTGGGCTAGACTCGGTTGCCCGGGTGTACGCTTCCTCCGTAAGCACTAGCATGAGTGCCTACGAGGAACTCCCCGGGCACCATCTATGCTCCACTCTGGACCGCGTTGCATCCACGCCAGCCTCTGATTATCTAGACTCTACGAAAACCCTAGAAACAGAGCCCCGTGTGACCGCTTCTCAGCGTCGCGATCACGGAGGCGATTTGCAACGACCTCACATTCCCCCATCATACTACTACTTTGGCGCTCCTGACTCCGACTCGGCTGATGACACCTACGATACGACCCGCGAATGCTTCAACGTCGATGTTGAAAGCACGTCGGAATCGGAGGACGAAGAGCCAGTCGAAGGAAGGCACACGCCACCTCATGTCGAGCTCCCTGCCGAGCAAGACGAGGCTCAGTTCCTTGCGGATCAAGGAATGCAGCTGGAGCAAATCCGTGAGTTGCAAGACAGGCTCGACGAGGAACGAGAAAACCTGCACCTACTCCAACAAACCCTCGAGCGTAAGCGCGCGACACACACTTGGCGAAAGAGCTCGCGAGAGGGCTCGCGACGTCAACCGTCGCATCAACGAGGACCAGGTGGTCGACCCCCCGGTTTTCGCTCGAGCCAGCCAGAACGTCGTCGCCGCCGCCATGCTCCTCTGCAACATGCCCGAGCCATCAAACCCCGACGCCCGTCGGGCTCGAGATGAAATCCGAGAACTCCTCGAGACCGCTGCCATGCAGCAGGCCAAGAGCTCTGCCTTGAGGCGATGCGAGCCTGCCTCGGAGCAGCTCGTCCAGCCCTCCCGACAGGAGAGAGAGGCCTCGGTTCATCCCGAGCCTGCCCGGCGAAACCGGGTAGCTCCTGCCTCTGAGCCCATGGCCAACGACCACGAACCTTGAGACACCCGTGGCAACATCGTCGAGCGCTGCACGCGCAAGCACGGTGACGGTGTGGCTCGAGGCTACCACGTGCACAGGGGCGGACATTACGACAGCTCGGAAGATCGTAGTCCTTCACCCGAGCCTCCGGGCCCTCAGGTCTTCAGTAAGGCTATTCGTGAGACGGTGCTCCCGGCTCGATTTCGCCCTCCCACGACTCTCACCAAGTACAACGGTGAAACCAAACCTGAACTTTGGCTTACCGATTTCCGCTTGGCATGTCAGCTGGGCGGGGCCACCGACGACCGGGTCATCATTCGACAACTCCCCCTGTTCCTCTCCGACACCGCCCGAGCCTGGCTCGAGGATCTCCCACCTCAACAGATCCACGACTGGGACGATCTCGTGAGGGTGTTCGAGGGAAACTTCAAGGGGACCTACATGCTCCCCGGCAACTCGTGGGACCTCCGGAGTTGCAAGCAGAAACCGGGTGAATCCCTCTGGGATTATATCCGACGCTTCTCCAGGCAGCGCACTGAGCTCCCCAACGTCACCGACTCCGACGTAATTATGGCCTTCCTCTCCGGAACCACCTATAAGGAGTTGGTCCGAGAGCTGGGCCGTAACACCCCGCTCACTACCAACGGATTGATGGATATCGTCACCAACTTTGCCGCCGGCGAGGAGGCAGTTGGTGCCATCTTTGGCGGTGACCAGGACAAACGGAAACAAAAGATCGACGATCCCGCGGGCTCCACCCGGGGCTCCAAGAGAAACAACCGAAAGAAAAAGAAGAGCCAGCAGGGCAAGCTCGAGGCCTCGGCCGATGAGCTTGTCGCTGCTGCCAAACGCAAGAAACCTCGAGGCCCCCCCGGTGGGGGCATCTTCGACAAAATGCTCAAAGAGTCGTGTCCCTACCAAAAGGGACCCACTAACCATAACCTCGAAGATTGTCACATGCTCCGCAGGTATTTTGAGGGCGTAGGCGTCAAAATGGACGACAAGAAGGAAGACCCCAAGGGTGACGACAAGGATGGGGGATTCCCCGAGATCCATGACTGCTTCATGATCTACGGAGGACCCTCGACCCGCCTCTCGGCGTGCCAGCGCAAGCGAGAGCGGCGTGAGGTTTTCTCCGTACAAACGGCGGTCCCCCGCTTCCTTGACTGGTCAGAGATGGCCATCACTTTCGACCGTGATGATCATCTTGACCACGTCCCCAGTCCGGGAGTCTACCCGCTTGTTGTTGATCCCGTCATCGCCAACACACGCCTCACCAAGGTACTCATGGACGGTGGAAGTAGCCTCAACATCATCTACGCCCAGACCCTCGACCTTCTGGGGGTCGAGAGAACGCGCCTCCAACCCAGCGTCGGGGGCTTCCATGGAGTCGTGCCAGGGAAACGGGCAGAACCCCTCGGACGGGTCGATCTGCCTGTTTGCTTTGGCACACCGGCCAACTTCAGAAAGGAGACGCTCACTTTTGAAGTGGTCGGATTCCGTGGAACATACCATGCTATCCTCGGGCGCCCGTGCTATGCCAAGTTCATGGCGGTCCCGAACTACACCTACCTCAAGCTCAATATGCCAGGCCCAAACGGTGTCATCACTGTGGGGCCCTCATATGAACATGCCTACGAGTGCGACATCGAATGCGTCGAGCACGGCGAGGCTGTTTTGGAATCGGCGACTTTGGCTGCGGACCTCGACGGTCTCGCCAATGAAATTCCCGACCCAAAGCGCCATGCCAGTAGCTTCGAGCCCGCAGAAGACGTCAAGCTCGTACCCCTCGACCCTGCTGATCCTATGGGGAAGGCGCTGAGCATCAGCGCCACCCTCGATCCCAAATAGGAAGCAGTGCTCGTCGACTTTCTCCGCGCAAACATCGACATCTTTGCATGGAGTCCCTCGGATATGCCGGGCATACCCAGGGAAGTCGCCGAGCACGCCTTGGAGATCCGGGCCGGCTCCAAACCGGTGAAGCAACGCCTGCGCCGCTTCGACGAGGAGAAGCGCAGGGTCATCGGTGAGGAGATACACAAGCTGCTGGAGGCCGGATTCATCAAGGAGGTTCATCATCCTGAGTGGCTAGCTAATCCTGTATTAGTTAAGAAAAAGAGTGGGAAGTGGAGGATGTGTGTAGACTATACTAGTTTAAATAAAGCATGTCCAAAAGTTCCCTTTCCTTTACCACGCATTGATCAAATCGTTGATTCCACCGCAGGATGTGAAACTCTCTCATTCTTAGATGCATACTCCGGTTACCACCAGATTAAAATGAAAGAGTCCGACCAGCTCGCGACTTCATTCATTACCCCATTCGGCATGTACTGCTACGTTACGATGCCTTTCGGTCTCTGAAACGCAGGGGCTACGTACCAGCGATGCATGCAGCACGTTTTTGGGGAACACATCGGGTCGACCGTCGAGGCTTACGTCGATGACATCGTTGTCAAAACCAAACAAGCCGGCGATCTGGTCAACGACCTTGACGTTGCATTCAAATGCCTCCGAGCGAAAAACATCAAGCTCAATCCTGAGAAATGCGTCTTTGGCGTTCCTCGAGGTATGCTTTTAGGGTTCATCGTATCTAAGCATGGCATCGAGGCCAATCCAGAAAAAATCACTGCGATAACCAAGATGGGCCCCATCCGAGATCTGAAGGGCGTACAGAGGATCACGGGTTGCTTGGCGGCACTCAGCCGTTTCATTTCATGCCTCGGCGAAAAAGCGCTCCCTCTGTACCGCCTCTTGAAGAAATCAGAGCACTTTTCATGGACCCTCGAGGCCGAAGAAGCTTTGGCAAAACTCAAGGCCGCACTCTCTCATTCACCAATCCTCGTCCCTCCGACCCTAGGAGAGCCGCTCCTACTTTATGTCACCGTGACATCGCAAGTAGTCAGCGCGGTCTTGGTTGTCGAGAGGGCCGAGGAAGCACATGCCTTGCTCGTCCAGAGGCCGGTCTATTTCATTAGCGAGGTACTCTCGGAAACCAAGGTACGGTATCCACAAATCCAGAAGCTGCTATATGCCATTGTCCTGACACGGCGCAAACTCCGTCACTACTTCGAGGGTCACCCGGTAACTGTGGTTTCTTCTTTCCCCTTGTGAGAGATAGCCCAGAACCGGGCAGCCTCGGGTAGAATTGCCAAGTGGGCAGTCGAGCTCATGGGCGAGACCCTATCTTATGCGCCGCGCAAAGCTATTAAGTCATAGGTATTAGCGGACTTTCTGGCTGAGTGGACCGACACCCAACTCCCCCCTGCTCAGCTCCGAGCTGAGCTCTGGACCATGTACTTCGATGGGTCGTTGATGAAAACAGGAGCAGGCGTAGGTTTGCTCTTCATCTCGCCCCTCGGGGTCCACATGCGCTACGTCATCCGGCTTCATTTTCCTGCGTCAAATAACGTCGCCGAATACGAGGAGCTCGTCATGGGGCTGAGAATTGCCATCGAGCTCGAGGTCCGACACCTCAACGTTCGAGGCGACTCCCAGCTCGTGATCGATCAGGTCATGAAGAGCTCGAGCTGCCGTGACCCCAAGATGGAAGCCTACTGCCAAGAGGTGCGGTGCCTCAAGGACAAGTTTCACGGCCTCGAGCTCAACCACATCGCACGCAGGTATAATGAGGCCACCGATGAACTGGCGAAAATCGCGTCCAGTCGAACTACGGTTCCACCAGACGTTTTCGCAAAAGATCTCCAGCAGCCATCCATCGACCTTGGGCCAGACGGAGGGGTCGATGGGACGTAACTCGACCCCCCACCTGAGACAGAAGCCCCCTCGACCGGGACTGAAGCCATGCAGGTAGAAGGCCCGACCCCACCATCTGACCTCGAGCCTGACTGGCGCGTTCTGTACCTCGACTACCTAATCCGAGGGGACCTCCCCTCGGATAAGACCGAGGCTCGACGGATCGCTCACCGGGCCAAGACCTTTGTGATCGTTGGCGACAGCAGGGAGCTGTACCACCGCAGCCCTACTAGCATCCTCCAACGTTACATCACAAATGAGGAAGGCAGAAACCTGCTCGACGATCTGCACTCGGAGGCTTGCGGCCACCACGCAGCGCCTCAAACCCTTGTCGGAAACACTTTTTGACAAGGATTCTATTGGCCGACCGCGGTCTCCGACGCTATCAAGCTAGTACGCTCCTGCAAAGGTTGCTAGTACTATGCGAGACAGATCCATCTTCCAGCACACGCCCTGCAAACCATTCCCATCACATGGCCGTTTGCCGTTTGGGGGCTCGACCTTGTCGGACCCTTGAAAAGAACAACTGGCGGCTTCACCCACTTGCTCGTTGCCATCGATAAATTCTCCAAGTGGATCGAGGCCCGCCCTATCACCAGTATCAGGTCCGAACAAGCTGTGCTCTTCTTCACCGACATTATCCATCGCTTTGGGGTCCCCAACTGTATCATCACGGACAACGGCACCCAGTTTACTGGTAAGAAGTTTCTGAATTTCTGCGACAGCCATCACATCCGTGTGCTCTGGTCAGCCATGGCTCATCCAAAAACAAATGGCCAAGTGGAACGTGCCAACGGCATGGTCCTGCAAGGCCTAAAACCCAGAATTTTCGATAAGCTAAACAAACATGGCAAGAGATGGGCTGCCGAACTTCACTTGGTCTTGTGGAGCCTAAGAACAACGCCGAGTCGAGCCATGGGGTTCACTCCGTTCTTCTTAGTCTACGGATCAGAGGCCATGCTCCCCACTGACATAGAATATGGGTCCCCAAGGCTAAAGGCCTACAACGAAAGAAATAACGACGCCGCAAGGGAGGACGCCCTCGACAAGCTCGAGGAAGCCCGGGTATAAGGTCCAAAAGGCTAGAGGGGGGGGTGAATAGCCTATTTAAAAAAACTACAAGCTTCACTAGACAACCACGTTAGTATAAAAGATGGCTATGCTAATTCTAGCACTAGCTCAACTACACTATGCAAGCCACCTATACAATTCTAGTGAGGCAAGGCTATGATCTTTAATTCACACCAACAAGACTAAGTCACTAAGCTTACTTACTCCTATGTGATAAAGGCTACACAAAGAACTAGTACAAGAAAGTAAAGAGCAAGTGACTTGATTCTTATACCAACGATGTAGAGAAGTAATGCACTCGAAGAATCAATTACAATGATCAACCACAAGAGAAATCCTCGGCAAAGAGATGACACAAGATTTTTACCGAGGTTCACTTGCTTCCCGGCAAGCTACTCCTCGTTGTGACGATGCACCCACTTGTCGGTTCACAAGCTAATCGACTATCAAGAGTCGAGCCCTCGGCGGGCGCTGCACAACCGCACACAAGATGGGGATCCTCCAAGCCACGAGCTCCACTAGAGTATCCAATTTGCGAACTCCCGCGGGGAAGGATCAAGAACCCCTTACAACACTTGGTGAGGGCTCCAACAATCTCCAATTGCGAGCTCAATCACCTCCGCTGCTCTAAGCCGTCTACCGTGTCGGGAAACACGGAAGAGTAACAAGAAATCTGCAGCAACTCGAAGATCAAGTGCCTCTAGAATGCAACTCTCAAGCAATGCACTTGAATCTCACTCAATCTCACTCAAGATGTGCAACCAAGCAAAGAGATGAGTGGAGGGGTTGTTCTCTAGCTCAAAGGATGTCTCTAGGTCTCAAAATGTGCAAGAGTTCCCCTCAAACCCTGGACACCCTCTATTTATAGCGAAGGGGTACGCAGCTAGCCGTTACCGGACGACGCAGTTCAAATCGCGCTGACCGGACGCTCCGGTCAGGGTGACCGGACGCGTCCGGTCACTACAGGACAAGCGAAAACAGTGCACGTCAGAACTAGCCGTTGCCGTGACCGGACGCACTCAACCGTTTGACCGGACGCGACAGTGCCAGCGTCCGGTCGCGTTCCAGTAAGCTCCCGTTGAGACCGGACGCGTCCGATCGCACGTGACCGGACGCGCCGCGCGTCCGATCGGCACTCCGCTGCTCTCTGCCCCTCTGGACGTCTGACCGGACGCTCTGGTTCCGTGAGGGACCGGACGCGCCGATTGCGCGCTCTTCTTCTATGCACAGGTGAACTGACCGGACGCGCTGGTCAGGCCAGACCAGCGTCCAGTCAGAAACCCTAGCTAGCAGCACCGAGTTGAACTGACCGGACGCGTCCGGTCAAACCGGGACCGCGTCCGGTGCAGCGTCCGATCGCCGTTTTTCAGTGAAAAACAATTTGGACTTTCGCCACCTTTTCTAGACTCCGGCGCAATAGAAAATAGGTATTTCACAAACAATGTGCATGTGTGTTAGCATTTCACAAACATTTTTCAAGGCGTTATGTTAGCTCTCAACTAGATCCTAATGCATATGCTCAAGACATTGATCTAGTGGCACTTGATTCCTGAGCTAACCGTGATTGCCCCTCTTGATAGTCGGCTATGTATCCTAAACCCGGTCAATCACTTCTCTACTCATCTTAGACCGGCAAAAGGAAAATCCTATGGTTATACCTTTGCCTTGCGCTCTTAGATCCTTCTCTTCCACTTGATCATCATGTCCATCATATTATGTGCGTCTCCACCATGATCTTGCTCATCATTTCATGCACCAAATCATGTGGTCTTGTGGCCATCTCTCCATGCCATTTCCACCTCCATCACATGTTGCTTATGCCTAGCTTAATCACACTTGATACAATAGCATTAGCAACTTGGTGTCATTAATTACCAAAACCAAACTTGGGCTTTCAATCTCCCCCTTTTTGGTAATTGATGACAACCATCACAAAGATATGAAATGAAATCAATTTTCAATTTCGATAGTATTAGCTCCCCCTACATATGTGCTTCCATGAGTTTGGTTCAATTGTGCACATATGTATGGATTAGAATTTTGGGAGAGTTACTACTATCAAATTGATGCTAAGGTATATAGAATGGACCTTTGAAGCGTGATACCAATCGGAGTTGCCTTTATATACCATCCTTAGCATCGATGTAGCTAGACACCACTTGTAATTTATCACTTGTAAAGATCACAAACACTAAAGTACCCCGTGAGATCAATATTATAAGCAAAGGTGTCTAGATACCACTTGTAAAGCTACTCACAACAAATCATCATTCAAGTTCTAATTCTAGCAATCACCATACAAACATGAATATGAATTTAAGCTTTGCAATGCAATAATTCATCATGTTAATGCACATACAAATGCAACAAATAATTCATGAGCTTGCTCCCCCTACTTGTGTTCTCAATTTTTAATTGATCCCTTTCCAATGTCATTCTCTCCCCTTTGCAACTTAACTTTTTATCTTCGTGACTTTTCTATCTTTGTGACTTTTCTCTCCCCCTTTGTCAACAATCACCAAAAAGGTGCCAATTTTAGTGAGAGTTAAGCCAATTAATATGAGGGAGTCCAAATTATGGTTCAATCTAGATCACTTGCCTAGAATATGTAATTCAGTTTGATCCAAGGACAAGCTTCTTCACACCTCATAAAGTATAAGGGTTATCTTGACCATGTTGAATTACTCATCATGAGCTCATTTTCTAGATTCAACACTAGGTTTGCAAGCCCACAAATATGTCATATGCTACCACTAGATCAATCAAAACATAGAAGCAATAGTGGTACCATATATACATTAAACTCATTTGATTTTCATGAATGAGCCTATTTGTCATGCAAATATGTCTATATGTTCTAAACATGTCCTTAGCAAAGTATGGATGATATGCCAAACAACTTTACCTTGCTATGTCGGAGGAGAGGCATGTCATATAAGAATGTGGGGGTGCACTCATTTCAAGTTGGAGAAGTCAAGTATGTTCAATTCATTCTTCAACTTGTAAAATCTTTTCTCATCAAGTGGCTTTGTGAATATGTCGGCTAGTTGATCTTCGGTGCCAATGCTTTCAATGTTAATATCACCCTTTTGTTGATGATCTCTTATGAAGTGATGCCTTATGTCAATGTGCTTCGTTCTTGAATGTTGAACCGGATTTTGAGTCATCTTGATAGCACTTTCATTGTCACAAAACAATGGCACATTCTTGAATTTAATTCCAAAGTCATTCAAAGTTGCTTTCATCCAAAGCAATTGTGCACAACAACTACCGGCACTAACGTATTCGGCCTCGGCGGTAGATAGTGCAACACTATTTTATTTCTTTGATGACCATGAAACAAGAGACCTTCCAAGCAATTGACAAGTGCCACTTGTGCTCATTCTATCAATCTTGCATCCACCATAGTCGGAGTCCGAATATCCAATTAACTCAAAATTAGACCCCTTTGGAAACCATAAACCAACATCATGAGTGCCCTTAAGATATCTCAATATCCTCTTGGTTGCTTTCAAGTGACTTTCTCTAGGTGAAGCTTGATATCTTGCACACTTGCACACACTAAACATCACATCCGGCCTAGAAGAGGTGACATATATCAAACTTCCAATCATAGACCGGTATTGCTTTTGATCTACCATGTTGCCACTAGCATCAACACCCAATTGATCATTTGTGCCTATTGGTGTGCTCATTGGCTTAGCATCTTGCAATCCAAACTTCTTGATCATGTCCTTGATGTACTTGCCTTGACTTACAAAAGTGTCATTCTTTATTTGCTTGATTTGAAGTCCAAGGAAGTAACTAAGCTCTCCAATCATAGACATCTCAAACTCATTAGCCATCATATTTCCAAACTCTTCACAAAAGTCTTGATTTGTTGATCCAAAAATAATATCATCCACATAGATTTGCAACACAAACAAGTCATTTCCAAGCTTCTTGGTGAAGAGAGTGGTGTCAACCTTTCCCATCTTGAACCCTTTAGAGAGAAGAAAGTCCCTCAATCTCTCATACCATGCTCTAGGTGCTTGCTTCAAACCATACAATGCCTTCTTGAGCTTGTAAACATGGTTGGGCTTCTTGTCATTTTCAAAACCGGGAGGTTGCTCAACATAAACTTCTTCATTGATGTAACCATTGAGAAATGCACTTTTGACATCCATTTGATAGAGCTTGATGTTGTGTGCACAAGCATATGCTAATAAGATTCTAATTGCCTCCAATCTTGCAACCGGTGCATATGTCTCACCAAAGTCAAGACCTTCAACTTGTGTGTAACCTTGTGCTACCAATCTTGCTTTGTTCCTCACAACTATGCCATCTTGATCTTGCTTGTTTCTAAAGACCCACTTAGTACCAATCACATTGTAGTTCTTCGGCCTTTCAACAAGTTTCCAAACTTGATTTCTAGTGAAGTTGTTTAGTTCTTCATGCATGGCATTTACCCAATCGGAATCCTTCAAAGCATCTTCTATTTTCTTAGGTTCTTTAAGTGACACAAATGAGTAGTGCTCACAAAAGGATGCTAGCCTTGATCTAGTTTGAACACCACTTTGAATTCCACCAATGATTTGGTCCAACGGATGATCTCTTGCAATGCTAGTAGGTTGGAGTATTGGGAGTTGATTGCTTCCACTTGTTTGACCTTGATCTTGAGCCTCATCATGAGTACCACTAGAGCTTGCTTGATTTGTATCAATTTGCACATTTTGGTTGATCACATGAGTATCATCATCATCATCAACTTGCCTCGGCCTTATGTCACCAATGTCCATGTTCCTCATTGCATTTGTCAATTGATCTCCTCTCACATCATCAAGGTTTTGAGCTTCATTTTGAGACCCTTGGGTTTCATCAAACTCAACATCATGAACTTCTTCCAAGGTGCCATTTGTGAGATTCCAAACTCTATATGCTTTGCTTGTGGTAGAATAACCAAGTAAGAACCCTTCATCACATTTCTTTTCAAACTTGCTCAATCTAGTGCCTTTCTTGAGAATATAGCATTTGCAACCAAACACTCTAAAGTATGCAATGTTGGGCTTTCTTCCATTCAATAGCTCATATGGTGTCTTCCCAAGCTTCCCATGGCAATAGAGACGGTTGCTACAATGGCAAGCCGTGTTGATGGCTTCACTCCAAAATGAATGACTCACATTGTATTCACTAAGCATTGATCTAGCCATGTCAATCAAAGTTCTATTCTTTCTTTCAACTACACCATTGGATTGAGGAGTGTAGGTTGGAGAGAATTGATGTCCAATACCCAGATCATCACATAATTCCTCAATTCTTGTGTTCTTGAACTCACTACCATTGTCACTTCTAATCTTCTTGATGGTGATTTCAAACTCATTTTGCACTCTTTTGACAAAAGACTTGAAAAGATCATAAACATCACTCTTGTCATAGAGAAAGAACACCCACGTGTATCTAGTGTAGTCATCAACAATTACAAAACCATACTTGTTGCCACCAATGCTAGTGTATGTTGTTGGCCCAAACAAGTCTATGTGCAATAGCTCAAATGCCTTTGATGTGCTCATTTCACTCTTACTAGGATGTGTATTTCCAATTTGTTTGCCGGCTTGACAAGCACTACATGGTTTATCCTTTTCAAAAGTCACATCTTTCAAGCCTCTAACTAAGTCATGCCTCAAAAGTTTGTTCAATTGTTTCATTCCAACATGACCAAGCCTTCTATGCCACAACCATCCCATACTAGATTTGCTAAGCAAGCATGATGTCAATTGTGTCTCACTATCATTGAAGTCAATCAAGTACAAGCTACCATGTCTAAATCCTTTGAATATCAAATTTGATCCATCAACACTAATGACTTCAACATCATCACTACCAAATGTGCACTTGAAGCCAAGATCACAAAGTTGTGCCACCGACAAAAGATTGAAATCCAAGCTCTCAACTAGCAACACATTAGATATGCTCATGTCATTTGAAATAGCAATTTTACCAAGCCCCTTGACTTTGCCTTTGTTGTTGTTGCCGAATGTGATAGCATCAAAACCACCATTTTGACTTGTATCAATTGATTTGAACATACATGAATCCCCGGTCATATGTTGAGTGCACCCACTATCAAGCACCCAATGCCTTCCTCCGGCTTTGTAATTGACCTACAAGACAAGATCAATTCCTTTTAGGTACCCAAACTTGTTTGGGTCCTCCAAGGTTAGTGACCAAGCTCTTTGGTACCCAAATGGCTTTCTTCTTTGAGCCCATCCATGGTGCACCAATGAACTTAGCATGAACACCATTTGTACCCTTGATAAGTATATAGAGAGAATCAAACTTAATTAAGGATACATTAGCTTTGGATTTCTTGTTCATGCAATGTTGCTCTATGTGACCAACTTGCTTGCAACTTTTGCAATAGCTACCATTGTTCTTCACAAAACGAGTCTTGTGAGGAGCAAAAGCGGCCTTGCCTTTCTTGGGGTTATAGCCCAATCCCTCTTTGTAGAGAGAAGCTCTTTGGCTACCCAAGCACATAAGCAAGCGGTCCTCACCACCATAAGCCTTAGCTAAGGTGTGATTGAGCTCTTTTACCTCCTTCTTGAGATTTTCATTCTCAACTATAAGTGTGGAGTCACAAGTGAAACCATTACTACTAGATGAGGATGACGTAGATGAGCTACATGAAGGGTTAGTGGGAGCAACAACAATAGGCTTATGACAAGATTCATCAATTATATCACAAGATATGCCTATGTTGCAAGTTTTAGCTTTCTCAACATTAGTTGGCATGTTTTCACATTTTTCAATTAGAGAGGAATGAGCTTCTTCAAGCTTAGTGTGAGACTTTTGAAGCTTCTTATGGTCTACCTTTAGACTCTCATAAGATGCTCTAAGCCCATCAAGTTCTTGCATAAGGTTTTTCTTTTCCTTAAGCAAGCCCTTGCACTCCTTTCTAGATTCCTTAAAATGTTGAGTGCAATCTTCTAGCATAGTGATTAGTTCATCTTTAGTGAATTCTTCTTCATCACTATCACTATCACTAGCATTATCGTGATCACTCTCATCGTCGGATGATACCTTAGCGGCCTTAGCCATGAAGCACGATGGAGTGTCGAAGAGGGAGACCTTCTCTTGGATGGCAATGCTAGCATGTCCCTTCTTCTTGCTCTTGTTGTCATCCTCATCATCACTTGAGGAATCATCACTATCCCATGTAGCAACATGAGAATCATTCTTCTTTTTATGAGAGCTCTCCTTCTTTTCTTGCTTCTTCTTTTGCTTCTTCCTTTCCTTTTTGATAGCATCTTCATCATCACTATCATAAGGACACTTTGCAATGAGATGGTCCTTGCTATGGCATCTAAAGCATCTCATGGTATGCTCATTCTTCTTAGATGAGTTCTTCCTCCTCCTTGCACGATAGCCCTTCATCTTCATGAATTTGCCAAATTGCTTGACAAAGAGAGCCATCTTCTCATCAATGTCATCACTATCATAAGAGCTTGAGTCTTCCTCACTTGATGATTCGATCTTGGATTTGCCCTTGGATGTGGTGGCTTTGAATGCCACACTCTTCTTCTTCTCATCATCTTTCTTCTCATTTTCCTTCTTCTTCTTGACCAACTCATCCTTCTCATCATCTTCTCTATATGAATCATCGGTCATCACTTCTTGAAATATTTGTTGAGGAGTTGAATCCTTCAATGTAGTCCTCACTAGCACGGTGATCAATGTATCAAACCTCTTGGGCAAGCTTCTCAAGAACTTCATAGAGAATTGGTTGTCCTTGACTTCCTCACCAAGTGCCTTGAGCTCATTGACAATGACTTGCAATCTATGAAACATCTCCGGTACACTCTCATCATCTTGCATCTTAAAGCTTGAAAATTTTTCTTGCAAGATATATGCTTTAGCGGTCTTTGTGCCTTCGGTGCCCTCAAATGATTCTTCTAGCTTGGCCCAAGCATCATGTGTAACTTCTATGTTCTTCACTTGCTCAAATGTCTTGTCATCTAATGCCTCATGAAGAGCACTAATGGCAATGTCATTGCATTGAAGCTTCTTCTCCTCCACCGGTGTAGGTGCTTCCGGATTAGCAACCTCAAATTTTGTTTCGGTGACCTTCCACACTTCTCTATTGATTGACTTAAGGTGTGCGGTCATCTTAACCTTCCAATATGCATAATTTGTCCCATCAAAGTGAGGTGCCTTCTTGGTGTTGTTGATGTGCAAGCTTAATTGAGCCATTTCTTTTTCACCGTAGGTTGTTAAGCCTCAAATAAACGGTGCCTCGGCTCTGATACCACTTATAAGGTCCAAAAGGCTAGAGGGGGGGTGAATAGCCTATTTAAAAAAACTACAAGCTTCACTAGACAACCACGTTAGTATAAAAGATGGCTATGCTAATTCTAGCACTAGCTCAACTACACTATGCAAGCCACCTATACAATTCTAGTGAGGCAAGGCTATGATCTTTAATTTACACCAACAAGACTAAGTCACTAAGCTTACTTACTCCTATGTGATAAAGGCTACACTAAGAACTAGTACAAGAAAGTAAAGAGCAAGTGACTTGATTCTTATACCAACGATGTAGAGAAGTAATGCACTCGAAGAATCAATTACAATGATCAACCACAAGAGAAATCCTCGGCAAAGAGATGACACAAGATTTTTACCGAGGTTCACTTGCTTCCCGGCAAGCTACTCCTCGTTGTGGCGATGCACCCACTTGTCGGTTCACAAGCTAATCGACTATCAAGAGTCGAGCCCTCGGCGGGCGCCGCACAACCGCACACAAGATGGGGATCCTCCAAGCCACGAGCTCCACTAGAGTATCCAATTTGCGAACTCCCGCGGGGAAGGATCAAGAACCCCTTACAACACTTGGTGAGGGCTCCAACAATCTCCAATTGCGAGCTCAATCACCTCCGCTGCTCCAAGCCGTCTACCATGTCGGGAAACACGGAAGAGTAACAAGAAATCCACAGCAACTCGAAGATCAAGTGCCTCTAGAATGCAACTCTCAAGCAATGCACTTGAATCTCACTCAATCTCACTCAAGATGTGCAACCAAGCAAAGAGATGAGTGGAGGGGTTGTTCTCTAGCTCAAAGGATGTCTCTAGGTCTCAAAATGTGCAAGAGTTCCCCTCAAACCCCGGACACCCTCTATTTATAGCGAAGGGGTACGCAGCTAGCCGTTACCGGACGACGCAGTTCAAATCGCGCTGACCGGACGCTCCGGTCACTACAGGACAAGCGAAAATAGTGCGTGTCAGAACTAGCCGTTGCCATGACCGGACGCACTCAACCGTTTGACCGGACGTGACAGTGCCAGCGTCCGGTCGCGTTCCAGTAAGCTCCCGTTGAGACCGGACGCGTCCGGTCGCACGTGACCGGACGCGCCGCGCGTCCGATCGGCACTCCGCTGCTCTCTGCCCCTCTGGACGTCTGACCGGACGCTCCGGTTCCGTGAGGGACCGGACGCGCCGGTTGCGCGCTCTTCTTCTATGCACAGGTGAACTGACCGGACGCGCTGGTCAGGCCAGACCAGCGTCCGGTCAGAAACCCTAGCTAGCAGCACCGAGTTGAACTGACCGGACGCGTCCGGTCAAATCGGGACCGCGTCCGGTGCAGCGTCCGATCGCCGTTTTTCAGTGAAAAACAATTTGGACTTTCGCCACCTTTTCTAGACTCCGGCGCAATAGAAAATAGGTATTTCATTTCCTCGAAAACGCCTGAATCCCGCGCTCGCAAACACCACCGCCTTCGCAAATGTGCTAACACCACCAAGTGTACACCATCAATGTGCATGTGTGTTAGCATTTCACAAACATTTTTCAAGGCGTTATGTTAGCTCTCAACTAGATCCTAATGCATATGCTCAAGACATTGATCTAGTGGCACTTGATTCCTGAGCTAACCGTGATTGCCCCTCTTGATAGTCGGCTATGTATCCTAAACCCGGTCAATCACTTCTCTACTCATCTTAGACCGGCAAAAGGAAAATCCTATGGTTATACCTTTGCCTTGCGCTCTTAGATCCTTCTCTTCCACTTGATCATCATGTCCATCATATTATGTGCGTCTCCACCATGATCTTGCTCATCATTTCATGCACCAAATCATGTGGTCTTGTGGCCATCTCTCCATGCCATTTCCACCTCCATCACATGTTGCTTATGCCTAGCTTAATCACACTTGATACAATAGCATTAGCAACTTGGTGTCATTAATTACCAAAACCAAACTTGGGCTTTCACCGGGATGTGGCTCTGTTGCACTCTGCCAGGTACCAACAGGGTCTCCGACGCTACCATGACAGACACGTCCGCAAGCATGACCTCAACGTCGGTGACCTGGTGCTACGGCGGAGCCAGAACACCAAGGGACGGCACAAGCTCACGCCACCATGGGAAGGACCGTACATCATCGCAGAAGTACTAAAGCCGGGCACCTACAAGCTTGGAACATTGAACAGCTACGTCGCTTTTTCCCCTAAAAAGCCTCGAGGCTCTGTAATTTCTTTTCAATCTCATCAATAAAGAATACAGCGATGTTCAAATTCTCGTTTTACAAACAACGAGGAAGGATCGACTCTGTTCTCCCAGAATCGACCCTCCCTCGGGGGCTACAAGGGGGGAACCCCCAGTCCCCGAAAAAACTTGTACTCTTTTTCAAAGTTGAAGAACTACCTCCTAAGTCAAACAACGCTGCGAGAGCGCCCTGAGGCTCAAAGGGGCTCTCGAGCCGTGAGATCGCTTACGCCTCCGAGGCCACGGTACCTCCGCTCACCCCTCACGCCAAAGGGCACAACCGCACATTAAGAGGACCTGATGGCGGTTCATAACCTTGAAAAGGAATACACCCCCTGTCGCTTAGATCAGGTTCTTACACCATCTTCGAGGCCATAAGAGGCACCCTAAAGCTCGAGGGCAGTCGAGCCGCGAGACCACTTACGCCTCCGAGGCTACGTTACCTCCACTCGCTCCCTTACGCCAAAGGGCGCAACCGCGTGCTAAGTAAATCATGCGAGAACACGATTCAAGCGATAAAGGGAAGAAAAGCTCGAACAAAACTTAAAAAACCAAACACCGGTTTATGTTTCAAGTTTTTAAGGCCTCCGAGGCCACCACGACCAAAATATGAAATACTAACTTATTACACGGGCCTTTACGCCCAGATTTGGCTCACAGGCCCTCGTCGTCGGCAGGTGGAACCACCTCGGCTTCGAAAAGTGAGGCCAGGCGGCTCCCAGGCTCTTCAGTAGCTCCGATCAGCTCCAGGCAAGCATCTTCGTTCTCCTCATCGGTCCGGTCCGGGTCAGTGATGAAGCCTTCAGCGACAAGCTCCATGTCGAACACAAACCCAGACTGGACGACGGCCAGCGCCCTCTTCACGCCATGGTGAAGGCTGCCCCATATCCTTTCACGGACAAGACGGCCCAGCGCCGCCATCCGGCGGACGAAGGAGTTCCCCGGGGCGTCCTCCCCAGTGTCGGCATCGGGCTCGACCCCTAGGAGGTGATCGTGCCCTGGAGCAACTGGGTCCTCTGGGTCTTGGCTTCAAGGAGGCTCTGGAAGGAATTGGTAGACGCCTGAGCCACCCGATGCTCCCTCTCCAGCTCTGAAACAACAATAAATTGAGTTAATACTAACACGGGGCCTCGACGCCATGGCCATAACACCCATACTTACCCTCGGTGTGGGTCTGCAAGCCCACGACCTCGTCACGGAGCCCCCCGCACGTCCTCTTGAGCTCCTGGAGAGCGTCGTCCCTATCACGAACGGTCGCCCTCAGCGCCTCGATCTCCTAGCGGGCGGTCTGGAGAGCCGCGTCCTTCTCCTGGACGGCTCCGTTTAGCGCCGCGATCTCGTTCTTCAGGGCGCCAAAGCGAGCGGTGACCTGTCCGATCTGGACGTTGAGGGTGTCGCGTTGACGGCTGACTAGGGAAACGTCCTCCTCGAGCTCCTTCACCCGTGCCGACAGGGGCTCGAGATCCCTGCGGGCCTGGGCTGCCTCCTCCCGAGCCTTGGTCGCGTCTTCAAGCACCACGGCCTCAGTCACCCAGGCCTGCATCGCCTCTTCCTTCACCGCCGCGTAGGCAACACGCAGCTCAGCCATCTCGGCATTCTGATCGGAAAGCCGTTTCTGGGCCTCCTCGACCAGAACCCGTTGCTAGGCAAGCGCAGCCCACACGCCACTCTCATCCCGGATGAAGAGTGACTTGCGGTGGGAGTATTCCTTGAGCTCCTGATCATGGTTCGAAAAAACCAAAAAGATTGAGAGCCGAGGGAAAAGGACAACAAAAGAACCACGAAAAGAACTGACAAGTCAAACGTACCTCGGTGGCATCCCGCACACCTCGTGACAAGGTCTCCGTCGCCACGCGAAGCGCTCGCTCGAGGTGTCGACGGAGACCCTCGAGGTACTCCCAGTGGTGCACCTCGTCCCTGTCGTTCAGGGTGAAGATGGGCTCGGCGTCGGGGTTCACAGCGTCCCTGAACTGGAGGGACGGTCCCCCCACCGCGGTATTTCCGCCTCCGCCCACGCTATAGCCAGCGCGGCGATGTCCGGCCACGAGGACGATGATCCGGCCGGGGCGTCTTCCGGCCCCGCGGAAGGGCCGGCCTCGCCCACGGCTCCCGCCTCACCGACCACCGTCGAGGCACCAGCCTGGTCCACGGCCTCGCCCCCCTCGACTCCGACCACCTGCTTCCCCTTATCCAGGGGAGAGTCGTCGAGGGTGAGGTCCACCGTGACTGGCGCCAGCTCTTCTGCAGGGGCTGGCCCCTCGACCGCCGGCACCTCAGGAGCCGGTGCCTCGACCACCGGCACCTCAGGAGCCGGCGCCTCGACCTCCGGCACCTCTTCCTCTGGGGCCTCAGGTAGGGGCTCGATGGCCCCACCCTCCACCGTAGCCGCCGGCTCCGCCGGCGGGTCTTGCTGCGGCTGTGGCTCTCCCACCTGTGCCGCCTCCTGTCCCACCGCCGGCGGGACCTCCTCCATAATCACATCCGCATCCGCCCGCTCCGCGTCGCGAATGGATGCTTCGGGCGCTGTGGCCTCGACGGCAGCCTCGGCCGTCGACGACGGCCTGGGCTCCGCCTCGCCCGTGCTGGGCGCCACCACCTCCGCCGGTCCTGACCCCTGTGAGGCGGGGTTGGAACCGGCAACCATCGAGGCACCTGCCTCCGCCTGGGCCGCCCCCTGCTGCTGCCTCAAGCGCTCCTTCGCGGCCTCAACCCGCTGGACCCAGCCGGCATCCTGCACCACCGTCCGGTTAATGACGACGACGCTCGCCCGAAGCGACTTCGCGGGGGTCAGCCCCATCAGCTCCACCTTCAGCTTAAACCTACAAAGCGAGAGGAAACATCGGTGAATGGTTCCAAAGAAAGAAAAAACAAACAAAAAGCGAAACACAGACACTTACCCGGAAATCGGCACCAAAGGCCTCGACCCCGGCCGGTCCGAACCTCCCGGCGCTGCCGGTGGTGGCCTCGCGGCCGGCCCACCGGCGAGCCGGGCACTCCTTGGGGCCCTGGCCAGTGCGCCGCCTTGGGTCCTCTGCGCCTCCGAGGCCAGCTGGCCTCGGGTCCTCACGCCCACCGACGGCGCCGCCGATGACGACGCCGGAGCGGCCGCTCCAGCCTCCGCCTGAGCTGGCGGGGCCTGAACTGGTGTAGGCAGCCCGGTCGACCCCCCCTGCTGGGTCCGGGATAAGGCGGCCCCTCCCGTCGAGGGGCCCACCTCCTTCTCCACCTCCTCCTCCGTCTCCTCGACCACGACGATCGAGGAGGACGACCCCCCGATAGGCTCCAACAGGGGGCGAATGTCGGGGAGGTCCCCCAGGCCGGTCGCAGCTTCATACCGCGATAGGGCGTCGTCGTCTTCGCCGTCGCTGTCGTCGTCATCCTCCCCCGAGACCGTCTCAGAGGGAGACTCTGCGAGGGGGACCCCGTCGATGGCCTGCTGGCGCCGAAGTTTCTTCAGCGCCTCCTCCTCCTTGGCCTTGTGGAGCTGCCGCTTCTTGGCCGTCTCCTTGACCTGCTTCTTCTGGGACGCGTGCAGGCATCGAGCCTCCCGGGCAGGCCGGTCCTCTGGGACTGGCGGCCGCGTCTCCCGCAACGCAGACAGATCCTACGCACCGGCCTCGACTGAGTCAAAGGAATCCAAAAATAAACAAAACAAGCGAATGTACCGACCCAGAAACACTTACCACGGGCTCAAACCCTTGGGTAGGTCGCATGGGGACTTTGTCGACCTCATCCACCTTGAAATTCCCCACCATCCGGCGCGCCCGCCGGAGGACCTCCTCGAGGACGAGGGACTCGTGGGACATCCGGCTCCCCTCCAGGGACGCCTCCGGAGTCATCTGGTCGAGGCGGAGGCGACGCTGGCACAGCGGCATCACCCTACACCGGTGAAACGCCGTGGCCACCGCCGCCGCCGTCAAGCCCCGCAGGCGGAGCTGCTGCAGCGCCGCCAGCAGCGGATCCAGGCGCGGCTTCTCGGCCTCCGGGACTCCGTAGGTCCAGTTCTCCTCTCGAGCGGTCAGCACCCGGCCAGTATACCTCGGCAACTGATTCTCATCGTTGCAGAGGTAGAACTAGCCCTCGTGCCAACCGCTGTTCGAGGAGATGAGATGAGCCGAGATGTACAAATCCGCCTGACCCGACCTCACCTGCAGGACGCAGCTCCCTGCTCGAACCGCGCACCGGAGCCCCTTCTCCCCCGCCTTCTTGGCAAAAAGCTCAGCCTTGAAGAGGTGAAGCCACAGATTCCACTACGGCTCCACCCCCAGGTAGCCCTCGCAGACCACCGCAAAGATGGCGGCCTACGCAACGGCGTTGGGGGTGAGGTGGTGCAGCTCCACCCGGTATTAGTGGAGGAGCGCGTGCATGAAGACGGTCGCCGGTACGCCGAATCCCCACTCGTGGAAGCAGATGAAGCTCACCACGTACCCCTCGGGGGGCGCCGGCTCCCGGTGGCGGCGCAATCCACTCCGGCTGCGACCGACTCATCCTCAGCCGTAGCAGCCCATCCTCGACCAACTCCTCCAACCTCCTCTCCGTCACCAAGGAGGCGGCTGAAAGCCCAAGTTTGGTTTTGGTAATTAATGACACCAAGTTGCTAATGCCATGTGTTAAGTGTTTTGAGTTAGGCATAAGCAACACATGTGATGAAGGTGTACGTGGCAAGGAGTGGTGGCCACAAGATCACAAAGAGATGGTGCATGAAATGATGATCATGGTGGAGATGCACATGAAATGATGGACATGATGATCAAGTGAAGGGAAGGATCTAAGAGCGTAAGGACATGATGATCAAGTGAAGAGGAAGGATCTAAGAGCGCAAGGCAAAGGTATAACCATAGGGTTTTCCTTTTGCCGGTCTAAGTTGAGTAGAAAAGTGATTGACCGGTTTTAGGTTACATAGCCGACTATCAAGAGGGGCAATCACGGTTAGCTCGGGAATCAAGTGCCACTAGATCAATGTCTTGAGCATATGCATTTAGGATCTAGTAAAGAGCTAACATAACGCCTTGGAAAATGTTTGTGAAATGCTAACACACATGCACATGGTGGTGTACACTTGGTGGTGTTAGCACATTTGCAAAGGCGGTGGAGTTTATGCGGTAGAGAGGGGTTTGGGTTCCTCTCTCCCTCCCGCTGAGCTTGCGAGGCGGGATTCGGCGCATTTTAGGGAAGTGAAACGCCTATTTTCTACTGCGCCGAAAGTCGGAATAGAAACGGAGGCGAACGGAGGTCACTGCGTTGACCGGACGCAGCACCGGACGCTGCACCGGACGTAGCACCGGACGCTGCACCGGACGCGGGTCTGGCTTGACCAGCGCGTCCGGTCAGTTCATCGCGGTGCGGGCGCTAGGGCTTGTGACCGGACGCGGGTCTGGTCTGACCAGCGCGTCCGGTCAGTTCAACTGAGCGTAACAGTAAAGCGCGCGACCAGCGCGTCCGGTGCCTCACGGGACCAGCGCGTCCGGTCAAGTGTCCAGAGAAGCCGAGCGCAGCGAAGCGCGATCGGACGCGGCTGGCGCGTCCGGTCATGTGCGAACGGACGCGTCCGGTCGCGTCGGGTGCTTACTGGAACGCGACCGGACGCTGGCACTGTCGCGTCCGGTCGATCGAAGGAGCGCGTCCGGTCAGCACAACGGCTAGTTCTGACTCGTGCGATTTTCGTCTGTCGTGTAGTGACCGGACGCGTCCGGTCACCCTGACCGGAGCGTCCGGTCATCACGTTTTTGCTGAGTCGTCCGGTAACGGCTAGCTGCGTACCCCTTCGTTATAAATAGAGGATGTCCGGGGTTTGAGGGGAACTCTTGCACATTTTGAGATATAGAGACATCCTTTGAGCTAGAGAACAACCCCTCCACTCATCTCTTTGATTAGTTGCACATCTTGAGTGAGATTGAGTGAGATTCAAGTGCATTGCTTAAGAGTTGCATTCTAGAGGCACTTGATCTTCGAGTTGCTGCGGATTTCTCGTTACTCTTCCGTGTTTCCCGACACGGTAGACGGCTTGGAGCAGCGGAGGTGATTGAGCTCGCAATTGGAGATTGTTGGAGCCTTCACCAAGTGTTGTACGGGGTTCTTGATCCTTCCCCGCGGGAGTTCGCGAATTGGATACTCTAGTGGATCTCGTGGCTTGGAGGATCCCCATCTTGTGTGCGGTTGTGCGGCGCCCGCCGAGGGCTCAACTCTTGATAGTTGATTAGCTCGCGAACCGACAAGTGGGTGCATCGCCACAACGAGGAGTAGCTTGCCGGGAAGCAAGTGAACCTCGGGATAAATTCTTGTGTCATTCTCTTCCCGAGGATTTCTCTTATATGATTGATTGATTGGTACTTCTCATCTCTACACGGCGGTATAATCACTCAAAGCTCTTCTCTCGTATTACATCTTGTTTCTAGCTTGTTGTTGTTGTTGTTGTGTTTAGTGGATAGCCTTGTACTAGACTTGTGTAGGTGGCTTGCTTAATTAGTTAGAGCTAGTGCATTTTGCTCCGCCACCTTTTGTTCTAACTTGTGGTTAAGTAATTTATGTAGAAGTTTTAATTAGGCTATTCACCCCCCCCCCCTCTAGCCTATTTGGACCTTACAAGTGGTATCGGAGCCGAGGCACCGTTTATTTGAGGCTTAACAACCTACGGTGAAGAAGAAATGGCTCAATTAAGTTTGCACATCAACAACTCCAAGAAGGCACCTCACTTTGATGGCACAAATTATGCATATTGGAAGGTTAAGATGACCGCACACCTCAAGTCAATCAATAGAGAAGTGTGGAAGGTCACCGAAACAAAATTTGAGGTTGCTAATCCGGAAGCACCTACACCGGTGGAAGAGAAGAAGCTCCAATGCAATGATATTGCCATTAGTGCTCTTCATGAGGCATTAGATGACAAGACATTTGAGCAAGTGAAGAATATAGAAGTTGCACATGATGCTTGGGCCAAGCTAGAAGAAACATTTGAGGGCACCGAAGGCACAAAGACCGCTAAAGCATATATCTTGCAAGAAAAATTTTCAAGCTTCAAGATGCAAGATGATGAGAGTGTACCGGAGATGTTTCATAGATTGCAAGTCATTGTCAATGAGCTCAAGGCACTTGGTGAGGAGGTCAAGGACAACCAATTCTCTATGAAGTTCTTGAGAAGCTTGCCCAAGAGGTTTGATACATTAATCACCGTGCTAGTAAGGACTACATTGAAGGATTCAACTCCTCAACAAATATTTTAAGAGGTGATGACCGATGATTCATATAGAGAAGATGATGAGAAGGATGAGTTGGTCAAGAAGAAGAAGAAGGAGAATGAGAAGAAAGATGATGAAAAGAAGAAGAGTGTGGCATTCAAAGCCACCACATCCAAGGGCAAATCCAAGATTGAATCATCAAGTGATGAAGACTCAAGCTCTTATGATAGTGATGACATTGATGAGAAGATGGCTCTCTTTGTCAAGCAATTTGGCAAATTCATGAAGAAGAAGGGCTATCGTGCAAGGAGGAGGAAGAACTCATCTAAGAAGAATGAGCATACCATGAGATGCTTTAGATGCCATAGCAAGGACCATCTCATTGCAAAGTGTCCTTATGATAGTGATGATGAAGATGCTATCAAGAAGGAGAGGAAGAAGCAAAAGAAGAAGCAAGAAAAGAAGGAGAGCTCTCATAAAAAGAAGAATGATTCTCATGTTGCTACATGGGATAGTGATGATTCCTCAAGTGATGATGAGGATGACTACAAGAGCAAGAAAAAGGGACATGCTAGCATTGCCATCCAAGAGAAGGTCTCCCTCTTCGACACTCCATCATGCTTCATGGCTAAGGCCGCTAAGGTATCATCCGATGATGAGAGTGATCATGATAATGCTAGTGATAGTGATAGTGATGAAGAAGAATTCACTAAAGATGAACTAATCACTATGCTAGAAGATTGCACTCAACATTATAAAGAATCTAGAAAGGAGTGCAAGGGCTTGCTTAAGGAAAAGAAAAACCTTATGCAAGAACTTGATGAGCTTAGGGCATCTTATGAGAGTCTAAAGGTAGACCATAAGAAGCTTCAAAAGTCTCACACTAAGCTTGAAGAAGCTCATTCCTCTCTAGTTGAAAAATGTGAAAACATGCCAACTAATGTTGAGAAAGCTAAAACTTGCAACATAGGCATATCATGTGATATAATTGATGAATCTTGTCATAAGCCTATTGTTGTTGCTACCACTAACCCTTCATGTAGCGCATCTACATCATCCTCATCTAGTAGTGATGGTTTCACTTGTGACTCCACACTTATAGTTGAGAATGAAAATCTCAAGAAGGAAGTAAAAGAGCTCAATCACACCTTAGCTAAGGCTTATGGTGGTGAGGACCGCTTGCTTATGTGCTTGGGTAGCCAAAGAGCTTCTCTCTACAAAGAGGGATTGGGCTATAACCCCAAGAAAGGCAAGGCCGCTTTTGCTCCTCACAAGACTCGTTTTGTGAAGAACAATGGTAGCTATTGCAAAAGTTGCAAGCAAGTTGGTCACAAAGAGCGACATTGCATGAACAAGAAATCCAATGTTAATGTATCCTCAATTAAGTTTGATTCTTTCTATATACTTACCAAGGGTACAAATGGTGTTCATGCTAAGTTCATTGGTGCACCATGGATGGGCTCAAAGAAGAAAGCCATTTGGGTACCAAAGAGCTTGGTCACTAACCTTGGAGGACCCAAACAAGTTTGGGTACCTAAGAAGAATTGATCTTGTCTTGTAGGTCAATTACAAAGCCGGAGGAAGGCATTGGGTGCTTGATAGTGGGTGCACTCAACATATGACCGGGGATTCTTGTATGTTCAAATCAATTGATACAAGTCAAAATGGTGGTTTTGATGCTATCACTTTCGGCAACAACAAGAAAGGCAAGGTCAAGGGGCTTGGTAAAATTGCTATTTCAAATGACATGAGCATATCTAATGTGTTGCTAGTTGAGAGTTTGGATTTCAATCTTTTATCGGTGGCACAACTTTGTGATCTTGGCTTTAAGTGCATATTTGGTAGTGATGATGTTGAAGTCATTAGTGTTGATGGATCAAATTTGATATTCAAAGGATTTAGACATGGTAGCTTATACTTGGTTGACTTCAATGATAGTGAGACACAATTGACATCATGCTTGCTTAGCAAATCTAGTATGGGTTGGTTATGGCATAGAAGGCTTGGTCATGTCGGAATGAAACAATTGAACAAACTTTTGAGGCATGACTTAGTTAGAGGCTTGAAAGATGTGACTTTTGAAAAGGATAAACCATGTAGTGCTTGTCAAGCCGGCAAACAAGTTGGAAATAAACATCCTAGTAAGAGTGAAATGAGCACATCAAAGGCATTTGAGCTATTGCACATGGACTTGTTTGGGCCAACAACATACACTAGCATTGGTGGCAACAAGTATGGCTTTGTGATAGTGGATGACTACACTAGATACACTTGGGTGTTCTTTTTCTATGACAAGAGTGATGTTTATGATCTATTCAAGTCGTTTGTCAAGAGAGTGCAAAATAAGTTTGAGACTACCATCAAGAAGATTAGAAGTGACAATGGTAGTGAGTTCAAGAACACAAGAATTGAAGCTTTATGTGATGATCTTGGTATTGGACATCAATTCTCACCTACATACACTCCTCAATCCAATGGTGTAGTTGAAAGGAAGAATAGAACTTTGATTGACATGGCTAGATCAATGCTAAGTGAATACAATGTTAGTCATTCATTTTGGAGTGAAGCCATCAACACGGCTTGCTATTGTAGCAACCGTCTCTATTGCCATGGAAAGCTTGGAAAGACACCTTATGAGCTATTGAATGGAAGAAAGCCCAACATTGCATACTTTAGAGTGTTTGGTTGCAAATGCTATATTCTCAAGAAAGGCACTAGATTGAGCAAATTTGAAAAGAAATGTGATGAAGGGTTCTTACTTGGTTATTCTACCACAAGCAAAGCATATAGAGTTTGGAATCTCACAAATGGCACCTTGGAAGAAGTTCATGATGTTGAGTTTGATGAAACCCAAGGATGTCAAAATGAAACTCAAAACCTTGATGATGTGAGAGGAGATCAATTGTCCAATGCAATGAAGAATATGGACATTGGTGACATAAGGCCGAGGCAAGTTGATGATTATGATGATATTCATGTGATCAACCAAAGTGTGCAAATTGATACAAATCAAGCAAGCTCTAGTGGTACTCATGATGAAACTCAAGATCAAGGTCAGACAAGTGGAAGCAATCAACTCCCAATACTCCAACCTACTAGCATTGCAAGAGATCATCCATTGGACCAAATCATTGGTGGAATTCAAAGTGGTGTTCAAACTAGATCAAGATTGGCATCCTTTTGTGAGCACTACTCATTTGTGTCACTTGAAGAACCAAAGAAAATAGAAGATGCATTGAAAGATTCCGATTGGATAAATGCCATGCATGAAGAACTAAACAATTTCACTAGAAATCAAGTTTGGGAACTTATGGAAAGGCCAAAGAACTACAATGTGATTGGTACTAAGTGGGTCTTTAGAAACAAGCAAGATCAAGATGGCATGGTTGTGAGGAACAAGGCAAGATTGGTAGCACAAGGATACACTCAAGTTGAAGGTCTTGACTTTGGAGAGACATATGCACCGGTTGCAAGATTGGAGGCAATTAGAATCTTATTAGCATATGATTGTGCACACAACATCAAGCTCTATCAAATGGATGTCAAGAGTGCATTTCTCAATGGCTATATCAATGAAGAAGTTTATGTTGAGCAACCTCCCGGTTTTGAAGATGACAAGAAGCCCAACCATGTTTACAAGCTCAAGAAGGCATTGTATGATTTGAAACAAGCACCTAGAGCATGGTATGAGAGATTGAGGGACTTTCTTCTCTCTAAAGGGTTCAAGATGGGAAAGGTTGACACCACTCTCTTCACCAAGAAGCTTGGAAATGACTTGTTTGTGTTGCAAATCTATGTGGATGACATTATCTTTGGATCAACCAATCAAGACTTTTGTGAAGAGTTTGGAAGTATGATGGCTAATGAGTTTGAGATGTCTATGATTGGAGAACTTAGTTACTTTCTTGGACTTCAAATCAAGCAAATGAAGAATGGCACTTTTGTAAGTCAAGGGAAGTACATCAAGGACATGATCAAGAAGTTTGGATTGCAAGATGCTAAGCCAATGAGTACACCAATGGGCACAAATGATCAATTGGGTGTTGATGCTAGTGGCAACATGGTAGATCAAAAGCAATACCGGTCTATGATTGGAAGTTTGCTCTATGTCACCGCTTCTAGGCCGGATGTGATGTTTAGTGTGTGCAAGTGTGCAAGATATCAAGCTTCACCTAGAGAAAGTCACTTGAAAGCAACCAAGAGGATATTGAGATATCTTAAGGGCACTCATGATGTTGGATTATGGTTTCCAAAGGGGTCTAATTTTGAGTTGATTGGATATTCGGACTCCGACTATGGTGGGTGTAAGATTGATAGAATGAGCACAAGTGGCACTTGTCAATTGCTTGGAAGGTCTCTTGTTTCATGGTCATCAAAGAAACAAAATAGTGTAACACTATCTACCGCCGAGGCCGAATACATTAGTGCCGGTAGTTGTTGTGCACAATTGCTTTGGATGAAGGCCACTTTGAATGATTTTGGAATTAAATTCAAGAATGTGCCATTGTTTTGTGACAATGAAAGTGCTATCAAGATGACACAAAATCCGGTTCAACATTCAAGAACCAAGCACATTGACATAAGGCATCATTTCATAAGAGACCATCAACAAAAGGGTGATATTAGCATTGAAAGCATTGGCACCGAAGATCAATTAGCCGACATCTTTACAAAGCCACTTGATGAGAAGAGATTTTACAAGTTGAAGAATGAATTGAACATACTTGACTTCTCCAACTTGAAATGAGTGCACCCCCACTTTTTTATATGACATGCCTCTCCTCCAACATAGCAAGGTAAAGTTGTTTGGCATATCATCCATACTTTGCTAAGGACATGTTTAGAACATATAGACATATTTGCATGACAAATAAGCTCATTCATGAAAATCAAATGATTTTGATGTATATATGGTACCACTATTGCTTCTATATTTTGATTGATCTAGTGGTAGCATATGACATGTTTGTGGGCTTGCAAACCTAGTGTTGAATCTAGAAAATGAGCTCATGATGTGTAATTCAACATGGTCAAGATAACCCTTATACTTTATGAGGTGTGAAGAAGCTTGTCCTTGGTTCAAACCGAATTACATATTCTAGGCAAGTGATCTAGATTGAACCATAATTTGGTCTCCCTCATATTGATTGACTTGACTCTCACTAAAATTGGCACCTTTTTGGTGATTGTTGACAAAGGGGGAGAGAAAAGTCACAAAGATAGAAAAATCACAAAAGATAAAAAGTTAAGTTGCAAAGGGGGAGAAAGATATAGTAAGGGGAGAGAAATTAAAATTTGAGCACACAAGTAGGGGGAGCAAGCTCATGAATTATTTGTTGCATTTGTATGTGCATTAACATGATGAATTGTTGCATTGAAAAGCTTAAATTCATATTCATGTGTGTATGGTGTATGCTAGAAATTAGAACTTGAATGATGTTTTGTTAAGAGTAGCTTTACAAGTAGTATCTAGACACCTTTGCTTATAATGTTGATCTCACGGGGTACTTTAGTGTTTGTGATCTTTACAAGTGATGTATTACAAGTGGTGTCTAGCTACATCGATGCTAAGGATGGTATATAAAGGCAACTCCGATTGGTATCACGCTTCAAAGGTCCATTCTATATACCTTAGCATCAATTTGATAGTAGTAACTCTCCCAAAATTCTAATCCATACATATGTGAACAATTGAACCAAACTCATGAAAGCACATATGTAGGGGGAGCTAATACTATCGAAATTGAAAATTAATTTCATTTCATATCTTTGTGATGGTTGTCATCAATTACCAAAAAGGGGGAGATTGAAAGCCCAAGTTTGGTTTTGGTAATTAATGACACCAAGTTGCTAATGCCATGTGTTAAGTGTTTTGAGTTAGGCATAAGCAACACATGTGATGAAGGTGTACGTGGCAAGGAGTGGTGGCCACAAGATCACAAAGAGATGGTGCATGAAATGATGATCATGGTGGAGATGCACATGAAATGATGGACATGATGATCAAGTGAAGGGAAGGATCTAAGAGCGTAAGGACATGATGATCAAGTGAAGAGGAAGGATCTAAGAGCGCAAGGCAAAGGTATAACCATAGGGTTTTCCTTTTGCCGGTCTAAGTTGAGTAGAAAAGTGATTGACCGGTTTTAGGTTACATAGCCGACTATCAAGAGGGGCAATCACGGTTAGCTCGGGAATCAAGTGCCACTAGATCAATGTCTTGAGCATATGCATTTAGGATCTAGTAAAGAGCTAACATAACGCCTTGGAAAATGTTTGTGAAATGCTAACACACATGCACATGGTGGTGTACACTTGGTGGTGTTAGCACATTTGCAAAGGCGGTGGAGTTTATGCGGTAGAGAGGGGTTTGGGTTCCTCTCTCCCTCCCGCTGAGCTTGCGAGGCGGGATTCGGCGCATTTTAGGGAAGTGAAACGCCTATTTTCTACTGCGCCGAAAGTCGGAATAGAAACGGAGGCGAACGGAGGTCACTGCGTTGACCGGACGCAGCACCGGACGCTGCACCGGACGCAGCACCGGACGCTGCACCGGACGCGGGTCTGGCTTGACCAGCGCGTCCGGTCAGTTCATCGCGGTGCGGGCGCTAGGGCTTGTGACCGGACGCAGGTCTGGTCTGACCAGCGCGTCCGGTCAGTTCAACTGAGCGTAACAGTAAAGCGCGCGACCGGCGCGTCCGGTGCCTCACGGGACCGGCGCGTCCGGTCAAGTGTCCAGAGAAGCCGAGCGCAGCGAAGCGCGATCGGACGCGGCTGGCGCGTCCGGTCATGTGCGAACGGACGCGTCCGGTCGCGTCGGGTGCTTACTGGAACGCGACCGGACGCTGGCACTGTCGCGTCCGGTCGATCGAAGGAGCGCGTCCGGTCAGCACAACGGCTAGTTCTGACTCGTGCGATTTTCGTCTGTCGTGTAGTGACCGGACGCGTCCGGTCACCCTGACCGGAGCGTCCGGTCATCACGTTTTTGCTGAGTCGTCCGGTAACGGCTAGCTGCGTACCCCTTCGTTATAAATAGAGGATGTCCGGGGTTTGAGGGGAACTCTTGCACATTTTGAGATATAGAGACATCCTTTGAGCTAGAGAACAACCCCTCCACTCATCTCTTTGATTAGTTGCACATCTTGAGTGAGATTGAGTGAGATTCAAGTGCATTGCTTAAGAGTTGCATTCTAGAGGCACTTGATCTTCGAGTTGCTGCGGATTTCTCGTTACTCTTCCGTGTTTCCCGACACGGTAGACAGCTTGGAGCAGCGGAGGTGATTGAGCTCGCAATTGGAGATTGTTGGAGCCTTCACCAAGTGTTGTAAGGGGTTCTTGATCCTTCCCCGCGGGAGTTCGCGAATTGGATACTCTAGTGGATCTCGTGGCTTGGAGGATCCCCATCTTGTGTGCGGTTGTGCGGCGCCCGCCGAGGGCTCAACTCTTGATAGTTGATTAGCTCGCGAACCGACAAGTGGGTGCATCGCCACAACGAGGAGTAGCTTGCCGGGAAGCAAGTGAACCTCGGGATAAATTCTTGTGTCATTCTCTTCCCGAGGATTTCTCTTGTATGATTGATTGATTGGTACTTCTCATCTCTACACGGCGGTATAATCACTCAAAGCTCTTCTCTCGTATTACATCTTGTTTCTAGCTTGTTGTTGTTGTTGTTGTGTTTAGTGGATAGCCTTGTACTAGACTTGTGTAGGTGGCTTGCTTAATTAGTTAGAGCTAGTGCATTTTGCTCCGCCACCTTTTGTTCTAACTTGTGGTTAAGTAATTTATGTAGAAGTTTTAATTAGGCTATTCACCCCCCCTCTAGCCTATTTGGACCTTACAGCGGCCCAGTCGTCGGCGGGGAGGATCTGACTCTTTCCTGCCATTGGTGCTACAGAGAGCCGGATGAACGAAGAGGGTGCGACGGCGGCGGCGCTGGCTGTGGGCGGAGAGCGCAAGGGGCAAGGGGCTGTCTGAGGCAAAGGTTGCAAGGACGCAAAGGACCGGTACTGGAGGCGGACCCCTAGGCTTTGTTTTTATGGCCCCGGCGGAAGCCCAACGGCCGCGTGAAAAGGTAGGAGTGGTTTCCCGCAATTAATGCTCTTACCTAACCGTTTCCCTCAATCTCGCAGGAGTTGGGCACGTGGCCGTCCCCCACGTCGTAACCGTACGCCACGTCGCCCACTACCGCGCCGATCTCGCCTTCTCCCCTAAAAAGGCGCGCCTGGCTAACGGGCGGGGCGAGATCCGTGGACGGATATTCCTAGATACCTGGTAAATGGGCTCCGAGCCCGCCATAAGTCTCGAGAGAACGGGAGCTGGCCCTTGACCCGGGTTCGACAGCTGCCCTCGAGCAACAGAGTTAGGGACGACTAGGGATGCGCCCGTACATGGCCAGGGCTCAAGCCACGCTCTCGAGGCACCCCAAGATGTGTTCGAGGCCAAAGGAGGAGGTCGACGTAGGAATCCCATCGAGGGAGGCACCGAGCCCTCGGATCCCGTCGCAGGGAACCAACATCCACACGACCACTCCTTGGCATTTTTTGAGAGCGCCTCCGGGCCACTAGCCGACTCCTAACGACTGGAGCACGGGCTCGCACTCGAATTCCCCCACTAGCATCTCACCGGGGATCGTCGGAACTCGCCCAAACAGGGGTAGTACGACGTTCCCCACCCCTCCTCCTCATCTCTGAAGGAGGAGCGTGAGGGTCGCACAACAGAAGACGGCCAGGACTCTGATCGACATCGTGCGCACGAGGCTCGGGGCCTCAACCGCAATGAACCATTCCCCAATAAGACGTGTAAAAGACCTCGGAGGAGTCTCAACACTCCACCAAGGCCTCGGGGGCTACACCCGGCGGGTGCGCTCGCGCGCCCCCACCGGAAAAAACTACGACGCTACGACTCCAGTTCATTAGCTAACAAACCTCTGGGAGAGTGATCCCACACTCACCCAAAGGCTCGGGGGCTACTGTCGGTACCAATAGTATGGGGGTACCTACATCATCGATAATAAAAAATAAAACGACTAAGCCACAGCATAACACGGCCCACCTCAAAACCGCATGCCAGGTCCGTCTCGTACGAGGCCGGCTCGACGGAGCACCTCGACCACGCTCCGGTTCCGACTCGTACGAGGCACCCTCGACGCGAACGCCTCGACTGCGCCCTGTACGGCGAGGCACCTCGACCACACTTCGACTCGTGCGAGGCTCGTTCGCCCAACGGGAAAAACTCCGACTCGCGTGACCCCGGGTCAGGCGCTCGACCCCCTCACTTCACCTACCCCAGGACAAAATTCAGAGCATTTAATGAGATTACCTACTACCACCAACCGGTATGGTCGCAACTAGGATCAACGTGGGAGCAACGCCGGTGTCAGCCCTCACTGTTTTACTGTCCATCCCGTGATGGGAGGTGAAAGCTGTCACTGTACACACCTTACCGTGCACTGTTTATCGACGATCACCCTCGAGGGAGGATACGACAAGACCCGTATTCCACAATCTCAGGGATTCGGCCTTATCCGTTCGACATCGACCCGGCCTCGACCCAACCTCGACACCCAGCACAGCTCAACAGGAAAAGAAGGACGGTATGGCACGGCGCTCCGAGTCATTTCGTCATCTCATCCTCTACATCACCATGGTGTCCGGGGATGGCCTTTCATTCCTGGGGCACGTCGCTACAGTCCCCTCAACAGGGTTCGACAAAACATCACCTCAAGACTCCCCGGCATCCTGGCCTCCTCTTACCCTATAAAAGGCCCGGCCAGGACCCTACAAGGGGACATGAACAACAGGCAAGACACAAGATAGAGATCAACATCTCAAGCAATCATCTTTGTACTCCTTTCTCTCTTTGAGACATGGGCTCGCCGCCCTCTCTCGCAAGCTTGTAACCCCTACACAAGCACCTCGGTGCAAGGAAATACAAAACTCTCGCCCCCGCTGGACGTTTCATAATTTTCTGAGTTCATTTGAATTTTATATAATTAAAAATCATCTCTACCACGCCTGGATGGTCATGTTCTGTGGACAAGGACTTCAAAATTTTGGGTGAGTTTCTGGACATGGTCTCAAAATAGACTCTCCAACATGAATATCATTTTTCAAATGGCTAAGTTTCATTATTTCATGCACCTGCAGTTCAAAGTTGGATTATGCGGCCGAAAATACAATTAAAAGAAATTAATTAACGAAATATAGCAAAAAGGGTCACAAAATCACAAAACCTTTTAAGGTTCACTCTTATTGCGTGTGGAGGCTATGAAAAAACTTTGACCAAGTTTGGAGCAAGTGACGACGTCGAATGTCCAAAACCTAAATTCAAATTTCAAAAATAAAAAAGGAGTCTTTGCCGACTGCCTAACGGCAAGGCAGGTGGCAAAGGGGACGGCGATGGGCGTCGTCTGGCCCCCGCCACCTTTGCCACCTGCTTTTCTTTGCCACCTGCTAGGCAGTCGGCAAAAGATGTCTTTGCCGACTGCTGGGAATGGCTGACAGCTGAGGAAATAATGGCAGTCGGCAAAGACTCCTTTGTCGACTGCTCATTGGGGCGGTCGGCAAAGAGTATGTTTGCCGACTGCCCTGTCTTTGGCAGGTGGCAAAGGGTACTAGCAGTCGGCAAAGCCGAGTTTTCCTGTAGTGTACAAAGTTGTATAACGTTTGAGATCTGCAACTTTCGTTTTCATCGTTTCTCCATCCAAGGTTGTTTGAAAATTCAAATTTACTATGCAGCTCCTAATTTTAGAGTCAGCTAGAAATCGATTTCTAGAGGCGACTGGAAATAGAGCTGCCTCTAAAAATCGATTTCTAGGGACCGCTGGAAATAGAGTCATTTCTAAAAAAAAGTGGACATTTTTAGAAGTGGCTGGAAACGGTATCTGCCTCTAAAAATGCAGAGGCGGCTCTATATTGACCTGCCTAAAAAAAACCTCCCGTCTCTGAAAATCATTTTTGTAGTAGTGACAAAAGTATTCTTTAGCATAAAATTAAACAAAAAGAAGGGATTTCCTAATTTCTTCAAAGTAATATTGAGAAATGGAATCTAGGTTTTTTATGAAATATATGTTCCCCCACTGGATTAGTTATATTACCAGGTAATTTAATGCTACCGTATTGGTGAGCTGCTTTTGGCATAAAAGTTTGATGCACCTAGTTTTGGTAGTTCTTTTTTCTAGGATGAAAAGTTCAGTTGCATTTCTAACCAGTAACACTTTGTAGGCGTTCATGATGGTTGTCCAGAACAAAATGGCTCAATGCCTAACATGCATAACCCACTACGGACAAATTCAACTCAGGGTGGGGGAATCAGTTAATATAAGGCTTGAGGCTCTCGTTTTTCCTCTTCTTCGTCTTAGGATAGCGCAAGGAGATGCACTCTACCTGTGCATACATATACCTCAAATCATTGAACATTAAAGATTAGTATATCGCTTGAAACTAGTACACAATCAAGGTGCAACAGTGCACCCTTCGACCTTCGTCGCCTGGCTGTAAACTGGCCTCCTTCCTTTGTCCCCAGTATTTTGAATGATGCAGACAGTAATGTTTCCTCCTCATTTTCAGGGCAGGATACAATTGGACAAACACAGCATGTCATAGGAAACACTGATATCACTCACACAGAACCATATGCTAGTGTAAGTAATAGAAAAACTAAACCACGATTTCTACCAGCTATCTTTATTTTTCTTCCAATTATCGCGCATTACATTAATTTTATTTGGCACCTACTTGTTATTTTGTTCAGCAAGTACATCATTGGCGGAACATAACCCACCAACCTATGAACAGTCGAACTGGTATGGCTCTTTTATTCACTGGATTGTGGCGCCATTTTTATTCCAAAATTGATATGTTGATTGGGTTTATCTCCAATAATTTTCTGTGATTTCAACACATACAACTTGAAAATATTGGTCCTTCTGTTTCCTGGTTATAATACTCCCATCTTTTACTGTCAATGACTAGAATTCAACTTTTTGTTAGGAAAAATTGGAATTAAACCCATTAATAGGAGTATAGCATTATACATTCATATAAAAGAATTCTAGAAGTGTAATTGTATTTTGAGCAGCAAATATAATAGGTGTATTCATAATTAAAACCTCCATCAATAAATAGCCTGGCCCGATAATCGGGAGGGGGGGGGGGGGGGGGCTTGCATCTAAGGCATTGATTTTCTTTTGGCACGGGATTGTGCCTATTTCATTAATAGAGGAGTTAAAAACAGACCGATTAATAGAAAGAAAAAAACAGAAAAGTAACCAAACTTAGTAACACCGACTACAATTTTGAAAGGAAGATTGATAAGCTTTTTGCTCCCGCCATAATCCAGCACCCAGCTTTGGCCTTGATTTGTGCAAAAAGTGACAAAGGGCTTGTTTCATGTTTTGAGAAGACCCTTGCTGTCAGAGGCCCAAAGGAGAGTGCTAGGCCCAAAGGTGCAAACAGTACCCATGGTACTGTAGTGCCACGGGTACTTTTCACCCGTGCACTGTAGCATTGATTTTCTTTTGGCACGGGATTGTGCCTATTTCATTAATAGAGGAGTTAAAAACAGACCGATTAATAGAAAGAAAAAAACAGAAAAAGTAACCAAACCTAGTAGCACTGACTACAATTTTGAAAGGAAGATTGATAAGCGTTTTGCTCCCGCCACAATCCAGCACCCAGCTTTGGCCTTGATTTGTGCAAAAAGTGACAAAGGGCTTGTTTCATGTTTCGGGAAGACCCTTGCTGTCAGAGGCCCAAAGGAGGGTGCTAGGCCCAAAGGTGCAAACAGTACATGTGGTACTGTAGCGCCACAGGTACTTTTCACCCGTGCACTGTAGCACCACCGCCACCGCCCTAGGTTAGATAGGATAGGTTTAGATCGCTTAGGGGCTAAGTCTCCCAGGATTATAAATACAGGGGCTACGTAACCTTTCAATATTAAGCAATAGTAGAACAGACCAAGGGTCTTCTATCCCCTCCTCTCCCTTCTAAGCCTCGGTCCTCCTCCCCTGCGCCTCTCCCCTCCCCCTCCCCGACGCCAGCACCTCCCCCTCCCCGACGCCCGCCCCCTAGAGCCCCCATCCCTACCGGGCTCTTACACTAGTATCCGAAGACCAGATCGATCTGATGGCCACCACCACCACGATCATCGATGGCGCCCACAACATCATCGATCAATTGGCGAAATGGGCGACAAACTCTTCGCCGGCAACACTAGCAGCAGCCCGCTGCTGCCAGACGTCGCTGCACCCTCAAGCAGCATCGCCGCCAGTCTTCCCTGCAGCGGCCTCGCCACCAAGCTGATGGACAACGATGCTCACCTAACCAACAGCGAGCGTGCACATTCCAAGGAAAACCTCAACATCCGCAACTTCACTGATCGCTTTTTTGGAGGAGATGAACAAGTTCCTTGATCAGCAATGCCATATCCTCCGTCAAACCCAATTCAAACGGAGAAGATCACACCAACACTCAGCAGGTTCGACACCGAAGTCAGCCCATCTTTGGATGGAACCGCCTCGGCCACCAAACTCGACATCAACTTCACAACCGCAGCCAAGACAACACGGGAGATCACTGCCACGGAAACCAACAACACCGACCCCGAGCAACAGCACGATACTCTCGGGCACCTCCTCATTCATATCAAGGAGATACCTTGGAGCAGCAGGCTTCCAGGCCAAGGTGTCAACGAGTGGACAATGATTCAATGCGAGGACACGCTGATCGGAAAAGGGGGGAGTGGTGTCAGAGGCCCAAAGGTGTGAACAGTACCCATGGGTACTGTAGCTTCGCGGGTACTGTTTTCCTGCGCACTGTAGTGCCCCGCCGTTGCCCTAGGTTAGATTGGATAGGTTTAGATCGCTTAGGAGCTAAGTCTCCCAGGACTATAAATACAGGGGCTACGTAATCTTTCAATCTTAAACAATAGTAGAACAAGCCAAGGGCCTTCTATCCCCTCCTCTCCCTTCTAAGCCTCGGTCCTCCTCCCCTGTGCCTCTTCCCCTCCCCTTGCCCGATGCCAGCACCTCCCCTAACCCTAGCCGCTGCCCCCTAGAGACCCCATCCCTGCCAGGCTCTTACACTTGCATTTGGTTCCTTCCAAATTTCAAAATAATAAGAAGGGTGAAACTCTAATAACCTTGTGTGCGGGATTTTCTGCAGTGATGGTTATTTGGTCCATCAATCCATTTTCATTTGGTATCCACTCTCTGGCTGTAAGTGTGGTTGTGTCCACTCTTTGTAGTCCAAATTATAAATTATAAATAGGTTGATATAAAGGAGTTGTAAACAAGCATATAGTCGTGTCCTTAGCAACAAATAAAATAAAGCAAGATAGGTTATATTCAAATTGACAACCTATCCTATTCTTTTTCCCAACCATGCCACCGCGTCGCCCAAGCCAGGCGGCTTGGGCGGACCCCCCTGCCCGCTCCTCATCTCCAAGCCCTCGTGGCATTGACCTCGCCCTCGCCGCCACCAAAGCTGTCGTCACATGCTCGGCGAGCAGCAAGGAGGGCGGCGGTGGGGCCACCCTGCCGTCTCAACTCTACGATGCGCCATGGTCACTCGCGGTGGCGTGGACGCCGTGTATGAGTTGCTCTGGTTGGTGGTTGCCGCTGGTGCTGTTGTAGCTTGGCCATGCGCGCAGGGTCTTGATGATGTGCTCCCATGGTGGTTTGTCATTAGTTCTGTGTTGGCGGCGGCCGGATCCGTGGGGGGGCTGTGAGATCAACATTGCTGGCAGCCAAATCCATGGGTTCGGTGGCCGGTGCTATGTGGAAGGCGGCCGGGTTCGGCAGTGGGGCATGTGGTGGCTGGTTGGGTGGCTGGGGCTTCTACCTCCCCTTGCCCGGCCCTTTCCTCCTCGCCACCTTCCTTCTCCGTTGCTCTTGCCGGTTCCATGGTGTAGTTGGCTAGATCTGCTTGCTGCTAGCCGGCGTCGGCTGCTGACAGTGGGCAGCCCCTATGGTAGGCTTCTTCGGCGCTTTTGCTAGCCGACAAGTGGTTGGTGCTGCCCAATGTCCTTCCTTGGGGCGGCGGCGGGACCCTCATTGTGGTTCCCTATGGAGGCTAGGGTTGTCGTGGTGGTTGAGTGGTGGTGGGCTCCCTTGGTTCTCCACGTTAGGTCTCCTTGACGGGTCGGTGGTGTCTCCTTGTGGCTTCGCATGCGACAAGGACGCTCGCGGTACGCGTGGTGGCGTTGGGTATCAGTGGGGATGCCCGCAGATCATCACCAGTGCCTTTCTGCAAGGCAAGCCCCTCTGTGGTGGGCAATGGTGGGCCGGTGTGAGAGATCAATGCGAATGCCTGTACGACGACATCTGCGGACGCCACTTCCTCCTTGGAGGCGTACACCCTTTTCTCTTCTCCTACCTAGCTGGTATTTGCAGGTGAAAATCTTCCTATGGTAGGCTCACGATGTCAGTGCCTTTAGTGTCGTTTGCTTCCTAAAGGCATCGTGAGGCATATTTCCAACCCTGCTCCGCCACTCCGCTCTTGTTGTTTGGCCATGGTGGTGCTCAAGGGTTGTGGTACCCAGAGTTGCTTTAGCTGTTAGCCAGGTCTACGTGCAGTGCAGTTGCTAGTTGGGTCATTTTTTCTACCAAGTTGACTCAGAGTTGAGCAAGTGGTCGTTAGTTGTCAGTCTTTGTACCGAAGTGGTCAAGGTTGTTGGGGATGAGTGGTGCACTCTCCCTAGTTGTGTGGTTTTTGGGTCCGGTTTCCACTCAAAAAAATGGACCGGCACTTGTTTTTTATTTTTCTTCGTCTAATAAAAATAGCGGCAAAATTTTTGCTGTCCCTTCGAAAAAAATTGAAACCCTGTATTAGTGTACAGACTCATATTTACATATGAGACTCTAGGTTAGTTTATTTAATATTCTTTTGTTATTCTTCTGTTTGTAAGTTAATTTAGCTTACAAGCTTACAGGAGTGTTTGTCAACCATTTTTGCAAGGTACCCATGACTTTACTCAGTTTTGTAAGTTTAGTCTTCTACATTTTGATCTCACCCATAAATACTGCAACTCTGTTACTTAACTGAGCAATCTTTCTTGTAGTAGGACAAATGATTTGTCTTATGGTGTTAATATTCTGCAGGTACGCTATTTTATACTCACGAAAGAACATATCCAGTGCGTCTTATATTGGATACGCCTATGGTGCCAAGCAAGCATTGTTTTAACCTTCTTGATCAGCCAAAATTTTATAATTGTGGTTTACCTACTGCACGCCTCATGCAAGAGCACTTTGGCTCATCACTGACCACCATGCCAAAGGAAGTCATGCAGACTCGTCGGGAAAGAGGTGTTCTCATTGAGCCACTTGAGCCTGATGATTCAGATGAAGGGTGTGGTCCTCAATCCTTCCTCAGTTACAAAGAGATACCAAAATTCTACAAAGAACCAATCATCTAACTTTTACTAATTTGTCTTAACATTTTCTAGGCGACCACTAAAGAGGAAGCTGCACAGTAAATATCAGTTGCGATTTGTGAATAAGGTGTGTGAGACATATTACACAAGGGATCAAATAAAAGCAGATGATGGGAACCTTCTTAAGGTTGCTTTGTTCGATGAGAACAACATGAAGATCACATCTGGACCCCTGTCTTCTGCTTCTGTTGAGGTCGTAGCTCTCCATGGTGACTTCAATGGCGATGGTCAAGATGGCTGGACTTCAGAGGAGTTTAATCTCTCTGTAGTGTTTCCGCCGCCAGGAGAAGAAGCATCGTCAGTCCTAGGCGGTGATCGCATCTTAGTTCTTGCTGGTGGAGAGGCATGTCTCGGTGATGCCTTTTTCCAGAAAACATCCTTCTGTGCTAGAACTGGAATGTTCAAGATGGGTGTAATGCTGGCCAGCGCCCAAGAAGAGAGAATTCAAGAAGGGATATCTGAACCATTCCGGGTGATGGATCATCATTTACCAGGTACATATAACTGAACATGATTTTTTTTAATCTTCAATCAGGTCTTTCTATTTCAGAATGATTGCTCCATAAGGATCTAACACTCAAGGGTTTAATGAGTACAAAACACCGAAATATGATGTCTGAGAAATTATTCAGGTATTCCATACCAAACGCGCGAAAATTCTGATCACTAGATTACAGTCATCGGATGAGATTAAAAGATATATATTTGAATTTATAGAGCACATATTCATCAAGAAGAGAGAAAAGATAGGGCATAGATGTTCAAATCTAACCAAAATCAAGAGGCTGACAAAGTCAGCAGAACTTTCTTATAAAAATAAGAATACGAAGCTGGCCATAGAAACTATCACTTTTACCATCATGCAGTATAAAATCAACTTACGAAGAAGTAATAAATCTCAGTACTTGATGATATCACAATGTTTCAATAAAATGTATAGCTGGCAATAAAATTCGAGTCAAGGTCAGATTACTTTGCTATTCTGGTCATCAAACATTCATATGATATTTTAGAGTTCGTTGTCCTCACAAGCTTGAACAGAAGAGATGAGTGTTCATGTGTACTCTTTTTTAGAGAACACGCCTTCACGTGTATTTCGGCAAGTAAATCACTTCTTGTTCGCGATTTAGATCAGATTCAAACATACATGGACATATCCTTGCAGGCCTCATTCACACAGAGCAAACACTTTCCTGTTCTTTCTGCGTATGACTTCTTTTGGCATGAAGTCATGTTCAGATCTGATTTAACCACATTTGTCTTTTAAAGTTTTTAACACTGTATGTGTTCTCACTACATTGGACATTGTGAATTTGCAGTATACTGAGTACGTTACTAAAACATCATATAAGCATTCCATTTTATTTGGTGCAGGGTTCATATCAAACTGTTGGAGCTGGAAGTCTGATTTGGAGCCTCCTGTTTGTCAGGCTTCTACAAGTTCAGGTAACCCTTTAGTGCTTCTTGATTATTTCAATCCTCACTCCCAAATGTTTGCTGCATCATATGATTCTGTGCCACTACCCCCAGTTGCTGGTGTCATTATTTAGTTATTAATTACTATAGATATACAATTTAATCGATAGAAAATATATTTATTTTCAATTGATCCTAGGCTGCAGTATTTCACATTTCAAGGTTGTTTATAAACATAGTTTTTTTAGATCACAGAACAAATCCGGCTTCATCCTCAAAATAGAGGAATTAGACCACACTCAATATAGTCAGGTTGCACACTCAAGCAGCCAAATTACCAAGCTCTATAGTTTACATAGCAATCCTAAAAACAAAAGGCCATCCATGAGAGGCAGAAAAAAGCAATTGCTGCCGACTCCAGCCTCCAGGGTAGCACTCACAAACGATGAGTGACTTAGAGGCATCATTACACTGCAATTGACTCTAAAAGCGGATCCCTCTGGATAAGACCTGCAAAAAAGTTTTAGGCTTGCAATTATCAAACACAACATCGTTTCTTGGTAGCCAAATAGACCCGTTAGTAACAAAAGGTTATTTTCCTTCCAACCCTGTTTACACCAATCACAAAATAAGTTCTCCACATTTAAAGGTGGAACAATACCAAACATAATATACAAAACCTGCCAAAGAAATTTAGCATAGCCACACTCAGAAAAGAGATGTTGAATAGTCTCCATGTTACTAAAAAACAGCATTAAGTACTCCAATGCTAATTCCTTCAACTAAGTTATCCTTTTGTTAATATCACCTCCTTTTTGAAGAACCACAAGAAGATTTTTATCTTCAAAGGAAGTTTCATTTTCCAAATTTCTTGTGAGACCTTGATGCCATTGTTAATTAGGTAATGATACATTAACCTAACTGTGAAAGAACCATCCTGACCCCAAGATCAAGTGATAGTATCATTTACATCATGTAATTCAACATCGACAAGGCAAGAAACTAGATTATTCCATTCTAGGAGGTTATTCCCTATTAGTGGCCTTCTGAAAGAGACATTTAGGGGAAGTGTGCTAAAGACCTCGAAAATCATGGCTTGTTTCTTGCAAACTATGTTGAGAAGGCTTGGAAATCTATTTTTTAGAGGTTGGTTCCTAACCATTTGTCCTCCTAGACCTTGAGTTTGGTTCACTAGATTTAAGAACTGGTCTTTCACCTCCATTAACCCCATCCAAAAACTGAGAATCTCCTAGTCATTTACTTACTTGGGTAAGAGTCTTATTCTTAATATATTTGTTTCTCAAAATGTGCTAACAAACTCCCCATTTATTAAACAGTTTGAAAAGCCACTTACTCAATAGACATTTATTTTGAATCTCTAGGTTTAGGTTTTGAAGCCCTAAACCGCCTTGCTCCTTGGTTGGCAAGCTAAGTCCCATTTCACTAGTCTGTATTTGTTTTTGTGCTAGTCATTCTGCCAAAAAGAATATAGACATAAAATATTCTATCTTCTTGAGAACAACCCCTCGAGGTATCTCAAAGAGAGCACATGTCATTATATTAAGAAGACAAAATAGGATAATAACCGTTAATAAAATCATACACTGACAGGACTCCAATTACAAACAAAACATGTGCCCTATTACAAGACAAACAAATCGACCATGACCTAAACTTAGCTCTCACTTGGCACAGTGGCAAGGAGATGATTAATGCCTCGTGCCCCAGCCAGCCCCCAATAGTGCAGCTCCTGGCTAGTGAGTAGCAAAAAACTAACTAAGCTAGGAGATGCCCCATCAAATATGCATTTGTTGCGAAGGTTCTACAAAGTCCAAGCACCTAAGATGATGAGGGAGTTGAGGTGTTTTCTAAACTGAACTAGTAAATTTATATGATTGCCGCGCTGCTCTAGAAAGACAATGGTAGCATCCAAAAGACACGATAATTTATATTGGTTCAGACCGAAGCCCTACATCTAGTCTTAGAGATGATCGAGTGCATGTTCTTCTCTTGAATGCTCTGAAGTTCTTACAATAGGATGTGTAAGAATGGTGAAAGAGGTGGTAAAACCTATTCTTGGCGAGGGGCTCCCGAAGGGAAGCTTCAGGAGCCCTACTACTATGGTGAATGAATGGAATGGTAGAGGATGAAGAATGTGTGGATGCCCCGAACGGGGTGCCCTGGCTGCCCTTATATAGAGTTCGGGACCAGGGCTTATACAAAGAAGAGGTTCTCTCGACCGAAGGGTCGTGATCCTAGGGGGTCCTAGCTAAGTTGGCTTGCAAGCTATGCCGTCTTCTGGTGGCGGCACTATAGACATGGTTGTGGTTCGTCAGTCGTCTTGTGCAACTCGGTGTTTGTCATGGCATTCGTCGTCATCTCCTGGTTTCTCGGGGCGTCGTTCGGGAGTTGGTAGCCGCCTCGGGTCATCGATCACCTGGTTGCTTCATGGGGCTGAGGGCCACGACCCCGATCGTCGGGTCGGGGCTTTCAGCCGGTCTAGTTGGCCTCCGTGTTGAGACCCTTGTTGCGGATCCCATTCCGTAGTAGGTGGGATCGTACATTCGTCTCATCAGTCCATATCTGGACTATGGGTTTCGTACCCGTTGCCTCCATTATGTGGTGTTGTCTCGTCGGTGCGACGTGGCGCAGGGATAGTGTCGGACCATGCCGAGGTGACTACTGTCCCCTCAGTCCATGTGGGGTCAGTGCAGCGTGCTTGCTCCTATCAGAGCAGACGCGCTTGGCTGGGCTCGACCTCTCCCTATCCCTTCCAGGGGTCACGACGGGGAGAGGTCATGCACCTCTTGGGCGCTGCGTGGCTAAGGAAGGAAGAGGGATCGTGGCCGACCCTGACCTTAGCATCCTGCCTGGTTTTCTTAGCTCAGCTCGGCCTCAGTCGTTTGGGCCTTGGCTAACTGGCATGTTGCGGACTTCGTGGCCTATTAACTAATCGGTGCCTTGAGACACCTCGAGGTTATAACCCTGACGGTAGCCACCGAGCGTTTTTGTGGTCATGAAGTGATCGTGTAAACATTGATACGGGTGTGCGTTGGAGCGCAAGCTTGTAATCGTGGTCCACTTGAGTTTCTTTGCTCGACCTCTTGCGGGCTATTACGTTTGATGCGATGGGTAGCCGTTGCATTTTGTTAAGACGTCCTAACGACGTGGTACGTGACTGCCAAGCCTTGTTGCGTCAGTGGGTTGCGCATCGAGGTTCATGATCTAGGTGAGGCCGAGCATTCTCGAGAACGCTGTATTGTTCCTGCTTTTGGGAAGATCTCAATTTTCCTAACCTTACGCGGGCGTCTGACGTTGGCCGTCACCTCCCATGGTTCATCACGTGGCGAGGGGGTCCCGGGCTGCTCAGTCCACCCTTGGTCTTTATAAAAGGCTCTTTTTCCACTTGAACCACTCCTGGCCTCTTCGAGAGGTTGAGTTTGAGGAGGAGAGGGTTTTTGAAGAGAATCGTCTAGTTCTTGAGCATGCGACCCACGGGGAGTAGCTTGTGGTGGCCAGAGATGACCATTGTCCGTTCCAACAATCAATGCTAGAAGAGATCTTACAGATGGAGGAGGGAAGGATGGCGTGGCTACTGTGTAGGGGGCAGTGTAGACTTTGTGACATGGCTGGACTTTGGCCTCCCTTTTGCTCCATCTTGGCACCGGGATGGTTGCCAAGATGCTTGTTGGAGCTAGGCAGTTCTGTTGCTCTCTTCCTCCTTGTGCTTTGTTCCCCGGGGTCGTGATACTACCGGAGGGTTAGCGAGTTCATTTTTTGCTTCGTCTTGCTTCCCTCGTAGTGACGTTCCCCGAGGGCCTTTAAGTAATACCACAACTAGGGTGTGGTGGCATCAGTTTTTTCATTCCTTGTGTGCGGATCGCCCGCACATCGCTTTGTAATCATATAAGGTATGAATAAAATCTCAAGGAATCCTCCTTCCGGAGTTGTTGGGGCTTGAAGCAGTGGCAAGCCCCTAAGCCGTTTTGGCAAGATTCAGGCTCGTTGAATAAAGGTTTCCCGAGTGGGTCATCGTTCTTTCGTTATGCGAGGTTGTTGGGCAACTTTAGGATTTTCTGCCCGAGCTCCTAGGTTGCAATTGATCAGGCGTCTGATTTTTCTTTTGCGCGATTGCATCCTTAGGCCTCTCCTTTTGGTCATTTATGAGTCGAAAGATGCAGGTTTTGGATGAGTCATTGGCCTCTCGCCGCGCGAGGCGACGAGGTCATCGAGAGACCTTGGACCTCTCCTCCCGAGTGTCTACGAGCCGGAGGGTGCAGGCTTCGGGTGAGTCATTGGCCTCTCGCCGCGTAGAGCGACGAGGTAGTCAAGCGACATTGGATCTCTCCTCCCGAGTGTCTGCGAGCCGGAGGGTGCAGGCTTCGGGTGAGTCATTGGTCTCTCGCCGCGCAGGGCGACGAGGTCATCGAGCGACCTTAGACCTCTCCTCCCGAGTGTCTGCGAGCTGGAGGTTGCAGGCTTTAGGTGAGTCATTGGCCTCTCGCCACGCAGGGCGACGAGGTCGTTGTGCGACCTTGGACCTCTCCTCCCGAGTGTCTACTAGCTGGAGGTTGTAGGCTTCAGGGGAGTCACTGGCCTCTCGCCGCGCAGGGCGACGAGGTCGTCGAGCGACCTTGGACCTCTCCTTCTAAGTGTCAAGCTAGAGGTTGCAAGCTTTAGGCAAGTCATTGGCCTCTTGCCATGCAGGGCGACAAAGTCATCGAGCGACCTTGGACCTCTCCTCCCGTGTGTCTACGAGCTGGAGGTTGCAGGCTCCAGGCGAGTCATTGGCCTCTCGCCGCGCAGGGCAACGAGGTCGTTGAGCGACCTTGGACCTCTCCTCCTGGGTGTATGCGAGCTGGAGGTTGCAGGCTTCAGGCCAGTCATTGGCCTCTCGCCTCGCAGGGCGACGAGGTCATCTAGCGACCTTGGACTTCTCCTGGTTGTCATCGAGCTGGAGCATCACTTCACGAGGAAGGTGCTGTTGCGCGACTTTTTTGCCGCTCGTGGCGACGATCTCCCTCTAAAAAATCGCTAGCCCTGGGTTCGGCCTTGGGTCGCTGTTTTCGGGTCCTGAGAAGGAGCTGGCCGTGGCCCGGTCCCGGTTATTAGGACCGCTCGGACCGGGCTCTGGCTTCCTTCCGCTGCCCTTTTTCGTCCTTGGAGGGTCATGCCACCTTGTTACGGGCAGAGTTTAGTTTTCGCCCCACACAGGGAGGGGCTTGTTCACCATAACCACGTGGTCAGAGCGGTGCGCCTCAGCGGGGTCGATGGGTAATTCGAGTTGGACCAGATATCCTCCCCCATCGACGTGGAGTTCGACCGACGCAGCCATGGCAGTAGGGTGGATCTCGTGTGGCGCGACATGGAGGAGGATCCCGCATAGTGGGGATGGGTGCATGCAGCCAACTTGGGCGCGTGTGGGGCGGCTCCTGCGTAGCCGAAGATCACGACACGGTGGGGCAGTTCCTGCGCAGTGACAGAGGAGGCACGTGGCGAGGCAGAGCTTGCGGGCGCGACTTGTAGGCCAGAGGTCACGGCTAGGGCTAGAGCGGCCATGGTAGGCGGGTGCAGAGAAGGCCGAGGTCGGGGTCGCGTGCGGAGAAGAAGAAAAAGACGAGCATGCGGATGCAGAAAAAAGACAAGGGCATTTTGGTAACTGACCACTTTTAGCTGGGTTGGAACAGCTAATGAGATAGTGAGGTTTCCATTAGCTAGGAGGCCTTTAGCGCGCTGTTTGGATCCACCGCAACTAAATTTAACTAGCTAAAATTTAGCTGGTCGTTCCAAATAGAGCCTTAGTAAAAAGATTGGCCTTCCAACCAGGTAGGCAATTAGCAAATTGGTCAATAAAGTGTTGGACTTGAGCCCTTGGTAATTTTCTCAGAAATAAAGAGAGAGAAACTCAATATAGTCAGGATATACCAATTAGCGGCAAAGTTACTCAGGCACCTATGAATCCTCACGTACTGGATACTAGTACTTCTATGAACCTGTATTCGACACAGGTACTTCTCCAATATTTGTCGGACACCATAATACTCTTTCAATATCATTCTCATATGTCCATCGGACATTTTAATGACATTCAAATAAATAAAATAGTTATGATACTTTGATAATACATCACAACTAGAATCTGCAGCTCCTCCTACTGATGTGGGGTTCTCCTAGTATTTAGCATTTTATGGCCTGTTTGGCAGAGCTCCACCACCATAATTAAATATGGATGTGGGATTCACCTGGATCCACTCCACCGTGGATATAGGATCCCAGAAAGTGTTTTGTACAGCTCCAGCCTCTCCTCTATATATCTCACTACCGCCTAGAGCCTGCGCGTCAGCACTTCATCCTCTTCCCTGCTCGACTTGCTTCTCTCCGTTGGTCAGGCCGGGAGTGGCACGGCGGTCTCCAATTGCGAGCGCAGCCAGGGGAGCGGCGCGACAGCCGGGGCCATGCAGGAGCCCTCGGTGCTGGTGCGGGAGGCCAGCCATAGAGCACCTCAAGGAGCTCCACTAGGGGGCCGCTCGGCGGCAACACGAGAAGGTCAGGGCCGCGGTGGGGGCGTGCAGGGCGGGCAGTGCTATAGTGCCGGGCATGGCCTGAGGTGGGCCACGATTGGAGCTCGCGATGCATGTTGGGGCACGGGGCTTCGATGGGAGGGTCGTGGCCGAGCGGTGCAGCGGCTTCGGCGGACTGGGCGTAGCCTGTGCAGGGGCTCCGGCGGGAAGGGCTCGGCCAGAGGCTTTGGCGGGCGAGGCTCGGCCCCTGCACTCTGCAGGCGGCGCTAGCTGGCGGGGCGCTGCCAAGGCCATGCTCGCGACGGGTGGAGTGCTAGTGACGGGAGTGGAAGAAGCAAATAGAACGAAATGAATCATTATTTTCTGTGTGATGAGTGGCATGTTGCGTAATTTTCTCCAACTCCACCTGACTAGAATTTGATGGAGCACCCCTCGAGGTTCTCCACCAATTTGGTGAATCTAGTCCAGATCCACCTTTTTGGTGTATCAGATCCACGATGGAGCCAGTGGAGCTAGAAGTGTTTGGCAAAAAAAAAACTGGATTTGACTTTAGTGAATCTGGAGTTGGTGAATCTTTACAAACAGGTCCTTGAGCTTTCCCATGTGCTAGGACTGATGATAGTGTTCTTATTACTACTCAGTGCGCTAGGAGAACTCCACCATCTTGGTAGTGCATCTATGATTCTTTCATGACAAACTTCAAACTCTAACCCCTTACTATACTAATAAACCCATCCACTGCAATATGAAGAGAATTGTTAAACCAATAGTGAGCCAATCAAGTAGTGCTATAAGGCTATAACCATGCATTTAAGAAATGATTATCTCGGGTATAGTTACTTCCATCTTCAATAAACCACATTATGGATGGGTGCATACTCATTTATCAGTTTGAGTATGCTTATATAGTTATTTTAAGATACTCCAAATCTTACTGTATGAAATGTTTTGAAAAGAGCCCATATATTTTAGTATATTATTATAATACCATTATAGTAGTATATAAAATAAGTATAGCCATATAGTTCATATTGCATACTTAACATACGTACTAACCTAGATGGTCTAGTATAATTATTACTCCGTCTACGTACACTTCATTGGGCCATATACACTATAAATATGAAGACATAAACATAAACATGGGAGTAACTATACCTCAAGAGCAAGAAATAATTTCCTTTTTATATATAATGATAATAAGAGTAATTATTTCTTACTCTCAGGGTGCAGTTACTCTCATGTATATATATAGACACATACATAGCAATGCTTTTGGAAGAGTGGTGCGACGTGGTATCACTGTCACGTATCAATATCATCAGTGTATCTACCTAACAAAATGAAGTTCTGTAGCTGGAATTTATAAACAAAAGAGCACTATGCCAAACCACTGAAACAATTTAGCAAAAGGAAATTTTCAAACCTTTAGGATCATGAGTACTGTATACCTTCAATTTCATTAAATTGTGCAATAAATGATATGAAGGAATTCATTCATGAATAGTAAAAAAGTGCACTGGACGCTTTTGAAGGAATATGTGATATCTCATACACTCGTACACTGTTGCTCATGCCTAGAATTTCATTCAGTTACGTTTCTGTCTAGATTATTGCTAATTGAAATATTTTACTTCAATATAATGTAAATATTAGTTCCATAATAATGGACATGGGTGTCACATTTTATTTTAAGTACTGTTTTTTGAAATATGTAAGGTAACACAGATTTGAATAAAACTGACTATAAAAGTAACGATCCAGAATATTTTATTTAATTAATGAAATTTTCATCTTTGAATTGCTGACAAATTTTAGAAACTAAATTCGCAGTATACATTCAGTCTCATCATTACCGTTACATGGAGATTGACTCAAATGATAAAGTTCAATTCTTTTTTAGAAATTCAACTCTACCCATCTTGTTTTTCTTTCTACTTTCTATCATTTCTAAAAAAAAAAGCCATTGTTATCATGCACCTGCATTGGATTTTTGCTAGTTTTCATTAATTTATTTACTTCATTATGTAACATGATCTGCATTTATGATGTTCAGCACAAATGACAGAAGCTGTACTCCTTGCTGCTTCAAAGATTGGAAGCATTTTAACAGAGGAAGCCACAAAGGCCGATATAAGCAAGCTATCAGAGAAAGTTGTGAACCTTAAGGAACTACCAAGGAAGATTGAGGAAATAGGCAAAGAACTAAACATGATAGATAAAGTAATAAAACAGATAGGCACTAGAAGCCTCACCAATGAGCTTGTGAAGGGTTTGATATCAGAGGTGCGGGACCTAGGCTACCAGGTTGAGGATGTGATTGACATTTATTCATACTACGCTATTAAACTGGAGGAAGAAAACAGAGTGAAAAAGATCTTCACCAAAGCTCAGAACATCACAGTACTCAGTAAAATCGCAGAGGAGATTACCAGGTTTGAGAAGAAACTTGAAAATGTTGTGAAGCGGAAAGATCGGTGGCTACAGCAGTCCCAGCTCAGTCCCAATCTATTTGCTGATATTGAAAGAAAGCGGTCCCAGGACTGCATCCTCGATGTTGTTCAAGATGATCATGTAGGGATTGAAGAAAATAGGAGACTGCTGACAGAATGGTTGAATTCGGAAGAGCAAAGTACCAAATTGATTACAGTATCTGGTATGGGTGGACTTGGAAAAACCACCCTGGTCAAAAACCTGTACGAGCAGGAGAAGAACAACTTCACTGCTCATGCTTGGATCGTTGTGTCTCAGACTTATGATGTGGTTGAATTGCTAAGGAAATTGCTTAGAAAGATTGAGGACAAGCAGCAGCCACAACTAGCAGAGTTGGATGCCTATGACTTGCAACAAAAAATAAAGGAAAGACTGACAGGAAGAAAGTGTTTGATTGTATTGGATGATGTTTGGACTCAAGAAGCATACACTCAGATAAGGGATGCATTCCAGAACCTCAAAGCAAGTTGTGTTATTATCACTACACGACAAGAACAAGTGGCAGCCCTTGCTCACCCCACACGTCAACTCAAACTCAAGCCATTGGGATACAGTGATGCATCTTCTCTATTCTGCAGGAAGGCTTTCTATAACTGCATGGATTCCAAGTGCCCCAATGAGCTAGAGAAGGCGGCCAAAAGTATATTGGAAAAGTGTGAAGGACTGCCACTTGCCATTGCATGTATTGGTGGGATGTTGTCTGCACGGCCACCAGTCGAAGATGTTTGGAATGACACATACACACAATTTCAGGATGAGCTGAAGAACAATGATCAAGTTCGTGCAGTTCTAAATCTGAGTTACTATGATTTACCTGCTCATCTTGAAAAGTGCTTAATTTATTTGAGCTTGTTCCCTGAGGACCATCTGATGTCACGAGATAGCCTTGTTCGGATTTGGGTTGCAGAAGGCTTTGCAGTTCAAAAAGATCAAAGTACACCAGAGGAGGTGGCAGACAAATATCTAAGGGAACTGATCCAAAGGAATATGTTGGAAGCCGTTGAGAATGATGGGCTAGGTATGGTCAGTACCTGTAAGATGCATGACCTTGTCCGTGACCTGGCACTTTCGGTTGCTAAAGAGGAGAAGTTTGGTTTCGCAAGTGATTATGGCACCATGGTGAAGATAGACAAGAGTGTCCGTCGACTGTCATCTTGTGGATGGAAGGACAAAACTTCATCATTCAAAGATAAAATTCAATTCCCATTCCTTCGAACCTTGGTTGCACATGGAATAACTGAGTCCTCCCCTCAACTGTTACCTTCGATTTTGTCTGAATCCATGTACCTGAGAGTTCTTGACCTGCAAGATTCTGAGATAGTCGAAGTTCCAGCATCCATAGGAAATCTATTCAATCTACGCTACATTGGCCTGCGGCACACAAGGGTCAAATCACTCCCAGAATCTATTAGTAAGCTCACCAACCTCGAGATCCTAGACATAAAGCGAACAAAAATAGTAAAGTTACCGCGAGGGATTGCTAAAGTCAACAAGCTGCAGCACCTTCTAGCTGACAGATATGCAGATGAGAAGCAGTCAGAATTCCGGTACTTCATTGGAGTGCAAGCACCAAAAGGGTTATCCAAATTGGAAGAACTGCAGACCCTTGAGACTGTGGAGGCTGGCAAGGATTTGACTGAGCAGTTAAAAAAACTTAAAAAACTACGGAGTGTGTGGATTGACAACATATTTTCCATTGATTGTGCAAATCTTTTCACTGCACTTTCGAAAATGCCTGTTCTTTCTAGCTTGCTTCTCTCTGCAAGTGATGAGAAGGAAACACTTTGCTTGGAAGCTCTCAAACCACAGTCTGAAGACCTCCACAAGTTGATAATCAGAGGGTGCTGGGCAGATAAGACATTGGAGTGCTCAATATTTCAGGAACATGGAAAATATCTCAAGTATCTAGATATAAGCTGGTGCCATTTTCAGGAAGATCCGCTGCAGCTTCTTGCACCATGTGTTCCAAACCTCACCTACCTTAGCCTTTACAGGGTGAGTAGTGCAAGCACCTTGGTTCTCTCTCCAGATTGCTTCCCACAGCTGAAGATGCTTGTCTTGAAGAGGATGCCCTGTGTTGACGAGGTGGAGATCAGAGTCGGTGCCCTTCAACAGATTGAAGGTTTATATATTGAATCACTTGTGAAGCTCGATAAGATCCCTCAAGGAATCGAATTCCTTTGTTCTCTGAAGAAATTACGGTTGCTGGATTTGCACAAGGAGTTCAGAGCTCAGTGGAATAGCAAAGGAATGCTGCAGAAGATGCAGTATGTTCGAAATCTCTGCATCTGAAGTGGAACATGCGTTCCACTATGGCAGTGCAAATGCACTCCACAGATGCTGGTAGCAACATCAGGTGTTTAATTCAATCCTTTCCAAACAAGTCATCAACTATTCACATTGTGGGTGCAATTACAACTGCAGCTATGCTATGCTTTAGGATTTCTTTCTCAATGAACCCTGTCTTTATCTGCCATCAGGCAGGCCATTGCCAAGCCTAGTTGCAGTTAAGGTGTGTTTTCACTTTTCAATGATTCCGACTTTAGTTCTCATACAATGACTTTGTCTTTTTATTGTCGAACTGCAGTTTCAGTAATGTAAAGAAGTAATAATATTGTCATCGCATTTAGATTTAGTGGTACTGTAAGCTGATCCCAGATAGCTTTCCATATATATACCATTCTCTAAAATCGCGTGCAATTGGGGCAGCCTTCCTGACTGCGCAGTCGGCATGTCTGCCATGAAGCATACTCGACCTTAAATATAAATGAAAAGGCATGAAAAATGCTGAATGGAAAAAAATGTTGGGGATTGAAGGCACATTAGCGTCTTGCTAACCTTAGGCTCTTAGCTGATACATAGGCATACACCCAGGGAATTAAAGCACTTTGGCGTCTTGCTAATCTTACCTGATATAGGCATACAGCCCGGGTACCCAGCATTCAGTGGATTCTAGTGCCCCATACCTGCATCTGGAATGCTCAATCTGAAACATAAAGCTGCAGATCTACAGTTGAAACTGAATCATGAACGTGAAGGTCGATATCAATACACCGATATGTCTAATTGAAATGCACCAACTAGAGCCAATAAAATCATACAGAAAGCTCGCACAGTTCGCCAACCTGACACTGAAGGAACCCCGCACCCGCACCGGTGACAGCGGAGAAAGGAACTCGCCGCGGCTGAAGTGGGGCGGCGCCGCGGCAGCCACCAGCCGGCATGGACCGATTGGGAAGGAAAAGGAGGGGCTCGAAAGTTCCTTGTCCATTTTGTCGAGTTTAGGCCCAGGGCCCAGACCGCGGGTTGCCCAACTGGTTTCGTCCTCTTTCCTATCCAGCCCAAGTACAGGGTCGAGGCCTATTTCAAGATGGGTGATTAACTGATTGGTGAAAGTGACGCACCTCCTGCTCTTAGGGCTCGAATCCTTTTTTAGCTGCGGTTCCAGTAGAGCTAAAACTGTTTTTAAAAAAATGGTAAAATAACTTTTCATCATGAGATAGAAGAAACTAGGGGGCTGTTCGCTGGATACTATTTCACCTCGACGAGCAAGGATAGGGAGCATGTTCACTTGTTTGAATCTCTTGCCTAATCACATTGGGGCCTGTGCAGACAAGCTTTCTTGCCTAATCACATTGGGGTCTGTGCAGACAAGCTTTGTGTTGCTGAAAAGTCCTAATATGGCTAGAGGGAGGTAAATAGCTTATTAATAATTCTATCACTAGAGTAAATATGTTAGTATAACAAATGACGAAATATAATTTGTTCTAACTCTACAAGGGTTGTAAGTCACCTATCTCAACAATTCTAGTTGCTATAATCTCTAGTTCACACAACGGCTATGTCACTACTTTACACTAGTGAGCAAGAAACTAGCTAAGCAACTATACAAGCTACTAGAACAACTACACAAGATGAAACAACAAATATAAGGTAGAGGGGTGATTTTTATACCGTCGTGTAGAGGATATGAACCAATCACGATATGAATGCCAATACAATTATTGGGAGAATACCAATCTTAAAATAGACACTAAAATTTTTCTCCCGAGGTTCACGTACTTGCCAGCATGCTAGTCCCCGTTGTGTCGACCAACACCTCATGGTTCAGCGGCTAATCAGTAATCCAAAACCGAGCTCTCCCAAATAGCTCAATGACACGCGCAATCCACTAGAGTTGCCTTTGGCACTCCGTCAGGGAAGGTACAAGAACCCCTCACAAATAAATCTTGGGGACGGACACAATCGCCAAATCCCCTCACTAATCAATCAATCACTAACCGTCTAGGTGACGACACTCACCAAGAGTAATAGAAAATCCACAGTCACAGCAATCACCTGGTGTATGCAACCTCAAATGCACACACTAGGGTTTCTCTCAAATTCTCTCAAGAGTAAACACCAAGCTTGGAGAAGGAGATGAGAGGGTGAGATGCTCTTGAAGCTCTCGGATCTATCACTAGAGCTCGATCTCTTACTTGATTAGGCCAGTCTCAGTGGGAGTTTCACTAGAGTTTCATTTGTATTTAATAGCCTGCCACATATGTATTTTTGATGACATGTCAACGTTTTAATGAAGAGAGAGAAGAATTGAGTTTCATGGGGATGAAACTCTCTTGGCACAGTTACAACTCTCTATGAGTCATAGAATTAAATGTCTATGAAACTATGGAGTGAAACTTTCCATTGAGAGTGGGTGTTTCATCCGAGTTTCATTTCATTCTATATGACATGGCAATCTTGGAAACAACGAAATAAAACTCTCCACTGAGACTGGCCTTAGAGCATAAATTAATAGGAGTGAGAGAGAGGAGGAAGAGACTTCTGTTCTCTGTTTCTCAGATGCAAGAATGAGCAAACGAGTCCAGAGAGAGCCGGGTCCCTGCTTTCCTTTCCAACGGACGGCAAAGGCAACGGGCGGCCAGGTGGGCCTAACCAGGATGAAAATGGTATGGATATTTTTCGACGGTATTCGAGACCGAATTTGTTTAGAGAGATTTTAATCCGTCCGTATCCGAGTCCAGATATTTAACATCCGATACCGTATTCGTATCCGAATATTTAAATCACATATTTATGATGTCGATATCCAATCGTATTATATCCGAAATTTTTGATACTATCCGTATTCAAATCCAAATCCAGACATAAATATAAAAACAAACACGATATCAGTGATATCCGTTCGTATCCCATCCGTTTTCATCGCTAGGCCTAACCACGCGCTCGCCTTCACTCCGTCGACGAACGGCAGCGCCGCACAGACTGCACGCACTCCCCTTCAAGCGACTGCACGCAGCTTCCTACGTAGCTTCGTCCGCTCCCTTAATAAAAACACCCGCGGGCCCCATGCTAATAATAGAAGAGCAACGGCGGCCACCTCTTTCCCACTGCATGCACACATGCAGATTAAAAGGACTAGGCACACTCGCTCTCCATATTTTCATCCTCTATATATTCTGGTCATCAAGATTCTCTCCTCTATACTCATTTCTTCCGCACCCATCCATCCTCTATATCATCATCTATCCACTGTGGGGCCCACTTATCACTTTATCTAAATATATCCATGTAAGATCTAGTTTTGAAGAATTTATTAAAACAAATTTAATGGTGCAATCGAAGTTTATTTTAGATTTTTGGTTTGTGAGTTATAATATTTTTAAGGATTAAAATGGTGGGGCCCGCTACTTTTTCTCTCCCTCTGTCAGCGTGCAGAGGGCTGCACGCGCGTGTAGCGGACGATCGCAGGTGCGCTGTATTTAGCGGACGCTGTTCTTTAGCGGTTCGTTTAGAGGAGGTGCTGCAGCTCATTTGGTCCTGGAAAAAGCGGTAGGGGATGTTTTACCGGATGCGGTGCGGATAGCCTAAGCAAGCCGGGTCGAGAGCTCCTTGGCTATTTCTGGTGCGGGCCCCTCATCAATTTCCTCTTCTTTAATCAAACAGCTCTAGATCTCTTAACACTGGCTTACCATTTGTAGATAAATAAATTTGCATGCACGGTTACAATTAGACTGTAGTATCCTAGTGCTAAGTGTCTGTGTATCCAAGCCATAGGGCACCGGCAGTATTTTAGTTTCTATTTTCTTTTTTTTGTCCCCTTTAAAAATTAACTATAGATAACATTTTTTCATCCTTTTAGTTTTCCTATGTTTTTATCCCTTCTTATTGTGTTCATTAAGGGGCTGATTGGTAGGCCGAACCGGGCCATCCCTGCACCGTTTAATTGTCTGGCTTCATTCATGGGGCGTGTTTGGTTGTCCTCCACGCACCTTTCAACTACATCATTTCATTCATTTGCCCTCCTCCATCCCGCACGACTTCGTGTTCTCAATTTCTACTTCCCTCTCCCTACAGGACGGCTTGATTCAGGCATGGTGCAGGGGTTCATGTGTCATACACTCAAAACTCCCATCTATTCATGCAATCAAATAAGATCTCATCTCATACTAGACCAATAACAAAGACAACCAAACAGGATTAGGTGCACGGTCTAAGTATGCATCTCACCATCCTGGACCGGCTCTCCCTCAACAAAGCAACCAATCACCCCCTAAGATCTTAGTTGCGTCTAGTTTTTTATTTTCAAATGTTGCATCCTCTCTAAATATTTTAACTTATAAAAACTAGACGTTGGAGACGGTAGGAGACTAGGAGCTCTACTAACCGGTCAGCCATACATCCAAACAGTGCATGCGTTAGAGAAGCTGGAGTCGGTAGGAGCTCTACTAAACGGTGCCTTATAACAAATTTCTACTGCCTGAATTTCTCACTTGTAATTAATGCAATGTGAATGTTTGACACCAGAGAGAGCTTGTTGCACCGAGCTCCACGGGTCCACCACCGCGAGAATCAACGCCTGGCTGACTAGCCGATATGGCTACTAGGCGAGGCATTGCAACGTGGAAACCGAGTGCTTTCGAAGCATTGTTTAAATCTAGCGTGTAAAGTTTTAGGTGTTACATCAAATATTATATGGGGTGCTCCGATACTAATAAAAAAAATAAATTATAGAATTCGTCAGTAATCCACGAGACGATTTTATTAAGCCTAGTTAATCCATCATTAGCACGTGTGTTACTGTAGCACTACATTGTCAAATCATGGACTAATTAGCCTTAAAAGATTGGTCTTGCAAATTAGACGCAATCTGTACAATTAATTATTTTTTAAGCTATATTTAATATTCTATATATATATATATGTGTGTCAAACATCCGATAGGATAAGGTGTAAACTTGCTCACAGAGTTGAGGATGGGAGCTGAGCTGACCACGGGATGGGCACAGGGCAGGGGCACCTCTCTGCTCCACCGCATTTCCGTGCTTGACGAGCTTGCACGTCCGGTCCGGCCGTCCGGGTCAGGGATTATGCTTCATTGCGACGACACCCAGGGAAAGGGAACTGCTTGAAGTTGCAGCCGGCGGTTATGGACGGCAAGCTCCGGCCAGCCGGCAGTTATCAACGGTATACTGCTGCCCTTTTTTTTTAAAAAAAATTGAGATTGAAATATTGAGCTACCAATAACCAAAGATTTAGATGGGTCTCAACAAGGGAGCTCCTCTGAAGGCTTTGTTAAAAAAACATCAAGAAATTCTCTTTTATGTTGGCCCTGGAGCTCTGCCACTATGCCATTATAAAATATACATAAATATGAAGTAAAAGAGTATGACATCCAAACTGATCCAACTCATGACCAACAGAATTACAGGGCCCAGGGCAGCAGGAGACCTGGAGATGTGCATACAAAGAAACAAGAATCTTGCTTCCCAGACCAGAGAACCTGATTGAGGGAAAATGAGCTCCCTATAAAGGTCGGCAACCAGGAACACCGCCAAAGGCTCTTGCGTTGCAGGAAATTAGAGAAGTGAAAACATCAATATTGACTGATACAAAACTGGTCTGACAGTACAAACACACCAATTATTGCGATAATGAACAGATTGCAGAGATCCTAACCAAAATTCTGTTTCAGGGCGGTGGCATGCTACAGTGCGAGCATTGCCCTGAAGCTTATGTTTCGGTACAGTACTACAGTGTCATCCATGGTTGCCCGCTCAGCGAAAATGGATGGCATGCAACAAGCTCCCCCCGAGTTGCCAAAACAAGATAAGCTATGAGCGCCTGTGCACCATTTCAGCCCTGAGGTAAGCTGGATGCTGAGGTGTAGGAAGCGCAAAAATGTGGCAGCTTAACATCAGAACAACCTCCTGCATGGTGGGCCGGTTTGCAGGGTTCTCTTCCACGCATAGCAGTGCTATCTGGATGCACCTTAGTATCTCCATCTTCTCAGATTCGTCGCCCGGGGGTGCATCAACAAACTTGATCAACCTGCCTGCTCTCCATAACTTCCACACCTGAGGTGGGGGAACGAAAATAAAATTAAAAAAATGGCATCATAGATTGCCATTTTAGTGGCAGTTGGTGGTGCAATTAACTAAAAGGTCCATGCTGGATGTTTATTATTGAAAAGGATGGAGATAGTATGAAAGTTATACGCACCCTCTTATTCAGAAATCCATGATCATCACCAAATTCTCCACTTGCAAGTGAAAAGCACCGTTGACCACTTATTATCTCAAGAAGCAATGCTCCAAAGCCATATACATCAGACTTGATGGAGAAAACACGTCTTTCCCGACATTCGGGGGCAGTAAAACCACTACAACAGGGAAATAAAAATGTAAGTTCTCGAAAATTAAGAAGGAAATAGCCTCTTGTGCCGACCCATCACAATCGTGATACCAATCTGATAACATCTTACATTGAGCCCACTATGTGGTCCGCAAACTCTTCATCTACTCCCGGATTATATGTTCTACATAAGCCAAAATCAGAAATCTTGGGCTTCATGTTGGTATCCAAGAGAATGTTACTTGGCTTTAAATCTCCATGTATAATATGTAGTCCACAAAGCTTATGAAGATAAAGCATCCCTTCAGCTATTCCTTTAATTATCTGAAAGCGTGTAGGCCAGTCCAGATGCAACCTTCTTGTCCTTGCACCTAAGCACAGAATGCTTACTCTAATGAGCTCACTACAGCACATTATATTTTGCACAAAATTGAGATGAGCTAAAAAATAGTGAACACATGCCAAAGATGAAGGAGTCGAGGCTTCCATTTGACATATATTCATAGACCAAAATCCTCTCCCTTTCCTGCATAGTGTCTCCCAGAAGCTTAATTATATTGGTATGCTGAAGCCTTTGAAGAAAGCAAATCTCATTTTGAAATTCATAATCCAGTTGATTAGGTGAAGAAGGTAACTCAAAACATCTTTTGACAGCAACCTCAAGTCCATCATGCAGTTGACCCTGAATGCAAACATAATATTCAAATGATGATCAATATTTTTGCACAAACTTGTTGGGTTACTCAATGAAGAGTTCTAGTGTTTTTTTTCTCAAACGCACATGAGAGCTGCGTATCATTTGATTATGAAGAGAGCGTACCAAAGAGTACAATACTGCACCCACACACCTACAATGCACCCCACGTCCCCACCACACCTTTATATAGTGATGAAAGAGTTTTATCGTGGAACCTAATAAAGAGTTTGATTACATGATAGTGGAGTTTTTAATCTAATGTATAATTGCAATGCTATTTGATAGTTATGTTATGACCTTTTCCACTTTATTGCAAATTAGCACAGTTGAAATATAATAGAAGATTATAGAAGGCACCTCAATAGCAATGCTGCAGCGGGATGACCGTATCAAAGTCTAGAAGGCCAAACTTATATCCGTAAGTGATGACCATATACCTTGGTCAAAATTCAATGAGAGTTTGTTAAATGCATTCTAGGGCGTCATTTCGTCTACTCTGTTTTGGGATGTGTTGGGGGGGTGGGGGCACCTACCTTGTAAACACAGCCAAAGCTACCTTGGCCAATTAGATTCCTGTCGGAGAAGTTGTTTGTAGCATCAACCAACTGAGACAAACTGAACTTGAGTGCCTCTGTCATGACAGGAGAAAGATCTTTGAGACCCTTAAAATCAATCTATTTGGCACTCCAAAACTCTGCTACTTTCCACAAGCATACTGATGTAGTTTCTGGTCACCATTTCTCTATTTAATGGGCCATACCTACGCAATTCAATTGGAGGGAGCACCTTGTAACTTCACCATACACTTCAGTACTGCCACTAACAAGGTGAGTAAATTCTATCATGCTATCTAAGGAAGAAGAAAAAATGTTATCCTTGAATCTTACATATCAGTATAAAAAAGGTTCAAAATTCTAGATTGTGTACAGGACTTTTCACGAAACTCTCTCTAAAGTAGAAAACCTCTTACAAAACCATGTAGACAGACTTGATTCTTGTGGTAGTGTGCAAGAACATAACCAAATAACTAAAGTATCTCAAGACTCTCAATATCATTGAGGATGCAAAGTACCATAACCGCAGCCAATTCAAGGAGTCCCACATCTCATTGAGAAAAATGCCAATACAAGAAATCCCAGATGCAAACTAATAGCAAAACCACAGGTTACTAAATGTTAGTTATTGAACTATGAATGATGAAAGCACAAGGGAGCCCAAATGTCAAGCCAACTAATGGGGTTATTTAGTGAAGTCCCCAGAATGTGCAACAAAAATTAGGCAGGGAAATATGCTGTTAACATTTATGGAACTTATCCATTATGTAATTTTAGCATATGCAAATAGATTGACATCATTGTCTAAAAATTGAAATGAGACTCAAATCTCTCTCTCTCTTTTTTTTTGCCTGACATCGGGCTCAGGTCAGGTTCAAGCCAGCCAAAAAAGTATGGGCACACTTAAATAATTGCATATTCTAACCTGGTTCACAAGATGAGCAACCTGCAAGCAGTCTTTGCACATCTCTTGCAACCTGAAATAATAAAATAGGTGTCTGAGCACCAAGAATCTGGAAAGAGGATGTTTCTCAAAATAAATTAATTTGTGACATGGATAATTTGAATCCTACTACACTACTGCATGATGCTTCATAGGAAGTCTACAAATATGAGAAAGAATTACCATGTAAATGTGGTCATGCCATATTTATACAAATTTGTATTCCCCCAAGTGCACTTTGTTTCTCATATTCACTATTATCTAGAAATAACAAAGACCATCAGTTTTTTTTGGGTTGAACAGGAATCACAGAGCCAATTAGGTTCACAAGATTCAAGTTTCAACAGTGTCTCAAGCATATTTTTGGAGAAAAACAGGTCAAAGAAGCTTTAATTGTCACCAAGCTTGCACACGACCAGTTTACAATTCTTATTTCTTATTAACCAATGCCAATTTAGAGGTGCTCCATATTTATTTTCAACACAAGACCTTCATGGAGCAAATTAACCAGACTATTTCTAACTACTTATGATTGATACAATTATAACAAATTACCTTTTACCTACCAATTACCATACATGTGAGCATGGAGGCCGTATGATTTCAAGAATTTTGTCCAAGCGTTCTGTGGTGTCGATGTGGCTGATGAGTGGGAAAACTTGGAGACACGAGTTCATCCTATTCTGCAGAATATGGAACTGATCTGCCTGCTTCTTCCCTGTGAAGAGGTGGTATATATAGTTGTTGCTTTGGCAGGATGTGACAAGCATGTAAGCCTCACGAAGAATCTCTTCAAGATTGTTAAGACCGTTCCTAGTCTCTGGATGTTCCATCATCTCTGGAGTATGCAGCTTTTTCAGGAGGTCACCGATTATCTGCACATGATGGACAAGCTGCTGGCAGGTCTTCTTGTTATGCCGAACAGTCTGAGCGGCCTGCACAATCATCACGACAAGCTTGACGGCATCAACCCCTGCAAGCTTTGCGATGTCCATTCTCTCTGCTTTACTGCTTGTTTGCAGTACAAGTGATGAAATTGGACAGCTTCTGCTACAGAGTTATCATCCAAATAGAACAAGAACAATCTTTTGTAAACAAGCTCTGGCCAACCAGGTGGATGAACCAAGCTCTGAGGAAGCAAGGTTGATGGTAACAACCATGGTCTAATGGTGGACTAGTCCTGTGAAAGACAAAGAGAAGCAATAATGTTGGCACCTACTCCACTCAAAAAGGTAAGTAGAGTGGTCATACGCGTAGTAGCAGTTGTCGACAAGGGTCCCACATGGGCAAGATTTCCAACTTCCGTACTACTACAGTGACCCTTTTGGAACTAGTATATAAACCATGGATAGATCCGTGGTGGGAGTGAGTGATACTGCACTCGAAAGTGTGTGTTTTGACTCATCAATGATGGTGCAATTACCTGAATATCTTACGTGCAATGCAATGCAATTCGGATGTTTGAGACCTGAGAGACCTTGTCTTTGATCCCCTTACCTGTTGGACGGTTTTTAGCCTTCGGTCCTTGCTGCGTGAACTGTCCTTTCTGACCAACGCTGTGCGGCATTTCCACCAACACCTTGTGCTCGCCTGCACGCACACGGATGATTGTGATGAACATCGCCGGAAAACTCCACAAAATCTTCAGGATGAGAGAGTTTGGTTTGCACCCGACAGCGGAAAGACATGACAGAAAATCTTCCCTTTTCTCGATTTCCGTGGAGAATGAGCTCCGCGGCGACGGCTAGAGGAGTCAACGCCTGACAGCTGGCTGACACGTCCCGCTCAACCCTCCAGGTGCCGTGCCGACGCCGACGCCGATCCATTAGCGGAGAAGAGACGGGACGCTTGCCAGCATTTCCACGAACAACTTGGTCAGAGTCTCACAGAGTCAGAGGAGCGCGCCATGCGCCGGACACTTCCGGTCCTCCGCTCTGCCGCCTTTCCGTGGTCCCGGAATGGTCCGATCCCATCGCCGGGACCTCGTCGTGGCTGCCTGACTGGCGAGCTAGCACGTCCTGGATCGCTTCAGTGCGGCGAAATCCAGGGAATTGCTTGCACGGTGGCTGCTCACCGGGTGGCAAAACAGCGAGGTCCGTTCGGCTGGCACCTGCGGCTTTGAACGGTCAACACGGGCCTAGCAGATCAATCTTCTTTTCTTTTCTTGTTTAGAGAGGAGCCCAGCAGATTAATCTGTACCGATTGATTGGCAAGCCCACTAGGCCGATAAATAGTGGGCTGGAAGGGAGTGAGAGTTGAAAGAAAAAAAAAACGGAACGGAAATGCTGTAGTAAGAGCGTCTGTCCGTTTGAACGCCATGCTTTATGTGTTTGTGCACTACCGGTCTAGTGGGCCTGCTTTTCTCTACCTTCATTTTTTCACGATTTCTTCAAAAAAAGATGGCGACATTTTCCAACTCGCACAGCCATGGCAGTGTTCCCTACCACTTACTCGATGCTCGCCTTCTCCAGCGGCGACCACCTCTGCTTCCTCCGCCCCGGGGCCCTCACCAGCCTTCGCGATGTCAGCCTCCGCCATTGGAGTCGCGCCTGCCGACCGCCCCTGATCTCATCCCCGGAGCCAACACCGGCGTCCTCCTCATCACCTCCTGCAACTGAAGACCGCGAGGGCGTCGTGGTCATGCTGTACTTTGCGCACGCCTCGAAGCTCCTCACGCCCTAGTGCCCCCTAGCGAAAGAAGCTTGTGGTGACCAAGTCCGTGGTGCTCTTCGCTCCGCCACCTCCTAGCCCTGATCTAGCCATCAAGGCGGTTATCAAGTTTCTCAACACGTCTGACATGTTGCAAGCGTATGTTTGAAGTGTTTCAGATGTTTCAGAGGTATGTTGCAAGTGTTTCATATGAATGTTGCAAAAGTATATCAGGATGTTGCATATATTGCAATATAATGGCTATACACGTATATTGCAAATTTTTGCTCCAAATGTTTGATTTATTTTTTCAAACATAAGTTGGAAGTGTATTTATCTGGATGTTGCATATGTTTCACACGTTTGTTCCAAAGTGTTTTCATCTGGATGTTGCATATGCTTGCAATGGCTTTTCAAGTGTTTTCATGTATTTCACAAGTGTTTCAGACGTATATTGCAAGTGTTTCATCTATTTGAACAACGTATGTTACAAGTGTTTCATCTGGATATTGCAAAAGTAGATTGGGTGTTGCACATGTTGCAATATGCTTGAGAAGCGGAGGAGGAGCGAGTGGTCCCCGCGTGCGGTCTGGTGGTGCAGGCGATGTTCGGACGGCGCGGGCCCTACATGGACGGCGGGGGTGTGTGGCATGAGTGCGAGCATGGAGTGCAGGCGTACGTGGGCGGGGCGTGCTGGCGCGAACGCGGACATGGAGTGCAGGCGCATGCGTGGGAAGGCGCTAGCACTATCGATGAAGAAAAGAAAGGAAAAGGAAATTAGTGGAAAGTTTATCGGCCCAGACACGGCCCCACTGTGCGCGTCCAGCGGGCACAACCTAAGAGTGGATTTTAATAATAAATAAGATTTTAATATTTTTAAAAGAAAATCTATTTTTTTAAAAAATATTTGGATGCTTTTGAAAATTATTTTTAAATTAATTTTATAAAGTCTAATTGGCCTCCTAAACTATTACGAAGGTCTAATTACCTCGCTTGTGTTAGACGTGACACCATGTAAGATGCTGACTAGGTGCCACATCACCTAAGACTGTTTTCAAAACCGTTTAGGCCAATCTCAATGTGATTTCATTAGAGTTTCATGGTATTAAATATGCTGATGTGGCACCGTATTAATGAAGAGAGAGATGATAAGAGTTTCATGGGAGCAGAGATAGTTTCATGGGGATGAAACTCTTCTGCACTGTTTTCAAAATATAGATGTGTTGGAAACTGTGATATGAAACCCCCATTGAGACTGGTCTTAGAGAGCTGACGGTTTTAGAAGTCTAAAAATCTGAACTTAGGCAATAGTTGAACAAATGGACTTGTTCGCAGATTTTTGTGTGCCCATTGACTGGTAAGCTCACGAGGCCCATAAATAGTGGTCCAGAATGGAATGCAAGTTGGAAAAAGGAAAGAAATTGGAAGGAAGTTTATCGGCCCAGAAAAAGCCCACCGTCCACATCCTGCCAATGAGTTCATGTGAAAAATCCCCCTTTTCTCTTTTGTACATGTTTATTATTATGAGTTTTTTTACGTCCTTTACTGTGTGTATTTATTTAAAAACCGTCTTGATTATTGTTAACTACGTATGGAAAACAAATATTTGAGGTTCTCATAATCTCACTATCGATACTTGCCTTCCTCAGCCCCTCGCCATCAGATTCAAGGGTGGATTAGTAGTACTCCTAATTTTCTCCCTAAACATTCACACAAAAAAAATCTCCCTCAATAGTCCATGAAAACTCTGGCTTAGAAGGTTCAGGCCCACCCTAGATGTCGTAATGCACAGCTCCTTTATTATCTCGTTTTTGGATCCGCCCCTGATCAGGTTGAAGGTTCTACCTTCATCGGTTCAACCTAAGTAGGGCCAATGGGCCATCCATGCTCTCTAACTGAGTGCTTCCTGCATTTTAATATTGTGTATATATACTTAGGTTGAATTCCAAAACATGTAGCTCTTACAAAAACAAAGATAATGGGAAAAAACGTTAATTAGATCTTCAGAAGAGTCTCTTGTATGTCGGATCTGGTGTCTGACACTGTAAAAATGAAGGAGAAAAAGGTGACAAGTCCTGAAGTAAAAGTTTCAAAAAAGAGTATACGAACCAACGAGTAAACACTGGGCTCCGTTAGTACCTTTCTGATTAGCACATCAGCAGCAGCTAGTGCGTTAAACCTTCTCCTAAGTTCCTAATCAGAGTGGATGCATGGCCCCACTTAAACGCACTTTTGCTTTAAACAATCATGTCATGTAGTACGTTCTCTCGAGAACACGCGCTTATTCGTTCAGGAGCATCCTTTGCGCCATGTTTGGGCCTGTTTAGTTCCAATTTTTTTTAAAAAAAAAACTATAGTAACAAATCTTTGACACATGCATAGAGCATTAAATATAGATAAAAAATAAAACTAATTACACAGTTTAGCTGTAAATCACGAGACGAATCTTTTAAGCCTAGTTAGTCTATGATTAGACACTAATTACCAAATAACAACGAAAATACTACAGTAGTTTTTTGCAAAAAAAATTGGAAACTAAACAGGCCCTGTGACGTAGAATGGGCAAGATGCATTTTTGCACTATCACCTGCACTTTGCCACTTTGTTGCAGGCGAGTACTCTAGAGCCTACTGGAAATGAGGTACTACACGGCGCACCAAGAAATTGCATCTTTAATTCGCCTGCCTGTCATAACATGATTTTATATATACATTGGTTGGCATTATAATTTTTGGGCGAAATGTTCAATCACATAGTTACTACATTGGTTGGCCTTATAATTTTTGGGCGAAATGTTCAATCACATAGTTACTTACTTGTGATTATTCTTTACTAGATAGAATGAGATCAAGCAGCTGCGGCTCTGTCACAGATACAGACATTTTCTGAAGCTGATATAAACTGAAATTTAAATGGATGGGATGGGTGGTCTCTGTCATTCCAGCTCCTTCGATCTCCTATATGTATACTAAAATGCAGCGAGAAGGAAGGATTAGTTCATGCTGACTCATCACCCTCCTGGGCCCACACTGAATCTGCAACAGCAAAATGCTGTACAACTCCCCTGTGATTCAGCAACCAACCAATAATTGAGCTAACGTCAAACGTTTACTATACTGTCCTACATTCAGAGATGGATCACGGAATTCAGCAGCAAGTCTTTGGCTAAAAGAGATGCAAGTGTAGGCGAGTTGGGGCCCATGATGGAATGTGTTTGCAGGCAGGAGACGGCAGTGCACATAAGTATTGCAGAGGTTGAGGCCTTGAGGGCCCCTGCATGTCGACGCTGTGTATGTGCTCCTACCTTCTAGACACTCCTCGCATAACAACAGGGTCAACTCATATACGTAAAGGAGCGTCAGCAAATTGAAGGTTGTTATCTGAGCTTAAATATTTCATGGTGGAGGTTGAGAGCAGCTCATACGTAAAGGATCCAGATGCATTTGGAACACTTTGAGATTCATTAATATTTTCACGCCACAAACAAAAGTCTGTTTTTACATACCTGGTGAACAAAATGAGCAAACTGTTACATTTAATAGTACAAAACAAAATGAGTCTTTTAAACAAAGGAAAAAAAAAAGAGCTCCTTTAGTCTTGAGTGAGCAAACTGTTTTGGTGGAAAATGAGCACTCACGAAAATATGTAGAGAAAAATACCAATGCGGCGCAACATGTATCTGATATCTTATCTTAATATTATTAGTTGGAAACATTAATGGAGCTTCATGTTAATCTTCATAAGATGCACTACAAAATTCTTGAAAAAAACAGAAATACATGCACCATCGGAGAAACTGGTTGTAGTCCCGGTTCCTACAACCGTGACTAAAGGTAAAAAAAGTATAAATGCGGAGATTTAAACTTGGAGCTCCTACTTCAGCTCTTGCACACATTACCATCTCAATTCCACCGTACATTTGACTTAAGACGAGAGCAGCTGCGGCTCTGTCTCAGATACAGGCATGTTCTGAAGCTGATGACATAAACTGAATGTGAATGGCTGGGATGGGTGGTCTCTATCATTTCCAGCTCCTTCGATCTCCTATACTGTAATTGTACTACTATTAAAATGCAGTGAGTAGGATTAGTTCATGCTGACTCCTCACCCTCCTGGCCTCCTGGCCCCAGACAATCTGCAACAGCAAAATGCAGTACAAGTCCCCTGTGATTCAGCAACCAACCAATAATTGAGCTAACGTCAAACGTTTATACTGCCCTGCCCTACATCCAGAGGTGGATCACGGAATTCAGCAGCAAGTGATGGGGCCCATGATGATGGGTAGGGGCCTAACCAGGTAGAGCGCCCTTTTCATGTTGACGCTGTGTATGTGCTCCTACGTTCTGGATACTCCTCGTAACAACAGGGGTCAACTCATACGTAAAGGAGCATCAGCAAATTGAAGGTTTATCTGAGCTTAAATATTTCTTGGTGGAGGTTCAGAGCAATTCAGGTATGTGGCGGGACGGATCTAGATGCATTTGGAACACTACTTTGAGAACACTACTGTGAGATTCATTAGTACTTTAATTTCGCGCCACAAACAGAAGTCTGTTTCTATAGTTGTATATGCCTAGTGAACTTTTTAACTTTCACCCTGAGCTTATCAGCACGGCTTATCAGCCGTGGAACAATGTTTTTCTCTCACAGCAAAACAACAACGGCCGGCTTATAAGCCGCAGAAACAGCCTGCAGAACAGGGTGTTTGTTTTGCTTACAGCTTTTCATTTCACAATAATAATGCTCTGATTCGAGTGTACTACTATCTTCTTCTATGCATCTCGGATGCACAGACTGGTGTATAAATATTTTGTTATGTTTAGGAAAGAAAATGAGTTTTTTTATAAAAAAAGGAAAAAGGAGTTTGTTTAGTTTTTGAGTGAGCAAAAACAAGCATTTGCACAAATGTGCAAAAAAAAACACCAATGTGCAGCATATACCTGGTATCTTATTCTTACTATTATTAATTAGAAATCTTAGTGGAGCCTCCACGTTAATTTTTATGAGATATACACTAAAATAAGATAAATTATAGAAATTCTTGAAATAAATAGAAAATATCTGGCTACCAATGTGGCATACTCTGATTATGGAAAGTAATCCCTTAGTTTTACATCTATATTACTCATTTCTACCATTATTAAAAGAATAAACTAAAATATTCTCTCAAATTATATCTAAATTACCAACATGTTTTATTATGGAAAGTTTAAATTACCAAAAATTAACCCCATATATTTCTCTCGTCTATCATCTAAATTACCAACATACTCCCTCCACCCTGAAATATAAGGAACTAAGTTTGTCCTAAGTCAAACTATAGTAACTCTGACCAAATTTATAGAAAAAATATTAACATCTACAAATACAAGAGGTATATTATAAAAATATATTCTATAATATATCTAATTAAGCTAATTTGAAGTTCTACTTATTTTTCTTCTTTTCTATATGTTAGTTAAAGTTACTATAATTTGACTTAGAACAAAACTGAATTCCTTGTAGCCCTGTTCGCTTAAACTTATCGGCCAGTGTTTTTTTCTCTCGCAATAAAACAACATCACTCGGCTTATCAGACGCAAAAACCATCAACCGAACAGCTTTGCACAAATGTTTTATTAGGCCAGAGGGAGTATTTCATTATACATGTTTGCGTCATGATGTAGATCAAGCATAGTTGTTTTGCATGAGTGACAATATAGATTTCTATATTTCAACAAATGAAAAAAAATGCTCCCTTAATTTCATATACAACGGCACTAACTATTCATTTAAAGTTAAATTGATATTTAGACAGTAATTTATATAAGTTGTTACTTTTGATCTTATATACATTTTGTCAGAAACATTATCATCCATCCATAATGAGAATAGTTATAAACACTCGATTTTTGTATAGAAAAAAAATACAACTTGATGCAGCGGCTGTGGCGGACAGTATAGTGATTCTGTGAGAGGCTATTGATGTGCGCGCCTGTTCAACTGCTTCTATAAGCTTTCGATGCTGGCGGTCAGTGTAGTGATTCTGTGACAGGCAGCTGTTGATGCAGCGGCTGTGGCGGCTGCAAAACCACCTGCTGAACAGGCCCCCGGAAGTTAACATCTTAAGTGGAAGAGATTAGTACAAACAAAAGGTGGTCATGGTCTCCTTGGTATTTTTTTAAATTTGCTTGGAGGAAACGATGCTTTAATATTTAACATCATTCTAGTAACTAATAGAATGGAACCATAGACCTAATAATATCATTAATTTTGAAGAAAATACAAACGAATAATTTTAATCAAAAAGTGCAATAAAGGGGCAGACACAGTGCCAGAGGCTCCCACACGAGTGGGGTCTGGGGAAGGGAATAACCGAAGCAAAGTCTTACCCCCGCAGAAATTCTGCAGAGAGACGGCTTCGAACCCAGGACCTGGTGACTCAACGAGCTAGCACTCGCCAACTGCACCAGGCCTGCCCTTCTAATCAAAAAGTGCAATAAACACATGATTTTGAACTTAATATGCAGATAAAAACTTATAGCAACTAATAAAATAAAAATAAAAATCTATTCTCACATGACTATACCTAGTACGACTTAAGCTAAAGTTCCGACTTTTTTTAGAAAGAACGGCAAAAGCTTTGCCACAATTTCTATTAGACGGAAAAAAAACAAGTGGTAGTCTATTTTTTTAATAGAAGCTGGCAGGAAAATCATACAACTAAGGAGAGTGCCTTCACTCATCCTACACAACTTTGATACAACTGTCACAACTCAAGCCAACACTTAACTTGATCGAATTGACCTAACTAACAACAGCTAGCTACCCAGCTAAGACACCTCAATTAGAAAAGATAAATTGGAGGACCGAGCACCATCATCCTTGGAAGCACATAGCACCATCACCCTTAGGGAAGCGCCATGACAGACGGCAAGAGGTCCACAACAAAAACTAGATTGTCTAGCAAAGCCTTCAAGAAGGAAACGACGCCAAGAGCGTCGACAAGTTAGCCCGTTGAAGGAAGGTTTTCACCTGCGAAATCCAGCACGGTAAGAGAAGAGGTAGAAAAAGGACGCCTTCAAGGAGGGCACGGTGTCCGCAGACGTTGTCATTCAAGCTTTCACATCGACCTCATGCAACCTCCACACCCACCGCCGCCGGAGACCCACAGAGATAGCCTGACCCGAGAAATCCAGCCCGAGCAAGGGAGAAGGCAGGCAGGAGAAGAGGCCCGGGACGAGAAGAAGCCCTAGTTGCCCAGCCCACCACCATCTCAACCCCAGCCGAGCGGTCCCAGCATCAGTCCCACCTAAGGCTGGACGAAAAACTCGAAGCTCGTTAGCTCGCTCGACTCGTGGCCGGCTCGGCTCAGCTCGGCTCGGCTCGTTATGATAACGAGCCGAGCCGAGCCAGGATTTTAGCTCGTTAGCTATAACGAGCCAACTCGAGCTAGCTCGTGAGCCGCTCGCGAGCCAAACGAGCCGTAGTTTTAGGGAAAAAGTCATCATAACTTATATTGGTTTTGTATTACTTCATGTCTTGTACTTCACAAATGGATGATATGTTAGCTCATATGAATATTTTATTCGATTTAAGGTTATTAATATATTATTTTTATATTATTAATATTTTTAAGCTTTAGATAAATGCAAATATTATATTTTGTATATTTTTTATACCTGGCTCGCGAGCCTAACGAGCCAGCTCGAGCTCATAACGAGCCGAGCCAAGCTGGCTTTCTGGCTCGTTAAGATAACGAGCCGAGCCGAGCTAGCTCGTTATCCTAACGAGCCAGAACGAGCCGAGCCGAGCCGAGCCAGCTCGGCTCGCCAGCCTTAGTCCCACCGCCCAGAGCCTCGAGCAGCCCGTTACGAACTTCCGCTGTCAACACGCAATATAGAAAGAAATCTTAATTTGCATAGGATGGGAATGCCGTTCTGTCGTTTCTTAGACGAACAAGATAATAGTAGCATGTAAATGCAAAGTATCACTCGGATATATCTGTGCTATTTCAACTGGTAACCTAGTACAGTTAGTCAGTTATAACGTGCCACGTCATCGAGGCATAGTCAACGATGTCGCGCGTGACATCTCGCTACAGCGACAAGCTGCGTACCTCATTCGCTCGCTCGTGTGCATTTTCCTGCACTTCTGTAATGCACGTAACGTCAGTATAGGGTACGTGATGCCCGCGCCGCACCGCACCGCCCAGTCCGTGCATTTTGGTACTATCTTCGTTTTCGTTTATTTAGCGTCGAACTTTTACTATAGCAATTTTGACTATATATTTTTTCTGTAAAAGATTTTAGATACATCAAGTTTTCATATATATATATATATATATATATATATATATATATATATATATATATATATATATATATATATAGGGAGAGTATACTCTATAGCTAGCTACAAAATAAGTTATTTTGTAGCCACCTCTATTTACGATAATTTTATATACTAATTTACGATAATGTCAGTATATATTTACGATAGTTGAATTACTATAACACATGGGGATATTTACCATAATATTATAGTAAATCACATAGTAAGGAGTTACTATAATCTCGTAAATTAGCATAGCAATTATCGTAACTCAAAGTGGCTATAGAATAAGTTATTCCGTAGCCAGCTGTAGGGTAATAGTTATATATATATATATATATATATATATATATATATATATATATATATATATATATATATATATATATATATATATATATATATATATATATATATATATATATGAAAAAAACGAAAACGGAGGGAAGTACAGGCCATTCGCTCAGGGCGTGCTGCACCGCGTCTCGAACCTCTGCAGACACTGCATGTCGCCTACCGCACGTACACGACGACGCCATCACGCTCCAGACGCTTCTCGGAGAAAAAAAAAGAAAAAGAAAAGGGCCCGCCACCTTCGTCCGCACCGCTCCGGCCCGCGCCTATATATCGCCATGGAACCCGCTCCGTTCTTCTCAGCGACCTCGGCCAGCCAGCTAGAGCTAGCATAGAGAACAAAGCCAGCCATACACCATCCGAGCGAGAGAGCGACCCTCCGATCGTTCTTGACCATCGCGTTGCCAATGGCGCCGCCTAACGAGTCGAAGCCCACGCCCAAGGTCGCCCCCACTGCCGCCGCTGCCACCGGCACCATGACGGCAGCCAAGGCCGCCAGCCCGTCGTCGTCCCCGCCGCCCTGCCTCTTCACGCTGCGCGGCGGCGAGCTCACCGTGGGCGGCGGGACCGGCAAGGCCGCGGCCGTCGCGCTCCTCACGGGCGTGCCGGGGAACGTCACGCTGACCCCGTCCGCCGAGGCCTTCGACCCCACCACCACCACCAAGGCGTCGTCGTCGGACGCGCCGCGGGAGCTGGTCAGTCACGCCGCCGCGAACGCGAGCCGGGGCGCGTTCCTGGGCTTCACGTTGCCTTCTCCGGCGAGCCGCGCGCCGTGCCGCGTCGGCAGCATGCCCGGCCCGCGGCGGTTCCTGAGCGTGTTCCGGTTCAAGACGTGGTGGAGCACGGCGTGGGCGGGGCGGCAAGGCCGGGACCTACAGATGGAGACGCAGTGGGTGCTCCTCGAGGTGCCCGAGCTCGCCGGCGCCGGCGCGGGGTACGTGTTCGTCCTCCCGCTCGTGCAGGGGAGCTTCCGGTCCGCCATCTTCCCTGGGGAGGACGACGGCGTCGTCGTCTGCGCCGAGAGCGGGTCTGCCGCCGTGACGGGCACTGATTTCCGCCGCGTCGTCTACGTGCATGCCGGCGACGATCCATACAGGGTCATGCAGGAGGCTTACCTCGCCGCCAGGGTGCACCTCGGCACGTTCAGGTTGGTACTTGCAAGTACAAAATTTGGTTCCTTTGTGCATCTACTATAAGGGCCACGTGTGATGTGAGCTGTGTCAGTCTCGACCCTTGATTTCACGATCGGACGGCTGTGATTAACTCTGGACCTGGAACGCGCGCCGCGCCGCACCGCAGGTTGATCCAAGAGAAGGCGTTGCCGCCGATGGCGGACCGGTTCGGGTGGTGCACGTGGGACGCCTTCTACCTCACCGTCGACCCGGCGGGGGTCTGGCAAGGCGTGTCGGAGTTCGTGAACGCCGGCGTGCCTCCGCGGTTCCTCATCATCGACGACGGCTGGCAGAGCGTGAACCGCGACGACGACCCGCCGCAAGAGGACGCGCGGGGACTCGTGCTCGGCGGAGACCAGATGACCGCGCGCCTCTACCGCTTCGACGAGTGCGCACGCTTCCGTGGGTACAGGGAGGGCGCCCTGATCCGCCGCCCGCCGGAGCTGTTCTACGATAAGAGCATGCCTAAGGGCATCGTGCGCAAGGCCGCGGAGATCGAGAACGCCGGGAAGGCGAAGAAGAAGGCGGCGCAGGGCGGTGCCACCGACCTATCTTGCTTTGACGACAAGATTGCGCAGCTGCGGCGAGAGCTCGACCAGCTGCTCGTGCAGAGGGACGCCATGCTGGCGAAGTTCGGCGACGACGACGGCGACGGTGATGTGGGGTTGAAGGCGTTCCTGAAGGACATGAGGCGCAGGTTCCCGGGACTGGACGACGTGTACGTGTGGCAGGCGCTGTGCGGCGGGTGGGGCGGGGTGCGCCCCGGCGCGACGCACCTGGACGCGCGCGTCGTGCCGGCGCGGCCGTCGCCGGGTCTGGCCGGCACGATGGAAGACCTCGCCGTGGACCGCATCATCGAGGGCGGGATCGGGCTTGTGCCCCCGGACCAGGCCGCCGACCTCTACGAGTCCATGCACTCGTACCTCGCCGGCGCGGGCGTCACCGGCGTCAAAGTCGACGTCGTGCACACGCTGGAGTACGTGTGCGAGGAGCACGGCGGGCGCGTCGACCTCGCCAAGGCCTACTACGACGGGCTCTCCAGGTCCGTCGCCAAGAACTTCGCCGGCACGGGCATCATCGCCAGCATGCAGCAGTGCAACGACTTCTTCTTCCTGGGCACGCGGCAGGTGGCCATGGGCCGCGCCGGCGACGACTTCTGGTTCGAGGACCCCAACGGCGACCCCATGGGCGTGTTCTGGCTGCAGGGCGCGCACATGGTGAACTGCGCCTACAACAGCCTGTGGATGGGGCAGTTCATCCGCCCGGACTGGGACATGTTCCAGTCCGACCATGCCTGCGCCGCCTTCCACGCCGCGTCCAGGGCCATCTGCGGCGGCCCCGTCTACGTCAGCGACTCCCTCGGCGGCCACGACTTCGCCCTGCTCAGGAGGCTCGTCTTCCCCGATGGCACCGTGCCAAGGTGCCTGCACTGTGCTCTGCCCACCAGAGACTGCCTCTTCAAGAATCCGCTCTTTGATCAGCAGACCGTCCTCAAGATTTGGAACCTCAACAAGGTCAGTTTTTTTTAATGTACCATACCATTTCTTACACTATGCATTTTGTTCAGATTTGTTGGAATCTGAACAAGGCACAGACACATTCGCCGATAGTTGATCAAAATATGTCCAAATATTTCGATCAGTTACTAGTAATTGCGATGAAAAGTACAGTTCCGACCGGATCCATGGCGATGGGGACATGGGGGTGGTGTCCTATTGCTTTCATGGAGGCATCAACTTTTATTGCATTTCATAGATTTGCTGCCCGCTCTTAATGTCTACTAGCGACGGCGGCATCAGGGACGGTGCATGCATGCTTTCAGTTCTTGAATTATTGGTTTTGACAACTAGGATCCCATGTGGCATGTAATGCCATCAGAATTCTGAAACTGTCCAAATTAACTTTTTGCAGTTTGGAGGGGTCATTGGGGCATTCAACTGCCAGGGAGCCGGGTGGGACCCCATGGAGCACCGCGTCCGAGGCTACTCACACTGCTACAAGACGGTCTCCGGCGATGTCCAGCCTGCTGACGTTGAGTGGGGCCATAGGGAAGACACGTCCGCCATGGCGAAAGCTGCATCATACGCAGTCTACCGATGCCAAACAGAGGAGCTCCTCCTGATGACACCAGATTCAGAACCCATCCAGTTCACCCTCCAGCCATCGTCCTTTGAGCTCTTCACGTTTGCCCCGGTCACAACCATCGGTGGCGGTGCCACCAAAGCACGCTTTGCGCCGATCGGGCTGGTTGACTTGCTGAATTGTGGAGGCGCCATCGTTGATGTTCAGCACGGCAGTGGAGGCGAGGTGAGGATGAAGGTGAAGGGGGAAGGACGGCTACTGGTGTACTCTGACGATGCACCGAAGAAGAGCCTGGTGGATGGCTGTGAGGCTGGATTTGAATGGGAAAATGGCGGGAAGCTGATGGTCGATGTGACGTGGAACCAGGAGAAGGATGGTGTCTCTGATGTGGTCCTCTATTTCTAGGAGAAGACAGATTCTGTGTTGTTATGCTGATGGAAGCAACAATGCTTGCAAGTTGCAGCTGTTAATTCTTTTCCAGTTTTTTTTTCTGATTTTGTATGGTGTGATAAACTTAGTTTATTAATTGTGTGGAATTCTGTACAGTTTCAAAAAGAAGTTAATTAATTTGAAGAAATTTTGTAACGGCTTTGCTCTGCAATGGGTACCTTCTACTCTACCTGGATTTTGCTTATAGTTGTAGTGGTCAGGGCCGGAAGTTCTTCCTTATTCTGGAAGAAAACTATGGATGTGCATCGTTTCATAATTTTTGGAAACCTCTAAGTAGGTTTTTTGGAAGGGTTTCCATGATTGCTCTGAGAGGGTGGTTTGCACCTAATATTTTATTATTCACACATGTCCCAACCTTAGAGCCTAAGCTCTTGTGGTTGAACTCTGGTGCCCACAGGGAGTCAGGGCTCACACAGAACACTTGCTGTACAACACTGTGCAGGGCCATGTGCTGAGTGGATGCATTCCGGTGAGTGTAAAAACACTCCACACCTCCACTAAGCACTCCTCTCAAACCTTTTTCAAATGGCTAACTCATTAGGGTCTCTCAAAGGATGACAAACACCTTTAGCACTGATTTAGCATTTTCAAAACATTTTTCAAAGGTTTTTCACCTATGTATCAAACCACGGCTTGTATCTAAATGCAACACATGTTAGACTCACGAGTGGCACTAGGTAACTGTTATGTAAAACACTTCTGACCCTCTTGATAGTATGACTATCTATCCTAAACATGGGCAATGCACTTCTCTAAACACCTAGGCCGGTGAAATGAAATGTCCTATATTTGACACCTTTGCTCCAGCTCAGGTTTGTCACAACACAACCTATGTGATGCTTCATTTTTGACAAATAGAATTTCATCACTAATTCATCACAAAATGTTCTTTATGACGAATATCACTCCTACGGTGACAAAAATTGTTCGCCCTGTATGTTCACATCCCTACTAGTGATATCTCTAAAATAAAGTGAAGGATATAGCATTCTTATGACATTTCATTCAAATGAAGTCCATACTATGTTATTTCATTTCACGCTATAAGTACTTTCTATAATTCCCCTACGTCCTCATCGATATAATTTTTTAAGGTGGTACTAAACCAAACCAACTATACCACACATGGCCATAGCTATTTACGTTCACCCGTCTTAATGTGCTATTGGAATCTTACATGTATAGCTAAGGGTTCGATAAGACCATGTGTCTAAAGTATACTAATTACAGCTCAGCTCCTTACGAGGAATGAACCCATATGCGTATAACACATCACTTGTATTTAGTACTCAGTTTGTCAAAAAAAGATCAACCTAGAGGTGCTTTGTTTAGGATGACATACATTGTATCTCTCACCTTCCTAAATTTCCAATGTCATAATAAACCTAACAACTAAAACCCTTGTTATATGGGCAAACTACACAACTACTACAGCCTCCTAAGTCCTAATGTACCGTGTATTACAGCTATCTTCCATTACTGATTTTAGAGCCATTTTTCTTTTCTAGTAAATGAAACCAAGAAATACAAATTAAAATTACAAGCCAAGATTATCTGCTTGATTTCTTTGACCACTACCACTATGAGCGCTATCCAAAGTATTAGGCTATCGTCTACACAGGCTAATTACAAAAGCCAGACATAATTTGCTTGGTAGTGTTAGTTCCTGCTAAAAGACAAGACACTACAATTTTTTTTCAAATTAAACTTACTTCTTTTGGAACAATACAAATTTCACACAATATGAAAAAACATAATACATTTGTTACTCCATATGTATCAAAATAAAAAAGGGTGAAAAGAATTAATAGTTATGTATCAGAATAAAAAAGGGTGAAAAGAATTAATAGTTGCAACCATTGTTGCTCTTATGAGCATAGGCGCATAGCTGCGCACATCTCTCCTCCTAGAAACAGAAGAGCAGACACCATCCTTCCCCTGCTTTTGAAACAATACAAATTCCACACAACACAAATAATAGAGTAATAAGTTTTTCACACCATGTATGTATCATAAATAGCCATGTCTCCATGAGCATAACAACATGGCATCTCTCTTCTTCTAGAAACAGAAGACTACATCAGAGACACCATCCTTCTCCTGTTTCCACGTCACATCGACCAACAGCTTCCCGCCATTTCCCCATTCAAATTCAGCCTCACAGCCATCCACCAGGCTCTTCTTCGGTTCCAGATCAGAGTACACCAGTAGCCGTCCTCCCCCCTTCACCTTCATCCTCACCTCATCTCCACTGCTGTGCTCAACATCAACGATGGCGCCTCCACAGTTTAGCAAGTCAACCAGCCTGATCGGCGCGAAGCGCGCTTCAGCGGCACCACAGATCGTTGTGACCGGAGCAAATGTGAAGAGCTCAAAGGACGATGGCTTGAGGGTGAACTGGATGGGTTCTGAATCTGGTGTCATCAGGAGGAGCTCCTCGGTTTGGCATCGGTAGACTGCATATGATGCAGCTTTCGCCATGGCAGACGTGTCTTCCTTCTGCCTCCACTCAACATCGGCAGGCCGGACGTTGCCGGAGACTGGCTTGTAGCAGTGTGAGCAGCCTCGGACACGGTGCTCTGCTGGGTCCCACCCTGCTCCCTGGCAGTTGAATTCCCCAATGACCCCTCCAAACTGCAAAATTTGGACAGTGTCAGAACTCTGATGGCACAACATGCCACTTGGAATCTTAGGCTGTGTTTAGATCCGAATTTTGGAGTGCCAAAATACACTGTAGCATTTTGTTTGTATTTGGTAAAAATTGTCCAAATATTGACTAATTAGGCTCAAAACGTTCGTTTCGCAAAGTACAACCAAACTGTGCAATTAGTTTTTGATTTTATCCACATTTAGTACTCCATATATGTATCGCAAGTTTGATGTGAGCAACAAAATTATGTTGTACAAAATTATAATCAAGGACTGCAGGAACAAAATTTAGTACTTGTCAAGATTATGTGAGCAACAAAATTTAGTACTTGTCAAGAGCAACAGTTCAAGGACTGCAGGAGATATTTATGTTGTACAAAATTATAATCAAATATCTTAGTTAAGTCAATTTGAGGTGGAAGCATACAGTAAGAAATGGTATTAAAAAAAACTGACCTTGTTCAGGTTCCAAATCTTGAGGACGGTCTGCTGATCAAAGAGCGGGTTTTTGAAGAGGCAGTCTCTGGTGGGCAGAGCATAGTGCAGGCACCTGGGCACGGTGCCATCGGGGAAGATGAGCCTCCTGAGCAGGGCGAAATCGTGGCCACCGAGGGAGTCGCTGACGTAGACGCGGCGTGGAAGGCGGCGCAGGCATGGTTGGACTGGAACATGTTCCAGTCCGGGCGGATGCACTGCCCTATCCACAGGCTGTTGTAGGCGCAGTTCACCATGTGCGCGCTCTGCAGCCAGAACATGCCCATGGGGTCGCCGTTGGGGTCCTCGAACCAGAAATCGTCGCCGGCGCGGCCCATGGACAGCTGCCGCGTCCCGAGGAAGAAGAAGTCGTTGCTGTGCTGCATGCTGGCGATGATGCCCGTGCCGCCGAAGTTCTTGGCCACGTACTTGGGGTGCGTTCACTTGGTGAAAAGTGAGTGAAAAGTTACTGTAGCACCTTTTGTTATTATTTGGCAAAATTTGTCCGACCATAGACTAACTAGGCTTAAAAGATTCGTCTCGACATTTACAGACAAACTATGCAATTAGTTATCTTTTTTACTTACATTTAATGCTCAATGCATGTGTCCAAAGATTCGATGTGATGGGTGGAAGAGAAAATATTTTGGGTTTGCATAGGAAGTGAACACACCCTTGGAGAGCCCGTCGTAATAGGCCTTGGCGACCTCGACGCGCCCGCCGTGCTCCTCGCAGACATACTCCAGCGTGTGCACGACGTCGACATTGACGCCCGTCACGCCCGCGCCAGCGAGGTACGAGTGCATGGACTCGTAGAGGTCGCCGGCCTGGTCCGGGCACACCAGGTGGATCCGGCCCTCGATGATGCGGTCAACGGCGAGGTCCTCCATGGTGCCGGCCAGCCCCGGCGACGGCCGCGCCGGCACGACGCGCGCGTCCAGGTGCGTCGCGCCGGGGCGCACCCCGCCCCACGCGCCGCACAGCAACCCGGTTACTATTTATATTTACTAATATATGCAGGGACGAAGCTAGGAAAAAATTTAGGAAGGCCTGAGTTCACGGCGAACTCACGAGGCTATACATATATTGTCTTCCACTGTATCAACAATCATCCTTATGCATATATGAAATAAATGGTTATATATATTATATGTCCATCTTTTATACCTGTAAGGTCCAAATGGCTAGAGGGGAGGTGAATAGCCTATTTAAAAATCTACAAGCTTCACTAGACAACCACGTTAGTATAAAAGATGGCTATGCTAATTCTAGCACTAGCTCAACTACACTATGCAATCCACCTATACAATTCTAATGAAGCAAGGCTATGATCTCTAATACACACCAACAAGGCTAAGTCACTAAGCTACTTACTCCTATGTGATAAAAGCTACACAAAGCAAACTATACTAGAACTAGTACAAGAATGTAAAGAACAAGTGACTTGATTCTTATACAACGATGTAGAGAAGTAATGCACTCGAAGAATCAATCACAATGATCAACCACAAGAGAAATCCTCGGCAAAGGGATGACACAAGATTTTTTACCGAGGTTCACTTGCTTCCCGGCAAACTACTCCTCGTTGTGGCGATACACCCACTTGTCGGTTCGCGAGCTAATCGACTATCAAGAGTCGAGCCCTCGGCGGGTGCCGCACAACCGCACACAAGATGGGGATCCTTTAAGCCACGAGCTCCACTAGAGTATCCAATTTGCGAACTCCCGCGGGGAAGGATCAAGAACCCCTTACAACACTCGGTGAGGGCTCCAACAATCTCCAATTGCGAGCTCAATCATCTCCGCTGCTCCAAGCCGTCTACCGTGTCTCGAAACACGGAAGAGTAACAAGAAATCCGCAGCAACTCGAAGATCAAGTGCCTCTAGAAAGCAACTCTTGAGCAATGCACTTGAATCTCACTCAATCTCACTCAAGATGTGCAACTATACAAAGAGATGAGTGGAGGGGTTGTTCTCTAGCTCAAAGGATGTCTCTAGGTCTCAAAATGTGCAAGAGTTACCCTCAAACCCCGGACATCCTCTATTTATAACGAAGGGGTACGCAGTTAGCCGTTACGGACGACGCAGCGAAAATCGTGCTGACCGGACGCTCCGGTCAGGGTGACCGGACGCGTCCGGTCACTACACGACAGCAAGAAACAGTGCGCGTCAGAACTAGCCGTTGTCCTGACCGGACGCGCTCAACCGTTTGACCGGACGCGACAGTGCCAGCGTCCGGTCGCGTTCCAGTAAGCTCCCGTTGAGACCGGACGCGTCCGGTCGCACGTGACCGGACGCGCCGCGCGTCCGATCGACACTACGCTTCGCTCTGCCCCTCTGGACGCCTGACCGGACGCTCCGGTTCCGTGAGGGACCGGATGCGCCGGTCGTGCGCTCTACTTCTACGCTCAGGTGAACTGACCGGACGCGCTGGTCAGGCCAGACCAGCGTCCGGTCACAAACCCTAGTGCCCGCGCCGCGTTGAACTGACCGGACGCGTCTGGTCAAACCGAGACCGCGTCCGGTGCAGCGTCCGATCGCCGTTTTTCAGTGAAAAACAATTCGGACTTTCGCCACCTTTTCTCGCCTCCGGCACAATAGAAAATAGGCTTTTCATTTCCTCGAAAACGCCTGAATCCCGCGCTCGCACGCTCGGCGGGAGGGAGAGCGAACCCCAAACCCCTTATTACCGCTCAAACACCACCACCTTCGCAAATGTGCTAACACCACCAAGTGTACACCACCACGTGCATGTGTGTTAGCATTTTCACAAATATTTTTCAAGGCGTTATGTTAGCTCTTTACTAGATCCTAATGCAAATGCTCAAGACATTGATCTAGTGGCACTTGATTCCCGAGCTAACCGTGATTGCCCCTCTTGATAGTCGGCTATGTATCCTAAACCCGGTCAATCACTTCTCTACTCATCTTAGACCGGTAAAAGGAAAACCCTATGGTTATACCTTTGCCTTGCGCTCATAGACCCTTCTCCTCCACTTGATCATCATGTCCATCATATTATGTGCATCTCCACCATGATCATCATTTCATGTTCATGCACCATTTCTTTGTGATCTTGTGGCTACCACTTCTTGCCACGTACACCTTCATCACATGTGTTGCTTATGCCTAACTCAAAACACTTAACACATGGCATTAGCAACTTGGTGTCATTAATTACCAAAACCAAACTTGGGCTTTCAATCTCCCCCTTTTTGGTAATTGATGACAACCATCACAAAGATATGAAATGAAATCAATTTTCAATTTCGATAGTATTAGCTCCCCCTACATATGTGCTTCCATGAGTTTGGTTCAATTGTGCACATATGTATGGATTTGAAATTTGGGAGAGTTACTACTATCTAATTGATGCTAGGGTATATAGAATGGACCTTTGAAGCGTGATACCAATCGGAGTTGCCTTTATATACCATCCTTAGCATCGATGTAGCTAGACACCACTTGTAATTCATCACTTGTAAAGATCACAAACACTAAAGTACCCCGTGAGATCAATATTATGAGCAAAGGTGTCTAGATTCCACTTGTAAAGCTACTCTCAACAAATCATCATTCAAGTTCTATTTCTAGCAATCACCATACAATCATGAATATGAATTTAAGCTTTACAATGCAACAATACATCATGTTAATGCACATTCAAATGCAACAAATAATTCATGAGCTTGCTCCCCCTACTTGTGTTCTCAATTTTTAATTGATCCCTTTCCAAAGTCATTCTCTCCCCCTTTGCAACTTAACTTTTTATCTTTGTGACTTTTCTATCTTTGTGACTTTTCTCTCCCCTTTGTCAACAATCACCAAAAAGGTGCCAATTTTAGTGAGAGTTAAGTCAATTAATATGAGGGAGTCCAAATTATGGTTCAATCTAGATCACTTGCCGAGAATATGTAATTCGGTTTGATCCAAGGACAAGCTTCTTCATACCTCATAAAGTATAAGGGTTATCTTGACCATGTTGAATTACACATCATGAGCTCACTTTCTAGATTCAACACTAGGTTTGCAAGCCCACAAACATGTCATATGCTACCACTAGATCAATCAAAACATAGAGGCAATAGTGGTACCATATATACATTAAACTCATTTGATTTTCATGAATGAACCTATTTGTCATGCAAATATGTCTATATGTTCTAAACATGTCCTTAGCAAAGTATGGATGATATGCCAAACAACTTTACCTTGCTATGTCGGAGGAGAGGCATGTCATATAAGAATGTGGGGGTGCACTCATTTCAAGTTAGAGAAGTCAAGTATGTTCAATTCATTCTTCAACTTGTAAAATCTCTTCTCATCAAGTGGCTTTGTGAATATGTCGGCTAATTGATCTTCGGTGCCAATGCTTTCAATGCTAATATCATCCTTTTGTTGATGGTCTCTTATGAAGTGATGCCTTATGTCAATGTGCTTCGTTCTTGAATGTTGAACCGGATTTTGAGTCATCTTGATAGCACTTTCATTGTCACAAAATAATGGCACATTCTTGAACTTGATTTCAAAGTCATTCAAGGTTGCTTTCATCCAAAGCAATTGTGCACAACAACTACCGGCACTAATGTATTCGGCCTCGGCGGTAGATAGTGCAACACTATTTTGTTTCTTTGATGACTATGAAACAAGAGACCTTCCAAGTAATTGACAAGTGCCACTTGTGCTCATTCTATCAATCTTGCATCCACCATAGTCGGAGTCCGAATATCCAATCAACTCAAAATTAGACCACTTTGGAAACCATAATCCAACATCATGAGTGCCCTTAAGATATCTCAATATCCTCTTGGTTGCTTTCAAGTGACTTTCTCTAGGTGAAGCTTGATATCTTGCACACTTGCACACACTAAACATCACATCCGGCCTAGAAGCGGTGACATATAGCAAACTTCCAATCATAGACCGGTATTGCTTTTGATCTACCATGTTGCCACTAGCATCAACACCCAATTGATCATTTGTGCCCATTGGTGTACTCATTGGCTTATCATCTTGCAATCCAAACTTCTTGATCATGTCTTTGATGTACTTGCCTTGACTTACAAAAGTGCCATTCTTCATTTGCTTAATTTGAAGTCCAAGAAAGTAACTAAGCTCTCCAATCATAGACATCTCAAACTCTTTTGCCATCATATTTCCAAACTCTTCACAAAAATCTTGATTGGTTGATCCAAAGATAATGTCATCCACATAGATTTGCAACACAAACAAGTCATTTCCAAGCTTCTTGGTGAAGAGAGTGGTGTCAACCTTTCCCATCTTGAACCCTTTAGAGAGAAGAAAGTCCCTCAACCTCTCATACCATGCTCTAGGTGCTTGCTTCAAACCATACAATGCCTTCTTGAGCTTGTAAACATGGTTGGGCTTCTTATCATTTTTAAAACCGGGAGGTTGCTCAACATAAACTTCTTCATTGATGTAGCCATTGAGAAATGCACTTTTGACATCCATTTGATAGAGCTTGATGTTGTGTGCACAAGCATATGCTAAAAGAATTCTAATTGCCTCTAATCTTGCAACCGGTGCATATGTTTCTCCAAAGTCAAGACCTTCAACTTGTGTGTAACCTTGTGCTACTAATCTTGCTTTGTTCCTCACAACCACACCATCTTGATCTTGCTTGTTTCTAAAGACCCACTTGGTACCAATCACATTGTAGTTCTTTGGCCTTTCAATAAGTTCCCAAACTTGATTTCTAGTGAAGTTGTTTACCTCTTCATGCATGGCATTTACCCAATCGGAATCTTTCAATGCATCTTCTATCTTCTTTGGTTCTTCAAGTGACACAAATGAGTAGTGCTCACAAAAAGATGCTAGCCTTGATCTAGTTTGAACACCACTTTGAATTCCACCAATGATTTGGTCCAATGGATGATCTCTTGCAATACTAGTAGGTTGGAGTATTGGGAGTTGATTGCTTCCACTTGTTTGACCTTGAACTTGAGCTTCATCATTAGTACCACTAGAGCTTGCTTGATTTGTATCAATTTGCACACTTTGGTTGATCACATGAATATCATCATCATCAACTTGCCTTGGCCTAACATCACCAATGTCCATGTTCTTCATTGCATTTGACAATTGATCTCCTCTCACATCATCAAGGTTTTGAGTTTCATTTTGAGATCCTTGGGTTTCATCAAACTCAACATCATGAACTTCTTCCAAGGTGCCATTTGTGAGATTCCAAACTCTATATGCTTTGCTTGTGGTAGAATAACCAAGTAAGAACCCTTCATCACATTTCTTTTCAAACTTGCTCAATCTAGTGCCTTTCTTGAGAATATAGCATTTGCAACCAAACACTCTAAAGTATGCAATGTTGGGCTTTCTTCCATTCAATAGCTCATATGGTGTCTTCCCAAGCTTCCCATGGCAATAAAGACGGTTGCTACAATAGCAAGCCATGTTGATAGCTTCACTCCAAAATGAATGACTCACATTGTATTCACTAAGCATTGATCTAGCCATGTCAATCAAAGTTATATTCTTTCTTTCAACTACACCATTGGATTGAGGAGTGTAGGTTGGAGAGAATTGATGTCCAATACCAAGATCATCACACAATTCATCAATTCTTGTGTTCTTGAACTCACTACCATTGTCACTTCTAATTTTCTTGATGGTAGTCTCAAACTCATTTTGCACTCTCTTGACAAAAGATTTGAATAGATCATGTACATCACTCTTGTCATAAAGAAAGAACACCCACGTGTATCTAGTGTAGTCATCAACAATCACAAAACCATACTTGTTGCCACCAATGCTAGTGTATGTTGTTGGCCCAAACAAGTCCATGTGCAATAGCTCAAATGTCTTTGATGTGCTCATTTCACTCTTACTAGGATGTGTATTTCCAACTTGTTTGCCGGCTTGACAAGCACTACATGGTTTATCCTTTTTAAAAGTCACATCTTTCAAGCCTCTAACTAAGTCATGCCTCAAAAGTTTGTTCAATTGTTTCATTCCAACATGACCAAGCCTTCTATGCCATAACCATCCTATACTAGATTTGCTAAGCAAGCATGATGTCAATTGTGTCTCACTATCATTGAAGTCAACCAAGTATAAACTACCATGTCTAAATCCTTTGAATATCAAATTTGATCCATCAACACTAAAGACTTCAACATCATCACTACCAAATATGCACTTGAAGCCAAGATCACAAAGTTGTGCCACCGATAAAAGATTGAAGTCCAAGCTCTCAACTAGCAATACATTAGATATGCTCATGTCATTTGAGATAGCAATTTTACCAAGCCCCTTGACCTTGCCTTTCTTATTGTTGCCGAAAGTGATAGCATCAAAACCACCATTTTGACTTGTATCAATTGATTTGAACATACATGAATCCCCGGTCATATGTTGAGTGCACCCACTATCAAGCACCCAATGCCTTCCTCCGGCTTTGTAATTGACCTACAAGATAAGATCAATTCTTTTTAGGTACCCAAACTTGTTTGTGTCCTCTAAGGTTAGTGACCAAGCTCTTTGGTACCCAAATGGCTTTCTTCTTTAAGCCCATCCATGGTGCACCAATGAACTTAGCATGAACACCATTTGTACCCTTGGTAAGTATATAGAAAGAATCAAACTTAATTGAGGATACATTAGCATTAGATTTCTTATTCATGCAATGTTGCTCTATGTGACCAACTTGCTTGCAACTTTTGCAGTAGCTACCATTGTTCTTCACAAAACGAGTCTTGTGAGGAGCAAAAGCGGCCTTGCCTTTCTTGGGGTTATAGCCCAATCCCTCTTTGTAGAGAGAAGCTCTTTGGCTACCCAAGCACATAAGCAAGCGGTCCTCACCACCATAAGCCTTAGCTAAGGTGTGATTGAGCTCTTTTACCTCCTTCTTGAGATTTTCATTCTCAACTATAAGTGTGGAGTCACAAGTGAAACCATCACTACTAGATGAGGATGATGTAGATGCGCTACATGAAGGGTTAGTGGGAGCAACAACAATAGGCTTATGACAAGATTCATCAATTATATCACATGATATGCCTATGTTGTAAGTTTTAGCTTTGTCAACATTAGTTGGCATGTTTTCACATTTTTCAACTAGAGAGGAATGAGCTTCTTCAAGCTTAGTGTGAGACTTTTGAAGCTTCTTATGGTCTACCTTTAGACTCTCATAAGATGCCCTAAGCTCATCAAGTTCTTGCATAAGGTTTTTCTTTTCCTTAAGCAAGCCCTTGCACTCCTTTCTAGATTCTTTAAAATGTTGAGTGCAATCTTCTAGCATAGTGATTAGTTCATCTTTAGTTAGATCATCATCATCACTATCACTATCACTAGCACTATCATGATCACTCTCATCTTCGGATGATACCTTAGCGGCCTTAGCCATGAAGCATGATGGAGTGTCAAATATGGAGCTCTTCTCTTGAATAGCAATGCTAGCATGCCCCTTCTTCTTGCTCTTGTTGTCATCCTCTTCATCACTTGAGGAATCATCACTATCCCATGTAGCAACATTAGAATCATTCTTTTTCTTATGAGAGCTCTCCTTCTTTTCTTGCTTCTTCTTTTGCTTCTTCCTCTCCTTCTTGATAGCATCTTCATCATCACTATCATAAGGACACTTTGCAATGAGATGATCCTTGCTATGGCATCTAAAGCATCTCATGGTATGCTCATTCTTCTTGGATGAGTTCTTCCTTCTTCTTGCAGAAAGCCTTTCTTCTTCATGAACTTGCCAAATTGCTTGACAAAGAGAGCCATCTTCTCATCAATGTCATCACTATCACAAGAGCTTGAGTCTTCTTCACTTGATGATTCAATCTTGGATTTGCCCTTGGATGTGGTGGCTTTGAATGCCACACTCTTCTTCTTCTCATCATCCTTCTTCTCACTTTCCTTCTTCTTTTTTTTGACCAACTCCTCTTTCTCATCATCTTCTCTATATGAATCATCGGTCATCACTTCTTGGAATACTTGTTGAGGAGTTGAATCCTTCAATGTAGTCCTCACTAGCACGGTGATCAATGTATCAAATCTCTTGGGCAAGCTTCTCAAGAACTTCATAGAGAATTGGTTGTCCTTGACCTCCTCACCAAGTGCCTTGAGCTCATTCATAATGACTTGCAATCTATGAAACATTTCCGGTACACTCTCATCTTCTTGCATCTTGAAGCTAGAAAACTTTTCTTGCAAGATATATGCCTTAGCGGTCTTTGTGCCTTCGGTGCCCTCAAATGTTTCTTCTAACTTGGCCCAAGCATCATGTGCAACTTCTATGTTCTTCACTTGCTCAAATGTCTTGTCATCTAATGCCTCATGAAGAGCACTAATGGCAATATCATTGCATTGGAGCTTCTTCTCTTCCACCGGTGTAGGTGCCTCCGAATTAGCAACCTCAAATTTTGTTTCGGTGACCTTCCACACTTCTCTATTGATTGACTTGAGGTGTGCGGTCATCTTAACCTTCCAATATGCATAATTTATGCCATCAAAGTGAGGTGCCTTCTTGGTGTTATTGATGTGCAAACTTAATTGAGCCATTTCTTCTTCACCGTAGGTTGTTAAGCCTCAAATAAACGGTGCCTCGGCTCCGATACCACTTGTAAGGTCCAAATGGCAAGAGGGGGGGTGAATAGCCTATTTAAAAATCTACAAGCTTCACTAGACAACCACGTTAGTATAAAAGATGGCTATGCTAATTCTAGCACTAGCTCAACTACACTATACAATCCACCTATACAATTCTAATGAAGCAAGGCTATGATCTCTAATACACACCAACAAGGCTAAGTCACTAAGCTACTTACTCCTATGTGATAAAAGCTACACAAAGCAAACTATACTAGAACTAGTACAAGAATGTAAAGAGCAAGTGACTTGATTCTTATACAACGATGTAGAGAAGTAATGCACTCGAAGAATCAATCACAATGATCAACCACAAGAGAAATCCTCGGCAAAGGGATGACACAAGATTTTTTACCGAGGTTCACTTGCTTCCCGGCAAGCTACTCCTCATTGTGGCGATACACCCACTTGTCGGTTCGCGAGCTAATCGACTATCAAGAGTCGAGCCCTCGGCGGGTGCCGCACAACCGCACACAAGATGGGGATCCTCCAAGCCACGAGCTCCACTAGAGTATCCAATTTGCGAACTCCCGCGGGGAAGGATCAAGAACCCCTTACAACACTCGGTGAGGGCTCCAACAATCTCCAATTGCGAGCTCAATCACCTCCGCTGCTCCAAGCCGTCTACCGTGTCGGGAAACACGGAAGAGTAACAAGAAATCCGCAGCAACTCGAAGATCAAGTGCCTCTAGAAAGCAACTCTTGAGCAATGCACTTGAATCTCACTCAATCTCACTCAAGATGTGCAACTATACAAAGAGATGAGTGGAGGGGTTGTTCTCTAGCTCAAAGGATGTCTCTAGGTCTCAAAATGTGCAAGAGTTACCCTCAAACCCCGAACATCCTCTATTTATAACGAAGGGGTACGCAGTTAGCCGTTACGGACGACGCAGCGAAAATCGTGCTGACCGGACGCTCCGGTGCAGCGTCCGATCGCCGTTTTTCAGTGAAAAACAATTCGGACTTTCGCCACCTTTTCTCGCCTCCGGCACAATAGAAAATAGGCTTTTCATTTCCTCGAAAACGCCTGAATCCCGCGCTCGCACGCTCGGCGGGAGGGAGAGCGAACCCCAAACCCCTTATTACCGCTCAAACACCACCGCCTTCGCAAATGTGCTAACACCACCAAGTGTACACCACCACGTGCATGTGTGTTAGCATTTTCACAAATATTTTCCAAGGCGTTATGTTAGCTCTTTACTAGATCCTAATGCAAATGCTCAAGACATTGATCTAGTGGCACTTGATTCCCGAGCTAACCGTGATTGCCCCTCTTGATAGTCGGCTATGTATCCTAAACCCGGTCAATCACTTCTCTACTCATCTTAGACCGGTAAAAGGAAAACCCTATGGTTATACCTTTGCCTTGCGCTCATAGACCCTTCTCCTCCACTTGATCATCATGTCCATCATATTATGTGCATCTCCACCATGATCATCATTTCATGTTCATGCACCATTTCTTTGTGATCTTGTGGCTACCACTCCTTGCCACGTACACCTTCATCACATGTGTTGCTTATGCCTAACTCAAAACACTTAACACATGGCATTAGCAACTTGGTGTCATTAATTACCAAAACCAAACTTGGGCTTTCAATACCATATTTCATGTGAAAATACAATACTTCAGAGTGCTCAAGTTAATAATTAGATAGAAAAAGGGCACTTATAGTGTATAAAAATCTTGGATGTAGTTAAGCCCTCTTATCTAAACCTGTTATATTTATTACTATAATATTCCCATTTGACAAATTTCTTCTAAATGTAGAATTGTAGATATATAAGTATACAACCAGTTCCTCTAAATTACAAAGAACGCAACTAGTATCTTTATTATTGTATCATAAATCAAATCAAGTTGTGAACTTCTCGTTTCTTACAGGAAATCGGAGCTAATTAGAGGAACTGCATTAATTAATATACCTTGATTATTGCTTGAGTGGACGAGTACCGATTCCAAGTGCTGAGTGATGTATGCATGCACGGACGTTTAAGCCCAGGTGCCCAGCAAGCAGCACCCTGCCCACGCCCCTACGTCTCGCCCAACAGGCCACGCTCGCTACTCGGTGAACTGGGCCTGGGCCTTATTAGGTCGAAACAAAGCCTATCAGACCAGTTGCGACACAAGGAAAAGGTTTATATTATCTAAGTGGCCCATTTCGTGAATAGAACGCCATCTTCAACCTTGAGACAGACCGATTCAGCGACCTCAGCCCCGGCTACCTTACAGCCATGGCAGAAATTTCTTGCAGGGGCTCAGGAGGGGCTCTATGGGCTCGGCGGCAGTAGGGGGGGCTCGAGCCCCCCTTGCCCCACCGCTAGCTCCGTCCCTGAATATATGAATGAATAAATATCAAAATACATGCTATTGGATGATTTTTAGCATTTTGACGAAGACAATCAAATATATATTAGTAAATGATGTGGTTTGCTAATGTGAATAGCTTGAATGAAAACATAATAGCATGTGCTAGTGGAAGTTGACGTGGACACTTTGCATGGAGGGATAATTACATGTGCTAGACAGTGGAGTATTCTAGTGGAAGCTGATGTGGATACTATGCATAGCAGGATAAATTATTAATAGGATTTTGCTTTATATGAGCTATAGATTTATAATATGTGGAATAAATAAAAAATGATGTACTTAATCATTAAGAAATGTACATAATAAAAAGGATAAAGAACATGGAAAAAAGTAAATAAAAAAATTATTTGATAAAAATAACCGGTGCAAGACTGTGAAAGAAGAACTCAACGGCATTTTGGTGGACAAAGACAAAGATTTAAAGGAAATAAATCAAACAATGGGTAGAATAAAAAGTGGTGCAGGTCGTTAGAAACAGTAATTATGAAAATATATAATGGGTGAAATAAATGAAAAATAATATGTACTTTCTTAATCACGGAGAAATGTAAATAAATAAAGATTAGTAAAAACGGACGAAGAATGTGGAAAAAAGTAAATAGAAAAATTACTTAATAAAAAATAGACGGTGCAAGATCGGAAAGAAAGAACATCTCAATAGCAGCACGGGTATGGTGTTCAAAAAAATAGCAGCACGGGTGGACAAAGACAAAAAAACAGTATGTACATCGTTCAAAACGGTGTGAGAGGAGGGGTGGGAGTAGCGATGAAAACGGACGGAAACGGACGGAAAAACCATATTTCTACTTCCGTTTCTATATTTGTTGGCGGAAACGGGATCGGGTTCGGAAAATACGGGTTCGAAAACGGAATCGGAATATGCGGACATACGGAAACGAACAAATACGGATGGAGAGCCGGAAAATTAAATTAAGATTACATAATATAATATTCTCAAAGTATACATATATAAAGTCATGTAATAATATATACAAAGTTTAATATTCGTTTACATGCTATATACGTGAACATAACAGGCATATTTGGTGATTCGTAGTTATATTAACATAACATAAGGACATGTAATTGTTGAACATGTTGAGTATAGATTGAAAACGGGATAAAAACGGAATAAATACGGGTCTATTCCATATTAAAACGGGATTACTCGGAAACGGACGGAAAACACCATTTTCTACTTCCGCAAATACGAAAACGGGATCTCGCAAATACGGAAACGGACGGAAAAATATAGAAAATGGAACGGGACGGTACGGGAAAAATTCCGTCCGTTTTCATCCCTAGGTGGGAGACACGGACAGCACATGGGTGGTCCCCGCACGCAGTGGGTGCTGCTGTACTGCTGCTGCAGTACTTGAAAATTGTGATGCATGAAAGAAAAATAGGAATACAGATCGAATACAGAGAAAAGTAAAGGGTGACATAAATCTCGAGAACCTCAATGGGCGTTAGAGATAGCATGTGCTCAGCACGCATGTGCTACGAGACATTTTCGAGAGACGGAGGTCCGGCTGACAAGCTCGTAGCTTCTTACACCCACCACTACTAGTCTACTACGGAGTACTTCCCTCGTCTTGCGTGCCTAAGCAGTCAACAAAGGACATGTTCATACTACGAAGGTACAGTAAATGTTTTTCCCGAGTCCTACTTGACTGCACAGGACGAGATCCATATGCCATCTGAGTTTGTGAAAGAAAAGAAGTTCTAAATTTCAAGTGTCCAATTCCACTTGAGTTCGCATCAATGGGGACTGCCTAGTCCACATTGGCAAAACGATAATTTCAAAGCAAAATATCAGAGTTCCTTTGTTCCCTTGATGTGTTCAATAATGTTTCATCAGTCCTTTTTGAATATTATTATAGTTTGTAACGACACATACTGCAAGATGGTACTCGTTTCAAAAAGACAAACTAGTTTACGGTGTTAATTAGCGTAACGGATGTTGTATAGAAGCCAAGCATTTTTTGAAAAAAGATGAGAAAAAATATATTCATTAAGACAGGAGCAACAAAAAAGAAGCCCAGCATTTTTTGAGAAAAGATGAGGAACAAAATATTCATTAAGACAGGAGAAACAAAAAAAAAGCCGTTGAAAACAAAATACTTTTCATAGAAAAGGGGAAAAAATTCGTGGAAAGAATGTACTTAATGACAGATGAGAAAATATATTACTGTGCCAAAATTGGAGGGAGTTGAAAAGGTTGCTGTGTACGGTAAGGAATAAAGCATGGGGCAGAGGTAAAAGCAGTCGAGGGATGGGAATAAAGACAAAGGAATCTAACTACTAGTGAGTGGGAATGGAGGCCCTGGTAAACGGGAGGGAATGGGATGTTCTGGGAACGGCATTGGACCAGAGCGCGAATCTCGGAGCAACACTGGCGGCAGGAGATATCGTATGCGGCCGCTACGGTTTGTGGCTATGACTTTGCCGCACAGCCAGTGGGTTATTCAGGCCTTTGTGTAGTTCTCACCCAAAAACTTTACAATTTATCTCATCAAATGTTTAGACTCATGCATGAAGCATTAAATATAGGTAAAAAAATAATTAATTACACAGTTTGTATGTATTTTACGAGACAAATCTTTTAAGTCTAATTAATCTATAATTGGACACTAATTACTATAGTTACACATGTGCTACAGTACCTCAATAACTTTATAGCCCCTGAACTAAACACGCCTTTGGTACAAATGACTGACGGTGTGCAGTTCAGTAAATTTAAACTTGCACTTATTTAGTATAAATTTAAACTTGCACTTGTTTACTACCATAGATATAAAGGGATTTTTTTAGATTTGATATAGTTAGACTTTATATTGTGCTAGAATTGTACTTCCTCCGTCTATCAAAATTGAAAATCTTGCATTCCGAAAGTCAAACAATCTAAAATATTTTAGTGTAAAAAATATATTTCACGATTAATTTAGTGATACTATTAGAAATCATAAATATTACTTTCTCTGTTTCAAATTGTAAATCATTTAGGCTTTTCTAGATCATCGAGAAGAGTTCACATTTTCAATACGTACTTTAGTTACTATACTATATTAGTCTAAATCGCAAATTGTAAGTGCATAGTTTTGGAACGCAGACAATTCAACTTTTGGGATGGAGTGGAATTGGGCTTCCATTGTGCATCCGTGGGAGCTGACTAAAAATGATCTGTAGCCATTAGGAAGTTTGGAAAATGCGGGCCCATTGATGGTGAAAAAAAAAATGATGATTTTGCATTAGTACTTGGGGCATAGTGCGGAAAGGGGTTATTTTTTTAACAAGACTGTCTGAAGTATCAAGTATGTTAAAAAGGTGAAGACACAAGTCTACTAAAAAAGAAAATAAGTAGACGCAAGTCTGCTAAAAAAGTGTTGCTTAGCGGTCCCAAAAAAAATTAAAAAATAGTTTAAAAATACATTCAAGTATGTATTTGCGTATTCCTTATGAAAGAAAAATGAAAAGGGCTAAGATACGAGTATTTCAGAAAGCTAGGAAAGAGTTTGTGTACTTAGAGAGACGTGTGAAGGATTTATAGAAAATTAATAACAAAGTGCATAACAAAATAAATATACCAATAAAAGTAAAAAACGACTTTGAACTAAAAAAATGTGAAATCTAGACTTCTAAGCCAAAGAAACTAACATATTAGGTAGATTTTTAAAAAAGTGTAAAAGAGATAACATAGTGGTATATAGAAAAATATTTCCACGAAATCATCCTATGAATTGACGATAAGATTATATGTCAACATAAAAAAGTATACTTCTATAAGCCAAAGAGCCTAACATATTAAGTAGATTAAAAAAATAGTGCAAAACGAGGTGATAGAAAAAAAAGACACCTAAAATAGAAATAAATGTTCTTCAAAACAATAATGAGGAGTAAACACGTTTTTTCCTATATAAATTATTATCATTGTGCGAAAAAAGAAATAGTTAATGATATATTTGTTGAAACGGAACAACTAATAACATTAATATGTCTAAAGGTCCTTAGGGGTCAGGTGCGCGGCGGAAAGAGAGGAGATCGGGAAAGCTGAATTATAGGGAGATCGAGGAGAAACGCCTTTTTTTTATAACAAATACATATTATATTATCAGAGCAACTAGTTTACAAAGAAGTCCTCCAAAGAGAACGAAATTACAAAAAAGCCCTTGATCTGAAAAAGGAGACAGCTCTGTTCATGGCGTCATTGCGTCTAGCTTTTTATTAATAATGAAACAAGCAGCACTTTGCGTGGCGGGGAAAGAAAAAGCTGATGGGGTAGTGAAAAAAAATCCAGTGATTGACTAAACTAAAATACAATATCTGCACATGAAGATGGAAGTACATGTCCCTGTAAAAATACATAACACAGTATGACAACGAAATACATGGCCGTGATTTGAGGGAAAGGTAAAAAAATCTAATATAAGAAAACAAAATTCGCTGAACATGCTGAAAAATCGGAACTGTGGAAAATAACGGTACAGTGATAAAAAATCTGAAGAAAAAATTTATGATGATAATGTAAAACAGCTTACATCGGGGATTAAGAAAAATTAACAAATATACTGCGCTTCATGTGTATAGATACCTTCTATTTAATATTAAAGCAGTGTGATTGTATGTTTTGAGTAACAATTTAATAATAGATTGCGATTACGGATATAAGTGTTCGAAAATGATAACAAAATATACTCAGTGTATATGCGTTGGAAAGAAAAATAAAAAAAGGAAATAACTGTGAAAAGGATAAATACTTCAACGATATGGATCATTATGAGGTGTAGAAATATGTAAAATGGATGTTGCATAAATGAAGAAATGAATTTGTTAACAAATATAATGAATAAACAATGGAAAAAAGGGAGGGATGACAGCTGCAAAAAGCTAAGGATTAAGGGTAAAAACATCTCTGCAAATATGAGATAAATTGGGCGAGATTATAGTTTAACGTGCTGGTTAAACATTAGGATTATGTGAAATAACTATGGAACAATAAAATAAATATTAGTGGGAGGGAAAATAAATTGAAAAAAAGGGCGAGCTGGTTCAAAATGCGAGTTAGCGCAAAGGGGTATCTGACATGAATTTGGAGTTTTGTAGATCCCTACCTATAACACTATCTACATAAGACTGTGGTAAGTCTAAAGTGATGAATCTTATGAAGAAAAGTGGTTGTCTGTGAAAGAGTAAATAGGATATTAATAAATGAAAATTTATTTTAGAGAACGAGGAAAGGATGGTTTGGAAAAAAAAGCATGATGGATTATGATATAAGGAAATATATCGGCGAGAGAGGGAATATAGAAGAAGCTTGATTATAGAATATTAATAATCGGCGACGGAAAAGGAATGCAAGATGCACTGGGAATAGGAAACAAATAAAAAGGACGGTACAAAAAGCAAAAGCTGGACGCGACAGAAGGGATTGCTGTTTCTTCAATTGGGAATAGAATATGGGAGCGGGTGGGGAATCAAAGCTGCACAGAGAAAGCTGGGAAACAGGGTTCGGAAAGGATGGGCGGTTGACCAACACGTATCGTAAAGCAAGACCGAACGGTAGCAGATATCGTATGCGGCCGCTACGGTTTGTGGCTCTGACTTACCGCGCCGCACAGTGCCTGCCACATGTACACGTCGTCCAGCCCTGGGAACCTGCGCCTCATGTCCTTCAGGAACGCCTTCAACCCCACTTCGCCGTGGCCGTCGTCGTCGCAGAGCTTCGCGAGGACAGCGTCCTTGTGCACAAGCAGCTGGTCGAGCTCGCGCGGCAGCTGCGCGATCTCGGCGTCAAAGCTGGAGAGATCAGTGGCGCCACCGTGCGCCGCCTTCATCTTCGCCTTCCCAGCGTTCTCGATCTCCCTGGCTTTGCGCACGATGGCCTTGGGCATGCTCGCGTCGTAGAACAGCTCCGGCGGGCGGCGGATCAGGGCTCCCTCCCTGTACCCGCGGAAGCGCGGGCACTCGTCGAAGCGGTAGAGGCGCGCGGTCATCTGTTCACCACCGAGCACGAGTCCCGGCGCGTCCTCGTGTGGCGGATCGTTGTCGCGGTTCACGCTCTGCCATCCGTCGTCGATGACGAGGAACCCCGGGGGCACGCCGGCGTTGGCGAATTCCGACACGCCCTGCCAGACCCCCGCCGGCTCGACGGTGAGGTAGAAGGCGTCCCACGTGCACCACCCGAACCGGTCGGCCATCGGCGGCAACGCCTTCTCCTGGATCAGCCTCTGCAGTGCGGCGTGGCCCGCGTTCCAGGTCCAGGGTTAATCACAGCCGTCCGACCGTGAAATCAAGGGCCGGAAATTTTGTACTAGCTAGCAACAAAGTACCAACATGAACGTGCCGAGGTGCACCCGGGCTGCTAGGTAGGCCTCCTGCATGACCCTGTATGGGTCGTCGCCGGCGTGCACGTAGACGCTGCGGCGGAAGTCGGTGGCCGTCACGGCAGCAGACCCGCTCTCGGCGCAGATGACGACGCCGTCGTCCTCCCCAGGGAAGATGACCGACCGGAAGCTGCCCTGCACGAGTGGGAGAACGAACACGTACCCCGCGCCAGCTCCGGCGAGCTCGGGCACCTCGAGGAGCACCCACTGCGTCTCCATCTGGAGGTCCCGCCCGCGCCGCCCGGGCCACGCCGTGCTCCAGCACGTCTTGAACCGGAACACGCTGAGGAACCGCCGAGAGCCGGCAGGCGCCCCACGCGGCACGGCGCGCGGCACGCCTTCTCAGGCAGCGTGAAGCCCAGGAACGCGCCGCGACGCGCGTTCGACGCGGCCTGCCTTGGCAGCTCCTGCGGCGCGTCCGACGACGCCTTTGTGGTGGGGTCGAAGGCCTCGGCGAACGGGGTGAGCGTGACGTTCCCCGGCACGCCCGTGAGGAGCGTGGCGGCCAGCGCGGCCTGGCCGTCGCCGCCACCGCCGCCGACGGTGAGCTCGCCGTGCCGCAGCGAGAAGAGGCACGGCGACGCGGACGAGGACGGCGTCTTGGGCGTGGGCTTCGGCTCGTTAGACGGCGCCATTGGCAAATTAGCGACGACGAGCAAGGACGATAAGAGGGTGGCTCGGGCGGTGTATGGCTGCTGTTCTCTATGCTAGCCGCCGGCAGGCTCCATTATAGGCGCGGCCGGCGGGCGCTGTAGCGTTCGTGGATGAGTAGAAGCGGACGGTGGTTCTTTGATTTATGCGTCGTAGTGTACGTTCGGTAGCTGGTAGGCGACAGTGTTCGCAGAGCACTTTGGCATTGCATCTGGAAGACGTGTCAGGGAGGCAACGGAGCAGATCAGGGTGAGCTTCCGAAGAGATGAGCCTATGAGAGACCATCGACGCGTGTTTGATCGCTGTGTGGGGCAGGCTCATCAGTCATCACTTCATCAGATGGATGGTAACGCGGTAATAAGTGGTGTAGAAAAATGCATACGAATTCTGTACTACTGTACTAGCTTGTCACTGTTGCATTGGTTTATATTAGTGTGATGATTGGTTTGTAGCGTCCTGTTGCAAGGACAGCAGCCAGATCGGTGAACAGTGTCAGAGAAGTTTAGAGAATGGATTTATATGGATTATTGTTACTGTTGCATTGGTTTATTGGTGTGATTATTGTCACGATCTCGACGTCGATTATGTCTAGGACATTGGAGCTGTCGAACCGTCATTGTCAGACTAGAAATCGGACTCCAAACTCGGTTCAACGTGAGCGCATAAACAAATAGCAAAGGTTCCTTTCATGCAGCACAGACGGCTAGTCTTGAACCGGAGGGAAAGCTAAGAAAAAGAGAATAAAGTTACCCGCCATGTCTAGTGATGTCACAAATAGATGTTTACTCTTACTTTGATTTGATTTTATTACATGCTATAATTTTTTATCCGCATATTGAGTTAGAAATATTATGCTCACTATTACAGAAATGATCAACCCCGCACTTTTATCACAAGCTGGATTTTACATAAGTGGCCAAAAATGGTTTTTTTTTACCATGAACCGGTATGGCATGGTGGCCAATTGAACTGGCGGTGAAAAGTGTTTTCACCGTCGTCTCTGATCTGACGGTGATAATGAGAGTGGCTTTCACCCACTGTGTCTTCATCTGCAGGTCCTGTGCGCGCCGCGGTCCAGCACGTCCTTGAACTGAAACATGCTGAGGAACACGGGCATGGCGGCATGGCGCGGCGCGGCAAGCGTTCGGCGCGGGCTACCCGGCCAGCTCCCGGCGCGTTCGGCGCCTTGTTAGGCTCGATGACCTCGGTGAACAGGGTGAGCGTGACGTTCCCCGGCACGCCCGTCAGGAGCGCTGCGGCCTTGCCGTCGCCGCGGACGACGACGAGCCAGCCTTGGCTGCCGCAGCGCTGCAGGCCAGTGGTGGTGGGCATGGCCGCGGCAGCGGCAGTAACGGCGACCTTGGGCGTGGGCTTATCTTTAGGCGGCGCCATTGGCAAAAGCGATGACCAAGGACGATCAGCAGGGGTGCCTCGGCCGGTGTATTGTATGGCTGATGTTCTCTAAGGCTCTAAGCTAGGTGGCTGGTCAAGTTCGCTGAGAACGACGGAGCGGGAGCGGGGAGCACGAAGGTGGTGGGCCCCTTTTTTTCTCTCTCAGAAATGACATGGAGTGTTTGCAGAGCAGTTTGGCATTGCATCGGCAACTGTTGAGATGAGACGACAGACGAGAGATCGACGTTGATCGGGCGGGCTCATCATGTGGCATGAGCGTTGTATTATGTCTGTCCCTAAATATCTGTCGTTGATATTTTCTAAGAAACAATTTTGACTAAACATATATTAAGAAATATTAATATTTATGGTACATAATTAGTATTATTGAAAAGGTCTTTGAATCTAGTTTTTTAATAAATTTATTTAGAGATACAAATATTACATGTATTTTCTATAAATCAAATTAAACTTGTGGCACGTACACCAACGGTGACAGATAATAAAGGTCTACTTTGTACTAGCTTGTCAGTTGCCGTTGCTGCATTACTAGGGTCTTGATTGTCTGGTAGCGAGATGTCAGCTCGACATCGAGTCTGTTTGGCGTGGCACGTTTATCACTGTACTAGGGGTTACCACAGCAGAAATAGTAGATATCCGTGTGATACTTGCATGATGTTAATGCTACTGTAGTACTCCCTCAGTTTGAAAACATACACTGCCCATGTTTAGATGCAGGTCAAATTTGTATAGTAAACATCACGTCACACCGTAGCAATTTTGTTTTTATTTGGTAATAATTGTCCAAACATTGATTAATTAGGCTTAAAATATTCGTCTCGCAAAGTAGAATAAAACTGTGCAATTAGTTTTTGATTTCATCTACATTTAGTACTCCATATATGTGCCGACATTTTGATGTGACGGAGAATCTTCTTTTTTATAATGAAATTTGAGAATAAATTTAGGTATCTAAACAAGGCTAATATTATAAGATTTGAAATTTGTCCTACAATAATTGACGTTGTAGCCTTATCTGTTAGTCCTAGCCTAGTCAATGTACTACTCCATCAGTCCAGCGATCGTATCACTGTCCTTCGGTGGTGGAGAAAGTCTTAAGTGGGTACTTAAAACGATACTCTAAAGATCTAGAGTATGAATATAGAGTAAAAACTCCTGCACTGGGTACTCTAAAACGATACTCTATCCTTTCTCTTACTCTATATTTAGAGTAGTACAGTGCTTACTCTATACTCTATAGTGGCGGGCCCACTAACTAAACAAAGGGAAAAAAATGCTATAACTCACAAACCAAAAATCCAAATTAAATTTCGATTGCACCATTAAATTCGACTCAATAAATCCTTCAAAACTAGATCACACATGGATATATTTAGATAAAGTAAAAGTGGGTCCCACAGTGGATAGAGTGGATAGAGGATGATATAGAGGATGGATGGGTGCGGGAGAATTGAGTATAGAGGAGAGAATCTTACTGACTAGGACGTATAGAGGATGAATATAGAGGTCCATGAGTGCGGATAGTCTAAGGGCGTCCAATGGTTCTTTCCAAATAGCTAGTCTAGCAGAAATTCTATTAGCTATCAAAGAGAAAGATCAAATAGTTAGCGACTTTCAAATAGCTAATCTAATACGATTTTTCAGAAACGCCTCTCTCACAGCTCACATAACTCTCCACTATATTATTTATTTTTTAATATTTCTATGTCTCATCTAGCTAGCTATTTACAAATTACCATTGCAGATGATTGTAGTACTTATTTAATGCAAAAGTGATGGTGTGTGAACGTGTGGTGACTTGAAGCTTCAACAATTAATGCGCTCTTTCAAATTTGTCGATAGAAGTAATGATTACTAACTTGTAGCCGTGTATATTCTTCTTATTTTCATACTTTGTTTCCGCTTCCAATCCTATAACGTTTCCTTCGTCCCAAATTATAAGTCATCTTAGCTTTCTTAGAGAGCCAAAACATCTTTTTTTTTGAAACAAATCAGGCAGGAGAGCTGCCGATTATATTAAAAAGAAGATGAACTCAGATTGGGCAACAACAAACAACACAAAACACAGGAAAAAAACAACAACTCGGCCAGTTGGATTGGGACATCCACAGGCGTCGATTGCAAAATCAAGAGAAAAACAACTCTATACAGTCGGATTGGGACATTGACATGAGCCAAACAAAGCCGAAAACTCAAATAAGCCACACACCGCACCGCCTCCAAACCACCGTCAGCCGGTTTCCACACTGTACTGCCGTCCCTCGGACGACAAAGACGTCAAGACAAAATGCCGTCGTCACTGCTCACGCCATCGTCGCCGACGAAGTCCCACACCGAGGTAGCTAGCTGCAAAGCAGAGCTAGTCGCCGCAGGCCACTGTGAGCCGTGTAGCCCTCCTGTAATTGAATGTACTTGCGCCATCTCTCAAGACGTTGTCCCACACCGGACTAGCCACTGCCAAGTAGGGCAAGCCGCCGTGGTTCGCTGCAAGCTGCCAACCCAATCTTGGGCGGCTGCCTCTAGCACTCACCAAGTCGACCTCGCCACCGAGATCCATGCACGGACCCTGTTGCTTCGAGCAACCTAGTTGCCTCAACAAGGTAGAAGTGCCACACACCATCTCCAACAGCCATCAGAACACCTCCTTGCACCGGAACGATCACCGTTGAGCGAGATCGCCCACCACCAGTCCACGTAGGTCACCTCGGCAACGCAAATCTGCTCGCCACCACCTCCCACGTCGGCCTCCTCGCCAAACTCCGTGGGTGCCATCCACGCCGCCCTCCTCGCCATCTTCGTAGTCGCAATTGGCACACGGTCTCACTAGACCGCTGCCCTCCACTGGCAAACAGACACCAAGTCCTCCATTCGCTGTGTCAATGCACTCCTTCTGGCTGCCTTCCACCACTGTGGACACCAATAACTCGAATCCTCAGCTAGATCTCCACCTTCCTTGCCATGACACCGATTGTGCTGCCACAGACTGACAGGGCATAGACTTCCAAAGCGACACCTCCAATGAGGGGCATGACATGACCGATGCCATCGTCGCCTGACCGGAAGGTCAAGGTTATACACCTAGAAAGAACACGCCGCGCAAGAAGAGGGGGCTTTCGATAGACGCTTCCAAGGAAGTAAATGGCGCCCGAAGGCATCGTCATCATCTACCCAAAGATAGGGTAAAGCTTTCGCCATAGCGCTGAACCCCATGCACGACAGTGGCCAGCCCGTGCTCGCTACGGCAGACTTTCCCATCAAGCCCGTCGATAGGGCTGCCTGCCCTAGGCTGGAGGACGCCTTCACTGTCGTTGTCACCGAACAGTGAGGCTAGTGTGCCCCACTTGACCTTGGCTCGCCTCGCCGCCGTGGCGCCGCAGACACGAAAACGAGGAGGCCGTCACCGTCCACGCCACCACGGTGCCAATGTCGCACAACTAGCGCAGGGTGTCGACACCTTCAACCACCGCACCATAGTCGTGGCACTTCGGCACAGCTATCGCAAGCCTGAAGTAAGTTATGACCGCCAAAGCATCTTAAGTTTAGCCAAAATTATAGACAAGGTGCTTGGTGGCCTGTATTATGAAAATGCGTGCAGGTCATTAGACACGTCCATAGACATGCTTCACCAGCAAAGATGATACCTGCTCTTTCACCTTCGTGGGCTTGAGCTCCTTTTTCCTCTCTTGGGTTGGATCATTCGAACACCGTTACATAAACATCGGGTGTGGTTGGTCCTTGATTAGCCGCACCCTGCAGTGGATGAAGACATTGATCAAGCCGCACCTGGCAAGGAGTTGGACTGGCCCAAGATCTGCCTAGAGGGCACAAAACAAGGTAGTGTGTTCTATAAGGCTACATGGACCGACCTAGTCAGATTCTAGGAAAGTCTAGCTCTGTTGTAATTAGATTAGAACTCTTTGTAACCAACTAGAAACAGATCAATCAGGGATAGAGGGAAGGGGGCCCACTATATAACCCCTTAATTAGCTAATAAAAATTGCTAATTAGTGTTGTATTTATTTATCATCTCTTCTTTGTGTTAGTCTTTATTGATATTTATGTGATTTATATCTAATATTTATGTTATCTTCTCCCTCTACGTTGTTCTTGTTATTATTGTTGTAGTTTTTCCTACACAACATCTTAGTTGATCTACATAATTTACGACCAATTAGCTAGTTATCTTGTTAATTAGTGTTTTATCTTTCCCCTCTCTTTTATTCTAGTTATTACGGTGATTTTGTTCTATGAATTAGATTATTTGGGTAGAGATTAGAGACTTAGGGTATTTAATTTTTTTCTTTCACTATAATTTTCAGTATCATTTTAGACTTTTAATTTTCTTTTGTATTGCAAAATAAATATTCATTTGGTTATTATTTATACTCTTGCTAATTCAATATACATATATGTGTATGTACACGTGCATATTTATCATATGTGGTTATCATTGGTATACCATTGGTATACCAAAACGGCCAGCCCCCCTATGGTAAAATCCTGGCTCCGTCCCTGAGATCAATGCGCCTGCCCTCTACACATAAAGAGAGGCAGGAACACCACCTTCTACACATCTCATACACAATGTCCAACTCAAGGCAACATGTCTAGCTGGACATAGGGTATTATGCTATTCTAGTGGCTTGAACTAGTGTAAATCACTGTCTTTGCATTCACCATCAAGTTTGGCTTATGCCGAAGCCCACCTAACATTGTTTTGGGTACTCCCATAAAGTATTGCCTGTCATCAGACATTGCCACTTGACAACTTGGAGGACAAGGCATCGACTAGATATGCTTAGAAGTCAATCAATCTATAGAGATCCATTTCTTGGACCTGACTTCTATTTCTTTGTAACAAATTAGAAAACTGTAATATACGATCAGAATTTCCCTATGTAAGCCCTATCCCTCGGACTATATAAGAATGGAAAAGAGTCCTGTTGTATCAACAATCATGCCTGATCTTCGTATTCTAGGCTCTAGCAAACATGAGCCCCCCTTAGAGAAGTTTTCTTCACTTGACGTAGGGTACCCTATACTTATCCGTGTCCTCCAACTCTAATTCGCTCGTGACCTGTCAAAAAAAAAACTCTAATTCGCTCGTGCAAAATGCTGATCTATTGTTGCACGTTAATACCTACCACACCCACACTCATAAGTTGTAGTGGAGATGCCATTGGAGTGACGGCCAATTAAGCCGAGTTGAAATTGAATCTCCTTGATGCAGTTTAATGTCACCTTTGCCCAAGCTCATAAGCATTCTTTATTTACTTATTTTTTCATATGAAAGTTCTATTAAATAATTTCCTAGAATAGTTTTATAAGCATTAATTTTCTATAAATAAGGGAAAAGGAAATATAAAGTTATGAAAAGAGAAGTGGGGCCAACATCCACAATCTGCACGTTTCATAGCTCATCTGCAACTTCCAAGAACGTGGTATGCGTTATGCTTGTCCTAAACTAGGAACTCAACTAGGGCCTACATAGAAACATGGGGAATTTGCTAGGTGATTCCCAATCTTTGATGGGCGATTAAAGATTTTGGTGAAGAAACATGGGAATTTGCACATCTCTAGCTCCCAACTCAATACAATATATTAACTATTGGATAACATAGTTTTGTTATTTAAACTCTTAGTCCATTCCATAACACTATACAATGGCTATTCTTTAAAGTCATCAATTTATGATTAAAGATAAATACTAAGAAACACCTTAAATCATTAGGTCAGTATAAGCCCTCTTTAACCCTCCCTACTTCCCCTAGGCATGCTGCCCAGGCCCTGTGACCCAATCTTCCCTTGCATCATCATCATCGCCTAATTCTGTACCCACCATCTGAGGCAGCAGATGTTGTTGGGGCTGCATTTGTTGCATATGTTGTTGCTGATGCCTCAGTTGTTGTTGTATTTGTTGCCTCATTTGTTGTTGATGTTGCATTTGTTGTCGTAGGTGTTGCTGGTATTGAGGTGGTTGTTGTTGCATATGGTGTATTAGTTGTCGTTGTAAATGTAGTTGTTCTTGGTGTTGAAGTTGTTGCTGCATTGATACATTTTGAGTTGACGCCTGTGATTTGAACACCATCATGTTCCAAGCAAGAAGAGCAATATTTCATCAATTGGAAACAAGCATGTATAAATATATATATACTTATTTGGCTATAATTAAGATTACCCGCATATGTTGCCGCTGATGTAGCATTTGTTGCATCTGCTGTTTCTGTTGTTGTTGTAGTAGTAGTTGTTGATGGTGTAGAAGTTCTTGCTGCTGTTGTAGCTTTTCCTGCTGCACTGGTGATGGTTGAGTTAAGGCCCCTGGTTTGAATATCACCATGTTCTAGGGAAAAGAGCAATATTTCAGTAAATGCATATAAGTATGTATACATTTAACTACAATTAAGATTACCTCAGGGAAGAGCATGCCAATCATACGGCCTGCTTTGTCAGACATTGAAAGTAGTAGAGTTTGCGATGGTAATTGTATCACAGCACACTGAATTGATGGTACTTAAAGATTAGAGCCATATAAAATGATTCTATAAAGTTAAGTGTATGAGAAGACTATAGATGAACCACACTCGAATATCGAAGGTACTAAAAGACTAGAATCACGGACTAACCAGCTTCTTCTCTTGTAGTTGTCCAAGAAACCCATGTTGATTTAAAGTCCGAAATATTAGAAAGTCTGCCTTTCCAACGTATTGTCTTCAGAATATCCAAGGAAAGATATCACCAACAACAGATTATAAGAAAATGTGATATTAGAATAAGTCGACATTCAAAAGAATGAGAATGAATTGAGAAACAAACTTGTTGTTCATATGCTCCTGCGCTATGAGGCGAACAATCTGCATAGTTTCTGGCCAGTCTACTGCAACTCTGCATATGGAAAACAGTGGTTTCAGTTTCCTACTTAGTCTGGAAGCAAACAGAAAAATAGCAGAAAATGGTTCCACTAGAGGGGGTGGGGGGATTTCTCTTTGCATTATGCACACTGGGCATGACACTATGTGTTACATAAGCATCAGTACGTATATACTACTAAGAAAAATGAACAATTCTAATACAACTCATTCCTGATAAGACAAGGGCAACAATAACATCAACTAACTAGAAGTATTGTTCTCAATCACTGTAATAAACATAAAACACTAATGGCATAGAGGTGCAAGAAAATGGACACTTACGTTTTGGACACTGTTCCACTCCAACTCTGTCAGAAATTAGTGAGTGAGAATTATGAGTTGCATGAATAAATGTCTTGATACTATATAAATAAATAGTAAAGGAAAAACATAGCAAGTTTGCAAGGCCCTAAAAGCAGATGTGCTAAAGATCCCAGGTTTGAAGGTGAACACAACCTGTGGTTGAAAATGAGCTTGACAGCTACTAATCAGTCCATTTTTAAGGGGCTTAAACTTACTAGAAGCATAAGCAATCAGAATAATACATTTAGAAGTTTATTCCAAACTAGTTTTAGCAAGAGAGTTGGTTAAAGACAACACAAGATTCATTTGAACAAGCTTTTCATGGAAAAAAGATATTTTTTCTTTCGATTTCATACAGACCTACAAAGGCCATAAAAGTGTCACCATGACTCAGGAATCGATCATTCAGCTAGTAATACTACAAATTCAAAAAGATATTGGAATATTTTATATTTTTTAAGAAAATAACACGTAATGTTCGGAAGTAAAATAATGCAAATATAGACATACTTCAAGTTTACAAATAAATACAGGCTGTCCTTGTCTTTGCCCGGATAAGGTTCCCTGTAACATAAATAGACGGCAAACATCAGTTGTTGAAACCTCTATGGCAACTTGGCAAGCATACAAGATAATATGTGCAATATAAATCAGAATTTACATAATGGGTCAGTTTTACAAAAACTGACAGTGGAATCTGGAGGCCAAGGAGAGAGTTTATCCAGTGTTGATATATGCTACAATGTATTGACTGATAAGGAGTGAAATGCATGACAACTGATACAGCATATAACATTTAAGATACCAATATGGTATGCTGAAATATATCATAAAAACTAGCAGAATTAATTTTTATCATAGATCCTATGCTTGTCTGGTATTAACACAAGTACAGGCTGCTTTACTGAACAAAGTTATGTGTCCTTCCAATAAACCAGAAGAGGGCCAAATTTTGTACTGCACAGAAACATATGGGCACAGCAGGGCCTAATAAGGCTCCTATATGAGTGAAGTGCTCTGCTCTGCACTTAACATTTCTGTGTCACTGGAGAGTTTGGGATGTACATGTAAATGCTAAAGACAGAGAACTCTTTACCTCCCAAATTCTGACATATTTTGGTGGCGGTTGGTGGGCATTGGGATGCATCCCAATAGGCACATTCATGGCAGAACTGAGGGGATTGATTCCTGCTTGTCGATTCATGCCCATGATGTTAGGCTGAGAGGATGATTCAGCAATATCTGAATTGTCCCGTGCAGTAGAAGTGTTTGGGCCAAAGGAGCCAAGAGCTGTGCTCTGTACCATGTCTTGAGTACCAATAGGTTGTCCAGGTGCAGACATAGAGAAGGTGACAGAGGGCGTCGATGTCGTGCCACTTGATATCATGTTTGACATGTGGACTTGTAGTGGTGTTATTACCCCTATATTCGGCGGTCCCATCGAGGTCGTAGCTTCTCCGATAAAAGATGAGTTCATCGGTGCAAACTGCGACAAATTGCTGAGGCGGCCGCCATTTGTAATATGTTCTTGGGTATACCAGTTGAGTATACGAGTTACACTAGAAATAGTGCCTCCAACACCATCTGTTTGGCTGCCCATCGTTGGTCCATTCACTGGAACATTCAAGTGTGGAATTTGTCAGCAATCAGAACATGTCAATGTCAAGGTAGGCAGCAACTTTAGAATATACTAACTTTATTCCATGGAACAAATGATGCAAACCACTCAGCAAGAATTTCATATGCACAAGAGCAAGAGCAATGCATTGCATTTACCTATGTGATCGAAATCGAATGCCGGCGGCGTCACCACCACTTCCGGCAGGTTGGTCTTGAACGCTTTCACAAGGTTCCCCATGAATTTCCGCGTCACTCCGGTGAGGTTGGCGACCTTCTCCTTGTACGCCCTGAACGCCTCGACGGCGACGGTGGTGGACTCGCCGTCACCACCATCGGCACCACCACCGAAGAGCTCCTTCCTCTCCAGCTCGGCGCAGCTGTGCAGGCACTCGAGCCACCGGTTGGCCTGACTCTGCAGGTCGTCGAACAGGTCGCGCTTGGCGGCGTCGCGCTCCGGGTTGAGGAACAGGAAGTAGGCGTAGGCGTGCGCCCACCGCAGCACGCGCCGGCCGTCGGCGATCTGGCGGTACGCCTCGGTGACGAACCCGAGTTCCATCGCCGGAACGTCCACCATCCTGGCCATCCTCTCGAGCTCCGACCGCTCCAGCTCGTCCGCGTCCGCGAGCGCCTTCTGCAGCGACTTGCCGTCGCCCGCCCACCGCTCGTAGTGGTGGAGGTACCTGTCGAGCGACGCTTTGGCGTGCCTCCGCCGAGCCTCGTCCTTGTCCGCGGCGGCGGCCTCCATCTGCTGCCGCTGGCGGTAGTCGTAGCGCGTGCAGCCTCGGTGGTTGTCCCAGGGGTCCAAGCAGAGCCAGCAGAACTGGTGGCGGCAGGGCGCGCCGCACGTCATGTGGTTGCAGCCGTGGTTCTTCTCGATCGGCCGCGCGCACTTGGGGCAGCACTTGGTGTGCGCCACCACCCAGTTGGCCGTCTCCGAGTCGGAGGCGTTCTTGGCCAGCCACGCGCGCACCGTGCCGCACGACACCGGCCGGTGCGCCTCCTCGCCGCAGCCCCAGCAGAAACCGTGCCTGCACCCATAGTCGCAGAACACGTCCGTCGCCGCCGCGTCACCGAGGAACTCCACGGAGCGGGAGCACCCGGCGCCGCCGCACCACTTGATCCGCCCGCCGCTCTCCTCCACGTACGACCGCAGCCAGAACCGCGCGTACCGGGCCCTGACCTTGGCGCCCGCCGCCACCGCGTCGACGAGCTCCCTGACGACGGGCGCCGCGCAGGACGGGTCCGGGCACCGCAGCGACAGGCACCGCGGACCATCGCCCACCGCCGCGGCGACGTACCCGCTCCAGCAGCCGTCGCAGTAGTAGTGTCCGCACGCCGCCGACCGCGTCCGCCCGGCCGGGTACGGATCGAAGCAGATGCCGCAGACCTGCGCCCGCGGGCTGCGCGCACAGGGGAATAGCTCGTCGCCGTGTTCTGGTGCCGGCAGACCGACTGCGGCGCGGACGCGGCGCTCGTCCGTGAACCACTCCTCCAGGACCCGCCCCACGCGCCACTTGAAGTGGCGCAGCAGGACCGCCGCGAAGCCCGACGGGATGGAGAGGACCTCCGCGACCTTCGCTGTGTCCGCCTCTTGCCGCGCGCGGAGGTCGGACTCGGTGAGGACCACGTACCTCTGCTCCGTGTCGCTCGCCGAGGCGGCGGCGTCGCGCTCTGATTGCTCATCGGCTTCCTCGTCGTCGTCGTAGAAGTCATCGTACCCGTACATGTAGTCCTCGCCGGCGGAGGCGTCGTCGTCAGCCGTTTTCTGACCATGCCCACCGTCGTCGTAGAAGTCGCCGCTCTCGGCGTCGTCGTTGGCCCCAGAGCTCGGGCCGACGCCGCATCTCTTCTTGCGGCCGTTCGTCTCGCCGTCGTCGCCGTCCGATCGTCGATATCTCTTGTTGCACACACCGCCGCCGCCGCCGCCTGATGCCATGCCGCGCCGCGCCGCCCCGGGCTGCACTAGGCAGGGCAGTGGACTCCGCTTGGACTAATCACTAATCCTAGGCTGTAGCCACACGGTCGATTGGCATCCCGTGTCCCCTAATTAACCGGACGGGCATCCCTAAAAGCCACCTTTTACTAAATTATTACTAAATAGGGATTTCATTTTGATGCCCTCTTTGTCATCTCGGTGACGTCAGCATGCAGGTAAGCAATCGATTCGATTAAAAAAAAGCACTAAGAACAAAGAGACTATCGAAACTTAGCTACGAGCCTACGAGGCATGGTATATTATGAGCACCTGTATATATATATATATATATATATATATATATATATATATATATATATATATATATATATATATATATATATATATATATATATATATTCGGGAAAAAAAATTAAAAACAAGAAAGACTTGGGGTCGGTCAACGGTCATGCTTTGGTGTTGCGGGCGTGGCTGCTGACGTCCCGCGTCCACAGCGGGAGCTTGCCAGCTTGCATGATCTCTGTCAAAAAAATAATAGTACATTAATTCTTGTTCTTTTCTCACGCTTTTTCGTGGGTGGAGACCGACGAGGCAGTGTGTTCTTGGTTTAGTGGCCAGAGAGCTCCATCATCAGTTGAAGAGATATGTTTTTTTAATCTTTATTTAGTAGGTTCTGGTTCTTTTGGAATCAAGAGTTACTGTATGTCATATGTAACCAGCCGGAAGGAAGGTAGCGAGATGAATACAGGAGTTGTTTATTGGAGATTTTTTTTGTTCTTTTTTATTTTGTGTTTTATTTAGGTTATTATCCGGTGTCTTAGCTATATGTCTGTTCGGCCACGTGCTTTTCTTTGTTATGAGTGATGATGTTCCTTTGTAAAAATAATTGTGGTCCCATGTATTCTGGGTGAGGATAATGATGGAAGCATATAAAAATAATATATCCTTGTTATTAAAAAATATATTGTAAATAAATTAATTAATGATATTGATATCTTAAATATCTTTTGTTTGTCGTAGCCACCACCGCCGTGCTTTATCGCTGCCAAGTGCCACCTGATGATGTGGCGCATTGCGCTGCGTACACGAGGTTAGGTAGTGGATTCTTGGTGAGGGCATGGACCAGTCCTAGCCAGCCCACGAGTCGCCACCCAGTATTCTTATTAATCGGACGTCGTCCGAGCGACGAGTCCATCTAAAAATAAGTTAATTGAAAGGCCCGAGAGCCAAGTTTCAAAAAAAAAGTTTTGAATTACATAATTAGTCATTATTTAAAATAGGAAATCACTCAAAATTACTATGACAATCTAGGTAAAATTTTCTTCGTCCATGTTTAAAACTAGCTAGTGCGTGGTTCTTCGCTAGAGCTGTAAGGGCATTTCCAACCAAGAAGCTAGATGATTTCTATGTTTGTCGGTTTTTTTGATAGAGGTAAACCAAGCTTTTATAGAAACCGAAACTGATACAAATGCACACCACACACCTGTTGGGAATACCAGCTTACAAGCTAAACCAAGACAGCAAAAACAAAAAGCATAAAAGAACCAACTACAGCATCGAAACATCTACTGAGACCGCCCTTCTTAAGTCAACGTCAGAGAGGGAGTCAAAAAAAAAAACTCCAATCAGATCAACACACCGATAGAAACATCTTCAGCAACCTCCACACATGAGACATCAGATGACACCTTCTACCTCCATATTAGTCATTTGCCTCCAGAAGCCCGTCAACCAAGTCTTCATTACTTCGAGCTTGACATCCAAGAACTTGGCATCGTTTTCCTTCAAAAGAATTCTCCACTTCTGCAAATATAGAAAAATTTTGTGAAAGACCTCATTAGATGCCTGAGGGAACTTGTTTTCAATCCCCATTTTGTTCCTAACATTCCATAGACCCTAGAGAATCACCAAGAAAATAAAAAAATATATTATAATCTCTTCCCCTATAGGAACCCACTTGTCAAGAACCTCCCCTGAAAACAACCAAGGACCATGTCCCATCCTAAAGCTTCTTTGAAGTAGAACCAAATTACCCTGGCAACATGGTACTCAAAGAAAATATGATCCATCGTTTCTACCACCCTACATAAGTAGCATTTTTCATCCCCCTTCCATCTCCTCTTTTTAAGATTGACCCCTCTTTGTAGCGTGTCCTGAAAGACCAACCACATAAAAACTTTCAATTTTTTTGGTAGTTTACTCTTCCACATCTTAACCATCCTCTTGTTATTAATTCCCCTAAGGATAGATGCCTATACATGGATCTTGTGGTATAAGTTCTAGATTTATCCAAAATCTAGTAAAAGCTATATTCATCATTCACTCTATATTCCTCTAACAAATCTACCGGTCTCTCCTGTTCTATCATGTGTGCAGGCCCTAAATGTCTTATAAACTCCACCTTCCACCCATCCCCTCCCAATAATCTACCACCAAACAATTTCTATCCATACAAAATTACAAATCTTATATATACAGACAAGGAAACTCCAATTTCAAAGGAATCTGACCCACCCATATCTCTTCCCAGAACCTAGTTCTTTGACCACTATTGACATTCACCTAGCACCCCCACTTTAGGATATTTCTAATCTTTAAAACCCCCTTCCAAAATTGAGATCTAGCATCAAGGGAAGCTTGGAGGAATTGATGTCTACTTAGATATTTCTTCCTCAATAGGTTAATACACACATCATCTTTATCAGTCCTCAATATCCTCCACCTCCATTTACCAATCAACCTCATTCATCACTCTAGTGTAAATAATCCCTAATCTACCAAAGTCTTTGGGAATACATAAATTCCCCTACTTGACCACGTGATATTTGAAATTCTATGGTGCCCTTGCCAAAAGAATTTAGCCCTATTGGGAGGCCACTCAAGGAAGTGTTTGTCAATAGGAGTCTTCCTCCTAAAGTTATGTTTTTCCCCTTCCATGGCTGCAACCTCTTTCTTAGCTTCTCAGGCACTCCTTTTAAAGCATTAAACCAAGTGAGAATCAGAAACATGGATTCCCAAATAGATAAAAGGGAAACTCCCAATCTTACAATGGAGCATATTTTCAATCCTATTCATCTCCCCATCAGACATCCCAACTGTAAAAGCTTCTGATTTGTGGTAATTTATCTTTAACCTAGACATCCATTCAAAATAGTACAAGATGAATTTAACATTCCTAATTGTCTTATCATCCCCCTCCATTAATAGAATAGTGTCATCTGCATACTATAATTAGGTTAAACCCCCGTGTACCAGATTAGGAATCAAACCCCTAATATGACCTTTCCTCTTTGTTGAATTCAGCATATGGGCCAAAACAGCCCCTACCAAGTTGAACAATAATGGAGATAGTGGATCTCCTTGTCTTAAGCCCCTATGGGTTTTGAAATAAGGACCATTTTCTCCATTGATATTGATATATACCTTACCTCTCTATGTATCCATAATCCAGTTAGACAGCTTCTCCTAAAAGCCTTTCCTCTGTAAAACCTCCTCTAGAAAATATATCTTCCCTGTATCCATAATTGTAACACCCCGGTGTTACTTGAGCATTATCAATGCAAATCATACGCATAACATGTCATTGCATGCATGATCATCTGGGAAGTTAGAGTGCATTTTTAGTTAAAACATGTGTGCGGGAAAATTTCTGCATATAATGCCTATACTTGATTCATCCTCCTAAAAATTGGTTTGACTCATGAAACATGGGTAGTTATAAATTTTAAATCACTTAGAAATAATTAGTGCAGTTTTTGGAGCAATTTGATAACTAAAGTTTTGTCAAAAATTTGCTTTTAAAAATATTATTAGAAATTGGTCAAAAACCCTTCTAATTAGCTTTTATTCTCTAATTCAAAATCTGTGGGGATTTTAGAGTTGGCCCTTTTATCAAAGTTGTAGAGAATTAAATTCTAAACCACTTTCATTTTTGGGCCATTTTCAGAAAAGGTCATCTTCTTGCTCAAATTCAAATTTGAAAACTGAGAATTTAAATTAATTGAAAAAATCCTTGAAAAATAAAATCAAAAATCGGATCTCTTGTTATCGGGCCGCCGCCTCACTTTTGGCCTGCATCCGCAAGCCGGCCCAGCCCATTAGCGCGCCCGCGCTCCCGCGCGCGTCCGCGGTCCAGTGGACCGGGCGCACGCCGCTCGCCCGCCTGCGCCCCGCGCGGCGTGCCCAACCCGCGCGCGCGCTCCGCCGCGTGGACGCGCCGCACCGGCGGCCGTGGCCGGTGGCTGACCGTCCGGTCGGAGCCACCGCACCGAGACGGAATCCCGTCCAAGTACGCTTCCGACCGCGCCTTAACCCCCGCGCCCACTCCTTCCTCCCCCACGCGCTCACCATTTTCGAACGCGGCTCCCGCTCCTTTGTCGCCGCCACCGCCATCGCCGACGTTGCCGTTCCGGCCACGCTAGCTCATCGCAAGCCGCTCCATCTCACCCAGATCTTCTCCTCCCTCGGGCGAACCCTGCACACACCGGAATCAGCCGTGGTAAGCCTTCTCTTTACGTGAATTGCTCGTCGGAGCACCGACCGAGCTCACCGGACTTGCCCGCTCCGTGGAGCACCTCTCTCCGCTCCACCTTACTCCCTTCCAGCGCGCGCATCATGCTCGCCTTGGCTCACCGGTGCTCGAGCGCCTTTTCTTGTCCCGTTCCTTGGCCGGAGCTGGCCGGCCGGCGGTTCACCGCGCCACCGTTCCACCATGAATGGCGGTGATCGGTCCCTCGAGTTCCACTGGCTACCCCGCGTGCACCACTGAGTTCGCAACCGTGCGGTGGTTCGCGTGGTGCCTCTGGCTTGGCCGGAGACCTCGCCGCCGGCGAGTTGTGGACGCCGGAGTTCCCTCCCTTTTCTTTGTGACTGACGTGTGGGGTCACGGGCCCACCTGTCAGTCTCGTGGGTTGTCTCTGTGTTCAGTTTCTGGGTGCACGTAGCATTAGCCAGCCGGTTTTCAAAAAGGGATTTAATTAATTGTTTTCCAGAAAATGTAAAAGGGTTTCAAAAATCCATAACTTGCTCATTTTAGCTCCAAAAATTATGAAATAAATTTCTATGGACTTATTGGAACCAGATCGACAATATAAAAATATTGCCTATCAATATTGTATTACTTTTCTATAGGATTTTATTTAATCCTTGAAATTGGTGTTTTCTTGGAAAAATAGATAATAAATCATAGAAAAATCAGAAAAATGTGGTTTCAAGTTTGTTAATCTTCTTGTGCAATGTACTTGCTAGAAAAATTATGTATCATGTCTGTTCTGTAGAAAAATTTTTATGTGTAGTTCAAATGCTTTTTATTGCTAATAATTGTTATTTTTGTTAATTAAATAAATGTGAATAAAACATGCAAGTAATAATTTTTCTACATTGATTGTTTACTGTGTAGAGTCTAGGAAAAATGAGAAATCTGTTGTTTGATACTTTTCATAGTATAAAATATTTTTATGCTCATTTTTTAACCCTAGATTGTTATTTTCGTGTAGATAGCTCTAGTGCTCCAATTGCAATGGAATTTTTGTGACATGGTAATATACCTGGTAGTAATCCACTGTAATTTTATCATATTTTTCCAAGTTACCAAAATAAGTGTTGCTGTTCAAACATAGTGTCAACTAGGTTTAAATTAATATTTTAATGCAAAGATTTAATTGTTAAATTTGCTTTGGTGTATCTTTGAAGCCTCTTAGGGTGCTAGGGTAACTTTGTTTGGTAGAGACTGTTGGTGGTAGTTTATGAGTACATGTTCTTGGATGATGTAGACTACCTTGTAGAAGAGTTGAAATTCCACTCAATCCAAATAAAGTAAACAGGTGCATCTACATTTCATGCATTGTCATCATCTCATGTTATCTCTGCACGCACCTAGGCATGAGTACTTATGCATCTGCACCATACAGGATCTCAGGAAATGACCCCGGTAGCAGTTTCCGAGGATCCAGAAGAGCAGGCCGAGGTGCAGGAGCAGGAGGTTCCCGAAGCCGAAGAGGAGGTCGGTGAAGATCTTCTAGAGTGCCCCGACTACCGTCCGAGCTCTTTTGAGAGAGGCAAGCCCTGGAGCATTTCTCCCTCGGTTTGCAAATATTTTTATTAAATGCTTTACTTAAATTTATGCATTACGTTTAGGAGTTGTTTGCAACCGCTGCTGCATTATACCTTGTTTACCCTTGCTCTACCATATCCTTGTTACCTTGGTATTCGCAGTCAAGAAATGCTTAGTTTGCTTAGACCAGTAGAAGTCGGGTGATTGCCTGTCACCTGCGAGCCATAGGTGGTTACCTGGATCTGTTTGAAACAGTATGTCTTATGGGGATAACTAAGTGTCGAAATGAATCTGAGACCGGACGGAAACTTGCAGGGTTTCAGACTGTAGTGTTTTCCGTTTGTGTCGATTAAGGACCGACCGTTGTTGGGCCTCGAGTCATGTTGAACGCATGCCTCATATTTAGCTGGCCGAATAATGTACCTTTCGACCGCGAAGCTGGGAGATTATTCAGGCCGAGTGGATTGCCCGCAACGCACTGTACCGGAGCAGTAGTGGCAGGATACGGGGGCGCGATGATAAGGCCAAAGAGCAGTCGGGCGGCCCCCGGGTACATGTGGTTCCTAGCAAACTCGCGACTTTACCTGAATAGTTGACTCGGTGACCAATACCTCACTTTAGCGGGTGAGTGAGGTTTGTGTGAGGAATAAATTACCAGCTGGTTAATAATCGATTCGAATCGCCATCGTTCACTGGATAGTGAACACTTGACTTGAGTTACTTCATCGTAGTAATGTTAATGGAACACTTGGACAGTTATGAGAAATGTGACATTATGGAAGATGTTAATGATCATTGGTTATCATTCCCTGTTTAATTACATGTTTACTTTAGTACAGGTGCAAATGTAGTCGGCAGGTTAATAATAATTAACTTGATATAATAGCTTCTAGAACAAGGCTCTTTAAAGATAAAAATGCCTTTCGCAAATGAGTCAGCTACCCCACTATCAAGCCTTGCATGATTCCTTGGTGTCATTTTATTTTTGGTTATGTCGGGTAAGTCTAGCTGAGTACCTTCTCGTACTCAGGGCTTTGTTCCCACTTGTTACAGATGGGCAGATGTATTACGGCTACTGTATCAACTGCCTTTACCCTGCGATGGGTGAAGCTTAGGACCATGGGCAGTGGTCATTCACTACTTCTCGTCTGATGCTTTTGCTGGAGATGATCCTGAGCTGGCACTTTATTTCAAACACTGTGTGCGTGTGTGGTTTGAACCAAATGCTTCTGCTACTCTTATTTGAACCTGGTTTGTAATAACTATGTTTAAACTCCGATGTATTCTGTGATGTAAACTTTTATGTAACTTATGATGGTGACCGCTAAACTTAGTACGATCTTGGCTGTTATGTGAACTGGTTTGAAATCCGTCATGATTTCACGGACTACCGGGTTATACGGGCTTAAGTTTGCTAAATCGTCCGCGTTTGGGATGATTTTCTTACTTAATTTCGTATAATTGGGCGGTTCTGTTACAGCTGGTATCGGAGCATGGTTTAGCGTGATTACTGCTCATAAGTGTATTTAAAACAAAATTATGTTTGAAAAGTGTGATTTTCAAACTAAGAGTGTGCCAGTGGTCATATCCTTTATGCCCAGTTAAGGACTCTAGGTGGCTATTTAAGTACTAACTTGGGGTTCTTGCACCATATTTCTCTTTCGTTGCTCATACGGCGTGCTATTGTATGAGTGCCACTTAATTGAGTGGTAATGTATGGATCAGTTGCCTCTACGCCTCGGTAAGTGCGAGATGAGAGCATGATCGGATACACCGCTGATTTAGGGAGAGTGTTTATATGATACTAAAGTAATTACATGTTCTACACATGTTTTTACGAAAGTGTCGCATGTGTGGTTGTTCCGTCCGTTGAGGCGATGCCGTCAATAGGACGATGTGCTGGGTAGTTACTACCGTTGTACACGCATCTGGGGATTCGTGTAGAGCGTGTAGGCAAGTTTACTGCTTTCATGCATTCATGGGGAATTGGGCTGAAATGAGTTTTCTGCAGGTACATAACAAAGCTTATCGTGTAGAACGTATTAGTCACGTACGAGAGATCGTTTGTATGCCACCGAATTCATCGTTAGAATGTTCTTATTTCCTAAGTTTGTGAGAACGTAAGACGCGTACATACATCATATTGCTTCTGCATTTCATTCATGTCATGCATTCCTCCCCTTATAAAATGATTATCCCCTTTTGATAAAAATGGCCCCAACTTAAAATATGTTCTCACCGGGTAATCAAAACTTTGCTACAGATGGCCCGCATGAAGCAGACTGCCCGTAAGTCCACAGGCGGAAGAGCACCCCGACACCAGTTGGCCCCGCGTGAGCACTGCAGCACGGACACTTTTCTGAGCGAGTTTGGCATGCCGACCTTGCTTTGGAGAGTGCTCCAAGATGTGGGGTACCCGGAGGGTCAGGAGCCAGTGTACTCTTGGAGTGAGAGCCAGCTAGCTGAGGATGGACTGGCAATAGTGGAGATCACTGTCCCTGCTCTTGGTGATGCGCCGGAGTGGGATGGTTGGCACTTGGAGTTTGAGGGACGCACTCCAGTTGAGGGTGCAGCCTTTCGGGTCATCCGAGACATAATGCGCAGGTTTCCCAATGAGCTGGCAGCAGCCTTGGTTGGTACTTTTCCTCGGGATGATCCTCGTGATGCTATCTGGGTTTAGCCTCAGGGGAGTGCTTTGGTCAGAGGCCCAGATGAGGGACGGTCTAGTGACAACCATGCCATGAGCGCTATGTTCGCAGCTATCAGAGCTTATGAGGGTCTCGAGTGCACTTATTGGACTTTGACTGGTTTGCGTGGGGATGATAAGCTCCAGGCAAGGAAGCAGAAGAAGAAGCAGGCCTGTGTGATAGCGAGCTTGCAGGAGCAGTTGGCTGACATGACCTTGCAGCGAGACCAGGCGGTGGTGAGAGACGAGGATGCTACGCAGCGAGTGCGGACGTTGACTCATGCCAACAACAATGCAGACCGCATAATTGAGCAGCTAGTTCAGGAGAGGAATGAAGCCTGGAACGAGAGAGACCTTCTGAGGCAGAGGGTTGAGGAGCTAGAGGAGTATAATGCCAACCTGCATGAAGAGTTTCATGCCCTCTACAACGGGGTAGGCCCGTATGCTCCTCCAGACGCCGCCGATATGGACGTCGACGATGACGAGGACGAGCTTGTAGTCGCACTTTTCGACGACGACGATGCCGCTACTGATGGTGGCAGTGGTGACGTCTCCGACCCCGACGATGGCCCTGAGGAGTAGGCTAGTTGTCTTGCGTTAGCTGCTAGGCCCAGTCGTGGTGACCTTCTTTTGGTTTCATGTATCACGATGTATCTCGTTTCGATCTTGAGACTTGGCAGTACTTTGGAACTTGGTTATGTATGCGATGTCCGAACGCATAAAAGTCCAGTGTATGTATGCTGGCAATGTGATTGTATTGGATGCGATGTTTGCAGTTGAAGTAATTTGATTAGTGGTGTTGTTTTAATTGGAATGTGATTATTGTGCCTCTGTTTTATTGTATGACTTGTTCTCTCCAATGAATTCAGTTTGGCATAATTGTTCATTCAATTACAATTACTACAACTTCGCTTAATGGTTACTTGTTGCTGAAATATGCAGATGGCAAACACTCGCCGCGCCACGTATGAGGCTGCCGAAACCGGTGGTAACGGTGCAGGGGCTGGTGGGAGTGGTGGAAACAATGTCAACCACAATGAGCCACAACCAGAACCACATTTGCCGCCTCCTCCACCGCTCACTGCAGAAGCATTCTTTGCGCAGTTTTTTGGAAGTCAGCGCAATGCTGAACAATCCCAGAAGAACATGGAAGATTTCCTGCATACCATTGCCAACAATATCCAACGTGGTAACAACCAAGGTGGTGGCAATGGGGTGAACCAGTACAGTAACTTCAAGGACTTCATGGATACCAGGCCACCTATTTTCAAGGAAGCAACAGAGCCACTTGACGCTGAAGAATGGATCAACACTATGGAAGATAAGTTTCGTGTGTTAAGACTGACAGAAGTTCTGAAAACAGAATATGCTGCACATCAGCTACAGGGACCAGCAGGGATGTGGTGGAAGCATCACCGCACCACCTTTCCTCCCAATGCCCAGATTACTTGGAGAGAGTTCACTGAAGCCTTTAGGGGAGTTTATATTCCCCCAGGGTTGGTCGAGATGAAGCTAGGAGAGTTCTTGGCCTTAAATCAGGGCACCAAGACTGTGACACAGTATCTGCATGCCTTTAACAACTTGAGTCGTTATGCTCCTGACATGGTTGACACAGATGCTAAAAAGATTGCTAGTTTCAAGAGAGGATTAAGTCCGAAGATGATGAAGCATGTGGGCACCAATACTCGCGCCAGATTCAATGACTTCATCAGTGATTGCCTGAAGCAAGAGAAGAATAATAATGCGTACACTGCATCCAAGACTCGCAAGAGGGTCTTTGAATCAGGACCATCCCAGCCCAGAGTTGTCACTGCTAACCGCCCTGCCTATCGTCCGTCTGCACCTGGTGCAAGGTTTAGGCCGCCACAGCATAAGACCCAGAACTACAAGGGACCACAGAAGCCATACAAGATGGCCATGCCGCCAGCAAAGATCACTACAGCTGCGGAACAGAGCAATTCCAAGGGAGCTATAGGATCTGCTGGTACAGTGAAGGGGCCCTGCTACAATTGTGGTCAGCCAGGCCACTTTTCAAAATTCTGTCCTTACCATCCCAAAAAGAAGCAACAGACCTATACTGCTCGTGTGCACCACACCACCGTGGATGAGATTCCTGAGGGAGAGCCCGTAACCGCTGGTAAGTTTCCTATTAACCAACATCCTGCAGTTGTTCTCTTTGATTCTGGATCATCGCATTCTTTTATGAGTCAAGCATTTGCACGGAAGCATGAACAACTATGCACCGAGTTGAGTTATGGTTATCGTATAAGTTCAGCGGGGGCTGATGTTTTAACTAATCAGATGGTTAGGGGGGCAACCCTTGAGTTAGGCAGTCGAAGGTTTCGGGTAAATCTGATAGTTATGCCCGGACTAGTTCTGGATGTCATAATAGGAATGAATTGGATGAAGGACTGGGGAGCAGTTATAGATACCAGAAATCGAGTGCTTACCCTTAAGGATCCCCAGGCAGAGGGTACTTTTCAGGTACCATTGCCTAGGAGAACAGACCTTGTGAGTGTAACCTGTGCTATGGAAGTTTTTCCGATTCATCAGATTCCGGTAGTGTGTGAATTTCCGGACGTGTTCCCAGAAGAGTTACCTGGTCTTCCTCCAGATAGAGAGGTTGAGTTTGGGATTGAGTTAATCCCCGGGACAGCTCCCATTTCAAGGAGACCTTATAGGATGCCTCCGGATGAGTTGGCTGAGCTGAAGAAGCAATTAGAGGAATTGTTGAAAAAGGGATTTATCCGGCCAGTAAGTCTGAATGGGGATGTCCTGCCTTGTTTGTGAAAAAGAAGAAAGAAGGTACTTTGAGAATGTGTGTGGATTATAGGCCTTTTAATGCTGTAACCATCAAGAACAAGTATCCCTTGCCTCATATTGATATTTTGTTCGATCAATTAGCCAAGGCTAGGGTGTTCTCCAAGATAGATCTAAGATCAGGTTACCACCAGATAAAGATTAAGCCGCAAGATATACCGAAAACCGCCTTTTCCACTAGATACGGGTTGTACGAGTATCTTGTTATGTCCTTTGGCTTAACAAATGCTCCTGCATACTTTATGTATCTGATGAACACGGTTTTCATGCCAGAATTGGACAAGTTTTTGGTTGTGTTTATTGATGATATTCTAGTCTACTCCGAGAACGAGAAAGATCATGAAGAGCATCTGAGAATTGTTTTAACCAGACTTAGAGATCATAAGTTGTATGCTAAGTTCAGCAAGTGTGAATTTTGGTTGAAGAAAGTTCCTTTCCTTGGTCATATTCTTTCAGAAACTGGAGTTTCAGTAGATCCGAGCAAAGTGCAAGAGGTCATGGATTGGAAGACACCAAACACGGTGTCAGAAGTTAGAAGTTTCTTAGGCTTAGCTTGTTACTATCGCCGCTTTATCCCAGACTTCTCGAAGATCGCCAAGCCGATGACAAGTCTATTACAGAAAGATCACAAGTTTGTGTGGACAGAGGAGTGTGAGACAGCTTTCCACACCTTGCGGAAACTGTTGACCACTGCTCCAGTTCTTGCACAACCGGACATTGAGAAACCTTTTGATGTGTTTTGCGATGCATCGAAAACAGGTTTGGGATGTGTTCTTATGCAAGAAGGAAGAGTCATTGCTTATGCCTCCCGCCAGTTGAGAAAACATGAAATTAACTATTCGACGCATGATCTTGAGCTTGCCGCTGTGGTGCATGCCTTGAAGATTTGGAGACATTACTTACTTAGTAATGTGTGCAATATTTTCACCGATCACAAGAGTCTCAAGTACATTTTTACCCAACCAGAGTTGAACATGAGACAGCGAAGATGGTTAGAGCTAATCAAAGATTACAACTTGAATGTACAGTATCATCCTGGAAAGGCCAATGTAGTGGCAAATGCTTTGAGTAGGAAGTCACATTGCCTGGATGTGCGACCCTTGCTCGAAGATGGTTTTGATCTGATGCACCCTGCGGTGTTGCATAGTATTCAGATCAATTGCTCCTTGGAGAGTAAGATAATAGAAGGCCAGAAAACTGACAAAGGGATATTTCACATCAAAGAGAAAGTTAAAGAAGAACCATCAAAGCACTTTAGAGTAGATGAGCAGGACGTGTTGTGGTTTGACGACCGTCTTGTTGTTCCCAAGAATAGGGAGCTTAAGAACAAACTTATGGATGAAGCTCACCTTTCTAAGATATCCATTCATCCTGGCAGTAGTAAGATGTACCAAGAACTGAGACCTCGTTATTGGTGGACAAAGATGAAGAAAGAGATTGCAGCTTATGTGGCCAGGTGTGACACATGTTGCAGAGTGAAAGCTATTCATATGAAACCGGCCGGATTGTTACAACCTTTGTCCGTACCTAGTTGGAAGTGGGACGATATCAGTATGGATTTCATCACAGGTTTGCCCACTACTTCAAAAGGCCATGATTCGATTTGGGTAATAGTGGATCGTCTTACAAAGTCAGCTCACTTTTTGCCTGTCAACACAGATTATCGACCACCTCAATATGCCGAGAAGTATGTTGCTGAGATTGTGAGATTGCATGGCATACCGAAGGCTATAGTGTCTGACAGAGGGTCACAGTTCACTGCTCACTTTTGGGAGCATTTGCACAAAGGTTTGGGAACTAGTTTGATTCGTAGTACCGCCTATCATCCTCAAACAGATGGTCAGACCGAAAGGGTTAATGCTGTTCTGGAGGATATGTTGAGAGCCTGTGTTTTATCTTCCAGAGGTTCATGGGAGTCATGGTTGCCTTTGGCAGAGTTTGCTTACAATAATAGTTATCAAGAGAGTATCAAAATGGCACCTTTCGAAGCCCTGTATGGCAGAAAGTGTAGGACACCTCTAAACTGGGTTGAGCCAGGCGAGAGAAGATATTATGGTATTGACTTTGTAGAAGAAGCTGAAAAGAAAGTTCATATCATTCAGCAAAATATGAAAGCAGCTCAGTCACGTCAGAAAAGCTATGCGGATAAAAGGAGAAGACCACTTGTGTTCGAGGTTGGTGACTATGTTTATCTAAAAGTCACGCCAATGAAGAAGAAACGGTTTGGAGTGCGCAGAAAGCTTGCAGCCAGATTTGTGGGACCATACAAATTCTTGGAAAGAAAAGGTCCAGTAGCTTATAAGTTAGAGTTACCTGAGACAATGAATGCTATATTCCCAGTTTTTCATGTATCGCATCTCAAAAAGTGTTTGCGCGTTCCAGAGGAAAGAATTGAACCCCGTGGCATAAAGCTCAAGTCAGATTTGGTATATCATGAGCAGTCGGTTCGAGTTTTGGACTCTAAAGAGAGAGCTACTTGAAACAGTGTGGTGAAAACATATAAGATACAATGGAGTCATCATGATGAGGGAGATGCATCTTGGGAAACGGGTGAATATCTACAAAAAGCCTATGAAGATTTTTATAACAAATGGTTCGTAACCCAAATCTCGGGACGAGATTTTTATAAGGGGGGAGGGCTGTAACACCCCGGTGTTACTCGAGCATTATCAATGCAAATCATACGCATAACATGTCATTGCATGCATGATCATCTGGGAAGTTAGAGTGCATTTTTAGTTAAAACATGTGTGCGGGAAAATTTCTGCATATAATGCCTATACTTGATTCATCCTCCTAAAAATTGGTTTGACTCATGAAACATGGGTAGTTATAAATTTTAAATCACTTAGAAATAATTAGTGCAGTTTTTGGAGCAATTTGATAACTAAAGTTTTGTCAAAAATTTGCTTTTAAAAATATTATTAGAAATTGGTCAAAAACCCTTCTAATTAGCTTTTATTCTCTAATTCAAAATCTGTGGGGATTTTGGAGTTGGCCCTTTTATCAAAGTTGTAGAGAATTAAATTCTAAACCACTTTCATTTTTGGGCCATTTTCAGAAAAGGTCATCTTCTTGCTCAAATTCAAATTTGAAAACTGAGAATTTAAATTAATTGAAAAATTCCTTGAAAAATAAAATAAAAAATCGGATCTCTTGTTATCGGGCCGCCGCCTCACTTTTGGCCTGCATCCGCAAGCCGGCCCAGCCCATTAGCGCGCCCGCGCTCCCGCGCGCGTCCGCGGTCCGGTTGTAACACCCCGGGTGTTATAGTGCTAATTAATCTGCCATGTCATCATAATGCATTGCAAAGCATCCATGTTAGGTTAACCTTGTTATGCATCAATTAAAACAAGTTTACTTATCTAGATTGGATGTGTTTCTCCGTGGTGTGCTCCGAACCCGAAAACCCTAATTTCGAATGCCACCGCAAATACTTAGTCCATGCCCTGCGTAATTTGAGGTGTGCGACTGTGTTGCACACTAGTGTCAAGTGTAGGGTATGAGCTCAAGTACAACACCTAAAATAAAGCTCCAAGTTTGAGTTTGAGTTGGAGTCCCAAAACTTGTCACGAGTTTTCCGATTCGAATTCAAATTCAAATCTGGGGAGAAATGTAAAAGAATTTCAAAAGCTAAATTGGTCAACCAAGAGTGGCATTTGGTCAACCATGTCATGTTGGTCCAAATGATGCCCTTGGGTGAGGTTTTGATCACTAAGTAATCACAAATCAAAGTAGCAACGAATTCCAATTGAAAATTCCTCCGAAAACCCTAAATTTCAAAACCCTGTTTTAACCCTTTTGAAATAATTCAAAATCTAAGCAAAATTTGGGAAAAAGTTCAAAACCAAGTTTGTAGAACTTTTCAAGGGCTACAACTTTGGTGTTTTGAGTTTTCAAAGTTTTAGTGTAAAATGTGGAGCAATTTTGAAAATAAACAAAGTTCAGATTTAACTCATTTTTGTCCCCAAACTAAGATTTCAAAATGGAGGCAGAATTTGAAAATGTTTTGAACAGAAAAGTTGTAGATCTTGTTGAGATGTACAACTTTGGTGTTTGGAGATTTTCAAGTTTCAATATGAAATCAAAAGTAATTTCTAAATTACCAAATCCCAAAAATGTGTCCCCTTTTGAATTTAAACTCAAATTTCAAAATCCAGTGAGAATTTGAAAAAGTGTTCAATACAAAACTTGTAGAGCTTGAAATTCTGAAGATTTCATAGATTGGAAGTTTTTCAAGTTGTTACATGAATTTGAAAGTAATTTGAAAAATCAGTTTGAAATTTCAGAGTTTTGGGGGGGAGCTACAGTGCCGCGCCAATCACCGACGGCCACCGGCCGGTATGGGCGCCGGCCGACCGCCGCCGTGGCCTTCCACGACCTTCACGCGCGCCAGGACCGCCAGCGCGACGTCGCGCGCCTTCCAGTGTCAATTCCAGAGGGAGAACCTGTTATGATGGGTATGTTCCCTGTTGCTAATCATCCAGCAGTACTGTTATTTGATTCAGGTGCATCGCATACATTCATAAATCGCACCTTTGTTGTTAAGCATGACATTCCAATTATGGGAACACAAGAAGATTTCTTTATCCAGTCACCCGGGGGACGACTGTGTACTAAGGAGATGGTACGTGACGTACCTATAGAGTTAGGTGGGCATATATTCCCTACCTCAATGATAATATTACAGAAGCAGGATATAGATGTAATCCTGGGTATGAATTGAATGTACCAAAGAGGAGCTATTATAGATGCACTGCACAGGACTATAAGGCTGAACTTGCCAGATAATAAATCTCATCTTCTTATCCAACTTCCTATCCCAAAGAGAACAGTTGAAAGGATATGTGCAACTTCAGTGCAGGAGATTTGTGATATACCGGTAGTCTGTTGTTGGGCATTCTTAACGTCATTACCAAAAGTAGACTTAGTTTTCTAATTCTGATAACGGCGCCAAAAATGCCGAACCTATCCCTCATGCCACTTAAGCCAAGTTGTCATCCCTAGCATGACATGAGAGATGCGGTATTGAAATATGCAACTGCTCTTCTAAATAAATAATAAATAAGATCTGCAAGCGCACAGATTAATACCGATGTAGCATTTTAACCGGGAAGTATTCCAGGTATCGTTATTTATATTTTTACCACTAGAAAGGGATTACTAACATCAATGTTGATTATGGAATGGAATATAGGAATGAGTATCAATCATTGCATGTATAAGTGAGAGCATTCATCTATCTCTTGCATACAGGGGTAAGTGTCACATAAAATATAGATAAAGTATGAATGGTGACAAAGATAATTAATCTGATCAGCTAGCCACATATAATAATGATAAGCACCTCAACAGATATTCTAGCAAGTCATTAGCATGGTATTAGGACGAACTACAAGGATATTTCCTAAGTTATTCTTAACTATAAAGTCTAGCATATCATAGTTAGTGCAAGTACACTTGGCAATCATTGCGAGAAAGGACTACGCCCATGCATAGTGATATTATCAAGGAAGATGAGAAACATAGCAATCACTCCCCCGTAATAATGTTGCTCTGCCTGCCTTACACACGGGAGGGGGACTATATAAGAACCAACGAAGCTGTCACCATCGCGGACCACCCCACGATCCGGCATATAAGGTGCAATCGCAGATAAATATGGTCTAAGCACCACGCCTACACAATATTTATCATTTACCCATGGATCCGATGGATAAACGCTATACGATCCTAAACATGTATATAATTCCAATCTAACTAAGCCAAGCGTATAACTATGATAAACTAAGAACAATATAATTGCAAACATAAACAAGTAGAGCAAAGTCATAATCAATATATTGAAATAGAACAAGGTTGTATTCATAATATTGAAGAACAAAGATGAACAATGAAGAACAGTAGAGGAATTACCAAGAATCCTCTTGACAGATCCGGAAACCAATCGAAGATTGACTCCTTCTAGTTCTAATCCTATGTAGCTATGCTATACTAGAGATCTAGTTGATGTGGTGGCTCTAGGGCTTGATCAGAGACTCTCCTCCTGAGATTAGGGTTTGAGGAATTGAGAATGAGGGAGTGCCTCCTCCAGGGGCCAGGGGTCCTGCTTATATAGCCCCCTCAAGTGAACGTGGGCCGTCGGATCAAACCGACATTAATCGCACGGTTTTCCTTGATCCCTTAGGTCGGTGGAGCATAATCCGCGAGACGGAGCCTGATTGGCTCTCAGGCCAGGGCGGCCGCCCTAGGGGGCAGGGCGGGCGCCCTGCCTCCGGGCCCGTTCGGCCTCCCGTTCGATCTCGTGGCTTCTGGAGTCTTCTAGATGATAGAAAATCGGTGAACACGTTATTATCTCTATGTAAAGGCCTTTCCTCCGTATTTTCTGATAACCCCCTACAGAAACAGACAAACACCAAAACTCGTGGAATTCTGTCAGATAAAACCCTAAGTCTAGGTGTTGGTTGTATTTGGATCCTTTTCTTTATTTATTTGATAACTATATTTGGTACTTAAGGACCGTCAACAAACTCCCCCAAGCTTACCTCTTGCTCGTCCCTGAGCAAGGATAGACTCATTATGGATCAGAAGTTGCTGCAACGCCTTTGAACGTTGACGGTACATATGCTTTCAAATAAGGTCTCATCCCTGAGTTAGAGTAAACTGTCAAGACTTAAAACTTACTCATTTTACCTTTCACCATGGGGCTTGCAACCGTCACCTGCATCTTGAGTGGTTAAAAGATAGAACGGTCTAGTCAAACGCCATGTCTCTTATTCTTGATCAGCTATAGGTCTGGAGTTTTTGCAAATTTTTCAAATAAAACTCAGAGATTTCTTGTATGACTTTCTCGGGTCTCTCTTTTGTGGTATTTCTGGATCCTTACCAAGGCAGTAATGGTATATGCCTTCTCTCTCAAAGTATGTGGTATTTATGGTATAAGGCGTAGTGACATTGCCTTCTCTCTCACCCTACTCTAATAAGGCTTTGATATCTGGAGCTCATAGGTGGGAGATACAGTATACATACTCATAGAACATTTATTGCATAGTCAAACCATGGATCCAGAGAAACAAGTCAATAAGTCAAATCAAGATGTGCATGTGTGGTGAATGAGTGGTGAATGGTGATAACAAAAGTTTAATGCTCTTTTTGAGGGAATACATACCTTTCTTGCTTTTTAAAACTTTTGAGGGGAATGAGATGCTCTATTTTTTTTTCTCTCAGGTGGGTATCTTGTACCCCTAATTCTACTGTCGGACACTTGTCCATTTTTACCTCTCGTCTCACTTTTTCTTTTTTCGAGGTTCCGAGCACTTGCTCCTTTTTATTTCCTCGTATTTATATTTTTTTAGAGCAAATCTCCCTCTTGAAAATATAGCAAGTGGTAGTAGAATGGGATAATGTTTTTGACTATTTTCTCCCGGGTCAGGAGTAGAATAATTTTGGGTGAATCTGGAGATGGAAATGAGTGGATATATGTGGATGCGTACTTCCGGAGTAGAAGCAGCATGTATGAGTGAACGTGCAAGTGAATCTTGATTTTAACCACATGACAAGTTCCTAAGGGTCTACACAGCTTGACCACACTCAATGCCCATAAGCAGTAAGTAGTAAAAGTGCGGCTCTTAATCTAACAAGCATGTATATATGGCTGTGGTAGGAATTTAAACTCTCATCATACAGGAACTCATCATGCAACATTTTAAAGATTTTTTTAAAGATATAATTCTCCAGAATTCTAGCATCTCTAGGAACAGATAAACAGCAGCTCAACCTTCCCATATCATATCCGCTAACAACTTAGACTTCAGATCAAGTTCTCTTCCCACTAGTTCAGGTTTAGAGCCAGTTTTAAATTATAACAGTTATGTCTAAACTAGAGAGAGAACAAATTTGAAAATTAGGCAGAGCAACTATTCATCATATCCATGCTAGAGTTTTATTTTCAAGATTCAGTTTAGCATAGCTACTTTATTTATTTATTAAACTAAGCAAATATATATAAACACAAAATATTTATTTGGGTTTTCATGATTATGCATCTTTTTATTTTAATAAAGCATAGGTATAAATGTAGATAAAAATACTTATCGGGATAAATGGGGGTGCTCTCCCCCAAGCTAGATCTTGACGTAATTTCTTCTGATGTAGCTAGCAGGTGCAGAGGTGTATTTGAATGTCGGCAGCACCCTGACAGCGATTAGGATGTCCTCCATCTGCTAGTCTTCCTGAATTCTGTGGAGCTCAAATAGACAACAAAGCTTCGTGGAACTTGATTAAGCGTTAGCATAAATATCTAGCCTTTATCATGTTTGAGCTTCCTTGATAAATGTCACTCTCTATTTTTATTTTCATTTTTATAGAACAGAAAAAAATATATATATTATTATTTTTTTATGCCACCACAGTGAATGTACTTATGGATTTTATGCCACTCGCATACTCACATGGGGCTTACTATTTTTAACATTTTTTTTAGACAGAATGAACATGATTAACTGAGCAATAATTAAAGGGAAAATGATAACTACCAAGTTTACCTCTTGGCACGGCGTTCGGTGTTTTTAAGTCCTCCGAACAGGACTTCTTTTCTTCTTAGTTGTCCTGGGATTTGGGTGGCGTAGACGGTGGTTCCGGCAGCGCCTCCTCTTCTTGTGTAACTGTCTTCACTTTCCATTCCCGACTTGGTGCTTCGGTCTCCTGTTGTGTATCCTCGGGCCTTATGACCTCTCCTTCATAGTCTGCCCATACGTCCTTGATGGTTTGCCTCCTTTGGTTACGGTTACGTCGCCTTCTTCTTGTCCTGACCTGCTTAGAATCTTCAACTATATAGTTAGGGTCATTAAAGTAGCGGCGTACCTTCTCAGAGGGGAAATGCATATGGACTTCTCCGGTTCCAATGTAGATGATTGCTTTGACGGTGCCTAGGAATGGTCTTCCTAGGATGATGGGTGGATCGTACTCGTCGTCTCCCATGTCAATGACCTGAAAGTCTGTATGGACAAAATGATCGTTAATTTTAACAGGGACATCGGTTACTATACCTTCGACCTTTCGGGATGTCTGATCTGCCATCTGGAGCTGAGTGTATGTTGGTTTTAAGGGCATGGTTCCGTACAAGAGCTGATAGGTGACTGTGGCCATTATGTTGACGCCTGATCCAGTGTCGCAGAGCGCCTTCTGAAAGGAGTATCCATTGATTGAGCACTCAATGCTTGGCATGCCTGGGTCGTCCTTCTTGATTAGGAACGGCGACTTGGGTCGTCGGTCTTGACCTCCTTGAACTGCAGTGACCATCTTAGCTGATTCGGTCCATCCTTGGTTGTTCTTGTTCTGCTTGATCCTCCTGTTGGTCCTCTTCCTTGGTTCATGTTGGGGTTGCTCTGAGATTTGTGTAATCTTGTTCTTTACGGAAAACGTCTCCTTCCTCCCCTTGATGTTGAAGTTGATCTTCACAACGCTGGCGTAGATGACAGCTCCCGAGGTGTTCAGGAATGGCCTTCCCAGAATAACTGGTGACCTCTCATCGGACCCGGTCTCTATCACCACGAAGTCAGCTGGAGCATACGAGGTACCAACTCGGACACACATGTTCTTTAATATTCCTTTAGGAAAGCTTAGTGTCCGATCTGCAAGCTGCAAACACATAGTTGTTTCTGATAAAGGATATGTAAAGAATTTTTCATAGAGTACCCTGGGCATAATGTTGACGCTGGAGCCAAAGTCACAGAGTGCTTCTGGGAAGTCCACCATGCCGATGGAGATCGGGATGACGGGGCGTCCTGGATCGCCTCTCTTGACTGGCAGAAGGTCATTATGTACTCCGACAGCGGGATTACTCCAATAGTTACCTGCATCAAACATGTCTACAAGATTTGCAGATTCTAATCCTTCCGGTTGTGATGGTATACCGGGGTTAGTAGCTGGAACAGCAGCAGCTATTTGATTTAACTGAGATTCAATCATTTTATTAAAGCTAATTTGGTTTTTGATGGCAGTAGAGAAATTATCCATTCTATTATTTATGTTTTCTAGTATTTTATCATTGGATGCCAATTTCTTAGACAAGTTATCCATTAGCTTTCCTTGATTAGACACTAACTCTCTCAGGGGTGGAAAATTATTGTTGTTGTTGTAAGAGTTATTACCTTGATAATTACCTGAGTAGTTACCTGAGTAGTTAGGCCTCTGTTGATTCCAACCTTGATTTTGTTGAGGACGGTTGTAGTTGTTGTTGTTGTTGATGTACCTTGCATCCTCAAGCATCTCAGGGCAGTGATTGCCTGAGTGTCCAGTGTCTCCACATTCCTCACAAGTCATGTGAGAGTCGTAGACGTTCATGACTTCTCTTTTGTCTCCAGCTTTGTCATCGAGCTTTTTCATGAGTAGGTCTAGCTTTGCAGACAGCATGTCTACCTCCTTGAGCTGGTGCATACCTCCACCCTTCTTGCGTGTTTGAGTCCTCTCTTCGTTCCAACCTTGGTTGGACGCCATCTTCTCCACAAGGGCTGTAGCTTGTGGTATGGTGAGTGATAGAAATGCGCCTCCAGCTGCAGCATCCATGGTCTCACGAGCACTAGTGATGAGCCCATGATAGAAAGTCTGCATAAGTAGCCAGCTCTCCATTCCATGATGGGGACATTCTAGGATGTAATCTTGAAAGCGCTCCCATGCTTCTGGAACGGATTCATCATGTTGTTGCTGAAAACTTGTAATCTTCCCACGGAGAGCATTGGTCTTGCCCATGGGAAAGAACTTAGCCAGAAAGTTCGTAGAGCAGAGTGCCCACGTAGTGTTCTTATCCTTCGTCGCGTAGAACCACTGCTTCGCTCTCCCCAATAGTGAGAATGGGAAAAGGCGAAGTAGTATGGCTTCTCTGGGAACATCTAATAAAGTGAATGTGCTGCAAATCTCCAGGAAGTGTTGGAGATGAGCACTTGCATCTTCGTGCGGCTTCTCACAAAACTGGTTGGCTTGTACCATGTTGATGAGCCCTGGCTTGAGCTCAAAGTTCTTGTCGATGGCCGCGGCAGGTCCAGTGCGGATGTTGTCTGTAGTGGGAGCTGAGAACTCGCGGATCGTCTTGTTCGCCATGGCTGCGAACTCTGTTGACAAATTCCGGATGAAACTTCGGCGGTCTTCTGAATTGGATGAAGTGTTGCGTCGAAGTGTTGACTTCTTGAGCTTGGCTCTTGCCCCTCTGATTAATGCTTCGGGGTTGTCAACAAAATTTTCTGGAAGATGTCCTCTATTCATACATCACCCTGCAAAACAATAAGAATGGAAAAAATACAGGGGTAAATCTGTATGGGAGAATTGATGATCTCAATCACTTAATGATGCGAATGATGACTCAAATTCCGTATTCATTCCTTGTTAGTAAATCAACCTTCCCCGGCAACGGCGCCAAAAATGCTTGTTGGGCATTCTTAACGTCATTACCAAAAGTAGACTTAGTTTTCTAATTCTGATAACGGCGCCAAAAATGTCGAACCTATCCCTCATGCCACTTAAGCCAAGTTGTCATCCCCAGCATGACATGAGAGACGCGGTATTGAAATATGCAACTGCTCTTCTAAATAAATAATAAATAAGATCTGCAAGCGCACAGATTAATACCGATGTAGCATTTTAACCGGGAAGTATTCCAGGTATCGTTATTTATATTTTTACCACTGGGAAGGGATTACTAACATCAATGTTGATTATGGAATGGAATATAGGAATGAGTATCAATCATTGCATGTATAAGTGAGAGCATTCATCTATCTCTTGCATACAGGGGTAAGTGTCACATAAAATATAGATAAAGTATGAATGGTGACAAAGATAATTAATCTGATCAGCTAGCCACATATAATAATGATAAGCACCTCAACAGATATTCTAGCAAGTCATTAGCATGGTATTAGGACGAACTACAAGGATATTTCCTAAGTTATTCTTAACTATAAAGTCTAGCATATCATAGTTAGTGCAAGTACACTTGGCAATCATTGCGAGAAAGGACTACGCCCATGTATAGTGATATTATCAAGGAAGATGAGAAACATAGCAATCACTCCCCCGTAATAATGTTGCTCTGCCTGCCTTACACACGGGAGGGGGACTATATAAGAACCAACGAAGCTGTCACCATCGCGGACCACCCCACGATCCGGCATATAAGGTGCAATCGCAGATAAATATGGTCTAAGCACCACACCTACACAATATTTATCATTTACCCATGGATCCGATGGATAAACGCTATACGATCCTAAACATGTATATAATTCCAATCTAACTAAGCCAAGCGTATAACTACGATAAACTAAGAACAATATAATTGCAAACATAAACAAGTAGAGCATAGTCATAATCAATATATTGAAATAGAACAAAGTTGTATTCATAATATTGAAGAACAAAGATGAACAATGAAGAACAGTAAAGGAATTACCAAGAATCCTCTTGACAGATCCGGAAACCAATCGAAGATTGACTCCTTCTAGTTCTAATCCTATGTAGCTATGCTATACTAGAGATCTAGTTGATGTGGTGGCTCTAGGGTTTGATCAGAGACTCTCCTCCTGAGATTAGGGTTTGAAGAATGAGAATGAGGGAGTGCCTCCTCCAGGGGCCAGGGGTCCTGCTTATATAGCCCCCTCAAGTGAACGTGGGCCGTCGGATCAAACCGACATTAATCGCACGGTTTTCCTTGATCCCTTAGGTCGGTGGAGCATAATCTGCGAGACGGAGCCTGATTGGCTCTCAGGCCAGGGCGGCCGCCCTAGGGGGCAGGGCGGGCGCCCTGCCTCCGGGCCCGTTCGGCCTCCCATTCGATCTCGTGGCTTCTAGAGTCTTCTAGATGATAAAAAATTGGTGAACACGTTATTATCTCTATGTAAACCCGACGTGTGGGCCTTTCCTCCGTATTTTCTGATAACCCCCTGCAGAAACAGACAAACACCAAAACTCGTGGAATTCTGTCAGATAAAACCCTAAGTCTAGGTGTTGGTTGCATTTGGATCCTTTTCTTTATTTATTTGATAACTATATTTGGTACTTAAGGACCGTCAACAGTGGCATATAGATTAAAGTTGCCTGAACAACTGTCAGCTGTACACAATGTATTTCATGTATCACAAATGAAGAAGTGTCTGCAAGTGCCTGATCAAGTTGTTGATGTGGAGGGGGTTGAACTCGAGCCTGATTTGACATATTCTGAATATCCTATCCGAGTTTTGGATCGAAAGGATCGTGTTACCCAGAGTAGAACAATCAAATGGTACAAGATACAATGGGATCAACATTCAGAAGAAGAAGCCACCTGGGAATCGGAGGATTACCTGTTAGAGAATTTCCCAGAGTTCTTTGCTTCTATCTAGGTTGTAATTTCTTCTTTAAACTGTAACCTATCCTTTTAAAATCTTTGTAATGTAGAAAACCCCTACCTGTTTTATAGACAAGTCTTGGACGTGTTTGCTTGACACGTTTCCTTTTCCATTACTTAACTCAAGGCTTTAAATCTCGGGGCGAGATTTCTTTAAGGGGGAAGGGCTGTAACACCCCGGGTGTTATAGTGCTAATTAATCTGCCATGTCATCATAATGCATTGCAAAGCATCCATGTTAGGTTAACCTTGTTATGCATCAACTAAAACAAGTTTACTTATCTAGATTGGATGTGTTTCTCCGTGGTGTGCTCCGAACCCGAAAACCCTAATTTCGAATGCCACCGCAAATACTTAGTCCATGCCCTGCGTAATTTGAGGTGTGCGACTGTGTTGCACACTAGTGTCAAGTGTAGGGTATAAGCTCAAGTACAACACCTAAAATAAAGCTCCAAGTTTGAGTTTGAGTTGGAGTCCCAAAACTTGTCACGAGTTTTCCGATTCGAATTCAAATTCAAATCTGGGGAGAAATGTAAAAGAATTTCAAAAGCTAAATTGGTCAACCAAGAGTGGCATTTGGTCAACCATGTCATGTTGGTCCAAATGATGCCCTTGGGTGAGGTTTTGATCACTAAGTAATCACAAATCAAAGTAGCAACGAATTCCAATTGAAAATTCCTCCGAAAACCCTAAATTTCAAAACCCTGTTTTAACCCTTTTGAAATAATTCAAAATCTAAGCAAAATTTGGGAAAAAGTTCAAAACCAAGTTTGTAGAACTTTTCAAGGGCTACAACTTTGGTGTTTTGAGTTTTCAAAGTTTTAGTGTAAAATGTGGAGCAATTTTGAAAATAAAAAAGTTCAGATTTAACTCATTTTTGTCCCCAAACTAAGATTTCAAAATGGAGGCAGAATTTAAAAATGTTTTGAACAGAAAAGTTGTAGATCTTGTTGAGATGTACAACTTTGGTGTTTGGAGATTTTCAAGTTTCAATATGAAATCAAAAGTAATTTCTAAATTACCAAATCCCAAAAATGTGTCCCCTTTTGAATTTAAACTCAAATTTCAAAATCCAGTGAGAATTTGAAAAAGTATTCAATACAAAACTTGTAGAGCTTGAAATTTTGAAGATTTCATAGATTGGAAGTTTTTCAAGTTGTTACATGAATTTGAAAGTAATTTGAAAAATCAGTTTGAAATTTCAGAGTTTGGGGGGGAGCTACAGTGCCGCGCCAATCACCGACGGCCACCGGCCGGTATGGGCGCCGGCCGACCGCCGCCGTGGCCTTCCATGACCTTCGCGCGTGCCAGGACCACCAGCGCGACGTCGCACGCCTTCCAGTGTCGTCACCGTGGCCGTTCCCTATATATATGCGAGCTCACCGTGAATCGTTTTTCTTCTCTGTTGTTGCTACCGCCGCCGCTTAGCTCTGCCGCTCGCCGCTGCCGCCGTTGAGCCGCCACCAGCCACACAAATCACACCAGCATGTTTGCCTCACCTTCGCGCATCTATTGGTCCACCTGAGCTAGTCCATTTCTGCCTGAATCACCGCAACCGCCCTTTCCTTCTCCAACTCCGGTCGGACTTCACTGCCATCGCCGCCCCCACGTGGCCAGGCCACTCCAGCCCCTCCCAGCCGCCAGCAAGAGCACCAACGTGATCACTGTGAGCCACCGATCCTTTCTACGCCTTTAATTTGATCGTTTCGTGCTTGGAGACGCGTTTTAGCGGCTCACCGTCGGCCATGGTCCGCCACCGTCGTCGGTGAAGGGTCACCGGAGCTCGAGACGAGCTGTAGACTAGTGCTAGGGACTCAGGAGAAGGTGTAGAACGTTGTGGTAGCGCTGGATTGTTGACTGAATCTCCGGTCACCGGCCGGCCACCGCGGGAGAGCGAGCGAGCACGCGGGAGCGAGCGAGCGAGCGGGAGGTGGAAGATGACAGGTGGGGCTACGCTGTCAGTGAGAGGAGGGGGTAACGCGGGCGCGCGCGAGTGCGGCCGGTGCTGGGCTGGGCCGCCTGCTGGGCCGATCGCGAGCGCGGGCGAGCGCGCAGGCACGCGGGCCGTTTGGCTGGGCCGGACCGGAGAGAAAGGAGGGAAGCAGCCCGGTTCGGATTTCGTTTTTGTTTTTCCTTTTTCAAATAAATGAATAGTGCTATTATTTGTTTATTTCATTAAAAATTTTGTAAAGTTCCAAAATTCATGAAAATTTTTGAGTAAGCTTCTCAATGTATAAACTATCTAGGAAAAATGTTAAATCATGAATTTGAATACTTTGTGTAGTAGAATTAATTAGTTCCATTAAAGATTAAATGCAACTTCCAGGAATTTTAATAATTAATTTATTTATCCAAAAATTGTGAAATTTATTATGACACTGTTATAAATCATTCTTAATCCATAGAAAAAGTTTGAGCTTGTTTAGACAAAGTTTGATCAACTATTAATTATGCCCTAATTAACTAATTAGTAAATAAATGTTAATTTGAGAACTTTAAGTGTTGTGTGCCCTTTTGATTGAGTGATGTCCTTAGGTCACTACCCTTTGGTGATCTTTGGCACCTTAATTTCATGTTTGAGCTCGTTAGTAACTTACTTAGTGTTAAAAGCTGGTATCGCTAGAGTTGTCACTACTAGTTAGTAGGTTTTCTGTTTGCGACTGTACCGCGAAGGAAAGTTGTATTCAAGTCGTGACTCGTGGCATGTTATCATCAAGCATCATGTTTATCATCGAGCATCATGTTAAAGCATGTTATGTACTCGTGTAGTTTCTGCTTTCGAAGAAGTCGAAGTCGCCGAGCAAGCTTCTGGAGAAGAGCTATCGTCGGTGAGTTCCGGACCAGAAGTCGGAGTCTGTGAGTCCGAGTCTTTTGTCTCGTCAGAGCAAGGCAAGCCCCGGTGCATTTAAACCCTACCTTGATATTTACAAATCTTTACTATTTATACTATGGTTTATTGCATTAAGTAATTAGGAGTTGAGTGATAACCCAATTGCTGCATTATCATCCTTGATTATTGCGATATTACCCTTGATACCTGCTTTACTAAAAATGCGTAGTCTGCTTCTCTATGCTTAGAAGTTAAGCTTTTAAATGAATGTTTACTCGGCCATGACGGCATCCTTAATGAATATTGAAATATGAGAATGAACTTGTGAGATCGGGCGGGTGGTTTGGCCACTGCTAACTTGCATTGGGAGAGGAGTCCCAATGTATTATTTCCGCCTTATCAGTTAAGGACCGTACGTTGTTGGCCCTCGCGTCATGGAGTTTTTATTAGTACTAGCCATGTACCCATGACGGGTAAAGCCTTACTTCGGCTAGTCCATTACGAGAACGTCTAACCTCGCACTGGGAGTGGAGAGATGGCGAGAGTAGTGTGTACCCTCGGGGCTAGAATTGGGCCGGGTTCGAGGAGTACTGTGCTCTCGGGTGGCGATGGACACATTCTGGTTTTGGGTTATTCGGGTAAGAGTTGATATATGCTAGATTCGGTTCTACATATGTCGTGTGGTTAGGAATCCCCAGCTAGGTAAATGAAGCGGTTCGAATCATCGTTGCTCCACGAGAAAGGAGTCTTGGCTTTGCACCAACATCGTAGTTAAGAACTGGAATTGAAAGAAAGAATGAGAAAGGTTTTGATGATATTTACCTTGATCTAGATTAGGATCACTTAGAATTGGTTAATGAACCATCAATGGTAAAAGTAAAATATTAAAGGTAAGGACTTACGTTAGTAAGCTTTTCTGCAAAAGAAAATTTGATTCTTGAATACCCGTACCTGAATTCCCTAAAGCTAGCATGCCCTTGGAGTCTCTGTCTTAGTCGGGTAAGTCTTGTTGAGTACTCTCGTACTCAGGGTTTGTTGAACCCCTTGTTGCAGGTGCGGTTCATGAACAAGTCTGCTTCGAGCCTTGTTGCATGACTGTCGTGGTTGAAGAAAGTGACGACGAGTAGACTGTGTGGCCTTTGGGCAAGACATCTCGTTTGGGTGTTGTAATAAAGTTACTACCGATACTTCTCTACTACTGGTTTGTAATAATGTTACATAAGGTTTGAAGTTTGAAAAACTGGTTTGTAACTCTAAGTTATTGTAAGACTTCTGCTACTTTACTCTGTTGAATATTTTGAATAAACTGTTGTAATATTGCAATACTCCTGTGATTGGATCCTGTTCAGAGGAAAGCAGGCCTTTTAAGTTATGGTGAACATAAGTACGGCTGTCAAAGGTCATTATGGCAATGATGGGTACTTGTGGGCCATCATAATTAGGAGGTTCTGTGACACCAGTGGACCGGGCGCACGCCGCTCGCCCGCCTGCGCCACGCGCGGCGTGCCCAACCCGCGCGCGCGCTCCGCCGCATGGACGCGCCTCACCGGCGGCCGTGGCCGGTGGCTGACCGTCCGGTCGGAGCCACCGCACCGAGACGGAATCCGGTCCAAGTATGCTTCCGACCGCGCCTTAACCCCCGCGCCCACTCCTTCCTCCCCCACGCGCTCACCATTTCCGAACGCAGCTCCCGCTCCTCTGTCGCCGCCACCGCCATCGCCGACGTTGCCGTTCCGGCCACGCTAGCTCATCGCAAGCCGCTCCATCTCGCCCAGATCTTCTCCTCCCTCGGGCGAACCCTGCACACACCGGAATCAGCCGTGGTAAGCCTTCTCTCCGCGTGAATTGCTCGTCGGAGCACCGACCGAGCTCACCGGACTTGCCCGCTCCGTGGAGCACCTCTCTCCGCTCCACCTTACTCCCTTCCAGCGCGCGCATCATGCTCGCCTTGGCTCACCGGTGCTCGAGCGCCTTTTCTTGTCCCGTTCCTTGGCCGGAGCTGGCCGGCCGGCGGTTCACCGCGCCACCGTTCCACCATGAACGGCGGTGATCGGTCCCCCGAGCTCCGCTGGCTACCCCGTGTGCACCACTGAGTTCGCAACCGTGCGGTGGTTCGCGTGGTGCCTCTGGCTTGGCCGGAGACCTCGCCGCGCGGCGAGTTGTGGACGCCGGAGTTCCCTCCCTTTTCTCTGTGACTGATGTGCGGGGTCACGGGCCCACCTGTCGATCTCGTGGGTTGTCTCTGTGTTCAGTTTCTGGGTGCACGTAGCATTAGCCAGCCGGTTTTCAAAAAGAGATTTAATTAATTGTTTTCCAGAAAATGTAAAAGGGTTTCAAAAATCCATAACTTGCTCATTTTAGCTCCAAAAATTGTGAAATAAATTTCTATGGACTTATTGGAACTAGATCTACAATATAAAAATATTGCATGTCAATATTGTATTACTTTTCTGTAGGATTTTATTTAATCCTTGAAATTGGTGTTTTCTTGGAAAAATAGATAATAAATCATAGAAAAATCAGAAAAATGTGGTTTCAAGTTTGTTAATCTTCTTGTGCAATGTACTTGCTAGGAAAATTATGTATCATGTCTATTCTGTAGAAAAATTTTTATGTGTAGTTCAAATGTTTTTTATTGCTAATAATTGTTATTTTTGTTAATTAAATAAATGTGAATAAAACATGCAAGTAATAATTTTTCTACATTGATTGTTTACTGTGTAGAATCTAGGAAAAATGAGAAATCTATTGTTTGATACTTTTCATAGTATAAAATATTTTTATGCTCATTTTTAAACCCTAGATTGTTATTTTTGTGTAGATAGCTCTAGTGTTCCAATTGCAATGGAATTTTTGTGACATGGTAATATACCTGGTAGTAATCCACTGTAATTTTATCATATTTTTCCAAGTTACCAAAATAAGTGTTGCTGTTCAAACATAGTGTCAACTAGGTTTAAATTAACATTTTAATGCAAAGATTTAATTGTTAAACTTGGTTTGGTGTATCTTTGAAGCCTCTTAGGGTGCTAGGGTAACTTTGCTTGGTAGAGACTGTTGGTGGTAGTTTATGAGTACATGTTCTTGGATGATGTAGACTATCTTGTAGAAGAGTTGAAATTCCACTCAATCCAAATAAAGTAAACAGGTGCATCTACATTTCATGCATTGTCATCATCTCATGTTATCTCTGCACGCACCTAGGCATGAGCACTTATGCATCTGCACCATACAGGATCTCAGGAAACGACCCCGGTAGCAGTTCCCGAGGATCCAGAAGAGCAGGCCGAGGTGCAGGAGCAGGAGGTTCCCGAAGCCGAAGAGGAGGTCGGTGAAGATCTTCCAGAGTGCCCCGACCACCGTCCGAGCTCTTTTGAGAGAGGCAAGCCCCGGAGCATTTCTCCCTCGATTTGCAAATATTTTTATTAAATGCTTTACTTAAATTTATGCATTACGTTTAGGAGTTGTTTGCAACCGCTGCTGCATTATACCTTGTTTACCCTTGCTCTACCATATCCTTGTTACCTTGGTATTCGCAGTCAAGAAATGCTTAGTTTGCTTAGATCGGTAGAAGTCGGGTGATTGCTTGTCACCTACGAGCCATAGGTGGTTACCTGGATCTGTTTGAAATAGTATGTCTTATGGGGATAACTAAGTGTCGAAATGAATTTGAGACCGGACGGAAACTTGCAGGGTTTCGGACTGTAGTGTTTTCCGTCTGTGTCGATTAAGGACTGACCGTTGTTGGGCCTCAAGTCATGTTGAACGCATGCCTCACATTTAGCTGGCCGAATAATGTACCTTTCGACCGCGAAGCTGGGAGATTATTCGGGCCGAGTGGATTGCCCGCAACGCACTGTACCGGAGCAGTAGTGGCAGGATACGGGGGCGTGATGATAAGGCCAAAGAGCAGTCGGGTGGCCCCCGGGTACATGTGGTTCCTGGCAAACTCGTGACTTTACCTGAATAGTTGACTCGGTGACCAATACCTCACTTTAGCGGGTGAGTGAGGTTTGTGTGAGGAATAAATTACCAGCTGGTTAATAATTGATTCGAATCGCAATCGTTCACTGGATAGTGAACACTTGCCTTGAGTTACTTCATCGTAGTAATGTTAATGGAACAATTGGACAGTTATGAGAAATGTGACATTATGGAAGATGTTAATGATCATTGGTTATCATTCCCTGTTTAATTACATGTTTACTTTAGTACAGGTGCAAATGTAGTCGGCAGGTTAATAATAATTAACTTGATATAATAGCTTCTAGAACAAGGCTCTTTAAAGATAAAAATGCCTTTCGCAAATGAGTCAGCTACCCCACTATCAAGCCTTGCATGATTCCTTGGTGTCATTTTATTTTTGGTTATGTCGGGTAAGTCTAGCTGAGTACCTTCTCGTACTCAGGGCTTTGTTCCCACTTGTTGCAGATGGGCAGATGTATTACGGCTACTGTATTAACTGCCTTTACCCTGCGATGGGTGAAGCTTAGGACCATGGGCAGTGGTCATTCACTACTTCTCGTCTGATGCTTTTGCTGGAGATGATCCTGAGCTGGCACTTTATTTCAAACACTGTGTGCGTGTGTGGTTTGAACCAAATGCTTCCGCTACTCTTATTTGAACCTGGTTTGTAATAACTATGTTTAAACTCTGATGTATTCTGTGATGCAAACTTTTATGTAACTTATGATGGTGACCGCTAAACTTAGTACGATCTTGGCTGTTATGTGAACTGGTTTGAAATCCGTCGTGATTTCACGGACTACCGGGTTATACGGGCTTAAGTTTGCTAAATCGTCCGCGTTTAGGATTATTTTCTTACTTAATTTCGTATAATTGGGCGGTTCTGTTACAATAATCCAGTCATGCAGGATAACCACCCCATCAAAAATATATCTTCCCTTAATAAAGGAAGTCTGCCCTTTGTCCACCAGTTTCTCAGCTACCTAGAGAGCCTGTTCATAGTAGGTTTGTGAAAATATTGAAACTCACATTTAAAAGGTAAATGGGTCTAAACTATCTCACATTGAAAGCCTCTTTCACTTTAGGAATAATAGTTATAGCCCCATAGTTAGCAATATCTAGCTCCCCTCTATTAAAACCATATACCATATTCACGAACTCCCTCTGATCATATTCTAGCAGGATTTACAAAAATTATAGCTAAACCCATCTGGCCTAGGGGCTGAGCTTACTTTAAGATCTGCGATGACTTTCTGAACCTCCTCTTCATTAAATGACCTTGTTAAAAAGGAGTTACCCTCCCTGGATAGTCTATCTGTTTCACCTGAAATACCTTCAGCCAAAAAAACTTTCCTAACAGGCTGCTTCCCAAATAAGTTCTTATAGAATTTATAGATAGTTTCTTGGATTTCTTTAGGATCACCTATATTTCTTCCTCCTTCCATGTGTAAGATCATTTTCTTCCTTCTTCTCCCATTTGCCACAAGATGGAAGAAGCAGTGTTGGCATCTCCCTATAAAACCCACTTTTCACTCTCCCTTTGTTGCCAAAAACCCCCGTCTTCTGCCATCAACTCTTCCAACTCCTCTTAGTCTATATATTTCATGGTATTGCCACTCAGATAGCATACTCTCACTTTCATTCTCATCTAGAGCCCTAATCTGAATCCTGATCTCCTCCTTATTTCTCTGAAATTCCCCTCTAAGGTTACCACTCCACCCTTTTAGAAATTTCCTAAGGGCACTAATCACTCCATGACACTTGTTGATAGACTAAACCCCTGAACTCCTGCCATTTCTTAGCCATCACCTCCCCAAAACCATATCTCTGTACCCACTGTTGCTCAAATCTAAAAATTCTCTTATTTACTTTGGATTTACCTCCGATTGTGCCAGCATTTAAATTCTAAACACACATGCATGTATTTTGCTACCCAAATTAATGAATAAATTTAAGACCATGTTTTCACCAGCATATATATAAACACAGAAGAATAAAAGAAGCATTCATTTCTATTCATCAGTGTATAAACACAAAACAAGAATAAAATAAAATACTTAAAAAGAGAATGAAAGATCAAGGAGTTCCTTGGTGGCTGTAATTCTTCTTCAGTTTTCCTTCGTCTAACAAAACCTGCGGCGAATCTCTTTCCGATCCTTTACAAAACAAATTCTTTTTGTTGGTGGCTGGCCGGATTATACATACAAATCTAACTGCAAAAGTAGTTAATATGCATAGAAAGATACAATTTGTATATTGAATAATCGTAGGCAGCATTTTGAAGCTGTAAATCGAATACAAACATTATTTGCCAGGTGTACCATTTATTAGCAACTGTAATCATTCAGGTCTCACAAAACAAAAATAAAAAAAACAGCATCACATTTTTCATATCTAGCCAGACACATTTTGCGCGTGCAGAACGTGGATACGTAGTGTTTGGCTAGTGGTGTGCAATGGCCTCTGGATCTCCTGTCGATAGCAGCACACATGCAGTGAAATTGTACTCCACCGGCCTGCTGGTGATGCCAGCGTGCAGCAGCAGCGCCCACAGGAGCGTGATGAGCTCGCCGCCACGCTGCAGGGCCTCGATATGGACCTTGACATTGTCCGAAGGCGCGAGGTAGAGGAGCATCTCCGACCAGAACTCCGAGAGAGGAGCGCCCACACCTCCTCTTCAGCTTCCTCCTCCAGCTGCTTTGCAAGCTTCGCGCAATTGATGAGCACCTCGTGGGAGTTTCCGCTGAAAGTGTCGAGCAGGTGTTGGTACAAGGACGACTCATCACTGCTGCACTTGGGTGCCTCCTCGATGTGCTTCTTCACGGCCTCGTAGCGGAGTGTGATCCAGGCAGGCTTCTCCGGCAGCAGGTCCGGAGCCTTGGCCACCAGGTACACGCAGTAGCGCGACAAGCAGCAGGCGACGACGACCTTGCTCTTGCTGTCGTCGTTGGCCCCCGGCGGCGTCGAGGGAGAAGGAGGAGTACCACCAGCAGAATCGGAGCGGCGGCATTTCATATCGAAGAGGGTGGCGGCGATGTGCCATATGAGGATAGCATCGGTGGTGGTGGTGCGCCGCCGCCGCCGCCGTCGCCGCACGCCCTTGTGTTGTCGTTGACTCGTTGCCACGTGCGAAGGCATGTCGCCTTATCCCCGCCGTCCCGTCGCTCAGCTGGCCGCAGCCGCCCCTCAGTGACTTGAGGATGGCCTCCTTCACCTCGAGGGGAACGGGAACCTTGGCCGCAGCCGCTCTCAAGCGGCGGCTGCACGCGCATGGTTGCTGCACAACAAAGACGGCTTTAGCATTTGGGTCTGCCGGATCTTATCGTATCAAAACTCCGGGGTCTTGCATCTCGCTCTCGACGAACCAGCCGCCGTCTTCTTCCTGGAGATGCAGCATGCAAGGTTTTTATTATCGGAAACTAAAATTTATCGGACGTCAAGGATAAATAGGATAAGCGGGATATATCGGAAATATCGGACCAAATTAAAAAAATTTAAATTTTTTTGAAAAAAATTTGTAGAATTTGACTTGAAACTATTCCTAAGATATTAAACACCACTTGTTCACAAATAAAAATAAGAATAAATCATTATAAGTACGGGACCATCGCGTGGCTGACTTTGGGTTGTCTGTGTGAAAGCGGGAAAGAAGGGAAAATTTGGCTCATATCAAATTTTATCGGACCCTGGGGATAGAATGGAAATTTCGGAAATATCGGTGAATTTCGGCCGATAAAAAAAACCATGGCAGCATGTAGCCGTCGATGAGCTGCACGTTGTGGCCGAGCGCGAAGGAGCCCGTCGCCCTATGGAAGGCGGCGAACCTGAGCACCGTCCTGCAAGCACCAAGTGTCCACAGCGGCGAGATCAGCGCCGTCACGACTAGCAACAAGAGGCCATTCTCCGTGGACGTCGACTGCTTCAGGATGGTGCTGACTATGTTGTAGATGACAAGCGCAGCCACCCAGAACGTGTTGATGAAGCTCTCCGTGGACGGCCGGATCTTGAGGCTGTTGACGTCGTCGTCGCCCGCCGCGGGCGAGGCCACCGCAGCCACGGCCATGGCCGCCATGTCGACCTTGGCCCTGAGGAACTGGACGAGGATGACCAGCACGAGTACGGCCGTGGCCTTGCCGCCCGCGGACGGGATGTAGGTGGTCAGGTAGGACAGGACGGACGTCATCAGCGGGAAGTAGGCCGCCGACAGGCTCCAGAGCAAGAAGCGGCCCACCGGATTGCCGCTGCGTCGCTGCCGCGAGCTCAGCACCAGCAGTAGTGGGCCATGGACGGCGACCACTGCAAGAAGAATGGTGACTCTGATATCTCGTTTGCCAAGCTCACCGAATGCTTGTTGGAATTATATATTGCAGTCGTATCCATGATGAACAGCGCTTGTTGGAATTGTATATATTGGCTTGGAGAAGACGATACGATGGATGGAGAGGATTTCCTAATGCACAGCGCGTTTCTATATATATATATATATATATATATATATATATATATATATATATATATATATATATATATATATATATATATATATATATATATATATATATATATATATATATATATATATATATATATATATACACCGATGAGGCGCCCAGCCCCTTGCCTGTCACCGCAGCATTCTTAGAAATGACGACAATATAAAGTTAAAGAGGCGACAATGCTCGTCTTCAAGGAAAGAATATCGCATCAACAGCCTTTGTTCTTGCTAAAAAAGGAAAAACACAGCTTTATTCTTTATTCCACAAGAAGGTCCCCTAGTTTTCAGTTGAGAGTTGAGACAGCACAGATGAAAACAGAACACGGAATATATTACCTAGATCACCTATTCACCATCTTCGCCGTCTCGTTGGATGACATACTGTAACGGATCAACGTGATTATACAAGATTAAGTAAGAAAATACTCCACCGAGGCAGATAATTTATCAAACTTAAGCCTGTATAACTCGAGATTCCGTGAAATCACGAGGGATTTCAAACCAACCAACATACAACCAAGATCGTACTGATTTAGCAGCCACAGTTCACATGCTACATAAGGTTCGCAACGAGAGTTGAATACATCGGAGTCCAGAATAAAATTATTACAACATAGTTCAAAATAACATAGTGGAAGCAAGTAGTTTTAAACCACACACACTTAGTTCAAATACAGTGCCAGAAGATAATCACGGTCCACAAAAGCATTAGATAAGACGAACGGAGTGACCATTGCCCATGGTCCTAGTTGTCGCCCATCGCCGGATACAGACAGTTGGCGCAGTACCCATAGTACATCTGACCATCTGCAACAACAATGAAAACAACGCCGTGAGTGCGAGAATGTACTCAGCCAGACTTACCCGTCATAAACCAAAATAAAGGACACCAAGGAGCATGCAAGACTTTTATACAGTGGACTGGCTTGACTCATTTGCGAAAAGCATAAGTTATTATGAATAACTAGACTAAGTACTTTTTGCATCATTTTTATTATAACCTATTCAATCTAGGTAAACACCTATTGCTAAAGCAATCACTTGATTCAACATTAACATCTAAATTACCATATCAGGTTTAGCATTTCCAACATCATTCACTTAACCATCAGTGTTCCATTATTGTTACTACGATGTCGTAACTCGAGTCAAGTGCTCACTATCCAGGAGCGATGGCGATTCGAATCGATTCCTAACCAGCTGGTGATTTATTCCTCACACAAACCACGCTTCCCCCGTCAGGGTCGCTTAGATCACCAATGACACTTTCCAAGAAGCCGCGGGATAACAATCATGGACCGCACTACCCAGGGACCGCCCGACTGCCAGGACGCACCTTGGGCTCACTCTTCGCGTCCCCGTTACACCCCCTTCAGCACCAGTCTGCCAATCCGAGTTTATCCCGGCTCGAAATAGTGTCACTAGCTTCGCGGTCGAAAGGTACTTTATTCGGCCAACTAAATGTGAGGCATGCGTTCAACATGACAAGAGGGACGAGCAACGATCGGTCCTTAATTGACACAGACGGAATCACTATAGTCCAAAACCCTATAAGACTCCGCCCGGTCTTCCTTTCACTATCAACACTTGGTTACTTTCCATGATCACACTGTAGCTAACCAATAACCAGGTATCTTCCTATAACTCGCAGGTGACAGGAAATCACCTGACTTCTACCGGTCTAAGCATGGCTAAGCAGTTATTCGATCCTGACCTAACAGGGTAAAAGCAATCAGGTGAACAAGGATAATAATGCAACAACGGTTTCATGCAACTCCTAAACTTAATGCAACAATATATATATAACTATAACTCATGTAATAAGGAATTGCTTTTATAAAGTAGAAGACTTAAAATGCTCCGGGGCTTGCCTCTTTCGAACGAGCTAGGCTGGTGGTCTACGCACTCGGGCAGCTCCTCGCCTAGCTCTTCTTCCTCGGGCACCTCCTGTGCCTGGGGCTCCTGCTGATCGGTCCAAGCTTGCTCCTCCGGAACTGCTACCTGCGACTCCTCCTGCGATCCTGTATGATGCGAGTGCATAAGTAAACATGCGAATGATGCATCGAATACGGTGGAATGCTTTGATGACATGATATGCAGATGAGCACATTGAATGGACAGTTTGGATTATAACAACATCTTCTACAAGGTAGTCCACATCATCCAAGAACATGTACCACAAAACATGCACCTATTATTCCACTAGTTAGCACATAACATACACATACGTGTGGTCACAAGTTGTCAAATCTTTACTAACCTAACCCATCAAGTAACATCAGCAAGGCATTTTGATGCTTCAAAGATACACCAAACATATTTTATTACTTTTAATTTCTCGTAAAGAATAACCTTTTATTTCCTATTTAACTAGGGTTACACATCAACACCTATTTTTGTTGCAGATAAAAATCTACAAAAATTACAGTAGCTCACTCTTACCCTAATTAACCTACTACAAAAATTTCATGGGATTTGAACAAATAAAACTACCTATACAAAATAAACAAGTTATAGCATAATAATGAGAATGAAATTATTTTGTACTAGAAAAAGTATCAAACAACCGATTTCACATTTTTCCCATGTTACCCACAGTAAACTAGCATATTACAAAAATTATCACATGCATGTGTTATACAACTTTAGCTCTCTACCAAAAATAACAAAAATCATCAATTAAAGGCATTTGAACTACACTTCAATAATTTTTCATAGAACATGCTTCACAAACATTTTTCCTAGAAAGTACATCACTAAGAAAGATTAATGCAACAAGAATCACATTTTTCTCATTATTATTTTATTTACTACACATTTTCTAAGATATCAGCATTTATAGCAATTAAATAAATCTACACAGAAAAGTATTACAAAACTAACATGCCATATTTTTAAACTGTAGATCTACTCAAGATAAACACTACAAAATTTGTTTCATAATTTTTGGAGCTATAAAACTCGAGTTATACATTTTTAAAGCCTTAAACCAAAACTGGAAATTCATTTTCTAAATCATTTCAAAAACTCGGCCACTAAAACGCTGGGTACACCCCACTTGATTCCCCCGAAACCGCACACAGGCGCTGAAAAGGGGGGCCTGCGGTCAACCGGGCCCCACCTGCCAGCCAACCGAGGGCAGGGGCGGCGTGGACCGGCGGTTTTCTCGCCGGCGGCGAGCCTACCGGCGGCGAGGTCATCACCGGAGGATTTCCCAAGGCCGAGCACAGTGGTGGGAAAAACGAAGGCGGAGCTGCGCGCTAGGGAGGATGGCGGGTGTCACCGGCGAGCGGCGGCGCTGCTCCACCGGAATCCACCGGCTTCGGCCATGACGATGCCAGTGAGAGGTGCTAGAGCTACGCGGGGAAGCGGGCGGACCTAAGCAAGCGAAAATCAAGGGAAAAAAGGGGCGCGGTGACGGCGTTCCACGCGGAGCCGAGCTCCGGCGAGCTTCGCCATGGCGGGCGGAGACGAAGGCGGTCGATTCGGCCTCCTCACCTGCTGGTTTGGCGCAAAGATGGCACGGCGAGGAAGAGCGAGGGAGGGCGGAGGCTTAGGTGAGACGAAACACGAGGAGGCGCTGCGGTGGTGGAGTTTGAAGGGCGGCGGCAATGGCGCGCGGCCGCGGCTCCGCTCCGGCTGCTGCTGGCGCTCGGAGAAGCGAAAATGGGAGGGAGCGGCCGAGGCGGGCGAGCGCGCGGAGGGAGTAGGCGGACGCGGGGAATGCGGGGGCCACCGGAGGGCGCGTGTCGCGCGGCGCCGCCGACGTACGGCCACGCGGTGGCCAACTCCTGCCGTGGCGCCACGACGTCGTGCGCGCGCGCGGGCGGGAGGAAGCAGACGCGGGCGCGGGCCGGGCTGCCAGCGCGGGTGGGCCAAAAGGGTGGCCGCGGCCCCTTAAGGTAAGAAAAAGCTTTTCTTTTTCTAAATAAATTTACAGATTTTCTATTTTGATTCAAATTTGAATTTGAAGATGAAAAAGAGGTTTTCATAATTTTTGCCCAAAATAATAATTGTTCAAAATTTAATTCTCTACAACTTTCATGTAGAGCACTTTTCAAAATTCTAAGTAGATTTTGAATTTAGGATTTAAAGCTAAATTTTTAAATAGAAATTTACTTTTCTAGAATATTTTTAAAAGCAAAATTTGAGGGAATTTTGAATTCAAGAGTGGCTCCAAAAATCATGTTTATTTATTCTAGATTATCTAAAATTGTCATTTCACAAGAGTATACCACTTTTTAGCACTTAAATTCATAATTAGGGTTTCAAGTAATTGTTCATCCACTTTAAATTTTTAAAGAAGCTTATATTGCATGCAATGATAACATGTGTGTGATGTTTATGCTTAATGCTTTGGATGCTAATGCATGCTTAACACTCAGGGGTGTAACATACAGCCATGGTGATTAGAATCTTATTAGGAGATTAGGAGACAAATAGTAAAAGTTCATGTAATACCTGTACAATCAATAAAAAACTATAAATCTTTACTATTAGTACATTGCGAACTGTCAATAGCCTAGCAGAGATGCTAGCACCCGGACTTCTGGAGCTCAGGATGCATCCGGACGTAGCTCCCGCCAGCCAACTGTTAAACGATTCCACCAACCGTGGGCTTGCACCCCGGCCCACCAACGGGAGTCCGATCTTAGCCTGCTCGCAGTAACAGAACAATGAAGCGGTATTCTTGCCCTGCTCGTCACTACAAGAAATGTTTAGGTTTATGACGTTTATTGCATGACATCAGGTCAAAAGGTCACTAAATCAACCAGTTTATGACGATTTTGTTAGAGGCATCCGAACTTAGTGACATAAGTAAATTTATGTCACAAAAAATGTCTTAATGCTAGTCCAATTGTATGTTATGACAATACTTGCCATGTCATAAAGTATACTTTGCAAGGATAGTGTGTCATAAATTATTTTATTGATTTTATTAGCATTGTCCAAGGTGGCATGCGGGTCCAACTGTCATCTAGTAACACCCTAGGTGTTGATTAATGCCGTTAGTCATGTCCATAGTCATATATCATTCTAGTAATTGACAAGTCAAATAAATCAAGATGTATATAAAATATGTAAATATTATTTATTGTTAATTATTTCAAATAGTAGATAAAGTATACACCAGTACGTATATATGAATAACAATAAATTGCTGAGTTGGGTATTAAAATAATAATTAAATAAAAATACATTTATATATGCACACATATCTTTATTTTTAGTGTGAAAACTCAATTAGTGCCAAATGTATTCGTGTGTATATCTCAGCTTATGTATATAATTGTTTGTACACTTGACAATTTGTTTTCTAATGAAGATTTAATTAACAAAAAAAGAAAATAAAAATAAAATGCCACGCACACACACCACCAGACCCACACACGCATGCACCACGCACGGGAGCAGCCCCTGCACCCGCGTGGCCTCTCTCGGTGCGTCAAGCTCGCTCTCTCTTGATGCTGACCGGGAGCAGCCCAGCCCAATCCGAAGTGGAAAAAATGTTGCCCTCGCGTGGAGGCCGGCCCAGGCGAGCAGTTTAGCGCCGCACCCAGCAGAGATCAGTGTTCGCCAGCCCATAAAAAATGGTTCGAAACAGTTGCAAAAATCGAAAAAGAGACACGCCCGAGGAGATTCGAACCTGGAGAGCTAACACATCCAGAAGCAGCTATGACCACTGAGCTACAACATCTGTGTTAGGGGGGGTAGTATTTATTTTAATATTCGTTATGTTGTAATTCAATCAAAGGCATACATTTAAAATTAAGCATTAAAATTTAAATTTTTTCAAATGACCTTGGATGCAGAAATGTTCTAAACAAAAGTTGTAGATCTCAAAAAGTTATGAAGCTTTGTTGTTTACAACTTTTTCATTAGAAATCATTTACTGCTTCAAAATGCCTTGTGAAATTAAATTTTAAATTTGTTGAAGAACTCCAATTTCTCTTTTTAATCTCTGGCTAAAACTTATAACTAGGTTTTCTCTCTCATACTAACTTCAAATTTGATGATTTTTTTCCTACAAATTTTTAAAATTATGCTCTATCAATTTACTGTGTTATTACAGCTATTATTATGTCCATCTTTTCATGTGATCGTGTTTTATCTATTTGAATTTTGAATTTCAAAAAATGACAACTTCAATCGTGATTTTGAAATATTAAATGACTTCAGCTGAAAAAGTCATGAACATAAAAGTTGTAGAATTCATCAAGATATATAACTTTTATTTTGGTCATCTGTTCATCCGAGATTGTGGTAGCAACACTGTTTACAAAATTTACATATCTCTCTTGTTGTTTCATAACGTATAAGAGAGATATGTAAGATTTGTAAACAATGTTCCGCTCCCTACCCCTCTTTCCACCGCTCCCTCCACCTTCCAGCGGTAGATCCGGCTGAGGTGCGGCGATTCCGGTGATGGATGCGTCGATTCAGGCAGAGGTGCTTCGATTTCGGCTATGAGCGTGATGAATCAGGCAGTGTTGCGTCGATTCTGATCGGGGGCATGGCGGAGCGGGCGTCGGCGTTATTCCTCTCCTTCGCCTTATCCCGTCGTCGTCCCGGCCTCCCAGGCACCGTGTAACTCAGGTACGTATGCACGATTCATATCCTGACAGATAGAGTGCGTGCTGCTATCTTCTCTCAATTTTTGTTTACCGTATCCGTCGCGAGGACTCGTTCTAATGCCTGGATGTGTGTTGCTGTCTCCGTCGCAAGGACTATTTTTTTTTGCTGTACCCAGAGCTCTGACGCGCCTAAGCCGGCCCGCTCGTCAATGTCCCCCGCGTCGGCGACGTAGTCTTCTAATGCACTCAGGGAAACATCGAGCAGGTACCAATCCTCTGCTTAGTTTGCTCTATTTCGGGCATTGACTTGTGCTACTTGTGCTTTGCTGAGCTGTGGAACATTTTTATTAAGAAACTAGATCTACTCGATTGATTAATGATGGTCTTTTGGCATTAGTGTCACACTGTCATGAGTGATTCATAGCACAAATTGGCCACACCAGAACATCATGCAGCATGTGGCAGGTTTAGAGTGTACTGATACTCATCCTACTAATGTACCACACCTATCAATTTTTCTGTCCGTGCTCTATTTCTTTTCAGTTCACTACCTTTAGCTCCTCCATGAATTACTACCTTTATCTCTACAGACTATACGGCCACTGTTACCTTCCGTTTATTGGTGTGCTAGTGATTTGTGAATAGTACTACAATTATTACAATTATTGTTTTTAGGGGAAAACAACGTGGTTATGAACTATTGATTTTGCACTTAAGTTCGTGTAATAAACATGCAACTTCTTATAAAATAAACAAACAACAACGTGAAAATCATACAACGGAGTAGGTCAGGCGAGTATACTGAACTGCCCTCGACAATCAACCCTTATGTCAGGTCCCCACCATTCCTCACATTATTTGTGTTCGCCTGCCCTTCTTTTCCCTGCGTGATTTTCTACTGTTGTCGGCTCCATAACTGATCAGAGAATATCAACTCGTGGCTTTGTAATTCTTCTGCAGTTCGAGTGCAGCGTCTACAAGGAGGAGCAAACGTCAGATGAGAGAGCCGCTGCTCTCGAGGAGGAAGAGGGAGCCTCTGCTATCGCAGCTCACGTTTAAAGTTTTATGGCGCATTTTTCGGTGTTGGTGTTTTGACAGCCAGCAGCTGTTCCGTTAGTAGTTTTAATAGAATATGAGCACACACCTATTACTTTTGATCTGGTCATTAAGATTGGTTATATATTCAGAATGTATGTCCCAATATTGAGTTTATTTCTTTTCAAATTGTATTGCGTGGAATGCAAAACTGAAAATGAAATTGTTTTTTTTGTCTGTAATTGTAATGCTTGTTTGGGCTAGCCTAATAAAAATAGGCCCCAACAAATCTGTGTGGACGGGCCCAAATAAATTTGTGTGCTCAGCCTCAACAGGTCATAACAAATGTGGGCTAGCCATGAAAACATTAACATGGGCTGGGCCAAAAATATTTGTGGGCTCAGGCAAAATAGGCTCGGTTTGTGAAAAAAATTATAATTAAGGAGTGGGCTGAGAAAGCGTTGAAACAAGAAATGGGGCAGCCCAAAAATGAGTTACAATAATGGGCTTGGCCCATTATAAGACTGCTTGCTATATGGGGAAGTAATTGTGAATTAAAATCAATTGTCATAAAATTTTGTGTACGTTTGTGACACCAACATCTAAACGACATAAACCATGGTTTAAGGCGCGTGGTTTTTGACGCAAGCATTTTCGTCAACCGGGTGTCATAAATGTAAATCTATAATATAAATCATAGATATTATGACATAAACAAAAAGTCATAAACCGACACATTTCTTGTAGTGCGTGTAACAAAGAAGTGGAGAGCATGTGCTCGTGTCTGCACCCCCTCCACAGTCTGAGAAGGATGCAAGACAGCAGAAGGCGAGGTGGAGACACCAAGGTGAGGCAGCAGAGGGTGAGAAGGAAAATGCAACACCCGATGTACTTTTGAAACATGCAGATGCAACATACGTATAAAGACAGATGAAACACATAAAACATGTGTATGCAACGTTTACAAAAACACCTGAAAAAAATACTTGAAACCATTGCAAGTATACGCAACATTCAGACAGATGACTTGCAACATATGTGTGGAACATATGCACGTCCAGATAAACACCCTTGCAATGTACATCTGAAAAAACAGATGAAACATTGGCAACAGACGTTTGCAACATACATGTACAACCATTGCAACATATGCAACATCACGATCTACTTTTACAACATCCATATAAAACACTTGCAACATACCTCTAAATCATCTGCAACACTTGAAACAGACACTTCCAACATACGCTTTCAAGCGCAACATGTACTTGCTGCTTACGAAATGGAGGTTCACTAGCATGTGGAGTTCATCAGAGGCTGTCGTGCCGTCGCCGACCAGATCAACTCTGCCTACCACAAGGCCAGTGGGGACCCCTTCATGGACGCCGGTATCTCGGGCTCCACGCAGGACACGCTGCCGTGCAGCCGGCGCCACAATATTCCCCACCACCACTGGATCTCTCGCCGCATAGTGGATCTGGTGGGAGGAGCAGCGAGACAAAGTGGGGTGAAGGGGCGCGACGCACGATGCGGGCGAGCAGCGCGAGCGAGTTGATTCATCCGTTCGGATGGATGCCCTGGTCTAATCATTATCAAAACTGACCGCGCACAGACAAACGGACGAAGGAAACATTGTTTATTAGGCCAAAACTGAGGGGACATGGAAAAGAGGAACAAAACCCTAAATGCGGAAGAAGATTACCGCCGAATGAAAAAAATTATTGCAGAAATTTTGATTTTTTAATATTATTAGGTATAGATATAGATATAGATATAGATATAGATATAGATAGACTTTACTCGGGTCCAATCCAAAGGGCACACAAGTGACACGAATAATGGGTTATTTCAGTCTCCAACGACGTCTTGAGCCCGTCACATTTACCCACTTCACTAGTCTTTTTATAAGTTTTCATTCACATAGCATTTGCGACATGGGACATGTCTCTCTCTTCGTTCTTTCTTTGTTACGTGATATTGTTTCACTTTATTCTCAAAGAAGCTTTGCCAAAAACAAGAAATAATATTGTGTGCCTAAAATTCTTTTAAGCGAGAACACAATGCACCAAGGAAAGAATAAGAAAGGACCCATGTCCTTATCAAAAAAGAAAGGCCGACATGAGGAGGCTAACTTTGATGCATGCACGCACTGCACTTAGGCTGAGGGTCTGTCTAGCTCCTCGTGGTCCAACAAATAAAGAGCGTGTAGCAGTCATGATCGTTTCCTGTATCTTTAAGAGGCGTGTGATGTGATGCAAATGCAATCGGGTGTGCATGTCAGGTGTGCGGCGTGTGCTATACTAAATCTAGCTTTCTTGTCATTTAGTGCAAACATTATGCGGTTCTCTTTTCTATGAGTATTCAAGAAGAAACAAAAGCAGAAGATAAAAGATGCACATGTGTTACCTTCAAACCATGCATCTCTTCGCTGCCCCTTGAGTGAGGTTCGTTGGTGCAAAAGCTAAGGGCTACTTTGGCAGCAGCGGCAAATTAGCCCAGGGAAGTTTGCCCCCGACGTGGATTTTTTTGGATTTCTCATTCCCGCCTCCACTCTGGGGGAGATATCCACGTATGGGAGAATTTCCCTGCTGTTGTTTGGCAGACTGTTGTCAGGAGAGTTTCCCTACTGCTAACTGCTATTTTATATGAGTTTCCCAACTGCTGTTTTATATAGTATATAGAATATAACAATCCAAGAATTTGTTTGGAAAAAATGACCACACAATTGAAGCAAAGTACTGTATGTCTCAAAAAAATCAGAAAAAATACACAAAATCATGAAAAAAAAGTCAGGGACAAGTCTTTCCATACAAATAAATGGATATTTCAAACCTGAAACAAAGCTAGTCTATTAATACAGAAGTTCTATTCAAGTACTAAGTACCATGTTCCAACAAAACTAATATGTGGCTTCCATAGAAATATCAGTAGTCATCTCCATCCACACATCTAGACAGATAATAAAAAATAAAACAGGATATTGATTTCTTGACCAAAAACTTTGACACAAGAATAAATTATGGTCCTCCAGTTCATACACACCAATATTACATAGATGGCTGTAGCATAAAAAAAGGACAAATAGTAGGTGCATGTATATAAAAATTGACAGTCAGGAGGAGCGGAATCTCGCTATGAGCTTGAACGTTTTCTCAGATGCTTGTGATGAAGAAAGGAACAAACTTAATTTTCTCTGATCATGTGTTGCTTCCGCCAAGTCCTCTACAAGTAACACAAAGGAAATGGTGAGTTACAAGCACCTTACAAGAATACACAGTAGAACAGTGTTGTGTCATGCTTGCTACACATTTCATATCATGAACCGGTGAGTTGCATTCATCTCCCTTATCTCTCTCGGTGGAATGTACACATATTACATGATTCCTATCTTGTACTACTAGTGCGATATGAAGCTTAAAAGTTTCAAGAATTCAAAAGCACGTCAACTAAAAGTGTATGGACAAATTAGCATAAGGTGAACTCATGTGAATCTACAAAGAATGAGATTTTCAGCACATAACTGCACAAGATAGCGTTACTTGAGCAGATTTATTAAAGACTGCAAAAATACATGGGAGGATCTAATCAAGTGCAAAACTAAGCACTGAACACAAGGGATGAGGAATCTAACAGAAGAAATCATAGCAGGGAGAGAGAGAGAGGATATGCTCGCACACTGGCACCTTGACGGAGATGAACTCGAGAGTGGGGAGGAAGATATGGCAGCCCGGCGGCCCCAAATCTACAAGGAAAAATGGTGCCACGAGAGGAAAAAACCTGATGCTAATGGATGATTCAGTTACCTAATTCTTGCTGCTGCAACGCTCATGTTCTTGGACCTGCTCCCAAGATTCCATGCCTCTGGAATCCATCCTATCAGATTTCGATTGCAGGTTCCATCACAGCATGATCTTGAATGTTCAACTAATATGTAATATGTAAATGATAATGGAAGGCATTGCTGCTGCCTAATATAAGCTCTGATCTAGTGTTTGCGTCGGGGCAAGCGATGTCCACAGGAATCTGAGGTCGCCACCGGTCTGCTGACTACAAACCAGACTTTTGGACACATGATGGTGCACTAATGCTACTGATACAACCTAATTAAAGCACTTTTAAAACGAGCATCATCTAGATTGGGTAAAAAACTTCTTTATACAAGCAGGAAAACAACCCAAACAATGAAGGTAATAGTTCTGATAGGCAAAACAATAATTGGAAAAACATTCAGAAACTATGCTAAATGCTGAGTGAACCTGAATCAGAAACACTCTTGAATTCAAGTGCCTCTAATCATGCACTGCTTCCACCAAGAGCACTGCAAGTAAACACAAGGAAAAACTCAGTTAACAGAAGGATCACTCAGTTAACAGCACATGTCATTCAAGATCATTCAGTTAACAGCAAAATGTCTTGTACAGGCAAAACATGAAATTTACTTAATGTCAATCCAAACTTGCAAACCATTGTCCAAACTGATAAACAAGAGTTCCTTCATTTATCGGATGAACAAACTGAGCTATAAAACAGATAACTACGTACATGCAAGGGTTGAAAGAAGAAAGAACACTGTAAGAATCCAACCATTGTCCTTTTTCATAATCAAATTTCTGTTATGTTGATAAAATAAAAAATTTCCTCACTGATAAATCTTTTTCTTTGCAGTAACTCTGGGACCAAAAATTTCAGATACTAAGCTCCGGGGCAAAGGTTCTTCAAGCTGGCGGTATTCATAAAGTCTTCAGAGAATACTTTGCAGTTGAGAAAGATGAGAAACTACTGGAGGCTTTCCAGTGCTATCTTTCAACCACAGTTGGTCCAATATCTGGAAACCGAAGTACTGTAGGACTGTAGGAGTACTACCAAGAAACAAGCAGAGCACCATGTGCGCACGACAGAGAAGCGACAGAGAATAGAGCCGGGCACTCACCTCTCCTTTCCCTTGTTGCTCCTGCCGCACCTTGCCCGTCGTCCCCAATTGCTACTCCAACTCCAAGATCTACTAGAAGCAATGGAGATGAGGGTCAAACCCTAGCGGATCGAGAAACTACTGCAATGAAGGATCACTCAGTTAACAGCACATGTCATTCAAGATCATTCAGTTAACAGCAAAATGTCTTGTACAGGCAAAACATGCAATTTACTTAATGTCAATCCAAACTTGCAAACCATTGTCCAAACTGATAAACAAGAGTTCCTTCATTTATCGGATGAACAAACTGAGCTATAAAACAGATAACTACGTACATGCAAGGGTTGAAAGAAGAAAGAACACTGTAAGAATGCAACCATTGTCCTTTTTCATAATCAAATTTCTGTTATGTTGATACACTACAACACAAACCCCTGTCTTGCATCGGATGTCTAGCAACGCTACTAAGATGCGTTAGAGGCCAATTCCCACCTCCCCGCTTCCTACGCGAGAAGTGAACATAACCGCGTTCCAGACGCCTCGTCTCCCCACCTCCGTAACCCTTTCCTTTCCCCATGCCTAACCCATCTCTGATGTCTCCCACTCCTAGATCTAACCACCATCATGCACGCAGGGAGGAATCCATAGGCATAGCGACCATCTTGATTGTGCAGGTGGTGGCGTTGAGCATACAAGGTGGTGCAGCAGGTGCGTGGTCAAGTTCGCCGGCCTCGCCGAGGGTCATCTCGGCGGCGAGCGCAGATGAGCACTGATGTGGAGTTGACACAAATCAGATATGAGGGTCCAGGCGGCAAGCGATGCGGCGGCGACGAGTGCTGGCCAACATCAGGGCTTGAACAGTGCGTGTCCACCATCTCTTCGATCTGATGTCGAGGTTCCAATCATCTCTGGCCTTTGCGTCCTGCACTTGATCTATCCTGTTGCACTGTTTCGATTGGATCTAGTCAGTATTGCTCCACTCCCTCCGGTGAAATTCCCATTAAACTCTTTCTAACCCTAGATCTCTGTTTCAATCCTAAGTGATTAATCCGTTCACAAAAAGGCTCTGTAGGTGTGGTAACTGTCAGGCATCTTGCAGGGGAGGTCACGATGGAGTAGTTGATTAGAAGCACCACTAACACTAACTGTACATGGAGAGATCAGGACGAACATTTTGGTAAGTCACACCTCTCTATACATCCCAGATCAAAACAAGTTGACCAAATCTCCAATTTATTTTTATTCAATAATTTGCCTTCTCCTAAAATCTATTTTTCTCTAGATTGTTTTTTTTCATGAATTGCGTTATTTCTGTGTGATTATTTTTAGTGCCTTGATATGTAACTATCTTCATTTCTTTGAACTTTTGCAGACAAAGGCATGTCTTCTAAACCGTCGTGCTTTATATGGACACTAGTAGCTGGGCGCGCGCCTTCGCGCGCCTGGGGGCTAATTGTGGTCACAATAGGAGACATGTCGTTACAATAGGATATGGCAGCTGCACTTTGCGAACATCCGTGAACATTTGTGAAATCTAAATTGTAACACGAAATAATAGATTCTGAATGTAAAGTGGTCGTAGCATAGGAAGTTAAATCCACTACAAAGGAAAGGTTGTTTTTACATGTCTGATACGAAGAATTGGTAGGTGCGCGCCTTCGTGAGCGACGGCAAAAGGTTTTAGTAGTTCAGTTGAAAAAATAAAGAGATGAGCATAAAAAAGAGAAACAACATCCCATAAAATAAGCAGGTACTGAAACAATCAAGGCGCGCGCCATCGGACGAGGAATCAATAAGCAAATACTGGGGGCATGGTAATAGGACCTAGGAGAGGAAACGAACACGGTTAAGTTGCATATGATACAGATCCATTACACAATGGTAGGGGTACTTTATACATTGTTTAGTCACCTCACAAACCTGGAGGCCGTGAGAAGCCCCAGTATATGAGGCTTCCAGAAGTGACTTGTGCAAAATAAGTGTACCATCCATGTCCCATACATACACTTCCATGACACGGTATCAGCTGAAGCTTGTCCGGTACCGAAAGCATGAGCAACCTAGGCAATTTTGCTCCTGCTAAAAGACCAAACACGTCATGATGTAATCCAAAATTACAGCCAACTACTGAAAACCACATGACCGATATTTAGCATAATCTGAAAACATTGTCCCTAAGCGTCACAAAAAAGTATATTTCTGCACAACATATTATTGCCTGAATATGATATGAGCTGCTATATCTGATAGCGGACCTCAAAAAGGAAAACGATATAGGAACCAACAAAAAATGAAAGAGGCTTCTGTATTTGTCTAGCACTCTAGCCCATGGATAATTCATTTATGAGGTATATGACAAGGTCCACCTAATATGACAGCATGATAAAGGGATTCTCTGGCCGACACTAACTGATCTGGCCTACTAATTCCCTCCACCCAATTGGTAGCGATAGTGGGTTCATAACAGTTACAGAATCTAATATTTGAGCATACCATATTATTGCAAAAAAAATGATATGAGGCATTGTATCTGATCCTGGAACTCCAAGAACACGAGATCAGGCATCATATCTGATCTTGAAACTCGGAAACAAAGAATAGTACACTAACCCAACAAAAGTCAGGAGGGGCACTGTAGATATATTATACGAACTGAAACAATACTGTAATAGGCTCATGACGAACTTTTATTGGGGGAACAGCAGCATAAAAATTGCGTTGTAACAATGTATCTTGTTCAGTGCAAATGTAAAGTTCAGCATATAATTTTTTTGGGCACAATGAGGCGACAAACACAGGCAACTGAACATAGTCTGACATATATTTGGCAACAGAGTGTAAGGCATGTAGTAAGGCCATACAGGACGATGTGAAACCGTAGACAAAACTCTAGCGTCGTAATGGCGGGGAAAACATAAAGGAGCACAAAAAAGTGAAGAGGAAATATGCGGCGGCGAATGTTACCTCATCTAACCTTTTTTTTTACATTGGTAGACAGCAGCAGCTTGCAATGACCTGCTCATCACCTGCATGTTGTGTTTTGAGAAGTCTAGCAGCATATCACAGTAAGCACAAGGAGAAGGAAAAATTAACACTGATTAAGCAGAATTCGAAGCGGGAGAGGGGTTAGGAACAAAGGTGACCGTAAACAGTAGAATCATCACTGTCATATGTACCAACAACTCTTGCCTATCCATGAAGAAAACATGTAAAATCATCATGAAAGGAGACAAGGTTTAGATCTTGTTTAATTTGGTTAGATATCATGGTGTATTAACTATTATCAGTACTTCCAAAAAAAATGGCATACATAATTTTTCATTGGCTACCAAGTTTGGATAGCGCATTTGCAGCTTATAAAATGGATTTAACTACTACTTCCGGTTACTGAAACCTCAACAAGCTGAAGCTGGGATTTATTTTCCTGTGAGATAACCACAACTTTATTTCATATAAGGTAAAGTAACCTTCTACTGATAGAAACTGTGCATGAGAACCAATTATCAAATTCTAAATCCCACTCAGTTGGTATATGAGGACATGCATGAAGCAAAGAGAATGAACCATCTGGAGCATGCTGCAAATGACAGAAAAACGTAAGTAAAAAGAATTTCAGACAAATTCTTAGCACAGAGAATAGTGTCTCAGGGTTTCATTTCCAAATTTGAGCTGACTGGGTATCTGTATGGTACCAAGAGAACTATAAATGCAGACAATAACTCTCAATTAGAGAATGCAAATTGCTACCCAAGTCATCACGACAGTCCAAGACCAAGTTTGATATGTGACAAACAGAAGAGAGCAGCCATATTGTGCACAGAATAAATTTCAGGTATACATTGCACTACCCCTTTAGGAAAATTTGCTAATCATAGAAACCTAACATGGCAGCAAAATATATGTAACTTTCGGAATCAATTTTAATCATATATGTACACATAACTAAGAGGTCGAGCTATACATTGCAGTACCCCTTTAGGAAAATTTGCTAATCTTAGAAACCTAACATGAAAAAAAAATATATGAAACCTTCGGAATCAATTTTTAATCACATAGGTACATAGAACTAAGAGGTTGGTCCATTATAATTGTTGGCATCAAATATTCAGTGTTATAAGGAGCAGGTATCTCGTATGGAGACTAAAAACTAAGGACCTATGATGTAGATGGAGCCACTAATCATTATGTCCAAAAGCAAGGCATCTACCAATCCAAGTAATGCATGCGGCCGGGAAAACCAACAGCAACAGGGAAAAGTGGATGAAGCAAATCTAAGTAGAAATAAAGGAAAATGTAGCACAAAAAGGCAGAATATATACTGACCTCCAAATTGTACTGACAAGCAGGGACAATGCAGCCTAAGCTTAAATGTATTAGTTGATGGACCAGGAAAACGGTACCAAAACATATAAGGAGAAAAACAGAGAGGGTACATGTATACGAAACTGAAACAGAGGCACCCATTGCAGGCACCCAACTATGAATATGTGCTGAGTAAATACATCATTGGCAATGGGGTGTGCTCAACACTGTAACAACCATCAAATTATGTGAATCGAAGACATCATTGACAATGGACTTATGCTCAGTAAAAAAATTCAGAAAATGTAGCAACCAATAAACACAAAACAACAAATGCCAATCAGAATTGGTAAGCATAATGGCATTGAGAGAGAGGGAGAGAGAGAGAGAGGGGAAATGAGAGACAGGAGGAGGGGAGGAGAAGCGCCTGCAAGCTGGAACCGAGTCATGTATATATATTTGTTTCTCCGGATCCTGATGAGAAGCCAAGGGAAGGTGATTCTTGCAGAAGGGAGGAAGCAGAAGCTAAACAGTAGAATCTTGCGGGAGGAACCGAAGCCGGCAATTCTGTGGATCCAATGGATAGGAAAAATGACGGCGACACGGATACAACCTCTATCTTAGGAGCTAATGCGTTTTGCGGGGTTACTGTAAGAAGAAAATTGATTCGAACTACCAAGAATCATGGAAGAATGAAATAACTAATCATCATTGCACAATTCCATTGTCTTAGTCTAAAAAAGGTTCATCATTGCACAACTCCCAAAACCTCAGTAGATAACATGAAGACTGACACAAATAATCATGACTGTCATATTTAAAAACAAGAGAGCAGACTATCCCTGTTTTTTGTCCTATATGTATGTAATGTGTATAAGCATATGAAAACCTGCAAATTCTCTGTCTGAATTACCTTTGCCATCCTTTTCTAGCTTGCACTCTCCACTGTAGAGGATAAGAATTTGTAGGAGCATAAACCGAATAGCATAGCAAGAATCAGGGAAGAACAACACTGCTTCAGTGTAAAAAAGGGTTCATCATTGCACAATTCGCAAAACCTCAGTAGATAACATTAAGATTGAAACAGCTAATCATCACTGTCACATTTTAAAAGAAGAGGACGGTGTATTCTTAAAAACATGCAAATTCACTGTGTAAATTAGCTTTCCATCCATTTCTAGCTTGCACTCTGAACTGTGCAGGTTTAAAATTCGTAGGAGCATAAACCCAATACCAAAAGGTTACATAGGTAATACATATCAGATCAATCATCATTTGGACAGGTGATAGGGGGACACATACACAACATATTTCAGGAACAGTAGGTGTAACGATGGTAAGAGGAAATGGGGAGAATAAGAGGCATACGGTGAAATTGACGTCGCCTTATTGGACTGCTCACACTGAGCAAGATTCCGCACTCCCAATCGCCCAGGCAATGAAGAATCACACACCTGGAAAACTGAACACATAGAGGAGAAAGAGGATTAAACCAGCCAGCCTCTGGATCGAGGCTCCGCCGCCGGCGGCAACGACGACGCAGCTAGGGTTTCGTCGAGCGGCATCGGATCGCGAGGAGGAGGCAGCGCGTGGAGGGAGGTGCGGCGGAGGCCACCGGTGGGACCCAGGCTCGCTGAGGCGTGGGCGGGGACGGCCGCTGGCGGGGAGTCACGCGCTGAGGACGCCGCTGCGCCGCCCGCGTCGGGAGAGAGACGGAGAGAGCGAGGGAAAAGGAGAGAGAGGAGGAGGGGAGAGAGAGGAGAGAGAGGATTAAACCAGCCAGCCTCTGGACCGAGGCTCCGCCGCCGGCGGCAACGACGACGTAGCTAGGGTTTCGTCGAGCGGCATCGGATCGTGAGGAGGAGGCAACGCGTGGAGGGAGCCGCGGCGGAGGCCACCGGCAGGACCCAGGCTCGCTGAGGCGTGGGCGGGGACGGCCGCTGGCGGGGAGTCGCACGCTGAGGGCGCCGCTGCGCCGCCCGCGTCGGGAGAGAGACGGAGAGAGCGAGGGAAAAGGAGAGAGAGGAGGAGGGGAGCAGAAGCGTGTAGAAGGCAGAGGAGGAGCCAAGTATATATATGTTTCTCCGGATTTTGACGAGAAGCCAGGGGAAGAGGATTCTTGCAGCAGGGCTCCGATCCAACGAAGAAGCTGGAGTAATCTGGAGCGTTGAACGCGAGATCGAACGGCAGGGAAGATTCCGGGCGACGTGGCCGGTCTGGCCTGCGGAGGAGCAGGCCATCCTTGTTTCTCTTAAATACAAGGTAATTGAACAATTAAGGTTTAAGAAAATAATGTATTGCAAGATCAGCCTCCCTTTTCCCTGTTTATACACTTGCCTGCATTTTTGCATTGTATGATTGGATCTATATGAATATATACTGCAGACGAGTGCCTAATTGTCACACTCCAATTAAAGGACAATATAGAGTGCATACATCTTATGTGCGCCCCAGGAGTAGTCGCACACATAAGCCGACAAATTAACAGGAGTATCATCACTGAGTACATACATAACGTTATTACATCACGTAGTTCTTACATAACAAGCGGAAAAGTAAATAGCAACTCTCAGGCGTAGTATCTGATCCACAGGGAAGGACGACTGGTTGACCCAAACCTAGAAATCTTCCGGGAAGTCCTCGTAGAAACTGTCATCTGTTACCCATCCGGGATTTTTATCCAAAAATAATATAGCAACAAGTGTGAGTACATTTGTACTCCGCAAGTATAGTATGAGGATTCATGAGGCTCAAAAAGGTTAGACACGGTTGACTGCAGTTAGCACTTTTAGTAGTTCAACAATTCATTATTAATCATTATTAAGTGATGATCAAGCTCCCATTTATCCCACATGATCCACTACTAGAATTAAGAAGAGAAAGCATCAGTGTGATCTCATTATCATCATCATAGTTCATCCACGTATCAAGTAACCATTTATTCTGTGAGTTTTCCGGGCCGCTCGTGTCCGTGAGCACGGCTGTTATAACAGTTTTAACACTCTGCAGAGGTTGTGCATCTTTACCCGTGAGTCGTGTTACCCATATGCCCAGGGCCCGTCGACCCCCTAACACTTCCAAGGTGAGCAGGCAGGGTACACTATGAAGCCTTCCATAGCCCTTTTCTAACCAGTTAGGGCCGCTAGGTTTCCTCGGCAGGCAGATATAGAGAACCCCCTTTCGATGGCACAATTCCCGCAGGCTATACACATCTGAACAGAGGCAGTTCTATACCCAACGTGGCAAGCCCCTCTTGCGCCCTTTCGGGTAACCTCTAACAAGTTAGAAAAGATCCTACTATTGAGCTAAAGTCAGAGCCATTTAACTCCCACGGTTGCACTGTAAGTCCCAGCTTTTGCCCTACAGATAAGTCCTTACGGAGGGTTTAGGGCAACATGATCAACATCATTTGCTCCATCACCCTATGGTACCACCATTATCATTATGTTTAACCGTTGATTACATTAATCATAGTGTAGATCATGTTTAATTAGAGCACTAGCATTCTACCCATATGCAAATAATCCCCATAGGAATCAAGGTACAGGTCATCAATTTGCTAGGAAGTCCTTATAGTCGAGCAATATTAGACACATGCATAATGAGTATGTTATATAATGAATAGGACAACAAGGTAGGCCCATGCTATACTTGCCTTGGTTCACGAACTGCTGCTGGTCCTGCTGCTCCTCGTACGCGTTCGGATTTCCGACGTACTCCTCACCGTCTGAACTCGAACGACACGAAGTACAACACGCAATTCGGAGCAGACATACAAGCAAAACATAGCTACTATTAGAACAGTACACCAATAATAAATAAATCTGAATACAATGTTTACCAAAATCATCTACGTCTCGCTACGATCACATTGACGCGAATTGCACGAAAAACGGAGCTACAACGCAAAAGTTACGCGCTAAACAAGGTTCCAAAACTAGCTACTAATCTAGACTTAATCGAGAAACTTAAAAGCTTCTAACAGGTCTATCAGTGGCACTAATACGTAGATTATGAAATTACAAAACTAACGCAAGTTGGACGGGTCGAATCAGAGCTAAAACGACGATTTTATACACGTTTTACTACAGTGGCAATTCTGTAAATAGATCAAACTATTTTCAGATTTAAAATAAATCAAAACTCGGATTTATTCAAATGGCCGAGGACTGCGGGTGGAATATTGAAAAGGATGGGGTCTCTTTAGCAAAAGCACCCGCGAAGGGGTATCGGTGATCTTGAGCCACAGGATTTCAAATGGACGGCTCAGATTGGGCAAGGGAAGGGAAAGGGGAGCCGGTCGCCTGAGTTGGGGAAGGCCACGGTGGTGTCGCCATTGGCGACGGTGGAGGGCTCGCCGGTGACACCCAATCGGGCACTACGGGGCGTGGTTCTCAAGTCCGATGGCATGGGGATGAAGCGGAGAGAAAGGCGACCTCGACTGTGCCATTTTCGTGGCCGGGGAAGGTCCTGTGCGGCACCCTCCATGACCGGCGGCGGAAGGAAGCTCACCGGAGTAAGCGGTTAGGGCCCTAGAGGTCACGATTCTCGAATTAACTGCACAGGGTGGGAGAGGAGAATGCGGGGATGCTCACCGAGGAGAATACGGAGGCGAAAACGAAGCGGGGACGACGAATTCGACCGGGAGGCGGACGACGGTGCCCTGCGGTGATTCGAACCGAGTACCTGAGCAGCGTCGAGCGAAATTGAGGAAAACGATGGGTCGGGAAGGTTCTATACCGAGTGGAGGAGCTCGAGATCAGACGAATTCCGGCAATGAGTCGGTGGAGCGGCATCACCACGACGGCGGCTCCGGTGGGTCGCCGCTGCGGTTTCTGTGCTCGCGAGAAGGGTGGACTCGGGCAAGGACAGTGGGGAGGGAGTGCGGAGGCGACGTCTGCACTCTTTTATCCGAAGAACGAGGAGCAAGGCGCTCCCACGACGCGGAGGTAGTGGACGCGAGGAAGACGGGCGCGGGGCGGTCATGGCGGTTGCCTTCGTGACCGAAGGAGTCGGAGGAAACGGCCGAAGGTTGGAGATGGGGCGCCGATAGGTGGACCCGCCCTGTCAGCCGCACAAGGGAGAGAGGGCAGGCGCGGCAACGGCTGCCAGCTGGGCTGGGCCGCGGCCCAAGAGAAGAAGCGCGGGGAGGCATTGGTGGGCCGGCCGGGAATCGGCTAGCAGGCCGAATCCGAGGAAAAGTGAAGGCGGGAAAGAATTTATTTTCCTTTTTCAGATTTAATTTTCAAATCACATTTCCAAATGATTTTCAATTCCTTTCAAAAATTTATCAAAACCACTCATCACAAAAATATTTGTGCAACAGCATGCATGCATGAACATTTTCTAACCTTATGATTGATTTTAATTTCCCAAAATTTATTATTCCCTAAATTTGAATGCACCACAAATTCATATTTAAATCAAATTTATCTTATTTTAAATAATACAAAAATTTAGGGTGTCACAATTCTACCCCCTTAAGAGAATCTCGTCCTCGAGATTGGATGATGCTTACTCAAAAAGCTGTGGATAAGACTTTCTCAGATCTTCTTCTCTTTCCCACGTAGACTCATCTTCTGAATAACGATTCCATTGAACTCTGCACATCTTTATGGTGCGGCTCCTGGTAACTCTTTCAGCAGTTTCAAGAATCTTTACCGGATACTCCTCATACGTGAGATCTTCTTTAACAGTAAGCTCCTCCAAGGAAATCTGCTCCTCTGGTACCCGCAAACACTTTTTCAACTGTGAAACATGAAACACATCATGCACACCTGATAAACTTTCTGGCAATTCCAATTGATAAGCCACTTCTCCACGTCTCTCCAGAATCTTGAAAGGTCCCACATATCTCGGTGCTAACTTGCCCTTCATATTGAATCTTCTCACATTTCTCATTGGTGACACTTTCAAATACACATAGTCACCTACTTTGAAACTCAACTCTCTCCTTCGGATATCAGCATAGCTCTTCTGTCTAGACTGTGCTACTCTCAAATTATCCCTGATCATCCTCACTTGTTCCTCTGCATTGCGTAGGACATCAGGTCCAAACACTTGGGTTTCACCTGTCTGATTCCAGAATAGAGGTGTTCTACACTTTCGTCCATATAAAGCTTCGAATGGCACCATCTTGAGACTTTTCTGGTGACTGTTGTTGTATGAAAACTCAGCATATGACAAACTCTTATCCCAACTAGTACCATACTGTAAAGCACAAGCTCTCAACATATCTTCCAAGATTTGATTGGTCCTTTCGGTCTGCCCATCAGTTTGGGGATGATATGCCGAACTGAAATTTAACTTGGTTCCCAAAGCACTGTGTACCTTACGCCAAAAATGTGATGTAAACTGAGTTCCTCGGTCAGATACGATCTTCTTTGGAACCCCATGTAGACATACTATTTTCTCCATATACAACTTCGCTAGCTTTGCACCACTATAAGTGGTTTTGACTGGCAAGAAGTGGGCTACCTTAGTAAGTCGATCCACTATTACCCAGATCGAATCATATCCTTGTTGAGTGCGGGGCAATCCAGTAATGAAGTCCATACCAACTTCTTCCCATTTCCACTCTGGTATTTTCATTGGTTGCAACAATCCTGCAGGCCTTTGGTTCTCAGCCTTCACCCTTTGACAAGTATCACATATGGCCACATACTCAGCCACATCCCTTTTCAAACTATACCACCAATACTTCTCTTTGAGGTCCAAGTACATCTTGGTGCTTCCAGGGTGTATAGAATAAGCAGAATCATGTGCCTCTCGCAGAATCATATCACGGATAGCTTTCACTTCAGGTACACATATCCTTTTTCCAAACCATAGAGTTCCATTCTCATCCAACCGGAAACCTAGTGCCTTTCCAACCACTACATGCTCAGCAATCTCCTTTAATTTCTCATCCTCCAACTGACCTTTACGTATCTCTTGCTCCAATGTAGGTTCTATAGCCAATTCTACTACATTATTGACAAAACCCAAGTTGAGATGTTCTATTTCAGCTCGCAACTCTGCTGGTATAAATGTCAACTGAAGTCCGTTGGCATAGCTCTTCCGGCTAAGTGCATCGGCAACAACATTTGCCTTTCCAGGATGATAATGCACTTCCAGATCATAATCTTTAATTAATTCCAGCCAACGACGTTGCCTTAAGTTCAACTCGGACTGAGTAAAAATGTATTTTAAACTCTTGTGGTCAGTATAGATGTCACACTTATGTCCGATCAAATAATGCCTCCAGATTTTCAGAGCATGGACAACTGCGGCTAATTCCAAGTCATGGGTTGGGTAATTCAGTTCATGCTTTCTCAACTGCTTGGATGCGTAGGCCACAACCTTTCCTTCTTGCATAAGCACACATCCAAGGCCTAGGCGAGATGCATCACAATAAATAGAGAAGCTCTTACTTAAATCAGGTAGGGTCAACACTGGGGCTGTTGTCAACCTTTTCTTTAGCTCCTCAAAGTTAGCCTGACATTTGTCTGACCAAACAAATTTGGCATTCTTCTCTAATAGGGCTGTCATAGGCTTGGCTAGCTTAGAGAACCCTTCAATAAACCTTCTATAGTACCCAGCCAAACCCAAAAAGCTACGGATTTCACTAACATTGACTGGGGCTTTCCAATTTAACACATCTTGCACTTTACTGGGATCTACGGCTATTCCACCGTTAGAGACCACATGTCCCAGAAAAGATACTTCTTTCAGCCAGAACTCACATTTGCTCCTTTTTGCATACAATTTATGTTCCCTGAGTTTTTGTAAGACTAACCTTAAGTGTTCAGCATGTTCCTCTTCATTTTTTGGAGAATATTAGGATATCATCTATGAATACCACTACAAACTTATCCAAGTACTCCATGAATACTTTGTTCATTAAATACATAAAGTATGCAGGTGCATTTGTCAGTCCAAAAGACATCACTGTGTACTCATAAAGGCCATATCTGGTAGTAAATGCTATCTTGGGTATGTCAGATGCACGAATTTTTAGTTGATGATATCCAGAACGGAGGTCAATTTTTGAGAACACACAAGCACCTTTCAGCTGATCAAATAAATCATCAATTCTAGGGAGTGGGTACTTGTTCTTGATGGTGACTTCATTAAGGGACCTATAATCGACACACATCCTTCGTGTGCCATCTTTCTTATCCACAAATATAACAGGTGCTCCCCAAGGTGAAGAACTAGGACGAATAAAACCTTTCTCTTGCAATTCCTTAATTTGTTTCTTTAATTCTTCTAATTCATTTACCCCCATTCTATATGGTCTCTTAGCTATGGGTGCAGTTCCAGGTAAAAGCTCGATAAGGAATTCGATGTTGCGATCGGGTGGCATACCTGGTAGTTCATCGGGGAACACATCCGGGAATTTGTCCACCACCTGGTTCTCCTGGTTAGCAACATCGCTCAGCTGATTGACGGTGGCGGTAGGTTGAGCTTGCACTTCCACTTCGACACAAATTCTATCACCACTTGGAGATGTCACAACCACAGATTTCTCCTGACATTGTATCACTGCCCTATGTTGCTTCATCCAACCATTCCCAGGATGAGGTCAATTCCAGCGGTTCTCAAAACAATTGGATTTACCTTGAAAGCTACCCCCTTAAAAATATACTAGTAGAAGGGCTCCAATAATTTGCTGGCATGCTACCCCCCGGTGAGTTTACTAGCATGGGATCCTTCATGGCACACAGGGGTATGCTATGCATTCTAACAAAAGCTTGGGATATGAAAGAATGCGAGGCACCGGAATCAAAAAGTACGGTAGCGGAGATGGAGTTGACGCTAAACGTACCCAGCATAACCTCAGGCGCCTCCTGAGCTGATTCCGACGACACATGATTCACCTTGCCAGTGAACGGAGGTCGAGCGTTGGGTCTTTGGTTGTTCTGCTGGTTCTGCGGGGCCTGCCGGTTCTGCTTCTTTGGGCACTGGTACGAATAGTGTCCCACCTCTCCACAGTTGTAACAGGCATTGGGGTTGCCTGGGGTGCCACTCTTGATTGGGGCATTGTTGGGCACCCCCTGACGTGGCGCTTGGTTGCTAGCTTGCTGTTGCTGGGGGCGCGGCTGACTCTGATTACCCAACTGCGGTGGGTACTGGGGGCGCTGCTGGTACTGGTTCCTCTGGGGGTACTGGCCTTTGTTCCATTGGTTGGGTGGCCCTTGGTTCCTCTGCGGGAAACCTTGCTGCGGGAAGGCTCGCGGGCGAGTGTTGCTACCCGATGCCTGTCCCTGGAGCTTCCTCTTCTTGAGGTCCATTTCCTTACGCTTGTTATCAATTACAATGGCACGGTCCACCAACTCTTGGAAACTGGCATATTTGTTGGACATCAGTTGCAGTTGGAGTCCATCATACAGCCCCTTCAGAAAACGGCGCTGTTTGTCAGAATTCCTAGCCACTTCAGCCGGGGCATATCGCGACAGTTGTGCAAACTTGTCGCGGTATTCCGCCACAGACATGGACCCTTGCTTGAGAGCCCGGAACTCCTCTTGCTTCAGCTCAATAAGTCCCTCAGGGATGTGATAGGACCTAAAGTTCTCCGTGAACTCTTTCCATGTGACCTCTGGAGCATTCTCTGGACGTCCATACTGGAATGACTCCCACCAATCCTGAGCAGCTCCTTGGAGTTGGCCTGAGGCGTACAAGACTTTCTCCAAGTCGTTGCACTGTGCAATGTTTAACTGCTTTTCCACAGCTCTCAGCCAGTCATCAGCCTCCATAGGTTCCGAGGCATGTGTGAACACAGGTGGGCGTCCCTTCAGAAACTCACCACGTTTGTCACGGACCTGTACAGGTGGGGGTGCTCCTGCAGGTTGCTCACCGAGACGGTCCATCACTGTCTGCATGAGCTGCGCTTGCATGGCCATCAACTGCTCAATGGTCACCGGCGGTGGCGGAGGTGGATCCACCAAAGCTCCGTGTCCACGACCACGGCCACGGCCTCTGCCATGTCCTCCTCTGGCGGCCATCTGTTTCCAAGCAAATGTGCAAACTTTTAGAGATCTCCCAAAAATTTACAAATTATTTACAAAAGGTAAATAACATAACTGAAAATTCCTGGACGAATGTCTACAACAGCAGACCAAAAACTGGAGTGTAACTCGAGTTCCAGAAATCCAAAATAGGTGTGGCATACATTGTTGGAAAGCTTAAAGAGTCTGCTACAACTTTTGTATAGAACTTTTTCACTGATACAGACGGCAACATCATCAAAAACTGAGCTAAACAATTTCTGTTCTAGGTTACAGACTGCACAGACTTGCCAGGTTGTAGCAGGCATATCTCTCAAACCAAAATTGATAATGAGGTGATTCCAGTGGGAAATGAGAGGTACGCAAGTCTAGTTCTTCTCACAAAAATTTCATAATTTTTGGATGTAGAGATTTAGAGGTATGAGACAAACATTGCAGACTGCTCTGAGAAACAGCACAGCAGTAAAGCAGAAATTAAACCCCAACTAAGTTAAACAAACACTAACTTAAGGTTTTGATAAAAAGAACATGTGGACAAGCCCACACTGTTCCAGCAATCACACAAACTCCAAATCATCCAAGTCCATCAACACAACCAACGATACAACGAAAGGTTCACAAAACATACACAAACTTGACACAACTCTCGATCTAAAATGCATCCATTATGGGGACTGCAAACATCTAAGGAGCACGATCCACCATGGTGAACACCCTGGCCTTCTTCTTGTAAATGGTAGGCTGTCCTAGCTGAACGGCCATTTCATCTATCTGGTTCTGAAGGCGTTTTTCAGATTTTTGCGCTGCACGAAGCTCTTCCCTGAGTGCTTCGTTGGCCTCCTGCATGGCGCTGAGGTGCCTCACTGTGGTGTCCAAGGTGGGATCAGAAGCTGGAGGAGCCAACACCGCCCATGTCTTCTCCCTTGGGTCATAGCGTGGAAGATACCGGTAGCGATCATTCTGCATGTCCTCAAAACGCCTACCATGGTAATGCAGGTACGCCGCCTGCGCAGCATCTTCCATGCTGTCATAGGCACTGGCACGCCTAGCTCGGTGGCTATGGGTGGTCACAACATCCTGAGATTGGTCGGTGTTGTTCCAGGCGGTGATGATCACATTGGTCTTCCAGTACGTCGCCTCCACTGGATGTGTGTGCTCCGCACAGTAGTACTTCACCGAGGCAGCAAACTCTGGATAGTACTCAGCTAGCATGGTGGTGAGGAGGTTGTGGTAATGGGCATCTTCGGGAGCTTCCTTAAACTTGTTCCTGGTGGTCCATCCTATCTCTTCTGGCTCCTCTGATGCAGCTGGGGAGGGCACTGGTGTTGGTGCAGAAGCGGCCTGGGATGCTGGTGGAGGTGTAGCTGCGGGGACTGGCGCATCCACATGTGGGATGGGTGCAGCCACGGGGGTCGAAGCGGGTCCATCAGATGCAGCAGCTGAAAATGCCTCCTCCTCCATGGGTTCCTCCTCTTCCTCGTCAGTGATGTGGACGACCTCTGGCTCCACTGGTGGTACTGCTGGTGGTGCTGGTGGAGCAGGTGCTGCTGGAACGAACTGGGCGACGTAGGCAGCGGCACTGAGGCGAGGCATCTATAGTTTTGATATAAAATATTATTAGAGTCAATATTTTATGCAATAGAATAAAGAATAGGGCATAAAATTTTTAATAAAATATCAAGATTGAGGTAGTAGCAAATAAATAAATAAAGTCAAACTCCTAGAAATGACCATTTCTACCTAGGTTTGCGTCCTACAGTCGACACAGCTTTGATACCAATTTGTCACACTCCAATTAAAGGACAATATAGAGTGCATACATCTTATGTGCGCCCCAGGAGTAGTCGCACACATAAGCCGACAAATTAACAGGAGTATCATCACTGAGTACATACATAACGTTATTACATCACGTAGTTCTTACATAACAAGCGGAAAAGTAAATAGCAACTCTCAGGCGTAGTATCTGATCCACAGGGAAGGACGACTGGTTGACCCAAACCTAGAAATCTTCCGGGAAGTCCTCGTAGAAACTGTCATCTGTTACCCATCCGGGATTTTTATCCAAAAACAATATAGCAACAAGTGTGAGTACATTTGTACTCCGCAAGTATAGTATGAGGATTCATGAGGCTCAAAAAGGTTAGACACGGTTGACTGCAGTTAGCACTTTTAGTAGTTCAACAATTCATTATTAATCATTATTAAGTGATGATCAAGCTCCCATTTATCCCACATGATCCACTACTAGAATTAAGAAGAGAAAGCATCAGTGTGATCTCATTATCATCATCATAGTTCATCCACATATCAAGTAACCATTTATTCTGTGAGTTTTCCGGGCCGCTCGTGTCCGTGAGCACGGCTGTTATAACAGTTTTAACACTCTGCAGAGGTTGTGCATCTTTACCCGTGAGTCGTGTTACCCATATGCCCGGGGCCCGTCGACCCCCTAACACTTCCAAGGTGAGCAGGCAGGGTACACTATGAAGCCTTCCATAGCCCTTTTCTAACCAGTTAGGGCCGCTAGGTTTCCTCGGCAGGCAGATATAGAGAACCCCCTTTCGATGGCACAATTCCCGCAGGCTATACACATCTGAACAGAGGCAGTTCTATACCCAACGTGGCAAGCCCCTCTTGCGCCCTTTCGGGTAACCTCTAACAAGTTAGAAAAGATCCTACTACTGAGCTAAAGTCAGAGCCATTTAACTCCCACGGTTGCACTGTAAGTCCTAGCTTTTGCCCTACAGATAAGTCCTTACGGAGGGTTTAGGGCAACATGATCAACATCATTTGCTCCATCACCCTATGGTACCACCATTATCATTATGTTTAACCATTGATTACATTAATCATAGTGTAGATCATGTTTAATTAGAGCACTAGCATTCTACCCATATGCAAATAATCCCCATAGGAATCAAGGTACAGGTCATCAATTTGCTAGGAAGTCCTTATAGTCGAGCAATATTAGACACATGCATAATGAGTATGTTATATAATGAATAGGACAACAAGGTAGGCCCATGCTATACTTGCCTTGGTTCACGAACTGCTGCTGGTCCTGCTGCTCCTCGTACGCGTTCGGATTTCCGACGTACTCCTCACCGTCTGAACTCGAACGACACGAAGTACAACACGCAATTCGGAGCAGACATATAAGCAAAACATAGCTACTATTAGAACAGTACACCAACAATAAATAAATCTGAATACAATGTTTACCAAAATCATCTACGTCTCGCTACGATCACATTGACGCGAATTGCACGAAAAACGGAGCTACAACGCAAAAGTTACGCGCTAAACAAGGTTCCAAAACTAGCTACTAATCTAGACTTAATCGAGAAACTTAAAAGCTTCTAACAGGTCTATCAGTGGCACTAATACGTAGATTATGAAATTACAAAACTAACGCAAGTTGAACGGGTCGAATCGGAGCTAAAACGATGATTTTATACACGTTTTACTGCAGTGGCAATTCTGTAAATAGATCAAACTATTTTCGGATTTAAAATAAATCAAAACTCGGATTTATTCAAATGGCCAAGGATTGCGGGTGGAAATATTGAAAAGGATGGGGTCTCTTTAGCAAAAGCACCCGCGAAGGGGTATCGGTGATCTTGAGCCACAGGATTTCAAATGGACGGCTCAGATTGGGCAAGGGAAGGGAAAGGGGAGCCGGTCGCCTGAGTTGGGGAAGGCCACGGCGGTGTCGCCATTGGCGACGGTGGAGGGCTCGCCGGTGACACCCAATCGGGCACTACGGGGCGTGGTTCTCAAGTCCGATGGCATGGGGATGAAGCGGAGAGAAAGGCGACCTCGACTGTGCCATTTTCGTGGCCGGGGAAGGTCCTGTGCGGCACCCTCCATGACCGGCGGCGGAAGGAAGCTCACCGGAGTAAGCGGTTAGGGCCCTAGAGGTCACGATTCTCGAATTAACTGCACAGGGTGGGAGAGGAGAATGCGGGGATGCTCACCGAGGAGAATACGGAGGCGAAAACGAAGCGGGGACGACGAATTCGACCGGGAGGCGGACGACGGTGCCCTGCGGTGATTCGAACCGAGTACCTGAGCAGCGTCGAGCGAAATTGAGGAAAACGATGGGTCGGGAAGGTTCTATACCGAGTGGAGGAGCTCGAGATCGGACGAATTCTGGCAATGAGTCGGTGGAGCGGCGTCACCACGACGGCGGCTCCGGTGGGTCGCCGCTGCGGTTTCTGTGCTCGCGAGAAGGGTGGACTCGGGCAAGGACAGTGGGGAGGGAGTGCGGAGGCGACGTCTGCACTCTTTTATCCGAAGAGCGAGGAGCAAGGCGCTCCCACGACGCGGAGGTAGTGGACGCGAGGAAGACGGGCGCGGGGCGGTCATGGCGGTTGCCTTCGTGACCGAAGGAGTCGGAGGAAACGGCCGGAGGTTGGAGATGGGGCGCCGACAGGTGGACCCGCCCTGTCAGCCGCACAAGGGAGAGAGGGCAGGCGCGGCAACGGCTGCCAGCTGGGCTGGGCCGCGGCCCAAGAGAAGAAGCGCGGGGAGGCATTGGTGGGCCGGCCGGGAATCGGCTAGCAGGCCGAATCCGAGGAAAAGTGAAGGCGGGAAAGAATTTATTTTCCTTTTTCAGATTTAATTTTCAAATCACATTTCCAAATGATTTTCAATTCCTTTCAAAAATTTATCAAAACCACTCATCACAAAAATATTTGTGCAACAGCATGCATGCATGAACATTTTCTAACCTTATGATTGATTTTAATTTCCCAAAATTTATTATTCCCTAAATTTGAATGCACCACAAATTCATATTTAAATCAAATTTATCTTATTTTAAATAATACAAAAATTTAGGGTGTCACACTAATTTAATTTAGCTTCTAGATACTGCATTATTTAATCCGCAAGAACAACTGTTTAAGTTATCACACATCATAGTATATGAAAATAACACTGTCAATCTTGCAGATCAACAGTCGTAATCAAGTATTTCGAATAGTGTGTTGTTTTAAACATAATTTTTTTGGTTGAAACTCAGCAATATTCTGTTCCGTCTGGTAGCACACTAGCTTCCTCAATATATGTTGAATAAAATACTAGGGACTAAATTTAGTCTTCAGTAATCTTTGAAATGTAATGGGCTTCTGCTCTAAACATGTTTGCAAATTGCAGTATAACTCCATGCTAAGTTTGAGGTATAATCCAAATCTGCATGTCAAAGCATAGTATCTTTGTGCAATGGATTGGTGATGGAGGCTAGCATTTGCTAGAGCAGGACATTGCCCTGGTAGTGCTTTCAACCATAACTATCCATCTCCCTACTTTAGATCAGGTTAAATTGTGAATCATGTCCCACCTGTGTGGGATTTTGTTTATTTTTTTTGTTCTTGATCAGTAATATTTTAGTTTCTTCTCTGTTCAGTTGGATCAACAAATGCGATCATATCCAAGATCTGTAAAGCTACGTCAACACAGGTAGTAACTGTTTATTATCTCACATTGATTAATTTTCTATGGGCTAACCATTCCTGTGGTCTGGGAAAAAAATTATGGATGGTTTCTTTCTTGATCAAATTGCATCTTATCAGTTACCTGGCCCCTAGACAATTACTTACTCCATTCCAAATTATAAGGCATTCCAAGAATCTTGGAGAGTCAAAGCATTTTAAGTTTGATCAAAATTATAGAGAAAATTATAAAAATTTATAACATCTAATAGGTATACTATGAAAATATAATTAATAAAGAATCTAATGATACTTAATTGGTGTTATAAATATTATTATCTTATTATATAAATTTGGTCAAACTTAAAAACCTTTGACTCTCCAAGATTCTTGGAATGCCTTATAATTTGGGATGGAGGGAGTAGTATTGTTGCAGATTGTCTAGTCACACTTTGGACTAATATGGCGAGATGACATGCCAATTCAATAAGGTAGCACCTATTTGAATTTTCTACGGCAATTTGATTTTATATATGATATCCTTTTTTTTGCTTTGATACTATGCAAAGCTTTAGCTGGTAAAAGTATTTCGCAGTAGATTGTATCATGTTAACCATATATGATTTGCTCTATCAATGAAATTAATTGAGACTTTTGGATTGACTATCTGTTATTTATAGCCTAATATTGCTAAAGAATTGTGTAGCAGACTTACTGGTCCTTCACATCCACAGTTTGTCAACAAGGATCAGGATGTGAACTATCAACTGTTTACTAGATTTAGGGTATGATTTCTTTCACTAATCTCATACTTATACTTGAGCTGATCCACTAGTATTATGTTTAATTCAGTGTTTTTTTTTGTCGAACCTACCAAATGTCTGGAATCAACAGAACCATCTAAAACCATGGCATTCTTAGTTTAGGTGGTATGAGAACTCACAGGCATGGGTATGGTCACCTTAATAACACTGAATGAAATTTTACTGCATATACTCAATATGTCCAGGGTTTTACTTTTACTCGTTTGACATTTGAGATATTTAAATAACATAGAGTTTCAGTTTCTTATTTTGGGCAGAAGTTTGCGTGTACAGTGTACTCAATTTTTTCATGCTGTTGCAGTCACTGGATTTCAGCTCCTATACTTTTCACTACTTAACTTTTGGTGATCAAGCAGTACTTTTCTGGAACTATTATAATACTGTGTGGGCTTTAATGATTGATATTTGTGAAAGATATAATGTACATCTGCTCATCATATGATGCTAGTCTATAAGACACGTCTCTTAAACCTTCATATTATACTAATATTCTTAATTGCTCTTCCAGCTATAGACTAATATTCCCCATATATACTTTTGTAGAAACATTCAATGTGGCACAATAAATGGATGATCACATCAGTGGAATGCTAGACTAAACTGGAGGAAGGAGAAAGGAGGGTTGTTGGCATTCTAAGAGGGACCCCTTTTATGTTTTATATTTTACTCCCATAGGAATTTGTACTCTGAACAAAAAGTGTATCATAAAATATGTGGATGGTACTCGTTGTAATGCAGCAAATTCTTAATACTATATGGCTGAGTATGCTTATTTTCTACGTGTTGAACGGTCTTGCATTTCACATTATTAATTGTACATGCATTGTCTCTATTTGTATCCAAAAAATAATTATGATATTAAAGATCAAATAGTTTATTCCTTGCAACACATATAAGTGTTGCAACAGACAAAATCTACATGTTGCTACAAGCCATAGAAGTCGCTCATGGTTTGTACAAGCACATATAAGCGTTGCTATAACCCATCATTATGTGTTGCAACTTTGCAATGGTTATTACTATGTGTTACCAACACATAAACAAGTGTTGCAATAGATCCTTGCAACGCCACTTTAAGCAACGCATATTTGATGCGTTGGTATAGACCCTGCCAACGTATATATGGACTTTTAGCAACGTATATTTGCGTTGCAAAAGGGGGTGTCATTTTGTAGTGATAAAATAGAAAATTTCCTCACTAATAAATCTTTTTCTTTGCAGTAACTCTGGGACCAAAAATTTCAGATACTAAGCTCTGGGGCAAAGCTTCTTCAAGCTGGCGGTATTCATAAAGTCTTCAGAGAATACTTTGCAGTTGAGAAAGATGAGAAACTACTGGAGGTTTTCCAGTGCTATCTTTCAACCACAGTTGGTCCAATAGCTGGAAACCGAAGTACTGTAGGAGTACTACCAAGAAACAAGCAGAGCACCATGTGCGCACGACAGAGAAGAGACAGAGAATAGAGCCGGGCACTCACCTCTCCTTTCCCTCGTTGCTCCTGCCGCACCTTGCCCGTCGTCCCCAATTGCTACTCCAACTCCAAGATCTACTAGAAGCAATGGAGATGAGGGTCAAACCCTAGCGGATCGAGAAACTACTGCAATGAAGGAGATGAGGTGCATTGACTTTCGAGACGGAGGGCAATGGCGATGGACATGGCAACGACGGACGAGGAGCGAGGCGGCGGTGGTGGATGAGCGGGGTGGCGGCGGTGGAGGAGCACCCGAGTGACCCCCACGTCGCACGCACGAGGGTGAGACCGTGCGACAGCGAGGTGGAGGGATGTCGCGGCGGCGGGCGGATGCCGGGGCGGGGGCGGGGGCGGGGGCGACGGCGGATGGATGCTGGATTCGCGGCGGCTTCGGCGCCTCTCGACCGCAGCAGCAGTGTAGCGCGCGAGCGCGGCTGGTCGGGGAAATGCTCCCGGTGTCCTGGCTCGTGGATTTCTTCCGCGTGGAAAATGAAGGCAAGCGGGCTTGTGCCCTGGCGTGGATCGGCTTCCAAAGAGCGCCGCAGATTGGCCCGGGGAAAATTGGCGCGTGCTTTCTCGGCCCGGGGAAAGCGCGGGGAACCCTCCGGGATCCCCTGCTGCCAAAGTAGCCCTAAGTTGTTAGAGAAGTGGGCAAGGTGCCGTCGCTAAAAGCATATGGGCGCATGGACACATGCATGGTACTTTACTGAAGCATTTTGCAGTATCTGTGCTTCATGAACTGGAGAAGAGGTTGACATGCCGTCTGTCCACGAAGTTTTTTTCCGAATTCTTGGACAATCTAAAAACTCGAACGGCCAAACAAGAAAAAAAGCAAGCATGAGGAGAAATGTCTCCCTCCTTGCTGATCACTATGTAAAAAAAAAGCATATCATAGACGTGCGTTCAGGGCCATTATAGACGCGTTTTTGTGCGTCTGCCATAACACGTCTGTAATAAGGTCTTATTACAGACGCGTCAAAAGCATGTCTGTAATAGGCTTCTACTACAGACTCGTGTTACCAACAAGCGTCTGTGTTATACCAACAAGCGTCTGTAATTAGGTTATAGGACAGACTGGTGAAGTAAAGACGCGTCTATAGTAACCCTATCACAGACGCATACAGCCAAAACGCGTCTGCGTCTTCCCCTTATCAGAGACGCACATAGCCAACACGCTCCTGGGATAATGAATTAAAAAAAATTCCAATGCCAGGATATATATACATCGGACATGATACTATACAATTTGTTTATTTCATCATATTATACAATTCATCATATAGTACAATCAAGTCATACAAGAATGTACTTCACTATGCTACAGGAAAAAAGAAGATAGCACAACTGAAGTTCTCCTACTAAACTAAGTCTCACAGCTGAGCTTCAATATCTCCCTCGCCATGCAGCTCAGTATTGGGTACTCAGCTGAATCTGTGCTAATGAAAGAAATACATGGGTCTCCTGTACTAATGAACAGCTCTCACTAATCTCTTCCAAACAATTTACTACTGGATCCTTCCAGAAAGCCACCTAACAAATAATTAGTATTAATTTACTGAAATTACTTGAGTTAGATGCATATACTGAAATTACTTTAGTGCTTACAGATGCTGACATTGTAATCTGAATCATGATGTCAAATGAAAGCTGCAGCACATTTCAGTGTTTAATTACTACCATGTACCAACTCCTAATTTCAGTGCTGTCAACATCAATTAAACTCTACTAAAATTGAGAATACTATGCACATATACTACTATATATTTTGAAGTTTCTTGGTTACGGAGGTCTATACTCAGAAGTCTGAATACAACAACACACATTGATGAACTACAATCACATCTCATCCCTTTTTTCCTCTCCAGATTTCCCCTAAGAAATCATTTCCATCTCAGTTTGCCCTTTTATTCTCCTCTTAGATTTCACAACTCTAGGGTTATAACAGCAGACAAATTTGGGGAAAGTGAGTTCAGAGCACTTACCTACCGAGTTCAGAGCACAGCTATGAGAAGGGAATCACGAGCCTCCTACCTAGAGTGGCGGAGGAGGAGAACCCAGTGGGTTCTGGCCTTCCGGCCTGAGCGGCATTCGTGGTGTTTGTTTGTTGACAGCCGCAAAAGAAGCCCAATTTGCTTGGTGCTCGAGTGACTGACCCATTCTTTTTGCCGGCGGCCGCGACGCCCTTCGCCGCCACCTAGAGCTCGAGTGGGTCATGAGGTGTGACACTTCCAGCACCAGCGGTGGTGGAGGAAGATGAGGTACCCGCGCCATCCGATGTGGGCGGGTCAACGATGTGTTCCAGCGGCGGCGGTGGGAGCAGCGGATCTGGGGAGGATGCCATGGCCAGCCCTGCCCGTGTCTGGTGGATTTGCGTCACGCTGCTCAAATCCGTGCCAGCGGCTTTGCCAGCATGGTCTCCCTCGATCTAGATCTGAGAGGCGAAAGGAGGGGATTGTGGCCGCAACGGTGGAGGAGGGGGTGGTGGCCGCGCCGGTAGAGGAGGGGATGGTGGGCGCGACGGTGGAAGAGGAAGGGGCGGTGGCGTTGGAGGAAGAGAGGAGGGGAGGGGGTGGTGACGGGAGATGGACGGGGCGGTGGCGTCAGAGGAAGAGAGGAGAGGGGGCGAGGGGCAGATGCGGACCTGAGTTGCGAAGTCCACGGGATTTGATGATTTTTTTCCGGGTCCGTGAACTCATTAGGTGTGAGGAGCGTTTACCGGACGCGTCTCTGGTAAAATATCCCTAACACAGGCGCGCCTTATTCCTATACCACAGACGCATCTCATTAATTACAGACGTGCCTTCCGAACATGCGTCTATAGTAAGCGCTTATTACAGACGCGTGTTGACCCTACAAACGCGTGTTGGGAAGGCGCGTCTGTAAACTCATACTACAGGCGCGCGTTTGTGCTGGCGTCTGTAGGTGCCGCTGGTGGATATGTGGCTTTTTTACATAGTGTGAGCTGTTATTATATAGTAGGGGCCATTTTTGAGCTCAGCTGATTAATTGTCTTTGTTGACTGAGCAAATGTCTAACCAAGTTAAGAAATACATGAGGTTAAATGGGCTATCCATGTGTTGCATAAATACTATTTTTATTCTATTTTTTTTAAAAAAATACTATTTCTGCTAAAACTTTCAGAGTGCTGAGGCTGGCTTTCGGTCCGTGAACTAAAGGCCAGGACTGTTGGAGATGTCTGTGCTGGTCTAGGCCCTCAAATTGGGCCAACATGTCGTGGTGGTCCTGAACATGGGCTGGCCCAGATCACTCTGCGGCTGCAACTATCAACTCAAGTTTTACTCGAGAACTCTCTCGTCCGTTCTTTCCCCTCTCTACAGTATCCAGAGGCGAACAGCGGGCGATTTCTCGATCCTGGCTTGTTCCTCACCGGATCTCTCGCCTCTGTCGGCGTCTCCGGCGTCGGGAGGTAAGGGATTTGGTTGAGGGCAGGTGCGGTTGTCTATACTACTAACTATAGCTGTAGTTTTATAGTTTGATAGGTTAGGGTTAGGTTTCCCCATGGCGATTTGTTCATCTGGGGACTTTTGTTCCTTGCCAGCGGTGGGTCTTCGGCGCAAGGCGAGGAGGATCTCCCTCCGTAGGAGCCCTGGCTTCAATAACGCTGCAGATCGGAGCTCTGCTTACCTATGCGGTGTCTCTAGCGGGCGACGTCATCGATGTCAGGAGGACGGATCCAGTTCAGGTGCGTGCTTCTTCGACATCTCCGGCGGCTTCACTGCCTTCGTCGGTGGCGGTTGCATCAGGTTTGCCTACCAACTCGTCTGGAAACCGGATTGGATCTTAACTACCACCGGTTCTGGCGGTTTGGCTTCCCTCCGGGGTGAATCATTGCTCGGCGAGCGGGGATTGCTAATGGTTGAGGTGTTAGATCCCTTGCTGTCCGGCGATGTGATGGCTTCCGACCATCTTTTACGGCCTGAACATTCAATGACTTCAAAGCATATTGGAGTTTCTGATGTGCTACTCTTGGTGCTAATGAAAACATTTGATGTTCCTTCGTCGGAAGGGTGGTCGGCTTCAATGAGCTTGCTCCGACCGTCAGCGACGAGGACAACCGGGAGAATCTTGCAAGGACATGAATGTAATCTTTATTTTTTTCAAAGGGGTCTTTGTAAGATATGGGATGTAAACTACCAGAACTATATGTGAAATGTGAAATATAAACCCGGTTTTCTCAAAAAAAAAATCAGCTCAAGTTGCATTTCCTCAAAAAAAAAAAAAAAGAGCTCAAGTTGCATTTATAGTTGGCACTTCGTCTAGTACTCCAGTAGACAAATCGGGTATGACGTCTTGATCGTATCTAAATTTGGCCTCGTCAACATCTTGACTACATAAGGTTCTGACCTTTCAAACGAAATTCAACCATTTGAACAAATTTTGTGGCATTGTTAGTACTTGCCGAGGAAAATCCAGAACTGAAACTAATTTTTTTACACCACCTCACTTCATCAAGCTCTGACCCAGTCAACACAAACAGTACTCATCTCATTGACCTCCGTTCACTCTACTTCCATGTACATCACCTCACTTCATCAACCTTTGACCTAGTCAACCCCAAGCAGGGCAGTGACATAGGCACACAAAAAGCAAAAGGAAGCTTAGCCAAATCTGAAACCTGAGAGAGGGGAGGAAAACAAAACCTAATGTAATGAGAGCAGAAAGCAAAATAGATGGTAGTGGAAAGGCAAGATCCACCCAGAGGCTGCCCACTCCTGGCATGGCACAAAGTGTGCGCCAACGAGACGGTGTCACAAGGAGACCGCACCAAGGGGATGGCCACTCTTGTGGTCTTTGCCACCGAGCCATGCTAAATTGCAAAGATGGTGGCACGTGGATGTGCGGACGTACCATGGAAGCTCCTAGTCGACCAGCAATCGACAACAATGGCCACCGACACCTGCAGCTTTCTTAGGGTAGAAGAATCGATCCCTTACTCCTCAAAACCCTCATCCTCACTGTCGCCACCCCAAAAGCAAGAAACCCCTCTGTCGCCTCTTCCTGTCCAACCATCCTTTCCCAGACACGAGATAAGTTTACACGACGTCGGCTGTGATGCAGAGGCGAGATCTATCGAGAGTTGCGTCATGCAAGGCAACTCTCTGTGAAGTAAACTGACGATATAGCTGCCTCTTGTCAATGGCGGCTAGATGACCCACGTGGCGACAGCGAGGTCGGAGGCCGAGGCCATGGGAGCGGGCCAATGGGCAATAGTGATGAGACGACAAATTTTGCTCAAATTATTTGCTCGATCTCATTCTCTTGTCCAATCTTGCTCGCAAGGAAGCCGATTGGTGTGAATTGCTTACCTTTCTTCTTGTTTGTCATCGGATCGGAATGTTTTAGGGCACTCATCGGCATCTTTTGTTTTGGGTGCTGCCATGTCCTGACTCTAGAGTGGCAGAGTGCCAAATTCTCCACCGGGATGTAGCGAGCGACCAATTACCATGGACCTCGTCGTTGGCGCGTCAAAAGATGCCGCAAAATCCCTCATCATGAAGCTAGGGAGGCTCTTAGCCTATGAGTACATGCTAATCAGTGGACGTAGAAAATTTGCCTTCAAAGGCGCATGCCCTCGTGTGCATCACCATTGAATGTACATGAGATGCATGTGTCTCTCTTCTGCACACACATCCCCATGTGCATCCAATGGTGTATGCACATGGGGGCATATGCCCTTAGGGGCAAAAACTACATTTACACATCCGCCCACCTAAGATATCAATACATAAGTGACCAATTCTCCAGCAGCAGGCATTTCTCAACAAACTCTAGCGAGCAACAGAAGCCCACGACGAGCAGCAGCTGGACTGGTTCAAGTAGGTCGGAGAGATCTCCTACGACATACAGGATTGCGTAGACAACATCAGCCATGACCTCGATGGCGAGCCCCATGGTAGAGGCAAGCTGGTGTACCTTTGGTGGACATGTTACTTGGTGTGCACGCTGCCCGCACGACACTACATTGCCACGGAAGTTTTCCGTAGGTGTAAACAAATGAGTGAAATTCATCACAATGTATATCTAGAAAAACTTGAAACTTGTAGATGTCATCCAGCACTATAATTTTTGTATACCCGGGACCGTGTTGAAATTACAAAAGGGTTGGTAGCTGACAGGCGGCGTCAGTACAATGATTGGGGGTAACATGGTATTCCTCCTGATCACCTCCAACCACTCCTAACCCTAACCGGGGAATGGGGCTGCCGCCAGCTTCATGTAGGTCTATCTCCATGGCTCCCGGTGAACCCTCGTCTCGTCGGTCGAGGGTTCACCGTGCTACTGATGGCCTTGTCTTCCCCACGCACGTTCAATGGCCCCCGAGCCGAATCTTCGGTGAAGATTGCCTGAAAGCAAAGGACACTTAGAGAATAAAACCTTCGCAGCGGGGGTTACGGTCCGCATCAAGGGTCGAGAGACGGGCGGGGGGTCGAGCCGAGGTCGCCCTCCCCCAACAAAATACGTGATGAATGAGCCAAACACTGATAATGTCGGCCATCAATATTATTTTAGATAATGATTAAAAGCATCATAGACATGGTGATTAGTTTGAATATTTTATTTGGGCATTTGCATTTTTATTTTATTTCGAATTTGTTAGAATAATTCAGCCAAGTTAAAAAATTGCTTTGATTTTTTATTTATTTGAATATTTAAGTGATGTTAGAATTTTAATTTTCTAGTTTTTAGGTTTATTTCCAATATATTAGATTGTTTTAATGAAACTAAAGCAGGCGGGGCTGGTGTGTGAGGGTGACATGTGGATTCGATCGGAGGGATCAGAGTTTTTTACTCTTAATTTCCTACCAGGTCGCAGTGCACCAACCACTCTGCTTCTAGATTATCTCTTTGCGCGCTCACTCTCTCTTCCCCTTTTCTCTAGCGAGGTGTACATTTTTTTATTTCCTAAAATGCCCTGTCCGTCCGTTTTCATCCATACCTCCGAGCGTACAAGCATGACCATGGCTAATCATGTATGTGTACTTGCAGACCAGATATATATGGTACAAACTTTACCTATAAGGAGGTTAGATCTCAAATCAATCTGAGTCATTGGTTTTTCACATTTCATGAATTACTTAATAAATTAAAAAACCAGGAAAACAACCTAGAAAAAGAGAAGAAAATTCTCTGGATCTTGGGATAACATGGAAAGCGGGCTGGCCTTCCTTCGTATACATGCATGATGATGATTCAAAAAATGTGTTACGCACATGAAAAAGATTAGCAACCAACGGAAAAATAAACACACATATGAAATAAAAAAAGTTGTCAGCTAAGTCTAACACGCTAGCTAACACAGGTAACACAGGAGGCATGAGTACATGCATGAAAAAATCGATCAATTACGTGTAAACTAACACAGGAGGTAACGTACGTGTACATGCATAAAAAAAATTACATTCAAAGTTTGTAAACTAACAGGTGATACACGTAAATGCATCAAAAAAAAGTTGCGAACACGACAGTAGCTAACACAAAGGCGTTACATGCAAAAAAAACATGCTAGTTAAATACGTCCAAAGTTTGCAAACTTAAAGATTCACTATATCCTATAAATCATGCATGCATCAATTAGATCTGCAAAAGAAAAATTATATCTAAAACTTTCTAAATTTATCATACTTTAAAAAATAAAAAATAAAATAAATATGATCGTAGCTATCCGATCTATTTAAATGAATGGTTTATAATTATCCGAGGGTACCACAGCAAAGCTCTAAATAAACAACTTCGGATGCAGGTAATTAATTTCATTTGGACTCTCAGCATCTCACTTATTAGCCATCACATCATGTGGATGCTATCAATCACATCCTCCAGCCAGCTCATCTTATTCACTTAGGCCTTGTTTAGTTTTTCTCAAAATTCTAAGTTTTTTCACTCTCTCTCCATCACATCAATTTTTAGCCGCTTGTATGGAGTATTAAATGTAGGTAAAAAAATAACTAATTACACAGTTTAGTTGGAAATCACGAGATGAATCTTTTGAGCCTAGTTGGTCCACGATTAAACAATATTTGTCAAATAAGACGAAAGTGGTACTATTCATCGAATTGAAATTATTTTCGATCTAAACAAGGCCTTAGTACGTTTTCTTCTTTTTCTTCTCGTCATTCCTAGCGCGTGCAGCAGTTGGACGACTCCATGACACGACGTACACGCCAAAGTTTTCTAGTCTAGCATAAAGTACAACATGCATTGTGTGATGAAATATAAAATGATAGGTAATAGCAGGCCTGTACCTACGATTTGGAAGACCCTGAACGAAACGCGTGATATGGCCCTAAAATTTATAAGAAAATAATAAAGCATGATGCAATTATGCAAATCTCTTCTAAAATTCCCTAATTATAGTGCAAATTTTTAGACTAATTTGCTTTTCAAGATAGTAGATACAACCGTAAACAATTGGAGATGAAAGCCGTGTGCGTACCAAGCTGCCGACGTGTTGGCCCCCGGCGAATGACGGCTTGGCGTCTTGGCGATGGTTGCATGTTCGCCGCGGTGCTGAACTGCCGACGTCTAGCAGCGGCGCAACGATGATCTGGTTTGCGGCAAAGGAAAATGAAACGCCGCTGGCCAATCTGTACCTATGGGCCTACAGGGGAAGCCAGGAGTCACCCAAATAGGCCGGTGGGCTAGGTATGGCGGATGGCCATGGGGTCTTACATTGGGCCAACTCCAATTAACAAATTATTGATTGCAGGCCTGACTATTAATTAATTACTACTTACTACTTAGTGTAGTGTGTAAATCTAGAAGGCCTATAATTTTAGAGGCCCTGAACAGTAGCACACTTTGCACCTGCTAATGTACGGGCCTGGGTAATAGTAACTACCTATTATGCTATACCACCTAGCTGTACTAATCTATCATGGTTTCGTGCTATCCTATAAGAAAATCTCGTCGCAATCGACAACTGACAAACCGATTGATCTTGTTCTCAACATCTTTCAATTACATCACATCATTTTTTGGCAAAGCAGCATCCTGCCCTATTCCACCTTTCTTTTTTAATTTACCACGGCACGCAGAGGAATCTTAGTATAAATACTAATTGGCGGCCACTCCATGTTAATCCTAAAGGAACCTTAGCATCTTACTATTACTAATTAGATGTCTCAACAGAGACTGCACGTTAATTCTCACCAGATATGCTAGAAAAAAAATAAATACTAGAAATTCTTATATTAATCAAAAACATGCGGCCATCAAATCAAAAGAATCTAACCATCCGTGATCATTGGATCTATTTTTCCCATGTTAACCCACTGTTGCCATTATTATGGATAAAAAGATATCCAAAAATCTTATTATTCAGAAGACACGAGGAAAGAAAACTTTCACAGTTCGGAAAAGGTAACTACCGATGTTCACGGTTGGTTAATAGAATGTCTAAAATATCACATGAGGCCTACCAATCATCAGCATTTATCACGTCAAAATTAGTTAATCTATTAATAAAAAATCATATGCGGCTATACCGTTGTCCATAGTTATAGTTGGTGAATAAAATTCTATAACACTTCCTGAGCTTAAGTATCGTCTCCATCGGGCCTACGGGCAGTACAGAAAAATCTAATGGAACTAGACGAGAAATCAAAAGGTACGCCAACCCTAACGCCCTTAGATCTTTATAACAAACTAACGATCAATCTTCCTCTCTCCAATAACGTTTCTCCCTTATTTAAATCAGCAAGACAAGCTAGCCAACAAGGGTTGCTTGCCAACGCAACAAGCCAAAATAAAAAATACCCTTACTGACTCAAGACAGTCGACACAACGTAACAACCCAATGACGTTGCCAAGGTCATCAATGTACCAATTAGCTCCTCCTTTTCTTCAATTCTACATATGCAACTTTTCGATTAAATACTACGTTGATTACCAACCGAATTATTGCAGCATCTATTGATCATATATAGCAAAAGTTACATCAGGGAACATCATGCCAACCAACAAGATGATCCAAAGAAGTGGCACAACATATGATGAGGATGGACCTCATTTCCAGGGCCCAACAAATACACATATCAAATAATTTCAAAGATGCAATGGCGATATGTCAAGGAGTTCAGACAATGACTTAATTACACCGATGATGGCCACTGACGAAACAAAAAGATCAGAAATCAAGAAATGATGGGCCAAAGATTAATGCTATGGACTTCCAGATTAACCACAAATAGTTCATCGGACAAATAAAAGAAAGACTACAATTTGTGAAAACAATTGAAGCTATGCATCTCAATATCCAACACTTAATCATGTTATTAATTTTTTATTTCCAGCTGAACTAAACTTTTAATGTTGTTACTATCCACACAATTCAATTACTAAAGAGGGACATCCAACACGCATATATACTGCACAAAGTCAGCTATATTGGGACACAAAGCAAGGGAAGGAAAAGAAAACACCCAACTGTAGAATCAAACTGATGCTAGCTTTGCCACGGTGATCTCTCTAAACTTTGAATGCCCGCGAGCAGTTAGTACGTCACATCATATGGATGCAAGCAATTAATTACTATATCCACCAACCACCCATCTTATTCACTTAGGCCACGTTTAGTTTGCAAAATTTTTCAACCGGATGAATAGTACCACTTTCGTCTTATTTGGCAAATATTGTCCAATCGTGGACTAACTAGGCTCAAAAGATTCATCTCGTGATTTCCAACTAAACTGTGTAATTAATTATTTTTTACCTACATTTAATACTCCATACAAGCGGCTAAAAATTGATGTGATGGAAAAAGAGTGAAAAAATTCTAACTTTTAGATGTATCTAAACAAGGCCTTAGTACGTTTTCTTCTTTTTCTTCTCGTCAATCCTAGCGCGTGCAGCAATTGGACGACTCCATGACTCGAGGTACACGCCAAAGTTTTCCAGTCCAGCATAAAAGGACAACATGCATTGTGTGATGTATTTTCTGCAAACCTAGTTAAAGTTGAGAAAGTTTGAACAGCACGATTCCCATAGCGACTCTTTTTTAGATGAAGGGTGTACTCCCTCTGTCCCTAATTAATTGTCGCCATTGGTTTCTGTGCTGAAAGTTTGACTCGATTTGTAGAAAATACGTGCAATATTTGTACCTCTAAATAAATTTATTAAAAAACTAGATTCAAATATCTATATAATGATATTAATTATATACTATAAATATTAATATTTTTTATATATATTTAGTCAAAGTTATTTTTTAGAAAGAAAAAAACGACAAATATTTAGAGACAGAGAGTATCATGCTATACCAGCTAGCTGTACTATCGTCCTATCCCATATGAAAATGTCAACTGACAAACTGATTGATCTTGAATTCTCACCATCTATCAATTACATCACATCATTTTTTTTGGCAAAGCAGCATCCTGCCCTATTCCACCTTTCTTTTTAATTTTACCACAGCACGCAAAGGAATCTTGGTATAAATACTAATTGGAGACCCAAAAATCTTAGTATTACTACTTGGAGGCCAGTCCATGTTATTCCTTATGAGATGAGCTAAAAAAAATAAATCTTAGAATATCTCATAAGAAATAGAAAGATCAGGCTGTCAATTCGGTAGACTCAAATAACCATTGATAGTAATAAACATTGGATCCATTTTTCTTTTAAATAATTACTCACCTATGCTGTTATGAAAAACAGCATAAAATAAGCCCTAAATCTGCATCTAAATTACTCATCTATTCATTTTATGGAACATAATCTAAAATAACCCATAAATTTATATCTAAATTAACCGGCAATGTATCAGGTGGAAACCACACCCTTCGTGAAAACCCGTGCAAACCACGACAAAAAAGTCATCTAAATTCACCAAAAAAATCACATATGTAGATGATATGATGATACACAACCTTGCAAAATATCTTGTTCAAAGTCGACTTTGTTTGTGAGATATAAAAATAACTAATTTCAAGCCAGAAAGTTGTTAGAAATTTGTTATTTTTATATCTCACAAACGAAGTCGAGTTTGGATAAGATATTTTTACAAGGTTATGTACCATCATATCATCTACATATGTGATTTTTTGGGTGAATTTAGATGACTTTTTTGCCGTGGTTTGCACGGGTTTTCACAAAGGGTGTGGTTTCCACCTGATACGTTACCAAATTAACCCCTCTAAATTTGCATCTAAATTACTACTTCTACCATTATTAAAAATAAACTAAAGTATCATTCAAATCTACATGTAAATTATCGACGTCTCCTAATATGAAAAATATTTAAATAACCATAAATGACTCCGATATATGTTTATAAATTAACTATTTCTTACTATGAATATATAAAAAACTTAGAGTAAACATACATATTGTGCATACATTTTAACTGAAATATTGCGACATATAAATTGATAGTATAATTCTAAGCACTATACTTTTTTATTAAAATACTACTACATATATAATTCCGTGATAAATAAATTCAACATCTTAAGCATGGAGGAGGTTAATATGGACAGAAGGTAGCTATGATCTCACTGGTCATTGTGATTTTTCTTTGGAGTAAATGCTGATTATTAGACTTAAACATTAATATCCTTTTGAGCAATGTTAGAACAATTGACCCCTCATAGATCTCACGTCAAGCTTTACTAGTAATCTTAAGTGTCATGGTGCAGACTTAAATGACATTTTATGCCATGGTAGTAATAAAGTGTGCAGTCTACGGTCTAAAATCCTTATTTTTAATAAAATACAAAATAATAGTTTTGAATAAAAGGTAGTTTTAATTTAACTTAAGGATAAAACATTTGTAACAACTAATAAGGTCAAATTTTGAAAATCAATATATATATTTATGATATCATGGGACATGAGCTGCAATAAGTGCCACCATAACCTAACTAAATGTTTCAATTATATGCATATTGAAGACATATGGAGGTGCCATGTAGAGAGAAAAACTATAGATATTGATGGATAAAACATAGAGAGTAATTTGTAAGTTTATCATGAACGGATAGATATTACAAAGCATCTATATGTACACTGTGTTAGAAAATAAACAAAAAAGAGGGCACAATGATAACTAATATTTTTTTAGTTATAGGCACTAAATACAAACTTCTAATGCTTTTGTTTTCTAAGAACATGATGATGAACTAGTGATGCCTAATTCCAAGTCCGGATACAGTGTGGAAGATTATGTATCATGTCTTTTTTTATATATATTTTTCCTATGCATGTACGTGGCAAGGATATTTCTTTGTTTTTTCTGACATCAAGGAAGGTTTTGTTGAAAATGTAAAAGTCAGTGCGCCTTAGCATCATCATAATTTTTGAAAGTTCAATTTAGTAAAAAGTTTAAAAATCCTAGTAAAAGTACAGATTTGAGTAACAAGGTAAGGAATCCATACAGAAACATAAAATAATTTTTCACTTCAAGGGATGAGTTCTATAATTAAGATAGATTCTGCTTTTGACACATTTGGAGGTTTACGAACCCACCCTGGTGCATTTGATTTCTTGGCTGGCTAGGCGCAGGCATATACTCACTCCGTCCATAGAGAGTGTCATTCTCACTTCTCAAGAATTAAAACATCTTCAACTTTGACTAAATATATATAAGAAAATATTAATATTTAAGTATAATTAGTATTATTAGATAACTGCTGAATATATTTTAATAATAAACTTATCTGGAGATAAAAATATTGTTAATATTTTCTATAAATCTAAAACTTGAAAAAGTTTGACCGGTACGAATCCTGTAGCGAGACTTTTTTTTTTTGGACTGAGTAGTATGTCAGATTCATAAATGAGATCCATCAAAAACAGTTGCTGCTGTTGCCTTTATATTAGACCAAGGAGCCTGAGATGGACGCGTGGACATGGTCTCAGTAAGGCAAAGCAGGTGGCCACACTTGTACTCTACAAATGAGATGTGTCTTTTTTTCTTTTCTTGAAGAGGACCCAACACTACCCAACACTAGGCAAAGTAGGCAAGGTGGCCGGTCCTCACCGCCCCCGGGTCTACCAGGCACTACAAGGTTGTTGAAGAGGACCCAACACTAGGTTGTTGACGTACTCTATAATTGAGATGTGTCTTTTTTTTTCTTAAAGAGGATCCAGTGCAGCTGGAGTACAAGGGCCTTTTGAACCATACCAATGCAAAAATTGAGGAATAGAAAAAATATAAGAATTCTGTTTGAATACAGTTGCAAAATAGAGAAATGAAAAATATAAAATTTTTAAGAAATGATCATTTGGATAGACCATAAGAAAAACGTAGAAATCCTAAATAATTTTTAAGCCACAATAAAGTTGTCCCATTTCACTATTTGGTCAAACATGGCTAAAATCTCTTCTATAACCAACCGATAATTGTGCGCCACATGCAAGAACCACAATTAACTAGCAACGGCATTGAATTTCTCTCGTTCTTCGTGCACATGAATTTTACCAAGATGTTTGAGAGGAATGCTAAGTTTCCTGCGGTTTTCCTCTAAAATGACAGGCACAGGAAAATTTCCTATGCTACTCTGGTGCCCCATCTAAGGAACCAAAGTAATGAACATTAGAAATTCCTATAGAGTTTTCAGTCCTATGTTTTTCTCCATTTTTCCTATGAACCAAAGGAGGCTTAACTGTATAAATGTATAAATTAGGATCAGTTTGGTTGGTTAAATCAATTGGATGGGTGATGACCTTCCAACTTTTAGTAGCATTTGGTATGAGTGCAAACATGTTCATGTGATGGGATACCTGTTTGAATATAGTAGTGTTGTGAACGTGATTACAATTACTGATTTAAACATGGATGTCACGCTACATACTCCATAGATGACCCAATGCGCCAGATAAGGATAAAGCTTTCTGCATTGTTTGATTCACATCGGCAGGAAGTGAGTTTAGCTGCACTGGTTAGGTAGGAGGATCTTGAGTTCCAACTACCAAGGTTCATGCCCTCTTCTACTCAAATATGTATATCTATTTCCTTTTTAATCAAAAATCATCTCGTTTTTGTATTGGTGCCAGCAGCTACTTGTGGGGGCCGTTCTAGTTTTATCACGCTCAATTCCCACCTGACGCCCCGGCAACCACTAATAATATATAATATTCCCATTTGTTAACTATTAGGGATATGCTTAGTCAAATTTTAGAAGCTTTGAAGTGCCACATGGAAATGTCAATAGCATATTTGCATAGAAAATACTTTTAAATAATTATGTATTAAATAACTTTCAACAACAATACTTTGGCAAAATAGTGGTAAAAAAACGTGTGTTGTAGACCGCGAATCAATGTTCTAAGAGCAAACTCAATAACAGAGCAAGTGCTTAGCTATAAGTCAGGTTATAAGAGTCAAGCTATACCATAGTTGTCTTCTATTTATCTATAAAACTTTTATTATTAATTATTATGTGGCACCATGCATATCTCCAATTCTCTTTCCTAATCCTCCTCATAAGTAATTCTATTTGGGCCCACCATTGCATAGGCTCCCGTGTCCAGCTTGTTGCTTGTATGAGAGCCAAACTCTCTTCTCTCTTCTTCCTTTTCTCTTCCACATCAGACAAAAAATTGATTAGTTTGGCTATAAGGCAATTGGTGTACTTGCTCTAAATGGAAGTAGGAGTATATAGTATTGTATTTCTATAGCAAACACATCAGTGAGGCATCAATTGGATACAACCACTGTAATTTACAGTATCATAATTTTATTTTCTATGATATATCTAAGACAACTAATTGTCGTATATACTGTGAGAGATTATGTCCTATGATACAACCTAATGTAATATCAGTTCGTGCCCAAGCGATATCTTGGGCAAGATAACTATATATGTTCTATCTCATTGTATCTTACTAGGCCAGCAAAACTTCATTGTGTGGTAGATGAGTTAATATGCATGATACCACCCATTAAAAATAGATTAATGCCTTGTGTGCTTAAGGGATGTGTTGTATCATTCGCAAATACAAGCTGAAACAAATAAGCGGTTTCTCACCTCAAATTTCGGCAATTCAATTGTTAGATTATTAAATCTAAGAATCTGCTCCCGAGCTTATGGATTGTTATAATCTATAGACTGCTTTGGCCATCTACAACCCGAAACAAATAGGTCTATGAGTCGGTGTGACTTGAATAAGATACAGATCATTGGATTTGACTAAGATATAGATCATAGCTAGAGAGTACGTAGAGACAAGATGCAAGTCTCTTTCAGTCTAGTGCGATTCCATTTCTGTTCCCTCCGAAGCTGCTATATATAAATCAATCACTCCGTGGCGTCAAGTGACCCAGACACACACACGCACGCACACACAAGTGGCTATTAGAGTTACTTAAGTTCACAAATATGATCTTCCCCCAAGTCTTCCTAGCATCCACAAGCTGGAATAGCAACGAGCAGGTAATTTATGTATGGCACCACTATTATGTAGATACGTATATGTGTGGTCCTTTAATATATATATATATATATATATATATATATATATATATATTTATAATTCTAACAAATTATTATTCTGTATCTCAAGATTTAGTTCCCGTTGCAAACAAAAGATAGTTTCGCATTAGACAGATGATTTGATTGCTGATATATATCGTAGACGAACTAAATCATTTATATCTTGGAATATATATACTATATAAATCACTCTCTTGATTCATGTTTCATTATCTTAATTTTTTTTGCAGCTGCAGCAGGCAACTACTACTAGTAACATTAATATTCCTCCTGCATCAGCTGTTGTTGCGGGTGAAGGCAATCTTCTCCAGTATGGACAAGCCATGGCCACAGAGGCGCTTACCGAAGGAGGTGGAAGCCGCGATGGTAGCGCCCCAGCAGCGCAAGCCAACGCCCAACCGAGGTCCATGTCTGAGCGCTCCAAGCTGCTGAGGATCCCAAAGCCAGAGCCGGGGCTCAAGTGCCCGCGCTGTGACTCCACCAGCACCAAGTTTTGCTACTTCAACAACTACTCCTTCGCGCAACCGCGCCACTTCTGCCGTAACTGCCATCGCTACTGGACGCGCGGCGGCACCCTCCGCGACATCCCCGTCGGAGTTCCACACAGACGCCGCCGAGCCAAGGGCAGCAAGCCCAGTGCTGCGGCGATGACTTCGTCGTGCATCACCAATGTCGTCGCGCTCGCGCCCACTCCACAACAAGCTACGGCGAGCAGCAGCGCATCACCAGTCCTGACACAGTTGTACGGGCTCGCCAGCATGGACACCCCGAATGTTGGCTCCAACTTTTCATGGCCCGGGGCTGCTAATCTGTTGGTGGACTCGGCCGGTAGGAGGGCTGTGTCGGAGTCGAAGATGGAGCAGCAGCGGGGAATGCTATCGCAGTCTTCACAGATGCACAGGCTCCCAGTATTCTCCCACGCAATTGATCAGCAGCAGGGGCCGGCAGTTGCTGTGCCAGTGACAATGGCGACGCCGCCGAGCTTGTTCCATCAAGGGTTATGGAGTGGAGGCTACGGAGGCATCTACAGTGGAGGCGAAGGTCAGTTCCATATGATCACGAATCGAGAGGAGGAGTGTCCACTTTGGGCCATGCAAGCAGATGTGAATGGTTACACTACTTCCTATGATCCTATCCCAGTTATCCTGCAGGTAATTAACCTCTACTCTGTTGCAAAGAACTTGAATTGAAAAAAGCCAAAGCAAAGCACCTTTAAATTTCTAGATGCTACTCTGTAACATTTCCATCCACAATAGATGTTCGTTAGAGCCATCAACATGTTGAGAATTGCTCCGGTACTCCTCTTTTAAAAATTTACACGCATCCTAAAGCGACTCCCTATTTATTTGCCATTTATTCCAAAATATGTGTGGAGCATGTTTGCCTTCTCTTTTGGAGTAGTTGTCAGACCACCTTCTTTCACCCAATTTTGGATGTCGATTAAATGGAGCTTACCGAATGGCAAACAAGTTTATGGTGTCAGTTTGGCTAGTCTGTTGGGCCATATGGCAAACAAGAAACGCCATCTGTTTTGAAGAAAAGAGGATGAAATCTCCCACGCAGATCATTTGTTTGATTTGCTCCTTGTTAATGTATTGGTCAAGGCTTCAGAAGGAGGAGGTCGTTTCCTGGTGAAGCATGGCGCAGAGATCCTGAAGTCGGTGGCCCTACAGTTCCATCAGCAAGGTCAAAGAGGGGATGATGAATGTAATCTCGTGATCATCTAGTCAAGTAGCCTCCAAGGATGGTATCTGGAAGGCGAGTTTTGGATCTTGGGCACGGCCTGTGTGCCGTAACAGCCGCTCTAGGCTTGTAAATAAGTCGTTTTGCTTAGCCTTAGCGGCGAGACGCTTGGTTTTTGGTCTTTGCTTGTGTTTTTGCTGTTTGCGGAGGGTTGGTAGTTCTACTTGCCAATTGTCTGAACCCTGGGTGTTCAGTTCAGTCGGCAAAATTTGTTAGCTATGGTTAACGGCTCATGGATGGTTAAACTTTTGTAACTTTGTTGCTTTTGAGTTGGAAAAAATATGCTGTTGTTCTTCCCTCACTCTCCGTTTTCTAAATAACTTTAATTAAACTGTATCTAACCATACTACCTGAAATATATATGACGACTGAAATATTTCCAATCATACTTTGAAAAATTAGTTATATCTGAGTATGTTTAATTAGAATTACTTCTCTAACAGGAAAACCTGCTCACGCTAGTTTTCCTTCACAGTGGTGGAATGCTTCCGGCTGCATATAATTGCAATGCTGTGTCTGCCTGGCAGCAATAACTTCTCAGATTGAGGATGGTCCCTCGCTACCACTAGTCGCATGTGTTAAAAGCAAAACTGGACCGGTGGGGTAAGAACGCCCCACAGTATTATCTGAGGAAGAGTCTCAGTCAACGGATCGAGAAAACCCTTCGAAACCTGGCTTCACCTATTGGGCATCAGGAGCATATAAAATCGGTGATGGTGTTAAGGGTACAGTGATTTGCCACATGGAGGTCTTAAGTATGGGTCCATATCTAATCTAAATAAAATAAACACATGCACTTGTCTTCGTTTTCTTCAACCGCTCAGATTTTTTGTTTTCTTCGCCAAGAGCATGCCGCCGCCCTGCTAGAGCTCCCGCACCTGACACCGTCGGCCACAACGTCGAGCCCCCGCAGCCACTTCCTTCACGTCCAGCCTCTTTCCCGTGGTGCTCGACGTCGCCCCTTCTCTGGTTCTCCCCATCTCCCTTGTGCAGGATCTCCAAGCTGCCGGAACGCCGTCCCCACGCCTTTGCGCTCACAGACCGGATGGCTTGGTGGCCTCCGATACCGCCGGCCACGACACGGCGCTTTGGCTGCCAGCCCGGGGCCTCACGGGTCCACTTCCGGCATGGCAGTCAGCCTCTTCCCACCAACCTCTTCCCTCAGCAGGAACGGCAAGAATTTTGTATTCCTTGTGGTGGGTCCTAGGCTTAAGCTTTGGTCTTATGCTAAGATGGAGGTCCGGTATGTATGAGACCGATCCTAAGGCTATGTTTAGATGGGGCTGTAAAATTTTTGGAAGCACAGTAACTCTTTTGTTTTTATTTGGCAATTAGTGTCCAATCATGGGCTAATTAGGTTCGAAAGATTCGTCTCGTGATTTACAACCAAACTGTGTAATTAGTTTTTTTTTACCTATATTTAATGCTCCATGCATGTGTCCAAAGATTCGATGTAACGGAGAATCTTATAAAATTTTTTGAACTTTGAAGCACCTAAACATAGCCTAAGATTGCCACATGGGACTTAGGACCGGTGAAAACCGCACACTCCGGATGCCCTAACCTAGGCAGATGCACACGTACCGAGCCACAGGCTAGTGCCCTGCCACAACTTTTGGGTTGCCAGCGATGGTAATATTTTTCTGTTTTGCTGCGCAGGGTTCGAAACCCTGGCCAGTTACTCCCTCTACAGGGGAGTTTACCGTCACCCTATCAAGTGCATGTGTTATAAGAGGTCAACGATCTCAGTATTGTTTTCCTTAGCTTGTTTAATTACAGATCCATGCTTTGATCTTGTGGTCATGACATCTACTATATTAATACAACAGTGGTAAAAAGAGTCACCACGTTCACTGAGTGAGCCTAGAAATTCCCAAATTAGTTGAAACGGAAATGCTGTACGTCTGGCATCCGGACGCGTGTTTCCTCCCGGACGGACGTGGCTGCCTCTCCTCCACTCCTTCCCTTCGTCTTATCCTCATTCGCTCTCTTCCACATTCTTATCCTCTTCGCCCCACGGAGCGGGAGCACCTGAGACGCTCGCCGTGCGGTGCCTCCCGAGCCGCTCGCGGCGCCGCCCCGCGCCAAGCCATGCATCCCCTGCCTGAGCCCACGCCCCTGCTCAGCTCGCCGGTGCCGCCCCCGCCTAGGCCACTTGCCGACACGCATCCTCCTCCCTCATCCTCTCTCACTCTGGCTGCTCCCCCCACAACTGAGCACAGCCATGGCTGCCTCCCCCGCCGCCGCCGGTGGCTTCTGTACCCTAGCACCTTCCTCCTCCCCCACCTAGGCATCTCCTTCTCTCACCACAGCGGCGCCGCCCATCCATCCGGGGGGAGCTCGAGCTCGACGTGCCTCCTCCACCCAGGCGCACCCTCTCCAACCTCAATGGCGGCCACGGTGGCCTTCCCCGTGGTGGATCCATGGAGCACTGGCCTCCCCCGTGGTGGATCCATGGAGCATAATGCGGATCTAGCGCGCGTGGTGGTCTCCTCCACCCAACAGGCGATGGCGGTCCATCCCCCATCCCATTCATGGAGGCGGCTCGATCTGCATCCACGACGGCGCCCCCAACCCCTTGTGTTTTGCGGTGTTGCAATAACCTATTCTGAATGTTGCAACTATATATTGTTTTTGAGTTGTTGCAACAATGTTTTTCTGTATGTTGCACTAGTCATTTTAAGATGTTGTAACAGTCGATTTAAGATGTTTTAATATGTGTTTTCTTATGTTGCAACGCGTGTTTTCTTGATGTTGCAATAGTCATTTTAGGATGTTGAAACGGTGGTTTTTAAGATGTTGCAATATGTTTTTCTTTTATGTTGCAACATGTTTTTTCCGATGTTGCAACATATTTTTCTGGATGTTGCAATAGTCGATTTTAAGATGTTGCAACAGTCGATTTTAAGATGTTGCAACAGTCGATTTTTTAAGAATGTTGCAATATGTCTTTTTTCATGTTGCAACATGTTTCTTTCGATGTTGCAACTAGCGGCGCCCTGCCCACCTCCTTCGCGGCGTCCCACCCCAACCCCCAACAACCCCTGCTGCCCCAACCGGGAGACCCCAACCAGGCGCGGCGCCCTTTTTTCCCTTCCCGGCGCCTGATGTGGACGCGACCGCACATGCTGGGGGTGGGACGCAGGGTAGGGCGGTTTTCCATGCGGTTTTCCTTTTTTTTTGTTCCGTTAAGGCGGCGGGGGCGGGGGCGGGGCCGCGGGACAGAGAGCGTCCTATGGGATTCAATCCCATGGGACGTCCGGGCACGAGCACATCCGTAGTTGAAAAAAAAGAAAAGATTCTACACTGTTTGATTTTCTGATGATCTAACGGATCAGATTAAATAAAAAATTTCATATCAAATAAATTAATAAATAATAAATTAAGAAAAATAGAAATTTAATTTCCATATGAGTTTGGAAAGAAAAATACCTAAAGAATTCATGTAAAACACAATTAGTAAAGACAAAAATTGAGTAAAAGACCATCCAAAATTAATTGTTTGATCTCCAAATGAATTGGAAAGAAAACGTACTTAAATAAATAGTACATATAAATTATAATTAGAAAATATCTAATTTAACATTGAAAATTACAAAAGTAGTAGTTTTATTTCCTTATGATATGAAAAAACACATAAATAAAAAATCAGTGTATTGCTATAAGTAAAGTTAAAAGTCATCTCTTTCACTCTCAAGTGCTAAAGACTGCCACATTGATCCAATGAGTTTAGATTGTAATGGTCTAGATCTATCAAAAGATATATAAAAAATAAAGAATCCAATAAAGATTCAAGTATGGAAAAAGTCAGTGGCGTGGAACCCACCAACTCGATTTTTCTATGGTAATAAAAAAAGAAACTACAGGGAACATCCATGGGAGGAATAAAACACATCCATGAAAGTTATACAAGCTGGCTACCAATATCTTGTCATGAACATAAAATCATTGGAACACTTTAAATTCCCATGCCGCTCCTTCCCCTACCATGCTCTAAGCCTCGCCATCTCAAATTGTTCTTTCATCGTAGGGGGTATATATCCCGCCCAGTCGGAACACTCGGTAGATAGGCACAGCCGACTGGAGGCCTGATTGGGACATGCTAACCTTAGTATTATGGGCGGCCGGTGCACAGGAGATCAGATACATGAACATGAGCCAGCACCGCATCACAACAGCTACAGTGCAGGCCATGCTCTGCACTGTAACCGAAGAATTGAAAATTTTGTGACAGACTTGGATAGTGATTTTAGCGAGCTCACGAAAGAAAGAACTGAAGGCTACCTGGATCTGGCCTAGGCAGAAATTGCATAGCCACATGATAGGAGTGGAATAAAAAGGAATATGAGATATCTTTAAATTCAAGGAATCGGTCGACGATAGCTGTATGAAGTTCATGCAACTGGATATAGTTGAGGAGCATCAAGACTAGCAGTGTGCACACTCACTTGATCCTACTCTAGGCTAATCAACTTGCTAGATATGCACTAGGTCCAAACTAGCACTAATTAAGTCTTCTTCTTATGATAATCGTCTTGCTCTTTAATATCTTTAACTTTATGGTCAAGATCACCCTCTATATGTGTATATGCCTTCCTTGGACTCTACCAACCTCAAATGGCTGGGAGGGACTATTTAGATATCCAACTCCATGACTAGCTGCTGCCTCTTCAGCCAAAATAGTTAACATTGGATGTCCAAGAATAATGCTTTCTAAGTATGGTCCCTCCGGTAAGTGCAACTCTGAGAACTACAGAAATTATCCATTAATTACTACCTTGTCTTCTTTATAGGATGTTCCATTGATGATTCAAACATGGTAATCGAAACGTCCCGTGAATATATCATCCTAGACCTTTGCCCAACATTGTCTTTGCACCAATACGCTCTGACGACTTCATCCTTCGATCATGGAGTCATAGCACCCTTCCAGATTCTGTGTAAGTGATTATGCAGCATGCTTTCCTGCACAGCCGTGCAATGCTTCCGTCTGCATCTGCTTCGCTGTCTAGTTGCACTGTTGTGGCTGGCTAGCTGCAATAATTTCTCGGGTGCAGAGATGGTCCCTCGATGCCAGCAAACTTCTTGCTGCCACTATGTTGACACAGGTACGGTCACACACTAGTGTTGACAGTCAAAATATGATCGAGGAGGTCACGAACACGTGGAGAAATTAAACACAAAGTGAAAGAATCAAATTTAGGCCAAATTCACAAAAATCAGCAAAACCTGGCCTAGGCTGGTTTAGAAACTGGCCCGGACCAATTTTTGGGCCAAGGCAGGGCTGGTTTTTGCTGGGCGTGGGAGAAACCAGCTTAGTCAAGTTTTCAAACCAGGCCAAATCTTCCTGTTTTGATCCCAATATCCTTCGATCTCATGGAAAACTTGGAGGACGCACCTTAGAGAGGTTTTCTACTAGAATAAGACCACCCCCTCTATTTATATGAGTGGATCATGGCCGATTGAGTCCTAACCAACCAATTGATCAAATACATCTACCATTTTTTTACCTTTCCTTTTACATCAAGCTCTTCCAACCCCTCGCTGTCCAGCACGCCTCCCGGGGAGATATGTTGGCATTCTATGTGCCCTTGCCAATTCTTGCACACCACCATTGTTCTCTTCCCCGACGGCCTCGTCAACCTGCTGGTTAGCCTCACCATCTAGATCTCCCTCCGCTGTGTATATCGACCATGTGCGGCCCAGGCAATCTCGCCTTTGCTGGTGTGTGACTAGAATTCATGTCAACACACTTTTTGACAACTCTGCTGGGGAAGAAAGCGATTCAATCGACAATCAAGATGGTCGACGAGAAGAAGGTGTGCTACAAGATGGACCCGAAGAACTAGGACAACATTATCAAGCCTTCGGGCGATCAACTTCCTGCGTAAGATGCTAGAGGACGTCAGCTTCAAGATGGATCAGCATGGAGCTATCAAGAAGATCGAGGATGTCAGCTTCGACCCTCTCCCTGCTACATCTACATCTGTGGTGAAAACTGAAATGAGACCTTCTAATGCCCCAATTACACATGATGAATGCACTAAGATGGTTGCTGAACACTTTAAATTTGCCTGCATACATATGCAAGATAAACTTAGCAAGTTCTTCGCTAGCTTTGGTAATAAAGAAGGGAATAAACCTGAAATTTATTTTTCTGTTTTTCCTCATGATGTATCTACTAGTCGATCGGCCCCGATTGCTAGCCAACCTCAACATGGGATGCTGTTCAACCCTTTAATGAACAAAACATGTATACATCTGCTAACCAATTCAAATTGGCTAATTCAGCAATTATAACCGACAAGGCCAATTTAGGATGGGTTGGCACTACACTTCTTATTATTAATCTGCTTTGGCTAAAAGTTTGTACCATTGAAGGCCGAAGTAAAGAATTAGTGAACCTCACAAGTCACTTCATCCTAATGTACAGACCATTGAGTATTATTCAGATAATTTGGACAGTGAAACGAAAGAGTGTTTATTTACTGAGTTTGTTTGGCCAGTACTTGCTAAATCAGTTTCTTGTCCTTCCTTCAAACACACTCATAAAAATCAGAAAGAGGAGCTAAAATTTACTTTTGATGTGTCCAATTGTGCGCATATTTTTGATGAGATGCTGAAAAATGGATATATTAATTAACATATCCTTTGCCGCCACTTGATGAATTGAAGTGTCGTGCATATTGCAAATGGTATAATTCTACTTCTCATGCTACTAAAGATTAAAATGTCTTCTGTCGGCAAGTCTAATCAGCCATTAATGAAGGACGACTAAGTCTATCAGGGATGCAAATTGACACAACGCCCTTCCTGGTTAATATGCTAAAATTGAAAAACCCTACTGTCTTGGTTCAGCCCAATCTACTACTGAAAAAATATGATAATTGGTGATCCTAGAGAAGGCGGCAAGATTGAGAAAAACTCGGGCCGTGAAATCGTGCTCAAGAGGTCCACAGATGGCCGAGAAAACATCAAAATCAATATCAAGTCTTCTGGGTACGGGAGGCAATAAGAAAAAGCTCCCATTAAAAAAGCAAGAAGGAGATGTTATAGTCACACAATGTTCACTAACTTTGGTGTGTGTGTTTTGTAGGCTCGATCGTAAGAAAAAAAAGGAAGATCTTTGATTGGGCCCGGCACCACCGAGACTACATCGACGAGTGGGAGATGTTCAACAAAAACGTGGATGACAACAACGAGCCGCACACGAACAGAGAGTCATCCGAGGATGAGGACACAGCGTACGACCACTCTACTCGTGTAGGTCGCCAGGTGGGAGCAGGACCGATCTTGGACAGAGTGGTATGTCATTTGCTCTACTTTTCTATATCGATTTGCGTAACAATGAATTATAACTTTGAACTTTGTTATAGGGCAACACCCTTAGGGTTTCGTTGGAAGAAATAGAGCGCTTTCGTCCGAGGGTAATGGACGACGACACGCATAGCTTCCTTGACGTAAGATTATATAAATATACAAATAGTAGATTACTAACCTGTTCAATACATTCAGTTAATATGTTTTTGTACACTAGAGATTGGCACGTCGGCTACGTTGTGCCGCTGTGCACTATGGTTGTAGGACAGCCACGGCGCAGGACGTGCACGTGCCTTCTGCAGCCAGAGGTGGCGTAGGTTCATCTAGCCACGCACCTATAGGGTCACGAGGCATTTGCAACGAGGACGAGGACGATGACGACGACGACAACGAGGACATGGACCAGGGGCACGAGGAGCTTAGTCTATCTCAGCTAGAGGATGCTCCCTTGACTCAGCCTATGCAGCAGATAGGTACCCGGCGACATCGACCACCTGACCCTTACACTCTAGGCACCCACGCTCTTGGACAGAAGGGCATGGGTAGGTCTAGGAGACAGTGAGGGCTTAGGTAGATTTTATGTGAGATGTTTTCATGGATTATGGTGGACTTGTGGACTTTTATTATATATTATTATGGACTGTATGGACTATTATTATGGACTGTTCTAGGCTATTATTATGTACTGTATGACTTAATATGGAGTTTATGGCATATTAAGGATTTTATGGGTTTTAGGCTGCTCATATATATTGTTTGACATGAATGTCATATGTATTTGTTGATGACATATGCTAATGTGATATTTGTGTTTGGATTGAATTGAAAAACAAGGAAAACTCTACCAAAATTTTCTGCCACATGTCAAGTCGTGCAGTACACCGATAGCATGTAGCCTTTTTAGTGATTTATCATGTCACTGTCCTATCGTACATTGCCTTTTACAAATGAATTGATTGATCAAAGGAATCTAGCCTTTTCAGATGAGTTTTCAAATAGGCTTTCTAGTTTTTCAAATAGGCTTTTCAGGGATGGCATCTAGGCCGTTATAGTGTCCTAAAAGGCTTTTCAGGGATTGCATCGTACGAAATAGACTTTTTATTGATATGTAGTAGGCTTTTTAGGAGCATTGAAGCCACACTAAAACGGCTTCCCACTCCACTGCTGCCTATATATACACCTTCCTTCATACGATGCAAGTCACTTGAAATCGGTAGTTGGTTACCTGCGAGTAGTAATGTCTGGAGAGTCATCTAGAGGGAAGGAAAAGGGGAGGACGAAGGGAACTCCCATTGTGTGAGAGGGGTCTCTAGGTCCGAAAGACTTTGATGAACCCGTGTATCATTTTCCGGTCGAGACCAAGAGAGATTTCACCAAAGAGTGCCTTCTTCGTGGCTACGATAACCAGAAAGAAGATTGGCCAAAATGTAGGCATGGTGAGGACTGCTTAGTGTAGATGTTTGTGGAGGGTTTGGATGGAGGTCGTCGTTTCTTCAAATGTCCGTGAGTAGAGGTAATTGGTTTTAAAATTCTTTACTTAAATTTTTTTCTCCATTGCTTTGTATCTTATAGGCCAAACTAACTATATTGTTCACTAAAATCTTTGAAATGCAGTGTTCAGAGTCCAAAGAAAATTATGGCTTCACTAGGTGGGTCGATCTTAGACCAATCTATCCGCACGCACAGTACATCTACTACTTGCAAGACCGTATCTTCGTACTGGAAAGGGAAGTTTGCAGTGGTTACAAGGACGACGAAGCCGACGATAGCAACAGTGGTGGCGTTTCACATGAGGGACTATGCCATGATCCATATTGCACCTGCCCTAATCACAAGAACAACGGGCCTCCGCCACCACCCCCTCCACCTCAACCACCAACAATGGGAGGGTACTATGGAGAAGGGGGCAACACAATTTGCTATGTGGCCGCACTACTAGATAGAACAAATCTATCGTGTTCACATGCACATCCGTGTTATATTTATTGTTCGGTTTAATTACCTAAGGCATGTTAGGTTTAGTCCTAGGAACTATGTACACTTGTTTCGTATATGTTTCTCACATGCCATGTAATGTGCTTGTTGTTCGCTCCAATTACCTAAGACATGTTAGGTTTAGTCTAGGACATATGTGCCCTAGTTTGATATATGTTCTGACATGCCATGCTCTATGTTATGCGTGTTGAATTGTGAAATCCACTACTTCCTTATGTTTTATGTGCACTTCGAGAACTAGTTTTAGTACATCAACAACATTAAACCTAATATATGACAACATTATGAAAGTTCCAAACACTAAAGTGCATATAAAGTACATGATGACGAACTAAATAACACAGAACATGCCCTAGGTACATGATTTACCTAAAGTGGATTACATTAAACATGTGTACTACATCGACCACATTATCTATGATTAAACCATACAACTAGCCAACTACTGAGTGCAACAAGGCCACTTTCCCTTTTTCTGGGCATCAGGATTCTCCTCCATCGGTACCTTCGCTCAGCGCACGCGCTTAAGCTTCTTCTCCCTCTCCTCCCTATACGCAGCAACACGCCTCCTTTCATCCTCTTCTTGTGCTCCTTTTCTACCGCCTCCTCTCTGCGTCTCTTCTCTAATATCTCCAGATGCTCCCCATCCCACTCCTTCAGGCCTTGTAGAAGCCGCATGTCAGCCTTCTTGATCTCAGTGTCGATCCACTGCTCAAAATCACAAAGTGGTGGAGGGGTCTGTAGCAAAGGTGTCACACCCATTTAAAGATCAAATGGAATGCATACTCTTATGTGTGCCCAGAGATCAATCACACATAAGTTAACAAATTATAACGGTAGTATCATCACAAATGTTATTACATCACTATATTTAACACATAGTCTTAACACAAATGTAGCGGAAGTAAAAATAATAAACTCTCGTGGTAGCTCCAATCACAGGCACATTGACTGGTTGACTGCAAGTCTAGTAATCTTCAGGGAAGTAGGCGTAGTAGTCACTATTAGCACCATCTGTTACCCATCCGGGATTTTTATCCAAGTAAGAAAAATAAACAAGCATAAGTACATCTCGTACTCAACAAGTGTAACATGGGGTTCATGAGGCTCAAAGGCATATCATTGGTTTATCAGCATGTAGCTTTTAGTTAGCATAATTTTAGCATATCAATAGCATCAAAATGTCTTAATGTAAACAATAAACATATGATCCATGTGAAATGATTGATGAATAGCAAAAACATAACCATTAATAATTATCAACTATTCCATAAGGGTCCAAGGTCACTCGTGACCGTGAGCACGGCTGTTATAACAGTTTTACACTCTGCAGAGGTTGTACACTTTCACTGTGAGTCGTGTTGCCCATATGCCCGGGTTAATTACTCCCAAAACACTACCATGGTGAGCAGGCAGGGTAACACTATGAAGTCTTTCGAAGGTTCGTCTAACAAGTTAGGGCCATTAGATTTACTCGGCAAACAGATGTAGAGCCCCCCTTCCAAATGGCACAATAACCCGCAGCCTATACACATAAGGACAGAGGCCGCACTATACCCGATTCGTCAAGCCATTCTTACGCCAAAAAGGTTACCACTAACAAGCTAGAAAAGGTCCTTCTATATGACTAAAGCCAGAGCCATATAGCCCCCACAGTTGTACTGTAAATCCCGGATGTTCGCTTATAGATGAGTCCATATGGAGAGTAATTAGAGCATCAAAAGTAACCCCCATGCTCTAATCCCCTTTAAACATTAATCAAAATCATCTTTTAATGTTTGTTGCATATTCCATTAATCAATTTACATGATCATAGTCCATGTTTAAGCACTAGCCATACTACTCAATGCAATATAATAGGTATCAAGGTGTAGGATCAATCACTAAGTCATCCTTAACAAGGGAATAGATGCATAATGATATTATTTGCATAATGTGAGTAGGACAACAAGGATAATCCCATGCTATACTTGCCTTGCTCAAACTGGTCCTGAAGATCTTGCTCGTAGAAAGACTCTTGATCTCCAACGAATTGCTCACCGTCTATACTCGATCAACAACAGCAACAACACACATCCAGAGGCAATCATGCATAAGCAAACAAGACTATAGTTAGAACAGTACACCAACAGTAAGAAAATAATATAAAAAGTCTTTAAAACGAATCTACAACTCGCTAGGATCACACAGACGCGAAGATCACGAAAAACGGAGCTAAAACGACGAAGTTATGAATTTACGAAGATTTCCTATAGAAAAATAAATACTTTAATAAAAACTCGAAAATAAATTAACCCAAAGCTACTGTACAGTTCTATCATCATGTAGAGCTCGCAAATATGAATCTAACGCAATTTGAATGGGTCAAATCGGAGTTAAAACGGAGATTCTACGACTAAAACAAGATTAGTGGCAAAACTGTAAATATCAGAAAACGTATTTTTCAATTACCGAGACGAAATACGCTTTCAAAAGATCAAAACAAACGCACGTTATTACGTTTTGGACTGCGGGTTTATAACTCAAATCTTACAGGGACTCTTTAGCAAGATTCACAGGCGAACCGGTATCGCGTAATATCAGCCGTTAGATTTAAAACGGACGGTTCCGATCGGATCAGGGAGGGAGCCGGCGGCGCTCCGGCCGGATTTGGCCCGACAGTGACCTCCCGCGGCGGCGCCAGGGCCAGAAAATGCAATACCTCGCGTTCGGGCATCATTCAACGAATGGGAAGCACCGGGAGGTAGCGCGGAACATGGTGAACTCACCCCGCACAAGATTGAGACCGTATGGCGGCCGAGGACGAAGCTTGGCTCGAAGAGGCGGACGGTGGAGGCGAGATGAAGCTCCGGGCTCACGGTGTCGTCTCGAGAGCTCGGCTGTTGCTGGAAAAGGATGGGATGGAGGCGGCTGGGCGCGGCACCCTTGGTTTTATAGCCCGAAGGCGCTCTAAGTAAGGAAGGAGGAAGATTTGGAGAAGGATTCGGCCTCGGCAAACTTGGAAAGGGAGATCCGGCGGCGGCTTGAGGAAGAAGATGGCCTAACTGGTGGGCCCGGGGCGTCAGTGACGCGGGAGCGGGAGAAGACAGCACGCGCGAGTTGGGCCGGCGGCCGCGGCTGGGCTCGGCCCATGAAGTGAAGCGGGGAGCGGGGGAAGGCGGGCCGCGCGCGGGGAGGGCAGGCCGAGGTGATGGGCTGCGGAAGGAAAACGGCCCGAAAGCAGAAAGAGAAGAAAAATTCCTTTTCTTTTTCTTTTTCCAATTTTTCAAAGCCATTTTTCAATAGATTTTTAAATCCATTTTGAATTTGATTTAAACCACTCAATACAAAATTTCAAATGCAGCAGCATGAATGCTCAATCATGTTTCTACCCTTATATTTGATTTTAAATTTATAAAAACTATTATCATTCTAAATTTGCATGCTCACAAAAATATATGACAATCATATTTCTCCTATTTTTCTTCTTTTCAAAATTTTAGGGTGTTACAAAAGGCAATTGTTACAAATCCAACTAATATGCAAGACTTCACATGACACAAATTAATTAACAAACAATAGCAATTTCTCATAATAAATGTACTGCAGCGCTGACGCTCTGTAGGCTCCCATAGAAAATTGGAACACATCCAATACCTCTGCTTATACGTTGCCTCATCTTCGAAAATGTCTACCTTGCAAGGACACCACAGAAGCACATGGGTATTGGCACACCACTAGGGAGAGGCATTGGGACGTAGGGACTTTTGGTCATTCGTCCATAATTACAATTCAAAAAATTCCGTTGTAATATAACAAAACAAATAACAATAAACCCTAAAACCTAGGGTTTAACATATGATGAAAAAGATCGACGCATACCTTATTTTCTAGCTTTTCCATGCCTAGGCATTCTACGGTTGTACAATACATACGAATTTTAAAAAGTGCATGAACCAATAACATGTGAAGTTTCATAGGCTAAGAATACGACTTGATTTTAACAAATTGATTTGAAATAAAGAAGGAAGGGTGAAAGGATACCTGGCTCTCAAAGATCGATGGATAAAATCCAACTTCCCACGATCCAATATATCGATTGAAGAGGTTCGCCAAAGTGGATAAAGGAAAAACCCAAAGAGGTGGAGAAAGAAAATGAGAATGCCTCGGGGAGGAAGAGTGGTGTGGGTGAAAGAGTGCCAAGGCTTGGCGCCAAGATCTATGGCACCAAGGCTTGGCGCCAAGACCCCTACCACGTCAACGCCATGACGCTAGGGTCTTGGCACCAATGGCCCCTAGCGCCATGCCATTATATCTTGGCGCCAGTGACTATGGTGCCAAGAGCAGGGTCCATTTTTTGAAATCTTTCCACCAGGGGCACATTTGAGAGTCTGTTTCAGAAAAGGGCTAAAAAACAAAAGGACGGCCATAAATCCGTGCACTGTCCAACCATTGCTAAATGGTGCACTGTCCGCCGAGCATGTTCCATCCAGGGTTATGGAATGGAGGCGACGGAGGCATCTGCAGTGGAGGCGAAGGTCAGTTCCATATGATCACGAATCGAGATGAGGAGTGCCCAATTTGGGCCATGCAAGCAGATGTGAATGGTTACACTACTTCCTATGATCCTGTCCCAGTTATACCGCAGGTAATTAACCTCTACTCAATTGCAAAGAACTTGAATCGAAAAAAGCCATTGCAAAGCGCCTTTAAATTTCAAGATGTTACTGCCTCAGTCTCAAAACAAACACACATTACACTTCTCAAGGAGTCAAACTATTTTAAATTTGACTAATTATATACAAAATAGTATCATATTTGTAGCTCCAAATAAGTTTATTATGACATGTACAACGCACCTGTATACCCGTTTGTGTCTTGCTACTTTTACAAAAACAACACTGCTCCACTGTATTCAATGCGGAGAGAAGCTCTCCTTGTCGCCTCGTGAGACCACGACGAGCGCGCGGAGGTTGGAGGTGCGTTGTATAGGCCTGGCTACTCGAGTCGACGAGCGCGCCGATTCAGTGCGGGTGCGTGCGCGGAGGAAGCTGACGGCATTTCGTTTGTATTTGGTAATAATTGTCCAATCATTGACTAATTAGGCTCAAAATGTTCGTCTCGTAAAGTACAACCAAACTGTGCAATTAGTTTTTGATTTTATCCACATTTAGTACTCCATATATGTATCGCAAGTTTGATGTGACGGGGAATCTTATTTTGCATAGTGCACTTTTCAGTGCATCTAAACACAGCCTCAGTGCGGGTGCATGCGCGGAGGAAGCTGACGGCGCGAAATGGATTTTTCGTACCAAAGCAAGCGGGCCAGTGTGCGAAGGTGACATGTGGATTCGATTGAAGGGACACATCGCAGCTCACCAACCACCCTACTTCTAGATTATCTCATTACACGCTTGCTCTCCCGCTCTCTCTCTTCCTCTTTTCTCTATATAATATTAAAAGCAAGCGGACCATCTTTTTCTATCACATGGTTTCCAGATATATAGGGCCTACTCGCTGCTGCTACTTCTGCAGCTGTTGCTGTTGGTTTTCTTCACCATATGAACAGTACCTGTAGGGGTGCTTGTTGCAGCAGCAGCCACATTCCTGCTGTTGGTTTTTTTTAATTTTTTATTAACAGAGGCAGTCACTACCTGCCTCTGTAAAACATAATTAACAAGTGATCTACTCTGTCCATTTCAAACTATAAGAAGTTTTATCTTTTCTAAATATGTTGGTTTTACTGTGCATTTAAATATATACTATGTCTAGATACAAAGCAAAAATAATATATCAAGAAACGCAAAAACGTCTTATAATTTACCACAGAGGAAGTATGTGTACACTATTGAACACTGTTCATGAGAGCGATTTTTGGGAGCAGGTGGAGCTTAAAAAAAACTGTCTGGAGATTTTGCTACAGTGATTTGACAGAGAAGCTGGAGCTGCTTGGCCCTGGACCAAGGGGGCCTTAATTTCATTTGGACTCTGCATCTCACTTATTAGCCATCGCATCGTATGGATGCAAGCAATTATATCCACCAGCCAGCTCATCTTCTTCACTTACGTTTTCTTGTTTTCTTCTCGTCCGCCCTAGCGCCTGCAGCAGTTGGACGACCATAATCGACACAAGGGACACGCCAAAGTACCAGCAAATGACGTCACGCAGACGAACTCATATACAGCCTCCACTAATCTTAGCTGCAGATGGTGGCAGTACATGCTTAGTGCTACGACCATAGGTCACGATGTATATATCTGACTCCGCGATGGCAGACCAATTATATTTGACCATTGACTGATATCAACCCATTGTTAACTCATCATATATAGGCCTTGGCCATGCACCACCGCTTAGCTGCAGATGGGTGGCACTAGATGCTCAGTGCTGCGACCATAGGCCACGATGTATCTAACTGCGCGACGACAGACCAATTTGGTCACTGACTGATATCAACCCATTGTTAACTCATCAAAGGCCGATTCAGCTGAACTTACCCTAAGGAAGTTGTATGGACAACTATTTTCTTAATTAAAAACTGTAACATTTCGCCTCTTATCCACAGTTAACGAGCCCCCTCGCCTGGACAGGTTGAGGTCGAGGCAGGTTAGAATAGCAAGTGTCTAGGGAAGTTAGAATAGCGCATGTTTAGTCACAGTACAACGCCTGATTCTAAAAATTGGAAAAGATGACGTGATTGTTGAATAAATCTCCGGGCCACAATCATCCAGGTGACCACGCCACAAGCTGTACGTTTCATTGCAATGCATAGACATATTTGCTAGTCCAGCATAAAGTACAGTATGCATTGTGTGATGAAATATAAAATGATATATAGGTGACAATAACTACCTATTATGCTATACCAGCTAGCTGTGCTAATCCGTCATGGTTTCGTCCTATCCTATGTGAAAATCTCATCACAAACTACAACTGACAAACCGATTGATCTTGAATTCTCACCATCTTTCAATTACATCACATCAGTTTTTGGCAACGCAGCATCCGGCCCTATTCCACCTTTCTTTTTTAATTTACCACAGCACGCAAAGAGATCTTAGTATAAATACTAATTGGAGGCCCAAAATCTTAGTATTACTAATTAGAGGCCACTCCATGTTAATCCTTCTCATAAGAATGAGAAAGATTTGGCTGTCAATTCAGTAGACTGAAATAACCATTGATAGTAATAAACATTGGATCCATTTTTCTTTTAAAAAGTTAGTCACCTATGATGTTATGAAAGACAGCATAAAATAAGACCTAAATCTACATCTAAATTACCCATCTATCCATTTGATGGAACATAATCTAAAATAACCCATAAATTTACATCTAAATTACCCATGTATCCATTAAAATAATCTAAATTAACCTCTCTCAATTTGCATCTAAATTACTTCTTCTACCATTGTTAAAAGTAAACTAAACTATCCTTCAAATCTACATGTAAATTATCGACATCTGCTAATATGAAAAATATTTAAATAACCGTAAGTTACTCCTGTATATCTTTATAAATTAACTACTTCTTACTATGAATGTATAACAAAACTAACTTAGAGTAAACATGCATATTGTGCATACATTTTAATGGAAATATTGTGACGTATGAATTGATAGTATAATTCTGAGCACTATACTTTTTTATTAAAATACTACTACATATATAATTCCGTGAAAAAGAAATTCAACATCTTAAGCATCGAGGATGTTAGTATGGACAAAAGGTAGCTGTGATCTCACTGGTCATTGAGATTTCATTGGAGTAAATGATGATTATTAGACTTAAATATTAATATCCTTTTGAGCAATGTTAGAACAATTAATTGGCCCCGCATAGATCTCACCTCAAGCTTTACCACCAGTCTTAAGCATCGTGGTGCAGAATTAAATGACAGTTTATGGCATCGTAGTAATATAGCGTGCAGTCTACAGTCTAAAATCCTTGTTTTTAATTAAATACTAAATAATAGTTTTGAGTAAAAGGTAGCTTTAATTTAACTTAAGGATAAACCATTTGTAACAACTAATAAGATCAAATTTTGAAAATCAAAATATATATTTATGACATCATGACACATGAGCTGCAACAAGTGCCACCATAACTTAACTAAATGTTTCAATTATATGCATATTGAGGATAGATGGAGGTGCCATGCAGAGAGAGAAAAACTATGGATATTGATGGATAAAACATAGAGAGTAATTTGTAAGTTTGTTACGACTGGATAGATATTATAAAGCATCTATGTGTACACTGTGTTAGAAAATAAACAAAAAAGAGGACACAATGATAACTAACTTTGTTTAGTTATAGGTATTAAACACGAACTTCCAATACTTTTGTTTTCTAAGAACATGATGATAAACTAGTGATGCCTAATTCCAAGTCCGGATACTGTGTGATAGATTACGTATCATGTCTTCTTTATTTTTCCTATGCATATATGTGGCAAGTATATTTCATTGTTTTTGCCGACAACAAGAAAGGTTTTATTGAAAATGTAAAAGTTAGTGCGCCTCAGCATCATCACAATTTTGAAAGTTCAATAAAGAAAAAAGTTTAAAAATCCTAGTAAAAGTACAGATTTGACTAACAAGGTACGGAATCCCTACGAAACATAAAATAATTTTTCACTCCAAGGGATGAGTTCTAGAATTAAGATAAAATTTTCTTTTGACAGATTTGGAGGTGGAACCCACCCTGGTGCATATGATCTCTTGGCTGGCTAGCTTGGTGCATGCGTATATATGTTACATTCGTAAACGAGGTCCATCGAAAATAATTAGCTGCTGTTGCCTTTACTAGACCAAGCAGCCTGAGATAAGCAGCTGGCCACCCTTGTAGCATAGGGAAGCGTGTCCACTCCTCACCACCCGGGTCTGCAAGGCAATTCTATAATTGAGATGTGTCTTATTTTTTTCCTTGAAGAGGACCCAGTGCAGCTGGAGTATAAGGACTTTTGAACCATAGGAATGCCAAAATTGAGGAATAGAGAAAAATATAAGAATTATGTATGAATACAGTTGAAAAAAAAGAGAAATGGAAAATATAAGAATTTTTAACAAATGATCGTTTGGATAGACCATAAGAAAACGTAGAAATCCTAAAGAATTTTTAAGCCAGATAAAGTTATCCCTTTTCACTACTTGGTCAAACATGGCTAAAGCCTCTTCTATAACCAACCGACAATAAAGTTGTCCCTTTTCACTACTTGGTCAAACACGGCTAAAATCTCTTCTATAACCAACCGACAATTGGGCCCCACATGCAAGAACCACCATTAACTAGCACGATGTTTAAGAGGAATGCTAAGTTTCCTGTAGTTTTGCTCCAAAATGACAGGCACAGGAAAAATTCCTATGCTACTTCGATGCCCCTTCCTATGAACTAAAGTAATGAACAGTAGAAATTCATATAGGGCTTTCAATCCTACATTTTTCTCCATTTTCCTATGAACCAAAGGAGGCTTAACTGTATAAGTGTATAAATTAGGATCTGTTTGGTTGGCTAAATCAATTGTATGGGTGATGATATTCCAACTTTTAGTAGCACTTAGTGTTGTGGCTGTTGCCTGCGCCACGGAGCATATTTCAGCAAGAACTCATAATAAAATGACTGGGGCAATCTCAAATTACTGGTGGGGTGGTTTAGGAAATAGCCGAGCCATCCATTGAAGGCGTTGGCAGAACCTTACCCTCCCAAAATGCCAAGGAGGGATGGGCTTTAGAGACATAAAACACTTCAATCTGGCTATGTTGGGGAAGCAAGGGTTGCGGCTAATGACCTATCCTGAGTCTAAAGGGCATGGGTAATTAAGGGGAAGTGCTACCCCAATGGAGATTTCCTGTCAGCCACAAAGAAACGGAACTCATCCCATTCCTGGCACCGCATCGGCAACGCCGAGTCCACGAATATCTGGCATGATCGCTGGATTCTAGGAGCAGTTGTTCGTAGGCCAATTAGAACTAAGCCAGGTGCGTCAGCAGTACAGATTAGCGAAGTCCCATTTGCTGATGGCCAGTCTTGGAATGATGAGGCTCTTGAGAGCAACTTGCTGCATATGGATGCACAAGGGGTCAGAAGAATTCCACTAGGAAGAAGACCGGAGGATTTCTAGGCATGGTCAGGGGAGCGTCATGGCATTTACTCAATCTATTCAGCCTATCACCATCTGGTGGAATAGGAAGTGCAAGAAAGGGATCATGGAGCAGGCGTTGCCTCTCACTCGGTTGCTCTTAATGATCCCCATTGGCAGCGACTATGGAGATGCAAAGTGCCACCCAAGGTCAAGGTTTTCTGGTGGAGAGTATCCCATGACTTTATACCTTGCAGAGCAAATCTCCATCGTCAGCATATTGAGCAAATAGATGTGTGCGACTTCTGTGGCAATGGTGAGGAGTCGACTTATCATTCGTTGACATAGTGTACGTATGCTATCAGTTTTTGGGAGATGCTCAAAACTCTCACGGGTATCAAAGTCTCGGAACTAAATCTGAGAACCTGGACAAGGGTCTTGTTGGATACTTCTTGTTGTAGAGATGGAGACTGAGAAGTGATCTTGTGTGGTATGTGGTCGCTCTGGAACTCCAGGAATGATCGACGACATGGAAAATCACCAATCAGACCAAGGCTGGTGGTGGAGTGGGCGCTGGAGGCATGCTTCCACCTATCAGCTGGCTCCCAAACTCCAGAAGATGAGAGAAGACCAACACAGCAATATGAGAGATGGCGGAAACCGGATGATGGTTTTTTAAAAGTCAACATAGATGGGGCCTTTGTGCTGGACTCATGTGAAGGAGTAGTTGGAGTACTGGTGCGTGGTAGCTCCGGCCAATAGCGAGTGACCTCTGCGTGGCGATTGAGATCAGTTGGTTCAGCCTTATTACCTGAAGCAGAGGCCCTTAGAGAAGAGGTCCGTCTAATTCGGCAGGCACACAATACCATATTGTGGCCGAGACAGATTGCTAGGTGCTAGTTTCACTTTGGAAGAACTGGGGTATACATCGCTCAGAAATTGCGACAATTCTGAATGAGGTGGAAGAGTTGGCAGCGAGCTTCACATCCTCTACACTGGTGCATACAAGATGATCAGCGAACCACGCTGCTCATCTCTGTGCCCTGCACTCTTTAGTTTCTTTTCATAATTTTGTTTGGCAATCTCCACCTATCTTCTTGCTGAATTGTCTGTAGTTTCATTGTAATAGTTCACCTTAATGAATGAAGCGTTTGTTCCCAAAGAAAAAAAGAATATAGTAGTGTTGTGAACGTGATTAGAATTATTGATTTAAACATGGACGTCACTCTACATACTCCATAGATGAACCAAAGGAGGCGTGATCTTGCATTCCAACTACCATGGTTCATGCTCTCTTCAACTCAATACATCTATTTTCTTTTTAATCAAAAACCATCTCGTTTTTGTATTTGTGCCAGCAGCCACTTGTGGGGGCCGTTCTAGTTTTATCGCGCTCTCAATTCCCACCTGACACCCCAGCAACCACTAATAATGAATAATATTCCCATTTGTTAACTTTTAGGGATATGCTTAGTCAAATTTTAGAAGCTTTGAAGTGCCACATGGAAATGTCAATAGCATATTTGCATAGAAAATACTTTCAAATAATTATAATTAAATGACTTTAGAACAATACTTTGGAAAAATAGTGGTAAAAAAAACGTGTGTTGTAGACAGAATCAATGTTCTAAATGGAAGTAGGAGTATATAGTATAGTATTGTATTTCTATAGCTTACACATCAGTGAGGTATCAATTGGATACAACCACTGTAATTTACAGTATCATAGTTTTACTTTCTATAATATAGACAACTAATTGTCGTATATACTTTGAGAGATTATGTCCTATGATACGATCTAATGTAATATTAGTTCGTGCCGAAGCTATATCTTGGGCAAGATAACTATATATGTTCTATCTCATTGTATCTTACTAGGCCAGCAAAACTTCAATGTGTAGTAGAAGACTATATGTTCAATGCATGATTCCACCCATTAAAATAGATTAATGCCATGTGGCCTTCATAAGGGATGTGGATTGTTTCTTTCACAATTACAAGCAGAAACAAATAAGCAGTTTCTCACCTCAAATTTTGGCAATTCAATTGTGAGATTATTAAATCTAAGAATCTGCTCCCCGAGCTTATGGATTGTCATAATCTATAGAACTCTTTCGCAATCTACAACCCGAAACAAATAGGTCTGTCAGTTGGTGTGACTTGAGTAAGATATAGATCGTTGGATTTGACTAAGACATTGATATTAGCTAGAGGCTAGAGACAAGATGCAAGCTTCTTTCAGTCTTGTTCGATTCCATTTCTGTTCCCTCCGAAGCTGCTATATGTAAATCAATCACTCTCCGTGGAGTCAAGTGACCCAAACACAACAAGTGGCTAGTTAGAGTTACTTAAATACAGAAATATGATCTCCCCCCAAGTCTTCCAAGTTTCCACAAGCTGGAATAGCAACCAGCAGGTAATTTATGTATGGCACCACTATTATGTAGATACATATAGTTCCCGTTGCTGACATATATCGTAGACGAACTAAATCATTTATATCTCGGAATATACTATATAAATCGCTCTCTTGATTCATGTTTCATTATCTCAAATTTTTTTGCAGCTGCAGCAGGCAACTACTACTAGTAGTAACATTAATATTCCTCCTGCATCAGCTGTTGTTGCTGGTGAAGGCAGTCTTCTCCAGTATGGACAAGCCATGGCCGCAGAGGCGCTTACCGATGGAGGAGGAAGCCACGATGGTAGCGCCCCAGCAGCGCAAGCCAACGCCCAACCGAGGTCCATGTCTGAGCGCTCCAAGCTGCTGAGGATCCCAAAGCCAGAGCCGGGGCTCAGGTGCCCGCGCTGTGATTCCACCAGCACCAAGTTTTGCTACTTCAACAACTACTCCTTCGCGCAACCGCGCCACTTCTGCCGTAACTGCCATCGCTACTGGACGTGCGGCGGCGCCCTCCGCGACATCCCCGCCGGCACTCTGTACAGACGCCGCCGAGCCAAGGGCAGCAAGGCCAGTGCTGCAGCCACTGCTGCATCAGCACTAGCGATGACTTCGTCGTGCACCACCAATGTCGTCGCGCCCACTCCACAACAAGCTGCGGCGATCAGCAGCGCATCGCCGGTCCTACCACAGTTGTACGGGCTCGCCAGCATGGACACCCCGAATGTTGGCTCCAACTTTTCATGGCCCGGGGCTGCTAATCTGTTGGTGGACTCGGCCGGTAGGAGGGCTGTGTCGGAGTCGAAGATGGAGCAGCAGCGGGGAATGCTATCGCAGTCTTCACAGATGCACAGGCTCCCAGTATTCTCCCACGCAATTGATCAGCAGCAGGGGCCGGCAGTTGCTGTGCCAGTGACAATGGCGACGCCGCCGAGCTTGTTCCATCCAGGGTTATGGAGTGGAGGCTACGGAGGCATCTACAGTGGAGGCGAAGGTCAGTTCCATATGATCACGAATCGAGAGGAGGAGTGTCCACTTTGGGCCATGCAAGCAGATGTGAATGGTTACACTACTTCCTATGATCCTATCCCAGTTATCCTGCAGGTAATTAACCTCTACTCTGTTGCAAAGAACTTGAATTGAAAAAAGCCAAAGCAAAGCACCTTTAAATTTCTAGATGCTACTCTGTAACATTTCCATCCACAATAGATGTTAGTTAGAGCCATCAACATGTTGAGAATTGCTCTGGTACTCCTCTTTTAAAAATTTACACGCATCCTAAAGCGATTCCCTATTTATTTGCCATTTATTCCAAAATATGTGTGGAGCATGTTTGCCTTCTCTTTTGGAGTAGTTGTCAGACCACCTTCTTTCACCCAATTTTGGATGTGGATTAAATGGAGCTTAACGAATGGCAAACAACTTTATGGTGTCAGTTTGGCTAGTCTGTTGGGCCATATGGCAAACAAGAAATGCCATCAGTTTTGAAGAAAAGAGGATGAAATCTCCCACGCAGATCATTTGTTTGATTCGCTCCTTGTTAAGGTATTGGTCAAGGCTTCAGAAGGAGGAGGTCGCTTCCTGATGATGCATGGCGCAGAGATCCTGAAGTCGGTGGCCCTACAGTTCCATCAGCAGGGTTAAAGAGGGGATGATGAATGTAATCTCGTGATCATCTAATCAAGGAGCCTCCAAGGATGGTATCTGGAAGGCGAGTTTTGGATCTTGGGCATGGCCTGTGTGCCATAACAGCCGCTCTAGGCTTGTAAATAAGTCGTTTTGCTTAGCCTTAGCGGCGAGACGCTTGGTTTTTGGTCTTTGCTTGTGTTTTTGCTGTTTGCGGAGGGTTGGTAGTTCTACTTGCCAATTGTCTGAACCCTGGGTGTTCAGTTCAGTCGGCAAAATTTGTTAGCTATGGTTAACGGCTCATGGATGGTTAAACTTTTGTAACTTATTTGTTGCTTTTGAGTTAGAAAAAATATGCTGTTGTTCTTCCCTCACTCTCCGTTTTCTAAATAACTTTAATTAAACTGTATCTAACCATGCTACCTGAAATATATATGACGACTGAAATATTTCCAATCATACTTTGAAAAATTAGTTATATCTAAGTATGTTGAATTAGAATTACTTCTCTAACAGGAAAACCTGCTCACGCTAGTTTTCCTTCACAGTGGTGGAATGCTTCCGGCTGCATATAATTGCAATGCTGTGTCTACCTGGCAGCAATAACTTCTCAGATTGAGGATGGTCCCTCGCTACCACTAGTGGCTTGTGTTAAAAGCAAAACTGGACCGGTGGGGTAGTAAGAACGTCCCACAGTATTATCTGAGGAAGAGTCTCAGTCAACGAATTGAGAAAACCCTTCGAAACCGGGCTTCACCTATTGGGCATCAGGAGCATACAAAATCGGTGATGGTGTTAAGGATACAGTGATTTGCCACATGGAGGTCTTAAGTATGGGTCCATATCTAATCTAAATAAAATAAACACATGCACTTGTCTTCGTTTTCTTCAACCGCTCAGATTTTTTGTTTTCTTCGCCAAGAGCATGCCGCCGCCCTGCTAGAGCTCCCGCACCTGACACCGTCGGCCACAACGTCGAGCCCCCGCAGCCACTTCCTTCACGTCCAGCCTCTTTCCCGTGGTGCTCGACGTCGCCCCTTCTCTGGTTCTCCCCATCTCCCTTGTGCAGGATCTCCAAGCTGCCGGAGCGCCGTCCCCACGCCTTTGCGCTCACCGACCGGATGGCTTGGTGGGCTCCGATACCGCCGGCCACGACACGGCGCTTTGGCTGCCAGCCTGGGGCCTCACGGGTCCACTTCCGGCATGGCAGTCAGCCTCTTCCCACCAACCTCTTCCCTCAGCAGGAACGGCAAGAATTTTGTATTCCTTGTGGTGGGTCCTAGGCTTAAGCTTTGGTCTTATGCTAAGATGGAGGTCCGGTATGTATGAGACCGATCCTAAGGCTATGTTTAGATGGGGCTGTAAAATTTTTGGAAGCACAGTAACTCTTTTGTTTTTATTTGGCAATTAGTGTCCAATCATGGGCTAATTAGGTTCGAAAGATTCGTCTCGTGATTTACAACCAAACTGTGTAATTAGTTATTTTTTTATCTATATTTAATGCTCTATGCATGTGTCAAAGATTCGATGTAACGGAGAATCTTGTAAAATTTTTTGAACTTTGAAGCACCTAAACACAGCCTAAGATTGCCACATGGGACTTAGGACCGGTGAAAACCGCACACTCCGGATGCCCTAACCTAGGCAGATGCACACGTACCGAGCCACAGGCTAGTGCCCTGCCACAACTTTTGGGTTGCCAGCGATGGTAATATTTTTCTTTTTTGCTGCGCAGGGTTCGAAACCCTGGCCAGTTACTCCCTCTACAGGGGAGTTTACCGTCACCCTATCAAGTGCATGTGTTATAAGAGGTCAACGATCTCAGTATTGTTTTCCTTAGCTTGTTTAATTACAGATCCATGCTTTGATCTTGTGGTCATGACATCTACTATATTAATACAACAGTGGTAAAAAGGGTCACCACGTTCACTGAGTGAGCCTAGAAATTCCCAAATTAGTTGAAACGGAAATGTTGTACGTCTGGCATCCGGACGCGTGTTTCCTCCCGGACGGACGTGGCTGCCTCTCCTCCACTCCTTCCCTTCGTCTTATCCTCATTCGCTCTCTTCCGCATTCTTATCCTCTCCGCCCCACGGAGCGGGAGCACCCGAGACACTCGCCATGCGGTGCCTCCCGAGCCGCTCGCGGCGCCGCCTCGCGCCGAGCCATGCATCCCCTGCCTGAGCCCACGCCCCTGCTCAGCTCGCCGGTGCCGCCCCCGCCTAGGCCACTTGCCGACACGCATCCTCCTCCCTCATCCTCTCACTCTGGCTGCTCCCCCCACAACTGAGCACAGCCATGGCTGCCTCCCCCCCCCCCGCCGCCGGTGGCTTCTGTACCCTAGCACCTTCCTCCTCCCCCACCTAGGCATCTCCTTCTCTCACCACAGCGGCGCCGCCCATCCACCCGGGGGGAGCTCGAGCTCGACGTGCCTCCTCCACCCAGGCGCGCCCTCTCCAACCTCAATGGCGGCCATGGTGGCCTTCCCCGTGGTGGATCCATGGAGCACTGGCCTCCCCCGTGGTGGATCCATGGAGCATAATGCGGACCTAGCGCGCGTGGTGGTCTCCTCCACCCAACAGGCGATGGCGGTCCATCCCCCATCCCATTCATGGAGACGGCTCGATCTGCATCCCCGACGGCGCCCCCAACCCCTTGTGTTTTGCGGTGTTGCAATAACCTATTCTGAATGTTGCAACTATATATTGTTTTTGAGTTGTTGCAATAATGTTTTTCTATATGTTGCACTAGTCGTTTTAAGATGTTGTAACAGTCGATTTAAGATGTTTTAATATGTGTTTTCTTATGTTGCAACGCGTGTTTTCTGGATGTTGCAATAGTCATTTTAGGATGTTGAAACGGTGGTTTTTAAGATGTTGCAATATGTTTTTCTTTTATGTTGCAACATGTTTTTTCCGATGTTGCAACATATTTTTCTGGATGTTGCAATAGTCAATTTTAAGATGTTGCAACAGTCGATTTTAAGGTGTTGCAACAGTCGATTTTTTAAGAATGTTGCAATATGTCTTTTTTCATGTTGCAACATGTTTCTTTCGATGTTGCAACTAGCGGCGCCCTGCCCACCTCCTTCGCGGCGTCCCACCCCAACCCCCAACAACCCCTGCTGCCCCAACCGGGAGACCCCAACCAGGTGCGGCGCCCTTTTTTCCCTTCCCGGCGCCTGATGTGGACGCGACTGCACGTGCTGGGGCGGGACGCAGGGTAGGGCGGTTTTCCATGCGGTTTTCCTTTTTTTGTTCCGTTCAGGCGGCGGGGGCGGGGGCGGGGCCGCGGGACAGAGAGCGTCCGATGGGATTCAATCCCATGGGACGTCCGGGCATGAGCACATCCGTAGTTGAAAAAAAAGAAAAGATTCTACACTGTTTGATTTTCTGATGATCTAACGGATCAGATTAAATAAAAAATTTCATATCAAATAAATTAATAAATAATAAATTAAGAAAAATAGAATTTTAATTTCCATATGAGTTTGGAAAGAAAAATACCTAAAGAATTCATGTAAAACACAATTAGTAAAGACAAAAATTGAGTAAAAGACCATCCAAAATTAATTGTTTGATCTCCAAATGAATTGGAAAGAAAACGTACTTAAATAAATAGTACATATAAATTATAATTAGAAAATATCTAATTTAACATTGAAAATTACAAAAGTAGTAGTTTTATTTCCTTATGATATGAAAAAACACATAAATAAAAAATCAGTGTATTGCTATAAGTAAAGTTAAAAGTCATCTCTTTCACTCTCAAGTGCTAAAGACTGCCACATTGATCCAATGAGTTTAGATTGTAATGGTCTAGATCTATCAAAAGATATATAAAAAATAAAGAATCCAATAAAGATTCAAGTATGGAAAAAGTCAGTGGCGTGGAACCCACCAACTCGATTTTTCTATGGTAATAAAAAAAAGAAACTACAGGGAACATCCATGGGAGGAATAAAACACATCCATGAAAGTTATACAAGCTGGCTACCAATATCTTGTCATGAACATAAAATCATTGGAACACTTTAAATTCCCATGCCGCTCCTTCCCCTACCATGCTCTAAGTCTCGCCATCTCAAATTGTTCTTTCATCGTAGGGGGTATATATCCCGCCCAGTCGGAACACTCGGTAGATAGGCACAGCCGACTGGAGGCCTGATTGGGACATGCTAACCTTAGTATTATGGGCGGCCGGTGCACAGGAGATCAGATACATGAACATGAGCCAGCACCGCATCACAACAGCTACAGTGCAGGCCATGCTCTGCACTGTAACCGAAGAATTGAAAATTTTGTGACAGACTTGGATAGTGATTTTAGCGAGCTCACGAAAGAAAGAACTGAAGGCTACCTGGATCTGGCCTAGGCAGAAATTGCATAGCCACATGATAGGAGTGGAATAAAAAGGAATATGAGATATCTTTAAAGTCAAGGAATCGGTCGACGATAGCTGTATGAAGTTCATGCAACTGGATATAGTTGAGGAGCATCAAGACTAGCAGTGTGCACACTCACTTGATCCTACTCTAGGCTAATCAACTTGCTAGATATGCACTAGGTCCAAACTAGCACTAATTAAGTCTTCTTCTTATGATAATCGTCTTGCTCTTTAATATCTTTAACTTTATGGTCAAGATCACCCTCTATATGTGTATATGCCTTCCTTGGACTCTACCAACCTCAAATGGCTGGGAGGGACTATTTAGATATCCAACTCCATGACTAGCTGCTGCCTCTTCAGCCAAAATAGTTAACATTGGATGTCCAAGAATAATGCTTTCTAAGTATGGTCCCTCCGGTAAGTGCAACTCTGAGAACTACAGAAATTATCCATTAATTACTACCTTGTCTTCTTTATAGGATGTTCCATTGATGATTCAAACATGGTAATCGAAACGTCCCGTGAATATATCATCCTAGACCTTTGCCCAACATTGTCTTTGCACCAATACGCTCTGACGACTTCATCCTTCGATCATGGAGTCATTGCACCCTTCCAGATTCTGTGTAAGTGATTATGCAGCATGCTTTCCTGCACAACCGTGCAATGCTTCCGTCTGCATCTGCTTCGCTGTCTAGTTGCACTGTTGTGGCTGGCTAGCTGCAATAATTTCTCGGGTGCAGAGATGGTCCCTCGATGCCAGCAAACTTCTTGCTGCCACTATGTTGACACAGGTACGGTCACACACTAGTGTTGACAGTCAAAATAAGATCGAGGAGGTCACGAACACATGGAGAAATTAAACACAAAGTGAAAGAATCATATTTGGGCCAAATTCACAAAAATCAGCAAAACCTGGCCTAGGCTGGTTTAGAAACTGGCCCGGACCAATTTTTGGGCCAAGGCAGGGCTGGTTTTTGCTGGGCGTGGGAGAAACCAGCTTAGTCAAGTTTTCAAACCAGGCCAAATCTTCCTGTTTTGATCCCAATATCCTTCGATCTCATGGAAAACTTGGAGGACGCACCTTAGAGAGGTTTTCTACTAGAATAAGACCACCCCCTCTATTTATATGAGTGGATCATGGCCGATTGAATCCTAACCAACCAATTGATCAAATACATCTACCATTTTTTTACCTTTCCTTTTACGTCAAGCTCTTCCAACCCCTCGCTGTCCAGCACGCCTCCCGGGGAGATATGTTGGCATTCTATGTGCCCTTGCCAATTCTTGCACACCACCATTGTTCTCTTCCCCGACGGCCTCGTCAACCTGCTGGTTAGCCTCACCATCTAGATCTCCCTCCGCTGTGTATATCGACCATGTGCGGCCCAGGCAATCTCGCCCTTGCTGGTGTGTGACTAGAATTCATGTCAACTCATAAAAATCAGCAAGAGGAGCTAAAATTTACTTTTGATGTGTCCAATTGTGCGCATATTTTTGATGAGATGCTGAAAAATGGATATATTAATTAACATATCCTTTGCCGCCACTTGATGAATTGAAGTGTCGTGCATATTGCAAATGGTATAATTCTACTTCTCATGCTACTAAAGATTGAAATGTCTTCTGTTGGCAAGTCTAATCAGCCATTAATGAAGGACGACTAAGTCTATCAGGGATGCAAATTGACACAACGCCCTTCCTGGTTAATATGCAAATTGAACCAGGGGCACGAGGAGCTTAGTCTATCTCAGCTAGAGGATGCTCCCTTGACTCAGCCTATGCAGCAGATAGGTACCCGGCGACATCGACCACCTGACCCTTACACTCTAGGCACCCACGCTCTTGGATAAAAGGGCATGGGTAGGTCTAGGAGACAGTGAGGGCTTTGGTAGATTTTATGTGAGATGTTTTCATGGATTATGGTGGACTTGTAGACTTTTATTATATATTATTATGGACTGTATGGACTATTATTATGGACTGTTTCTAGGCTATTATTATGTACTGTATGACTTAATATGGAGTTTATGGCATATTAAGGATTTTATGGGTTTTTAGGCTGCTCATATATATTGTTTGACATGAATGTCATATATATTTGTTGATGACATATGCTAATGTAATATTTGTGTTTGGATTGAATTGAAAAACAAGGAAAACTCTACCAAAATTTTTTGCCACATGTCAAGTCGTGCAGTACACCGATAGCATGTAGCCTTTTCAGTGATTTATCATGTCACTGTCCTATCGTACATTGCCTTTTACAAATGAATTGATTGATCAAAGGAATCTAGCCTTTTCAGATGAGTTTTCAAATAGGCTTTCTAGTTTTTCAAATAGGCTTTTCAGGGATGGCATCTAGGCCGTTATAGTGTCCTACGAAATAGACTTTTTATTGATATGTAGTAGGCTTTTTAGGAGCATTGAAGCCACACTACAACGGCTTCCCACTCCACTGCTGCCTATATATACACCTTCCTTCATACGATGCAAGTCACTTGAAATCGGTAGTTGGTTACCTGCGAGTAGTAATGTCTGGAGAGTCATCTAGAGGGAAGGAAAAGGGGAGGACGAAGGGAACTCCCATTGTGTGAGAGGGGTCTCTGGGTCTGAAAGACTTTGATGAACCCGTGTATCATTTTCCGGTCGAGACCAAGAGAGATTTCACCAAAGAGTGCCTTCTTCGTGGCTACGATAACCAGAAAGAAGATTGGCCAAAATGTAGGCATGGTGAGGACTGCTTAGTGTAGATGTTTGTGGAGGGTTTGGATGGAGGTCGTCGTTTCTTCAAATGTCCATGAGTAGAGGTAATTGGTTTTAAAATTCTTTACTTAAATTTTTTTCTCCATTGCTTTGTATCTTATAGGCCAAACTAACTATATTGTTCACTAAAATCTTTGAAATGCAGTGTTCAGAGTCCAAAGAAAATTATGGCTTCACTAGGTGGGTCGATCTTAGACCAATCTATCCGCACGCACAGTACATCTACTACTTGCAAGACCGTATCTTCGTACTGGAAAGGGATTTTTGCAGTGGTTACAAGGACGACGAAGCCAACGATAGCAACAGTGGTGGCATTTCATATGAGGGACTATGCCATGATCCATATTGCGCCTGCTCTAATCACAAGAACAATGGGCCTCCGCCACCACCCCCTCCACCTCAACCACCAACAATGGGAGGGTACTATGGAGAAGGGGGCAACACAATTTGCTATGTGGCCGCACTACTAGATAGAACAAATCTATCGTGTTCACATGCACATCCGTGTTATATTTATTGTTCGGTTTAATTACCTAAGGCATGTTAGGTTTAGTCCTAGGAACTATGTACACTTGTTTCGTATATGTTTCTCACATGCCATGTAATGTGCTTGTTGTTCGCTCCAATTACCTAAGACATGTTAGGTTTAGTCTAGGACATATGTGCCCTAGTTTGATATATGTTCTGACATGCCATGCTCTATGTTATGCGTGTTGAATTGTGAAATCCACTACTTCCTTATGTTTTATGTGCACTTCGAGAACTAGTTTTAGTACATCAACAACATTAAACCTAATATATGACAACATTATGAAAGTTCCAAACACTTAAAGTGCATATAAAGTACATGACGACGAACTAAATAACACAGAACATGCCCTAGGTACATGATTTACCTAAAGTGGATTACATTAAACATGTGTACTACATCGACCACATTATCTATGATTAAACCATACAACTAGCCAACTACTGAGTGCAACAAGGCCACTTTCCCTTTTTCTGGGCATCAGGATTCTCCTCCATCGGTACCTTCGCTCAGCGCACGCGCTTAAGCTTCTTCTCCTTCTCCTCCCTATACGCAGCAACACGCCTCCTTTCCTCCTCTTCTTGTGCTCCTTTTCTACCGTCTCCTCTCTGCGTCTCTTCTCTAATATCTCCAGATGCTCCCCATCCCACTCCTTCAGGCCTTGTAGAAGCCGCATGTCAGCCTTCTTGATCTCAGTGTCGATCCACTGCTCAAAATCACAAAGTGGTGGAGGGGTCTGTAGCAAAGGTGTCACACCCATTTAAAGACCAAATGGAATGCATACTCTTATGTGTGCCCAGAGATCAATCACACATAAGTTAACAAATTATAACGGAAGTATCATCACAAATGTTATTACATCACGATATTTAACACATAGTCTTAACACAAATGTAGCGGAAGTAAAAATAATAAACTCTCGTGGTAGCTCCAATCACAGGCACATTGACTGGTTGACTGCAAGTCTAGTAATCTTCAGGGAAGTAGGCGTAGTAGTCACTATTAGCACCATCTGTTACCCATCCGGGATTTTTATCCAAGTAAGAAAAATAAACAAGCGTAAGTACATCTCGTACTCAACAAATATAACATGGGGTTCATGAGGCTCAAAGGCATATCATTGGTTTATCAGCATGTAGCTTTTAGTTAGCATAATTTTAGCATATCAATAGCATCAAAATGTCTTAATGTAAACAATAAACATATGATCCATGTGAAATGATTGATGAATAGCAAAAACATAACCATTAATAATTATCAACTATTCCATAAGGGTCCAAGGCCACTCGTGACCGTGAGCACGGCTGTTATAACAGTTTTACACTCTGCAGAGATTGTACACTTTCACTGTGAGTCGTGTTGCCCATATGCCCGTGTTAATTACTCCCAAAATACTACCAAGGTGAGCACGCAGGGTAACACTATGAAGTCTTTCGAAGGTTCGTCTAACAAGTTAGGGCCATTAGATTTACTCGACAAACAGATGTAGAGCCCCCCTTCCAAATGGCACAATAACCCACTGCCTATACACATAAGGACAGAGGCCGCACTATACCCGATTCGTCAAGCCATTCTTACGCCAAAAAGGTTACCACTAACAAGCTAGAAAAGGTCCTTCTATATGACTAAAGCCAGAGCCATATAGCCCCCACAGTTGTACTATAAATCCCGGATGTTCGCTTATAGATGAGTCCATATGGAGAGTAATTAGAGCATCAAAAGTAACCCCCATGCTCTAATCCCCTTTAAACATTAATCAAAATCATCTTTTAATGTTTGTTGCATATTCCATTAATCAATTTACATGATCATAGTCCATGTTTAAGCACTAGCCATACTACTCAATGCAATATAATAGGTATCAAGGTGTAGGATCAATCACTAAGTCATCCTTAACAAGGGAATAGATGCATAATGATATTATTTGCATAATGTGAGTAGGACAACAAGGATAATCCCATGCTATACTTGCCTTGCTCAAACTGGTCCTGAAGATCTTGCTCGTAGAAAGACTCTTGATCTCCAACGAATTGCTCACCGTCTATACTCGATCAACAACAGCAACAACACACATCCAGAGGCAATCATGCATAAGCAAATAAGACTATAGTTAGAACAGTACACCAACAGTAAGAAAATAATATAAAAAGTCTTTAAAACGAATCTACAACTCGCTAGGATCACACAGACGCGAAGATCACGAAAAACGGAGCTAAAACGACGAAGTTATGAATTTACGAAGATTTCCTATAGAAAAATAAATACTTTAATAAAAACTCGAAAATAAATTAACCCAAACCTACTGTACAGTTCTATCATCATGTAGAGCTCGCAAATATGAATCTAACGCAATTTGAATGGGTCAAATCGGAGTTAAAACGGAGATTCTACGACTAAAACAAGATTAGTGGCAAAACTGTAAATATCAGAAAACATATTTTTCAATTACCGAGACGAAATACGCTTTCAAAAGATCAAAACGAACGCAGGTTATTATGTTTTGGACTGCGGATTTATAACTCAAATCTTACAGGGACTCTTTAGCAAGATTCACAGGCGAACCGGTATCGCGTAATATCAGCCGTTAGATTTAAAACGGACGGTTCCGATCGGATCAGGGAGGGAGCCGGCGGCGCTCCGGCCGGATTTGGCCCGACGGTGACCTCCCGCGGCGGCGCCATGGCCAGAAATGCAATACCTCATGTTCGGGCATCATTCAACGAATGGGAAGCACCGGGAGGTAGCGCGGAACATGGTGAACTCACCCCGCACAAGATTGAGACCGTATGGCGGCCGAGGACGAAGCTTGGCTCGAAGAGGCGGACGGTGGAGGCGAGATGAAGCTCTGGGCTCGCGGTGTCATCTTGAGAGCTCGGCTGTTGCTGGAAAAGGATGGGATGGAGGCGGCTGGGCGCGGCACCCTTGGTTTTATAGCCCGAAGGCGCTCTAAGTAAGGAAGGAGGAAGATTTGGAGAAGGATTCGGCGTCGGCAAACTTGGAAAGGGAGATCCTGCGGCGGCTTGAGGAAGAAGATGGCCTGACTGGTGGGCCTGGGTTGTCAGTGACTGTAACACCCAAAAATTCTAAACTTTAGGAATAATGAATTTCAAATAGTTTAGATAACAATTAATGGCAAATTAAAATTTTAAAAACTATTTGGTGATGCATTCATGCTGTTGCATTTATTTTATTTTGTGGTGTGGTTATATTTGTTTTATTTTAATTGATTTGGTTTTGGAAAATATATATATATAAGTGAAGAAAAGAAAGAAAGAAAAATATAAAATCACTTACCTGTGCTACCGGGCCGGCCTGCCTTCTCTCCCTCTCCCTTGGAACGAGGCCTGTTTCTCTTTCGCGTCTACCCGCGTGGGCCGATCAGTTCGTCGCGGCCCAGTCGGCCCGATCCAGCCGAGATAGCAGTCGCGCCTTCCCCTCCCCTCTCTTGGTCGCAGACCGGTGGGGCCCCGATGTCAGCCGTCTTCTTCTTCCTCGTAACCGGACCGGAGTCGAGCTCTTTTCCAACCGAACTACAATCGAATCTTGTATTCCGGATATGTTAACCAAAATCAATGATTGAGGCTATAAATAGGACGCCTTGGTCCTCTAGTTTCCGTTTTTCATCTAAAATCGTGAGTTCCACCGCAAGAAGTTGAGTTCTAGGGTTGGGTTCGGTTGAGCACGTCGGTCGTTGGGGTGGAGTGCTTTCGGGTGCTTTGGAGGTCTAATTCGTCGCGTTGGTGAGCCCGCAATCTTCTCCTCTTTAGTTCTAGGCTATTTCTTTGGGTGGAGGCGGTCCTAGATGTGGTTTTGAAGCTCGCCGATGGTGCGGCCATGGCGCCGCCGCCCCTTGTTGCGGTGCACCGTGTGTGGTTCGCGTGGTTAGTTTTCCTTAGCGTAGTTGAGTTCGCGTGAAGCTTCTCGTTTATTTGGATCAAATTTCGGGTCAAACGGTGGTCTAGAGGGGGTGATCCGCCATCTCCGGCGAGATGGAGCCCACCGGCCATGGGGGGCCGCCGGCCGGACCTGAGGAAGAGGGATCGGTTGTCCACTGTAGAGTTGCAGGTGATTGAGGGCCGTCCGATTTGAGATCAACGGCCCAGATTAGAACTTACCCCTTCGCGGGTAAAATTCATAAAGAGCCCCTTAGCTTTTTAGTAATCAACCCGCGGTCCTTAGCGTATTGTCTAAAATACGTTTTCTTGCTTTGAAAGCGTATTTTCTCTCGGGTTAAATCAAAAATACGTTTTCAGATAATTACAGTTTTGCCACTAGAATTGTTTTGGTCATAAAAACTTCGTTTTAACTCCGATTTGATCCGTTCAAGTTGCGTTAGGTTCGTATTTGCGAGCTCTACATATTAGTGTAGTTGTACAGTTAGTTTTGATAATTTATTTTTTGAGTTTATAATTGAGTATTTATTTATCTATAGGAAATCTTAGAAAATTCATAACTTTCACGTTTTAACTCCGAATTTGGTGATCTTTGCGTCTGTGTGATCGTAGAAACGTGTAGAAGAGTTTTATAAACTTTTATTACTGTTTTGTTACTGTTGGTGTACTGTTCTAATTGTATCTCTTTGTTTGCTTCGTGTATGTTTGATTGGATGCATGTGTGTTGTTGATTGATGATCGAGTATAGAAGGTGAGCAGTATCTGGACGATCAGGAGTATTACTTCGAGCCAGATCAGCAGTATCACTCGGAGAGTTTTGATCAAGGCAAGTATAACACAGGACTATCCTTGTTACCTATACATTGAATTGTCATACATATGCATGTGCTTACCTTGACAACCTTAGAGATTATAACTTAGTGATTGTTATCTTGATTCCTTGTCAACCTTGGGAATGCATATGGGTAGCTACTGCTAGTGCTTAAACTAAGAACAATGATCTTGTAATTTGATTAATGGATTAAGCAATCGACCATTAAGATGATTTTATTACTGTTAAAAGGGGGCTAGAGCATGTGTATTATTTTGATGCTCTGGTTTCTCTCCATAAGGACTTATCTGTAAGTGATAACCGGGATATACAGTACAGCTGTGAGGGCTATATGGCTCTGGCTTTAGTTGTTCAAGAGACCTTTTCTAGCTTGTTAGTGGTTACCTTAAATGGCGTAAGAAAGGCTTGCCACGTTGGGTGTAGTGCGAGCCCCTGGCCTAGTGTGTATAGGCTGCGGTTGTTGTGCCACAGGGAAGGGGGGTTCTACATCTGCCTGCCGAGTGAATCTAATGGCCCTAACCAGTTAGACGAACTTTTGGATGGCTTTATATGGTTCTCGGGTGTTTGGGCTTGATCTCCCCACTCATTTGGAAATCATGACTCACAGTGAAAGTGTACACCTCTGCGCAGAGTTAAAAACTGGTATACTAGCCGTGCTCACGGATACGAGCGGCCTTGGGGATTCTTATGGAATAGTTGATCATAACTGTTATATCATGCTTAATTATTGTTGATTATTATTATGCTCATGTTAATGCTATTCATTATCCTTATTACAATTGATCATTGGTTCTTTAATGGGAAGAGGTTTATCTTGATGCTACTCAATTGCTAATTATATGATTAAAAGCTAAACGCAGTTAAACAGTGTCTAGCTTTTTTTGAGCCTCATGAACCCTGTGTTATATTTGTTGAGTTCGACATGGACTCACCCTTGCTATTTCCACCATAACAGATGAAGATTATGAGGAAGATTATCGTAATGAGTACTAGTCTTGGTGTCAACCAGTCAACCGTGTCCCTGTGTGGAGTTTCCGCTGAAGATTTACTATTAGTTATTATTATCTATCGTTCAAGACTATGTCTTAAATACTTATTCGTTATGTAATAAGCACTGTGATGATACTATGTAATTTGTCTACTTGTGTGTGCGATCATGTCCTGGGGCGCACATGAGTACTTTATGCATCCTATTTTTGTCCTTAAAAATTGGTGTGACAGATTGGTATCAGAGCCGTGTTGACTGTAGGACACAAGCCTAGTTAGAATGGTCGTTAATAGCATCCATGTTTCACTTATTTCATGCTTCCTCTTTTCACCTTGTTAATTTCTAAAGTTTTATGCTTCCTCTACTTTATTCTATTGCGAAAATACATTGATTCTATCTAATCTATGTCTAAATCTTGTAGATGCCTCCTCATCCCCGTCTGTCAGCTGCACAGTACGTTGCCCGTTTCAAACCCCAGGAGTTGTATGAAGATGGTGACCAAGAGCTATCTGATGCTGAATCAAGAGTTGGTGACACACCAATGGAGGATGTAGTTATGGGATGGACCACGAAGCTTCATATCATGGTTCCTAAGGCTGATGCTTTCTTCCATGATATGCTGACAAGAACCTTGGACAACTACTACTACGACTGGGAAGCTACGTTGGAGTATCGCAGTGCGGAGTATAGTCATCCATGGATGGATTCCTATTGGGAAACGAAGTTATGGGTCAAGAAAAGGGATCCTACCACTAAGGAGCCTAAGGTGGAGTCAAAGTTCATTACCAGAGTGAGCGGGGCAACCGTGGAAACAAGCATGGAGGATGTCGCCTACAATGCATTCGTTTACTACCATGGTCTACGCTCGGACAAGACATTACAGGGTGCACTCCGGCACTTCCCTTGTTTCCTACATGACAAGGGTATTTGGACCGTGCCGCTTGCAGATGATTCATCCTTGACTTTACAAGCTACGGTGGGATTAGCTCGTGAATTGGCTCTCCATGAGGTGGATTTGAAGGATGAGTTGCTGAAGGAAAAAGAACTTAAGGAGCAAGCTTATAAGGAGATTGACCAATTAAGGGTGGAGTTAGGTCGTTCCAAGATTTATGAGAAGCTTAATTAGGAAATAGGAAAAATCCCTATGTAATAGGAACGATAGTAGTGCGAGTCAATTTTAAGTTTGGATTGTTTTGAGAGTCAGTTTGTGGTGTGAACAATTGTGTGATTGATGGATTGTTATTATGATAATGTGTGATTTGGATCTTTGTAATGTGTGCTGAAGTTTTGTAGACATGCCTACAAGTTCCATGGTTAAGAATATTAAGTTTGATCAAATATATTAGTTGGTTATGAGGTGAACTTAGTTCTGTCCTTTGCTGATTTTTGGATCAGTCTGGGATGTTTTAGAAATAACTTAAAATCCGTTCATGAGAAATTTAAGAAATTTTACTGGGAATAATTAGACTTCTATATCTTTCCAACCCCGCAAGAATTACTTTAATATCTATTATGAGCTAAGAGATATACCTATTCCAAGTTGGGGTTACTGCACAGTCTGGAATTCTGAAACAGTTTCAGTTAAGTTCAGTTTTTGGCCAATTTATTGACAGAATCAGAAAAAGTGTTGTGAATAAAAGTTGTAGATAATTTTGTAAGCTTTCCAACCATGTAAAGATCATCTGAATTGGACGTCTGTAGCTCGAGATATGACCGTTTTACTGAGTTACTGAAATTGGAGTTCGCCCAGAAAAATCAGATTTTGCTTATCTATTGAATACATCATCTCGGATTGTACTGAACTTCATTTTCTGTGTTTTGGAAACAGATGTCAGGCAGAGGTCGTGGCAGAGGTTGTGGAGGTGCTAACCCACCCATTACTATGGAGGAACTCATGCAAACTCAGAATCAGATGATGCAGATGTTTATGCAGCACATGCAGAACAATCCCCCTGCGGGAGGACCACCGCCTGTGCAAGTGAGGGATAAGCGTGGAGAATTTTTGAAGGGATGCCCTCCAGTGTTTTCTCATGCTGCTGATCCTTTAGAGGCAGATGATTGGGTGAGAGCAGTTGAGAAACAGCTGAATATAGCCCAATGCAACGATATGGAAAAGGTGTTATATGCATCTGGCCAGTTACAGGGGACAGCTCAGACTTGGTGGGAGTCGTATCAAGCTGCACGCCTTAACAATGCTCCTCCTATCACTTGGAATGAGTTTGTTAGAGATTTTCGAGCTCGTCATATTCCTGAAGGTATAATTGAGCTGAAGCAGGAAGAATTCAGAAACCTTAGGATGGGACAGATGAGCGTTAGTGAATATCATGACAGATTTACACAGTTGGCTCGCTATGCTCCTAATGAAGTGAGGGAAGATGCAGACAGGCAGCGTCTTTTCTTGAAGGGAATTTATTATGATCTTCGCTTGCAATTGAAGGGGAATAACTATGCTAGTTTTCAAGAGCTGGTGAATAAAGCTATTGTGCTTGATAATGAGCGCAGGGAGATGGACAGGAAGAGAAAGATGAAAGGACAAAGCTCAGAAAGCAACAACCGTCAGCGCACTAATTCTCAGCATGGTTTTCATCAGAAGTTTCAGGGACCGGTTAGTCAATGGAATCGCAATCCAAATCAGAGGTGGTCCCAAAATTGGCAAAGTAATCAGTCATAGCAGCGTTCATCATATCCACAGCGTCAACAGTATCAGCAGACTGGGCAACAGACTCCTCGCACTGGAAATCCCAATGTTACCCCCATGAAGAATAGTGCTCCCAGCACGCCTACTAGATGTTTTGTCTGTGGTAAAGAGGGGGCATATGTCTTACCATTGTCCTGAGAAGCAGAACCAGCAGACTCCTCAGAGCCAGAAGAGCAACCAGAGGCAATCTGGTACTCGAAGGGTGAATCACGTGTCTTCTGATACAGCTCATGATGCACCGGAAGTTATGATGGGTACGTTCAATGTACACTCCACTCCTGCAACTGTTCTTTTTGACTCTGGAGCATCTCATACATTCATATCCAACATTTTTGTTAAAATGCATAGTATACCCATGCTAGCTATGAAAGAACCTCTCTTAGTACATTCACCTGGAGGTACCATGCAAACCAGTAATCGTTGTCTTCCAATTAGTATGATTTTAAGGGGGGTAGAGTTTAAGATAACTCCTATAGTGTTGAGGACATCTGGTATTGATGTGATATTGGGTATGGACTGGATGAAACAAAATCAGGCAGAGATTCAGTGTCAGCAGAAAGTGGTAGTTGTGACTGCACCTAATGGAGATAAAATCAATGTGGATGTAGCAGTGCAGAAGCAACCAACTACTGTGGTGAATCAGCTTGAAGATGCTATTAAAGAGAATTCAGTGATTGAGGAATTTCCGGATGTCTTTCCTGATGAATTGCCAGGTATGCCACCTGACCGAGACATTGAATTTCTTATTGAATTACTTCCTGGAACTGCACCTATAGCCAAACGACCATATAGGATGGGAGTAGATGAATTAGAAGAACTTAAGAAACAAATTAAAGAATTACAAGATAAAGGTTTTATTCGACCTAGTTCATCACCTTGGGGAGCACCAGTTATTTTGTTGATAAGAAAGATGGTGGTCAGAGGATGTGTGTTGATTATCGGTCACTAAATGAGGTAACTATCAAGAATAAGTACCCTTTGCCCAGGATTGATGATTTGTTTGATCAGTTGAGAGGTGCTTGTGTGTTCTCTAAGATTGATTTACGTTCTGGTTATCATCAGTTGAAGATTCGTGCCTCTGATATTCCAAAGACAGCTTTTACTACAAGGTATGGATTGTATGAGTATACTGTTATGTCGTTTGGATTGACCAATGCACCTACATACTTTATGTACATGATGAATAAGGTGTTGATGGAATATTTGGATAAGTTTGTGGTAGTGTTTATTGATGATATACTGGTATTTTCCAAGACAGAGGAAGAGCATGCTGAACATTTGAGGTTGGTATTGCAGAAGCTTAGAGAGCATAAACTGTATGCGAAGCGAAGTAAATGTGAGTTTTGGTTGAAGGAAGTTTCTTTCCTTGGTCATATAGTTTCTAATGGAGGGATATCAGTGGATCCAAGTAAAGTAAAGGATGTATTGAATTGGAAACCACCTACTGATGTTAGCGAGATTCGTAGTTTCTTGGGATTAGCTGGATATTACAGATGGTTCATTGAAGGGTTTTCTAAACTTGCTAAACCTATGACATCTCTGTTAGAGAAGAATGCCAAGTTTGTGTGGTCAGATAAATGTCAAGCTAGTTTTGAGGAATTGAAGAAAAGGTTGACTACAGCGCCTGTATTGGTTTTGCCAGATTTGAGTAAGAAGTTTTCTATTTATTGTGATGCCTCTCGTCAAGGTTTGGGATGTGTTCTTATGCAAGAAGGCAGAGTTGTGGCTTATGCATCTAGGCAGTTGAGAAAGCATGAGTTGAATTATCCTACGCATGATTTGGAGTTAGCAGCTGTAGTTCATGCTTTAAAGATTTGGAGACATTATTTGATTGGACATAAGAGTGATATATACACTAATCATAAGAGTTTGAAGTATATTTTCACTCAGTCAGATCTGAATTTGAGGCAACGCAGATGGTTAGAATTGATTAAGGATTATGATATTGAGATACACTATCATCCTGGTAAGGCTAATGTAGTAGCTGATGCTCTTAGTAGGAAAAGTTATGCCAATGAGATACGGACGTTGTCTATGACTAGGGAGTTATGTGCTGAATTTGAATATTTGAATTTGGGAATTGTTACTAATACAATAGAATTAGTGATAGAGCCTACTTTAGAGCAAGAAATTTACAAGGGTCAGTTGAAGGATGAGAAACTAAAGAAGATTGTATCTGATCGAGGATCGCAGTTTACGTCGCATTTTTGGAAAGCTGTGCATGAATCTTTGGGAACAAAATTGAATTTTAGTACAACATATCATCCACAGACAGATGGGCAGACTGAAAGGACCAACCAGGTATTAGAAGATATGTTGAGAGCTTGTGCATTGCAATATGGAACTAGTTGGGATAAGAGTTTGTCTTATGCAGAATTCTCTTATAATAATAGTTATCAACAGAGTCTTAAGATGGCACCGTTTGAAGCTTTGTATGGACGTAAGTGTAGAACTCCATTGTTTTGGGATCAGACAGGTGAATCTCAGGTGTTTGGTATAGATGTTCTTAGAAACGCAGAAGATCAAGTGCGGGTGATTCGTGAGAATTTGAGGGTGGCACAATCTCGTCAGAAGAGTTATGCTGACAATAGGAGAAGAGATTTAGTTTTTGAGGTAGGTGATTATGTCTATTTGAAGGTGTCACCTATGAGAAGTGTGAAGAGGTTTAATATGAAAGGCAAATTAGCACCAAGGTATGTTGGACCATTTAAAGTTATTGCTAGACGTGGGGAAGTTGCTTATCAATTAGAGTTGCCTGAGAATTTATCTGGAGTGCATGATGTGTTTCATGTTTCACAACTTAAGAAGTGTTTGCGGGTGCCTGAAGAGCAGATACCTTTAGAAGAATTGACTGTTAAGGAGGATCTTACATATGAAGAGTTTCTGATCAGCATTTTAGAAATTGCTGAGAGAGTTACTCGAAGTCGGATTATTAAGATGTGCAAAGTACAGTGGAACCGATATTCAGAGGCAGAGGCAACTTGGGAAAGAGAGGATGAATTGAGGAAATCATATCCGCAGTTGTTTGAGTAAGCAGTTCAATCTCGAGGACGAGATTCTTTTAAGGGGGTAGAATTTGTAACACCCAAAAATTCTAAACTTTAGGAATAATGAATTTCAAATAGTTTAGATAACAATTAATGGCAAATTAAAATTTTAAAAACTATTTGGTGATGCATTCATGCTATTGCATTTATTTTATTTTGTGGTGTGGTTATATTTGTTTTATTTTAATTGATTTGGTTTTGGAAAATATATATATATAAGTGAAGAAAAGAAAGAAAGAAAAATATAAAATCACTTACCTGTGCTACCGGGCCGGCCTGCCTTCTCTCCCTCTCGCTTGGGCCGAGGCCTGTTTCTCTTTCGCGTCTACCCGCGTGGGCCGATCAGTTCGTCGCGGCCCAGTCGGCCCGATCCAGCCGAGATAGCAGTCGCGCCTTCCCCTCCCCTCTCTTGGTTGCTGACCGGTGGGGCCCCGATGTCAGCCGTCTTCTTCTTCCTCGTAACCGGACCGGAGTCGAGCTCTTTTCCAACCGAACTACAATCGAATCTTGTATTCCGGATATGTTAACCAAAATCAACGATTGAGGCTATAAATAGGACGCCTTGGTCCTCTAGTTTCCGTTTTTCATCTAAAATCGTGAGTTCCACCGCAAGAAGTTGAGTTCTAGGGTTGGGTTCGGTTGAGCACGTCGGTCGTTGGGGTGGAGTGCTTTCGGGTGCTTTGGAGGTCTAATTCGTCGCGTTGGTGAGCCCGCAATATTCTCCTCTTTAGTACTAGGCCATTTCTTTGGGTGGAGGCGGTCCTAGATGTGGTTTTGAAGCTCGCCGATGGTGCGGCCATGGCGCCGCCGCCCCTTGTTGCGGTGCACCGTGTGTGGTTCGCGTGGTTAGTTTTCCTTAGCGTAGTTGAGTTCGCATGAAGCTTCTCGTTTATTTGGATCAAATTTCGGGTCAAACGGTGGTCTAGAGGGGGTGATCCGCCATCTCCGGCGAGATGGAGCCCGCAGGCCATGGGGGGCCGCCGGCCGGACCTGAGGAAGAGGGATCGGTTGTCCACTGTAGAGTTGTAGGTGATTGAGGGCCGTCCGATTTGAGATCAACGGCCCAGATTAGAACTTACCCCTTCGCGGGTAAAATTCATAAAGAGCCCCTTAGCTTTTTAGTAATCAACCCGCGGTCCTTAGCGTATTGTCTAAAATACATTTTCTTGCTTTGAAAGCGTATTTTCTCTCGGGTTAAATCAAAAATACGTTTTCAGATAATTACAGTTTTGCCACTAGAATTGTTTTGGTCATAAAAACTTCGTTTTAACTCCGATTTGATCCGTTCAAGTTGCGTTAGGTTCATATTTGCAAGCTCTACATATTAGTGTAGTTGTACAGTTAGTTTTGATAATTTATTTTTTGAGTTTATAATTGAGTATTTATTTATCTATAGGAAATCTTAGAAAATTCATAACTTTCACGTTTTAACCCCGAATTTGGTGATCTTTGCGTCTGTGTGATCGTAGAAACGTGTAGAAGAGTTTTATAGACTTTTATTACTGTTTTGTTACTGTTGGTGTACTGTTCTAATTGTATCTCTTTGTTTGCTTCGTGTATGTTTGATTGGATGCATGTGTGTTGTTGATTGATGATCGAGTATAGAAGGTGAGCAGTATTTGGACGATCAGGAGTATTACTTTGAGCCAGATCAGCAGTATCACTCGGAGAGTTTTGATCAAGGCAAGTATAACACAGGACTATCCTTGTTACCTATACATTGAATTGTCATACATATGCATGTGCTTACCTTGACAACCTTAGAGATTATAACTTAGTGATTGTTATCTTGATTCCTTGTCAACCTTGGGAATGCATATGGGTAGCTACTGCTAGTGCTTAAACTAAGAACAATGATCTTGTAATTTGATTAATGGATTAAGCAATCGACCATTAAGATGATTTTATTACTGTTAAAAGGGGGCTAGAGCATGTGTATTATTTTGATGCTCTGGTTTCTCTCCATAAGGACTTATCTGTAAGTGATAACCGGGATATACAGTACAGCTGTGAGGGCTATATGGCTCTGGCTTTAGTTGTTCAAGAGACCTTTTTCTAGCTTGTTAGTGGTTACCTTAAATGGCGTAAGAAAGGCTTGCCACGTTGGGTGTAGTGCGAGCCCCTGGCCTAGTGTGTATAGGCTGCGGTTGTTGTGTCACAGGGAAGGGGGGTTCTACATCTGCCTGCCGAGTGAATCTAATGGCCCTAACCTGTTAGACGAACTTTTGGATGGCTTTATATGGTTCTTGGGTGTTTGGGTTTGATCTCCCCACTCATTTGGAAATCATGACTCACAGTGAAAGTGTACACCTCTGCGCAGAGTTAAAAACTGGTATACTAGCCGTGCTCACAGATACGAGCGGCCTTGGGGATTCTTATGGAATAGTTGATCATAACTGTTATATCATGCTTAATTATTGTTGATTATTATTATGCTCATGTTAATGCTATTCATTATCCTTATTACAATTGATCATTGGTTCTTTAATGGGAAGAGGTTTATCTTGATGCTACTCAATTGCTAATTATATGATTAAAAGCTAAACGCAGTTAAACAGTGTCTAGCTTTTTTTTGAGCCTCATGAACCCTGTGTTATATTTGTTGAGTTCGACATGGACTCACCCTTGCTATTTCCACCATAACAGATGAAGATTATGAGGAAGATTATCATAATAAGTACTAGTCTTGGTGTCAACCAGTCAACCGTGTCCCTGTGTGGAGTTTTCGCTGAAGATTTACTATTAGTTATTATTATCTATCGTTCAAGACTATGTCTTAAATACTTATTCGTTATGTAACAAGCACTGTGATGATACTATGTAATTTGTCTACTTGTGTGTGCGATCATGTCCTGGGGCGCACATGAGTACTTTATGCATCCTATTTTTGTCCTTAAAAATGGGTGTGACAGTGACGCGGGAGCGGGAGAAGACAGCGCGCGCGAGTTGGGCCGGCGGCCGCGGCTGGGCTCGGCCCACGAAGTGAAGCGGGGAGCGGGGGAAGGCGGGCCGCGCGCGGGGAGGGCAGGCCGAGGTGATGGGCTGCGGAAGGAAAACGGCCCAAAAGCAGAAAGAGAAGAAAAATTCCTTTTCTTTTTCTTTTTCCAATTTTTCAAAGCCATTTTTCAAAAGACTTTTAAATCTATTTTGAATTTGATTTAAACCACTCAATACAAAATTTCAAATGCAGCAACATGAATGCTCAATCATGTTTCTACCCTTATATTTGATTTTAAATTTATAAAAACTATTATTATTCTAAATTTGCATGCTCACAAAAATATATGACAATCATATTTCTCCTATTTTTCTTCTTTTCAAAATTTTAGGGTGTTACAAAAGGCAATTGTTACAAATCCAACTAATATGCAAGACTTCACATGACACAAATTAATTAACAAACAACAGCAATTTCTCATAATAAATGTACTGCAGCGCTGACGCTCTGTAGGCTCCCATAGAAAATTGGAACACATCCAATACATCTGCTTATACGTTGCCTCATCTTCGAAAATGTCTACCTTGCAAGGACACCACAGAAGCACATGGGTATTGGCACACCAGTAGGGAGAGGCATTGGGACGTAGGGACTTTTGGTCATCCGTCCATAATTACAAATCAAAAAATTCCGTTGTAATATAACAAAACAAATAACAATAGACCCTAAAACCTAGGGTTTAACATATGATGAAAAAGATCGACACATACCTTATTTTCTAGCTTTTCCATGCCTAGGCATCCTACGGTTGTACAATACATACAAATTTTAAAAAGTGCATGAACCAATAACATGTGAAGTTTCATAGGCTAAGAATACGACTTGATTTTAACAAATTGATTTGAAATAAAGAAGGAAGGGTGAGAGGATACCTGGCTCTCAAAGATCAATGGATAAAATCCAACTTCCCACGATCCAATATATCGATTGAAGAGGTTCGCCAAAGTGGATAAAGGAAAAACCCAAAGAGGAGGAGAAAGAAAATGAGAATGCCTCGGGGAGGAAGAGTGGTGTGGGTGAAAGAGTGAGGTCTTGGCACCAAGATCTACGGCACCAAGGCTTGGCGCCAAGACCCCTACCACGTCAGTGCCATGACGCTAGGGTCTTGGCACCAATGGCCCTAGCGCCATGCCATTATATCTTGGCGCCAGTGACTATGGTGCCAAGAGCAGGGTCCATTTTTTGAAATCTTTCCACCAGGGGCACATTTGAGAGTCTGTTTCAGAAAAAGGCTAAAAAACAAAAGGACGGCCATAAATCCGTGCACTGTCCAACCATTGCTAGATGGTGCATCTTTTTTCCTCGATTATTACTTACTATTCTACCATGAATAATAGAAAATGCTAAAACTATCACAAATGCTGGTATGTTCTAGAGGTTTGGTCTATTGGTGTCTTATAATCTCTAATCTCTTCAATATGAATCCGGAGCCAAGGTTCGGGTGGTGGATATGGCCACATCGCTCGCTAATCCATACACAGTTGGATCGAGCGACGAAGCGATGCGGTCCGTCAGATGATGGGTCGAATCAGTCTCTACCCAGTTTCATTGCCAACCCGAAACCCCAGAACCTTCTTGTGCGTTGACCCATCATCCCGTGCTGCCTCCCAGTCCCGAGTCTCGACACTCTTCCTCTCGCAGCCCGCGTCGTGCCTCAGCCGCCAATGCTGCTCCCATCCCCGCTGAGCACTACCCCCCATACTCATCCTAGCCTCCGCCCAGGCCGCGCTAACACTACATGATTTTACCCCTTATGCAATGACCTAAAAGTGTTGCAATATGCGAAAAAAGGTTGCAATAACCAAAACTACAACACAAAAATTTGGTTTGGAGGCATTGCAACGGTAACTGTTGTAATAGGTTTGCACAACGATTCATTTTGGTGTTGCAATAGGTTTTCCCCTATTGCAATGCAATGGTGTGTTGTTTCAACACCATGAAGTGTTGCAAGCCTTGTTATAAGCAACACAAAAAAACTATGGCAATACAACAACAACATAGCCTTTTGTCCCAAGCAAGTTGGGGTAGGCTAAAAAAAACTATGACAATAGTAACAAGATATTGCATTCATTTAGAATTATAGTTGCAATAAGTACCCAACAATTGCAACGCCACAGAAGATGATTACAACCCAAAAAACCATGGCAATAGAAACATGCTATTGCATCCATTCAGAATTCTTGTTGGCCATTACCACCTAGCAATTGCAACACCACGGAAGATTATTGCAACCCAGAACAACCATGGCTACAGTTACAAGCAAAAGCAACCAAATCCAATATAGTTGCAATAAAACCAAGTAATTGCAACAAAAATCAATACTAATACAACTCCAAAGTGCCATGGCAATAATGCCATATTCATTTTATGAAAAGGTTGGAATATGACCTCGCTGTTGCTATCAAATTAGTGGGGTTGCAATTGTGTGGCATGGCATTAGAGAGAAAACCTTGTAGTGTGTCAGGCGCCATCCCCACCCCCGTTGAAGTGATGCCGCCGTTCGCCGCCCGCACTCCGCCGAGGCCGCGCCGCCGCATCTAACCACGAGCGCTAGAGAGCGAGCGAAGATGAAGGCCGCGCCTCCTCCGCTCGGCCATGGCCGTGGCATGAAGTTGAGGGGCGCGATTCTGCCCACTTGAGCATGGCCACGGTACTGGAGGAGAGCGGCGTGAAAATATGGACCGCTACCCTGGCGCTGGAGATGGCAGCGAGTTCTCACCTGCGTTCACTGCCATGACCGATCCATACTCATCTCATGTCGCTCGCATCCACTTGATCCAGCCATTGGACCTCAAGGAAATTATTCCACTACGTCCTTGATGAACTGGGCAGTCGCCCCTCGCCTCACCTGGCCCCTGCTCCTGTATCTATTCAAAGCACATATACGCAACAAGTGTTCGATGCTTTGCCTCTATGAGATGATTGTTCAGTTTGAACCTAAAAAAATATGTGCACACAAATGACCTGTTTGTCACCTACCAATAGACTATTACCGCGATGACACTTGACTGCCATCTACGAGTTTGACCCGGAAGGCTTTCGCCACCATCTACTGAGTCTATGCCACTGTCTGGTCCACCTTCGGTCCTCACACTGCTGCATTACATTAAGGTTATTTAAAATTTGGAAATTTGGAATGGGACAAACAATTGGTTTGTAGGCTTTGATATATGCTACCGTTTTGCCACATTACATTAAGATTATTTAAATTTTGAAAATTTGGAATGGGACAAACTATTGGTTTGTAGGCTCCAATATATGCTACTGTTTAGCTACCAGCATCTAGACATTGTTTTGTTTGCGAGATGGTAGACTGAATTTTCTTTGGACAAGGCATAGGAAAGTGCATGCGTAAACATTTTGTACACTACTACACAAACGATTTGTAGCAACAGGACCTTTTTTAGGGGCGTCTCTATTACCAGCCACCCCTATAGTGGGCGTTGCAAAGTCCCACGGGACCAGCCGCCCCTACAAATAGAATAGTAGGGGCGGCTGCTGATACGAACCGCCCCTACAAATGGGTCGATTTGTAGGGGTGGCTCACTCACCAGCCGCCCCTACTATTCTATTTGTAGGGGCGGCTCAATCACTAGCCGCCCCTACAAATGCTATAGGTATAAAGGCTGCAGCCTCATTCTTCCTCCTCGGGTCACTTACGGTTGGGAGGCCTTGGGCACCTCCCAAAAATTGCTCTACTAAAGGGGAGGTTTTGATCTCAAATCCTTTGGTGGAGAGGTTGTAGAAGGTAAGAAATACTATTCCAAACTTTTTTTGAAGTTATAATGTTTGGTTGTGATTAATTAGGGTTTTGCTTTTCTGTCTCTTCTATGGTACTTGAGCCATTTATGAAGCAAATTAGACCAAAGTTTTGAAGGTACTAGGGTAAATTAGTTAGTGGAATAAGATTATACCCTTATTTAGTCGATCTTGCTTGATTTTAGTGGGCTATTAGTTGTTTTATGCATGTTTCATGTAGATCTAGATCTAGAGCTAGGGTTTGATTTTTTATTTATAAATTATATTTTTGTATAAAGGATAGTGGGTAAAATATTACTTGTTGCTAATTCGAAATTGTTTATTGTAATCTAGTAATTAAAGTGGAGAAATATATTTTTAATTAGTTATGGCTAAATAGGTTGTTAATTATTCTCTAGGACGGTTTTCCATAAGAGTGCTAGTTATATTCTTTCAAGTAATTATTTATTTGATTCATGTATATATATCTGAATTATTAATCCTCTAATATATTTTCTTTGATTGTTGTCCTAAAAGGTGGACTACAGGAACTCTTACATGTATGGTTCGTTAAGGTGCAAGCCAGATTTTCATGAAGAGGTGGATAAATTTCTTGAAGCCGCAGAAAAGCATGCAATGACATTGATAGAGATTAAGGATTCAATTATTTGTCCGTGTAGCGATTGCAAGAACCATATAGCATTGAAAGATGTGATTATCATCATATCACATTTAATTATGCGAGGATTTGCTAAAGGCTACACAGTGTGGATTCATCATGGTGAAATGGTTGTTAACGACGTTGATCCAGAAGAAGACGCTGAAACCCTAGATTACCTACTGGACCAATATTCAGCAGTGCTTGATGCACGAATGGATCCTGAGTTTGGCAATGAACAAGGTGGTGATGCTAGTGGTTAGGATGGTAATGATGAAACTTGTGCCAATAATGATGGCGGAGCACGTGTCAGGGATGAAGATGATGGTGATTTTTTTTGGAGGAAATGCTTTGAGCCATTGGACCAGAGATTTTACTAAAGAGCATAAAGTTCTAGAAAATCTAGAAAGGGTGAAAAGAGCATCAAAGGAGAGTTTGTATGGTGTTGAAAAGGGTTGTCCAACACACTGGACAATGCTACATTTTGTGCTTGAGCTACTCATCCTGAAGGCTAAGTATAGATGGTCAGACTGTAGTTTTAATGATCTATTCCGTCTTCTATCATGGTTGCTACCACAGCCAAACTCAGTTCCCACCAACACATACGAAGCAAAGAAGGTTATAAGTCCATTGACAATGGGGGTTGAAAAAATCCATGCATGCCGCAACCACTATATCCTTTTTTGTGGCGATACGTTCAAGTCACTAGACAAATGTCCTAGGTGTGGGGCCAGTTGGTACAAGAACAACGACCTTTATAACGGGAAAGAAGCCTCCATGGGAAACAAGAGGAAGAAGGGTGGGAAAATGGTGGTACAAGATTCTCAACCTCCAAGGACAGTCCATTAGGCAACGATGCAAAGCAGAGAAGAAATCTTGCCTTGGTAATGTGGTACATGCCGGTGGTCGACCGCTTGAGGCGTATGTTCCTAAACCCTAAGGAAGCCGCACTCATGACATGGTGGGATGATGAGCGCAAGGTGGGTGATGATAAGATTGGACACCTAGCCAATGGTACTCAGTGGCAATGCTTCGATGAGAAGCACAAAACTTTAGCACTGACCCAAGTAATGTACGGTTTGGCTTGAGCACCGATGGAATGAATCCCTTCAGTGAGAGGACTAGTGACCACAGCACATGGCCAATGATCTTGACCATGTACAACATCCCAACGTGGCTGTCAGAAGAGAAAGTATCTTCTCCTAACTATTCTCATTCAGGTCTGAAACAACCAGGCATATTGATATAGATGTGTTCCTCGAGCCTTTGATGCAAGAAATGGAGAGACTATGGAGGCATGGGGAGCTGATGTACGATGCGTTCAGAAAGGAGGACTTCAGATGTAGAGCCATAATCTTTGTTACTACTAATGATTATCTCACACTATTTGCTTTGTCTAGATAGTTCAAAGGAATATGGGATACTTAGTATGCGTGGATGGTACTACATGGGTGTACCTAGATGTATCGAAGAAGACAGTTTACCTAAGGTACTGATGCTTTCTAAAGACAATTCACAAATACCGCAGCAAGATGTTCTTCAAATTTTACAACAATGCTCCGGAGACTGAACCCCCTCTAGAGAGATGTCAAAATGGACAACATGTGTTCAAAATAGTGAAAAATATGTGCGTCGTCCTTGGAAAGAAGAATGTGGATGGGACGAACAGAGATAGAAGCACACCTGCTTCCCTTGTGTACCTTTTAAGAAATAGTCAATCTTCTTTTAGTATCTGCCTTATTGGCCGGACTTAGAGGTCCCCCATGCCATTGATTCTATGAACATGCAGAAGAATGTCTTTAAGAGTCTCATTGCTACCTTGATGGACATAGGCAAGACAAAGGATGGTCTGAAATCATGGGGAGACATGGTGCAACTAAATGTGAAGCCAGAGATTCACCCAGTACCTAAGGGTACGTAATGGAAAATACACTCTGCCCGTGGCTAGCTTCAACCTAACCCAAGAAGAGAAGATGACGATGTGCACTTTCCTAAGGGGGTCAAAGTTCCGACTGGGTTTTCAGCTAACGTGAAGAGACTAGTGTTGATGAAGGACCTATCAATAACACGGCTCAAGGCTCATGATTGTCATGTGATGCTGACAGTGTTCCTACCTATTGCAATCAGGGCTATAAAGCCAAAGTTTTTGAAAATGACCATCACCCACTTGTGTTACTTCTTTTTGAAGATCACACAGAAGACATTGGAAAAAATGAGCTTCGTGACCTACATGATTTCATGGTGTGTTTACCTCCCGCTTTTTTTGATATAATGCCACATCTCATGATTCACATGGTTCATCAAATAGAGGTGTTAGGTCCTTACTACTTGCATGAAATGTGGTCCTATGAGCAGTTCATATCGGTTCATAATCGATACGTGCATAATCGAGGATTCCCAAAGGGCTCCATGATAGAGGGTTATAGTACTGAAGAAGTCGTCAAGTGCGGCTAGGAATACCTAAAAGGACAGAGAGGGATTGGTAAACCTAATTATCATCATAAGGGTAGGCTGGCTGGGAAGGGCACTAAGTGGAGAAAAGTGTTCATCGACCAAGATTACAAACAAGTGAATCAGGCACATTATAGTGTCTTGCAGAGAACAAAACTGATGCAACCATACATTGATGAACACTTGGATGTCCTTAGGGAAGAGAGTAATGGCCACACAGAAGATTTGGTCACGAAACAACACAAGCATCGACTCACTACATGGTTGTATGTCACACCCGGTTTTCTAAAGAACAAAACTAGGCTAATCATATGTGTACCCAGGAAGTCCACACATATGTCAGAATGAAAAAGTATCAGAAACACTGTTATTATATAACGTATACATAGCTATATTAACACTTACATCAGAGTATCGTGGAACGGTGACTAAACTTCAGGCTCCATTCTTCTCAGGGATGGCTGACTGGTGGCTCCGTATGCCAAACACTTCTGAAAGACTTCTGGAAACTCCACTACCTCTTTATCCTTCTTCTAAGTAGCACCTTACTACACACTGGAGTGTGGTGGAAATAGCAAGGGCGAGTCCATGTCGAACTCAACAAGTATAACACAGGGTTCATGAGGCACAAAAGGCTAGACACTGTTTGACTGCGTTTAGCTTTTAATCATCATATAATTAGCAATTGAGTAGCATCAAGGTAATCCAAAACCCATTAATGAATCAATGATCAATTGTAATAAGGATAATGAATAGCATTAACATGAGCATAATAATAACAACAGTAATTAAGCATGATATAACAATGGTGATCATCTATCTGTAGATGTTCCAAGGCCGCCCGTATCCGTGGGCATGGCTAGTATACTAGTTTATTAAACTCTGCGTAGAGGTGTACACTTTCACTGTGAGTCATGACTTCTAAATGGATGGGTTTGTAAGGCCCAAAACATCGGAAACTATATAAAGCCATTCCAAAGTTCGTCTAACAAGTTAGGGCCATTAGATTCACTCGGCAGGCAGATGAAGGAACCCCCTTTTCAAATGGCACAATTCCTTCTCGGCTATACTCATAGACTAGAGACTGTCCTACACCCAACGTGTCAAGCCATTCTTACGCCAATTAAGGTAACCACTAACAAGCTAGAAAATGTCTCTTAAACAACTAGAGCCAGAGCCATATAGCCCTCACAGCTGTACTGTATGTCCCGGATGATCACGTACAGATAAGTCCTTATGGAGAGAAACCAGAGCAACAATATAACCCCTTGCTCTAGCCCCCTTTTCAACAATAATAAAATCATCTTAATGGTTGGTTGCTTAATCCATTAGTCAAATTACAATATCATTGTTCATAATTAAGCACTAGCAATAGCTACCCAAATGCAAAACCCATAGGTAACAAGAAAACAAGATATCAATAGCTAAGTTATAATCTCTACAGTTGTCAAGGAGGACACATGCATATGTATGATAATTTCAGTGAATAGGACAACAAGGATGGTCCCATGTTATACTTGTCTTAGAACTTTCTTTATGCCCAAAGCAACTTGCTCTGAAAAACCTCAACTTAATCTTTCATTTGCAACTCCTGGCACTCAGCTTCTGGTCTTCACCTTCAGATCTTCGGCGCTCACGGATAGTCTTTCTTCTACTCGTAGATCATAGCAACCCAACACACTAACAGACATACAAGCAAACAAATAGGGACAACTAAGAACAATACACCACACAGGAGAAAACAACGTACTAAAAGAGAGCTATCGACTATGGTCACGAGAACACAAGAAACGTCGATAACGGAACTATCGTTAAAAAGAAAAAGACTATCATAATACTTATATTATAAAAGGAACCATTGCATGCTTGATTTATTTTAGCTAACAAGATCATGGAAAAGTAATTAGTTCAGATTAGACAAATCATATTTGGACTCAACACTGAGTTGAAACTAACCATAGTTTATATATTTTATAAATATTCCCACACAATATTTTATTAAACAAGTTATGCTTTTATATTTGCAAAAGAAATAATTTTGTGAGAGCATCCAAACGCACGTCAAAGTGCTAGCCTAAGCAATTTACAAATTAAAAATATATTTATGTAAGTAGCTAATTATTTTAACATTTATTTACATATACAAAATCGAAATGTACCTCCATGTTGTTTTTAGATTAAAAACTGGTTACGTACCCATTAATCGAATTAATATTTAACAACGAACACAAGAAGTGATGTAGCGGCTATCGGGAGTTTTATGTATTACAATAGAAAAGAAAAGGCTACATGCTTAATTCATTTTAATTAAACAAGACCACATGAAATACATTAATTTAGATTAGTCACTATACAGTTTAATTAGAAACCGAGCTAAATCTAGTCATGCTTTACTTCTATAAATATGTCTTATACTTATTTAAGTCATTCAAACTATAGCTTGCAAAAGAAATTAAAATATGAGAGCATCTACTATAACTGCATATGACGTGGGTTCAGCTAAACAAATTATAATTTAAAACACATTGGTGATAGAAAAAAATCATATTAGTATGTGTATATAAAATATCCAAGTGTAACTACTATAGTGTTTTTAAATTAGAAAACCAGTTACATGCATAATAACCGAACTATTGTTTTAATTATATACAGAAAAACATATGACGTCATGAACATCGGTACTACCATGTAGATCATGTCGATACAAATCTAACGCAGCAAGCAAACTAAATCGGAGCTAAATCGAATAAGTGGCTAATTCCATCTCGGTGGCAAACCGTGAATACCTCATCATCTTCGTTGGTCCATCTACGTTCAGAATATGGCCACCATGAAAGCTCTGATCGTGGGGCTTCTTGCGGCAGGGGAAAAAGGCTCGGCATCCAACAGCAGGAGGGGCGTCGGTGGCCAGCTACACAGGCCGAGCTGTACATACGCTAGAAGCTCCAGTCTGTTGTTGCCTGTAGAACACGGCAAGACGTACGTACAGAACAGCAGCTGTTTCTTGCTTGGACGGACTGCTCACATGGCCATGGCCGACCGCTGTCCTGCTTGAGCCCTCGTGGCCGGTTTGGATGCATGACTGGGCTCGACCGAGATGAGATGGCACCGGCTGCAAGGCAGGCTGGTGCGCTGGCTCACGCGGCTGCAAGGCAGGCTGGTGCGCTGGCTCACGCTTGCGAGTAAAGCCCTGCGCCCTATAAGGCCTGAGCCCCAGGTGGCACCGCCCTCCTATCCTAATTCCTAACCCTAGTGAAAGCCGCCGCAAGCTGCCCAGCAAGCGTGGCCGCGCGCTGCCCCTATGCTCGACCGTGGAATTTCTGCTCCGGCAGTCTGTGCTCAGCGCGTGCCGTCGTCGTCTTCTCTTGGCCGCGTGAGCCAGTGCACCAGCCTGCCCTGCAGCCAGCGCCATCTCATCTCGGTCGAGCCCAGTCATGCATCCAAGCCGGCCACGAGGGCTCAAGCAGGACAGCGGTCGGCCATGGCCATGTGAGCAGTCCGTCCAAGCAAGAAACAGCTGATGTTATGTACGTACGTCTTGCCGTGTTCTGCAGGCAACAACAGACTGGAGCTTCTAGCGTATGTACAGCGCGGCCTGTGTAGCTGGCCACCGACGCCCCTCCTGTTGTTGGATGCCGAGCCTTTTTCCCCTGCCGCAAGAAGCCCCACGATCAGAGCTTTCATGGTGGCCATATTCTGAACGTAGATGGACCAACGAAGATGATGAGGTATTCACGGTTTGCCACCGAGATGGAATTAGCCACTTATTCGATTTAGCTCCGATTTAGTTTGCTTGCTGCGTTAGATTTGTATCGACATGATCTACATGGTAGTACCGATGTTCATGACATCATATGTTTTTCTGTATATAATTAAAACAATAGTTCGGTTATTAAGCATGTAACTGGTTTTCTAATTCAAAAACACTATAGTAGTTACACTTGGATATTTTATATACAGATATTAATATGATTTTTTTTCTATCATCAATGTGTTTTAAATTATAATTTGTTTAGCTGAAACCACGTCATATGCAGTTATAGTAGATGCTCTCATATTTTAATTTCTTTTGCAAGCTATAGTTTGAATGACTTAAATAAGTATAAGACATATTTATAGAAGTAAAGCATGACTAGATTTAGCTCGGTTTCTAATTAAACTGTATAGTGACTAATCTAAATTAATGTATTTCACGTGGTCTTGTTTAATTAAAATGAATTAAGCATGTAGCATTTTCTTTTCTATTGTAATACATAAAACTCCCGATAGCCGCTACATCACTTCTTGTGTTCATTGTTAAATATTAATTCGATTAATGGGTACGTAACCAGTTTTTAATCTAAAAACAACATAGAGGTACATTTTGATTTTGTATATGTAAAAAAATGTTAAAATAATTAGCTACTAACATAAACATATTTTTAATTTGTAAATTGCTTAGGCTAGCACTTTGACGTGCGTTTGGATGCTCTCACAAAATTATTTCTTTTGCAAATATAAAAGCATAACTTGTTTAATAAAATATTGTGTGGGAATATTTATAAAATATATAAACTATGGTTAGTTTTAACTCAGTGTTGAGTCCAAATATGATTTGTCTAATCTGAACTAATTACTTTTCCATGATCTTGTTAGCTAAAATAAATCAAGCATGCAATGGTTCCTTTTATAATATAAGTATTCTGATAGTCTTTTTCTTTTTAACGATAGTTCCGTTATTGACGTTTCTTGTGTTCTCGTGACCGTAGTCGGTAGCTCTCTTTTAGTACGTTGTTTTCTCCTGTGTGGTGTATTGTTCTTAGTTGTCCCTATTTGTTTGCATGTATGCCTGTTAGTGTGCTGGGTTGCTATGATCTACGAGTAGAAGAAAGACTATCCGTGAGCGCCGAAGATCTGAAGATGAAGACCAGAAGGTGAGTGCCAGGAGTTGCAAATGAAAAATTAAGTTGAGGTTTTTTAGAGCAAGTTGCTTTGGGCATAAAGCAAGTTCTAAGGCAAGTATAACATGGGACCATCCTTGTTGTCCTATTCACTGAAATTATCATACATATGCATGTGTCCTCCTTGACAACTGTAGAGATTATAACTTAGCTATTGATATCTTGTTTCCTTGTCACCTATGGGTTTTGCATTTGGGTAGCTATTGCTAATGCTTAATTATGAACAATGATATTGTAATTTGACTAATGGATTAAGCAACCAACCATTAAGATGATTTTATTATTGTTGAAAAGGGGGCTAGAGCAAGGGGTTATATTGTTGCTCTGGTTTCTCTCCATAAGGACTTATCTGTACGTGATCATCCGGGACATATAGTACAACTGTGAGGGCTATATGGCTCTGGCTCTAGTTGTTTAAGAGACCTTTTCTAGCTTATTAGTGGTTACCTTAATTGGCGTAAGAATGGCTTGACACGTTGGGTGTAGGACAGCCTCTAGTCTATGAGTATAGCTATCACACCCGGTTTTCTAAAGAACAAAACCAGGCTAATCATATGTGTGCCCAGGAAGTCCACACATATGACAGAATGAAAAAGTATCAGAAACAATGTTATTATATAACGTATACATAGCTATATTAATACTTACATCAGAGTATCGTGGAACGGTGACTAAACTTCAGGCTCCATTCTTCTCAGGGACGGCTGACTGGTGGCTCCATATGCCAAGCACTTCTGAAAGACTTCTGAAAACTCCACTACACCTTCATCCTTCTTCTAAGTAGCACCTTACTACACACTGGAGTATAGGGAAATAGCAAAGGTGAGTCCATGTCGAACTCAACAAATATAACACGGGGTTCATGAGGCTCAAAAAGGATAGACACTGGTTTACTGCATTTAGCTTTTAATTATCACAGTTTTATCATATGAGTAGAATCAGGTTTGCATTAATCCCACAATAAACATATGATCAATGTAAAGATGAATAATGAACAGCAAAAACACATTTATAGTCATTAGTGATCATCTATTCCGTAAGGGTCCAAGGCCACTCGTGACCATGAGCACGACTGTTATAACAGTTTTACACTCTGCAGAGGTTGTACACTTTCACTGTGAGTCATGATTTACCCTTTCGCCCGAGGTGATCAGCCTCTTGACCCACTACCAAGGAAGGTCGGCAGGGTTCACTATGAAGTCTTTCAAAGATTCGTCTAACAAGTTAGGGCCATTAGATTCACTCGGCAAACAGATGTAGAGCCCCCCTTCCAAATGGCACAATGACGTGCAGCCTATACACATGAGGACAGAGGCCGCACTATACCCGATTCGTCAAGCCATTCTTACGCCATGAAGGTTACCACTAACAAGCTAGAAAAGGTCCTCATACTTGACTAAAGCCAGAGCCATATAGCCCTCACAGTTGTACTGTAAGTCCCGGATGTTCGCTTACAGATGAGTCCTTATGGAGAGAAACTAGAGCACCAAAAATAGCCCCATGCTCTAGCCCTCTTTAAACAGTAATCAAAATGTCATCTTTTAGTGTTGTTGCATATTCCATTAATCATATTACAAGATCATAGTTTATGTTCAGCGCTAGCAAAAGCTACCCAATGCAAAGTCCCATAGGTGACAAGGAAACAAAATATCAATAGCTAAGTTATAATCTCTATGGTTGTCAAGGAGGACACATGCATATGTATGATAATTTCAGTGAATAGGACAATAAGGATAGTCCCATGTTATACTTGCCTTTTCCCAAAGTTAGCTGCTCAGAATCTTCAGCTGCTATCTTTCGGTCTCCAACTTTTGCTTCGACTGTCAGTCCTCAACTCCTAGTCTTCGGCGCTGACGAACCACGCTTCCTCTACTCGCAGCAATCAAGCAAAACAAACAGACAACAAACACAACTAAGAACAACACACCAAACAAAAGAGACGCTTTAAAAGGGAACATAGTAAACAATACGGTACGTTGCTACGATCGCTAAAACGCAAGAACGACGGTGAACGGAACTACCGTCAAAGAGGACATGAGACTATCGAGACGATTACAACATAACGTAGAAGACCGACTATAAACTTAATGCATATTAGTTATTGAAATAAGGTGATAAACATTCTGAAGAAATATTCTAAGATTAGATTAATCAATTGAATTACAAAGCTAGGTTTAACCCTGGTCATATTTTATTTATAGGTATTGTCGACTTTGCAAAGATAAAAGAACATGTGAGAACAACTATTCCAATTATATGAGATATGTGCTTGGGCTAAGTAAATTATAATTTAAACATATTTAAGTTGCCATTAGTTAAGTTCATGCTTAGTTACAAAGGACTAACGTGACAAGATTATATATTATTTTTAATTATAAAACTAATAACAAACATATTAATTAATATAATATTCAGCTATATATGGAAAAGCATATGACATGAAAAACATTAGTACTACTGCACAGAGAACGTCGATGCGAATCTAACGCAACTTAATTGAAGCAAAATAGATTTCAAACGAATAAATGCTCGAGGATTAAAGCTGTATAACTATGAAGAGCATATACGTACTATAATGTGAAACTATCTACACAAGTCTATCATGTATGCAACGTACTTAGACTAAGCAAATTTCAATTTGAAATATACTGTACATTAATCATATCAATCAATTTAATATTGAACTATTTATATAGAAAACATGTGGCAACTGAACGAAAGCACTTATGTTTCAAGTTTGAACTAAGCATCTTATAATTCAAAAGACATTTAGTTTAATATTAATTAGATTAACATTAATTTAAGACAGACTGAAGTATAAACCCGTGTTGCGTTTAATTAGAAACTCAATTGCACAAGCATAAATCAAATTAATATCTAACTTATAAATTTCAAAGATGTAAGACATGTTAAACGTGGTTGCTAACACATAACTTCGATCGGCACTATTGCAAAACAACAAGAATGGATTTAAACCAGGATTTCTTTTAATTGGAAAGCTATTAAATAAATATATTAATCTAATTACTATTTAAATTAATAAATTCATAATCAAGTGACATGATAAACATCGTTACTAATACATAGTTTACGTCGATACAAACACGACACGACGCGAATTGCACGCAAATTGGAACTATAACGGAAAAGATACAAATTAAACAAGATTTCCTATAGTAGAATAATTCATTAAATACAAGCTCGAAATTTAAAGGTTGAAAACATGGTTAACAGTGGCATTAACATGTAGTTTACGAGATTACGAATCTAATGAAATTTGAACGGATTTACAAACCTAGATTGCTTTTAATCATAGAACTAATTGCATGTCAATTAAATTAATATTTAATTTATATATGACTAGCATGTAACACGTCTACGCCGACAGCATGTAGCACCAGGCGGCCAGGCTAACCAGCCAGCCGAGAGCGCCTCGCTCTGCCTCTGTTCATGTACGCACGACATTTTTTTAAAAAGCTTATGCAAGGTATGATGCCGCTCTGACACGCATCGCCGCCGTCCCCAGCGACCCGTGGACGACGTCGATCGCTCAAGGGCTCAACTGCTTAAGGCAAGCGGCCTGGACGATGACGCCAGCGTGCACAAGCACAACCACAAGACAATGATACGTACCGTACTGAGGCGAATGGCCTGGCCGGCGCTAGTCCCGTCTCACCGTTTCTGTCTGCCTAGAAAAATCGTAAAAAAAATAAAATAAAAAAGAAGCATGACTAACAAGAGTCGATCTCGGACCTCACGGATAAAATAGTACTCTATGTCACCTCAGATTTCCATTGCAATCACGAATACAACACAGGCAATCCAAAGTAACCATAAATATCAACTCAAATCTACCTGACGATCACGGATACGAGCCTGCTGTTGACGCCCACGGCGATGTGATTGTACGGCATCACGGAAGCACGCACCAGTGTCGCGTCGAGGGCGACCACGCAGGGCGTGCGATGGTCTTGGAGGCGTAGAGGAGGAAGCACGAGTTCGGGTGCTGGAGTCGCCGGAGCCTGGCCGGCAGCGACAAGAAGGGAGAAAATTCTAATTTACTATATGAGAGATTTCCCAAACTAAGGGCTCCTCTACGGTAGTTTTGGTGTGCTTTGCCTACGGGGTAGGTACGTATATATAGGGAGGAAAACTCTCCACCTCCATGTCAACTGGCGATATGGTGCTAATTGACGTTGCACCCTCCATCTCCGCTAATAGGCCTAAGTAATCATTTAAGCCCATTAGTAAATAAATGCATGGGCCTTTGAGATTTATTAGGATTATTGCACATGGGCTTTGAGCATTGTAAAAAAAATAAGACATTTATTTATTTTCGGAATTAATTAATTTCATGGATAAAATAATTCTAGAAAAGTCTAAAATTATTATTTAAGCCGCGAAAAATACTCTGAAAGCTCCGAAAATTCGAGGGAATTTTCCAGAGACATTATGGAACATGAGGAACCTAAATAAAGTATTTGGAGCTCATGAAAAGATATTTTGGAGCATCTAAAAATTAGATAACGCTCGTAGAAAAACGTGAACTAGCTCCAGAAAAAGCCAGAACAAATCCCGAAGAGTTCACTGAGATTGATTGACACATGAGGAACTAAAAGGAATAATTTACGTTATAAAGAAAAGATTTTAGGAAACTCTCAATGAGAACTTAAGATGAGAAACAAGGAATAATGATTGCGGAAAAAGATAAAGACGTGCGGGAGAAGAAAGATCGATCCACTAAAAGCATTTTGAAAGACTTTGTTCGCTCTTAACACACAAAAGTTTACGAGCAAACATCACATCAAACAATAGCCTGTCAAATTAGTTTAGAAAAATTTAAAGATTCTTATTATTATTTTTTTCTATAATTAATTGATGCTACCATAAACTAAACTTAGGAAATTTTATCCGAATATTAAAACATTTATTTTATTTAGTGTTTCCTATGCACAACCCAAAATTAAAAATTTTGGGGTGTAACAATAGCAGAGAAGGAATTGTGCCATTTGAAAAGGGGTTCCTACATCTGCCTGCCGAGTGAATCTAATGGCCTTAATTTGTTAGACGAACTTTTGAATGGCTTTATATGGTTTCTGATGTTTTGGGCCTTGCAAACCCATCCATTTGGAAGTCATGACTCACAGTGAAAGTGTACACCTCTACGCAGAGTTCAATAAACTGGTATACTAGCCGTGCCCACGGATACGGGCAGCCTTGGAATATCTACAGATAGATGATCACCATAGTTATATCACGCTTAATTACTGTTGTTATTATTATGCTCATGTTAATGCTATTCATTATCCTTATTACAATTGATCATTGATTCATTAATGAGTTTTAGATTACCTTGATGCTACTCAATTGCTAATTATATGATGATTAAAAGCTAAACGTAGTCAAACAGTGTCTAGCCTTTTATGCCTCATGAACCCTGTGTTATACTTGTTGAGTTCGACATGGACTCACCCTTGCTATTTTTACCACACTCCAGTGTGTAGTTAGGTGCTACTTAGAAGAAGGATAAAGAGGTAGTGGAGTTTCCAGAAGTCTTTCAGAAGTGTTTGGCATACGGAGCCACCAGTCAGCCGTCCCTGAGAAGAATGGAGCCTGAAGTTTAGTCACCGTTACGCGATACTCTGATGTAAGTGTTAATATAGCTATGTATACGTTATATAATAACATTGTTTCTAATACTTTTTCATTCTGACATATGTGTGGACTTCCTGGATACACATATGATTAGCCTGGTTTTATTCTTTAAAAAACTGGGTGTGACATTGTAGGACAACAAAAACCTACCAAACAGAGAAACCAAAGATGATATTACCATCAGAAGGTTGGCAAAGGGACTATCGAAACAAGTGACATCATGGCAAGCTTACGATATCAATGGGTATTCGTACTATACCCACGCAAAGGATAGTACATGTGTGAATCAAAACAGCGGTGTTCGAATAGAAGCTCTCAACGGAATGGGGCAAAAGATCCCATTCTTTGCATCATTGAAGATATATGGAAACTTGACTATGGAAAGGGTATATGATACCCCTATTTCGATGCCGCTGGAACGAACAACACCAAGTCAACGAGATTGGGTCGATAGTCATGGACCTAGACAATCTAGGCTACCAAGATAACCCTTGGGTGCTTGCTTTACGTGTTGCATAAGTTTTCTATTTACCTGACCCGCTAACTAACCTACCCCCAAAGAAGAAGACAAAACATGTGGTTGCCTCTAGGAAACAATATATTATCGGAGTTGATGGCATGGATGATGTTGATGAGTACAATAATACGCTGAAATGCAGCTATTCACAGACATTCCTAAGAAGATTAGTGCTATCGAAAAGAATTTGCCCAACCATGGAAACAAAAAGGTGTCAAGGGGAAGTTGTTATGGGCTAGATGTTCAAGATGGAGTGTTTGTATAAGTATGTGTATGTCTGCGACACTATATTTACGTATGTGTGTGAGACTATCTATGTATTTGTGAACAATATTTACTAGCACTTTGTCGGATAAAGAAATGACCAAAATCAAAGTAGTACATCTTGACAAGTTCTACAATTTTTGTATTCATGACTTTTTCAGCTAAAATCATTTAGTATTTTAAAATCTTGCTTGAAGTTGTCATTTTTTGAAATTAAAAATTTGAATTTTTCAAACTTTGTCAAATGAAAAGATGACCCAAATACCTTGATAGAGCATGATTTTAGAAAATTTTAGGAAACAAATAATCACATTTGATGTTAGTACGAGGGACAAAGACTAGTTACACGTTTCAGCAGTGATTAAAAAGAGAAATCACACTTGTTCAAACAAGGTGTGATGAACAAGTGTAATTTCTCTTGTTAATCTCTGGCAAAAACTTATAACTAATCTTTCTCCCTCATAGTAACTCTAAATGTGATGATTTTTCCTAAAATTTTCTAAAATCATTTTCTATCAAGCTATTGTGTTCTTACTGCTACTATTTTAGTAATCTTTTCATCTAACTTTCTTTAAACAGTTAAAATTTTGAATTTGAAACAAGATTTACTTCCAACAATATTTTGGAATACTAAATGATTTCAGCTGAAAAAGTCATGAATACAAAAGTTGTTGAACTCGTCAAGATCTACAACTTTTATTTTAGTTATTTCTTCATCCTACAAAGTTCTAGTAAACATTGTTCTCAAATTAGATCTACAACTTTTATTTTGGTCATTTCTTCATCCGACAAAGTTCTAGTAAACATTGTTCTCAAATTTGAATTTGAGAACAATTTTTCCTAGAACTTTGTCGAATGAAGAAATGACCAAAATAAAATTTATAGATCTTGATGAGTTCTATAACTTTTGTATTTATGACTTTTCAACTGAAATCATTTAGTGTTTCAAAATCTTGATTGAAGTTGTCAAATGAAAAGATGAGCAAAATAAAAATTGCACATCTTGATGAGTTATACAATTTTTGATGTTTACAACATTTTCATTTAAGGTCATTTAGTGCCATAATATTCTATTCAATGTTTTGAAATTCAAATTTTCAATTTTTAAAATATTTTTTGTAAAGAAGAAAATATAGAACTATATATATCATGAAATTGTATATATATTTATACATATATAAAATAATTAAAAACCTATTATATAAATTCACATTGTGTTCTTTATATGTAAAATATAGATTAATTAATTTAAATAGAATGGAAAATATTTGTAGGGGTGGCTAATTCTGAAACCACCCCTACAAATCGATTTGTAGGGGCTGCCTACTATATATGTTGGAGCGCGCGGAGGCCTCACATTTGGCTAAGTCCTGCGCACTTTCTCTTCACACGAGCACTGTCAAGTTGCCAAATTCCTCCCCGCCGCCGCCTCCCTGACCTCTCTGCCGCGGACGCACTACGTGAAGCCGCCGCCCCGACGCTAAGCGCCCTATCTCCTCACCTCGGGCCGCAGCTCGACATCCCTACCACGGTGCCACCCCATCTCCACGGCGGCTCGGGTTTGAGAGCCCCCGGCCGGCTAGCCCACCGCTGCCCCATCTTCGACCTCGAGCTCCACCCACCTTCTCTGTCCTATGGGCCGCCTCTGGGCCACCACGCAAGTGAGGGTTTGCGAGCCTGGCATTGCCTTGCCTGGCCGGTAGCCCCGCCGCTGCCCCGTCTCCGACCACGACTATGGGAGCCTGTCCCGCTGCTGCCGCCCTGTGTCTTCGACCTAGACCTTCGATGCTACAACCTCCATCCCTCTACTCTCTGCTCCACCCTTGAGGTCCCTCGGCCCGCTACCGCGCCATCCTGCTGGCCGGGCATTGCACCGTGCCGCCGTGCGGGGTTCTTTCTCTGACCTGCTAGAAAGCCACCGCCGCCCCGTCTCCATCCTCGACCTCCGACGCTGAGGCCTCTGTCCCCTGGCTAGGTCTTCTCCAGGTACGCCAATCCCTTCTCCTCTATTACCCTTCCCTTCTCTAGCTATCATGAGAGGTACACATGCTACTTTTGTTCTGCATCTCACTACTAGAAGTTGTGCCATTAAACCTACTATTGTTGTGAAGTTAGTTAGATGAGATGTATATTAGTGCCATACCTATGGAATTGTCCATCTGTAAATTTTTTGAACCTAATTGATTGCTATTTTCTTCACTTACAGTCACAAGGACCTTAGATGATCTATTTTGGTTTCAATGTCCATTGGCACCATGCATTTCTCATGATCACTGTGTTTATATATGCTCACTGTGTTTCGATATGCTCACTGTGTTTAGATATGCTCACCGTGTTTAGATATGCCCACGGTGTCTAGATATGCTCACTATTTATATATATGCTCACTGTGTTTAGATATGCCCACTGTGTTTAGAAATGCTCACTGTGTTTAGATATATGCTCATTGTTTTCATATATGCTCACTATTTTATGTATGCTCACTATTTTTATATATGGTCACTGTGTTTATATATGCTCACTGCTTTTATATATGTTCATTATTTTTATATATGGTTATTGTGTTTATATATGCTCACTGCTTTTATATATGCGCACTATTTTTATATATGGTCACTGTGTTTATATATGCTCACTACTTTCATATATGCTCACTGCTTTCATATATGCTCTCTATGTTTATATATGCCCAATATGTTTAGATATGCTCACTGCTTGTATATATGCTCAATGTGTTTAGACTGTTGATGGACACTAACAACAATTATAAACCGGCAACATAACCTGCATATATACTTAATTTCATCACCAAATTTGCAACAAGTTCCACAAGTTTTGGAGCTCTCACTTGTCTCGCAGGATATTTAATTTTTCACAGAACAAAACTATCTCAAATAATGAATTGGAGTGCACCATTGCGAAGAGCTTGTTAAGCTGATTGAAATGGATATATTATTTGCTATGTCTAGAGCTCAAAATGAAGAGATATAAACTTTTCAAATAAAAGAAAACCTCCACATCATGAGCTGCAGGATTAGTTGGGCCCAATTCAGAATTTGGCCCATAAAGGCCTATGTGCATTTTAATGAGATATGGTGGAAAGTTTACTACCAATGAGGCTAACTAAGAGGGGGAGGGTGCCGGCATCCCCATATAGCTTTAGTAGGGTTACCCCTGTTCTGTTGAATTGTGGAATAAGACAGGACAGCAGATGCTGTTTCGACCTTCCGGCAAGCTTCCACAAGAAAAGAAGAAGAACCGAGGGTGCCTGAACATTCAAGATCCATGAACATTGGAACCCTAACATTTCATAGGTTTTGTAGACATATATATTCTCTAACCATGTGTAGATTTGAGAAAAAGGTCGACGTCACAAGAATTCAAATCACATCTCAAGTGACGAATATAGATGCTGCACTGCTCACAAATTTCATCATGTGAGTCATAATAAGTTTGATCAAGAAAGGTGAGATAGTCTTGCTCATGGACTTTAAACTTGATAAGTAGTTATCTTTTAAATTCTTGCATACCATTGCATGTTTACTTTAAATGATTCATGCATCCACTCTGTTTAGTTTAAATTCTTTCATATCAAATCCATAATATATCTAGTTGCTTGCATACATTCATGCCACTTGAATTCTTTACCTTAAAAGTCACTCACCATGATCATACTTTTTCATCTCCAATTAAATAAATCTCTATAGTACTTTCATGCTACCTTTGTTTGTAATAGTAAGTTTTCGTTTGGAAGTACTGTACATACTTCCATTGGCTTTTTAAATTAAGCATGGTGCTTAGGTTAAAATGTCTTCCTTAATAAAAATTAGACATAGAATCTAGTTTGGTTATTGAACTAAAAATTGCTTGTGTAGACATTGGTTATTTTTATTGGATTAACCCCTGCAGGAAACTCTCAAATCCAATATGGGTACGTAAGTCAAGAGATGAATTCACATTGGAGATGAATCAAGGCATGCGATGAACTCCAATAACTTTGCGCAAAAGTTTGGCCCAGTTCATTCTTCATGAAAGAAAGAACTGTGAGTGTCAAGGTTTATCCACTTATCTCTTGTTCCGAATTATCTTGGCCTTGAACCATGCTAGAATGCAGAAAACACATAAAACTTGCTATAGAACATGATAAACAACATCTATGTTAAGGTAATTCTAAAAACCATCCTTTCATTAGCATAGATGAAAATCATACAAATTATGGATAACAACTCGTATTTCAAACTTATTGTATTTACTTGGGTATGTGTCTACTAACATTTACAAAAAAGTAAATATACTCTATGCATGTCCATGGTTTGGTATTACCCTGCAAACCCAAACCAAACCACCACTTTAGCTACAGAACAAAGAGAAATGAGACGAGTGCCACAAAAATGATCTACAATAGAAGCACTCACTCATAGGAAGTGGACGAACAAATTGGCAGGCTATGAGCAATATCAAAGACAACCTAGCATTGAACCTTCCCAGGACTCAAGCTAGGGTGCTGATGAGAAGCAGGATGCAACCCACCTTTTATTAGCCAAGAATATGCCTATTTCCATCATATTTGAAAAGACCAGCTTGCATGTTGGCAATAAGGACCAAGACAATGAGATGCCATGACATGCATCCTCATATCAACCAACATCATCAACCAATGGTGGACTACCTACGGTGTCTTGTAAGGCCGTGAACGACCATGAACACACAAAAGACACCCCTAAGACATTGGAGATGAAGCTTCCATGTGCGTATCAATGAAGTTCCTTCCTTGATCATCAAGACAGCTGGCGTATCGCTAACAAACAAAGAAGAACAACTCTCCGCCATGCCGCTAGAAGATAAAGACAATCGAGGAGGAACTTGAGTTTGCATCTCCAATGAACCCCAACTCGTCAACCAAGGATCAACAAAAATCAAGAAAGGTTGATGGAAAAAGAGCATGCAATTATTCGTATCCTCATCCCTAGGATTGGAAGGTGCAAAGAAAAGCTAAATGCAAGAAGAGGTCCTGCTTAATGGACCTAAAGCCATGAAGCCCTCACTGATAGGTACATCGGACAAGTTTCCTTCAAGTATGTTTGTCACTTATCATTTCGATAAAACAAAGGAAAACACGAGATAGATTCAACCAAGTATTATGCAACGTAGAATCACATTCACAGGAGAATTCTACCAACCAAACTTGATTATGCATTCTACAAAATTCAAGTGTGGGGGATAGAGTTCTCTAAAAACATCTCATGCCATGTTACTAAATTTTCTTGGTCAGCTCTACCTTTATGATGTGCTCAACCTGCTAAATCTCTAACAAGTAAAAATTAAATAATCATGCTCTTTCGGGTCACCATACATATTCTTGTTCCTACTTGAATAAATCTCTTTAGTCTTTTAAGCTTTCTTGTTCTGTTATAAGTATGCTTTAGAATACTATTCAAACATAATCATTGAATTATAACATACTTGTATAGAATTTGGTTATATATGTGGAGTAACCCTTGCAAGAAAACATTCAAATTTTATTGGGAATGTGTGGAGATCATACGTAGAAACAAATCAGGGTTAGAGGTATTCTTCAAAACTATTTCACACATCTTTGCCTTAGCCTTGTTGAAAGATTGAAGTAGTGGTGAATAATAAAGGCACATTATTTAAAACATGGGATACATATGACCTTTAGCTCTATGACAACAAGAATCATTTGTATATTCCTTCTGGTATGTGTTGTCTACTAGTCCTTTGCAGAGACGAAACAATGAGTAGAGCAAAAGGTCCAAATAGAATGACAAGATCCACAAAAGAAAGAACAAAAAGATGTCATGACAAAAGAATGAGAAAGAAGGAGTGCAACATGGGAGACAAGATGCTCACGAACAGCTCAAACAAAGAAAGCTTCAAGCAGGAAGAGAAGACCATCACAAGTCATCTACCCTTCATCACATGGTGTCATCACGCTCCAATAATGAATGTAACATCTTAAGGTAAGTGGCCGTCATTTTCCTCTTGATCTTAGTATTCACATAAATAAAGAAACAAACATGTTTGAGTTACAACTTTATTTGATTCAACCTGATTAACTCAATATGTCTTGTTCCTTAAGCTTGTTCATAGCACCACTTTCTTGATCTCATAGTCTTAACGAACTGAGCTAAAATTTTACATATCTTATCTTTGGAAGATGATAATCATGTAAAGTTTGATACATTATGTAAAGATGGACAATTCTTCCTTAGGTTAAGCAACTCTACTCTTTTTGTCATCCTTCAAATTTTATCATACATGTTATAAGAATAAATAATGCACATAACATTAACTCTATCATGATTCCATGTGCCTAAGGCTAAAGAAAAGTAAATACAGTTTTGGTTCTGTCGGTGTTTTCCACCAACAGAGCCCATGCACTTGATTTCTACCTTGTCTTTATGAGCAGAACACACTTCAAGCTATTGTGAGGGAATCAATCCCCCAAAATCTACAAGTAAAAGTTCTAAACCGGTAATAATGATGCACATAAGATGTCGCTAGTTTCTATTACTGATAGTTGACTTGAAAATGCTAAACAATGAGGAGGAACAAGTCAAAAAAAGGATGAACATATCAAACCTAAATTAAACTCAAAACCAAGATGGGTTTGGCAAAAAAAAGTGGCACCACTATTGGAAGTGCCACTATTGGAGGCGCCACCTCAAGAATCCTCATCCTCAAGATTGAACCGAAGTACTTGATCAATGAACTTCCACAAACTACCAAGGGCAAGATTATGAAGCAACCTCATGTGGGCATTAGGGAGGATGCATGTCTTTCTCTGGCCAAAGGTAGGCATGGGACATGAGATGGCTAGCCTCCAGCAACTACAATAATAACAAAATAATAATTGGGAGGCTCTGTTCCAGCAACTCCACATTCGACCACCTCGTTGAGCAATCATGACAACAACCAACTTGGAGGAGAAGGCATACCCCGTGTATCCAGATAAGAATTTCTTTTCCTTTTATTATTCTTAGTTTGTTTAAAAAAAGGTGAATAACTAAAAATGAAATAAAAAGTTATCTGTATAGAAATATATATAGTTATAACATGTGAACTAAAAATAAAAATAAAATGAAAAGAGTGTGTCTAGCTTTAATTTCTTTTGAGAGCTAAATAAATAAAAAGGGACTCTGATGATAATCTCTTAAAAATGGAAAAGATGAATAGTTGCTCTTTTGTAATTCCTTTCAAGTATCTAGTTTTCAGCTTTAATTCTCCCGAGTTTTGGATACGATTGTTTGATATAAGAATTTAAGGCTTCTTTGCCGAGAGCCGTTTATCGGGCATTCGGCAAAGCCTTTGCCGAGTGCCCGACGCTCGGCAAAGCATGAAATAAAAAATACGGAAAAAACCTAAAAAAAATTTAATCAGGGAGGGGCCCACTGGCCAGAGCCCGCCCGTCTCCGTCGAAGTCGCAAATCACGGCATTTTTCGCGCAAAATTTGCGGCTACGTGGTCGGCGGGATTCGAACTCGTGACCTCTCACTCACGCGATACCTCCTCTGCCACCTGCACTACACACTCACGTGAGTCTATATGTCGTTTCGGTTACTCAAATATTATACTAAACCAAGTGAAAATTGATTGTTTAAGGCCCTAAACGAATTCAAATCAAAAGGTTGTCAACTACAAAGTTTCATAACTTTTCGAGCTCTACATTTTTCATATAGAAAGTTTTCCACCTGAGGTCTTTTGAAAAAATTCAAATTTTAAAATTTGGAATTTCAAACGTAGTTTTGCATGACAAGATTAATTCAAATGAAAAACTGGTCAACTACAATATTTCATAACTTTTCAAGATCTACAAACTTCATTTAGGAAGTTTTTCCATCCGAGGTCTTTTGAAAAATTCAAATTTTAAAATTTTGAATTTCAAATGTAGTTTTGCATGACAAGATGAATTAAAATTAAAAAGTGGTCAACTACAATGTTTCATAACATTTCGAGATCTACAAACTTCATTTAGGAACTTTTTCCATCCGAGGTCTTTTAAAAAATTCGAATTTTAAAATTTTAAAATTTTGAATTTCAAATGTAGTTTTACATGACAAGATGAATTCAAATTAAAAAGTGGTCAACTATAATGTTTCATAACCTTTCGAGATCTACAAACTTCATTTAGGAAGTTTTTCTATCCGAAATTGTAGTCCTAATATTGTTCACAAATCTTATATATCTCTCTTGTAGTTTCATGAAACTACATGAGAGACATATAGATTTTGTGAACAACGTAATTATTACTTTGTCGAATGAAGAAATGACCAATATAAAGTTTGTAGATCATGAGAAGTTATAAAACTTTGTAGTTTGAAAATTTTTTTATTTGAATTCGCTTAGGGCACCAAAACATGGTTTGAAAAATTGCTTTACCGAGTGTTTTACTTTGACACTCGGCAAAGAAGTCTTTGCCGAGTGTTTTTTTGGCACTCAGCAAAGACCGAGTGTTTTTTATTTGACACTTGATAAAGCCATCTTTGCCGAGTGCAGAGGCTTTAACGAGTGTTTTTTTATTTGGCTCTCGGCAAAGCCTTTTTTGCTGAGCGATCGAAAAAAACGGTTGGCAAAGCCTCCGACGCTCAGCAAAGAAGCGGATTCCGGTAGCGAGACACAAGTGTTTTAAAATATAAACAGTGGAGAGCGGGCTCAATTGTCAGATATAGTAAACAATAAAGAACAGCAACGGACCGAGCGGCCGGCTGAATTAAACTGTTGCTATAAAACAATGACGTGATCAAACGGACAGAAATTGGCCTGACGGGAGGACATGAAACAACCGAATGTCCATCAGCTTTTCCGTAAAATTAATATAATTAATGATTAGTCGTATGAATAAAGTTCAGATACATTCACCTAGCACTACATTTTTTTATGGATATGGATAACTAGGATGGGTTGGCGCGCTCTGCCGTGCCCGATCTTTTTAAGGTGAACAGAGTAAAAAAGCGATGGACAGTATGCGAGAGAGTAATGAACAGTGACCGAAAAGGACGGATGAATAGTGTCATTGGCAGCGTTACAGTGAGCTACAGCAGCCGGCGCGTGGGCACGGTCGCCCCAACAGTGTCATCGCTGCCCTCATCAACATCTCACCAGGCGATGAAAGCTTGGGCACTGGACGGTTCTAATCAAGGCCATGTTTAGATTTTAAAGTTTACTACTAAATTCTACTGTGTAAAAAGAAGATTCCTATCATATCAAAGTGTTGGCACATGTATGGAGTACTAAATGTAGATGAAATCAAAAACTAATTGTATAGTTTTGTTGTACTTTGCGAGACGAACGTTTTGAGTCTAATTAGACAAAATTTGGATATTTTTTACCAAATACAAACGAAATGCTACGGTACACTATAGTGGCAAAATGCCAACTTTGGATGTGCAAAGTTGAGCATCTAAACAAGGCCCAAATGACGTAGTCCGTACTCTTAGGTCTGCTCCTCAGCCTTATTCTCTTCTCTTTCAAATTCTAAGTTTTTTACTCTCTCTTCGTCACATTAATTTTTCAATGCATGGAACATTAAATGTTGATAAAAAATAACTAATTACACAATTTGGTAGTAAATCACGAGACGAATCTTTTAAGCCTAATTAGTCCATGATTAGATACTAATTATCAAATACAAACAAAAGTGCTCCAGTAGCTAAAGTTGAAAAAATTTGCAATCTAAACAAGGCCCTCGTTCCTTTCTCCATCCTATACTCACTGTCAGTATTGGTGGGCCTCCTCATCGTTTGCAGTTTTTTTTGTCTCAATCTTTAAGTATAAGGTATACTCCCTCCGTCCCATTGAAAGTGTCGTTGGAAAACCGTGTCCCCCTCACAAACACGTTTCCCGGGCGACACTTTCAATGGGACGGAGGGAGTAGTATTTAAACTTGCATACAACACACTACACACGCACCCGCCGACTCACAGCTCTAGCAAACAAGCTAAATCTATAACCTATATTTAAACCTAAGAGCACACAGCTAAGAGATCTGATATTCTTGCATGACAAGCACGTCACCTCTAGGTGCTGTAAAACATCCGTGTGCAAAACAAAGAAAACCTAAAATAAATTTAGAAAAAACCCTGCGAGACACGCAAAGTTTTTCCTATCAGAAATAGAACCTGCGAACGGTCCCGTCCTCACCTGAAGCAGACCAAAGCTATCACTTCGGTCCTCTGCTAGTCTGGTAGTTCCTAAAACTTTTTGCGAAATGCTACTGTAGCGCTTTTCGTTGTTATTTAGTAAATAGTGTCCAATCATGACCTAATTAGGCTTAAAAGATTCGTCTCGTACATTTCGTCTAAACTATGTGATTAGTTTTATTTTTATCTATATTTAATACTCCATATATATGCCCAAAAATTTAATATGACGAGAAATCTACTATTTTTTCGAAATATTTTGGATCTTAGGCAAGAAACTCTCGAGCGATCCGTTGTCAAAGACTCTCGTGCCCGCGAGCGTCACGCGGGTCCGTACGTCCGCGTCACGCTCCCTGTTTGCTCCATAGTCAGAAGCATATTGGCTGTGTTTAGATCATCGAAAAGTGCACTATGCAAAATAAGATTCCCCGTCACATCAAACTTGCGATACATATATGGAGTACTAAATGTGGATAAAATCAAAAACTAATTGCACAGTTTGGTTGTACTTTGCGAAACGAACGTTTTGAGCCTAATTAGTCAATATTTGGACAATTTTTACCAAATACAAACAAAATGCTACAGTATATTTTGGCACTCCAAAATTCGGATCTAAACACAGCCATTATTGGTTAACAGACCTGCTACAGCTATGCTCGGTGTACGGTCCCCTGACACACACGCGACCTGTTTGCGCGGCACCTCCGATCGATCCCTTGCGTGCATCTCGCGCCTCCTCTTCGGCCTTGCTATCCAGCACCAGGGCTTGATTCCAGAATTCACCTCCAAATTTCACTACGAAAAAAAATTTCTCATCACATCAAAATAACGGTATATATATGGAGTACTAAATGTAGATGAAATAAAAAACTAATTACACAATTTTGTTGTACTTTGCAAGACGAACATTTTAAGCCTAATTAATCAATGTTTAGACAATTTTTACCAAATAAAAACAAAATTACTATAGTACTCAATAGTAATTCGGCAGTTCCTGATTTGAGAATCTAAACACGCCCAGAGCATGGATGGTGGTTGGGTCAGCCAGAAAGCGACGCGCGCGCTGTGCGAGGGCGACAACTGGATCAGAGGGTGTTGGCTTTTCTACCACGGCCTTGTTTAGATCCTAAATTTTCTTCCAAATTTCACTATAAAAAAGAAGATTTCCCATCACATTAAAATGCCGGCACATGCATGGAGTACTAAATATAGATAAAATTAAAAACTAATTGCATAGTTTTGTTGTACTTTGCGAGACGAACATTTTGAGCCTAATTAGTCAAAGTTTGGACAATTTTTATCAAATACAAACGAAATGCTACAGTGTGATACAGTGTTCAACAGTAATTCAGCCGCCACCAATTCCGCTGAACTAAACACGGCCCACGTCGCAGTTCGCCAGCAACCTTTGGCTGCGTTTAGATGCAAAATTTTTTGCAAAACGGTACTGTAATTTTTTCGTTGTTATTTGGCAAATATTGTCTAATCATGGTCTAATTAGGCTTAAAAGATTTGTCTCGTCCATTTCGTTTAAACTGTGTAATTAGTTTTATTTTTTATCCATATTTAATGCTTCATCCATGTGTCAAAGATTCAATATGACGGAGAATCTGAAAAATTTTGTAAAAAATTCTGGGAACTAAACCGGGCCAATTATCACCTTGCACACTTTTTTCCAGCAAAAAGTACATGCACGAATTTTTTTTGGCCCTTAAAAAACTTGTATTTTTTAGTAACAACCCACCTGCAGCTAGTTTTTTCGGAAGTAGCGCGTTTTGTCACGCCAATACTCATGGCGTGACTCACCAACAACCATGGAATTCCATGCACGTATGTGGAGTTGAGTGGACTGAAGTCACGCCAGACGAATTTGTGTGATTGAGTCACGCCATTGGCATGATGTGGTCACGCCAAGTCGACTTGCCCGTATAAAATCTCGAGCAACTGACTCGGGTGTACCATATCATCAATTTCGAGATTTGTCAGTCCAACTTAGTATTTCAGAGGTGTTTATAGGAATAAGGTGTATGTGCCTGCATTTATAAGGATGAGTGTGCACTCGTGTATATGAGGGTACACTTCTATCTGGGTCTCGCAAAAAAAATCGCCAAGATATGCACAAACTCATGTTATAGGATATGGTAACATTTATAAAATATAATATTTTTAAAGAAAATCATGGAACCACCAAAAATTACGAATTATATCTAAAATTTTGTTAAAAGTTTAAACTTTACTCGCACCCCCCTATATTTGGCTCTGGCTTCACCACCGGCTCGGTTGGTCCTCTGCTAGTCTCGTAGACGAAGGAAGCTCCCGAGCGATCCGTTGTCAAAGGCATTGACTGCCCGCGAGCGTCACGTGGGTCCGTACGTCCGCGTCACGCTCCCTGTTTGTTCCGTAGACTTGCCAGAAGAAGATCGATGCATGCTTTCCAGTTTAGGCTTGTTTAGTTCCAAAATATTTTTCGTCGCATCGAATCTTTAAATACATGCGTAGAGCATTAAATATAGATAAAAAATAAAACTAATTACACAGTTTAGACGAAATGGACGAAACGAATCTTTTAAGCCTAATTAAGCCATAATTGGCCACTAATTACCAAATAACAAAAAAAAAATGCTACAGTTGCATTTCGCAAAATATTTCAGGAACTAAACAAACCCTTACTTTATATAGAAAAGCAGCTTATTGGTTAACACACCTGCTACAGCTATGCTCGGTGTACGGTCCCCTTCACACAAACGCGACCTGTTTGCGCGGCACCTCCGATCCTTGCGTGCGTCTCGTGCCTCCACTTCGGCCTTGCTATCCAGCACCAGAGCATGGAAGGTGGTTGGGTCAGCCAGCCAGCGACGCGCGCGCTGTCCGAGGGCGACAAGTGGATCGGAGGGTGTTGGCTTTTCTACCACGTCACAGTTCGCCAGCAACCTTTGTCAATTATCACCTTGCACACTTTTTCCCAGCAAGAAGTACTGCATGAATCTTTTTAGCCCTTAAAAACTAGTATTTTTTTAGTAACAACCCGCCAGCAGCTACTCCCTCCGTCCCAGATTAAATGTCGTTCTAGCGTTTGAACTTTGTCCCCGAAAGAATGTCGTTCTAGCATATAATGGGTCCCGCAGCCTACCCCTGGCACTCCCTCGGTCAGCTCGCCTCCACCCCCATCCCTTTCCTCTCATCTTCTCCATCGCCGGGCCCGTTCCCATCTCCACCGCCAGTGCCCCTCCAGCTCTTCTTCTCCACCGGCGATGACGACCGCGGTCCCGAGCCGGAGAGGCTGTTGCACCGGTGCGGAGGAGCGCTCTCCTGAGCGTCCAGGCGCGGGGTCAGCGGGACGACAAAGACTCCGGCTAGACGGGCACGGCCCCCGGCGCCGACGAAGAGGCCGGCGGGACGGGCACGGCCCACGCGCCGATGAGGAAGCTGGCGAGATGGGCGCGGCCCGTGCGCCGACGAAGAGACCTGCGTTCTCCATCGTCTTCTCCGCCCAGATCCAGCGCACTCCCTCCTCTTCTCCTCCACCGACGCGGACGGCCCGAAGGCGGAGACGGCCGGCGTGGCCGGTGCGGCCCAGATCCGGCGCACTCCCTCCTCTTCTCCACCGACGCGGACGGCCTGAAGGCGGAGACGGCCAGCGTGGCTGGCGCGGATCTTCCTCCTCTACCGATGCCCTCTTCTTCTCCGACGAGATATGCCGCCCTCCCTCCTCTTCTCCTACACGGCGGCCGCCCTCCCCTCCGTCCCCAAACCAGCCAGCGGAGGCCGCGCGAGGTCAACAGGCGGGCATGGTCTTGTTCGCGGCCGGGATTTGGATCGAGAACGGGGAGGAGCGCCGGAGTGTGGTGCGGGTCTGCGGGACGGAGTAGTAGGGGAAGATAGGGGCAGCAGAGTCTTTATCGCTTGTACTTGGTATGTGTGCCCGATCCTCAAACGACCTTATTTCTGGGACAGAGGGAGTAGGTTCTAGTTTTTCGGGAAGTACCACATTTTGTCACGCCAACGCTCATGGCGCGACTCACCGACAACCATGGAATTCCATGCACATACGTGGAGCTGATGTGGACTGAAGTCATGCCGGACGAATTTGCGTGACTGAGTCACGCCATATATTTTGGCACGACGCACTACTACAAAAAAAAGATTTACCGCGACCTTTTCAAAAGCCCTCCGAGGCGGGCAGGAATTTGAACCGCCTCTGTTAATATCTAGCATTAACTGAGGCGGTCGCTTTTTATTAACCAAGACGGTTACAAGCAACCGCCTCGCAAAATCGATTTATGGGATAAGGCCCGTCTCAGTTAATACTCCCGAGGCCCAGAAAAAAGCCCAAATCCAATAGGCTATCGGGTTTATTATATATATATATATATATATATATATATATATATATATATATATATATATATATATATATATATATATATATATATATATTGTTGATGCAAAAGTGAATCTGCAAACACAAAGGGCTAATACCCGAAATCGATATCCAAAGCGTGCCAGTCGATTTGACCTGTTAATCGACAAGGATGAAGATACGAGCACTTTGGTCCTGACAACAGCGATACGCCCGGAAGCCACGGCCAAGAGGTACTCACGCGGAACTCGAGGATCAACGAAGGTTGCACTTAGAGCAATGCAACTCGCCGAATCGATGAGAACTCGTAAAAAGAAAAAATATGCAAATTGACGAAGTCGCCGAAAAGTAGATGTAAATAAGAGTAAAAGCTGTTTTTTTGATGTATTGATTGATCCTCTATTACATTGCCCTTCACTCTATATTTATACCCTGATTTATAGAAACATGACCAAATACGACTAGGACACTAAATCCAAATCTAAGGAAAAAAACATGACTTTGACACAATTCAGACTCTACTAATCGTAAACAAGGAAATTAACTCCTATTTTATTCCATAGTCCGCCTTAATCACGATGGTATTCTTATCGACCTCCTTTTCAACGGCACAGCCCCTGTTCCATCGGCAGCAGCCTTCGATCTCCTTCCATCGGTACATTCCCTGTTTCATCGGCTGCAGTCTTCATACCTTCCTTCATCGGTACATCCCCTTATCTCATCGGCAACAGTCTCCAAACCCTCTTTCATCGGCATCGGCAATAACACCCTTAACCTCATCGGCAACATTTCAAATTAAATTCATACACTGTCACCACTCAAAAACAAACTTATTCTCCTTGGCTATCAATTTACACGGTAATCTTTTCTTTGCTGATTAGCCCTTCCTGATCATCTTGACACGTGCTAAAAACGATGTCAACACATGCCCCCCAATTTCGGAGTATAAGATACTGATGCTCCGAAATTTACTCCAACTGATGCTTGCTATCACCTATTTCTTTAACCCATTCTCCAAGCATAACATGATTTGTTACCAGATTCAGTCAAATCTAGATCCAATCCATGTATGTCAATAAATATCGCATATTTTCCAACCTTCTTTGCCTTAACTACGGTTGAGATACCAAAATAACAATCCATCAACAAGATCTTACCACAACGCATCATTTTTAGAACTAAAAAATCCTGTATCGAGATATCCTTCAAGTCATGATTACTTGCCGTCAAATCTTCTGCACCATCCCTTGATTGTCGTGCGAACAGTTACCATATCCAACTGAACCACCTCGATCCATCCGCATACGGCATAGAGATAAGTCAAGAATACCCCTACTCCAAATAACCTATAAATAGATTTCTCCGGGCTGTTCATCTTCTACCTTCAAACTCCATCCTTTGGCATTCTCACTCCGGCGGCAACCCTAACCAACGACCGCACGTCTTCAACTCATCAGAGTCATCATCATCTTCAAGTTCCCAGCTCGTGCCCTCATCCGCCTGAAGCAATGGCTGTTAACTTCGACGTCCCTGCGGTTTGTTCTTCCTCTCATTACTTTTACTTTAATCCTTTCGGTTCCCTGCGAGTTCTTACAGTCGACATCTTTCTTTCTCTTTCATTTTCTTGGTCCTCCAAACCTAGGAACTTTGCAACACACTGGTGATTCCAACCCATCAACCTCCCCTCCATTGCTTAGGTCCGATGGGCGACCCAGATCCAACTGACTTGATTATTGCAGAGGCAAATCGTATTCCCTTCAAATCTCAGAATTTCTCTTTGAATCTGTGGAAAGACACGTTCCGTTCTTGGCCCAAACCCACCAAAGGGTGGAAAAACTGGTTTCTGAGGGTCAACAGATCAATGCAAGTGTTCTGGGCAGAACGGAAGATAGATCAGTGTATCAGGCTGTCCATTGCCAATATGCAAAAGAATGAATCCATGATGATAGCTGCTGCTCAGTTTTGGTCTGACACCACCAACACCTTCATGTTCGGTCATGGCCCATGTGCCCCTACTATTGCCGATGTATACATGCTTACGGGCTTGGACATCTCAACTGTCGATGAAGGCCATATTTTTGGCAGAAAAGCTGAATACAGAGTAACTACACGCAACATCGGCGGCTGGACGGGATATATCCAGGAGTACCAAAAGACTGGCACCGTCAATCAAAGGGAACATGCCACATTCCTGAACATGTGGCTGGAAAAGTTTATTTTCTGCGGCCGATCGGTAGGACCAACTAACGCTTTTCTCCTAGCAGCAGAACTCTTAGCCAACGGTGTCATATTCCCACTTGGCCGATATCTCCTGAGCTCAACCTACCACCTTCTCCACCAAGTATCTCAGAAGCTTATACTTGGCGAACCCATCGGCAATCTGGGAGGCCCATGGTGGTTTGTTAATATGTGATTAAACGCTCACATGCACAAGCGTTTACAGTGGGATCTCTTTGCTCAGGAATTCCCACGAGAGATTCCCGAAGAGTACGTCCTTAGGGATGATGAATCGGCAACACGCCCCCCTCTCAACTTTGGTGAAGCAATCATCGTCCTTCCCGGAACAGAAGCTAATGAGGACCAAATCGGCAGATTTTTTCAAACTTTCTACCATGGCCTCCCTCGTGACCTCAGGGCTTGGGTGCCTTATATTGATGAGGATAACAAGTTCCCTCTCCTCTTCAATTTCGCCGATAGTGATCTGAACCAAGACAATGATCTCATGATGGCCATTATCACCCCCAGAGCAATCCCAGTCAACACATTTGGCAGCGGGAAAGCCTCCCATATTACTTATGAATTCTACAATCCATCGGCAGTATCTCGCCAACTGGCCTTTGGGCAACTGCCCATCAAACTATGTTATGCCGATGTGATTAAGCCAAGAGAAATCATTACTGCTGGAACTGAATGGAGCAGGATAGTAAGACTTGCTCCCGATGCCGATATTTCAAATGTCGATCTCTCCGCCTGGTCACCAGCTTCCTTCATAACAGAGTCATATAAGCAATGGTGGCAGGAGTGGAAAGAACAGCTGTTTTCAACGTCTGTTCACACATATCGGCACTTGACAATGCAGTAAGTTCCTTTTAACTTTTGTCCTTTTCCTTCCTTTTATTATGTATATCGGTAGCTAACCTTCCTTGAAACAGGCTGATGATCCAGTTCCACCAATAAGCAAAAGCGGAAAACCCTTTAACCTCCATCCAGCCTCTCCAGTCTCAGCAATCGGCTACAACGCCCCCACCCTAGAAGCCTTGACCTTCCAAAGGGCTCGCACCAAAACCATCACTTCCAGACCAAGACTGGGAACATCCAGGGCTTCTCCAAAAGCTGCTGCTTCAAGCCTGATCAAGGCTTTTAAGGTAATAATCTTGCTTACTCTGTTTTCTGCCGATACACTTCATATTAACACACAATTATCAGGGTGTACAAGCTGCAGCTGGATCATCATCGGCAACTTTACCAAGCACTGCAACTTCTACCCCTCCTTCAGAGGTATTCTCTTGTTTTTTTTACATTTTTCTCTATTAAATATCCAATCTTATACCCGTTTTTGCAGCAACAAACGGACACATCGGTAAGCACACCAAGCATGCAGGCTCCTCAACCAACAGATGTTGATGCCCCCCAGCCAGTTGTTGTTGAAGCACAAACAAAGCGTAAAGCTTTGACCGATGCTGAGGCTCAACAGAAACGACAGAAATCTTCACCAGCCCCTGCGTCTGATCCAACACCCGTCAGTCAGCCCTCTGAACAAACTGCTCCTGCCCAAGATACATCATCGGCAATTATACTTCAAGGGCCGACTACCGATGCAATCGTAGAAGACATTCCATCGGCATCTTCTGCCGATCCTTCGTATGACCCTTTACAAGCCGCTCCCTCAAGCCAAGCTCAAGAAATCGCCCTGAAGCAGGTAAACCAATCAATTACTTGGTTTATTATATCCCCAAATATCATAAACAGGATTTCTAATTCTCTTTATTTCATAGGAACAAGACTCTCCCGATAGCTTATTCTCTTTTGCTATCGATGTTTCTGATGACGATGGAGAAGAAGCGAGTTCCTCCCTGGCGTTGGAAACAATATCGTCAGACACCCTTGGCAAGCTAGAAACCCTCCTAAATCTGCTGCAGCAAGACACTGCCCAATTGGTGATCGACTCGGATCCTGCGAGGTCTATCTTCAAAACGATCCGCGGCCAAGTCCCTGCCAATGTTGAAGAAATCATCTTTCCAGCAGTCCATCTGGAGAGCAGACAACTTCAATATCAAAGGGCCGTTCATCGCATTGCTGACAGAACAGCTCAGTCTCAACTTAAAGAAGAAATGCTACAGCTGAAGCAGACTGCCGACGAGAAGCGCAAGAATATCAACAATTTGCAAGCCTCCAGTGCCGATATTAGACAGAAAATCTTAGATCTTTCGGCAAAGAAAGCAGCCCTGCTAGCTGAACTGGAAAAGGTTGAGACAGCTCTGACTCAAGCTAAACAAGAAGAAGACCAGCTTCCCGACGCCATCAAGGCCCTTCAACAGGAACGAGATGCTCAAGCTCGCAAGGCCTTGGCCTTGAAAAAGAAAATCAAGCCTGTGGAAGGAAGTACCGATGAAGACGCCAAAGAATTAAAAGAAGCCGATGAAATTCGCCTGCGTGCGATATCGGCCATCCAGGCTTTGTTAAATTAGCGCATCGGCATAATTGATACTTTGTTTTAACTCCAGCCGATAGGATTGTTATCGGCAACTATACTCTTATGCATCTATCCAAATACTAGGGTAATATTTCTTTAAATATTTTCCATTTAACGCTCTGGGAAATACAACTCCTTCGAGAGTTTCAAGAATATACGCATTACCAGGAACAGACTGATTTATCCGATATGGACCTTCCCAATTAGGAGACCATTTGCCAAACTTAGAACTTTTAGTCCCAATCGGTAAAATCAATTTTCAGACCAATTCACCATCGATAAATTCCTTTACCTTCACTTTCTTGTCATACCATCTAGCTACCCTTTTCTTATTCTCCTCGATGCTAACCAAAGCTTTTAACCGATGACCTGCTACATCTTCTAATTCATCTTTCATAAGAATATCATAATCATCGGCTGTCAGTTCATCCTGAAAGCGCATTCGCCTAGAGCCAATCTTAATCTCCCAAGGTAATACCGCATCGTGTCCATACACCAATTGATAAGGTGATACCTTGGTTGCACCATGACATGCCATCCGATATGACCACAAAGCTTCATTTAATATTGTATGCCACTTTTTAGGATATTCTTTGATCTTGCGCTTAATAAGTTTGATGATTCCCTTATTAGATGCTTCAGCCTGGCCATTAGCTTAGGCATAATATGGTGAAGAATTCAAAACTTTAATTCCCATACTTATAGCAAACTCATCAAATTCACCTGATGTAAACATAGTGCCCTGATCGGTAGTGATGGTTTGAGGGATGCCAAATCGGTAAACAATATGCTCCTTCACAAAATCAACCATGTTAGCCGATGTCACCTTTTTCAAAGGAATTGCTTCAACCCACTTTGTGAAATAATCGGTAGCAACCAGAATAAACTTATGCCCTTTACTCGATGGTGGATAAATCTGACCGATGAGATCAATAGCCCAACCCCTAAACGGCCAGGGTTTAATTATGGGGTTCATAGCCGATGCGGGTGCTCTTTGAATATTACCGAATTTTTGACATTCCTGACATCCTTTAAAATATTTAAAACAATCCTCAAGAATAGCCGGCCAATAATATCCATTTCTTCTGATCATCCATTTCATCTTGAATGCTGACTGATGAGCCCCACACTTCATGAATTTCACTCATCAGGCTTTTTGATTCCTCTATGCTAACACACCTGAGTAAAACTCCATCTATGGTACGGTAATACAATTCATCATCAAGGAGTACATACTTTGTCGCTTGGAACCTTATGCGTCTTTCAACCTTTTTAGATGGATTCTTTAAATAATCAATGATTTCCTTTCTCCAGTCATCGGCATCAGCCACCGATGTCAATGCTTCTTGAACAGGTTGATATCCTGAAGCATGCTGAGCCAATCGGTTAGCCTCTTCATTATGCATCCGGGAAATATACTCCAGATGAAAACTCCTAAAACCTTTTAACAATTCCAAACACTTTTCATGATATGAAATTAGAATTTCACTTCGGCATTCATAAACCCCAATCAGCTGATTTATAACTAGCATAGAATCACCAAAAACTTCAACAGCATCAGCCTGTACTTCTTTAAGCAATTCTAACCCTTTTATCAGGGCTTGGTACTCAGCTTGATTGTTTGTCGATGTGGCGACGATCGGCAATGAGAATTCATACTTCTTCCCCTGAGGGGAAATCAACACGATGCCAATGCCTGCCCCTTCACCACAAGTAGACCCATCAAAGAAAAGTGTCCATGGAGCAACTTCTAGAGAATCCACCGTGTTGCAATGTTGAGTAACAAAATCGGCCATAACATGTCCTTTAACTGCCTTAGCCGATTCATAACGTAGGTCAAATTCTGATAACGCTAAAATCCATTTACCAATCCTACCATTTAATATTGGCATAGATAGCATATATTTGACCACATCATCTTTGCATACGACAGTACATTCAGCCGATAGTAAATAATGCCTCAACTTACTACAGGAGAAATATAAACATAAGCATAATTTCTCAATGGCCGAATACCTGGTTTCAGCATCTATTAACCATCTGCTCAAATAATAGATAACACACTCCTTCCCTTCAAATTCTTGAATAAGAGCTGAACAGATAACAGTATCTTCAGTTGATAAATACAATCTGAAAGGTTTTCCATGCTGGGGTGGAACTAACACTGGAGGATTTGTTAAATAACTCTTAATCTGATCTAAAGCCAATTGCTGTTCATCCCCCCATTTAAACTCCTGATCGGCTTTCAATTTCAATAATGGATTGAAAGCCTTGATCTTGCCTGATAGATTAGATATAAACCTTCTGATGAAATTAATCTTACCGATCAGGGATTGTAATTCAGTTTTATCGGCAGGAGCAACAACCTTGTTGATTGCCTCGATAGATTTTCTACTAATTTCAATGCCCCGCTGATGTACCATAAAACCCAAGAATTGTCCTGCCGATACACCAAATGCACATTTATTGGGATTCATCTTTAATCCATGTTTTCTTGTGCACTCCAGTATCTTCCGTAGATCGGTTAGATGCTTTGTGATGTCTCCAGACTTAATCACTATGTCATCAATGTAGATTTCTACCAATGTGCCGATATATTCATGGAAAATAAAGTTCATAGCTCTTTGATAAGTAGCACCATCATTTTTCAAACCAAATGTCATAACTATCCACTCAAATAATCTCACATGACCTGGACACCTAAAAGCAGTCTTGGAGATATCTTCTTCAGCCATGAATATTTGGTTATAACCCGCATTTCCATCCATGAAACTAATAATCTGATGCCCTGCTGCAGCATCAATCAACAAATCAGCAATCGGCATTGGATAACCATCCATCGGTGTGGCCTTATTAAGATTCCTGAAATCAATACAAACACGGAGTTTTCCATTTTTCTTATATACAGGAACCACATTAGAAATCCACTCTGCATATCGACACTGTCGAATAAACTTTGCCTCAATTAACTTGGTTATTTCGGCCTTAATATCAGGGAGTATATTAGGATTGCATCGGCGAGCCGGCTGCTGATGTGGCCGAAATCCAGATTTAATAGGCAACCGATGTTCAACTATAGATCGGTCTAATCCAGGCATTTCAGTATAATCCCAAGCAAAACAATCTTTATATTCCTTTAACAAATCAACTAGTTGCTGTTTACACTTGGAATTTAACTTAGAGCTAATAAAAGTGGGCCTTGGCCTATCGCCTTCACCAATATCTACTTCTATTAAATCATCTGCCGATGTAAATCCTTGACCTAATTTTCCATCATCAGCAAATCTATCCATTAAGACTCTTCTTCAGAACCGACTGCTTGGATCGGTAGAATTTCATAATCGGCAATCTTGAGGAACTCCTTTTCCCAGGCTTCTCCCGATATGCACTTGGTTCGCTCATAAGTATCTGATTCTGCCGATGCAATGATATAAGAAGAGTCACCAGGAACAACTTCAATCTTATCTCCAATCCATTGTACCAGACATTGATGCATTGTAGAAGGAACACAACAATTAGCATGAATCCAATCCCTTCCCAAAAGTAGATTGTATGCACCCTTGCCATTAATAACAAAGAAAGTTGTCGGTAAAGTTTTACTGCCGATGGTCAACTCAACACATACTGCCCCTTTAGCTGGTGATACATTGCCTTCAAAATCCTTTAGCATCATATCGGTCTTAGTTAAGTCTTGATCTCCCTTACCAAGCTTCCGATACATCACATAAGGCATAATATTAATTGCAGCTCCTCCATCAATAAGTATCTTAGATACAGGCTGCCCATCAACTCTGCCTTTTACAAATAAAGCCTTGAGGTGTTGTCTCTCATCATCGGCAGGCTTCTCAAAAACGGCCATCATTGGATCTAGCGTTAATTGAGCTATTTGGTCAGAGAAAACAGTCTCTTCTTCGCTATCAGACAGGGCCAAAAATTCCATCGGCAACATAAACACCATATTGACATCTGCCGATGGACCTTTATTCTTGTGCCTTATCTGCCACTGCTGGTTACCAGATCTCTCATTGGAGGGACTTTCTTCTTGATATAAATCTTTTTGACGCTCTCGCTGCATTTTTCTCTTCTGTGTCTTTGTCAAACCCTCTGGACACCATTGAGGAAGCTTAGTTTTCCAAACTGGCTGATAAGTCCTAGTTGTCTCCACACGACGTATATTAGGATCCCTGTAAAATATTTCTTCATCAGGAACTCTTGCATTTGCCATCTCTTCAAGTTCCTCTTGGTTTCTTGGAAAATATGCAACGCGTTTACCAAGCCTTTCATGCACACTGAGCCTGCCCCCCAGCCGATCATGTACTGATGCTCTCCCTCTGATCGGCTCATTAATGAGCAAACCTTGATTACCAGATTGAAACCTTCTTGCAGGATGATTAACTCCATAATAGCCATTGCACTCTGGACAATTCTCAACAGTAGGTAACTTAATACCTTCTTCCCAACAATGAATAAAAAACGGACAATTCCAATGATCCTTATGCCGATTCCACTCTTCTTGACGCCTTTCCTCTTGTTGTCGTCGATACCGGTCCCTTCGCTGACGCCAACCTTCCTGTTGTCTTCGATGAGTAATCACGATGCCAGATCGAGGAGGCCTCCCAGAACCGCCACTTTCCGTCAATAGCCCCTTGCCTTTTGCATCATCGGTAGTTATCCGATGTTGGGGATCTACTGATGCATTCTTTTCAGCAGCTACCGATGTCAACACCTTAATTTTCCCTTCAGCATCCAACATATTTGCTGGAAAAGGATGTTGATCAATTTTCATTGGCTTTTGAATCTTGGAATTGCCAAATTTTATCCTGCCAGACTCAATAGCTAACTGCAATTGCTGTCTAAACACCTTGCACTCATTGGTACTGTGTGAAGTTGCATTGTGCCACTTGCAATACATCATATGCTTCAACTCTTCTGCTGATGGGATCACATGATTGGGTGACAATTTAATCTGGCCCTCCTGAAGCAAAAGATCGAATATTTTATCGGCTTTGGTGACATCAAAAGTAAACTTCTCTGGCTCTTTGTGACCAAAGGGACAAGATATCGGCTTCTTATTCTTAACCCACTCTGTCAAACCGATAACTGGTTCATTATCTGAATCAGAATCTTCCGCCTCTTCAACAAATGAAACTTTCTTGTTCCAATTTCTCTTAGGTTCAAAAACCCTAGTGTCTTGATCAGAAATCCTTTGCACTAAATGACTTAGGCTTTCGAACTCCTGAGAAGCATATCTGTCCTTAAGATGTGGTAATAATCCCTGAAAGGCTAAATCGGCAAGTTGCCGATCATCCAATACCAGACTATAATATTTGTTCTTTACATCTCGTAGCCTTTGCACAAAGCCTTCTACCGATTCATCATTGCGCTGTTTCATCTTTATCAAATCGGTGAGCTTCTTTTCATGAATTCCAGCAAAGAAATACTTATGAAATTGTTTTTCCAGATCAGCCCAGGTGATAATAGAATTTGGCGGGAGTGAAATAAACCATGTAAATGCTGATCCGGATAGAGATGACGAGAACAGACGAACTCTCAATTCATCTCTACAAGCTGCCTCTCCACATTGAATAATAAAACGATTAACATGCTCCATGGTTGATGTATCGTCTTGCCCAGAGAATTTAGTGAAATCTGGCACTTTGTAACGATTTGGGAGAGGAATTAAATCATATGCCGGAGGATACGGAGTCCGATAAGAATAGGTATTAACCTTGGGCTTGATCCCAAATTGATCCCTCATAATTTCTGCTATCTTATCGGCCCAAAAAACATCGACATCTTGCTGACGATATGGTTGAATCTCTGCTGGAGGTATCTGTTGATACCCTTCTGCATACCTTTGTTGCCCACGATCTCCAGCAATTGGCATATTTGCTACTAACTGTGGTCCATTAACCTGCTGAAAAAGGTTCATCGGCTGAGCTGCCGATGCTTGATTCTGAAAACCAGCATGCATGTGACCTTGATGAACTCCTGTGGCTTGCTGATTTGGCTGAACTGTATGTTGAGTAGGAAACTGCCCTGACCAATTATTAGTATTCATCGGCACAAAGTTTGCCGATGACTGGTAGCTTGTTGGCATTGCTGGATAATTACATCCAACTTGAGGCATAACCTGGACTCCAGGTTGACTGGTGATAGGAGCCTTCTGCTGCATCGGTAACAAATTTGCCGATGGACTTGAACTAGATGTTTGACCCAGAGACGCCTGAAAACCTCCTAGACTCGGTTGTACAGTAGTTGTAATATATTGAGGCGCTTGGGCTATCGGCAAACCAGCCGATGGGATAGGAGTTTTTCCCGCTGCGTCAAACACTTGAGATAATCCGTGATTGAAAGTAGATGGCTCCGGAGGCATACCATATCCCCACCAATTAGCAGAAATTTGATTACTCTGTGGTATAGGACCTGATAAAGATGATGCTGATAAATCTGTACCAAGCTGAACTCGTCCTGATAATGCTGAATCTGGACGCACCGGAGTAGATTGTGCATTAGATAATCCTGCTGATACTGGAGGAGAAGAAATCTCTATACCCGCAACGGCTGGAGGAGCCGATGGAGCAACAGCAGATGCTGCTTCCGGTTGATGATAAGCAGGCCCGACGTAATGAGGTGACGCTTGCCCTTCTTTGAAAGTTCGAATCACAGCATTATGAACAGTATTGGACAGCACATTGGAGTGATTAATTAAAGCATGATTTACCGCAGAATTAACCATCTCTTGAAGTTTACCAGGATTAGGATCAAAGGTAACCTGCCGAGGCAACGGCAAGTCCTGCTTCTGGATGACTTGTCCACTTTTGTTCACGCTGAATGATTTTAAGCAAAGCTGTCTGTATTCTTCAATAGCCCTCTCCATAGCCTGCTTCTGATCGTCCTTAAGATCTTCTTCTGTTACTGCGATGATATTCCCAGCATCGATCTCATGATTAGGCATCTTGACTAGATCTGTCCCACCGGGCGTGCCAAAAGATGTGTTAATGCAAAAGTGAATCTGCAAACACAAAGGGCTAATACCCGAAATCGATATCCAAAGCGTGCCAGTCGATTTGACCTGTTAATTGACAAGGATGAAGATACGAGCACTTTGGTCCTGACAACAGCGATACGCCCGGAAGCCACGGCCAAGAGGTACTCACGCGGAACTCGAGGATCAACGAAGGTTGCACTTAGAGCAATGCAACTCGCCGAATCGATGAGAACTCGTAAAAAGGAAAAATATGCAAATTGACGAAGTCGCCGAAAAGTAGATGTAAATAAGAGTAAAAGTTGTTTTTTGATGTATTGATTGATCCTCTATTACATTGCCCTTCACTCTATATTTATACCCTGATCTATAGAAACATGACCAAATACGACTAGAACACTAAATCCAAATCTAAGGAAAAAACATGACTTTGACACAATTCAGACTCTACTAATCGTAAACAAGGAAATTAACTCCTATTTTATTCTATAGTCCGCCTTAATCACGATGGTATTCTTATCGACCTCCTTTTCAACGGCACAGCCCCTGTTCCATCGGCAGCAGCCTTCGATCTCCTTCCATCGGTACATTCCCTGTTTCATCGGCTACAGTCTTCATACCTTCCTTCATCGGTACATCCTCTTATCTCATCGGCAACAGTCTCCAAACCCTCTTTCATCGGCATCGGCAATAACACCCTTAACCTCATCGGCAACATTTCAAATTAAATTCATACACTGTCACCACTCAAAAACAAACTTATTCTCCTTGGCTATCAATTTACACGGTAATCTTTCCTTTGCTGATTAGCCCTTCCTGATCATCTTGACACGTGCTAAAAACGATGTCAACATATATATATATATATATATATATATATATATATATATATATATATATATATATATATATATATATATATATATATATATATATATATATATATATATATATATATATATACAGATTAGGGTTTCACTTACTTCCATTTCACTCCCCTAGCACGACGCCTTCTCTCCTCCCGCAGGCCGACTCCGCTCTCTCCGTCCCCTCTCCCAGCCGGACGCGCCTTCTCCCCTCCTCTCCAAGCTGGCACCCCCTCCTCTCCAAGCCGGCACCCCCTCCTCTCCAAGCTGGCGGACGGCGGCCGGCGGTGCCCCCTCCTCTCCAACCCAGTAGCAGGCGACGCCCACTCCCCTCCTTGCGCCCCATCCTCTCATACCAGGCGGCCGGCGGCGCCCCCTCCCCACCCCTCCCCTCCCCTATGCTAGATCCGGCGAAGAGGCCGGCTGCCGTGCCCGGATCCAGTCAGTTGGAGCCCGACCGTGCATGGATCCGCCGCGCCCAGATCCGGTCAAAGCGGTATCTCTCTCTCTCTCTGTACCTCTCTCTCGCAGCGCCCCCGGCTGCAGCGGCGCACGGAGCAGCGCCTGCTCCCCCGGCGGCCGCAGCTGTCCACTACGTCCAAGCGTGGGCACGGCGGCGGTGGCCTCTCCTTCGAACTCCTCCTTCATGCGGCGAGCTCCTTCGAGCGGTGGCGGCAGTGGCGAGATCGAGGAACTCCAGCGTGGATCCAGCGATGGGAGGCCAGATTCGACTGCGGGAGGCCAGATCCTGTGGCAGGCGGCCTGATCCCGGTGCTATGCGCGGGCCAGCGAGGATGCAGGCACCAGCGAACGGCAGCGGCGGTAGCGGCACATGGATGGGCTGGTTGGGCCCATCGATGGGCCCACCGGACTTATCCATGGGGTTTTTCTTTTTTTTTGTTTTTTATTTGATTAACTAAGGTGGGCATGAAATTGCCTTGATTAATTCTTGATTTACTCTGACCTTCGATCGGAGGCGTTTCGTTTGCCCGCCTCCTAAAATCCAAAACGCCTGCCTCTGTTAAGATTATTGTAGTAGTGACGTGGTCACGCCAAGTCGTTTGGCACGACTTGCCCGTATAAAATAGGCATGCGTGGCCGTCCATCTTGCTCATCTTTCCTCTTTCCTCCCTCCGTCACTCTCAAACCCGAGCTCATTCACTCCCATGGCCCCAGCCGGCGCCCCTCACGCCTACACTACTATCTAAATCATTTTCGGAGGTGGGCACGGCGCCCGCCTCCAATACAACGCCTGCATTAATCAAGCTTTCCAGAGGCGGGAGCTGTGCCCGCCTTCGTTAATCCATTAACGGAGTCGGGTGCCTTAACACGCCCAACTTTGTTAATGGTCTCTAGAAAACTTCGGGGATTCGAACCCGAGACCGGCCGTTCAGCACTGGTACCTCTTTACCACTACGCCACACAATCATTTCTGACCACATATAATATGCTATCTTTTTATATCAATATTTAGTAATCTTGTATTGAATATTTTGACTACTAAATGAACTCAAATGAAAAAACATTTAACTACAAAGTTTTAAATCTTATCAAGCACTACAACATTGGTATATGATATTTCTCCATCCGAGATAGTTTGAAAAATTTAAAAATTTAAATTTCAAAATATGTGAATTTAAAACAAAATTGAGACTCTAAACAACTTCAAATAAAAAACTTATCAACAGCAAACATGTATTTCAGGTGGCCACTACAACTTTGGTATTAACTACGTGAACATTTGATGTCATTTAGGAATTCTAAATTTTGAATTTCAAAATCTATAAAGTTTGAACACATATTTAGGACTTTAAATGACTTCAAATAAAAAAACTTTTCAACTACAAAGTTGTAGACTGTAATGAGAACTTTAACTTTTGTATATACCATGTCAACATCTGAGATTGTTTGATAGTTTTAAATTTCAAATTTCAAAATCCGTGAACTTACAACAATATTCTGGGACCCTAAATAGTTTCAATTCAAAAACTTTTCAACTACAAAGTTGTAGATCACGTCAAGCGCTGCATTTGGATATAAAGTTTGTCTTCATCCGTGTTCATATGAAAAAGTTATGAATTATTTTTTGATGCAACTATTTACAGAGGCGGACATCTTAAGATGCCCTCCTCCGAAAATCGATTTTAGGAGATGGACGCTTAGAACGACCGCCTTTGAAAATCATTGATTCACGGATACGAACGTCCTAAGCAACCGCCTCCGTTAATCGATGATTTTCGGAGGCGGTCATCTTAGAACACCTACCTCCTTAAATGATTTTTGGTGATGGGCATTTTCCTGGAGCTCCTCTAACCATTTATGGAGGCGAGCGCTAGGTGTGCCCGCCTTCATTAATAATTTGGCCTGTCTCGCAAAATTATTTTTGTAGTAGTGCTAGATCCGCCCTTCCCCTCTCCAAACCAAGCCTACGACTGGTGGAAATCACTCGGGTAAGGTACCTCCTCCATCTCCTTCACTTGATTTGGGTCCTTGCCATGTATGTTATTGGATTTGACGTGGTTAGTGTTTGGGCGTATTAGGTGGCAATATGTATGAATGTATATCGATTGGGATAGATCGGGTGTACCATATCGTTTAGTTGGTGTATGGTTTCGTTTTCCCCACATATAGATTTTGTTGCTTGCATGGTAGCCAAATTTAATTTGTTGATATATACATATTATATGAACATGTAGGAAAGATTCAAATAGATTTGGTATGTACTGGTCGTCATTTGCAATTATGGCTTTGAGCTCATGTTAATCGGTGCTAATGGGTTGCTTCCTAGTCATGACCTTTATATAGCTACTAGTTATGGCTTAGGGCTAATGATATACATTGTATACTAGATTTGAGATGTTCACATTGGCCATTGGTCTTGATCGGTTAGTTACTTGTGCATTTGCGGTTACTCCTTAGAGCTAATGAACGTGGTTGGTAGTTTTATGTTGTAGATAGTTCGATCGTGTTGTTTGGTTTTTTAGTGGTGGCACCGTAAATGAAGATGGTCAACTTGTTAAGATGAAGAAAGAATTTGCTAGATTTGAGAACCCACCTATTTTCAATGAAGTGGTCACTAGAGTTAGATTGCTTTTGGATGTTCCCGAGGATGGTTTTGAAGTGATGTTTTTGTGGTAGCTTCGGTGCTAGTGACAAAAGGGCTCATTATGTTCTCATGCCACTTAAGACAGATGATGATTGGAAGTTTTACAAGGAATTAGTCAAGGAGGTCTCAAGTGAATTGTGTGGAGGTCATAGTGGACGCACGCAATAGAGTTGAGGGTGAAAATGCCATCATGAAAGCAAGGGTAGATGCCAATGTGGGTCATGTTGATGAGGTAACCCAAGACGAGGCAATTGAGCAAGTAACCTAGGAGGACCTAGTTGAGCAAGTAGCCCAAGAGGTACCTAGTGCATCGCCTGAAGCAGCAAACTTGCATAGACTTATCTAGGGTATTGATTCGTGAGTTGGCCCAAGATTGTTGTGGTTATGATGAGGCTCTAGTCAATAATGACTATGAGGAAGGGATGTTTGAGCAGCAGGAAAGAGATAGAGAGGATGAACAAAAGGTGCTTGATGATACAGATGACGATGTCGACAACCATGACTTTTAGTGGTGTGGATGTGAAAGAGTGGTGGAAACAAAGGCGTTGCCCATCCCAACAAACATAAATGGTGGGCGTACCCATCGGCGAGTGGCCGTGACTGGCAAGGCTATACCGCGCTTGACGTTGGAGGAGAGGAGGTCATTGGAAGATGTACATGTCGTTGTTCCGGATGACCCATTGTTCGAGGACATTCATTTAACAAAGCATGTGTTCAATGAGGGTGGGCTGAGGTCCTTGGATCCAAAAGCCGATAGTGAGATCCAGTTCATCAATGAGGGTATGGTATTTGAAACCCTTGAAGACCTAAAGCTCTAGCTCAAGGACTATTTAGCTAGGCACCACCATCCTTACAATGCCATCCACTTGTGTGCTTCCACTAGGTACACAGTTCGGTGCCAGTAGGGCTGCGCTTGGGACTTATGGGCACGTCCTGTTCCTAATGAGCAAGTGACCGTATTCACTTAGTACGTTTGCTTCTTTTTCTTCTCGTCAGTCCTAGCGCGTGCAGCAATTGGACGACTCCATGACACGAGGTACACGCCAAAGTTTTCTAGTCCAGCATAAAGTACAACATGCATTGTGTGACGAAATATAAAATGATATATAGGTGATAGTAACTACCTGCTCCCTCTGTCCCAATTAACTATTGCCGTTGGTTTCCGTACCGAAAGTTTGACTCGATTTATAGAAAATATGTACAATATTTTTACCTTCAAATAAATTTATTAAAAAATTAGATTCAAATATCTATCTAATGATATTAATTATGTACCATAAACATTAATATTTTTTTATATATATTTAGTCAAAGTTATTTCTCGAAAAGCAAAACCGACAGAAATTTAGGGATAGAGGGAGTATTATGCTATACCAGCTAGCTGTACTATCATCCTATCCTATATGAAAATCTCAACTGACAAACTGATTGATCTTGACAAACTGATTGATCTTGAATTCTCACCATCTTTCAATTACATCACATCATTTTTTGGCAAGCAGCATCCTTCCCTGTTCCACCTTTCTTTTGAATTTTACCACAGCACGCAAAGGAATCTTACTATATATGTTTATAAATTAACTACTTCTTACTATGATATATGTTTATAAATTAACTACTTCTTACTATGAATATATAAAAACTTAGAGTAAACATACATATTGTGCATACGTTTTAACTGAAATATTGTGACATATAAATTGATAGTATAATTCTAAGCACTATACTTTTTTATTAAAATACTACTACATATATAATTCCGTGATAAATAAATTCAACATCTTAAGCATGGAGGAGGTTAGTATGGACAAAAGGTAGCTGTGATCTCACTGGTCATTGAGATTTCATTGGAGTAAATGATGATTATTAGACTTAAATATTAATATCCTTTTGAGCAATGTTAGAACAATTAATTGGCCCCGCATAGATCTCACCTCAAGCTTTACCACCAATCTTAAGCATCGTGGTGCAGACTTAAATGACAGTTTATGGCATCGTAGTAATAAAGTGTGCAGTCTATGGGTCTAAAATCCTTGTTTTTAATAAAATACTAAATAATAGTTTTGAGTAAAAGGTAGCTTTAATTTAACCTAAGGATAAACCATTTGTAACAACTAATAAGATCAAATTTTGAAAATCAAAATATATATTTATGACATCATGACACATGAGTTGCAACAAGTGCCACCGTAACTTAACTAAATGTTTCAATTATATGCATATTGAGGGTAGCTGGAGCTGCCATACAGAGAGAGAAAAACTATGGATATTGATGGATAAAACCTAGAGAGTAATTTGTAAGTTTATCACGACTAGATTGATATTACAAAGCATCTATATGTACACTGAGTTAGAAAATAAACAAAAAAGAGGGCACAATGATAACTAACTTTTTTTAGTTATAGGTACTAAGCACAAACTTCTAATACTTTTGTTTTCTAAGAACACGATGATAAACTAGTGATGCCGAATTCCAAGTCCGGATATTGTGTGATAGATTACATATCATATCTTTTTTATTTTTCCTACACATATACATGGCAAGGATATTTCATTGTTTTTTTCAACAACAAGAAAGGTTTTATTGAAAATGTAAAAGTTAGTGCGCCTCAGCATCATCACAATTTTTGAAAGTTCAATTTAGTAAAAAGTTTAAAAATCCTAGTAAAAGTACAGATTTGAGTAACAAGGTACGGAATCCATACGAAACATAAAATATTTTTTTCGCTCCAAGGGATGAGTTCTAGAGTTAAGCTAAATTTTGCTTTTGACTCATTTGAGGTAGCTAGGTGCATGCATATATATATATATGTTACATTCATAAATGAGGTCCATCAAAAACAGTTAGCTGCTATTGCCTTTATTAGACCAAGGAGCCTGAAATGCACGTGGACATGGTCTCAGGAAGACAAAGCAGCTGGCCAGGCTTGTAGCATAGGGAAGCGTGTCCGCTCCTCACCACCCGGGTGTACGAATCCACACTTTTGGAGGTATATTCGATCGAAGGGACACGTCGCAGTTCACCAACCAGCCTGCTTCTATATTGTCTCATTACACGCTTGCTCTCTCTCTCTCTTCCTCTTTTCTATCTAATATTAAAAAGCGAAGTCTTATTTTCAAAATATCCCCGCGTTCGTCTGTCCATCCTGTCGTCCAAACGTACGAGCGTGACCATCTTTTTCTATCCCTTTGTCTGCCTTGTCACATGGTTTCCAGATATATAGGGCCTTCTCGCTGCTGCTACTTCTGCAGCTGTTGCTGTTGGTTTTCTTCACCATATGAACAGTACCTGTAGGGGTGCTTGTTGCAGCAGCAGCCGCATTCCTGCTGTTGGTTTTTTTTTTATTTTTTTATTAACAGAGGCAGTCACTACCCGCCTCTGTAAAACATGATTAACAGTGATCTACTCCGTCCATTTCAAACTATAATCTAACACCTCAGAGTCAAAACGGCTCAGATTCACTCTGTACGCTGAATGAACCACACCTACCACCATCCCACTTACGCTTTCGTCCTCGCTTCGCGTAAAAGAATTAACCCGGGGATGGTGAGATGGACTCTAGAAGCCTTATATGTTAGTCTATCCCACTCTAAACAACCAAGGTGGGACTAAACTCTCCACAATATCTCATAACATTCACATGGGCCACTATGAGCCAAATTCCAAATTGGGCCGGGTGTGACATACACCCCCCTCAAAGAATCCGACGTCCTCGTCGGACCCAACATACCCACAATCAGGCAAACGATAACCAGGAACGTTCCCTCTTAGCACACGCGACCGTGCGTCCAGTGCCGGCACATGTGCCATGCAGTGCACTCCGCAAAGCCTACACGTGCAATGAACCTCATGTCCAGCCCCTGGCCCGCACGCGCCCGTGGCCGCGAAGGTCGGCTCCGATACAAACTATAAGACGTTTTGTCTTTTCTAAATATGTTGGTGTTGCTGTGCATTTAAATATACACTGTGTCTAGATATAAAACAAAAATAATACATCACAAAAAGCCAAAACGTCTGATAATTTAGAACGGAGACAGTACGTGTACTTGAACACTGTTCATGAGAGCGATTTTCCTCTCTCCTCGCTCATCGAGCCGATGGGAGCAGGTGGAGCTAAAAAAAACTAGCCAGAGATTTTGCTACGGTGATTTGACAGAGAAGCCGGAGCTGCTTGGCCCTGTACCAAGGGGGCCTTAATTTCATTTGGACTCTCCATCTCACTTATTAGCCATGGCATCGTATGGATGCAAGCAATTATATCCACCAGCCAGCTCATCTTCTTCACTTACGTTTTCTTGTTTTCTTCTCGTTAGCCCTAGCGCCTGCAGCAGTTGGACGACCATAATCTACACAAGGGACACGCCAAAGTACCAGCATATGACGTCACGCAGACGAACTCATATACAGCCTCCACTAATCTTGCCAATAGCACATTTTTTTGCAGCCTATAACAAAATCCCGGCCGGCCTTGGGACTTGGCCATGCACCATCGCTTAGCTGCAGATGGTGGCACTACATGCTTAGTGCTACGACCATAGGTCACGATGTATATATCTGACTCCGCGATGGCAGACCAATTATATTTGGCCAGTGACTGATATCAACCCATTGTTAACTCATCATATATAGGCCTTGGCCATGCACCACCTCTTAGCTGCAGATGGGTGGCACTAGATGCTTAGTGCTGCGACCATAGGCCACGATGTATCTAACTGCGCGATGAGAGACCAATTTGGTCACTGACTGATATCAACCCATCGTTAACTCATCATAGGCCGAGTCAGCTGAACCTACCCTAAGGAAGTTGTATGGAAAACTATTTTCTTAATTAAAAACCGTAACATTTCGCCTCTTATCCACAGTTGACGAGCCCCCTCGCCTGGACAGGTTGAGGTCGAGGCAGGTTAGAATAGCAAGTGTCTAGGCAAGTTAGAATAGCGCATGTTTAGGCACAGTGCAACGCCTGCTTCTAAAAATTGGAACAGATAACGCGATTGCTGAATAAATCTCCGGGCTGCAACCATCCAGGTGACCATGCCACAAGTTGTACCTTTAATTGCAATGCATGAACATATTTGCTAGTCCAGCATAAAGTACAGTATGCATTATTTGATGAAATATAAAATGAGATATAGGTGACAGTAACTACCTATTATTCTATACCAGCTAGCTGTACTAATCCATCATGGTTTCGTCCTATCCTATATGAAAATCTCGTCACAAGGTACAACCGACAAACCGATTGATCTTGAATTCTCACCATCTTTCAATTACATCACATCATTTTTTGGCAAAGCAGCATCCTGCCCAATTCCACCTTTCTTTTTTAATTTACCACAGCACAATGATCGGGGTTAACATGGTAATCCCCCTGATCACCTCCAACCACTCCTAAAGTCCTAACCCTAACCGGGGGAACTGGGCTGCCGCCAGCTTCATGAAGGCTTGTCTCCACGGCTCCCGGTGAACCCTCGTCTCGTCGGTCGGGGGTTCGCCGTGCTACTGATGGCCTTGTCTTCCCCTCGGACGTTCAACGGCCAATGAGCTGAATCTTTGCTGAAGATTGCCTGAAAGCAAAGGACACTTAGAGAAAAAAACCTTCGTGCCGCGGGGGTTACGGTCCGCAGCGAGGGTCGAGAGACGGGTGGGGGGGTCGAGCTGAGGTCGCCCTCCCCCAACAAAATACGTGATGAATGAGCCAAACACTGATAATGTCGGTCATCAATATTATTTTAGATAATGATTAAAAGCATCAGAGACATGGTGATTAGTTTGAATATTTTATTTGGGCATTTGCATTTTTATTTTATTTTCAATTTGTTAGAATAATTAAGCCAAGTTAAAAAATTACTTTGATTTTTTATTGATTTGAATATTTAAGTGATGTTAGAATTTTAATTTTCTAGTTTTTAGGTTTATTTCAAATATATTAGATTGTTTTAGTGAAACTAAAGTAGGCGGGGCCGGTATGTGAGGGTGACATGTGGATTCAATCGGAGGGATCAGAGTTTTTTGCTCTTAATTTCCTACCAGGTCGCAGTGCTCCAACACTACTCTGCTTCTAGATTATCACTTTGCGTGCTCGCTCTCTCTTCCCCTTTTCTCTGGCGAAGCGTACATTTTTTTATTTCCTAAAATGTCCCATCCGTCCGTTTTCATCCTTACCTGACCATGGCTAATCATGTATGTGTACTTGCAGACCAGATATAATAAATAAATAACTACGGATGCAGGTAATTAATTTCATTTGGACTCTCGGTACGTTTTCTTCTTTTTCTTCTCGTCATTCCTAGCGCTGCAGCAATTGGACGACTCCATGACACGAGGCACACGCCAAAGTTTTCTGGTCCAGCATAAAGTATACAACATGCATTGTGTGATGAAATAAAAAATGATAGGTAATAGTAACTACCTATTATGCTATACCACCTAGCTGTACTAATCTTTCATGGTTTCATGCTATCCTATAAGAAAATCTCATCGCAATCGACAACTGACAAACCCATTGATCTTGAATTCTCAAGATCTTTCAATTACATCACATCATTTTTTGGCAAAGCAGCATCCTGCCCTATTCCACCTTTCTTTTTTAATATACCACAGCACGCAAAGAGATCTTAGTATAAGTACTAATTGGAGGACCCAAAATCATAGTATTACTAATTAGAGGCTACTCCATGTTAATCCTTATGAGATGAGCTAAAAAAATAAATCTTAGAGTATCTCATAAGAATGAGAAAGATCTGGCTATCAATTCAGTAGACTGAAATAACCATTGATAGTAATAAACATTGGATCCATTTTTCTTTTAAAAAATTACTCACCTATGCTGTTATGAAAGACAGCATAAAATAAGCCCTAAATCCACGCCTAAATTACCCATCTATCCATTTTATGGAACATAATCTAAAATAACCCATAAATTTACATCTAAATTACCCATGTATCCATTAACATAATCTAAATTAACCTCTCTAAATTTTCATCTAAATTACTACTGCTTCCATTGTTAAAAATAAACTAAACTATCCTTCAAATCTACATGTAAATTATTGACGTCTGCTAATATGAAAAATATTTAAATAACCATAAGTTACTCCTATATATGTTTATAAATTAACTACTTCTTACTATGAATGTATAAAAAAAACTAACTTAGAGTAAACATGCATATTGTGCATATACATTTTAACTGAAATATTGTGACATATAAATTGATAGTATAATTCTAAGCACTATACTTTTTTATTAAAATACTACTACATATATAATTCCATGAAAAAGAAATTCAACATCTTAAGCACGGAGGAGGTTAGTATGGACAAAAGCTAGCTGTGATCTCACTGGTCATTGAGATTTCATTGGAGTAAATGATGACTATTAGACTTAAATATTAATATCCTTTTGAGCAATGTTAGAACAATTAATTGGCCCCTCATAGATCTCACCTCAAGCTTTACCACCAATTTTAAGCGTCTGATGCAGACTTAAATGATAGTTTATGGCATCGTAGTAATAAAGTGTGCGGTCTACGGTCTAAAATCCTTATTTTTAATAAAATACAAAATAATAGTTCTGAGCAAAAGGTAGTTTTAATTTAACTTAAGGATAAACCATTTGTAACAACTAATAAGATCAAATTTTGAAAATCAAAATATATATTTATGACATCATGACACATGAGCTGCAACAAGTGCCACCATAACTTAACTAAATGTTTCAATTATATGCATGTTGAGGATAGATGGAGGTGCCATGCAGAGAGAGAAAAACTATGGATATTGATGGATAAAACATAGAGGGTAATTTGTAAATTTATCACGACTGGATAGATATTACAAAGCATCTATATGTACACTGTGTTAGAAAATAAACAAAAAAGAGGGCACAATGATAACTAACTTTTTTTAGTTATAGGTACTAAACACAAACTTCTAATACTTTTGTTTTCTAAGAACATGATGATAAACTAGTGATGCCTAATTCCAAGTCCAGATACTGTGTGATAGATTACGTACCATGTCTTTTTTATTTTTCCTACGCATATACGTGGCAAGGATATTTCATTGTTTTTGCCGACAACAAGAAAGGTTTTATTGAAAATGTAAAAGTTAGTGCGCCTCAGCATCATCACAATTTTGGAAAGTTCAATTTAGTAAAAAGTTTAAAAATCCTAGTAAAAGTACAGATTTGTGTAACAAGGTACGGAATCCATACGAAACATAAAATAATTTTTCACTCCAAGGGATGAGTTCTAGAATTAAGATAAATTTTGCTTTTGACACATTTGGAGGTAGAACTCCACCCTGGTGCATTTGATCTCTTGGCTGGCTAGCTAGGTGCATGCATATATATGCTACATTCATAAATGAGGTCCATCGAAAACAGTTAGCTGCTGTTGCCTTTATTTGACCAAGGAGCCTGAGGTGCACGTGGAAATGGTCTCAGGAAGGCAAAGCAGCTGGCCACACTTGTAGCATAGGGAAGCGTGTCTCAGGAAGGCAAAGCAGCTGGCCACACTTGTAGCATAGGGAAGCGTGTCCGCTCCTCACCACCCGGGTCTACGAGGCAATTCTATAATTGAGATGTGTCTTTTTTTTCCTTGAAGAGGACCCAGTGCAGCTGGAGTATAAGGACTTTTGAACCATACGATTGCAAAAATTGAGGAATAGAGAAAAATATAAGAATTCTGTATGAATACAGTTGCAAAAAAAGAGAAGTGGAAAATATAAGAATTTTTTAACAAATGATCGTTTGGATAGAGCATAAGAAAAACGTAGAAATCCTAAAGAATTTTCAAGCTGGATAAAGTCATCCGTTTTCACTACTTTGTCAAACATGGCTAAAATCTCTTCTATAACCAACCGACAATAAAGTTGTCCCTTTTCACTACTTGATCAAACATGGCTAAAATCTCTTCTATAACCCACCGACAATTGGGCCCCACATGCAAGAACCACCATTAACTAGCAACAGCATTGAATTTTACCAAGATGATTAAGAGGAATGCTAAGTTTCCTGTAGTTTTCCTCTAAAATGACAGGCACAGGAAAAAAATTCCTATGCTACTTCGATGCCCCTTCCTATGAACCAAAGTAATGAACAGTAGAAATTCATGTAGGGCTTTCAATCCTACATTTTTCTCTATTTTCCTATGAACCAAAGGAGGCTTAACTGTATAAGTGTATAAATTAGGATCTGTTTGGTTGGCTAAATCAATTTTATGGGTGATGATATTCAACCTTTAGTAGCACTTGGTATGAGTGCAAACATGTTCATGTGACAGGATACCTGTTTGAATATAGTAGTGTTATAGCTGTTGCCTGCGCCACTGATTTTATTAGGACCTCCTTAGCAGCGCCACTGAGCATATTTCAGCAAGAACTCATAATAAAATGACTGGGGAAATCTCAAATTACTAGTGGGGTGGTTTAGCAAATAGCTGAGCCATCCATTGGAGGCGTTGGCAGAACCTTACCCTCCCAAAATGCTGAGGAGTTATGGGCTTGAGAGACATAAAACACTTCAATCTGGCTATGATGGGGAAGCAAGGTTGGCAGCTAATGACCCATCCTGAGTCTTTGTGTGCATGGGTAATTAAGGGGAAGTGCTACCCCAATGGAGATTTCCTGTCGGCCACAAAGAAGCAAAACTCATCCCATACTTGGCACTGCATCGGCAATGGTGAGTCCGCGAAAATCTGGCATGATCGCTGGATTCTAGGAGCAGTTGTTCGTAGGCCAATTTGTCCTAAGCCAGGTGCATCGGTAGTACAGATTAGCGAAGTCCCATCTGCTGATGGCCGGTCTTGGAATGATGAGGCTCATGAGAGCAACTTGTTGCATATGGATGCACAAGGGGTCAGAAGAGTTCCACAAGGAAGAAGACAGGAGGATTTCTGGGCATGGTCGAGGGAGTGTCAGGGCATTTACTCAGTCCGTTCAGTCGATTGCCTTCTGGTGTAACAAGAAGTGCAAGAGAGGGTTCATGGAGCGGGCGCTACCTCTCACTCGGCTGCTCTTAATGATCCCCATTGGAAGCGACTATGGAGATGCAAAGTGCCACCCAAGGTAAAGGTTTTCTGGTGGAGAGTATCCCATGACTTTATACTTTATAGTGCAAATCTCCATTGTCGACTTATTGAGCGAATAGATGTGTGCGGCTTCTGTGGCAATGGTGAGGAGTCGACTTATCATGTGTTGACATGGTGTATGTACGCTATCAGTTTTTAGGAGAAGCTCAAAACTCTCACGGGTATTAAAGTCCCCGAACTAAATCTGAGAACCTGGACAAGGGACTTGTTGGATCCTTCTTGTTGTAAAGATGGAGACTGAGAAGTGATCTTGTGTGGTATGTGGTCGCTTTGGAACTCCAGGAATGATCGGCGACATGGAAAATCACCGATTGAACCAAGGCTGGTGGTGGAGTGGGTGCTGGAGGCACGCTTCCACCTATCATCTAGCTCCCAAACTCCAGAAGATGGGAGACAACCAAAGCAGCAAGATGAGAGATGGCGGAAACCAGATGAAGGCTTTTTAAAAGTCAACATAGATGGGGCCTTTGTGTAGGACTCATGTGAGGGAGTAGTTGGAGCAGTGGTGCGCGGTAGCTCAGACCAATTGCGAGTGGCCTCTGGATGGCGATTGAGCTCAGTTGGTTCAGCCTTATTATCTAAAGCAGAGGCCCTTAGAGAAGAGGTCCGTCTAAGTCTGGCAGGCACTCAAGACCATATTATAGCCGAGACAAATTGCCAGGTGTTGGTTTCTCTTTGGAAGAACAGGGGTATACATCGCTCGGAAATTGCGACAATTCTGAATGAGGTGAAAGAGTTGGTGGCGAGCTTCACGTCCTTCAGACGGGTGCATACAAGACGATTAACGAACCATGCAACTCATTCCTGTGCCCAGCACTCTTTAGTTTCTTTTCATAATTTTGTTTGGCAATCTCCCCCTTGCTTCTTGCAGAATTGTCTGCAGTTCGACTGTAATAGTTCACCTTAATGAATGAAGCGTTTGCTCCAAAAAAAATGAATATAGTAGTGTTGTCACTACGGGAATCAGGCGCTTTGCCGAGTGTCCAGGACACTCGGCAAAGCCATAAATACACTCGGCAAAGGCTTTGCCGAGTGCCGCACTCGGCAAAGAGTACACGGCAAAAAATTCGTCGGCAAAGACCTCTTTGCCGAGTGTTTTTTGTCGGGCACTCGGCACCACGACAGCACTCGGCAAAGAAAAGTTGCCGTGACGGGGGAGATAACGTTAACGGGTACTTTGTCGAGTGTTCCACAGCTGGGCACTCGGCAAAGAATTTTTTTTTTTGAAAATTCTTTGCCGAGTGCCCTCTCCTTGGCACTCGGCAAAGAAAAAAAAATTTAAAAAAATCTTTGCCGAGTGTCCCTCTGATTGGCACTCGGCAAAGAATTTGCCGAGTGCCCTCTGCTTGACACGCGGCAAAGAAAAAAAAATTTAAAAAATTCTTTGCCGAGTACCCTCTGCTTGGCACTTGCCAAGTGCCCTCTGAATGGCACTCGGCAGAGGTTTTTTTTTTGAAAATTCTTTGCCGAGTGCCTTCCTCCCTGGCACTCGGCAAAGCTGAGAAATTTTCTAAAATTGGCTTGTTTTTCCCAGCTTTGCCGAGTGTTTTTGTGATTGCACTCGGCAAAGGCTTCCTTTACCGAGTGTTACACTCGGCAAAGTGACCATAACCGCCCTATTTTTTTGAATTTTTACATTCCATTGCGACAAAAATAATATTTCACATATATATCAAATTCATCACATATATCTCACATACATCGTAAATATCTCATATAGATCAGATGCATCACAACATATATATAACATAAGTGCATCATAAGTCCAAATAGCTAACACAAGTTCATCACAAGTCCAAATAACTAACACTAGTGCATCACAAGTCCATCACCAAGTGAACAACAAATAGAAAGACAACTGCCCAGATCCCCAAGCTCCCCACTGAGACTGTGGTGTACCATGAACTGGATCATTCGAGGGCCCGAGAGGTGGATTATTCGAACCCGCCGATTGAGGCTTCACAAAGGAGAAGACATTGCATGTGTCAGACAATAATCCACTAGGCTACAAGTAGTGTTACGGTTTGACCCTAAGCATGAACATACAAACTTAAACAATCATATTCATACTTACAGGAGTAGCGTGCCCTAAAGGTGGAGGTGGCGGTGTAACGAATAGCGAAGCTGGCAGAGCTACACCCGTCTTTTGCCCAAGAGCTTACATGTACTGGAGAACCTCCGCCATCTACTGCTGCTGCCTCTGCTCCATCGCAATGCGCTGGGCCTCCATAGCCTCCATCCTCTGGCGATCGGCCTCCCGCAGGGCCTCCAATTGCTCGATCTGGGTCTGCAATATTTCACCACAATGTTTAAACAATGCAAAGCTAAGATATGTAAATATCAATGTATGACGAATAAAACAGGAATCACCTGGAGTGATAGAATCTGCTGCTGTGAAGTCTCTGGCCGTGGGCATATGGGAATGCTTGCATCCGTGCTCCGTGCCCGGATTTGGGAGAGGGAGGGAATAGAGGTAGCGTCGATGACGCCGTCGCCAAGATAGTACCGCCCATGCTTCTTGCCTCCTCCAATCCTCATGACGACCTCTGGATCAAAGTCCTGGGAGCTCGGGTCGTAGTCGTCTCCATGGAGAGACCTTGCCGCCGATGTGTACTCATTGATGCGGGTGTAGATGGACGGGTTGTTGTACGCCTCGAGCGGGTCCTCCGGGTTATAGGAGACGTCGGATGTCGCCTTGCCCTTGTGGGCCATATCATATGCCATGAACGTGGTGCACTCCTGGCCCGCATGTGACGCCGACTACGAGAAAGGTAGCAAGATGATTAGAAATCAGGCAAAATTGAGCGTTAGAATAGAGAAATGAATTCGAGTACCCATGCTTGTCTGTTTGCGGTGAGGTTGCGGCTGCCTTGATGGTGCGGTATACCTGGCATCAGCAATCGCCGGTCCCGGGCAGTGTTGTGCGCTTCGGTCCACTCGGGGCCGCACCACCTGTCCACTATCATTTCCCAGCACTCGGGATACGCAGCGCATCACCATGGACACATCTGCACATCATCAAATATTTGACATATAAGATGAACAAATTAAGAGTACTTAATGTCAAAAGGAATCAATATTAATGTTCTTTATCTACCTGTATGTACTGGTCCCGGGTCAGCGTCATGCTTCTTGCTTGTGGCTTCTTAACATCCTCTCCAAGGATTGACCTGTGGTAAGTGAAGACAGCCTGGATGCGCGCCTCATAATGGATGTCCACGACGAGCTTTTTGCAGGCTTTGGTAAGCACCGCCTCCGCCCTGGCCTCAAATCCCTCCTCGCATCTGTAATAAAGCTGCATATAGACACGATGTATCCATTCATTATTTCAAGAAAAGTCTAATGAATGTGATGCGATGTATTAAGCAATGTGGTGCGATGAAGACTTACCCAAAAGTCTCGCTTCACCCGCACCATCTTGTTCTCAGCCTCCGCGTCGGGGGGCGTTGGCATAGTGGTCAAAGGTGTAGGCTGGCTCCCTCTTCCCGGCGTAGTCAACTAGGCTAGGAAAGTGGGTCCTGCACAAAAGACCCAGGATGCCATTGACATGGCGTGCGATACCTCCACCCGACACAACGATCCAGTTCCTGCATAATTGATTAAGAAAAAAATATTAGTTTCTACTTTAATTTTCAACATATCATATGAAAAAGTATTGATAACATATTAATTTACTTACTTTTGCCCTTCGGGACGAATCACCGGGTGTCGATGAGTTGCCGGCGGAGGAGGGAGGCTCGCGGGACCTCGCAAGTAGACACTCGACGAACTAGAGGAAGCGGAATCCGTACCTACCGCCTCCTCCTCCTCGTCTGAGTCCCCACCCCCCCTCCTCGTCCGTCTGCCGAGCCTGCTCCTCCTCGTCCCCGTCTCCGTCTCCGTCCCCGGCCTCCACCTCCTCCTCCACCTCGTCCTCCACTGGCGTGGGAGGACGAGCCTGCCTCCTGCTGCTGCTCCTTCTCCTGTCCGACGGCTCCTCTTCTACAGCCGGCAGAGGGCGTGTCCTTCGGTAAATCGAGAACACGTTCCTCTGACGGCTGCCCACCATCTTTGTTCAAACACCTGCAATTAGAAAGAATAAAAACGAGCTAATTAGAAATTAGAAAGAATAAACAAGAAGTAATTAGAAATAGATGCAAAATAAACAAAACATAATTACAAAATAACATTGTATTACATGTATTAGAAATAATCTACATGATCAGGATTAGCTGGATCATAAGTCTCATCATCACTATCAACCATGTCAAAATAATCAACACTATCCGAAGGAGGAGTGTTGTCTTCATTGTCATTGCCTAAACGTAATCGCTCAAGCATTTGTAAGTCCTTCACATCTTGCACGTCATCTCCATCGTCCTCGTCATCAACCCAATCATCGTCTACATCCATTCCTATCGCTTCGGTTAAGTCTATCTCGAACCTCCCTTATAGCCCCTCTTCTTGATAGAACTCCCCGTCATATGTGTTTGTGTTGAAGTTGTAATCTTCATCGTTTGGGACAGGTAGTTTACCGTGTGGCGATACCTTGTGCACAATAGACCAACCCTTAAGATGCTCTTTGGTTTGGCATGCGTATGAGGTATAATAAACCTGCGTGGCCTGTTGAGCCACAATATAGACATCATCTCCTGGATAGATAGAATCCTGTCAAATTTTGACTAGCCCAAGATGAGGGGTCCGTCTCGTTACTCCAGGATCAAACCAATGGCATTTGAATATGATAGGACTAAGAGGTTTGCAACCGATGTCATTTACAAATGAAAGTTCGTATATTCCTTCAATTCTTCCATAATAGTCAAGGCCATCAGTGCCGGGGGTAAAAACTCCGCTATTTGTGGTTCTTCGGTTGGGCCGACTTTGCTCGTAGCTTGCTGTGTGAAAGCGATATCCATTCACATCATAACCGGTAAATGACTTGACCCTATAGGCACAGCCGTTTGCAACCTGTCTCAGCTCGCCACTGATAGACGCATCGATTTGGGCCTGCAAGCTCGAGCAGGATAGATCATTATATTATTTCAACGTACGAGCAACTTGGAAGGTCGAACTAAGTATGAGCTAAATTCGAAACTACCTTGTTTTTGAACCAAGAAATAAAATCGGGCCTTCCTGGTCCCGCACCCTTTGAAAGAAGGGTATCAGCTTCCTGCGGGGTAGGATCCCTTGATTGATTCCAGAAGTGACGAATAAATTCCCTGTACCAACGTAAAACAAGGGGTTGGATGAGGAACAGTGATGGCGTATTGAAACAAGTTCGTTGAGAACTTACCCAATGTATGGCGCCACCTCATCAAGGTTGTTCAACACATATATCCTGATGCAGCGCCACTCTTTATGTGTCAAGGTCTTAGTGGTTGATGCACTTGCGCTTCCGAGTTGCCCTTGGAAAAGGCTGAGGTTCGATTCATTTTCACCAGCATTGTAATGAGGGGGTGGATTATGCACGCTAGGAAGGTTCTCGGCGTAGTATTTCTCTGTGAAGTTTGACACCTCCTCCAGAATGTATGCCTCTACAATAGAAGCCTCAATTTTCCCTTTATTTCTACATTTTTGCGAAGAGTCTTTAGACATCTCTCGATTGGATAGCACCAACGGGCCTGCACGGGCCCCCCATTCGTGCCTCATACGGGAGGTGCAATATCAAATGCTGCATCGGATTGAAGAAGCCGAGTGGGAAGATCTTCTCCAACTTACAGAGCAACACAGGTGCCTCATTTTCAAGTCATCAATCATGGTCTGAGATAACTCCTTAGCACAAAGCTGGCGGAAGAAGTAGCTTAACTCTGCCAGCGCTAGCCACAAATGCTCAGGGACATAGCCTCGAACCATCGCCGGAAGAAGCTGCTCAAGCCATACGTGGTAGTCATGACTCTTCATCCCGTTGACTCACAGAGTAGATAAGTTCACTCCCCTCCTCAGATTCACTCCATACCCATCAGGAAACATTAGCGTATGCATCCATTCAAGTACTTCCCTCCTGTATTTCCTAGCCAAGACGAAATCGGTCTTAGGCCTTTTCCATGTCTTGCCGCCTCTAGGAGGCTGCATCTCTTGCTTTGGTCTATCGCATAACGTTGCCAAGTCCACTCTAGCCTTAGGGTTGTCTTTTGACTTTTCAGTTTCCATGATGGTTCCCCAAAGTGCCTCGGCGACATTCTTTTCAGTGTGCATTACATCAATGTTATGTGGGAGAAGGAGGTCATCAAAATAGGGGAGCCTCGTCAACCCCGACTTATGAGTCCACATGTGTTCCTCACCATACCCCACAAAACCACCACCTTCTTGATTGGGCACGAGAGCATCTATCTGAGCATGAACCTCGGCATTAGTCATCATTTGCGGTGGAGGGTCTTTCACTACGACACCTTTCGTAAAGTTCTTGATGTCTTGTCTGAATGGATGGTCAAGAGGGAGGAATTGACGATGTTTGTCGAACGACGAATACTTGCCACCCTTCTGTAACCAAATGAACCTCAGACGTTCCTTGCATATTGGACATGGGAACTTTCCGTGAACACACCAGGCGCAGAATATCCCATAGGCCAGGAAGTCATGCAGAGAGTAGTGGTACCAAACGTACATTTTGAAGCTTGTCTTTGTAGCTCGGTCGTATGTCCATACGCCTTCCTCCCAAGCACTGACCAATTCATCAATCACATGCTCCATGTACACACCCATATTACTTCCTGGGTGTCCAGGAATTATCAATGACAAGAATATATTCTGTCTTTGAAAGCATAGATTGAGGGGGATAATGAACATGGGCCAACATGTGTATGGGGCAGCCATCAATCCATAAGGATTGAACCCATCTGTTGCCAGTGCAACACGTACATTACGAGCCTCATCTGCTTTCTCACGATAAATGCAATCAAAGCGGGTCCATGCTTCACCATCAGATGGATGTACCAGTTTGTCAGCATTGTATCGTTTTCCCTTTTTTGCCATGTCATTTGTTTCACGGATTCCTCGGTCATGTATAGCCGTTGGATCCTCGGTACGAACGGGAGGTACCGTAGGATCTTCACAGGGATCGTAAGCTGACTCTTCTGGCCATCACCAGAGTCTACCTCTAGGTACCTGGATGATTTACACTTTAGACAGTAATTTGCATCCTTGTGTTCTTTCCTAAATAGGACGCACCCCTTCGGACAAACATGTATCTGATCATATGGCATCTTGAGTGCACGAAGGAGTTTCTGTGACTCGTACATGCTCTTTGGCAGAATGTGGCCATCCGGAAGCAGGCTGCCAATCACGGTCAACATACTATCAAAGTGTTCTCGACTCATGCTACACTCGGACTTGAACCCCATTAAACGTCCAATGGCATCCAGTTGAGAAACTGTTGTCTGGTCGTGAAGGGGTTTCTGTGCTGAAGACATCATGTCATAGAACGCCTTTGCAGTTGCCTCCATCTCCTCCTCCGTACGTCCTTTAGTGTACTGTCCTTCATGAAAGTCATCTAACATATCTGCTACCCCGGCAGCAGGATCAAAATCCTCGACGCGAGGTCTCACCACCTCCTCTCTGAGACAATGGGCTTTACCATGGTGGACCCACCGAGTATAGTCCGGCGTAAATCCATTCTTCAAAAGATGTTTACCCATATCCACCTTGTATTTCCTATTTCTATTTGCACATCTCTTGCAGGGACACAAAACTAGAAACGCTCCTTTAGCAGACTCGCCAAATGCTAGTTCCAAGAAATCATTGGTCTTCATCATCCATTCAGTGGTGAAATCACTCTGACTTGAGTGGCCCGTGTACATCCACTCACGGTCATCCATCCTCTAACATATATACCAGCGAGCAAAGTAACCATCAATTGCAGCTACATGTCGTTCGTACTATCTAATAGGTGAGGATAGGTCCTAATCCCACCCGTGGATGCGTAGATGAGGTTAGTTTCCATGCTCTACTCCTATCGGAGACAGAATTTTGGCAGCACCTCCCCGCTGTTCTCCCGATACACGTCCTAGCAGGGAGAGTGTGTATCCGGAGAACAACAGGGAGATGATGCCGAAACCCTATCTCGAATCGGAGCAGACCAAGGAAACTAACTCATCTACGCATCCACGGGCTGTCCAAAATACATGGACAATCCGAAATAGATACGGTCATAGATATGCAAAGATCTGCATACCAATAACTGTATCTCTTTCGAATGGGAGACGCCTAACCGAGTTACGTGAGCTACGACTATGATAAGGAAAGGGGTTATTCCTAGGGTGCTGGTGGAATCAGGATAGCGGAGCCGTGGCGAGTCGGTGCACTGGCGAGGTGACGCGGTGCAGGCAGACCCGCAACACCGAGGAAGACGATCGACGTACTCCGGCTCGCTTCAATGGGCTCTTCTCTGCAAAAAAAGAAAGAAAAATAATATTGTCAATTAAAAATTTTGGCAGAACCTCCCCTGCACGGGGAGATTTCGAATACCTACAAAAAAACAACGGCACGATGTCCGACATTCACATATGACAGCTCGATGGCCGACATCCACATACAATAGCTCGATGGCCGATATCCACGTACAACGGCTCGATGTCCGAAAACCACATACAACGACAACACATACAACAACAATTACTACTGACACGACTATTTCACGCACTGCATGAATTGCATAGAAAAGGAATGAGCGAACCTAGTGTGTGCTCGTCGGCGGTGCGGCGGCACAGCGGCGCGGTCGCGCGGAGGCGCGGAGGCGCGGCCGTGCAGGGAGAACGGCGCGGGCACACGGCGCGGCGGTGCAGGGCGAGCGGCACGGGCGCGCGCGGCGGGCGCGCGGCGGCCGCGGGGCGGCGCGGGCGAGCGGCCGACGAGCGGCGGCGCGGCGGGCGCGCGGGCGGTGGCGCGGCGGCCGAGCGGGCGGCGGCGCGGGGTGGCGCGGGGCGGGGCGGCGCGGGCGCGGCCGGTGCGGCGAGCAGCCGGCGCGGGCGCGGCCGGCGCGGTTCGGCGCGGCGAGTGGCCGGCGTGGGGCGGCGCAGCGAGCGGCTGGCGCGCGGGCGAGCTGTGGCGCGCGGGCGAGCGTTGCCTTTGGCGTCCGAGCGAGCAAGCAGACACGTATATATTTTACCTGCTTTGCCGAGTGCCCGCGATTCGGCACTCGGCAAAGTTTTTATTTTTTTAAAAAAAATTGCTTTGCCGAGTGCCGGCGATCTAGCACTCGGCAAAGCCTTTTATTTTTTTAAAAAAAGTCTTTGCCAAGTGCCAGATCGCCGGCACTCGGCAAATAATCCTGGCACTCGGCAAAGAATTTCTTTGCCGAGTGTCTTGCTTTGGCGAGAGCGGCTCTCGGCAAAGAGGTGTCTGATGTCCAAAAACCACATACAACGACAACACATATAACAACAATTACTATTGACACGACTATTTCACGCACTGCACGAATTGCATAGAAAAGGAATGAGCGAACCTAGTGTGTGCTCGTCGGCAGTGCGGCGGCACGGCGGCGCGGTCGCGCGGAGGCGCGGAGGCGCGACCGTGCAGGGCGAGCGGCGCGGGCGCGCGGTGCGGCGGTGCAGGGCGAGCAGCACGGGCGCGCGCGGCGGGCGCGGCCGCGGGGCGGCGCGCGGCAGGCGCGCGGGCGAGCAGCCGGCGAGCGGCGGCGCGGCGGGCGCGCGGGCGGCGGCGCGGCGGCCCGAGCGGGCGGCGGCGCGGGGCAGGGCGGCGCGGCGAGCGGCCGGCGTGGGGCGGCGCGGCGAGCGGCTGGCGCGTGGGCGAGCGTTGCCTTTGGCGTCCGAGCGGGCAAGCAGACACGTATATATTTTACTTGCTTTGCCGAGTGCCCGCGATTCGCACTCAGCAAAGTTTTTATTTTTAAAAAAAAATTGCTTTGCCGATTGCCGGTGATCTAGCACTCGGCAAAGACTTCTATTTTTTTTAAATTCTTTGCCGAGTGCTCACGATCTGGCACTCGGCAAAGAATTTTCAGCGTTTTAGTTTTTTTAATTACTTTGCCGAGTGCCCATGATCTGGCACTCGGCAAAGAAGTTAAATTTTTTTTCCTTTTTGCCCCTAAATTTTTTTAATTACTTTGCCGAGTGCCCACGACCTGGCACTCGAGAATTTCTTTGCCGAGTGCCCGATATTTAGCACTCGGCAAAGCATATGACACTCGGCAAAGATACTGTTCCCGGTAGTGTGTGAACGTGATTAGAATTATTGATTTAAACATGGATGTCACGCTACATACTCTATAGATGAACCAAAGGAGGAGTGATCTTGCGTTCCAATTACCACGGTTCGTGCTCTCTTCAACTCAAATTTGTACATCTGTTTCCTTTTTAATCAAAAACCATCTCGTTTTTGTATTGGTGCCAGCAGCCACTTGTGGGGGCCGTTCTAGTTTTATCACGCTCTCACTAATAATATTGTATAATATTCCCATTTGTTAACTTTTAGGGATATGCTTAGCCAAATTTTAGAAGCTTTGAAGTGCCACATGGAAATGTCAATAGCATATTTGCATAGAAAATACTTTCAAATAATTATATATTAAATGACTTTCAACAACAATACTTTGGCAAAATATTGGTAAAAAAAACGTGTGTTGTGGACAGAATCAATGTTCTAAACGGAAGTAGGAGTATATAGTATAGCATTGTATTTCTATATCTGACACATCAGTGAGGCATCCATTAGATACAACCACTGTAATTTACAGTATCGTAGTTTTACTTTCTATTATATATCTAAGACAACTAATTGTCATATATACATCGAGAGATTATGTCCTATGATACCATCTAATGTAATATCAGTTCGTGCCAAAGCTATATCTTGGGCAAGATAACTATATATGTTCTATCTCATTGTATCTTACCAGGCCAGCAAAACTTCGATGTGTAGTAGATGACTATATATGTTCAATGCATGATACCACCCACTAAAAATAGATTAATGCCATGTGGGCTTAAGGGATGTGGATTGTATCTTTCACAATTACAAGCAGAAACAAATAACCAGTTTCTCACCTCAAATTTTGGCAATTCAATTGTTAGATTATTAAATCTAAGAATCTGCTCCCTGAGCCAATGGATTGTTATAATCTATAGACCGCTTTCGCAATCTACAACCCGAAACAAATAGGTCTGTCAGTTGGTGTGACTTGAGTAAGATATAGATCGTTAGATTTCACTAAGACATAGATCATAGCTAGAGACTAGAGACAAGATGCAAGTCTCTTTCAGTCTACTGCGATTCCATTTCTGTTCCCTCCGAAGCTGCTATATATAAATCAATCACTCCGTGGAGTCAAGTGACCCAAACACAACAAGTGGCTAGTTAGAGTTACTTAAATTCAGAAATATGATCTCCCCCCCAGTCTTCCTAGTTTCCACAAGCTGGAATAGCAACCAGAAGGTACTTTATGTATGGCACCACTATTATGTAGATACATATAGTTCCCGTTGTTGATATATATCGTAGACGAACTAAATCATTTATATCTTGGAATATACTATATAAATCGCTCTCTTGATTCATGTTTCATTATCTCAAAATTTTTTGCAGCTGCAGCAGGCAACTACTACTAGTAGTAACATTAATATTCCTCCTGCATCAGCTGTTGTTGCTGGTGAAGGCAGTCTTCTCCAGTATGGACAAGCCATGGCCGCAGAGGCGCTTACCGAAGGAGGCGGAAGCCGCGATGGTAGCGCCCCAGCAGCGCAAGCCAACGCCCAACCGAGGTCCATGTCTGAGCGCTCCAAGCTGCTGGGGATCCCAAAGCCAGAGCCGGGGCTCAGGTGCCCGCGCTGTGACTCCACCAGCACCAAGTTTTGCTACTTCAACAACTACTCCTTTGCGCAACCGCGCCACTTCTGCCGTAACTGCCATCGCTACTGGACGCGCGGCGGCGCCCTCCGCGACATCCCCGTTGGCGCTCCATGCAGACGCCGCCGAGCCAAGGGCAGCAAGCCCAGTGCTGCAGCCACTGCTGCATCGGCATCATCAGCAGCACTAGCGATGACTTCGTCGTGCACCACCAATGTCGTCGCGCTCGCGCTTACTCCACAACAAGCTACCGCGAGCAGCAGCGTGTCGCCGGTCCTGCCACAGTTGTACGGGCTCGCCAGCATGGACACCCCGAATGTTGGCTCCAACTTTTCATGGCCCGGGGCTGCTAATCTGTTGGTGGACTCGGCCGGTGGGAGGGCTGTATCGGAGTCGAAGATGGAGCAGCAGCGGGGAGCGCTATCGCAGTCTTCGCAGATGCACAGGCTCCCAGTATTCTCGCACGCTATTGATCAGCAGCAGGGGCCGGCAGTTGCTGTGCCGGTGACATTGGCGACGCCGCCGAGCATGTTCCATCCAGGGTTATGGAATGGAGGCGACGGAGGCATCTGCAGTGGAGGCGAAGGTCAGTTCCATATGATCACGAATCGAGATGAGGAGTGCCCAATTTGGGCCATGCAAGCAGATGTGAATGGTTACACTACTTCCTATGATCCTGTCCCAGTTATACCGCAGGTAATTAACCTCTACTCAATTGCAAAGAACTTGAATCGAAAAAAGCCATTGCAAAGCGCCTTTAAATTTCAAGATGTTACTGCCTCAGTCTCAAAACAAACACACATTACACTTCTCAAGGAGTCAAACTATTTTAAATTTGACTAATTATATACAAAATAGTATCATATTTGTAGCTCGAAATAAGTTTATTATGGCATGTACAACGCGCCTGTATACCCCGTTTGTGTCTTGCTACTTTTACAAAAACAACACTGCTCCACTGTATTCAATGCGGAGAGAAGCTCTCCTTGTCGCCTCGTGAGACCACGACGAGCACGTTTGCTGCGAGACTTCCTCGCGGTTGGAGGTGTGTTGTATAGGCCTGGCTACTCGAGTCGACGAGCGCGCCGATTCAGTGCGGGTGCGTGCGCGGAGGAAGCTGACGGCGCGAAATGGATTTTTCGTACCAAAGCAAGCGGGCCAGTGTGCGAGGGTGACATGTGGATTCGATCGAAGGGACACGTCGCAGCTCACCAACCACCCTACTTCTAGATTATCTCATTACACGCTTGCTCTCCCGCTCTCTCTCTCTTCCTCTTTTCTCTATATAATATTAGGCCGTGTTTAGTTCAGCCGATTTGGTGGCGGCTAAATTACTGTGCAATATTGTAGCGCACTGTAGCATTTTGTTTGTGTTTGGTAAAAATTGTCCAAACTTTGACTAATTAGGCTCAAAATGTTCGTCTCGCAAAATACAACAAAACTGTGCAATTAGTTTTTAATTTCATTTACATTTAGTACTTCATGCATGTGCCGGCATTTTAATGTGATGGGGAATCTTCTTTTTATATAGTAGAATTTGGGAGAAAATTTGAGATCTAAACAAGGCCTTAAAAGCAAAGCGTTTCTTCCAACTTCCTTTTTTATTCTCAAAATATCCCCGTGTTCGTCTGTCCATCCTGGCGTCCAAACGTATGAGCGTGACCATCTTTTTCTATCCCTTTGTCTGCCCTGTCACATGGTTTCCAGATATATAGGGCCTACTCGCTGCTGCTACTTCTGCAGCTGTTGCTGTTGGTTTACAGTGATTTGACAGAGAAGCTGGAGCTGCTTGGCCCTGTACCAAGGGGCCCTTAATTTCATTTGGACTCTGCATCTCACTTATTAGCCATCGCATCGTATGGATGCAAGCAATTATATGCACCAGCCAGCTCATCTTCTTCACTTGTTTTCTTGTTTTCTTCTCGTCAGCCCTAGCGCCTGCAACAGTTGGACGACTCCATAATCGACACAAGGGACACGCCAAAGTACCAGCATATGACGTCACGCAGACGAACTCATATACGGCCTCCACTAATCTTGCCAATAGCACATTTTTTTGCAGCCTATAACAAAATCCCGGACGGCCTTGAGCCTTGGCCATGCACCATCGCTTAGCTGCAGATGGTGGCATGCTTAGTGCTACGACCATAGGTCACGATGTATATATCTGACTCCGCGATGGCAGACCAATTATATTTGACCACTGACTGATATCAACCGATTGTTAACTCATCATATATTGGCCTTGGCCATGCACCACCGCTTAGCTGCAGATGGGTGGAACTAGATGCTTAGTGCTGCGACCATAGTCCACGATGCATCTAACTGCGCGATGACTGACCAATTTGGTCACTGACTGATATCAACCCATTGTTAACTCATCATAGGCCGAGTCAGCTGAACTTACCCTAAGGAAGTTGTATGGACAACTATTTTCTTAATTAAATACCGTAACATTTCGTCTCTTATCCACAGTTAACGAGCCCCCTCGCCTGGACAGGTTGAGGTCGAGGCAGGTTAGAAAGCAATTGTCTAGGCAAGTTAGAATAGCGCATGTTTAGTCACAGTACAACGCCTGATTCTAAAAATTGGAACAGATGACGTGATTGCTGAATAAATCTCTGGGCCACAATCATCCAGGTGACTATGCCACAAGTTGTATGTTTCATTGCAATGCATGGACATATTTGCTAGTCCAGCATAAACTAAAGTATGCATTGTGTGATGAAATATAAAATGATATATAGGTGACAGTAACTACCTATTATGCTATACCAGCTAGCTGTGCTAATCCGTCATGGTTTCGTCCTATCCTATGTGAAAATCTCGTCACAAGCTACGACTGACAAACCGATTGATCTTGAATTCTCACCATCTTTCAATTACATCACATCATTTTTTGGCAAAGCAGCATCCTGCCCTATTCCACCTTTCTTTTTTAATTTACCACAGCACGCAAAGAGATCTTAGTACAAATACTAATTGGAGGCCCAAAATCTTAGTATTACTAATTAGAGGCCACTCTATGTTAATCCTTCTCATAAGAATGAGAAAGATCTGGCTATCAATTCAGTAGACTGAAATAACCATTGATAGTAATAAACACTGGATCCATTTTCCTTTTAAAAATTAATCACCTATGCTGTTATAAAAGACAGCATAAAATAAGACCTAAATCTACATCTAAATTACCCATCTATCCATTTGATGGAACATAATCTAAAATAACCCATAAATTTACATCTAAATTACCCATGTATCCATTAAAATAATCTAAATTAACCTCTCTAAATTTGCATCTAAATTACTACTTCTACCATTGTTAAAAGTAAACTAAACTATCCTTCAAATCTACATGTAAATTATTGACATCTGCTAATATGAAAAATATGTAAATAACCGTAAGTTACTCCTGTATGTGTTTATAAATTAACTACTTCTTACTATGAATGTATAAAAAAACTAACTTAGAGTAAACATGCATATTGTGCACACATTTTAATGGAAATATTGTGGCATATAAATTGATAGTATAATTCTGAGCACTATACTTTTTTATTAAAAATACTACTACATATATAATTCCGTGAAAAAGAAATTCAACATCTTAAGCATGGAGGAGGTTAGTATGGTCAAAAGGTAGCTGTGATCTCACTGGTCATTGAGATTTCATTGGAGTAAATGATGATTATTAGACTTAAATATTAATATCCTTTTGAGCAATGTTAGAACAATTAATTGGCCCCGCATAGATCTCACCTCAAGCTTTACCACCAATCTTAAGCGTCGTGGTGCAGATTTAAATGACAGTTTATGGCATCGTAGTAATAAAGTGTGCAGTCTACGGTGTAAAATCCTTATTTTTAATAAAATACAAAATAATAGTTTTGAGTAAAAGGTACCTTTAATTTAACTTAAGGATAAACCATTTGTAACAACTAATAAGATCAAATTTTGAAAATCAAGATATATATTTATGACATCATGACACATGAGCTGCAACAAGTGCCACCATAACTTAACTAAATGTTTCAATTATATGCATATTGAGGATAGATGGAGGTGCCATGCAGAGAGAGAAAAACTATGGATATTGATGGATAAAACATAGAGAGTAATTTGTAAGTTTATCACGAATGGATAGATATTGCAAAGCATCTATGTGTACACTGTGTTAGAAAATAAACAAAAAAGAGGGCACAATGATAACTAACTTTTTTTAGTTATAGTTATTAAACACAAACTTCCAATACTTTTGTTTTCTAAGAACATGATGATAAACTAGTGATGCCTAATTCCAAGTCCGGATACTGTGTGATAGATTACGTATCATGTCTTCTTTATTTTTCCTATGCATATATGTGGTAAGTATATTTCATTGTTTTTGCCGACAACAAGAAAGGTTTTATTGAAAATGTAAAAGTTAGTGCGCCTCAGCATCATCACAATTTTGAAAGTTCAATAAAGAAAAAAGTTTAAAAATCCTAGTAAAAGTACAGATTTGACTAACAAGGTACGGAATCCCTACGAAACGTAAAATAATTTTTCACTCCAAGGGATGAGTTCTAGAATTAAGATAAAATTTTCTTTTGACAGATTTGGAGGTGGAACCCACCCTGGTGCATATGATCTCTTGGCTGGCTAGCTTGGTGCATGCATATATATGTTACATTCATAAATGAGGTCCATCGAAAATAATTAGCTGCTGTTGCCTTTACTAGACCAAGCAGCCTGAGATAAGCAGCTGGCCACCCTTGTAGCATAGGGAAGCGTGTCCGCTCCTCACCACCCGGGTCTACAAGGCAATTCTATAATTGAGATGTGTCTTTTTTTTTCCTTGAAGAGGACCCAGTGCAGCTGGAGTATAAGGACTTTTGAACCATAGGAATGCCAAAATTGAGGAATAGAGAAAAATATAAGAATTATGTATGAATACAGTTGCAAAAAAAGAGAAATTGAAAACATAAGAATTTTTAACAAATGATCATTTGGATAGACCATAAGAAAAACGTAGAAATCCTAAAGAATTTTTAAGCCAGATAATGTTATCTCTTTTCACTACTTGGTCAAACATGGCTAAAGCCTCTTCTATAACCAACTGACAATAAAGTTGTCCCTTTTCACTACTTGGTCAAACACGGCTAAAATCTCTTCTATAACCAACCGACAATTGGGCCCCACATGCAAGAACCACCATTAACTAGCAACAGCATTGAATTTTACCACGATGTTTAAGAGGAATGCTAAGTTTCCTGTAGTTTTGCTCCAAAATGACAGGCACAGGAAAAATTCCTATGCTACTTCGATGCCCCTTCCTATGAACTAAAGTAATGAACAGTAGAAATTCATATAGGGCTTGCAATCCTACATTTTTCTTGCTGAATTGTCTGCAGTTTGTAATAGTTCACCTTAATGAATGAAGCGTTTGTTCCCAAAGAAAAAAAGAATATAGTAGTGTTGTGAACGTGATTAGAATTATTGATTTAAACATGGACGTCACTCTACATACTCCATAGATGAACCAAAGGAGGCGTGATCTTGCATTCCAACTACCACGGTTCATGCTCTCTTCAACTCAATACATCTATTTCCTTTTTAATCAAAAACCATCTCGTTTTTGTATTGGTGCTAGCAGCCACTTGTGGGGGCCGTTCTAGTTTTATCGCGCTCTCAATTCCCACCTGACACGCCGGCAACCACTAAAAATGTATAATATTCCCATTTGTTAACTTTTAGGGATATGCTTAGTCAAATTTTAGAAGCTTTGAAGTGCCACATGGAAATGTCAATAGCATATTTGCATAGAAAATACTTTCAAATAATTATAATTAAATGACTTTAAAACAATACTTTGGAAAAATAGTGGTAAAAAAACGTGTGTTGTAGACAGAATCAATGTTCTAAATGGAAGTAGGAGTATATAGTATAGTATTCTATTTCTATAGCTGACACATCAGTGAGGTATCGATTGGATACAACCACTGTAATTTACAGTATCATAGTTTTACTTTCTATAATATATCTAAGACAACTAATTGTCGTATATACTTTGAGAGTTTATGTCCTATGATACGATCTAATGTAATATTAGTTCGTGCCGAAGCTATATCTTGGGCAAGATAACTATATATGTTCTATCTCATTGTATCTTACTAGGCCACCAAAACTTCAATGTGTAGTAGAAGACTATATGTTCAATGCATGATTCCACCCATTAAAATAGATTAATGCCATGTGGCTTTAATAAGGGATGTGGATTGTTTCTTTCACAATTACAAGCAGAAACAAATAAGCAGTTTCTCACCTCAAATTTTGGCAATTCAATTGTTAGATTATTAAATCTAAGAATCTGCTCCCCGAGCTTATGGATTGTTATAATCTATAGACCTCTTTCGCAATCTACAACCCGAAACAAATAGGTCTGTCAGTTGGTGTGACTTGAGTAAGATATAGATCGTTGGATTTGACTAAGACATTGATATTAGCTAGAGGCTAGAGACAAGATGCAAGCTTCTTTCAGTCTACTTCGATTCCATTTCTGTTCCCTCCGAAGCTGCTATATGTAAATCAATCACTCTCCGTGGAGTCAAGTGACCCAAACACAACAAGTGGCTAGTTAGAGTTACTTAAATACAGAAATATGATCTCCCCCCAAGTCTTCCAAGTTTCCACAAGCTGGAATAGCAACCAGCAGGTAATTTATGTATGGCACCACTATTATGTAGATACATATAGTTCCCGTTGCTGATATATATCGTAGACGAACTAAATCATTTATATCTTCGAATATACTATATAAATCGCTCTCTTGATTCATGTTTCGTTATCTCAAATTTTTTTGCAGCTGCAGCAGGCAACTACTACTAGTAGTAACATTAATATTCCTCCTGCATCAGCTGTTGTTGCTGGTGAAGGCAATCTTCTCCAGTATGGACAAGCCATGGCCACAGAGGCGCTTACCGAAGGAGGTGGAAGCCGCGATGGTAGTGCCCAAGCAGCGCAAGCTAACGCCCAACCGACGTCAATGTTTGAGCGCTCCAAGCTTTTGAGGATCGCAAAGCCAGAGCCGGGGCTCAGGTGCCCGCGCTGTGACTCCACCAGCACCAAGTTTTGCTACTTCAACAACTACTCCTTCGCGCAACCGCGCCACTTCTGCCGTAACTGCCATCGCTACTGGACGTGCGGCGGCGCCCTCCGCGACATCCCCGTCGGCACTATGTACAGACGCCGCCGAGCCAAGGGCAGCAAGCCCAGTGCTGCAGCCACTGCTGCATCGGCATCATCAGCCGCACTAGCGATAACTTCGTCGTGCAGCGCCATTGTCATCGCGCTCACGCCCACTCCACAACAAGCTACGGCGAGCAGCAGCGCGTCGCCGCTCCTGCCACAGTTATATGGGCTCGCCAGCATGGACACCCCGAATGTTGGCTCCAACTTTTCATGGCCCGGGGCTGCTAATCTTTTGGTGGACTCGGCCGGTGGGAGGGCTGTATCAGAGTCGAAGATGGAGCAGCAGCGGGGAGCGCTATCGCAGTCTTCAGAGATGCACAGGCTCCCAGTATTCTCGCACGCTATTGATCAGCAGCAGGGGCCGGCAGTTGCTGTGCCGGTGACAATGGCGATGCCGCCGAGCATGTTCCATCCAGGGTCAGTTCCATATGATCATGAATCGAGATGAGGAGTGCCCAATTTGGGCCATGCAAGCAGATGTGGATGGTTACACTACTTCCTATGATCCTGTCCCAGATACCACACGTAATTAACCTCAAGTCAATTGCAAAGAACTTGAATCGAAAAAAGCCATTGTAAAGCGCCTTTAAATTTCAAGATGTTACTGCCTCCGTCCCAAAACAAACACACTTTACATTTCTCAAGGAGTCAAACTCTTTGAAATTTGACTAGTTATATACAAAGTAGTATCAATATTTGTAGCTCCAAATATGTTTATTAGGGCTTGTACAATGCGCCTGTATACCCCGTTCGTGTCTTGCTACTTTTACAAAAACAACGCTGCTCCACTGTATTCAATGCGGAGAGAAGCTCTCCTCGTTGTTGTCAATCTCGTGCACTTAGCATCATTCTGTAATTAGGAAGTTGCATTAGCATGTTTCAATTACTAAACTTAGCTGCATGTGAGATGAGCGGTGTAGAACAGGCCAGAACCACGCTGCCTTCGTGGTGCGGCTATGAGTGGTCACCGCCGTGCATGTAGGAAACGTTCCCGCGCTAAAGGCGGGCACGACGCAGCGTGAGGCGTGCACAGCGGGGGGAGATCGTCGGTCACAGACCGTGTAAACACCGTGAATAAATAGAATCAAGAAAAACTAGAAAAAGCTGCAACGTTTGGCAGCGCCATTTGCGTTTTGTTCAGTTATGGAGCGAGCGGAGCGAGAGCAGGCGACGTCGTGCGCGAGCGTGGACGCCGAGCATTGAGAGATCGCCGTCGGTAAGCTGTTCCGGCAGCCGGCGCCAACAACTGGTATCGGAGCCGTCATTGTATGTTCTACGGTGGCTCGGTGAGCCCACCGCGTGAACCACCTCGCAAGAAGTTCGTCGTTCCAAGGAGATCGCCGTCGACGCCGCCGCCGGACATGACAGGCACCAACTCGGGCGCGTCAGGGTCTGGTTCGGGACATGGAGTGCGAGAAGGCTCCCTGATGTGGCCGATGCTGACTCGCGCGAATTATGCCGAGTGGGCCGTCCTGATGAAGTGCAACTTCGAGATCCTGGAGGTTTGGGAGGCGATCGAGCCCGGAGGTGACACGGTGAAGAGGACCCAAGATCGCCAGGCGATGGGCGGTCTCCTCCGATCCGTGCCGCAGGAGATGTGGCAGATGTTGGGGGCGAAGAAGAATGTCAAGGAGGCGTGGGAGGCAGTGAAGAGCATGCGTGTCGATGCCGAGCGTGTGAAGGAAGCCAATGCCCAGCGCCTACTCCAAGAATTCAAGAACATCTCGTTCAAGGAGGGAGAGACAGTGGATGATTTTGCCTTGCGCATCAATGGCCTGGCGGCGGATCTGCGCACGTCGGGTGAAGCCATAGAAGATTCACGTGTGGTGAAGAAAATGCTCCGGGTGCTCCCCAAAAGGTACCTGCAGATCGCGATCTCCATCGAGACTCTGCTTGATCTGAAAACTCTAACGATCGAGGAGCTTGTTGGGAGACTGAAGATGGCAGAAGATCGTCTTGATCTGGACGCCGTCACTGACAAGGCTGGTAAACTCCTACTGACAGAGGATGACTGGGCATCGAGGAATCGTCATTGCCTCATGCCGGAATCCTCGCAGTCTGGAGGGGAGAAGAAGTCATGGAAGACGAAGTCAGGTGGTGGCGGCGAGCGCGGTAACCAGGGCGAGAAGAAAGAGCCCGTCGTCAAGCTCACATCCATGGGCACTCCAAGGCGCAAGGGGCGATGCAGAAACTATGGCATATATGGCCACTGGGCGGAGGACTGCAAGAGGCCCAAGAAGGAGAAGAAAGAGGAGGCACATCATGTGCACGTGGAGAAGGATCCATCACTGTTGCTGGCCACAGTGAACGCCGTGCGCGTTCAGGAGGTGACACGGCGGGTCTCAGATCCGGTCGTGCTTCTGCATGAGGACAAGGTCTTCCCTGCTGATTGTGATGAAGACAACGACGTCTGGGTCCTGGACACCGGGGCGAGCAATCATATGACCGGGAGGCGTGATGCCCTGGTGTCGCTCGACACGTCAGTCGGCGGGACGGTGCGGTTTGGCGATGGATCACTCGTACCGATCGAGGGCATGGGCTCCGTCATGCTCCAAACGAAGAAGCAAAGCCACAAGGTATTAACTGAAGTCTATTACAATCCCAAGTTGAAAAGTAACATAGTCAGCCTAGGCCAACTAGAAGAAGGGGGATGCAAAGTTGTGCTAGAAAATGGTTTATGTAGTGTGAATGACATTGAACGCACACTGTTGGCAAAAGCACCTCGGGTGGGAAATCGTTTGTATTTGCTTAAGGTACAACTTGGTGCTCCTGTTTGTTTGGCTGCAAAAGTGAATGAGAAGGCATGGCTATGGCATGGTCGATATGGCCATCTCAACTTCAGAGCACTCAGGGAGCTCGGTGTAAAGGGAATGGTGGAGGGCATGCCACTACTGGATCGGGTGGAGGAGTTCTGTGATGGCTGTGCACTAGGAAAGCAACATCGACAGTCATTTCCACATGTGGCAAATTACAGGGCTGACAAACCATTGGATTTGTTTCATGCTGATCTTTGTGGCCAGATCAAGCCTAAAACACCAGGGGGTAAGAGTTACTTCCTACTGTTAGTTGATGATTATTCAAGATATATGTGGATTGAACTGTTAACAACCAAAGATGAAGCATTCAGATGTTTCAAGCGTGTGAAGGCTCTGACAGAGACTGAGCTGGGTGGAAAACTTCGTGCTTTTCGCAGTGACCGTGGAGGTGAGTTCAACTCCATTGAGTTTAAAGAATACTGTGATGAGCAGGGTGTCAAGCATTTCACTACCACGCCCTATACCCCACAACAAAATGGTGTGGTGGAACGTCATAACAGGACAGTGGTAGAAATGGCAAGATGTTTGTTGAAGAGCAAGAAAATGCCTGGAGAATTTTGGGGGGAGGCAGTCACCACAGCAGTGTACCTGTTGAATAGAGCTCCCACAAAAATTCTCCAGGGCAGAACACCCTATGAAGCTTGGTACAAGAGGAAGCCTGCGGTGCATCATCTGAGAACATTTGGTTGCCTAGTTCATGTGAAGAAAGTAGGTCCAGGCATATCCAAGTTGACTGACAGATCAACACCAATGGTGTTTATTGGCTATGAGACAGGAACCAAGGGGTATCGAGTCTATGACCCGATAGCCAAGAAACTGCACATATCAAGGGATGTGATATTCGAGGAAGGTAAAGCTTGGAACTGGCAAGGTGAAGCTCAACCTGATCCAACAGCATCTGTCTTTGATGTGGAGTTTTACACTGTTGCCGGACAAGGAACAGTAACTGACAGTGCAGTCACTGAAACTAAAGGAGCTGAAGCAGCAGGCTGGTCTGATTCAGAGCCAGCTACTCATGATCAATGGCAGTTTAACACTGATTCTAGTGCTGGATCAAATCAAAACACACCACCAGGCAGTCCAGTTGAGCAAGAGATGATTTTTGCCCCACCACCCTCTAATGCAGAAAACTCTAAAAGTGGAGAAGGGAGATTCAGAACACTGCAGAGTCTGTATGATGAGGCTGAAGAAGTTCATGATTTTCAGTATAGTGGCTTGTGTTATCTTGCTGCAGAGGAACCTAGAAGTGTGGAAGAGGCATTGGAAGAACAGTGTTGGAGGGATGCTATGGTCACTGAAATGAACTCAATTCAAACCAACAAAACATGGGAGCTGTCAGTGCTACCACCTGGACACCGAGCCATTGGGCTTAAATGGGTCTTCAAAGTCAAAAGAGATCCTGATGGGAAGATCAACAAACACAAGGCTCGGTTAGTTGCAAAGGGGTATGCCCAGCGTGAGGGGGTGGACTTTGATGAGGTTTATGCCCCAGTGGCAAGAATTGAGACAGTAAGACTGCTGATTGCTCTAGCTGCACAGAGAGGATGGCAAGTGCATCACATGGATGTGAAATCAGCGTTTCTGAATGGTGATCTGAGTGAGGAGGTGTATGTTCAACAACCTCCTGGGTTTGTTGTCAAGAATGGCAGTGGCATGGTACTCAGACTGAAGAAAGCTTTGTATGGACTTCGTCAGGCTCCAAGAGCTTGGAATGCTCGGCTTGACAAAGAATTGCTGAAACTCGGTTTTGTCAGAAACCCACTTGAGCATGCTGTGTACAGAAGAAGTCAAGGCACAGAATTATTGCTAGTTGGGGTCTATGTAGATGATCTAATAATCACTGGGTCCAGCAAGAAAATCATTGATGCATTCAAGGAGGAGATGATGAGAAGTTTCAGAATGAGTGATTTGGGACTGCTAAGTTACTATCTGGGAATTTAGGTGAATCAAACTGATGGGATGACCACATTGTGTCAGAGCTCATATACTCTAAAAATATTGGAGCAGGCAGGAATGAAAGGCTACAATGCCTGCAGTGTTCCAATGGAGAACAGGTTGAAACTGAGCAAGAAGGATGAGTCACCATCAGTCGACAAAACCAAATACAGAAGTATAATTGGGAGCCTGAGATACCTAGTGAACACAAGGCCAGATATTGCCTTTGCTGTTGGGATTGTTAGCAGATTCATGGAAGATCCAAGAGCAAGACACTGGGCAGCTGTCAAGCAGATTCTAAGGTACTTGGCAGGGACAGTGAACTATGGCTGTGTATACAAGTTGGGCACAACTGAAACAGAGCTACTGGGCTACAGTGACAGTGACTTAGCTGGTGATGTTGATGACCGGAAGAGCACAAGCGGTTCAGTGTTTCTGTTGGGGAATAGTCTAGTGACCTGGGTGTCACAGAAGCAAAGAGTGGTAGCACTCTCATCGTGCGAGGCAGAATACATTGCCAGTGCAAATGCAGCCTGTCAGGGCATTTGGCTCAGTCGATTATTGGGTGAACTGCTAGGAATACAAGCACCAAAGGTGAGGCTGTTGGTCGACAACAAATCGGCTATTGCTCTAAGCAAGAACCCAGTCCACCATGAAAGGAGTAAGCACATCGACACAAAGTATCATTTCGTCAGAGATTGTGTCGACAGAGGAGAAGTTGATATTGATCATGTGAGCATAGGAGAACAGCTTGCAGACATACTGACAAAGGCGCTTGGGCGTGTCAGGTTCGTCGAGCTCCGTCAGCAGCTGGGTGTGATAGAGGTGCAGCGAGATTAGGGGGTGAAATGTTGTCAATCTCGTGCACTTAGCATCATTCTGTAATTAGGAAGTTGCATTAGCATGTTTCAATTACTAAACTTAGCTGCATGTGAGATGAGCGGTATAGAACAGGCCAGAACCACGCTGCGTTTGTGGTGCGGCTATGAGTGGTCACCGCCGTGCATGTAGGAAACGTTCCCACGCTAAAGGCGGGCACGACGCAGCGTGAGGCGTGCACGGCGGGGGGAGATCGTCGGTCACAGACCGTGTAAACACCGTGAATAAATAGAATCAAGAAAAACCGGAAAAAGCTGCAATGTTTGGCAGCGCCATTTGCGTTTTGTTCAGTTACAGAGCGAGCGGAGCGAGAGCAGGCGACGTCGTGCGCGAGCGCGGACGCCGAGCGTTGAGAGATCGCCGTCGGTAAGCTGTTCCGGCAGCCGGCGCCAACACTCGTCGCCTCGTGAGGCCACGACGAGCGCGTTTGCTCCGAGACTTCCTCATGGTTGGAGGCGCGTTGTATAGGCCTGGCTCCTCGAGTCGACGAGCGCGCCGATTCAGTGCGGGTGTGCGCGCGAAGGAAGATTAGGGCGTGAAATGGATTTTTCGTACCAAATTCACCACTGTTAGCATATAATCCTAACTTCTCCCCCGCTATATTCCCCGCCCACAAGATGGAGGACATCGGCGCATCTATGGATTTGGGGCAAAATAGCCCAGGCATGGCTGCGGTGGGGCGGAAGGGCAAGGTCAAGGCAGCTGCAGCGGCATCGGCTTCCTTCAATGGCCGTGGATCCAGCTCGGCAGTGGCACTCTTCCCTGTTAGCCACGGATCCAGATCGTTGGCAGCTGTCTTCCCTGTTGGCCACGGATCCACATCGTCATCGGCCGTCTTCCCCTTTCGGTGCTTCAACGGCGCGGCGGCGACATCGGCTTCTTCGATGGCTGCATCTAGTGCGGCGGTGTGTTGGGGCCCAGCGTCATCGGCTTCTTCGATGGCTCCATTCCCCCCCCCCTCGTCTCCGTCATTTGGGCATCCAGCAAGTTGGGATCCAGCGTGGTAAGAACACTAATTCCAAATATATTTTTGCTGTGTGTGTTGTTGAATTAAAATTGCACTATCCTTTTTAATTGGCAATTGGTAGGTTGAACACGAGAAGTTGGTTCATTGCTCACTAGTGGTGGCACCACTGTCTGTTCTTTGGAAAGAAATGTCTCATCTCTCATGAATGCATATGCAACTGTGGGATGTGGCCGGGCCCTTGGCCATGTATGTCAAGGGCGTGGTGATCTAGGGTAGCCGGCCCTCGACTACGAAGCTCGTAGTCTCCTGCCGTGTCTTCCAGTAGCGGAGGTTATGCCCCTCACGGCTGCCTGGGCTTGCGAGCGAGAGGTAGGAGAGAAGGTAATTGATCTTGCTTAATTCAATCTTTCGGTTTACAGGGAATATACGGCCATCGGCCCTAACCAACGGAGGAAACAAACTCCTCAATTCAAGGAACTAACCAAAGATAGCAAATAATATCTTAACAACTAAAAATAGCTTTCCCACTTCGGCCACTTGTGCCGATCGCTTCATCCTCGGCGGCATGCGCCGTGCCCGCGATCACCGCGCGTTCTGCGTCCATGCGTGCGCCCACGCGTTCTACTGCCCGGCGCACATCTCTGGCCCGGTGTCTCCTGGCGTAGGTCTTCCCCCACATGACATCTCCCCCCCCCCCCTCGAGACTCAGCTCGTCCTCGAGCTGAAGGGCAGGGTACTTGGCACGGAGAACGTCGATGTCCTCCCAAGTTGCCGAAGCCGGAGACTCGCCTTTCCACTGAACAAGGGCCTGGCGCACGCCTCGCACCAAACGAAACCGAACAGCACGTTCCGGCTCAGGGACGATGGCGCCGTGATGGAGAGGAGGCAGCGCCGGAGGTGCATACGGTGGCGGCCCGTGGAACTTCTTGAGCAGGCCAATGTGGAACACGTCATGGAGGCGTGCTCGGGGCGGCAGCTCGAGGTGGACGGCCACGTCGTTGATGATCTCAGTGACACGGTAAGGCCCATAGAAGCGGGGCTTCAGCTTGCCCGTGCTGGCCTGAGGAAGCGACGCGGCGGTACGCTGGCGCAGGCGGAGGAGCGCCCAGTCGCCCACCTGATATGCAACGTGGCGGTGGTGCTTGTCATAGTGCAGCTTCTGGACCGCCTGAGCTTGCTCAAGCCGGTAGCGGATGTCGGAGAGGAACTCAGCCCGCTCCTCCATGCTCTTGGCGACGGCGGCAACCCGCGTGTCCCCCGGTTCATAGGAGCGGATGGAGGGTGGATCCTGGCCATAGACGACGCGGAACGGGGTGTCCCGAAGCGAAGACTGGTACGCCGTGTTGAAGATGAACTCCGCCCATGGGAGCCAACGCAGCCATTGACGTGGACGGTCCCCTGTCAAGCAACGCAAATACATAATGATCACCCGGTTAGCCGCCTCGGACTGCCCATCCGACTGTGGGTGAAACGCCGTCGTCATATGCAGCTTGGTGCCCATCAGCCGCATGAGTTCGCGCCAAAACATCGAGGTGAAGATGGGGTCACGGTCCGACACCATGGACTGCGGAACGCCATGTAGACGGACGATGTCGGTGAAGAAGGCTTGAGCGACGGACTCGGCGGAGTGCGGGTGTGCAATAGGCAGAACAGGCGACGGTCGATGCCCACTGAACCAGGTCAGAACAGAGCTAGCCAACAAACGAAGAAACATAAATATGAACAATAGGCAGCGGTCAGGAAGGGAACACATACGGCGAGGGTGTTGCGGCTACCGGTGCAGACGGCAGTGATGGCGTAGGGCTCCAGCGCCTCTACACAGTAGGCCCAGTCCTTCTCTATGTTGTCACCGATGCCCAGTTACCCGTCCTCCACAGATCCAGCCTTGAGCGATTCCACGACTCCACAGCCAGGGGTCTGCTCCTCTACACGGCGCCCTCAGCCAGTGGCCCACTCCGTGCGCCGTGCACCAGTGGGCTGCTCCTCCTCACGCTTCGGTTGCCAGAGGCCCGATCCTTCGCGCGCCTCCGCGGCCAAAATTCACTCCTGTGCGGTGTCAGAAACATGGATCAGTAGCTGGTGATTCAGTTTCACACAGCAGGAAGGGAGAAGGGATGGCGTACCTCATCAGCAGGGAAGGGCCAACGAAGGCGGTGGCAGCGGCGCAAGCCTGGCATGCAGGCAGCAGTGCGCCGTGGCGAAGGCCTGCCGCGCGAGATGCGGAGCGCCGCCGGCGGTTACCAGGCGCAGGGCAGGGACCAGGAGGCGAGGTTGGAGAGCGGGCGCTCGATGGGATTGCGAGCGGGCGCGATTGCCACAGGAGAAGGGTCAGGGGCGGAGGGATGGACTGCCGCAGGAGATGGGGACGCGATTGCCGCATGCTACGCGTGGGATCACAGCAGGCGAAATGATGGACCCACATTAAAATGTCGCATCAAAACGGTGTCCACTCTTTAGTTTTTCTGGTCGTGAGAGATTAGCACTTCATCTGGTATCTGCGGTAGTAGTGGTTGTAAACAAATCAGGTGATGATGTCTTGATCATGCCTAAAATTGCAATATTTTGACTACAAAAGGTTCTAGTCTTTTAAACGGAATTCAACCATTTGAGCAAAATTTGTGGCATTGTCAATACTTGCTGAAAAAAATCAGGTACTGAAACTGATCTCCTACATCACCTCACTTCCCCGGGCACTCGGAGTCTCAGACTAAAGCAAGTATAGAGTACTGAAGCTTTGACCCAGTCAACGCAAGCACTAGTCACCTCGTTGACCTCCGTTCACTCTATCTACCTCCACTGCCCTCCTCGCTCGGCCGCTGCTCCGCCGCCGACGGGACACCATCACCCGGCGATTCCACCACCACTCCATCCCTGAACTTGGCGTATATGTCACCCCTGTAGAAGTCCCTGGTCCTCCACACGAGCACCAGCGACACGAGCCCGCCGCCGACCGTGGCGGCCGTGATAATGAGGAACGACATCCGGAAGCACTCCACGCCGAAGCACGCCTTGTCCCCACCGGCGGACGCCAGCGACCCACCGCCGTGCTGCCTGGTGGCCTCGGCGTCGTAGAGCCGGCCGGCGACGCGCACGTTGAGCACGTAGGCGCCGACGGGGCTGGCGACGGCGCCCAGGTTGTAGAGCGTGGGGTAGCGCCTGAGCCCGAACAGCTCGGAGATGACGGCGTACAGCAGCGGCCACTGCACGCCGAAGCAGAAGCCGACGAGCACCGACGCCGCGTAGAGCGCGCGCGGGACGCCGAAGGCGATGAGGAGGTGGCCGGCGCAGGACGCGAGGAGGACGAGCGTGAGCGCCAGCGGCCGCGGGAACCCGTACCGCGACAGGAGCGCCTCGGAGGCGTACCCGGCGGTGACACGGCCGGCGTAGTTCCAGACGCTGATGAGGGAGACGAAGGCGTCCACGCTCTTGGGTGCGTAGCCCAGCGACTGCCCGATCTGCCCCATGTTGTCGATCGCCGTCAGCGTGCCGCCGGCGCCGCAGGCGATGGCCACGAACAGGATCAGCATGTCCACACTCACCAGCGCCTGCGGGATGGAGTAGTCCTCGCCGTGCGCCGGCGGGCTGAACGTGTGACGCAAGAAGGAGCCCAGGCAAGAGGAACAAGAAGCCGGTGGCGGATCGGCAGTAGTGCTTGCCAGCTCGGCCAATGCCACGGCGGTGGATTTCTCAAGGACCGTCACCATCACGGGCACGTCGTCACTCGGAGAGTCGTCGAGCTCCCTTTTGATCCGGTACTCCTGCCTGACGACGACGGCGAGGGGGAGGGAGAGCAGGACGAGGAGCCCGCCTGCCGACGCGGCGTAGGCGGCGCGCGAGAAGCTGGCCTGCCTCTGCACGACGATCATGACGAGGATGTACGCGGCGAGCGCGACGGAGATGTAGAGCAAGCAGAGGAACACGTCGCCGCCTCCGCCACGGCTGCCCGTGCTCCTCTTCTGCCGATCGTTATCCGAAGGCATGACGCGGACGGTGCCAAGGAAAACGACGGAGACGGCGGCGGGGAGCCAGGCGATGAGCAGGACGAGCAACCGGGCGTCGCTGCTGAGGCCGACGTAGCCCTTGAGCAGGCCGAGCACGGCGCCGCGGGCCTCGGGGAAGTTCCGGACGCACGTGACCAGCGCGCCGGTTCCCGCGAACGCCTGCGAGTTGGCGCCCGCTTAGACGTAGGCGCACATGAGCCAGAGCGGTGGCGGAACGGGGACCCGGCGGGCGAGGGAGAGGTAGACCATGAGGTAGCCCGCGAGGTTCATGGCGGCGCCGACGGCGAGAACGGCCCACGGCGGGGCCACCTCGCTGAGCAGCCCCGCGGTGACGCCCACGTTGCTGCCCAGATCCTTGGAGAAGGCGAGCGTGGCGACGGCGCGCTGGTCGTAGCCCAGCGCCGACTTGAGCGCCCGGGAGTAGATGCCGAACGCGTACGTCGCGCCCGACGCCGACAGGATCAGCAGGCACGCCAACAAGGTGAACCATCGCCCGGAAAGCACCCGACGGGCGAACCGCGCCGTCGTCTGCACCTTCGCCGCCACGCTGCCGCTGCCGGCCACGAACGAGAACACCATGCCGCCGGTCGGTGGGCGTGAACGAACGAAGTGCAAAGCTACAGATTGCTGTGTCAAGTGCACAGACAGTAACTTGACTGTCAGTTGCTGTTATTATCTTGTTATTTTTTTTTGAGAAACTGTTATTATCTTGTTAATTAGGAGGCTATCATGGGCTCATGGCCGTACATCATTCCATATGCATGGTGTCTATACTTAATTCTACGGGCCGGCAGAGAGCCATTTCTTCGTCCATGAGAGCCTGACTGACACGAGTAGAGAAAGACAAGGATTCAGAATATGACGGTAGCAATAGCAACTAGCGGGGCGTCCAACGGTCCCAGTCTCTGGCCGTCGCTGCCACGTCACCAATAGCATCTGCTGGCCTATGTCGCTGCTGTCCGAGTGTATTATTTTTTTCTTGGGACGACTAGCACCTGGCTGGACTACGTTTCCCACGCTCGTACCAGCATTCCACGCCCGTGCTCGCACAAATCCAAAAAAAAAAACAGCACGCCCCGCCTGTGCCTATAGGTTTCACATGCCATGCGGGGCCCGTGCCGCCCAACCGAGCGGGGAGACCGCTCGCACGCACATTGCAACATGTGTAACACTCGGTCTAGTTTTGAAACATTTAGATACAATACTTGCAACATTCGTCTAAAGACAAATGGAACACCAACATTCGTCTGAAGACAAATGGAACACTTCAAACATGAGTACGAAACACTTGAAACATGAGTATGAAAACACTTGCAAAAACACATAAAAAACACTTGAAACCATTGCAAACATAGGCAACATCCAGAAAAAATACTTGCAACATATACTGAAACATATGCAACATCCGAATAAACACACTTGTAACCATCTGGAAAAAACGCAGATAAAACATTGGGAACAGAAGCTTGCAACATACATGTACAATCAATGCAACATGTGCAACACCCCACCTCTGAAACGTCTAAAACAATACATACGCTCAGTGCAATATTTTCTCGCTATTTCGCAACGGAGGTTCGTCGACGCGTGGAGTTCACCGGTGTAGAGCTTGCTGGTGGTGCGGAGCTCACCGCTCCAATGGAGAAGGACACAGCAGGTCTAGTGGAGAAGGTCGTGGCGGGTCCACGGGCTTTAGAAGGCTGTGTCGGATTACTAGCTCCACGCGATAGCCACCCTCGCCTCCCTCCCACACGGCAGCACGGGTCTCCGTCGCCATGCTTGTCTCCTACGCGCCTGCTCACCCCGCTTGCACGTGGGCCTCTGGAGCCACCGTTTCCTCCCACGCGTGTAGCCCTCGAGCTGCTGTCGCCTTGCTTGCGCGCCGGCAGGCGGACGCGGGAAGCACAGTGGTCGTCTAAGACGTGGACTGCAAGAGCACAATGCAAGCCGGTAGCCGATGCAGCACAGAAGGGCCGCAAGTCGGTAGCCGGATGCTGGAAGTGCAGTGGCTGCCTGAGGGCGGCTGCCAGATCCCTGCTGTTGCGGCGTTGGGGAACGATGATGCGCTGCCATGCGCGAGGTGGATGTCATTGCCTCTACGGCTGCATCGCTAACCCCACGCCACAGCCTCCGCATCTCGCCCACCTCCTGGCTCAGTGAATAATGGATGAGGCTAGCTCGCTCAAATAGATAAGGTCACACCGGCCACTACTTCAGCCTGTTTTTTTAGAGCCGGTCGTTGGGTTGGCGCGGGCGGCCCACCATCAGGAGCGTCTGGCGTAGACGGATACCCTATACCAAGAATTACCATTTTTTCTTTGCGAATTGGTCATTTCTACAACTAGCAGAGTATCAAGGTCATGGAGTTTTGTGTCTCAATTTCCAACACTTTTGAAAAATAATGTGGACGTACTATTTCATCTCTGGTTCATGAAATTCATTTTACTTTCATGAAACTTTGATCATCTTTCTTCATTAATATTGTATCATGTCAGCATATTTGTTGAGTTAGTAGCTTATTTATATAAATTATTATGAAACCTCCAATGACTAGCAAACACCAACACAACAAAGTTAAACTAGATATTGGTGTACGGATACTGAAATTCCTGCTGCTAAAACACCTCAAACTACTACTGACGGCAAGCAAGTACATTTTTCAACCTCCAAGTTGCACTTCAATCTGATTTTCAACACTGAACCCTGAAATCATGTAATAGGGCACTCCCTAACCGTTGAAACCTGGCAAATTTTGTCTTGTAGTTGGTTTCAATGGTGGGATTTCCTAAAAATAATAAATTCTGGTTTGATCTCTTAAGATTCATAATTTATTTTACATTAGAAAAATATGAAGTAGTACAAATTTTCTTCTAAAAATATTATCTATTTGTTGGTGCTCTATTTTAGAGTTATTTAGATTTTATTTGTTTTAAATAAATAATGAGCACAAATACGAGCAATAAAACAATAGGAATCGAAATAAATATATTCCAAATAACTATATATAGATCATAAACTTGTAGGTAACACTTTTAGAAAAAATTGGTACAAGATTCTTTTTTCTGATTAAAAATAATTTGCTCATAATTTTTTTATAGTAAACTAGATTTTTGTTATTTTTATGAAATACAAACCCACCTTTGAACCAGAAATTGGACCAAATTTGTTTGGTTTTGACGGTTGGAGACGTTCATTACTCAGTTTCATAGTTAAAGGTTGGAAATCAAGCTACCTTACAAGTGGGAGGTTGAAAAATGTACTTTGCCCAACAAATAAAGTAGATTTTTTTTACTATAACAAAAACATCATAGTCACAACCTACCAAACGTTGTTCCAAGGGAAAATTCCCAAAATGTGTTGGTTGGAAGTACTGGAGCATGCGAAATGTCAAATTCTCCATTTGGCTACTACCTCAGTCCTAAAAATTATACAATTTTAGATTTGTCACAAGTTAAACTTTTTAACTAAGTTTGTAAGGAATTGAAGATTTTTAGCATTTATGATACCATATAAATTATGAAATATGTTCCATGATGAGTTTAATAATACATAATTAAAATAAATATAGGTTTTTAATAAATATAACATAATTTGACTTGAGATAAAACTACAACGGCAAGTTCTTTTGTGTGATGGGTGTGTAAGGGTAGTGGTTTAGTGGTGGTGGTGGTGTGTGTAGGGGCGGGGGGGTTGTTTGTTTCAATTCAGTATGCTCTAGGTTTGATAAAAAAAACATCGTATTTGCTAGAGTTTTCCACTTCACCCTACTTATGTCTTAGATCATGAAATTCAACAAATAGCTCATCAAAATTTCATAAAGCCGTGGAGGACTTCAATGATTTATGCAACTCATCTAGTGGACTCTTTCAAATGGAAGAAACTGATCAAGAACTTTTATGACCAAATCAAACCATACTTGCTACCAAAGGTCACCTTAGTAATTATTTATGATTTTAGACAATGGCTGGATCGTTTGAAACTAAAACCTTAAGATGCACCAGAGTCCTTTGTTGCCTCTACTAGATTTCCCCTTCTTTTTTCCGTTTGTCATCTCCCTTTATTGCTCTATCTCTACCCTATTCATTCTAAATTATAGTTCACTTGGCTTTATCCTAAGTCAAACTTCTTTAATTTTAATCAAGTTTATACAAAAATCTTATCAACTATAAAGTTTTATATCTTGAGAAGGGCTATGGTTTTCATATAAAATTTGTTCTCCGTATAACTTATCTTAGAAGTTAATAGTTTCCTTTGATACATTGCAAACTTACATATTAATGTATGTATATATTTTGTTGATGTTTTATGCGATAGAATTGACTGTAAACATCACTTTTCGATGATTGCTCGTAGAATAGAACCCAAATCATCAACATGTATGAACCAATTGTGGGAAATGCCTAAATTAGTATTATTGGTTGTTAGCCTAAGTCGTTATTGTGATGGCTCTAGAGGAGCTTCAGACCACGTGCTTTTACATTTGAAATGGTACTTAAGGCAAAAACCATCTGTCATATATATTTTTTTAATCAATTGTACATGCGATATATAGTCGGTTGTTATCTTTATTAGTCGTTAACGACAATGGTTCTAGAGGTGCAACAGACCGTGCTTTTACATTTGATAGGTAGCGTGCCCGTGCGTTGCTACGGAATAGCTAACAATTTATACTAAAAACACATGGATCGCACGATAAGATAACGATACTGTAAAAATTAAATATCAACGTTAAAGTGACATTTAATCCAAGAAAGGGTCATATTCTATGAAGGGGTTCATGTACATGGTGCAATTTGGTAGAATTAGGTTGCAGAACAGCAAAAGAAAAGGCTAGATACTTACGCACTTAAAAAGAGCTACAAGATAGCAGAACAACGTATATCTAAGTTACGCTAAGCCAACTAGCCAAGGACTGTTGCCAATAGCATGGTTCCAATGAGAAGGTTTTCTGGATCATGCTATGCTTGTTATCAGCCTCCAGACAGAGTTACTGGCATGATGTAGATCTTCATATCAAAATGTTGACATACCTGTAACATGTTGCATAAAAAAGTCATATTTTATGTTGTGCAAAGATCCTTGTCGACTGACACATATAAGATTGACAGTAACTCACACATGCAGCTTTATCATATATACAATTCATTCTATTTGTTAAAGGATCAGTGTCACTTTGACATGGAAGAAACATTTGATAACATAAGACAGGATATCTCAAATGAGAATCCAGGTCTCCCTTTTCTGATTTTAAATAAAACCCTGTAATTATTATCTTCACCACAATCAAAACAACAATGTAGCAGTTGAAAGAGAGAGATCAATATTATATCTGCACTACCCTTTCAACGTAGAAAACCATATATGAAAAGATAAATATCAGGCAAGGAAGTTATTATTATTTTATTGAAGAAAGAACAAAAATGACAAACCTACTAAATTTTGATGTATGCACCAAACACATGGTCAGGTAAATTCAATAGGAAAACATGCAAGGACAAGACCTTTTATCACAGCGCTAGTCCTCAACAACAGTAGGCAATCAAGGTTTGAAACGCTAAGGTACAGTCTACCTAAAGCAATGTGCCCTTATCCACTTCATCAGTTTTTCTCAAAAGACACATGTTGCATGACATGAAAATTTGAGATGGCATCACTCAAGACTTCCGGTAAATGGTTACTGCATTAAGAATAATAGACCGATGAGATACTTAGAACAAGCCTTTGGTCTATTGTGAACTCTTGTTTTCATTGCTTATCTGCAAAAAGAGACAACACATGAAAACACTCTTTTTGTTAGGAAGGTTACTGCATAAAGAATAAACATATTGCCATTTGTGCTTGGCCAAATCCTACTGCAACATGCTTGCTTTTTAACTAAACTGTGTCATTTGCTTGATCAAATTCTACTGTAGCATGAGATCAGTTTAATTACCAGCAGCATAGCGGGGTGGTGGTGCTGGCTTCGTAAGGTTTGAGGTAACGGAGGAAGTCGATGAATAATTTTACCAACCTGACGCGCTATTTTTGTGCTTGTGTTATCATTCGAATGGGATCAAGAAATTAACCAAGAGAAATCTGGGATTAGCCTATGGCATTCACGCTGGTTAGGTCACTGCAAAGGATTGAAGAAAAGATCATACATGATACAGAAAAATCAAAAGTTATACATGTGCAGAAAAGCCAAATGGCAAAAAATCACGACATCTTTATTCTAAGGAACTTTAGATTTTTCAGCAGCACATTAACTAAACAAAAGGAGAGGTTAATTGGATCCTTCACCAATGTAATTATCACACATTTGGGCATGCTTCCTGATTCAAGATTAGAATCTGATTCAATTACCAGATTTAGTAGGCAACATGTGAACAAGGAACTGAAATTGCCAAGAATTCTAGCAACGCACTAAAGGAAACATGACACGTGCTGGGCATGCCATTATGTAGAGATTACTGCTCCATTCTCCAAAGATGGAAAGTGAGACCGTGGCTAGTCATATGAGAAAAAAACATTTATAGCTCCCAGCAAGAAAACAAATGTAAATCTATTTGAAATAAGCATAGACTACCCTTTATTAATTAGACATCATCACAAGTAAAGTGATGGGAGGATGAATGCACCTTGATGCAAGAAAAAATTCAAGAGAGACCATATCTACATCCAAGCTACATGGACACTAAATGATGAAGTGGTCATATACAGATTTTTATTTAAAAAAAACATCCATGGTAAAAGTCCAAGTATAAGAAACTATATGGCTACTGCAGGTGAGTGCTAACTTAGCACCTCCGCTTAGTACATAAAATATGAAGCTAAAAAGAATATGAAGCTAAAAAGAACCAAAGTGCCTAACTACCATAATTTTCAGTTCATTTGGCACACTGTAAGCCTCGAACAGGCATAGCACGCAGTGTCCTATAGCATTGGGCAAAAATATGATGTGCAAATGACAAATGCACGATCACAATGATATGGGGAAATAAAAGCCACTTGATATTTGTCGAGAAAAATACTCATGGGTTCATCACCTATAGTCTTGATTGGAAGTTGGTTGATTGATAATGTAAGCCTTGATTTGAAGATGGGTTCATCATCTATCGCCTTGATCACCTGAATTAGAGTAGGCACTTTGGTTTACGCATGTCTCTATCTGGTGGGTTCCATTTTTCTGAATTCTGAAATGTCAACGATGAGAGCAAAACAAGAGATTAAGTCTCAGGGCTTTGAAGAGCTTCTATTTTAACAAATCATGGCTGCAAGCACATAAAATCCTTGAGAATCACAAAGGAGCAACACTGCATAGCAGTATCTTAGTCTGCACCTTGCACGTTGGTTGATTGATATTGCACCATTTTGCTTTCGGCCCGACATAACTTTTTTCTCCTGTTTTTTTGTCAATAATTGTTGACAACATTTTTACTAACCAGTGTTAGTACCACCTTTTCAATGATCTCTTGTGTAAAAAAGATAAATAAGCATTAGAAAGTCTCTACCTTTGCCAATGGATGCATCAACTCGATTTTTAGAGGATATCTTGAGAGGCTAACAAAACCAATATCTATCCAGCTGGGGAAAAAAAGAAGAGAACAAAAATGTCAGGCCTCAAAGCGCTGCAATCCTTGACAGAGCAGAGAGGCCAGTATGCCTTGTACCCCTTCCTAGCCGATGATTCGCTTGAGCTCGATCAGAGGTGTCCATCCGATGTACTGAAGGAATCATTTATATTCGCAATTCATGCTACTTGGTCCAGTTTGATTGTGGGAAGTTGCAGGAACTTACTATTCTGTTAAGGTGTTTGAAGTTAGAAGGGCACATGGCCTTGATATTTACTCAGATGACTAAGAGTACATATATCAGAACCACAGTTAGAAAATGCAGCTTAATTAGAACGGTAGAAAACACAATGCATCTTTACCTTGGTTGGATGCATGTTCAGGTTGATGTCCTTGTTCTATCATCATGCGCACATATGTGGATTTATAAGCATGCTTAACCTCAAATTGGAAAACTGTAGACAAGCAACAATATTAGCAATGGAGGTTGCAGTTTGTTTCCGACATTAGAAATTACAATATTGCCTCCTCTGAATAAATATCCAGGTGTTTAGCCTAATTGAGCATCATCGATGTGGACCTCGAACTGGCTTGGATGACCGCAGTGCAGTGGCGGATTCTGAGCATCATCATGACCAACAATCAAGGAGGTCCACATTGATGATCGTCCTCGAAGTCCTCCTGAAATGGCGCAGCATCCGACGAAACTAAAGCTGATAGAAAAAATAGTTTCAGCTACCTGCTGGGATAATTAAAGAAGACGCAAGGGAGTCAAGTTCTGATGTTGGTACCTTTGATGATCACCAAATAAACTGTACTGAACTCTCTCCTTTTTATACTGGGTCAGAGCCAATCTTTTTCGCAAAAGGAAAACAAATTGTAGGTGTAATACATGTAGTTAGAGGCTGATGAGTTAAATCACTGATGTAGTAAATACAGAACAATGGGAAGCATTGCTCAAGATCACTATTTCTCAGGTTCAAGGTTGATCATCTAGACGCGAGTATATAGCAACATCATTTCAAGATTTCTGCTACGTGGTTCTGGCTGCATGATTGCAGTGGCACTGACAATATTAAATCAGTTTACAGTATAAAAACATTGAGACCAAGCATCATATGGATTTGAATACCATACTGCAAGCGACGAACACTTCCCATCAGACATAACCAGTGCTGCAGAGTGATCACATCCTCTCACCAAATTTCATAGCCTATTTGATATATTGATTCAGAGGTAGTCTATACATAAAAAATACCACTTCTTTCCCACTTACCTACACAAAACTCAGTAGCAATATTGCCAGTTTTACTGTTCCATCATATCCAGCCCACTCTCTATTGCAGATATGACAAGATACAAGCCTTCAGACCATAAGATTTACTGAACATCAATAATGCAATAAAGATATGGCATTTTTAAATCCATATGAGGTGGGGAGAGGGAAAACAAGAAAAATCTATGTAGTTTCTTACTTGCTCCAAAATATTTGGTGCAAACACACCATGATGTCCAATGGTACAACCGTCTAAACCATATTTCTCCATGATAATGTTGTAGTTGAATAAAGCCTTCTGAACAGTTTGAAAATAAAAATTGAAAGAGCTGAAAGGCTCATGATTTCACATATAGAAAATAAAAATTGTAAGAGCTGAACCCATCTACATCTTCTATTCACAAAAGACAATGATGAAACATGCATGATAGATCATGTATAGAATTAACCATCAAATTCTAGCTGTTAGGCACCAGGTAAAACTACCATGCTTGCATGCAAATCACAGATTTCTGAAATCAACTGCAACCCTTTGTGCCACATGGGCTAAGAGTACATATATTTATATGGGTAGGTATACTACTTACGTTTAGATAGATACAGAGAACTGTTCTGCAAAGCACACAAATGTAGGGAGGATGAGGAGCACAAGGGCTAGAACATTAAGAGGAAAGCAGATCAAAGCACATAGAATCGCAGGTGCGGATCTTGTGGTTTTAGGGTTTGGGCCGACCGTGGCTGCCTGGCCATGGTTTTAGGGTTTTGGCCGGCCGGAGCTGGCTAGCTGTAGCCGGGCTATGCTGGCTGCTGGGCGGCTGTCGACTGGCCAGGGCCAGGGTCGTCGCGCCCAAGAAACGCACACACGCACGTGCCGCCAACAAATTTACCCGGCGGTGGATCACAGGACGTACCTGGTGCAAGGGACGCGGTGTTCAATGACAGCTTTGGTTCACGCGATCGAGGTCGTCGTCGTGCTTCAAGGGGGCACGATGCCTGCTGCCACTAGCGATGGAGGCCCCGTCCAGCTTTGTCCTGCCGGTGATCGAGGTCGCGTTGCTTCACGTGGTCTGTAGGGCTGAGGGATCGAGGGCTTGATTGACGTCGTGGTGCGTGTTGGCGGCGGCGCCGATGGTGGTAGGGAGAGGGCAAGGGCTGAGGGATGGGGAGCATGATTGTCATCGCGGTTTCCTTCTGGCAAGGGCCGGCTCGCTCAGGGCGAGGGAGGGCACGCTATCGTGATATATGACGTTTGGGTTTAGGAAGACAATTTTACATCAGGAATCCTTTCTTATTCTTTATTTTTTCACACCCTTCTATCTCCACGTTTATATATTCTTTCCCTCCTATATATTTGCATCAGGAATCCTTGCTTATTCTTTATTTTTTTTCACACCCTTCCACCTCATGCGCACGTTGGGTCGCGGGATCGCACGGGGTGAAGCAAAGGTGAGGCGAAGGAAATTGTCGCACCATTTCGTTGTCTTAGTTTTGTTCTTTTTAGTTGTAGCAGACATGGTACTTACAGAGCAAAACCGAATTTGTTACTTATTTTGAATCAACTATGTACATGTGAGTTTTGTACTAATGCATACAATTCTGAAATAGGGTATTAATTAGACAAACATATGTGTGGAGAGTTGGATATCGGAATTATTGTGTTTACATATTTCACAAAATCAATTCAAAGAACAATACAGTTGTATCCAGTTACTAGTCGAGTTGTTATTATAAGATACTAATTGGTGCACCATATACGTTGCCTACTAATTAAACTACTAAGAAAGACTGTCAGGTCACAATTTACTAGAACAGCATGCAGGCAGACGAAAAATGCCATGTTTATCTCCAATTGTACAGTCACACAATCAATAATATTAGTTAGAACTCTTGCAAAAATCCATTGATTTGTTACAAACCAGAATAAAAATGGCAACGGGCAAAATCCGCGCGGATAGTGGCTTCGCATGCCCGCGCCCGCGAGCAAAATCTCATGCCCGCACCCGCGCTTGCCACCCGCCACGGGCAGCCTTCTGTGCCCGCGCCCACTATCCGCGGGCAAGACATGCCCGCATGCCGCGGGGAAGACGACCTGCAGGGTGGATTTGGAGAGGAGGCGACCTCGGAAGGCGACCTGCACGGCAGAGTGGAGGCGGCCGGCGTCGGAGTGGAGAGTGGAGGCACGCGACCTCAGAGGACGGCCGCTGGATCTGGAGAGTAGGCGATCTTGGAAGCCAACCAGAACGGCGGAGTGGAGGCAGCCGGCATCGGAGTAGAGGTGCGCGACCTCGGAGACGGCGGTGCCTCGGTCCGGGGACAGCGGAGTAGAGGCGCGGAGCCGCGAGTGGGGAGGCTGGAGGAGCACGTCGCAAGCCCGACTGCGCGAGTGGAGGAGCCGCGCTCACCAGAGGCCGGTCCGGAGGCACGACCGCGAGCAGGGAGCGGGGACGCACTGCGCGCGGGGTCGCGAGGCGTTGCTGCGACCGCGTGGGTGAGGAGGGAATGAAGGTGACGGCAGCGACTACGGGTGGGATTGAGGTGAGTGGAGTGAAACCCTAAAATATGAGGTTATATACATCTTATGTCATGGCCCCACATGTCAGTACGGGTTTGGCAGGTTTGCGGGTGTGGGCATAATCTTTTCTTACCCGTATACAAATGCTCGTTGGATACAACTCTCTGCCTGCGGGCACAGGTTAGCGCCCGTATCCGCGCCCGCCAGGTTGGGTGCCCGCGGGTACACGGGTTTTTTCTGCCTGTTGCCATCTTTAAACCAGAAGGAGCCAAAATGCACATGGTATATGTGCCATAATCTTACAAGCTATGGAAAGACACAATTTCTTCATATAACTTTTTTTCACTATGTTTTGTTGCATAACTAATTTTCAGGTATGTTTTATTTATCGGCAGGACTAGTGCCCGAACGTCCGGACGGACGCCCGCGTCCAGACGCCCATGACTGCTCTGTTCCTGCACGTAGTGAGTGGACGGCACGAACCTCAGCTTGTTATGGGGCTACCACGCGGGCATCGCATTGCTGTCTGGCCCACCCGAGGCCACCACCTCCGTGGGTGCCTGCACGCTAGTCGAGTATGGTTTCCTCGCCGAGCTCAAACTGTCATGGCAAGGAGATAGAGAGAAGGGAAGGGAAGGAAGGAGAGGGAGAGGAGGGCGAGGCACGTCGTGCGAGGAAGGCCGTTGTAACGCCAGCCACCGGCGCCATTGTGACATGTCCAACACCAGAGTAAAAAACACACGTGCAATACCATATCTACTTTTGAAACATCCAGATAAAACATTTGCAACATACGTCTGAAAGCATATGAAACACTTGAAATATACGTGTGTAGCCACTACAACATGTGCCACACTAAGATCTACTTTTGAAACATCCAGATGAAACATTAGCAACATACGTCTGAAACACGTGAAACACTTGAAACATAGGCTTGCAATATACTATATTGTATTGCAACATATGCAACATCTAGATGAAACACTTGAAACATAATTTTAAAACGTCTGAAATACTTGAAACACAGTGTTCGCATCGCGGCTACGGCCTACCTGGTGGAGATTAGAGTGGCAACGGTGGAGACGGAGACTGAGGAGGGGCGTCGCCTAGAGGGGCCCCTCGTGGAGCGCCATCTCCTAGGCCGCCCCCACGCCGTGCGCTGCTGCAGCACCCTCGCCACCGTCGACACACAAACCTATCAGAGCCGACCAGCGGGGCAGCGATGATGTGGGGATGGACATGGTTGTGCCTATGTGGGTGGGGGTGGGGGTGATGGAGGAGATGGGGCGCGCGGCACAGCACAAGATGGAGTGCAGTGCAGTGCAGGATGGGGTAGCCAAAGCGTCGCGGGCGGGATGGGGCTTGATCGATCGACGGGTGAAGGCAACAGCAGCTAACGCGGAGTGGGGGCATGGCGTCCGGGTGAGGATGGGGATAGAGGTGCTGCGTGGAATAGATCAAGCAGAGGTTTTTTTTTGCGGGGGCACGTCCGGACGAAAGTCACAGGACGAACATCCTTATTGTATCATTATTCTTTATTTATACAACTTTTATTTTAAAATTCCTTAGATGTTGCGCAACCAATTTCCTACATGCACACGACCTCTTGGTTTGTGCCCAACACTCAATATCCCGTAGTATGAGAAACACATTTGGCCAAAAATATTTAATAGTCGCTTACGTCACTAGTAAGATTTTTATCTTTTGTATTTTGCACATTGAAATCACCAAGGGCTAGCATCATCATTGTAAACAAAATGTCACCAACATTATAGATCTAAAAAAGTGTACCAAATGCTATTTATTTTTCTATGGGAAGCAAGGAAAACAAGTAAAATAGCACATGACAAACGCAACCACAGTTCCTCCCAAGAATCTAGGCAAAAATAGCCCAAATGATAGAACCTCCATTTTTAGTCTCCCTAAATTCTCCAAGAAATATATGTGCAAACCAGCCCTCAAAGTCCTCCGATTTCCACTCTCTTCCCCGTCCCGACCTCAAAAACACCAACCCCGCCCTCTCCGCCCCGCGAGCGCCACCACCACCATACCATTCCGTCCGCACGAATAAGGAAGCGAGCTCCCCTCCACCGGCTTCCCCGCCCCTCCTCCCAGCGATCGCGCCTCCTCCCGGTCGTCCCAGCGGCGGTCCGGTCGCCGGGTTCGGCGCTGGTCCTGGTCCGGGCCCTCCCATGGCGTCGCCGGAGCAGGAGGCGGCGGTCGCCGCGGCCATAGTGGAGGACGTGATGCGGCAGCAGGGTGGAGGATGCGGCGGCTCTGGAGGAGGAGATACGGTTGGGTCCTGGAGGAACCTCGACATTGCCTGGCGCAAGGCGGAGGAAGCTGGTGAGTCGCAGTGTATTTCTTTTCTTGGTGAAAAAAATGCATTTTTTTTGCGAAGGAAATTTTCATCTTTTAATGGTAAGTACGTATTCAATTTGAGTCAAGGCTATTGCGTACATGGTAGGCTGGAATTTACTTTCTTTTTTGTGATTCAGTCATGATCTTTTAGTCGGTGCACGCTTTTAGTTTTGTTTGGGATAGAAGCTTCGATTATGCTCAGAGTGTAATATTTACTCCCTCCATCCTAAATTATAAGGCATTTCAAGAATCTTGGAGAGTTAAAAGGATCTCAAGTTTGACCAAATTTATACGATAGGATAATAATATTTATGATACCAATTAAGTATTATTAGATTCTTTATTAATTATATTTTCATATTATACCTATTTGATGTTATAAATTTTTGTAATTTTCTCTATAATTTTGGTCAAACTTAAAATGCTTTGACTCTCCAAAATTCTTGGAATGCCTTATAATTTGGAATGGAGGGAGTACCAAGGAATAAATGATTATTTTTATCTTTTTTCTCTTGAAATGATATTAAACAGAATATGTTGTGCTAGTCTGCTAGAATAGGTTTTTATCCTCTTGGAGAGCTTGAATTTTGCTCGTCTCATTAATGCTAGTTTGAATTATGAATCCGTTAGAATTTCATCTCTCATTTATCTGACTTATTAGCTTCATACTACTTCATAATCTAATCAGAATTGGCTCAATAAAAGTGACAAGTTGGAGAGGGATTAAGTTCTCTGTTCATAATCATAACCCTGCACCTGCAATGCTCTTCCTGCAATACAATTTCTAACAGAAGTCCTTAACTCATTTTTATAGCTATAGCTGGCTTCCTATATGATTACTCTCTTAGGCATTCATAAAGCTAGATTTAGCTGCAATGATTCCTTATTCTTTGCTGTGCCCCTTTGTTCCTTGTCACTGTTGATCATATAAAACAGGGCAATGGCCAACAACCTAATTGTAGTTTATAGGTAGTTACTTTTATGATCATCGTGGTTGTCATGACAAAGAGGTGGCCTTAATAAGGGTGCATCTCAAAACCTGCCTGCATAGAATACCATTATTTTTTGTTTAAGAATGTGATGACTGCTGATCCACTGTTCCACTTAGGAGTAGGTTCTAAACAACGCCAATCTTGTAATCGAGTTCTTTACATACTGTCATTAAGCTTCTAGCCCAGATTTACACTTGAGTGATATAGCACTTGTTTGAAATAATGGTATGGTCTATTTTTGTATCCTTGGATGTAAAAACACCTATTGCCATTTGCTGTTAGCAACTTAGCATAATCAGGGTCATTTGAATTGGTGCTTCCTTTGGTTTGAGAAATGTAGCAATAAGAAGGTATGAGGCAGCCAACTGGTTGCGGAGGATAGTTGGGGTAGTTTGTGCGAAGGACCTTGCAGAAGAGCCTTCCGAGGAGGAATTCCGTGTTGGCCTGAGAAATGGCATTATTCTCTGCAATGCACTCAATAAGATTCAACCTGGTGCGGTACCAAAGGTTGCATTTCTCTCCTTCAGATCTGTAGTATTTCATTTTCTACTGTGATTTTGCATGCTAAGTATGATGCTTTTAGGTTGTGGAGGTGCCATCGGATTCTACTGTCCCTGCCGATGGTACAGCTCTGTGTGCATATCAGTACTTTGAGAATGTGAGGAATTTCCTCATTGGCCTGCAAGATTTAGGTCTTCCAACATTTGAGGCATCAGACCTGGAAAAGGTTACACTATTGCCTGGTTTATTTTTTACTTTGAATGATCGACACGTTTTTATTAACTCCACAATTTTGGTTCTATTTAGTGAATTACTCCCTGATTAATAAGGAGTGCTGCTGTAAAAATACTATTAACTAATTTTATTTATATTAGCCATCCCAATTTTATATCTTCACTTGCCATTAACCTCAGGGTGGACAAGGTGTTCAAGTTGTAGACTGTGTTCTTGCTCTGAAGTTATTTTGTGATGCTAAGCAAGTGGGAAAACAATCTCCATTCAAATATGGTGGCATCATAAAGCCTTTATCTGCAAAGTATGCCATTCGCAAGAACAATGAACCTTTTACAAAGGTGATGATGAGGAGTCACTCAGCTGAATTACTCCGAGATGGCATATCACTGGAGCAAATAGGTCTTGATTTTTCTCTAGAACCCACTGAAACAGTAAGAATCCATCACCTAGTTCTTCTTTCACATTACATAACACTCTTTTTATTTTATGGTGATACTCATCTTCTTGGCTGTAGACAACTCAAGACTCCATCCGGATGCTTGTTCAAACTGTTCTCTCAGATAAGAAACCAGAAGAAATTCCATCAGTGAGCCTACCATGTAGCTAGCTGTTTATGCAATGTGGTTGAGAGAATAAATATTCATATTGAATCTGTTAATTTTCAGGTTGTAGAATCACTCTTGAGCAAAGTAATTAATGAATTTGAGCACCGTACTGCAAGCCAGAGTGAATTGGTACATTCACTTCTTTTACCAGCCTCACAATTCCTGCTGCGTTTTTAATTTTGACTAAACCAACCATATCACAGTTGGACTAATAGAGACTATGGAACAGGTGAGAGACACCATGGATACCAATGACCATAACTCAGTTTTGAGAATGGACTCTCGGTTTGACACCAATGATAGTAAGTCATTATCCAGAGTGGACTCTCCACAAGTGGAGTCTACTTCCCCTAGTGATCTGGAGAAGGTATCCACTTTTTGTGAATACAGCAATAGCTGAATGTTCTTAATTTGCTACAAGTAAATATTTGCTACTCCGTCCATCCCAAAATGTAATATATTTTATTTTCTCCTAAGGCATGCATCTCTAACTTTGACCAAATTTATAGAAAATACATTAATATCTGGAATACCAAATAAATACACTATCAAGACATTTTATGATTGTCAATTAATGAAACAAATTTGATATTGTAGATGTCGGTGTATTTTTTCTATAACTTTGGTCAAAGCTAAATAAGTTTGATTCAAGACAAAACTATCATTTTGGAATGGAAGGAGTATTATAGAATTATTCATCTAGACATGTCAAAACTTTTAATTTTTTTCATTCTGGCTGAAATTGGTCACGTGTGCTAATATTTCTCATTAGGCCACTGAAAATATTAAGATGGACGAAAATGAGCAGAATGCATTGAGCCTGACGAAAGGTGTAAGGACAATAGTACCTGTACCACTAAGGAATGATAATGTAAATAAAAATGTGCCAAAGCCAGTGAGAAATTTTGATCAAGAACAGAAGCAGATCCAGGTATTTCAAATGCTTTGTGTTCTTCAGTGAATCTGGTTGTATTTTCCAGTATCATTCTGTGATTATTGAGACGACTGTAGGATTTGAAAAGTAACATGTCCACTGTGAAGTCTTGCATGGAGCAGTTAAAACTGCTGTATTCTGAAGACCTTAAAAGGCTTGGTATATTGCGTGCTGAACTTTGGACATCTGTAATCATTAAACTTTTTTCTTCCAAAGTTTTAGTGTTCATCATCATATTGTGTTATATTAGGTGATCATTTGCGTATTATTTCTCATGCGGCTTCTGGATACCGTAAGGTTGTTGAGGAAAACCGCAAGCTTTATAACCAAATACAAGACCTTAGAGGTATATTTTTTTTTCAGTCTTATGTATATATACTTATGTTTCATGAATTAATGCGACACGCATGCTGAAAAGTCTCTTTTCTTCTTTGTCACAAGGAAATATCAGAGTTTATTGTCGAGTGAGACCTTTCCTTCCTGGAAAAGTAAGTTCCTCGAGCAGTGTTGCTGGAATAGAAGATAGAACCATCACACTTATGGTACCATCAAAATATGGAAAAGATGCAAAGAAGTTGTTTACTTTCAACAGTGTGTTTGGGCCCCTGGCCACACAAGGTTAAACTCACAAGTTGCTCCACTGAATTATTTGTTTGAAATTAGACCTTTCTTTAGTTAAGTGACAAAATCTTTCAATTAGTGCAGAGGAGGTCTTTACAGACATGCAACCTTTGGTCCGTTCTGTTCTTGATGGCTTCAATGTTTGTATATTTGCATATGGTCAAACTGGATCGGGAAAGACCTTTACAATGGTGCTTGACCTGTCAACTGTTACTTTTTACATGAGTTTTGATACTTTTTGCAATAAGAAAACATTGTTTTCTGGCTGCTGCAGAGTGGTCCCAAAATTTTGACAGAAGAAGGGCTCGGTGTCAACTACAGAGCACTAAATGATCTATTCAGTATCCAGGAGCAGAGGAAAGGTACAATTTGTTATGAAATTGCTGTGCAGATGATGGAGATCTACAACGAGCAAGTGAGAGACCTCCTTCAGAATGGTGGAAACAAAAAATATCCTTTCGTACTGAGCCCTTTTTAAAAATTTCGTACTGAGCTTGATATTTATTTTGCTCTTCGATATCTTAACTTTTTTTTGCATATATTGAACATCTATCTTATTTATGATATTGGACCTCCTTAACGCCAAGAAACATTGGAAATTCGAAATAATTCTCAAAAAGGAATTGCAGTTCCAGATGCAAATGTGGTTCCAGTCACATCAACCTCTGATGTAATTGACTTGATGAATCTTGGCCAAAAGAATCGTGCAGTTTGCTCAACTGCCATGAATGACCGAAGTAGTCGTTCCCATAGGTTTGTTTGTTGCTTTTGTATTAGTGCCTCCAGTTCCAGGCATGATGTTGAACGTTGTGTTTTTAGCTGATGTTTGAGTAAACCAATTACAGCTGTCTGACTGTTCATGTTCAAGGGCGAGATTTATCATCTGGAACAGTCCTAAGAGGTTGCATGCATCTTGTGGATCTAGCTGGCAGTGAAAGAGTTGATAAATCTGAAGTGGTAGGAGATAGATTAAAGGAGGCACAACACATAAACAAGTCACTGGCTGCACTAGGTGATGTGATTGCAGCCCTAGCCCAGAAAAGCACACATGTTCCTTACAGAAATAGCAAACTTACTCAACTATTACAAGACTCTCTTGGTAACTATCCAAAGCTCCATATCCTTGGTTTGTTACTTGTCAGCACCAAAGATATGTGTTGTAAGTATTTGTTTCCATTTTTCAGGAGGACAAGCGAAAACATTGATGTTTATTCACATAGCTCCAGAACCAGATGCAGTTAGTGAGTCCATAAGTACTTTGAAGTTCGCCGAGCGTGTTGCCACTATTGAGCTTGGAGCAGCCAAGTCAAACAAGGAAGGAGGAGAAGTCAGAGAGCTCAAAGAACAGGTTCGTCTATGAACTCTGTTTCATGGCTTTCTTGAGTTGACAGGGCTTGTGACCAATATCTTCTATGAAATTGTGCTTCATTACTTCCTTACTGCAGATTGCTTGCCTCAGGGCAGCATTAGCTAGGAAAGATGGAGATCATGAGAGCATACGAAGCACTCAATCAAGCCCAGACATATATAGAATGAGAACGGGTAATGCATCACCTGCATCGAGGCACCCAATAGAAGATGGAAGTATAGAGGTATTCCTTTTTTAGCCAAAATTTATGATATGGTCTTTTTCTTGATCACAATTTGAATTGATCCATATTCATGGCTTGATACTTGTAATGGTGCTCAGAACGACTCAGCATTGGGAGATTTGGCTGAGCACTCACAGTTCGGGAGCAGCAATTCCCTGCCAGAGTTGGGACCTGATGGCACACCAGATCTAGCCTTCTACCAAAGAAGCAGCCCTGAACAGCAATGGAGCTGGTCTGGATCTGTTGCAACAGAGGATTCCGATGATTTTGAGGTTGCAACTAATTGCTCGTCAGAGCTAGATTGTGTTAGACCATCTAGTGCCCCCAAAGCTTCTGGTTCAACAAATGGAGGGGGCTCAGCTGCAAGAAAGACCCAACTCAAGGGTGCAAAAAGTTCAGACATTAGGTAATCATCTACTCTAATTTATATCTTTATGCTAGAAGGTGTTAGAGTTATGCCAACCAACTGTATTGCCAGGCCCAAAAGGGCAGATATACAAGGTACAAAGTGCAAAGAAACCCTCCAAATAGAGGGGAAATAGATATATATCCTATACATCTAACACCCCCCCTCAAACTCATGGTGGATCTACAACACTGAGTTTGGAGAGCAAGAATCTATGTTGGGCCTGTGTCTGTGCCTTGGTGAAGAAATCTGCAAGCTGAACTTCTGAAGGCACATGATGGAGGGTCACAACCTGATCATGCACCTGTGATCTCATGTAGGAAGCATCAACGCCAATGTGTTTGGTGAGCTCATGCTTGACCGGGTCCCGAGCAATACTGATCGCACTGGTGCTGTCAGAAGAAAGAGGAGTGGGTGCAATGGCAGGCACACCAAGGTCCTCAAGGAGCCATCGGAGCCATGTCACCTCTGCAGTCACAGTCGCCATAGCACGCAGCTCAGCCTCAGCACTGGAGCGGGAAACAGCAGTCTGCTTCTTGGTTTTCCAGGCAATCAAGGAGGAGCCCAGGAAAACACAATAAGCTGAGAGAGAGTAGCGATCTGTGGGGTCACTCGCCCAAGTCGCATCAGAGTACGCCTGAAGCTGAAGAGAACTAGAGCGAGGGAAGAAAAGGCGGCGAGAGATAGTTCCACGAAGATATCGCAGAACACGAAGGAGGTGAGCATAGTGGAGCTGGGTGGGAGCCGAGACAAACTGACTCAAGATGTGGACAGGGTGAGAAATGTCAGGACGGGTGATCCCAAGGTAAACAAGGCTTCCAACAAGCTGACGATAGCGAGTGGGATTAGCAAGTGGTGCACCGTCAGTGGGTCTTAGGTGAACAGCAAGCTCCATAGGAGTATCAACGGTGCGGTGATCAGTGAGGGCAGCACGAGAAAGGAGGTCCTGAGTGTACTTCTCCTGGGAGAGGAAAATACCATCAGAGGTAGAGGTGATCTCAAGACCAAGGAAGTAACGAAGAGGACCCAAATCAGACATCAAGAATTGCTCACTGAGACGCTGCTTCACAAATGCAATGTGCTGAGAATCATCACCCGTGATGATCATGTCATCGACATAGAGAAGAAGAAGGGTGCGACCACGAGGAGAAGTGTGGACAAAAAGAGCAGGATCGTGGTCACTAGGCTTGAAACCAGCATCGATGACAACAGAGGAGAAACGCTCAAACCAAGTCCGAGGAGCTTGTTTAAGACCATAGAGGGAACGCCGCAACCGACAAACAAGACCATCAGGCACAGAGTAACCTGGAGGCGGTTGCATATAGACTTCCTCTCGAAGCTCACCATTGAGGAAGGCATTTTTAACATCCAACTGAGAGATCGACCACTGACGAATGGATGCAACTGCGAGAAGAGTCCGAACAATAGTCATGTGAGCAACAGGAGCAAAGGTCTCCTCATAGTCACGACCGTACTCCTACTGGAAACCCCGCGCCACAAGACGAGCCTTGTAGCGCTCAAGAGAGCCATCAGAGCGAGTCTTGACTTTGTACACCCACTTGCAGGTGATGGGAGTGACATGAGGAGGCAAGGGAACAAGATCCCAAGTGCCAGTACGCTCAAGGGCAGCGATCTCCTCAGCCATAGCAAGCTGCCACTCATGGTGAGTGGCAGCCTCCCGATAGGTCGTGGGCTCAGCCAAAACGGAAGCAGTGAAGCCAAGGCGATCGGGTCGCGGAATGGTGCTACGATCACGAAGAGCATAGCGAGGAGACTCAGGAGGAGGTCCAAGGACAGACGGGGAAGAGTCAGGCGACGGTGCAGGTCGCGGCCGACGAGTGTAGTAGTGAGTTATCTCACAAGAAGGACGCACCGGTGGTGGGGGAGGAGATACTGGTGGAGAGGGAGAGGGTGGTGGAGGAGATACTGGTGGGGAGGGAGAGGGTGGTGGTGGAGCAGTCGAAGACAAGGGGGTAGCCGGAGGGGGCTCGGTGGGAGATCCAAGGAGGGACGGAGAGGAGTCTGGCGGTGGAGCGAAACGTAGACAACGAGTGGAGCGGCGAGCGAGCTCACGAGGGGAAGCAATCGGTGAGAGTGGAACAATAGGAGGAGAAGCAACCGAAGGCATAGGTGCAGGCGGAGGTGGAGAACCAGGTAGCGGTGGCGAGAAATCAGGAAGAGTAAGGAAAGAAAGGGACTGAGCAGTGCTAGACGGGCTGCTAGAGGAACGAGGATAGTAGGAGCGGGATTCATCGAAGGTGACATCCCGAGAAATCCTCATGCGGCGAGCAACAGGATCGTAGCAGCGATAACCTTTGTGTTCAGTGCTGTACCCGAGAAAGACACACTCAACCGACTGAGCAGTCAGCTTGGTGCGCTCACGAGGTGGAAGAAGAACGTAGCAGACACAACCAAAGCAACGGAGATGGTCATAGGAAGGTGGAGAACCGAAAAGACGTTGGTAGGGAGTAGATCCCTTAAGAGCAGAGGAGGGCTGTCGATTAATAAGAAAAACAGATGTGGAAACAGCCTCAGCCCAAAAGTGGGGAGCCAGATCAGCAGAAATGAGAAGAGCACGAGCTGTCTCAAGAATATGGCGATGCTTACGCTCAGCAACACCATTCTGAGCATGAGCACCGGGACATGAGAATTGTGGAAGAGTACCCTGGTCAGCAAGATAACGCCGATGTGCATCAGAAATATACTCACCAGCAGAGTCAGCGCGGAAAGCACGAATGGGAGACCCATACTGAGTGCGAACCATAGTAGCAAACTGCTGGTAAATGGAAAGAAACTGACCACAAGATGACATCAGATAAATCCAAGTGAAGCGCGAATAGTCATCAATAAAGATAACATAGTATGAGTGACCCCCTTTGGAAGTGAAGGGAGCACGGCCCCATACATCAGAATGGACAAGATCAAAAGGACGGTGGGACACAGATTCACTGGAAGGATATGGGAGTTGCACCTGTTTGCCAAGCTGACAACCAGTGCAACGGAGAGCACTCTCACCAGAAACAGGACCGAGAACACCGCTACCAACTAAAGTGGACAGTCTAGAGCCGGATAGATGACCTAGACGGCGATGCCACTGAGCAAAGGTAGGGGCAGAGGATGCAATCGACACAGAGGCGGGAGAGCTAGACAGCTGGGTAGCAGAAAGCGGTGAAGGAAGACGCAACCAGTCAAGCTCCCAAAGACCCTAAGAATCACGATGTCTGGGCCCAGTCCCCACCAAAAGTCCCGTATGGATATCTTGCACAGAACAAGAATCCGCCTCAAGAATGATACGACAGCCGTGGTCTGTGATCTGACCCGCGGACATCAACTGCATAGTGAGCTGAGGGACATGTGAAACGGTAGGAACATGAAAAGAGGAGGTGGTGAGAGTGCCACGACCAACAACAGGAAGAGACATTCCATCAGCAGTATGCACAAGAGACGATGAATGGGGAGATGACATGGATGACAAATAAGTTGGATCAGGAGTCATATGGAAAGAGGCGCCAGAATCCAAGAACCACTTGGAGGAGATGGCTGGGTGAGGTGGAGAAGGGGATGCCAAAGGCGACACAGAGGTAGTGAGACGACGGAACAGGGCAAGGATCTCCTGCTCCGCGACAGAAAATGAGCAAGGACCTTGAAGAGTAGAGGCACCACAACGACCCCCAAAGGAATCCCCAGTCACCAAGGCGGAGGATGGGGTCGACATAGGCGAAGAAGCTGAGTGAGACGTGGCAGTGAGGACACAGGGCACCTGCGGAGGACGACTCACACCCCCAAGAAGGTGGGGCTCCTGAACAGCAGGCAACAGCATTGTTTTTTTTGAGGGAGGAAAAGCAGAGCAGAGTGCTTCGGAAACAGAGGTGCAAGCAGCGCAGGCCGTCGGCGTCGGGACTTCCGAAAACAGAGGAGGAAGAGGAAACAGAGGAGGGCGGGCGCGGGTGGCCGCGCGCCGCGCGGGGTGGCGCGAGGTAGGCGCCTGGAGGCCGCGCGGGACCGCGCGAGGCGGCGCGGACGGCCACGCGGGCGCGAGTGGCCGCGCGGGGCGCGAGCGGGCGCGGGTCGGCGCCGGGAGACCGCGCGAGGTGGCGCGGACGGCCACGCGGGCGCGAGTCGGCGCCGGGAGGCCGCGACGGCCGCGGTGGCGAGGACGTCCACGGCGGCCGGAGGCCGCGGCGGCGCGGACGGCAGCCGCGGTGGCGAGGATCCGCGGGGCCGAGCGGACGGCGGCCGCGACAGCCACGCGATCCGGGACGGCGAGGACGAGCGCACGAGGCCGGCGGTCGCCGGTGGAGCCGAGCAAGGTTGGGCAACGGAGGCCGGCGGAGTTGGGCACAAATCGCCGGCGACTCAGCAAGAAGGTGAGGATTGAAAACCTAGCTTGATACCATGTTAGAGTTATGCCAACCAACTGTATTGCCAGGCCCAAAAGGGCAGATATACAAGGTACAAAGTGCAAAGAAACCCTCCAAATAGAGGGGAAATAGATATATATCCTATACATCTAACAGAAGGTAACTAGCAAATGCTAAGATCAACTATTCTGAACTATGTTGTTTTCTTTTTAATTACTTTAGAGGAGTGAATCCTGCAAAAAGGTCATCCCCATTACAGAAAAAGCTGAGTGCACCCTCACCGACGCTAATCAAGAAGAGCGGAACTGAAGGAAAGAAAACTCCAAATGGCAAAACAGGAACCAAGAAGTAAGCAATCCAGATGAAACTTGGTTTTTTTGGGATCAACTTCACCATGGTCAGGGACAGATAAACATGTTGATCCTACTGGGTGATACATTGATGTTTGTCAGATGAATATGTCAGTCTTTTTGAGAGGTTGCTGGATCTTCAGCCATATGCTGTAAATCACTCGTTCATTTTTGTTGTAGTACACATAGAAAAGAGGCTAGAAAAACCTCGAGGATGGGAAGAAAATCATGGCCGCAAGGATATTTTAACCTTCTTCCAAATGTGCACATATATCAAAGTTATGTAAATTTTGATATGATGTATTCATGAGTCATGTCCAACCCTGTGATTGGTTGCTTGTAAATTTTTGTGGTCTTATTTTTGGTTTACACAACCACAAATAATATGTTAATAAAAACCCAAAAGAATGAAGATGCTAAGCATACATAACTTCACAAAAGAGGATTATCCATTGTGGGTGCAGCGGACGGTATCAATGGAACAAATGGCAGCAAAAAGTTTAACACCCAAATGTAAACGGATCAACAAAATTAGCAACTTTTGGAGATTTCTTTGAAAGTTCTGAATGTTCAGAAGTTTGGTTCGGAACTTCTTGACCAAAGTTTGAAAGTTTGAATTTGCACAGACCATGAACTCGAAAGACACATTCGGAGTCGTTTCTTGATATTTTGAGCTGAAGTTTAACATGTGACTTATACACAAAGCACTTGCAACAACTAGCTAGACAATCTTTCAATTCCCATCACTAAATCATCAACATATCAAATAACACATATGCCTCATGTCAACACAACAATATGCCATCTAACATGAGCAAACCCATTCAATCTTCAACAAATAGCGCCAATAACATGCATGATGGAAAATCAATCGACTCATATGGCAAGAGGAATACTGAATCACAACTACACAAGACTTACATTGAATCTCCTTTTGCGTGGGCGGGTGGCAACAAGCTAGCAATCCACTAGAAGATGAAGATACAAGAGGTGTGAGCCAACAAGGTTGGTGGAGGCTCCAAATCACCACAAATTTTATTCTCTAGTAGATGGATTTGGTATACCAAAGCCACACCCTCTCAAATTTCCTCCCTCGCTCAACATGAAAATATGGGAAAACAAGCCACACCATGAGAAAGGGAGCTTGGTGATGAGATCCTAACATATAGGTATGTTAAGCCTCAGGATCAAAGGTTCCCAACCAAAAGACGCCCCAACCAACCCTTCTAGGATCGCTCGAGGGCTCAAAGGGCTATATCCATCGGGTACGCTCGAACGCACCCTCAGGTCAGAGGATCGGGCCGAGACCAAGTAAGCCTGCCGCCTCTGCTCAGCGTTCGGGGCTTGCTCGAGCCCAGGGCTCCTGATCGATGAGACCCTGGACCTGATCCTTGGCCTCCCACCAGCCTTAGGCGCCATACGAGGCCTGGGCACTAGAAGACAAGGCCTAAACCATCAGAGCTCAAGGGCTCCCAGGCACCGCCCCGCAAGCGCAGCACTGTCAACCACTCCTCAGCTAGGTTCACGCACGAGGCGTGACATAAGAAGACAAGCTTCTCCGCGGCCTCCAGGGGCTCAGGGGCTCCCTAGCCCGCACGTCAGTCCCTCGAGCTGGCCTCCTTCACCACCAAGAAGTCTCCAGAAGGCGCACCTGGGGAGGCCGATCCAAGCCGACACAGCCTGACACTCAGTGTGTCAGGACAGAGCAGTCGAACGATGACCAGAGCTTCTTTGGCTCCATGATATCACCACAGTCCATAGAGCGCCGCTGCAAGACCCTCTTAGACTCTGGCACATGTAGACCATAGGCTCATCCCCCAAACCACCATGTACCCAACCTATCTTGGTAAATAAGGGATAGGTTAGAACCTAGAAGGGGGAGGACGATCCAAAATAGATCATTCCATTCCTCACTGATCCACTCCTGCTCGACATCGAGAGCACAACAACCCAAAGAGAGAGGGGCACCGAGAGCTCCTCCTCCGCACCCGTCGTATTCCTTCTCTCCTATGAGGGGAAGGCTCCACCGGTGGCGAGGCAACATTAGGATTAGCACTGAGCAAACCTCCTACCAAATCTCTCTTCCTCCTAAACACTCTGTTGTAACCCCTCGATTTTGGGTGCTCTTGAGTATAAGGATCATCAGCTGCTGGACGTAGGGCACCGATTGGCCCGAACTAGGATAAACCATTTCGTCCTCTATGTGATTCTTGTGTTCTTGAGTCCGCCCAAGCCAAGGGTGCCACGTACTCTGACACCACCTCGAACAATAATGCTTGCCATGGTTCTAACCCCGCGACAGCTCGGGAGTCAGGTGGGGGGCAGTATCAAGTGCAATTCAGGCTCTACGATGGCTGGAACCACCCTCCTCATCGCCAGAGCAGGCGGCACCGCCCCAGACTGCGGCATTCGCTTCCCTGGCAAGCTCTCTGTCACGACCGACGCCTTTGCTCCGGGCTAGGTCCTCAATTTCAGGAGCCTGACCTACGTCACCGACTACTATGGTGAGCTCCACCCGCTCAATGAGGTACCGCTAGCGGGCAATGAGCCCTTGGCGTGGCATGCTCCGTCGGGCCTCCTAGGAGCAGATCTCGAGGTCCTGGCCCAGCAGATCCGGCACGGTCTGGGTCCACACGCCATCGTGTCGGACCGACGCCAGATGTTCTGCATGCTGGCCGACGTCCATCAGAATATCACCACCGGCGAGGTGCTCCTACCACCTGACCACTTCTGATACTACCTCCCAGACCTGCCTTTGCAGGATCCAGAATGCGGCGGTGTCCTTCCCGCTAGAGCTAGAGCACCTGGTCGGCTGCGAGGCGCCACGAAGCTCCATCCTGTCCAACGTGGTGGGGACCGACATCCCCTCGCTACTCACCTTCCTCGAGATCCTCTCGGGGAATGGCACGGAGTACGACTCCGACAACATCGACTGCTACCCCTGCCTCGCATGTGCTACCACATCGATGGGGAGGACCCCATCGAGGAGGTGCCTATGCTCACGCCACCAGACCAAAGTCCCCGCAGCAGTGCGAACTACCTTCAGGAGAAGGTGGCTCGCCTGCATGCTCAGCAGGTGGACCTAGAAGCTGCTGAGGCAGAGCTCAAGCTCCAAAGGCAGGAGCTTGTGTGGCTGTGAGCCACGCAGTCACCTGTCAACGACAACGGTGCCAGCACGGGAGCCCTTAATGAACCTCGATGGCAGAAGAGAAGGCCAAGACGATGACGGCCTTCAATTGATTAAGCTTCAAAATGCACCCGGTGCCCCTGCCGGCCGTGGTGGCATGGCAAGCCCCTCCATCCAGGTGCTCGATCCCTCAGAAGGGACCGACCCCCAATTGGGGAAAGCTCTAGCCCTTCCCCGTGAAGAAAGACCGTTGCTAAGCCCACCATCCAGAGACCTGGTGTGCGACCCAAGCTACGTCACGCCCATCCCTCGCCTCGACAAAGCGCCTAGGAAGGAAACATGAAGCTACGTGGCTTTCCTTATTTACTTTCCATTCCTATACTTTACATTTCTAGATTAAGTGTTGAATTCACTTCTTGATTGCCGTGAATCCCCCTCTTTTCGGTGAGCGCGAAGCGCCACGAGGTCCGCTTTGCCTGGTGTCGCCTGCCCGACCTTCCCATCCCGGTGTCAGGCCCCTAATTTAAGGTCCTCTATGCATCATGTATCAGTCCTTGGATTAGTAGCTGATACGCACAATTCGAACAAGATTGGTATCAAAAACCATACTTTTATTGCTAATGGGAAAACATATTACATGGTTTGGGTTTACGTAGCCTGGGCCACCGGCCTTATAGCGTATATCAGAGTTCTAAGATAGCGGTCCTATGTCGATGTGGCTCCATTCCTATAGGCAGCTTGGAGTGCGGACGTAACCCTAGACTTATTCCTCTAACGTAATTCTATATCCCAATCATCATATTCCTAGCGAGCTCTCTCACGCAGCTCCGTCTTCGAGTATACTCCAGATATCCTATCCTTGCATAGCTCCAGAAGTTCCATCCAGGTATATCCTCTTGTAGCTTAACTCCTAAAAATGTAGAATGGAGGGGGTTGAGTACATAAATACTTAGCAGGCCTAAGCTTTGGGTGGAGGAGTGGTGAATAGGGAAGGCTATATGTGGAGGTGGTTATAGTGGTTGAGGTAAAAGTGGTAGGTTGAAGTGATTATAGTTATAGGTTGGATCCTAACAGAGTATTACCATTCTTACCAGTTTCCGAGGTTATCCACAATTTACCAAATTAGTAAATTATATCTTACTAGATTATCACAGTTGTAGAAGTCTAATCATAGTATCCCATCCTAGCATCTACCCATTCCAAGGATGCGGCTATTCAAATAGATTTAGTAAAACTCTACAGAGGTGTACAAATTTTCCCACACGATAGGCACAACCTCTAACCATGTACGGTGGCAGAAACAGGCCTAACGAGATCCCATACCTGAACGGATGCCTCCTCAGATTTCCATATAATTCTACCATGGCTTCTCAGGGTTGGAAACATAAAACTGGGAAGATACCAAATCCCCCAACGTGATGATACCAAATCATCGCAAAAGAAAACATGGCTCAAACCATGATATTCCGCTGCCAACACTGGCCTCCTAGTAGAAATTATACTTCAATCTATCGGGGTGTGAGATCAAGTCTACCCATATAGACATGTGGTTGTACGTAATATCTCACTAGGTGAGAGGAACTACAAACCGGTCCTTATATGACCGAGGCGAGTATCTCTCAAAGGAACCCTCTCCAGGCGTTCCTGCCAAGGCAATTTATCCCACATAAATTACCCCCACTAGCCCCTTGTTAGGGTTTTATCCTGTTTTACCAGTTCTAAGTTCCATAGTTATTATCTCAAGTTCATCAAGGTAATCATTACCTTACCATTAATTACATTATCACATTTAATCTCATCATTTTTAATTTATACGGGGTTTTAAGTAATATAGGTTGGGTTTATTAATTAGTGGAGATAGATAGTGGAGGGTTTATGGTGGAGGCTAGCAATATGTGGTGGTAGTGGAAGGGAGATGGTTAAGGGATGGTGGATAAGGTGGAGGGAGGGGGTAGGTGGGTGTTAGGACTTGCCTCCATTCGCTGACGATCATATCTTCATCCAATTCTTGTGCCTTTTGCTCCTATATTCTGGACTCTGTCGGGTTCTCTCCATGTCTTCTATCCTACGCGGTCTAGCGTCAACAAGAAACAAAATACAAACAAGAAAAATAACAAGCAAGGCATGTAATACAAGCATGGGCAATCAACGATCCTAGATGGGTTGGCCCTATTGAGTGTGGTTGCTATCTATGCTTATCATTATTATGCCAACCTGAAGTATGGTTGGGGTGAAGGGACTTCATCCATAGGGTAGGGCTTCTACGGGTTAGGTTAAGGTAGGTGGTTGGTTTGATGAAAAATCAAACCACATTATTAGGGTTCACTATTATGTGAACCTGAAAGAGAGGGTCTGACCAAGTCATCGTAACTAGTCTGACCGACTCCTATAGGTTCACCGGTGTTAGTGGTACATACGCACATGCATGTGTATGTGCTTAGGGTTAATTAGGTGGGCTCGGTTATGGCTAGGGTTAGTGGCATATACGCATATCTTACAATAACGAAATCTGCCCCATCCGATCGGCCTTCTTCGCGTGCCACGTGTCCCCGCTGCCTCCCTCTTGATCGCTGTGGAGCCAGCCGAGCGCTCATCGCTCGTCTCTGCTCCCTTCGTATCTCCCCTTTCTCTCTCTCTCTCTCTCCTTCCTCCTGAGCCAGCGGCGACCGCGAGGCGACGACGCCTGCTGCGGGCGGCGTGCCAGCGGCCCCCTTCCCTTCCCCCCGCTCCCCGCGTGGGCGCCCCCCGCGCACGGCGCGGCCCCCTTCCCTTCCCCCCGTCCCCCGCGCGGGCGGACCCCGTGCACCGCTCGTCCCTTCTCTCCACCGAGCACGGCCTCCTGCTGCGTGGACATCGCCGTGGCCGCTCTCCGCCGCCCCCGGGGCGCGGGCGACCAGGCCCCATGGCCGGCTGCAGCCCGGCCGCTCACCGCCGACTGCGGGGCCATGTTAAGGTGCTCTCTCTCTCCCCCCCCCCTTCCGTCGCCTGCGCCGGGGACGGTCGTCGATCTAGGCTTCCCTCTCTTTCTCCCCATCCCCTTCCCTCGCCGGCGCCGGGGACGACCGTCGATCTAGGCTTCCCTGCTCATTCTTCCATGCTGGCGGACACTCACGCCGGTGGATTTTGCGGATCCGTTGCCTTCGTAGCAGCCCCAAAGACGTCGCTCGCTTCTCCTTGCAGCCGCGGCAGTCGCCGCCTCGTTCGCCACAGTCGCATCTGCGATGGCAAGTGCGACCGCCCCGGCGATGGGTGTTGCCTGACGTGGACAATAGTGGCACTGCCGCGACCGATTCACACTTGCCTCCGCTTGATGCAGCCACCGGATCTCTTGGAGAAGCACAGTTCTACCGTGACATCCGCGACGAGACGGTGGTTCCTGGCGCTGCCTCCCTTCCCCAGCGCATGTCCCTGCTGTTGTAGCCTTCTCCCCACACGAAGGCAAGGAACGTCGTGCTTGTGCCACGCTACGAGGTCCATTCCCTGTTGCCCACGTCTGTATGTTTAGAGCACACCAAGTGCTCGATGCTTTGCCTATGTGAGATGATTGTTGCTGGTAACCTGGTACAACTTAGAACTTGCAAGCTTTGTAATTTTGTTGCCCTGGTAATGAAATTTGAGTTCATCGTTGTGGAAAAAGGAAAAAAAATGTGAGATGATTATTCAGTTTGAACCTGAAACATCTATGCAAGTGGATAACTACAATATTATTTCTTATTCTGTTCATCCCCTACCAATGGACAATTGCAGCCACGGCAGTAGATCACTGTATAGTAGCTATACTCATATGCATTTTTAGATTTACTACTAAACACTCTTCCCGTGGCCTACCAAGTATCAACTCCATCATCCACTAGGTGAAGAATTTACCTATTTAGTTAATCGAAAAAATTATTAGGGGCTACAAAAGTGAAAGTACACCAGTAGGTACATGTGCCAATTAACATATCCGGAAATATGGTGGTCATTTAGATGCATGATCTAGACTACTTTATTGTTGCTTTGGATGTTAGAGAATATGTTTCTAATGCTAGATCTAGATTAGAAAGGGCAAAAATTATTTGCTTATACCCCTTATTTTTCATGCTACTTGAACCATCAGAAAAGTAACTCATGGATTCTGAAAAAGAAGAGTATGCTATTTGAACTGAAGTATATCAGTACCTTCCAATTTGCAAGGACTGCAGGGAGGGAAGAAAATTGATCAAAATGCAAACCATCCCAACTCTGTGAAGGGCCTTCGGCATATATAGCTCCGATGATTTGTTGTTTCTTTTTTCCCAGAGCTAGACCTTTTGCACCTCAGCAATTACATTTCTCTGATATACACATACTCTATTTATTTGAAATCAGTGTTTTTTTTAGCAGATCATTGAAACAAATGTGTATGTATATATACTCAAAGCATTAATTTTGGTGGATTCAGGAAGTGTGGGGTCTTTCATTAGTACTCAGGTGGCTGTGCAGTTGCAAAGCAAAATCCAGCCCTGTTTTTGGAGTCTCAGTTTGTTACTGCTGATGGCACTCCTATGACATGTAATCAGAGGATTCCTCACTTACTGTGGTGGAGACATTGTTACCACTCAAATGTTAACTTCTGTAGACCTCTGAGGTGACCCACACTCAAAATACAAACTCCTCCGAGATCCAGAACTCTCAACAACTACTGGTTCCTTCTGTTGGAGTATACTAACTGATGCCCTGTACCAATCTAGACACTTATATCTACAAAGAAACAATATATATCTATTAAGTTGCCGGCATTCTGAAACTTCACTACCAAGTGTATTGTTGCATACTTAATTGCTGCAAAAAAAACTTAAAAACAAGGGCTTGTTACTATTACTGTAGGGTTCTGGACGGCAGTGCACATTCATAGTGCTTCATAGATCAAACCGTTGCTGCATCAAGCAAATTGAATAACAGGCACAGTATATTATTGTACCAAACTTGTATACAATCGATAGGTCCATCAAGGAGGGCGCGGCAAAGCCGCACCAGTGTTTCTAGTGCACATGTATATACCCATGATTACTTAGAATTGAGTAACTAGGTTGCTAGGGCTAGCCATACATAGTCCTATACCCGAGTATCCTTGTATGTATACATATCCTATTATTTTAGATGATCGGGTGCGGAATACTCGAGTATGTGTGCGAATATATAGGGCTAACTACTAATACGGCAGAGGGTATTATATTATCTACGTGAGGGAGTGCAGGTGTATCTATCGGCACATATACTATATATGGGTGGTTCCTATTTTAGGTGATTGGGTACGGATATATTCGGGTAGGTGACATGGTACATGCACCTACGCGAATATACCGGTTAGCTACTTCTACGGTGACGGTGATGGTACTACGGCGGTGAATTACTACTACAGGTTATTAATTAATTAATGCAACTACAAATTAATATATAAATAGGGAAAAGAAAAGCAATCATATCTAGAATTTAAGTGGGCACCAAAAATTAGGTTAAATGGTATTATTATGTAGGGTTTTATTTTAGAAGCTTTATGGTGAAAGAATCACTAAATTCAGAATTAAAAACGGAGAAGATATAAATTCTTAAATTCCACCGACTAATCGCGAATGGAAAATGACATGTATATTATTTATACAATTTTAGCTAATCATAAATGAGTGGAAAATATCTAGGTATGATCTAGGATGACTCTAGTTTATTTAGAAATTTTCTAGGAATTTTTCTATAACTAATAAGCTTAGGTTTTCATATCCTTTGTATTATTCCCGGGTGTACCTAGCGTTTTCTCTGAGGTACCGAGGATGACGTGTAGGCCCCAGTCGGGTGTGGTCCGGCCTGGCACTGTTTCGTGGACCTGGTCCGCATGGTGCTGTGCACCCGCCCTCTCTTCACCTGGTTCATGTGAACCGATATCACAGAGGGATCGGGTGGGAGGTGTAGCACTGCCAAGTGGGGCCCTGGACGCGACGTGGTGCCTTCCTATTGGGCTCAGCGACGTGGCCAGCGCCGGGCATTGGATGCCGCGGGCGCGTCCGCTTTCTTTCTCCTTCCCGAGCGGTCAACGGAAGAAGGCAGAACGAGAGAAAGAGGAGAGAGGGAACGTGAGAGGGAAAGGGAGGGAACGGAGGGAGACGGAGCACCGGGCACCTGCGATGGGGAGTCGGCTGGTCGGCATAGGGCGCTGTGGCCGGCGGCGTCGTCATCCAAATCGGCAGAGGAAGAGAGATAGATAGCAGGGGCGAGCAAAGGGAAAGCGCGAAGCAGAGAGGCTCGGCTTTGCGGCGAGCCCGGCGGCGGGTCGGGTTCGGCGGCGTTGATGGTGCGAGGGCGGAGCGGGGGAAGCAAGTGGTGGCGAGTAGAGTTGGGGTGAGTGCGGAGGGGAAGATGGAGTGCACGGAGGGAGATGGGGAAGCTGAGCCCGGCGGCCTCGTCTACGGCGACGAGACGAGCGAGCTCGGCCCCGGCGAGCAGAGGAGGAGAGAGAGGAAAGAAGAGGGAGCAGAGGAGGAGAGGGAGGGGAAGAGAGATGGGAAAGGCTGACCCAAGGGGGGAGGGAAACGAGCAGAGCAGAGCGCGGCGACGGCGGTGACCTCGGGCTTCGGCGCGGCGAGCGGCGACCAGGCATCCTCGACCTCAGCTCCGTGGATGGCGAGGCTGGTGAGCTCGCTGCCCCTTTTATAGGTGCGGCAAGGCGGTGGCGAGGAGAAATATCTCCGGTATGTGCACCAAATGAGCAACTTGCATATGTGAACACCAGTATGTGCACCAAACCACTGATTAATGAAAGAAATGACATTTACAACTGCCCTTGGAAGAACAACTGTCTTAGTGAAAGGAACTATCAAATGTGTATCCAATAGAGTATCAACAAATTCTACACAATATCTCACACAAGCAAGGGCAACCACACCGCAATACCAAACATTGACCTCAAATTAGACTAAATGATCTATACAGAGAACAAACTCCAAGCTGCAACGGGTGCCAAGCCTTTGGTGTGTCCACTAAGTTTGGACCTCGGATTTTACCTAGGTTTTGGATTGAGTCTTCTCTTGTTCTGTCACCATTCTCTGCTCGTGACTTCTATTCACGCTGCATGGTCTGCTGCTACCCAGACCATGACCTAAGAATCTTCCCCTACCCTCCTGGCATACATGTCCGTAACAACACCCACCTACTAGTGCCTGCTACCCCGAAATAATCCATGAGCACTATTTAGTCTAGTGTGTTACATGATTGCATGCAATGGTTGAGTCAAAGTGGAGCACTGGTGTATGGTCTAGACCAATTCTAGAGTTGGAGTAGTGGTGTGTATGGTGCCGATTTGCATGGTGGAAGCCGCATCATATGGATGAGCGTATGGATGAGCAAGTGGCTCACGGTACTGCAACGTGGGTCCTGCGGATCATGGGCAAAGGCCACCATGGAGGTGTGCTCCTTGGCATGTCTTTGTCTATAAGTAACCCTTGTGTTCCTCTGTGTTCAATTGCCAAGTTCAAGTGAACAATGTAGCCAAGATACAGGCGAGTGCCGCAACCTTCATTGCTGGAAAATAGTGTGTCTATTGTGCTTTTCTACCTCTCGCCAAGAGTGTTGGCATCTATGTGTTAGAGTGGTTCCCGGGCGACACACACCAATGCTCTTGGCGAGAGGTAGAAAAGCACAATAGACACTATTTTCCAGCGACTGGCGACGAACGTCGCGGCGACAAACACTCGTGTATCTTGGCTGCATTGTTCACTTGGACTTGGCAACCGAATATAGATGAGCGTAGGGGCCACTTAACAAGGACATGCCAAAGGGCACACCTCCATGGCAGCCTTTGCGCCATGATCTGCAGGACCTGCGCAGCAACACCGTGAGCCACTTGCTCATCCAGACGATGCGGCTTGCACCATGCAAATTGGCACCATGCTCACCACTAATCCAACTCTAGACTCAGTCTTGACCATACACCACCACTCCAACTTTGACTCAACCATTACATACCATCATGCAACGCACTAGACTCCAGGAGGCACCCCGCCCCTCTCCTTCTGACTTGTTAGCATCTAATTGTGGGCTTTTGCTGCTGGGTGGTCTAGGGGATTGCAGCTCCTTTTCTGTGTGACTATTTGCTGGTGTTGTGCACCTATTAGCTATTGCTGGTGCTGATGACAGGAGAAGAAAAGGGAAGCAAGCAGAAAAGATAGAAAGGAGAAGAAAGAGTGGAGAATGCGAAGGCAAAAGTTGTTCTGATTTTTGGCAAACTTTCCTCAGATTTGTGTTGTTTTCTTGAAAGGTAACCAGCCATTACAACAATAGATGCATCAGTTTGATGTAGGGACATTAAATTGGAACTAGTAGATCAATTTCAGATTGTGTAAATTAGGCTGTCTTGTTCAATGAAAATTCTTGGATTAATTGGTGCAAAATCTCAACATTGCTGTCTTGTTCAATGAAATTCTTGGATTAATTGGTCCAAAATCTCAACATTGCTGGAATCTCCGCAATCATTGTGTGTTTGATGGAATTTCGTCTAGTTTGGATGGAGTTTTAGAGTTCGTCAGGGAGGAGTTATATTTCTGGTGTTTAGCTGGGGCTCGAGGGGTTTCGCATCTCCTTGCCCTTGGGTCCAGCATTAGTTAGTTAGTTGGTCGAGGCTATTTGATGCTTGCAATCTTTGGCAAGTTTCTTTTTCTTTTTCTTTTCCTTTTCTTTTTGTGTGTGTGATCTGAACGTTTGCTGGGGTTGTGTTGTTCTTTGGATTCTATGCCTTTTTCTTCTTAATATATTGATACACAGATCCCCTGTGTATTCGAGAAAAAAAAAGTCTCAACATTGCTTTGAAACAAAAGTTGTAGATCTAATTTTTATATTTCCAATGGCTCTGGTTTGACATAAATCTGGTCAGTAGTTTAGGAGCAATCGTCATAGCAGTGCAGCTACCCTGCTAGATTTATTCTGTGCAGAAATATGTTAATTTTATTTTCGACCAAGATTTAGACATGGTGACCTGAAGAAAAGATGTCAGGAATTTTCTGTAGATGTCTAAGATGTATTTATTCGCTACGTTTGGTTTCTACTAGCTCTAGTTTAATTTTTACAAAAGCTAATTCACACACTCTTGGACCACTTATTCTTTCATACACATTGACAAAACATGGCTTGCCACAGTTGTGGCAATCAATAATCAAAAGTAGTTGCATAACAAATTTGCCCTGACTAATGTGAGGTGTGGTAATATTTAGACGTGAACCAATCATGCCCTAAAGTATCATGTAAGGCTCCTCGATCCAACTGATCGACCAGGTTGGAGGGCTGACCCCTGACTGCCCATTCTATTATATGACGCTGGTTGTTTGAGATTGTTAAGTTTTTTCGTCATCTTTCTAGTACTTACTATATATGTAATAATCAGAAATATTGGAAACCGAATTAAACAACACCTGAACTAATGAACAAAAGAAAGCACTTCTTTCATCTCCATTGTTATAGTTACAAACAGACTGATTGCATAGCAGAGTTCAGTAGCACACGAAATGTTATAGACGAATGATGAGCAGTGGCTGCAGGCCTGAAGTCCATTCATTCTAGGCATTCGATTTGATGTATGCTGGTTTCTTTGGGGTCGGTACCCTCTTCTCTCCATTGAGCATCAGAAGAACATCTGCCATGGTTGGACGGTCTCTCCACTCATGCTGAGCGCACAGCAGTCCTAACTTTATGCATCTTTTTATTTCCACTAGCTGAGATTCGCCAAAAAGTTCTGGATCAAACTCATTTCTTCGACCTTCAAGAGCCTTCCAAGCCTGACAGTATTAAGTATTAACAGATCAGGAACACTGCATTATATAATAGGGTCTTCTCTACAGGAAAACATATCTAGTGTTACCATGTTATCAATCCATGGCAGCACCTCTCAAAATGGATAAAAATACACAAGATCATGGATGCTGCAAGCTAACATTTATCAATATTTGAGCTTGGACAAAATTATATGCAATAATAACTCTTTACCCCCTCATCGCACAATTTTTGTTCAACTCAAATTTCTTACACAAGCTTGTGATAAACAATAACAGATCCATGTTGTGGTGCATGTGAACACATACCCATTGGTGTAACTGGAAATGTCTAGGTTGACTCCTTCGTCTGCGGACACCACTGATGGTCTCAAGAAGAGTGGTACCGAAAGCATACACATCATTCATCGTTGACACGACATTATCTGTCAGATATTCTGGAGCTATATACTGACTGATCATTTAAATGAAAATGAACGACATCAGAATGAAAGGAAAAAAAACCTGAGTAATGGAAATCAATATTTGAGGGATGATATCTTACAATGTTCCGGCTGTGATGATATCACGGCTCATCTGATTAGCACTCAGTACTTTGGCTACTTCAAAATCAGTAATCTTAGGATTCATATGGACATCCATGACAATGTTGGTTGGTTTCAGATCTAAATGGACAATGTGTTGCTCATGTAGGTAATTTACCCCCTGAGCTATCCCCTCAATTATCTGGATCAAGGAGGACCAATCAAGTCGGTGCTCTGCAAGATTTCACAAGGAAGTAACTATAGCAAAAAGTTAGTCAATAAGCAACCACAAGTTGGTCAGGAGGTGAATTGTACGATCGATATATCAACGGAGATAAACATGCCTTGGGAATGGATAATATCATGCAAGGTTCCCTTTTGTGCATATTCTTCGACCCAAATGTACTCTGTTTCCCTTTCTGGGCCCTTTCTGCCTTTCATCCACTCTCTAACAGGTCCAACCTCATGAGCGTATCCCAGAACTTTGATGATATTTTTGTGCTGAAGCTTTGAAGCAAGAAGAAGTTGCTCGTATGTGTAAGCCCAACCTAAGCGAGGTGCCCAACGAAATTTCTTGATGGCGATCACACTCCCGTCATTTAATACACCCTGGTACAAGATATATTCATGTTATTATTTTTCTTTCTTAGAACGTGGTGGAGAGTTTAGTATTTTTGTTTCAGGGGAAACAAAAAGACCTGTACTTCAGCCTAATTTAGGCAAAGGTTAAATTTGTCCCCTGAACCTGTGGCTGAATTTAAGAACTACCTGTCATGGCACAACCATGGGCTGCTAATTAATAAGAATAGTTAAATACAGTAGGTTCGGACTTGGGCCTGTGTGCCTACTTTTAATTGGGTTGAGGCCATGTAAGTGTTATATGTGCTATGGAGACCTGGTTAACACTATCCCTGCTACCCTGCTGCTAACATTTCAATGCTCCTCTGCCTATCCCTGCTACCCTGCTGCTAACACTACCCTCGAACTTGAATACCAGATAATCAACCTCCTTAACTTTCAAAACTGGATAAAATATCCCTTGAACATTTCAAAGTAGTTTCTTGGATGGTTTTGCTGATGTGACGTGGGGCTAAATGTGGTGCACTCTCTCCTTTTCTTATATAAAAAAAATCATAACATTTCTATGAAGTCAGAAAAAGATAAACTTTTTTCAAAATTGTAAAGCTCAAGCTTGACATTTTGTGTCTCTTCAGATCTTTGTCATTGGAGATTCTATAATACCAATGATAATCTAAATAATCCATAAAATGGAAAACTAGGCATATGAAGTACCTTGTAGACAGTAGCTATGCCACCTCGGCCAACGATGTTGCTGTCTAAAAATCCATTGGTTGCGGCCTTCAACTCAGAGAACTTGAACTCTCTAAAGGTTATTGCTGTGGAAACAACACATACTATGAAATTCAGATTTGGATTATGTGAACATAAATGAACCGTGTAGTCATAACATTAATGTATAGTAGAAGTCACAGTATTGTCCTTTTTTTGCAAGGAAGAAGCCATAACATTCAGTTTGAAGCATCAGGGCATAAACATCGATATATGTCGATTTAGTATTTTGCAGCTGTATGGTGTGTCATTCTTTCCTAAACTTAAACACACTACACGATGCTATGTGTCTGCGTCCATCAATGCGTGGCATGTGTCTCGCCTGACAGGTTGGTTATTGTTAGGGTTATTTTCTGACTAGGAATAAACCTTCATATGAGCCGCACCAGGCCAATAGAATGTCTCAACCCTTACAGAAATAACAGGAGCACTAAAGTGGACTCAGAAATGTGGGAATTAGGTAATTCTTGAACATTATGGACTCCTAGAAATTGGAAAAAGAATACAGTATCCTAACGGGATCAAGAGGGTTGTGAAAAATTAAAGTGACAATGCCTGGTGTGCTAGTGAATTTTGGAATTAAAATTACCATGTGGTGAAATTTCGATCTTATGATAGTACATGACACACATAAGGAATGAGACACCTCAAAGTCAATAGAAGAGCTCCATAAAGTTTTTCATTTCCCTCCATAAAGTTTTCTTTTCTAAAAAAGAAAATAAAAGAAAAGGAAAAAACACATCCTATTTGTCCCAGTGAGCACCTTCAATAGACTTAGTGCTTTTTACTCACAGAATAAATCAAAGAAAATGCAAAAACACCTGGATGTTTTTGCCTTTTTGTCAGAATTTCGATACTATTTGTCTCCTTTTTCTAGAGGTTGCGACGACAAAAATAGCCAAGGATCCGATCTTACCTACTAAGGGAGCAAGCAGGGCCTCAGCTTCTCCTAGTACGTTGTTCTCACCGTTCTGTTCAGATCTGGGATTATTGCCATTATACAGAAAAACATTTTTTTTGTTAGTAGTATCGGTGAAAAGGCTATATATATCTTAGTACGTACTGATCACAGTGCCACAACAAAGAGGGAGCTGCGTGGTATATATCTTCTGACCTAGCATCCTCAGCTGAGTCGCTGTTATAGGATATCTGTATCAGTCCGCCTGCATCCTGAAGCAGCATGACAATTCATCTTTGTTACTCCCTGGACGACTATACCCAATACGAACTGGAGTAGTATGCATGCAGTATATATATTTGCGTTACATGGGTCCGGTCAAATACTTTCTATGTGGCAGAATTAACTGTACGCCTTTATTTACATATATACCATTGCTGAAAATTAAACTTGCCGCTGAACTGAACTATGGTTCAAGAACAAGCGTTGATATATACATATGATACTACATCCATTCCAAACTATTAGATGTTTTGACTTTTTAAATACGTAGCTTTTTCTATATATTTATAAAAAAAATCAAAACGTCTTATAATTTGAAATAACGGAGGGAGTTGATAATAGGCCCTCTCCATCCCCCTCTCCATTTCTCTAAGCAGAACAAGGGGAAAATATGTAGTGTGCCATACCTCCGGTGGTTGTGGCCGAGGATAAGCACCACCGAAATGCTGAGTCAGCAGCATGATGGTGGTGTTGGCGTTGATGGCGAAAGACGCCAGCATGACCTTGTTGGAGATATCGTCCTTGACCTCGCGCAGCTTCCTGGAGAGGCTCCCCGCCGTGATGAGCCGGTGGACGGCGCTCCGGCCCCTACCCTGGCAGGCCGCGACGAGGTCGAGGGCGCGCCCGAGCGTCTCCTCGAGGTCCTCCAGCGCGCCGCTCATGGCCGGGTTGTCGTCGTTCAGCATCCCCGTGCGCTGCAGCTGCGACAGGATGGCGCTGAACCTCAGCACTCGCTGCCTGATCTCTCGGCACACCTCCTCGTTCCGGCGAACCGTGTCCACTGCCTCCTTGATCCTGGGCCCGATCTTGACGATCTTCTCCACGCTGGCCACCGGATCAGCCATCTCCGACTCCGACAGCCCCCTGGCCGGATCTCCTGCTAGCTAGCCTCACGTACGATGCCCACGGGTCGGGCGGTAGGAAGGTTTTTTTTTCCTGCTCCGACGACTCCGAGCATGACTCCCTACACTACTCACACATTATTTTCCTTGCTCCTTTCCAACGAAATGACAGAACACTCGTGCTCCAGCTAGTATACACTATTGCAGTCACTAGCTAAACACTCATGGGTCATGGCGATGTTTCTTTGCAAGGAAACGAAAAGCAGTTTTCCTTGTCAGCCGTGAAGGGAAGCCGTGTCGCGTCCGGGTAAGTGAAACCGTGTGGCACTATTCTGGAGGTCCTGATCGAGATGTTTCCTGTTGACCAGGCCACGTTATGCTACTAGTCAAGGCACGACTTCTTAGTGTGTATATGTCGCCTAACATGCTCTGTATCTATGCATCTGTTCCACTTTGGCTCAGCCATCTCTTCTTGAACTTGCTGTAGAACTTCTTTATCATTGAAATAATAGATTTTTTTTAAATGACTCTGATTGACCTCACAAATGATCTGGTGGCCTAATCTCAGTCCACGGCAAATAATACAGCGTTGCAGTGCACTGTACCTCCTGATGTGGTACACTACAACAACAACCCCTATTTGCCAATGTTGTGAATCAAAGTCCAAGACAATGGCTCCCTTCGGCTGTGCTAATAAGCCGGCTGAAAAATACTGTAGGCTATTTTGTTCTGAGAGAAAAATATTATTCTGGCTGAAAAAGACAAATTATAAACCGGATGAACGAGGCCAATGTGAACAACAGACTTTGAATGGTGGCCAATTAAATGAAGAGGAGAAAGCCTAAGAGTTCAAACACTGTAACTTTGTATTCATCCCACCCTCCTTTACTATAAATAGGAGGTCACTTTCACCGTTGTAAAATGAGCAGAAAAGTGAATACAAGAACTCCATCCTCCCATCTCTGTGTGTTCTAGGCCTCGTTACACTCTCTCTATCACATCAAATCTAGAGATGCATGTATAGAACAATAAATATAAATAAAAAAACTAATTGTATAGTTTGATTGTAAATCACAAGATGAATCTTTTTAGCCTAGTTAGTTCACGATTGAACAATAATTACCAAACACAAACGAAAGTACTAAGGTGAAAATTTTTTCTAACTTTAGCCATCCAAACAAGGCCATAGTGTTTCTCTTGTGCTTGTGTGCCAACAAACGAACTCGATTCCTGACACGTGACGTTATCAACACGAGCTCCGCCGAGCTAAGAGGGTAAGAAGGTAGGAAATCAGTTCTTTCACATGCTTGTTCATTCCTACACGATCTGCACTTCTGTACATGAACAAAAACACATCCTAGTAGCACAGACACACATTACCCACTGTGTCGTTGGCACATTGGCAGCGCCCGGTGACACGAAGGCGGCTCGGCCGCCGTCGCCGTCGTATCGCCGGAAGCGACCTCATCGGCCCTGAAGTGTCGACACTGGCGATGCAAGGATGGCTCTGCCTCCGCTCGCCAAGAAACAGCCCTGAAGTGCCGACTGCCGAACAGACGCCAGCAGCCCCCGGTTGCCGTTGACGTGGACGAGCGGGCCCAACGGGCCGCCGCCGACGGGCACACAGGGCGTAGGGACCTGGCCTCCCCACTCCCCAGCAGTACAATCTGCCAGGATCCGGCCATCGGAAGGCACGGCCTCGCAGGCCGCTAGCCCGGTTGCCGTCCGGCCCTGCCAAGCATGGGCGCGGGAGGCGCGAGCCGGCCCCGGCAGGTCGCGCGAGCGGGCGCCCCCGGCCCCGCCACTGCTGCTACCGGCCGTCCGGGCCACGGGGTGTGCAGGCGCACCTTCTCCACGGCAGATGCGGGCACGGGCCCCACCTCTAGCCACTGGCCTGGCCCCCAGGCTGGCCGCCGCCGCCGCTCAGCCCCCTTGTAGGGGCGCGGGCTTGTGCGTGAGGAGCGGCACAGCCGCCGCCGCACCGGACCTGCAGGCCATGGGACGCGGGCACCGCCTTGCTGGCCGCGGCCGCGTCAAACCGCGAGCGTGGGCACCGCTGCGCTGGCCCTGCAGGCCGCGCACGTGGGCCTCCGCCGGCTGCCGCCTGGCCCACAGATGCGCAGGCGCGGGCGCCATCTCCCTGGCCACCGCGTTCCTCTCCCCTCCCTGCCGTGCGTTTCCTGGATAAGGGAGAGAGAGAGTTGGAGTGGGAGACTCGTTCTCTGTATGAGAGAGCATGCGAGAGAAGGAAGATTATCTCCTGAAGAGATAAGAACGGGCCTAGGAACTGCAGCACGCATACTTATCGATTCGGTTCCGGTGACCCTTCCGGTTTTACAATTTGGAACGGAACGTACCGATACCAGTGATTTCGGTATACCGTTTTAAAATTCAACTTATATATAATATAAATATATATATATATTATATATCTATAAATTAGTAAATTTAGTAAATATCTGAACTAGGCAGACATAAAGCATTGTTATTATAGGCCCAACAACAGCCCAAGACGTAGCTCTGTTGGCCCAGAAAAAATGTCTACGTCAATCAAAGAAAAGGAGGCTGATTCCTCGCCTAGAAGAGCTGCGCCCAGGCTCAGTTTCAGGCGCACAGGGGCAGCCGGGCAGCCGCTGCGCCGTCCGCCGCTGAAGCCGCGTACCTCCGCTGCCGGTGAGGGCTTGGAACCTGCTGCCGTCTGTGAGATCTTGGAGCCTGGAGGCTGGAGCTGTTACCGACCTACAGTCTGTCCGTGTCTCCCGTGTGTTTTTCTTTTAATTTTTGCTGAATTTATTTTCTTCTCAGATCTTGAATATTCCCCCTCAATCTTTGCTGAGGCAAGAGATTATCACGATGGCTTTCTCCCTGTCCAAAATTAGATTGCTTCCTCTTTGATTTCTGGATTTGGATCGCACGCGCAATTTGATTTGGGGATCTTCTATCTGCCATGGCCGGTACCGGTATCGACAGCACTGGCAGTTCCGCCCGGAATGGCCGAGATTGGCCGAAACGAGCGGAATTATCCGAGATAGAAGCCGGTACGGGATGTAAGGTGTTCACTGTTTTAGTCACTAGTACCAGGCATTTTGGCCGTTCCGGCCGGTACGAAACGGAATTAATAACTATGACTGCACGGCTGTTTTTCCTTTCCTGATAAAGGCCCGAAGTCACTGCATGCATGTTCATCTTTTCTCTCAGCGTGTGCTCTCGTACAATAAAACCATCTTTTCTGGCAAGAAGATGGGAATTCATGCATGCAGGCGTAAAGCCGCTGCACAAATGCAAAATAGTGGCCTGAAGCCCACTATATTTCTTTCATGTTATTACATATTAATATTTGCTGCAATTTATTTCTCGCAATTATTTAAATCCTACAGATTTATTTTATCGTAATTTATAGTACTTATTTAACTGCGAAGTAATTCTGAAGATTACACCTAGAAAATTTTGGTATAGTCCTGAAGACTACACAGTCGTAATCCTGAACATTACGCACCGACATTCACTAACCCTGTACATTAATTGTGCAGGTGTGTCGGACATCGCAAAGAGGAAGTTCGAAATGCTTGCCGTCGACGGCAGCAACTACCTCACTTAGGCTACCGACGTTGAGATCAAACTCGATGGCATGAGCCTCGATCATACCATTGTTCAGCCTGAAGCTGGCAGGGATAAGCGCACAAAGCCTGATAAAAGCAAGGGCGTTGCACTTTCTGCGACACTATCTCCACCCAGACCTGAAGTCTGAGTATATGTCGGAGAGGGATCCATTGGTCTTATGGTAGTCCTGAAGGACCGCTTCAGCCAGCAGCTGACAATTGTGCTCCCCAGAGCACAGCAAGACTAGATCCACCTATGCTTCCAAGACTATAAGTCTGTGGTAGCGTACAACTCTGCTTTACATAGGATTGTGATTAAACTGCGTCTATGTGGCCAGAAGATCACTGACGCCGATATGATCGACAAGATTCTATCCACCTTCCACCCCGGCAACATAGTACTGTAATAGCAGTACAGGAACTCAAAGTACACCAAGTACTCTGAGCTGAGTGAAGTACTATCTGTTGCAGAACAACAGAACGAGGTTCTTATGAACAATCATTCTGTCCGGCCCCCTGGTTCCATGGTTGTGCCTGAAGCACATGCTAACGTTGCTGAGAGTTCTTGCAACCGCAAAAAGGGCCGTGGAAAGGGAAAATGGAAGGGGAAAGACTTGCCATGTTCAAAGTCAAAGGAAAGGGAAAGCCCAAGGGTAGATTCGAACCCAAGAAGGAAAAAGGTGACCATAGTGGGGAAGAGCAAGGTGAATGCTATAGATGCGGAGCAAAGGGGCATTGGTCCCATAAATGCTGCACCCCCAGACACCTTGTTGACCTTTACCAACAGAGTAAGAATAAAGGGAAAGGTCAACATGAGTCCCACTTCATCACTGAGCTTGAAGCTCAGCCTGAGAAGCGCGATGACATGGCTGTCGGTGCGAGCAATGGAGACGTCCAAATGGACGAAAGTGAGGACAACCTTCATGATGACTTTGATATATTTGGGGACCTGTAGTAATCTCCAAAATATCATGCTAGTTAAATGCGATGTCCACATGTACTAATTTTATTTCAATAAAAGTTTGGCCATGCATGCTCTCAAAGAGCATTTGTAACATGATATATGGTCCAAACCGTCGTAATGTTTACTAGGAATTATGTAATGTCATCTTTTTTGATAATGTATGCTTTAAGTTAAATTCCTATTTCCTTTTATGGTATTTAACAGAGCCTGTGGGGACCCTATGGCCGAAGCGGAAATCTATCTTGTAGACAGTGGCACCACTAATATGATACTAAGGGAAACTAGATATTTCCAAACATTGACAAAAAAAATAGAAATATTACGACCATTGCCGGAAGCAATGCTCATATCGTGGCCATCGGAAGTGCCACACTGGTTCTCCCTATGGGTAATCAAATCTTTGTGAAGGTGCATTGTTGTATCCCGACTCAAAGCGCACCCTCTTGAGCTTCAAAGATATCCATGTGAATGATTTCCATGTAGAAACCGAGATTGAGCATGGTATAGAATACCTGCTCATCACTAAATTCGACGAGTATCAGAAGTGAGTGGTGGAAAGGCTCCCTTCATCACCATCGGGTTTGTACTACATGTACATAAAACCCACGGAAGAATATGTTGCAATGAAAACCAACAGAAACAAAGAGTCGTTTCGAATATGGCATGACCGTTTAGGTCATCTTGGGTTGAGTTTGATGAGAAGAATCATCAACAATTCTGCTGGCCATGATGTCAGAGGCTTTCCTAATCCTAAAGATTTTATTTGCACCGCATGTACAAAGGGGAAGCTAATCACTAGACCATCCCTCCTGAAGATTAGAGACGAGTGACCTGTGTTCCTTCAAAGGATACAAGGTGACATTTGTGGACCCATTCAGCCCCTGTCGAGCCCGTTTAGATACTTTATGGTACTAATTGATGCATCTACCAGATGGAGCTATGTGGACCTGTTGTCCACTAGGACCATGCTTTCTCTAAGCTCATTGCCCAGATAATTAGGCTAAAAGCAAGTTTCCCTGATAACTGCATTCAGTCCATCTGAATGGATAATGCTAGTGAGTTCAGGTCAAAAGTTTTTGATGATTACTGCTTAGCCATGGGCATTAAGGTAGAGCATTCAGTACGACATGTCCACACACAAAATGGTCTAGCTGAATCCTTGATCAAGAGGATCCTAGGCCATTGTTGCAGAATTGTTGGCTGCCAACCAGTTGTTGGGGCCATGCAGTGTTGCATGCTGCAGCACTAATCCAACTCAGGCCAACCGCATATCATGACACATCCTCATTACAACTGGTAAAAAGCTCTAGTTTGGTTTTGGATAATTGATGAAACCTATGACTAACCTTTGATCTAAGCGTGTGAATTAGATGAGGTAGTCCAATCCAAGCGGTGGAGCTAGATAATAGTCATGGTGAAGGTGATGGTCACAAAAAGATGGATCAAGTGCTTCGCATTTGAAAAAGAAGAAAGAGAAAAACAAAAATGGGCTCAAGGCAAAGGTATTTTGATAGGAGCCATTTTTGGTTTGCACTCAAGACACCATAGAGGGTGTGAGTGATTTAGGATCGATAGCCGTACTATTAAGAGGGGAATTCTCATGGTTGATATGGTTGTCAAGTGCCACTAGGTGATTGAATTACATGCATATGCATTAGGACCTAGTGTGCTAACAATTAACCCGTGAAAATGCTTGCAAAAAATGCTAACACACGTGCACAAGTGGTGAGACACTTTGGTGTTGGCACATAGAAACAAGGGTGTTGAGAAACATGTTAAAAATGCTGGTCTCGGGGAGACCAGACGCGTCTGACACAGGGACCGGACGCGCCCAGCATTTGTCTCGACGGTGGTTTTTCAGAACAAACTGGACACATCCAAATAAATTTCTAGCGACATCAAATGATTTCCGATCAGGATCGTGTGTCCTGTGATAACTTTGGTGATTGCCATGACGAGATCGCCGGGAGTCGATTTCATCTGGAGGCAGCCAATTTGTGGCCTTTATCTGCAAGGGTGGGGTGCTTCTAGGAGCCCCCTACGAGGATAGCGACTCTGGGTCATCGATCTCATCGGCGATGGTCGAGGAGAGGATTTCAAAGTCTCGAGGTGATGTATCTGCATCCTATGTCGTACCCGACGACGCAACTGTCAATATTCTTTCAACGATTTAGATGTGTTTTGGACCAATTCCAAAGCGTTGGAGCTTGCGGCATGATCAGTGTTTCGGGGTTGGTCATTATATTCGGCATAAGAACTGCATTTTGGCTCCAACGTTCGAGGGAAGCCATAGTAGAAGAAGACGATGGAAGAATATGGATAAATTATCATGTATTTTTTATTTCAGGTTTTTTCATGTGTAATTTGGAAATGTATTGCGCTAAGATTTAATATAAGCCCCCGGCCTCTTCCCTTCGGAAAAAAATGGAACGAGCAGTACTCACCCATGGCCACGAGGTAGCCCTCAGATCAGACTCACCATAAGGAAAAAAAACAAAAAAAATCCCAAATCCATAGCTTTGCTTCAACAATTATATGACCACCGACCGAACAAGACAAAAATCAGGGTCTCACTCTCACTGTCATGTGAAGGGAAAATCAATAGCTGAAAATCAGGGTACAAAATCAATAGACTAGCTATTGGGACGGGGAGAGAGAGGATATACTGGGAGGGAGAGTGAGAGATGTAAAAGAAATAGGCTGATGGGATAAGGATGCGGACGTGAAGTGAGAACAAACTTAATTGTATTGGAAAGAAAATTTGGGTCAAGGATAAATGGATCACTCCCGGTTGGTAATACAGTCCGGCAGTGATAACTTTTATTGTCAGGTAATATTACCGACCGACGATGTTCATTATTTATCACTGCCGATTGATTTTAAAATCTGGTAGTCCTAGCTTGTTGCTTACCAACCGGCAGTGATACCCCGTGACTGTCATTTTAAAATTGTTTAGTAGTGATGGGTTGATAGGGATTGTATGGTCTGCAGCAGTGAATGCAGTTAATTGCCGCATGTACTTGCTTTACACAATGGTCAAATAGATGTCACTGGCTTCCTCCTTTGTCCTTTCAAGAGGGCGGCCCAAATGAGACCCTCGTCAAGGACAAAGGCAATGTAGGGCACAAAATTGGCATGAGAAATAATACAGGAAGGCAAGCTCAAGGACACACCGTCACATTATCAATCCACTCGACTTGAAATCCACATGCATCTAGTACCAAATCCATTGTTCACATGGGCACACAAGCCAGAAGCAGATGTAGCCTAACGGCAGGAACAATATAATGATGTGCATAAATCGGCCAGTCAAATCCTAATACTACAACAACCAGGGCACCAAACAGTACATACTAACCAAACAAGTTTATTAGACTTATCGATATATAGTAAATTTTCTCTCATTTCCCAATAATTTTCCTTCATCATGGGTACCAGCACAAGCATTCCAATGGAGATACACAATGCATGTAGGTAATTATATATTCCTACACCTGCCACAAATCCCACCAGTGGTTATAAACCATGAACAACATTGCCACCAAGACGCCGAGGGAAAGCAGCAGATACACCACCATGTACATGTCCTACATACAAGAGATCCACAAGCGACCACAATAGAGAATATTAGAAAGTACTTCAAATAAATACTATGCTAGCTCTAGCATGCAAAAGAAGATGGGAACAGCTAACAATTGAAACAAATATGCAAATTGTATGGATGGAATATATATATCCTTGACCAACAGCTAGATTTTTTTGAAGGGTCACCGCGCGTGGGGGGTGGGATTCCCCACCTGAATATATTGCAATGGAGTGGTAATATAAATTACCGCTCAAAAGGATACAACAGAGAACGCACACTTATAATACAACACCACCAGCAACACACGCGAGAGAATGGAGGACAACCACAAAACACAGAAAAGGGGAAGAAAAGGACTCCCATGGTAAGCATGAGTTGTTCACCAACTAACACCACCACCAGCGGCCGAACTCCGGCGATCTCCACTCCAACGCGCGACTATGAAGCTTTGAGTCAAAATAACAGACGACAATCGTGATTAGAATGTCTTGAAGCACATCCAGGACCCAGTTGATGCCCACCAACGCCCATTGAGGGGAGGAAACCACAATGGTGGGAAGGCCGGCAAAAGGGGCGCGAGGAGATCTAGGAGAGGGGATCATGGTCTTGTTACCGGCATTTGATGAGACAAGGGAATCAAGGATCATGGAGAATGGCAAAGCTAGGACACAGGCGGCATAGTTTGCAAGTTAGAACTTGTGCAAAATCAATAAGAGGGGGATGGCTGGGTCATCGCTGTGGTGGGGGTGCAAATGATCTCCCAAGCAATGCCTCTAGGAAGATAGTGACATCAAAAGATGCCACCATTGCTTGTTCGGGATCACTGGATTGAGTTTTCACCCAGAGAGCAAACTTAGCAAGATGGTAGATGGAGACTCAACGACGCCTCCAAGAAGGAATATGACGCACAATGGGCGCCATCATCGTCGGCACCGGCAACAAGCCGAGCAAGACTTTCGTCTAGAATCCATCATAACAACAATCACCTGCGCTATCGAGCAAGATTGGGCCCCCGAGTGGATCTTCGTCCTCCCCATTGAGGCAAACCAGGCCCCCATCGGCCAGGACCGGCCGAGGAGAGCAGCACAGGGTGAAGCTGAAGCACGCTCATGACCGACGCCGGCGCGCTGCCCAGACGGCGCTCTATCCTCCCCGTAATAGGCAACGAAGGCTCTCAACAGCCATGGAACAGCCAAAGAGAGTGGCATAGAGGGGAGGACACTTACGGCACGCAGCCCCGCCGCCGGCAAGCCCGAGGCCAAACTGCGCCCACCGCGCCGCTGCTAGGCCCCTGCAGACGAACACAAAGAGGAAACATGGGCACGCTGCCCCACCGCCGGCTCGCCCGCAGCCGAACTGCAGCCCTGTCCAACTCCGCAGCAGGGCCTTTCCCAGATTTGGCCCGAGACGATGGCCTGTGGAGCTATGCCCACCCTCTAGGACGACTCGGCGCGATGCCATTGGTTCCCGAGCGGAGGTCCATACTCCCCGTTTGCTAGAGACCGGCAGAGCCATGCATAGGGGAAGAGGCACCGCGCAGGTACCGCGCCGACCGCCACCTCGCCGCGCAGGAAGCGGACATGGCCTGCCAGCCAGGGCCAGTGGAGCTAGGCCCAGGCTCACAGATCCGGCGGAGGGAGCGGTGGATCCGGGCCCGGGAGGCCGGGTCCGCATCATCGGTCGCCGCAGGTAGCCGAAGACAGGGAGAGGAGCGCCAGGCGGTTCCGGTGGTGGAGGTTGTGGATCCAGACTCGGGGAGGCGACATCCGCCGTGCCGGTCGCCGGAGATAGCCGGAGACGGGGAAGAGGAGAGCCAGGTGACGGGCGTGTTCCTGCATGGAGAGCTCGCGTTCCGCTGCAGGGTGAAAAGCCTTGCCACCACCATCCTAGGGAGCCGCACAGGCTTCCCGGCAGCTCCCTCTGGCAGCGGCAAGGGGAGGGAAGGCGAGGAGGTGCAGTTGGGGCGGTGGCGGCGGCTAGGGTTTCCGCCCGAGCCGCCCGTGTGGGTGGGTGACGCGGGCGTCTTTGGGGTCCTTTGATGCTGATTGTGAAGCTACCATCCTTGGTCAACATTGGGGGCCCAACAGCTAGATTATAGATGCAGGAAAAGGTTCAGATGTCAATTAAATAAGGACATTCTGTATTTCTACCACATAACTTGATGTATCAGACAAAGATCTACCATGAGAAAATAGATACATTGCAATAAAGCATCTAACCTTTAGCTCGTTCACATCATTTTCAGAATGATGATGTGTAACCTGCATCGGTGCTTGCTGCAGTTTCTGTGATTGCTGCTGTGCTTTGAGCTGGAGCTGCATTTCACGTAGTAGCCTTTGCCTGTGCTGCATGGCTTCATTCATTCTAATGAGCTCCTGTTTCTGCCGCGGCAGCGGTTCCAATGAGCAGTTTCTGCTATTAGGCTGCATTGTACTCGTCCAATGGGGATATGATTGTAGCAATGCACCACTCACTGAACCATCCTGAAAAATTGACTGCTGACCAATTGATTGCTGTTGCTGTTGTCGCGAAACAAGTATAGGCTGCTTAGTTGGAAAATATGGGACTGTGCACTGTCCAGCCCAAGGCTGGAGGCCAGAGAACATCTGTAGTGTCATGGGTTGCCGTGTTGGTAGCACAAGTGTTGGATGCAATAGCGATTGCTGCTGAACGTGTTGTTGCATAGGTGGCTTCTGTTGCTGCTGAAAATGCTGTTGCATCAACATTATTTGCTGCTGCTGAAATATTAATTTCCTTTGCGCAGCAGAAATATCTTGTGGATTACCTTGTGTGAAACCTTCGTTCATAGTGTTTCGAGGCACGCCAAACATAACCTGCAGTGTAGATGTCTGGCTGAAAGCTGGCATGCTCTGACCAAGCATAGGGAGAGAAGCAACTTACTGAGACATAGAAGTCACTGATAAGTGTTCAGGATTACAACCTGTGGAAGAAGTCCAGGTGTTATGTCTAGTAGAAAAACATATATATTGGTGCATGTTAGAACAAGGACGTGCTCAAAACTGTGACAGGCACTAAGCGCAAAAAAGAAACATGTTACAGCTGTGCATTAGTAAGATTGAAACAGGAGTGAATATAAGCATTATCTGAAAATGAAAAAAAAACATGTATAATGGAAGACATATGAGAAACTAGCAACTGATTTCAGAATTAACATTGGTTCCTTTGAGGAACCTGAGAATCATAGTGCATTAGTTTTATCTGGCCCAAATGTATGTATTACCATAATCTGAGGAACCGATTGAAGAATCGAAGATGGTCCAACTTCGTCGTAGCAGGCCACACCTATAGCAAACTGGCCCATGGGTCTACTTCAGTCAATAGACTGGCCAGCCAGGCACGCGTGGTGTGGTCCTGCTCAGGCCACAACTGGAATGCTACAGTGTGCTGTAGCCTGAGCCAGCCTAGTTATTTCGCTAATTCTCGGAAGCAGGCATCCATCCCCTCGGACGCTCCGTGGATAGGCCACGACGTCAGCTCAACGACTGACACTTATCTGCTCATGCGCTTGCCCTACAACTATTCTAAAAAAACTCACCTTACCGTAGCGCCGTGACGGCGCTCCGTGACCGCGCTCCGCCGTGCCGCCTCAGTGACCGCGCCTCTACTCTGTTGGCCGGCATCTACACCACGCCCAAGCGCGACAGCCGGTCTTCCTCCCTCTTTACTGCACCTCCCGCCCGCGGAGGCCCTCTCCAGCGCACGGACCCGCCACGGCCTTCTCCACCAAACCTGTTATGGCCTTCTCCACCAGACCGGCGAGCTCTACACTGGTGAACTCCACACGCCAACGAGCCTCCATTCGCAAGCAGCAAGGAGATGTTGAGCTGAAAGAGCATGTTGCAAGCCTATATTTCAACTGTTTTAGATGTTTCATAGTTATATTGCAAGTGTTTCATATGGATGTTGCAAAAGTAGATTGAGATGTTGTATATATTGCAATGGTTGTACACCTATGTTGCAAGTTTCTGTTCCCAATGTTTCATCTGGTTTTTCACACATATGTTGTAAGTGTGTTTATTTGGATGTTGCATATGTTTCACATATATGTTGTAAGTATTTTATCTGGATGTTGTGTATGTTTTATAATGGATTCTAGTACTTTTTCAAGTGTTTTTGTAAGTGTGTCAGACAGATGTTTCAAGTGTTTTATCTGTCTTCAGACGTATATTGCAAGTATTACATCTGGATGTTTCAAAAGTAGATTGGATGTTGCATCTCCCTCCTCGCCTTCTGCTGCTTTACCTCGGTGTCTCCTCCTCCCGGCGCTGGCTGTGTATCCGAACCACAAGCACAGCGGGTGCTGCACCCTCCCCTCTTCGTGATGCTGGTGACGTTCGAGGCGGTGTGGGCCCCTGCATGAGGTGCACGAAACGGAGTGCAGACGCGGAAATGGAAACGAGCAGCGAGGTCATCAACGATGTCGCTGTTGACCAGGGTGGTGGTAGAAGCAACGGCAGTTGGGCAGCACGGTGAGAAGGGGGCAGGGAAGGAAAAAGAAGGTGAAGATTAGTGAATGGTAAGGCTATGGTGGTGGCAGCAGTTGTAGTTGGGGGCAAGGTTGTGGGATTCAAATGACAAAAATTTTTGGACCTAACCGAAATGGGTGAATCTTGGAAATTTCGGACCAGGGTTCAGTCATTTTGACTGGTCAAACTATTCGGATTTAGCTAATATTTGATTGAATTTTGGCTAAAATTTGATAAAAAGCATGAAGATGAAATGAACTAATTATAGCTTGGTAAGTTTGCAATTCTATATTAAAATAATAACTTGTAGGCATGTTTAAACTCTAGACTTGACTGAAAAATCGAATTTGACTAAAATTTTTGGATGTTTCGGACCTCACCGAAATAGGTGAATTTCACCAAAATTCGGTGATTTCAGGACGAATCCCAGATCCATGAGTGGGGGTGGGTGGGCGTCGTGGCTGAAGCAGCTGCAAAGGCCAACGTGGGTGGCTGATTTGGATGACAAGGGTGCACATGTGGAGGGAGAAAAAAAAGAAGATGAATACTTATGCGAGTGCATGAGGGCCAGTTAGAGTCTCCTAGCGCGACATCACAACCTATTACATTTTAAGATGCGGTCGTGTATATGCTTGCTCATGCATGGTTTTTAAGGCGTCACCTAGTCGTCGCCTAGGCGTCGCCTAGTCGTCGAGGCGCTCGCAGGGAGCAAGGCGTCCCCGACGCCTAGCCAAAAGCAGAGGAAATCACTCATCCCCACCAGATCCGGCGCCGCCTGGGTCATTTGCGGCGGATCTGAGGGAGCAGCAGCAAGAGGTAGGGAAGGAGCAGAGGGCAGGCACGCAGCCAAGAGCAGCTTGAGGGAGGGCGGGCGGTGCTGTACTTGCGTGATCCATGACGGAGGAGACGCGGCGGCGCTAGATGCGGCGGAGCTGCGCCTGCGCGAAGGAGGGAGATGCGGCGGCGCTGCATCTGTGTGCATGAAGCAGGGAGGAGATGCGTCAAGGAGCGATGCGTGCAGCATGCGGCGGCGCTTCTGCGTGAAGGAGATGCGATGCGTGGTCGCATGGAGATGCCAGTGAAGGAGCGATGCCTGAGAAGAGAAGGGATAAGGACACACTCGTGGGCTGTCTATTGGGCTGGGCCAACCATTCTCTTTACATTTGCCTTTTTCTGGTTTTTCTTTTTTCCTTTTTCTCTTTTTCTTTCCTATTCCCTGCTGCTATTTTGCCATTTCTTAGAATGGTAAGGCGTCGCCTTACCTCGCCTTATGGTCGCCTAGGCGTCGCCTAGTCGACTCAAATGAGTGGCTCGCCACGTCTCGCCTTGCCGCCTTAAAAACCATGTGCTCATGTCCCTCATATATATGTTCTCATGGTAGGCAATGGTCACTTTTATTTTCATCACTGCCTAGGTAGGAGGAGCGTTGCTTGCCTTGACTGTTGGCAATGCTTTCACGAGCCTTACACGCTATTCCTTTCGTGACGGTTGTTTCAACAATGCTAATACTATCTATACAGTAGCCAACACCATCGACTGTCACCACAGGAAACATATATTCACTTCGCTCCCAACAAGGTTGTTGTGTGCTACATGCGCTGCCAATCTCACCTTCACATGGACATCATGACCAAAGACTTACTTGTACATCTATTCACAAACTTTGAGTTTATTCTTTGTGCCTGTGATCTTCCTGATACGATTACGGTGGGTATTAGAGTTTTTATAGCTATACATGTTGTATATGACTAGAATTCCCCCTCATCACATTGAGGGTTTGTTAGTATGCTTGCAATCAAGCATCCAATTAATGATGTGAGGTGTTTTCCAATCTTTTTCTACAACTGTAAGCTCCTAGAGGAAGCAAATACAAAGAAAGCAAGCTCTTGTTTAGTTCCTAAAATATTTTGCAAAATGTAACTGTAGTGTTACTGTAGCACTTTCGTTGTTATTTGTCAATTATTGTCCGATCATGGACTAATTAGGCTTAAAAGATTCGTCTTGTGATTTACAACTAAACTGTGTAATTAATTTTATTTTTTTATCTATATTTAATGCTTCATGCATGTATCCAAAGATTCGATGTTACGGGAATCTAAAATATTTTGCAAAATATTTTGGGACTAAACAAGGGCCAAATAAACCTGGTCCGACGGGATTTTGCTCTGGAGTCGCTTGAGCATTTACAGGAGCTTGCCTGTTCTCTGTCTGATTCTCCATGGACAGCTTTTTCCGAAAAAACGTCCTCATATATTGAGTCTGAGTACATAAACGACAAGAGATTTTTTAAATCGTGGTTCTGTAATGATAAAAAATCAATAAATATTTAAAACTCATATATACAAGGCATTGAGAAAACTAGACTAGCAGTAAATTTGATAAAAAAAAGTCTTTTATACCATTCACATATATATCCTCTTTCTAATACTTATTGGCAGTCAAATTAAAAGTTGTGGCCCCACCTATGGAAGATTGACAGGTTCGGTTAACCGTACCTCGCTTGTGGCTGCAGCATACAGCATCTCTTCAATTCGCACAGCATCCTTTTGAATCTCACTCGTTCCCCCGAATCAGGGGCAGCAAAAACACTGTAGCACACTGTGTGTTACTGCAGCATTTTATTTTTATGTGATAAAAATTGTCCAAACATTGACTAATTAGGCTCAAAATGTTCGTCTCGCAAAGTACAACAAAACTGTACAATTAGTTTTTGATTTCATCTACATTTAGTACTCCATACATATACCGACATTTTGATGTGATGGGGAATCTTCTTTTTGTATAGTGGAATTTGAAAAAATATTTAGGATCTAAACAAGGCATCAGGCGCTGAAGCTCTGGTATAGGCAGATGCGTCCTTAAAGTACCTTCTCTGCAAGGTATTTATTTTTGTCTACCATTTAATATTTCTGATCAAATTAAATGAGTAAGCTAGGTGCCAAACTTAAGTACATAAATATCGTATTGCTAACCTAGTAGCACATCAAATGGCATAGAATTTGTTTGTGTACAGCTACGAGACTATGACGACATTCCTCATATCCAATCAAATAGATGGGGAAAAGGAAAAACAAACATTCGAATTTAGTCGATTGAAATAAGTGCAACTTTTTCATAGCACTGAAATCATGGCCAATACTAAAAATTTCACTAAAAACCTCTCTAAGGCCAGTCTCAATGGGGAGTTTTATTACGTTGTTTTCAAGACTGCCCCGTCATTTGAAATGAAATAAAATTTGGATGAAATACCTACTCTCAATGGAGAGTTTCATTCCGTGGTTTCATAGACATTTAATTCTAAGACTCATAGAGAGTTGGTAATCGTGCCAAGAGAGTTTCATCTAGATGAAGCCCATTTCTTCTCTCTCTTCTTAAATACACTGACATGTCATCAAAAGTGTCTATGTGGCAATCCATTTAATGCAAATGAAACTCACGTGAAACTCCCACTGAGCTTAGGCCTAAATCCCTTCCACGTCATTGTTGATCAGTTAGGCAGCATCGGAGCACAAATGGATATTTATTTAAAAATTTGCTACAGGACATGTAAACTGATGTGTTGAGCTGCTTGCACACACGAAAAAATGGAATATGATGGCAGTCATATTGCAATCTTGTGATAAATTGCTGAAAGACATCACATCCAAAAAAAACTTGGCCCTGTTCGGCAGGCTGTTTTTTGGCTTATAAGCCGGCTGTGGCTGATTTGCTGTGAGAGAAAAACACTGTTCCACGGCTGATAAGCCGTGCTGATAAGTTCAGCCGAACAGGGGGCTTGATCATTTCCCACCCGAGAGAGGAGAAAAAAATGTTGTGCTTTGTTGATTTTTTACTTGGGTCCACGTCATGACCCAGCAGCCCCGCAAGATGAAGAGTGAGAGAGGTGGCCCATAGTGGCTTCTAATAGGAGATTTACGTTATGAGGGCCTTCGAGACATTTCTGACCCATGTGGCCGTTTGCTGCACTATGGAGATGTTTACTTCCGACCTTAAAAAAGACACCTTGCCCAGGCAATGATGCTAAACGTTCAATTTTGGGCTGCCTGGTCTCGGCTCTCATGCGAGGTTGCAAACCAAACAACCCCTGTTTACTCTAGACCCAACCTTGGGGAGGGCACTAATTATGAATAAAACTAAACTACTCCTACCTATTATGCTCGTCTCTCTCTTGAGACACCAGTGATGCAAGTCCGTCCAAACTTGCGGGAGTGCTGCTAGTGTAGCAAGGACACTATGATAGTCAATTTTCCCATCTCTCTTCTTTCTCATTCTCTTCTTCCAATACCTTCTCAACCATCGGAATGAAATTGCCTTAGCCCTAGATCAAATTCAGACTAAGCCCAAACAAAGGCAAGGAGCTATAAACTGGTTTCTCTGTCCTGTACCTATCTTCTCTTTCGTAAAACAGAACGGCCCCGCATCGTCCAGCAGGGGCAGCTCAGGCGGCTCTCCAGCTTCTCGCCCCCGCACCCCCAAAACCCTAGCGACGCCTCTGCCACCGCTGGAGCTGCCGGCCGAAAGGTCCGGCGAGCAGCGAGGAGGGCAGCGGCGGCCGAGGCTTCCTCGTCCTTCTCCTCATCCAATCCTCTCCATCCTCCCTTCCTCTCTCTTGCTCTGTGGACATCTTGCCTAGCGTGCTCTAGAGTTCAGCGGCTGCTGGATCCGTGCGGGATCCCATGCCCAGCGTCTGGACCAGCGTGCTAGGCGGCCGGATCTGGGCGGGGGTTGGCCGGTCTCTGGTGCGGACTGCGGTGGGTGGCGGCCAGATCCACGCAGGGGTGGCAGTCCCGGGTGGCCGGCGGCCGGATCCATGGGTCTTGCGGCTGGATCTGCGAGTACGGCGGCCAGGGCTGCGTGGAGGGCAGCCGGGTGCGGCCGGGGCGGGGTGTTGACAGGATGGGTGGCTGGGGATACATGTATTTCAACATATGATTTTGTTGTCTTAAAATTATTGGTAATATTGCTCATTTTTGTTTTTCTAAAATAAGTGGTAACGTGAATAGATAATTAAACTAACTAGGTACCTACTTGCGAAATTCATTCCGGACTATTTAATCCGCTATCCATATCTGAAGATATTCAGATCTATATCCTTTTTTTACTAAAAAAAAAGAAAACAAAACGTTTGGTGAGAACGGAGGCAAAGGAAGAGGGGACGTTACGTACAGCATGATGACCACCCTCTTGCGAATCTCTGGAGGTAACTGGGCACGCCAGTCGCCTCCGTCCGGGGCGCCGGCGGCGGCAGAGTCCGGCCCCTGGAGCTGCGCACTCGCATCACCGCCGCCGTCCATGCTGCTAGCTCTGCCCTGCGGATTCCATCACCGGAGGGAGGACGGAGGAATCGAGGTGAATCCTGAATGTGAGTGGGACCCACACGGCCAGGTTAAAAAAAATACTATGTACTTTTCATTCGTCTCGATTCGAACGAAACAAATGCGCGTGGCCGGCGAGGCCACGTCTCGATCTCAACCTTACCGTGCCAACAGCCATGCGATCGACAAGAACAAGAACAAGAAAAAGCCTGGAATTTCTTTATATCTTATCAAGAACAAATGTTGTGTACAAGTTGCATCGCCAGAGATGCAGTTAGAGCGTGTGGACTTCATTGACAGGCATCTTGAAAATTGCATGATTCTGCCTGTGGTGTACAGCGCCGGTGAGGAATAAAATGAGACTCAGGTACTACTAGTACATCAGTGGGTATTGATCGCAATAACAATGCAAAAATGACATCAAGACATGTCTGACATCTTGATTACTATTGCTATCTCTGCTATGGAGGTTTCGGCCGGAACACGTATCTTTTTGATGTTTTCATTCATGGTTCAGTTCTTCTGTGTGGACTGAACTGAAGAGGAAAGAATGATATGTATTGACAGCAGCTGACACTTCTAGATGGCAAATGATCCTTATTATCGCTCTTCCAGATGACGCATTTCTTCATCTGGGTATAGCTTCCAGTAGCAACACATTTGTTGTGTTTTGCTCTGTCTCAGAAATCTGAAGATACACAGACAGGGCATCAGGGCAAGACACTGAATGAGAAGATGAGATTATTGCAGACTGACACTGACGACATACTGAATTGCGTTTGTTAAATTCGAAACCTGTAAGAATGTGAAGTGTCACGGGGCACGACGTATGTGGTCCTAGTCGTCCTTCCTAACCTGTTGAAGGCTCAAGGATTGGATCGGTTGGGCTGGCATCAGCGCCTGCGGCCCTGGAACTTTGCACTCCTGATGAACCAAAAGGTAAGCTATGTATGCAAACAGGTCATCAGAATACTCGAGCAGTAAATCAGTGCCCGAGAGTGAGAGTTGGTCAGGTAGTAACTCTGAATGTGTTGATCCCATGAGGAAAGGAAAATTCAACATACCTATTTCGCACACAAAAAATGCATTTTCACCTGAACTCAACAACTAGTGATCTGAAAAACAGGACCAACAATTGCATACTAGCTAGCGGTTCCCAATGAAAAGGTGCTAGCTAGATCATTGTTATGGGTTAATAAGATAACATGAGAAAGAGTTAAGTCAGTAATGTGTTTCGAACCATGCAGTGACACATGAAAAATTCACAGATACACAGATCAGGAAACATTAGCAGAGGAGCTGCAAACCGTGTGTGTGCGCTATACCATAAACCAAGGCATGCATACTCCCTGAACAATTGCTAAGCAGCATCCATCGCACGAGAGAAACAGGAACGGCACAATACATGGTCTTACCACAGGTGCCTGTATACAAATAACAGATGGCAAACACATAAGTTCTCCAGGAAAGAATAAATTTCATAAAACTGAGCATGGTGCGCAATTCAGAATTAAACTGGAACATTCAGATCTCAATCTCTTACTGTCAGATATATAAGAATGGAATCCCAAAGATCCTCTACATACACAGATCTGTTGTACCAGAAATCCAGGCCCTGATTTGAATCCTAAGAATTATGCTATTACCCTATTACCATGTTTCTTACACTACCATATGTACAAAAGCATGGTAAAAGGACTTCAGTTGAGGACCTATTTGGAAGGTGGAAAGTAAGTTCATAAGAAATTTGCAGAATTTGGTTGGAGACAGTTTAATCCACTCAAGAATCAGCAAAATTTCGACACGCTCCAAACGGTGCTAGAGCTTGTTTCTGCTATAAAATATCATAACAGAAGCAACAAGCAGTAGAGAACTAGCAGTTGTGAACAGGTGCTTGTACCTCTTGGAAAGAAGAAGTGTCATGAGAGGCCTGTTTGTTGTTGAGATGCCTCACCCAGTTGAGCGTGGCGTCGACGTAGCTGACAAGGGGGAAGAGCTGGAGGTAGAAGCCGATCTCACCCTGCACCTCGCGGAGCTCGTCGGCGTGGCGCGCCGCCATGAAGCACCGGTAGACGTACCCGCGGCGTTGGCAGGAGCGCACGAGCAGGTACGCCCGCCGGAGCGTCTCCTCCAGCTCCTCCACGGGGGTCCGCGTCTCCGGCTGCTGCATCAGCTGCGTGTCCTCCAGCCGGCGCAGCAGGCCGCCGATCATCTCGACGCGGCGGGCCAACTGCTGGCAGACGGCGCGGTTCCGCCGCACTGTTTGCGCTGCCTCCGCGATCATGGTGATGAGGCTGAACGCGTCCACGCCCACCAGCTGGGCCACCGTCGCTACCTGCCCGACCAGAGCCATCTTCCTTCGTTCTTGCCTTGGTTTGCTTTGGACCTTTGGTGGTAGCCGGGAAGTACTGAATGAGGATTGAGGAAGATGGAAGGGAAGAGGGTGGTGTTGATGAGTGAGTGAGAGCATAAAAAGGCCAAGATTTGGTAGCCAGAAAGACTGACCAGTGTGAAAGAGATACACCGCGCCCATGCCATAAAAAATGTTTATTTTTGAAACTGTGATGCTGACATGTATGAACAAAAGCCAAGACATTTGGTTTCCAGGAAGCTTCACGCTTGTATACACTATATCAATGATTTGAGAAAAATGGCGCTAAACGTGGTGGAGACTGGTTTGAAAGATTCCGAGTTGGACTCATCATTTGGCTGCTTCCTCATCGGTCTTCAGTCTTTGCCGCACAGTACAGATCAATGGTAGCCTGCCTCGGCGGTCTAATTTGTCCTGCAGCAGGGACTTGTGGTTGCTGGCTGGTCACTGTGACAATTTCAACATGCCTATGGAGTCAGTCATTCCATCTTGAGGTAAACTAAATTAACAGCAGCATGGACTCATTACCATTCCAGCGAAGTGTCCCTCATCCTCTTATCTGCTCAATTATTCAACAAGATTTCCCAGATGCAGATCACCTAAGCATTAAACTTCACTGCTAACAGAAGCCACGTGGGACCTCTCACCAGCTCTGTAACTGTAAGTTGGAGTCAGTCACTCAACTCACCGCTGTGTGTGTGGTCTGACCAACTTGCCAACTATTTTACAATAACTATTGGGGTGTTTGGTTGCTGGCCACATTTTGCCACACTTCACCTTAGGCAAGTGTAACCAAGTTGGTAATTGTTTGGTTGACAACTAAATATAGTCAAGATTCTTTTAGGCTCCACATTTAAAAAAGTGTGACATGTTGTCTTAGACAATGGCAAAATGTGGCTCCAAATTTTCTAGCCACACATATTTAAGGTTGCTTGTGCTAAATTGTGGCTAGGAACTAAACAGCCCCATATATCTCGATGATGTTTACATGATCATGATAGCGTACATATTATCTCCATTCAAAGCCTACAGGGAAAAAACATTAGGTCTTGATTGGTAGTACTCGTATCCACCCCATTCGACATATGTTGCAATGGATTGGGGTGCAAACTTGATAATCTCCACTCTAACACATGTGGAATGAAATGGACACAAGTGCAGTCAAACAAGGCCTTAGTTGTAGTAGCTAATTACTTGACACTTTCAACATTGCAACTATTCCTTTGTTGCTCTTTCGAAGCTGCAATCAGATTTAGTATTCCCAATACAATGGCCTATTATTTGCCGTGTGCCCTTTGCGCCACCTTGATGCTGCCAAGCATGGTGACAACTTCTGACATGGTAGGCCGATGTTTGGCAAGATGGTGAATACATAATTGTGCCACCCTCACACATTCCAGAATCTGAGCCCATTCCTGCCCGTTCACGCGCAACAATGGATCAACAAACTTGTGCAGCTTCTTCCGGTGCTTGTGTGCCTGAAAAAAATACTGGAATCCCTAATTGTTAGCATTGATGACTTTTGAAAAACACCATTCCTCAATGACATATTGAAAGGGTCATGTTTTTAAAGAATAGGGAAAAAGGATATTATGCAGCTGGGAGGGCCTAGGGACTGCCAACAGTATCACATGTTCTGAGGACAAACAATACTAAAACAAACAATTTCTCAGACATGATCCATCATAGTCCAAGTATACACAAGAAATTTCGTTGTCTAGAAAAGGGGACTCAGAAAATGAAGTCATCTAGATGTACATTTTTCTTGATAAAAACAAAAGAGCTGGCACATTTGTTGTCACAAAACAAGCGACACCATTTATTATTAGTACTGTGCTGCAAATTAAGATACTGTTGTGGACGTGCCTTTTTTAACTAGAAACCAAATACTTACATAATCATGAGGTGGTAGCTCTGGAGTGCCATCTGCTTTCATAGTATAAGACCGGATCAGCCTTCCACTTATTATCTCAATAAGTACTATACCAAAGCCATATACGTCTGCCTTCTCTGAGATGTTACCAGTAGCAACATATTCAGGATCTGCATAGCCACTAGTGGTGGAGAGGATTATCATACCAATGCACATGCTGAACACTTAAAATGAAAAAATAATAAGATTGATTTTATATCCTGATTTGTGTATTCGATGAGCTCTTACTATGTGCCCAGAACAACAACATTTGCAGTCGTATTTGGAGCCAACATTAATGCCAGACCAAAATCACTAATCTTAGCATTCATTTCTTGATCCAGAAGGATGTTGCTTGCTTTTACATCCCTGTGGACAATGCTTGTATGAGAATGCCCATGTAGAAAATCAAGACCATCTGCTATCGCTTTGATTATTTGAAGACGCAAGGACCAATTTAGCAACTCCCTTTTTGTTTCATCTACAAAAAGCATCAATACATTTCTATCAGGAATATTTGAGTAGTACTTGCCGAACAATGAACAGAAAAGATGAAAGATGCATTAACAAAAACTTGCCAGCAATGATAGATGCCAAGCATTTACTTGGCATATATTCATAAACAAGTATTTTTTCTTCTCCTTGAACACAATACCCAAGCAGATCAATTATGTTCTTGTGTCGAAGATTTGGAATGGCATCAATCTCAGTTCTGAATTCATGTGGACCTTGAATTGAAGATGTATCAAATCTTTTAATGGCAACATTAAGACCATTAAGGAGATTGCCCTAACAAGATTAAGCGTCAGTGTTAAAGAAGATATCCAAAGATGTACGAGGGAGCTTAAAGAAATTTCCAGGTGTCAGATAATACAAATTGCTGGTTAAAGCGACTGTTAGCCCAATGGAGCAAATTATTTGGTTTAACCCTTGAATGCCAAGCAAGGTGCTATGCTTGAGTAGCCCATCCCGTGTTGAGAGTGCATTTTGATATGTTTTCTAATAAAGGTGCTTTACTTAAGCCCATACTAAAGGTGTCTTGAGGAAAAATTACCTTGTAAACATAGCCAAATCCACCATGTCCAACCAAATTTCTCTCTGAAAAGTTTTCAGTAGCAGCCAAAATCTGTGAGAAACTAAAATATGATAACTCTGCTCCTTTTGCTCCACCAACGAGATTTACTAATCCTCCTATGTTCAGGACTTGGCCTAATTCAAAGAAAACCAACTTTGTCAATGATAAACATTGCTTGAATTATCTCTAGAAGATTATGCTATATGATATCGTTTCTATTGAAAGGCAAGGCATAAGTACATAACAAATATTATGATATGTATATTTTTCATATATTAACGCAAGTTATATTCCTAAATTACATAGATGTACATGTACTTAATAGTAGAAACAATTATCCTAGTACTTCCCAATGAGTGTCAGCATGAACATAATACTGCAAATTTGGCAGTAACTAGAAAATATTGCATAACTGTCAAGTAAGTGCATAGCATACCTTCTGTTTGCTCTTCGTCAGGTTTTAGGGTTGGATGACTTCCTATATTTTTGAATTTAGTTGTCTTGAGGGCCTCTGATCTGAGCCTGACATGGTAGCGCATATATTAAACATTATGGGCTATATCAATAATGGAACTCAAGATTTTGGCTGTTAAAAAGCAATTTCCATTTGTGTTTGCAGGTACGGTGGATGAGTTCACAATTTTCTTTACCAGGATAGTATTACTATTACACATGGTAACTCTGTTGTTAGAAGAGTTTGAATGGCTTAAGCATCAGCACCAGAATTGTACACTTGTCCATATTTTGCAAAGATACTGCATAATTTTCACATCGAGTCACAGTCCTTTCCTTAATTAGAGCTTTATAACTAATATGAAGACAGATCTGGTGTTGGAGTGATAATGTTTAGTGCATTATCCAGTCTACACACAAAATATACGGCAGCCAAATGAATCATGTTTGCAATGTCTGAATGCACAAGTGAAGGCAGTCCATGACTTTGATAAGAGAAAAGGGATACCATACTTGTCTCCATTTTCAACATAGTGTGCTGCATGTAACTCATCTGTGCTTCCCTTATGATGTAAAAAGAAAAGATGACAGATAAGATCCTTTGTGCCTAACTGCATCACTTATATCTTAGAAACTATTATCAAAGCAATTACTCCCTCTATTCCAAATTATAAGAAGTTTTGGCTTTTCTAGGTACACTGATTTTGCTATGTATTTAGACATACACTATATCTAAGTGCATAGCAAAAGCTATGAATCTAGAAAAGCCAAAACGTCTTATAATTTGGAATAGAGGGAGTAGCAAATATTCTAGCAACAAACTTCCATCGACATTTTGAATCCTAATTCTAGTACGAAGCATGGTAAATGAAGATTTACTCACATGTTTCCCTTGACATAATAGGTAGCTATTGTACATGCTGCTTATATAAGTTCTTTTGAATTATATTTTTATTATAGCTTTTATAGGCTCCAGCAGTTGCATGATCTTGAGACTTGAGTTGTGTAAGATCATAATTTCAGTAGGCTAGTCTGTGACTAACACAATCAGCAAGAAACCAAAAAAAAAGATGAAATTTGCATTTAGAAACAGATTTGAGCATGCCATTCACTAGAAACACTGGTCCTTTTTCTTTAGGGCAAAAACTAGCATTTCTGAAACACAACAAAGTCTGATAAACTTCAAAACGATGAAATACATACCGTTGTACACAAAGGACAAGCTCTGCTCAGAAGCCGCTCCCATGTACGGGTGTTGTCGACAAAGCTGACAAGGGGGAAAAGTTGGAGGTAGAAAGTGATCTCATTCTGCACCTCGCGAAGCTGGTCAGCCTGGTTCCCTCCCATACAGAAGCTGTGTAGGTAGCTACTGTCGTGACAGGATGTGATGAGAACATACGCGTGCCGAAGCGTCTCCTCCAGCTGCTCCACTGGGTTCCTCGTCTCCATGTGGTGCATCAGTTGTGTCCTTTCGAGCTGCTGCAGAAGGTCCCCAATCATCCTTGCACGGCGTGCCAGCAGCTGGCAGGTCTCACGGTTCCTCTTAACCGTCTTTGCAGCCTCCACTATCATGGAGATGAGCCCATAGGCATCAACCCCAGCAAGCTGTGCCATGCTTGCCACCTGACCCACACCACTCCAGAGTGCCATGCTCTTTGGGATTGGTTTCCTCGCAGATTTACCTTAGAGATCCCAGAAGAAGGTCAAGCTTGAAATGAAGCCAAAGTACCTGGGAGCTAAATTTTCTCAAAAGATAAGTTAAGCTACTGACTTTGACCATAACTAAAAGCAAGAAGTTCAGAAAACCTGTGGCGCCCAGCCAATTTTCTCAAAAGATAACTGTTTGGTTCCCAACCAATGCCAGCCAACCAGCGTGTGGTGGCGCCGAAGAGTTGTGGTGGAGAAAATGGCCACCACACCTGTGGCGCAAATGAGCACAAAAATGAACTGAGAAAAAGTGTGGCTACCACAACTGACACATCAACCAAACAGCAGCCAACTTTTTTGTGGCATGGGCATGCATGGCGAGGCAAAGTTTGGCTGAGAACCAAACAGCCTCACTGTCTTCTAGTGACCAAGTCGCCATGCACTGGAAGCTCCACTGGTGTGGTTTGAATGTCCACATCCCAGCTGTTGACCTACACGAGTGGTACCAAATTTTGTTGAAAGCAGAGACTGAACCAGAGGAACGAAAACTGGCAGGGCTCTCTTCTCCACAGAACAGGTTGTCATTCCACAAACGCGTGGGTCTCACTACAATATCCCAGCCCCGTCTCAGGGGACAGTTGACTGCTTCTTGCGGAATTTACACAAGCACCAGTGCTGCAGAGCCATTCCATCGACATTTTTTTTTTGAAATTAAAAAGGAATCATTCCATCGACATTGACACAGTGACACCAGCTGACTGCCAATCCAATTTGGGGTCACTTGCAGGTTTCGCAGCGCACTGTGCAACATGCTAAACAGCCGGACAAGGGGCTCACCGTGCTGATGGAGTGGCGAGATGAGGGCGCCGCCTGCGTCCCAGCCCTTCCAGGAGGTAGACACTGGCAGCGGCATTTTCGCAAACACCTTCCACGCGCCCGCCTTTCTGCCGGCACAGCACACAGACCTCAGACCATAAGAGCGCACACCGCCGAAATCCAGTCCAAGCATTCTCACCTCTCCCTCAACAAGGTCTGAGGGTTCATGGCGTCTCCGTGACGATACCTCGCGCTCTGCCATTTCCGGCAGCAGCTGCGCTACCTTGTTCGCTTTCTCCTCCTCGTCCCGTCTCCGGGCGGCGACTAGGCAGTGGCAGACATAACCGCGCGTGCGCCGTTACCTTGCTGCAGTGGCGCGGCCAGTATTTCTGGAGAGAGGAGCGAAGTAGGCGGCGATTCAGCGGCGCCGGCGGTCGGCGGAGCTCTGGCGAGCGAGCGGCAAGCATGATTGGATACAAATTGGAATGGGCCCACCACAGTCCACAACCACCGCAACCGATTTTGACGGAAAGGAAGGTCAGAAAATCCCAAAGCCAACTTCCGCATGTTTTTTTTTATTGTTGTAAAAAACCTACCTTTTCACAAAAAAAAAACTTCCACGTGATTTTTTTATTTTTAATACTGTTGAATAAGACGAGTGGTCAAACTTGGTGTTAAAAAAGTCAAACGTTTTATAATTTGGGATGGAGGGAGTTTAAAATTACGAAAGTATAACTTTGTCAAAATTCAGTTTATTAAAATCAATTTTTGCCATTTCAAGAAGACAGAAGGTAGCATTACATACTAAATTAAAAAAAACTATTTGGCATTTCAAAGTGTGAAATTATAGGGGCACAAAAATACTGGTTTCACGAAATGGTTGTACTAAAATATAAATTTTGTCCTTTCAAAGCACGAGATCTAAACTATTCACAATAAATCATATGCGGATGAATTCTCTTTTTCAGTAAACAAAAATAAATACTTTTCATACCACCATTTGACAAGAATTGATACTTATGTCATTTCGTCATGAGAACATAGTTTTGCACTTTGAAATGGAAATTTTTTGACTTTTTGGTCAATTGAAACGTCTATGTTTTTTATAATGTTTTAAGTATCTCATACCACACAATGCTCTTGCGAATGGGCCTTAGCCATAGGCCGCACAATCCCAATCCCATGGGCTTGCAGGAACGTCCGCTTCGTTACCTGACATTTAGGTCCTGATTTGGATTGCATGGACCACTTTAGCTCTTTAGGCTCTAAGCAGGAGGTCTAAAATTATCTCTAAAATTTAGATCATCTCATAAAACTTTAGACACACAAATGAGCTAAAAGTGATCTAAAGTTTTAGTATTCAACTTTAGTCTTCAAAAAAAAAGTTTAGACATGAGAATCCAAATAGGCCCTTATATGAGATCTCTTTCAAGGCTCCTTTATCTGTTGCTTCTTAATTTTTCTATGTAATATTAAATTTATAATAAATAAAAACAATTAAATATTAATGACAATATACTTTATTTATCGAACTCAATTATTTACAATTTTGACTAGGTATTTGATGGAGCAGTAACGGCCTATATGATCCTAACCCGATCTCGATGTTATCTGATTCTGCTATGCTCCTCTTATCAGTTCCGCGACAGTTCCTCATGACTTACAAGTCGCAGGCTCGTGAGCATGCATGCGATAGAGCACCAAGAACCATAGAAGATCAATTGTCCAATCACTTGTATCAACAATTACACATGTTACCCAAATCAAATTACCTACTTCTCTGTTTGGGTAGCCACCCATTTTGATACTACTCATATTTTACTGTCTCCAAACAGGCTACCCAAATCCATTGTGACAGAGAATGACATGTGGGTCCTATATGTCATCCTCTCATCTAGTTCTTCACTGTGCCATGCATGAACTCGGCCAAGCACCGCCGTGCCGGGGAGGGGAGCTGTGTTCCCCGGTTGTGCTGTGGCTGCCGGGGGACGGAGGGAAGCTGCGTTTTGGGGATTTGACTTCGTCATAAAACTTAGCCCAGAACTTTGGAGTTATATTTGCAATTTTTGTAACAAAATTTGCCTGCAGGAATGCAAAGAGCGAAGATGACATTTTGACTTCGCTCAAAAGGATTCGACTTCGCCTCAAATAAAGAGAAGAATGGAACAAGTTGGAAGCCAAGATAGGAATTTGACTTCGCGTGGCAAGCGAAGTAAGAAGAAGACAAGGCAAAGATTGGCAAGTACCAGCGGAAGAATGAAGCCTAGAATAGTGAAAAAGACAACTTCGCCCCTGTAGTTTAAAGAGGTTGTATCGATTAAAGAGAGGGGTAGAATGGTCATTTATATGTAAATACGAAGGCTGGGACCTCTATAATACCCCCTCTGACATGTACAGTATGATCATGAAATGAATACAACTTTGGCATGTGTTCGACTTTGATACTTGTGTAATTGCTTTACCCAACATCTGGCGCCGCCCAAGCAGAGGAGGGCCGCACCGGGGAGATTCGGTTGGGGATGCACCACAGCGCCGGGAGGGCCGGGGCAGCACTGCAGTGCTGGGCAGGGTCGTCGGCGTCGTGGGTGGCCATGCTGGAGGCAGCACCACCACCGCGCCGGGGGATGGCCGCCTCGGGAGCCGCCGGGAGCATGCCCGCCGCGCTTAGGAGGGCCACGGAGGCACCGCCGCCCGGAGGAGAAGGCGGGATGCGGTCGCGGACAACTGCTCGGCAACAACCTTGCTCGGCGACGATGGGGAAGATACAGTGTGCGTGTGAGTGCGGAGGGGAAAAGGACCGAATCGATTTTTGGGTAGTCACCTTTGGCCCAACAGGAATAGGTAGTGGGAGGGGGGATTTGGGTAGCCAACATATTTGAGAGGCCTAATAGGTAGTCTGCTGGAGTGGATTTTTTGCCATCCACTACCTAAATAGGTAGTCTGATAGGTAGTGCTGCTGAAGATGCTCTGCCTCATCTTTTTTGCATCGCTTGGAGCTTGTTATGGCTCGCAAGAAATGATCTTGTTTTCAAAACGTAATAATATCTTCTCCTGATGTCATAGTGCATCGCTCTTTAATTTCGAAACTCCTCCTCAGGACCATGGACCTAAACTGGGTGCGCGGTGACTGGTGAAGGTGACGGAGAGATCGATGCTGCAGTTGTCAGCCCAATCTGTGGATGATGCAGATGCTATAGATAGTTTAAACTTGTTTGGCTACGCGTCCATGCTTTTATTTCACTTTATCTTTGCATAGAATGCTTAGAGGGAGGTCAGAGAGAATGTTTCTCCGCTCGATGGCAATAAACTTCTAAGACTAATCTTGTATTAAGCTGGTATCCCAGCAAATAAAAACATAAGATGATAATTTTTATGGTGCTTGGAAAAAAAACTAGAGCCATCCATTTGAATAGATCTAATGGTTATAAAATAAGAAAACCCAATGTAGAGGAACTTAAGCCGTGGACTGGAACTATAATACGTGGGCCAGGAGCCGGTTCCAAATCTAATTGGAAGGGTATAATAGTACTTTCACCATCTCAGGAGCCGCTCTCCAATGCCTCCGCCACCACCTCTGATTCTTTCACCACCACCAACAACGGAAGCGATGACTTCGCCGCAGATGGTGCCAACTATTGTCGCTATGCCCATGGCCGTCTCCAGCTATGCAAGCTTGGATTTGCACGCGCTCTGCAGCTCCTGGCTCCTTCATCTGCTGTGCAGCATACCTTCAGCCGCTCTGTAGCCTCAAGCAGGTTGACGTCCCCAGCCGTGCATTCCAATGTCAGCCTCCTGCATCTCGAGTATGGTGGTGCTGGTGTGGTGGCTCGGGCTGGTGCTGTTCGCACACTCGAACATGGTTTGCAGAATTAATAACATGATCATCGCCATGGAGGGGAGGTACGCAGGCCGTGCAGCAGTGCATAGGGCTGAGGCGCTCGTGCTAGGGGCGGGGGGTACTTGTTCTGCCGATTTGGAGGACTCGACTCAAAAGGGCGAGCTCCTGTAGGAGTTCGTGGGAAGACGGCGAACCCTGGGAGTCCGGCGGTAACAGTTTCCGCGAGATAGGCCGCGGCAATATCTGGGGAGGTGCGCGACAGCGATTACTGGAGTGGCACGTAGCGGTGATTTGTGAGGAGAAGGACATCGGCGACGGCGATTTAGACAACAGCGAACTCGCGGATGGGACGACCAGCAGGAATTCCCCTTCGACGATAGATACCCGGACTCTATTAGGAAAAGGGAAAATACTAAACTAGCCTTATAGAATAATTAATTAAACTTTTTTAAGATCAACAGCTGCTGATTTTTCTTTGGGCAGGAACCGATGGTTCCTCCCAAGCACAGTAACAAAGCTCAAAACATAACTGTTTTTTTTTCAGTAAAGCAGATCCAAAAGGTCTTTCGTCTTTGTTCTAAATAGGGTGCCACTGAACACATGCTATATCATTCGTCATCAGAAAAGCTAAAACTTCATCAAGAAGAGGCACCTTCTACTACCCGTGCCGTGTGGGCAGAGAGTATACGCCCCATCCATCCTTGTAGAAGCCACTGGCCATCCTGGCATATCATAAAGTCTTTGTGGTAATGCTTCGTGACCTTGTCTTCCACTGCCTTTACAATGCTTGATTTTAGTGGCAGCTGCCATAGGCCTGCACGTTGGTTTCTTGTCTGCCATTGTCTGTATTTCTCAGGGCATTCCACTAGGTCCATGCCTTCGCATGAAATGTCATTAAAAAAATAATGTCCAAGGAGGACTTGCTTTAGCACCAATCAAGATTTACTCTCCCTTGGGATGGTTGTATCCAACATGTCAAACACTGCCATGTAATAGAAGAGCATCTCCCGAAACCGTGACAAGAAGGAGGAACCATGCGAACGATTCAAAACGCTTTGGATGAATACATCTGGCCTCATCTCCTTGATGCTATTGAGGACAGTATCTCTAGGGCTTGGAGAATCGAAGAATATGCTCTCTTCCATCAAGATGCTGAAACTGAAGAGGTCACTCACGACAAGCACCTCATCAACGTCTGTGTGCAAGTCCATGATGGTAATATCCTCCCAATTTCTCATGATTGTGTGGAACTTGAACAAAGGGAAGCCAAACTCATGGGCACATTTCATGAGCCGGCACCCTATTTTCTCAATCTGCTCACTTGGGTAGTATACAGGCTTGGGGCGGGTTATGGTGGTGAACTTCACCTCCGGCGGGCCACCTTCTTTACTCGCCAGCAAGCGGAGCAAGCCTGCCCAATAAAACCCGAAGCGCGTACCATAATCCACGATATGCAGCCTGCTCTTACCTGCCATGGCCTGCATGGTGGTCGTTGCTGAAAAAATGAATGTCACATTGAGTAAGCAACACACTTTAGTGTAAAGGCTGTAGGCCTTGAGGAACTCCACAACTGAGGGGCGCTCTAACATAAGCAACTGCCAAATCTGACTCCCATTGCCCCCTATGCATACCTCTAACCCCTTGGTGAAACAATGAGCTAGCCGTTGGGTGGCATCCCCAGTTGCCGAATCATGTTGCTTGATTTGCATCAGTAGCTCATGTGCTCTCATGTGATCGTTCTCTCCCAGCCCCTGCGCACAAGAGATCAACAATGTTTCTATGTTGACCATATTGTTCCTCACCGATTTGATCCTCTCAATCTTCTTGCTTCTTTTATCTACGCCACTATTGTCCAAGGTGACACGTCCATGCCCTTGATCCATGTCTCATAGGCATGCAACATCATTTTGTCAAGCATCTCGTTGCCACATTTCTCCTCTGGCTCCTTGATCATCATCATATCTTTGCTGGTACTTCTTACCTCCTCTACAAGGTGATCCTTGTTATACCTTTTCTTGATCCTACTACCAATAACATTACTTTCCCAGATTTGATTCACCTCTCATCCTTTGTAAAGTTGTCTTTGGGCAAGAACATGTTTGCTTCTTCCATGCACTCCAAGGACGATGCCCCCACCACATATGTATCGTTGGATAAGGGCAAACTAATCCCGCTTTCACCACCATGGCCTTCATGCAAAAAATCTTTGGCCGCCTCCCTGTTGTCCGTGTACGTGTTGCACAAAGGGCTGCTGCACCTGGAGTAGCGTAGGGTGATCATTGAGGTTATTATCGCCATCGTCATCCTCCATGAGCATGCGTGCGATGTAAGGGAGCATCATGGCGTTAGGAACATGATGCTGGCCCTCGCTGCTGCCATTGGGCTCCTAGGGAGGGTCAGGGAAGACAGGTGGCACTACTGGAAATCAGGACTTTGCCGAGTGCGTGAGGCTTTGCCAAGTGCTTTTTATCGAGGCACTCGGCAAAGTACTAGTTTGCCGAGTGTCGCACTCGGTAAAATAAAGCACTCGGCAAAGACAGACACTCGGCAAACCTGGTCTTTGCCGAGTGCCGCGGCACTCGGCAAAAGGTGGCTCGACGTCACGGCGGCCACCTGCCATCAAATTTTGCTGAGTGCCTAACGGCCGGCACTCAGCAAATTTTTTTTATTTTTTTTACAATCTATTTTGCTGAGTGTCATCACACAGGCACTTGGCAAAATTTCTTTTTTTAAACAATATTTTGCCGAGTGCCAGAGGGCTGGCACTCGGTAATTTTTTTTAGTTTTTTAAAACACATTTTGCCGAGTGCCAGGCCCCTAGCACTCGGCAAATGTTTTTTTAAAAACTATTTTGCCGAGTGCCTTAGTATTACACTCGGCAAAGTATACTTTTATTTTTTAAAAATCAATTTTGCCGAGTGCCCCCTAGCACCGGCACTCAGCAAAGACCATTTTGCCGAGTGCCCCCCGTGGCACTCGGCAAATTTTTTTTTGATTTTTTACCCCAGTTTTTTTTGTTGCCTTCCCACATTATTTAAAACTCCATTTTAAAAATTGGTGCAATTTTGACTTTTTTTGATATATTTCGTTAGTTTATTTCATTTCGTTGAATTTTTCGAAATATTTCAAATTTGAACGGCAGGTACATGAAATAATGAATTTTAGTGATTCAAAAAATGATAGTCATGGTATTTGGTGTATGTTGAGGCCGTATCCAGGAGCTCACATGAAATATCGAGCATCTCATTGACGCAACATGCCGAGTTACTTGCGAGAAAAGTGATTTTAAATTATAAAAAATCCAAACAAAGTCTGAAAATCACGAAACTTGTCGAGGCGTCGTGTCATCGCATGTGGAGGTCGTGGTAAAAAATTGAGAAGGTTTCGAGCAAGTTGCGACGTCGGATGCCAAAAACCCAAACCTCTCCACATGTGCTTCGTTTGGATTTTTTATAATTTAAAATCACTTTTTCCGCAAGTAACTCGGCATGTACGTCAACGAGATGCTCGATATTTCATGTGAGCTCCTGGATACGGCCTCAACATACACCAAATACCACGACTATCATTTTTTGAATCACTAAAATTTATTATTTCATGTACCTGCAGTTCAAATTTGAAATATTTCGAAAAATTCAATGAAATGAAATAAACTAACGAAATATATAAAAAAATCAAAATTGCACCAATTTTTAAAATGGAGTTTTAAATAATGTGGGAAGGCAACACAAAAAAATTGGGTCAAAAATAAAAAAATTTGCCGAGTGCTGCGGGGGGCACTCGGCAAAATGGTCTTTGCCGAGTGGCGTCCCCTAGGGCACTCGGCAAACGTTTTATAAAAAAATCCTATCTAAAGCCCACCAGCCCAACCGCCCCCTCCTACCCTAACCCCGCTCGACCCCAGCGCCCCAGCCCCCGACGCCGCCCCGCGCCACCACCCCCGGCCGCCGCCCGCGCCCACGCCTCCGCCATGACCCCATCCGCCGCCCACTCCCATGATCCCGGCCCCCGCGCCCCCACGCCCGCCGGCCGCGCCCGCGACCCCGGCCCCCGTGCCCCCGCGCCCGGCCCCAGCGCCCACCGGCCGCGCCCCCGGTTGCGCCCCCCGGCCCGGCCATCGCCTCGTGTCGTTCGTCGTGTTCACCGCTGTCTTCTCCGCGTGGCATCCCCATCGACGCACGTGCCACGACTAGGTATATCACCCCTTCTCTGGTTGTCGGCTCGTGCCGTTCTGGTTATCGACCTTTGTGATGTTGTGACTGTCGGCCTTCGTGCCTTGTGATTGTCGGCCTTTGTGCCATTGTGAATGTCGCCCTTCGTGTCGTTCTTTTTGCAAGTTTTCGAAACCTCCCCGTGCAGGGGAGGTTCTGCCAAAATTTTTAACTTATAGTTTTATGTTTCTTCTTTTGCAGAGATGAGCCCATCGGAGGTGACCCGGAGGACCCTGATCGTGTTCGTCGGCGTCGCGGGTCTACCTGCACTGCGTCGACTCGCCACTGCCCCGCTAGCCTGACTTCACCGGCCCCCTAGGTATAACCCCTCTATTCGTATCATGGTCTTAGGTCACGTATCCCTGTTAGGCGTCTCCCATCCGAAAGAGATACGGTTGGAGGTATGCAGGTCTTTGCATATCTGCGACTGTATCTGTTTCGGATTGTCCATGTTTTTTGGATTGCCCGCTTATGCGTAGATGTGTTAGTTTCCATAGTCCACTCCGGTCCTAGACGATGTTTTGGCATCACCCCCTGTTGTTCTCTAGATACACACTCTCCCTTGCAGGACGTGTATCGGGAGAACAGCGGGGAGGTGCTACTGAAATTCCGTCTCGGATAGGAGTGGAGCATGGAAACTAACCTCATCTACGGATCCGCGGGTGGGATTAGGACCTATCCTCACCTATTAGATAGTAGGTACACCACGTAGATGCAATTGTCTGGTCACTCATGTCTGCTGATACGTTTATTAAAGGATGGAGGACCATGAGTGGATGTACACGCTCCAGAGTGATGAGTACGATTTCGACCCAATGTTCATAGTCAAGGTTGAAGAGTACTTAAAGCATGCATTTGGCAAGAGTGCTGGAGGCCATTCTCTAGTGGTTTGTCCCTGCAGCGGTTGTGACAACATGAGAAGGAAAGATAGGTTCACCATGGGTAGACATATTGTGAAGTCTGGATTTACTCTGGGCTACCACCGGTGGATCCACCATGGTGAAGTCGATCATATTAGGGAGGAGGTGATCAGACCACGGCTCGAGGCTTTCGATGATGATGCCGGGTACCTGACATGATGGATGACTTTCACCAAGCTTAGTTCGCTAAATGTCGTGAAAAGGAGGAGATGGAGGCTGGCGCAGATGCCTTCTACCTGATGTTGGACTCGACACAGAGACCCCTTCATGACCGTACTAATGTTTCTCAGCTGGATGCCATTGGTTGCATCATAGGGTTGAAGGCCGAGTTGAACCTAAGTTGAGAAGGCTTCGACAAGAAGGTGGCCATGTGGAGCGATATGCTACCGGCGACACATATTATGCCAAAGAACTTGTATGAGTCAGAGAAGCTCCTTCTTGCATTGAAGATGCCCTATGACAAGATACATGTGTGTCCGAAGGGGTGCGTCCTATTTAGGAAAGAACACGCGGATGCAAAGTACTGCCCGAAGTGTAAATCCTCTAGGTACGTGGAGGTTGACTCAGGCGATGGCCAGAAGAAGCAGGTTAAGATCCCCATGAGAGTCCTACGACACCTTGCCTTCCTAGCGAGGCTCCAACGGCTGTTCATGACCAAGGAATCCGCGAAACAGATGACATGGCACAAAAACAGGAAGCAGTACAATCCTGAGAAGATGATACATCCATCTGATGCTGATGCATGGAAGTACTTCAATGCGCGGCATCCTCAAAAAGCAGAGGAGGCTTGTAATGTACGTGTTGCGTTGGCAACAGATGGGTTCAATCCATATGGTATGATCGCTGCACCATACACATGTTGGCCCACGTTCGTCATCCCCCTCAATCTCCCCCCGGTGTCTCCTTTCAATGTCATACCGTGTTCCTATCGTTGATAATGCCTGGACACCCGGGGAGTAATATGGGTGTCTTCATGGAGCCTGTGATAGATGAGTTGATCGATGCTTGGGTCAAAGGGGTGTGGACATATGATCGAGCTACGAAGACAAGCTTCAAAATGCACGTCTGGTACCTGCACGACTTCCTGGCACACAGGTTGATGTGCGCATAGTGTGTTCAGGGGAAGTTCCCATGCCCACTATGCAAGGAAGCTATGAGTTCATATGGTTGAAGAAGGGTGGAAAGTATTCGTCGTTTGACAAACATCGTCAATTCCTCCCCTTGACCATCCATTCAGACAAGACGTCAAGAGCTTTACGAAAGGTGTCAAAGTGACGGATCCTAGACCACACTTGAGGACTGGGCAAGAGGTTCATGCTCAGATAGAGGCTCTCGTGCCCAACAAAGATGGTGGTGTCGTGGGATATGGTGAGCAACATATGTGGACTCATAAGTCTAGCTTGACGAGGCTCCCCTATTTTGATGACCTCCTACTGCCCCATAACATTGATGTCATGCACACTGAAAAGAATATCGCTGAGGCACTTTGGGCGATGCTCATGGACACTAACAAGTCTAAGGACAACCCTAAGGCTAGAGTGGACCTGGCAACGTTGTGTGATAGGCCAAACCTAGAGATGCGGCATCCTAGAATAGGAAAGCAGTGGAGAAGGCCTAAGCCCCTGTATGTCTTGAAAATAGGTCAAAGGAGGGAAGTGCTTCAATGGATCAAGGATTTAATGTACCCTGATGGGTATGTAGCGAATCTGAGCAGGGGTGTGAACTTAGAGACTCTGCGAGTCAACGAGATGAAGAGTCATGACTACCACATATGGATTGAGCGGATACTTCTGGCGATGGTTCGAGGCTATGTCCCTGAGCATGTCTGGCTAGTGCTGGCAAAGTTGAGCTACTTCTTCCGCCAGCTTTGTGCCAAGGAGCTGTCTAAGTCCGTCATTGAAGAACTGGAAAAAATGGCACCTGAGTTGGTCTGTGAGCTTGAGAAGATCTTTCCGCCCAACTTCTTCTTGTCGATGCAGCATCTGATTGTGCACCTCCCGAACAAGGCACGGTTGGGGGGCCGTACAGGCCCGTTGGTGCTATCTAATCGAGAGATGTCTAAAGACTCTTCGCAAGAAATGTACAAATAAAGCCAGAATTGAGGCTTCCATTGTAGAGGCAAGCATTTGGGAGGAGGTTTCAAACTTCACGACATCCTACTACAAGTCGAACCTTCCTAGCAAGCATAATCCACCCCCTCGTTACAATGCTGGCGAAGTTGAATCGACCCTCAGCCTTTTCAAAGGCCAACTAGGCAGCGCAAGTGGATTGACCCCCCAAGAGATTGGATCTAGAAGAGTGGCGCAGAATCACGCTATATGTGTTCACCAACCTTGTCGAGGTTCAGCCATTCATTAAGTAAGTTCTCATCGAACTTGTTTTAATACGACGTCACTATTCTATATCGAACCCCATTGATTCTCTCTGGTATAGAGAATTTGTTCGTCAAGAGTGGCATCAACCAAGGGATCCTACCCCCACACGAACATAATACCCTTCTTTCAGAGGGCGCGGGAGCTGTGAGGCTTGATTTCATTGATTGGTTCAAACAAAAGGTACTTTCCAACTTAGCTCGTACATTCGTCGATATTCCTTAGTAGCTCGTACGTTCCAATATTATAACGATGTATCATGCTTGAGCTTGCAGGCACAGACCAATGCGTCCACGAGTGACGAGTTGAGACAGGTTGCAAATGGCTTCAAGTTAAGGGTGAAGTCATATACTGGTTATGACGTGAATGGATATCGCTTCCACACGTCAAGACATGAGCAGCTCCGGCACAGTCGGAAAACCACCAACAGCTAAGTTTTTACACAGGGCACTAATGGCGTCGAATACTACGGAATAATTGAGGAGATCTATGAACTTGAATATGAGGGCCGGGTACCTCTTACTCCTGTCATATTCAAGTGCCACTAGTTTGATCCTGGACAAACGAGACAGACCCCTCGTCTTGGGCTAGTCGAGATTAGACATGATTCCGTCTATGAAGGAAAAGATGTCTATATTGTGGCTCAACAGGCCGTGTAGGTGTATCATGCGCCATACGTGTGCCAAGACAAAGACCATCTTAAGGGTTGGTCTATTGTGCACCAGGTATCTTCGCACGGTAAACTAGCTATTCCAAACGATGAAGATTACACCTTCCTCAACACAGACACATATGATGGAGAGTCTATCAAGTGGATGGGCTACAAGGGAGCTTTGAGATAGTCTTACCCTGTGTGAGCACCGCCATGGAAGTAGACAATGAAACGGTTGATGAAGAGGACCTTAGAGATATAGTGCTGAATCCGAAGGACATTCAAATGCTTGAGCGATTCCATTTAGGCAGAGATGATGAAGAAGACACAGAACCTTCGGATAGTGTTGCCCATTTGGACAATTTTGATAGTGATGATGAGACCTATGACCCCAATTATGAAGATTATTCCTAAAGCACGTAATACTATGAATTTTATTAAATTTTGTTATGTTTATTAATTTTGAACTATTTGTAATGTATGTACTAATGCTTGTTGTTCACTCTTTGTACATTGCAGGTGACAGAACAAAGATGGCGATGGACCGTACACCGAGGCAGGTGTTCTCAGCGTACCAGAGGTTGCGCCCAATGGCGGGAGGTGAGGGGATGTCTTTGGCCCCAGCAGCGGGAGCAGGCATGGGGAGGGGGAGGGGAGGGGAGGGGGAGGGGCCGTGGTCGGACTAGGAGTGACCCGCCTCCTCCCCTAGCTCTCGACCAGCAGGAGGACCCGTCTCCAACCCTAGAGGACCACGCGGTGGCCACGGGCACGAGCACAGACACTCCGTCGACTCAGCAGACGGAGGATAACAGTTCTGCTCAGTCGACTCCCTACCTGCGAGGTTCCACAAGCCTTCCTTCGGTTCCGCTTCCTGACCGACGCCTAGTGGTTCGTCCTGTGGGAAGAAGGTAAGTAACTATAGATGTTATCACTAGTACTTCATATGATACATTGAGAATCAACAGAGAAACTGATAATTTTTCTTAATCACTTATGCAGGGGCTGGACACTTTTGTCGGGTGCTCTTGACCCCCCACGCACCCCCGCTACCGTCCTGGGATGTCTGTGCAGGAAACACTTCACTGGCCTTGTGAAGCTAAAAGACGGGATGTGGTCACCGGCCTAGTCGTGGGACAGGTACAAGCTCAGCTTGGATGACGAGCAGGACAACAAGCAGGTGGGTTTTGGCGGAGTTTTGGGTAAGTGTCTCACAATGAAGGTCAATACATCTCCTCCATTGGTTAAGTCTTTTATTGAAATAATGAACAAATACATCGTGTTTGTACGCAGAGGTACTTCAAGCCAGAAGACGGTCGAGAGGAGATGGCGGATCGGATGACACATAGAGCCTGTCAGAAGCACGTCGGCGACATGATTCACGAGGCGTGACTCCAGGCCCACGTCGACTACTACAGGGTCATCAAGAAAGAGCCCCTCAAGAAAGATGGTGCCAGAAAGGTGGCGCTGACCAAGGAGCAGTACCTTCAAGTACATGGATAATATTGATTCGTTTTGAGATTTAGTAGGTCCAGAATTGATCTTCTTATATGTCAAACACTTGATGATGTGTAGGTGCCTACCTCGTGGTGCATGTCACATAGAGCGGCATGGTCGAGGATCGTGGACAGGTACCTTGACCCAGCGTACATCGCAAAGCACGAGCAAGGCAAGCGGAAGCGGGCACTAAAGATCGGTCCAACTCACCAGCAAGGCAGCCGCAACCTCCCCGCATTCAAGCGGGCACTCGTACGAGATGTCATTTATCTATTCTAACGCTCAATTTTGCCTAATTTCTAATCATCTTGCCTGTCTTTCTCGCAGGAGGTGGCACACCCGGACCAGCCAGTGTCGGAGTTGACGGCATGGGTTGTGTCCCACATGGGCCAGGTGAAATCTGGTGTCGTCTTCAACCCAGATACCCCTGCTGAGGCTTACTCTAACCCCACCGTCCACGCTTAGGTCCAAGAATACGCGGAGGCGGTTCGGGTGCTCCGTGGCTCAGAGTACAATCTGAGCACTGAGCCCCTTGAGACAGAGGTGATCGTGAGGGTGGGGCAAGGCAGGAAGCATGGGCGGTTGTGGATTGTAGACGGCGCAGACTCCTCGAGCTCTGCACCCTCTCTCTCCAACGTGAGGGCACAGAGCATGTCCAGAAGCCTTGCCATACGTGCACAGCCTACTCCAACACTATCGCGGGTCGACGAACTTCAGGTAATTCCGGTTTCACTCGTCGCACATTGAACTTTACACACATTGATTAGATTTGCAATACTAAAACATGTGATTGAAACACTGCCGGCCGAGCTAGCAGAGACAAAGGATGTGCTGGCTGAGACAAAGGATGTGCAAGCGCTCCTGACCGCTCAGCTGGAGGCCACACAGAAGCAGATGGTGGACATGTTCCAGATCATGCAAACCATCGGGCAAGCATCGGGTGTCCAAGTGCAGATGCCAGCTCCAGTTCCGGTTCGACAGTTCACACCTGTGAGTATGCCTTCGTGCCGTTGGGATTGTCGGCCTTTGTGCCATTGTGATTTTCAGCCTTCATGCCATTGGGATTGTCAGCCTTCGTGCCGTTATTTCTTGCAGGTTGGAATCCTCCCCGTGCAGAGGAGGTGCTGCCAAAATTTTTAATTTTGAGTCTAACACATGCAATCTCTTCTTTTGTGCAGCCTCCGTCGGTGGTTTCAAACAACCCCGTTGTCGTGTCACCGAGGGCTGATCCTGTCAACCCTACACCGCAGTCTGGTCCGTCACCGCAGTCCGAGAGAACACAGTTGCACTCTCCGTCGCCGCAGTAGGGATGTTAAACTTTATGATGTTGAACCTATAATAATAAACTTGTAATGTTGAACTTTGGAGGATTTGTGATGAATTTCCGATGGATTTATGAAATTATGCGTGTGCTTTTGATATATAATGCATGTTGGTTATATCGATGTCATATTTGATATATATATTTTGTATATATATTTTATTTATATAATGCATGTTGGTGATATATATATCGTCTATAACAGTGGAATGTAAAAATATAATTTTTTTTTTGCAATTCTCGGGGTCTTTGCCGAGTGCTTGGGCAGGGGGCACTCGGCAAAGTGTGTTTTTTTAAAAAGAAAAAAAAATCTTTGCCGAGTGCCGGACCTGGGGCACTCGACAAAGTAATTTTTTTTAAAAAAAAAGAAAAAACTTTGCCAAGTGCCGGGCCTAAAAACACTCGTCAAAGTAATGCTTTTTTTAAAAAAGGAAAAAACTTTGCCGAGTGTCAGGCCTGTGGCACTCGGCAAAGTAATGTTTTTTTTAAAAAAAGGGAAAAACTTTGCCGAGTGCTGGCCCAGGGGCACTCGGCAAAGTTAAAAAAAATAAAAAACATTTTGCCGAGTGCTGGGCGGGCACTCGGCAAAGTAACCGGTAACGGCTGGTGGAGTGATGACGCAAATATTTTGCTGAGTGTCTTGCCTGGCACTCGGCGAAATATAAAAATATTTTGCCGAGTGCCCCGATAAAAAGCACTCGGCAAAGTCCCTTTGCCGACAAATATGTTGCCGAGTGGACTTTGCTGGATGCCACACTCGGCAAAGCCTTTGCCGAATGCAAAAGGCTCTTTGCCGAGTATAAAAACACTCGGCAAAGTCCTGGTTTCCAGCAGTGGATGCTGGTGGCTGCTCCATGAGATCCTTGACGAAGAATTCCTCTGGTGTGGTGGCCATGGTGATCAATGGTAGTGGGGCTTGGCGATTGGTGGCACACAACAGCATTTGGTTAACATATATCATACTGAGATATATATACACTTTTGGTTAATGATTCCTACAGGCAGGAGTGCAAAAGACGATGGCTGGCTGTAACCCCGATGCTGCTTGGGCGCTGGAGACGAGGGCTCACGATATTTCCATTGCTGCTTGGATAATGGTAGCAAAAGCTAGCTTAGGTATACGTACACAGGACACATCAAAAATAATGTTTTCGAAAGATCAAAGTAACAAGCCCTATTTCTTTTACCTTGTGAAATTGACAAAGCAAGAAGAAATAGTCGTTTGATGCAAAACATATTTAAATAAACTTCCACAGGCAAACGTAAAGTAATAGTTAACAGGAAAACAGAGAAATAGAATAGCAGAGTTTGTACGCAAGCAGTAAACCGCTTTGCTAAAATGCCAGGTTGCAATGCTTTAAAAAATCATCACAAAAATCTTGTATGCAGTACACATAAGGTTGTGTATAATTGCAACAATTCAGTTTAAAATTCATTTGTATATCAAGAAACAAAATAGACAAGCAGTCAGAATGGCACTATTCATCATGTGCTGACAGTGACACTTTTGTTTTTTGAATCTCAACATCAAAGATGAATTTAAAACTGAATTGTTTCTGCTACACTTAACTTTAGGTGTATTACATACATGATTTTTGTGATGATTTTTTGGAGACATTGCAACATGATATTTTAGCTAAAGAAGGCGCCAGTCCCGTGGGCGCCCTATAATTTTTCTGTTCTAGGTGATCTTTGAGTTCAGGAGGAAACTGAACACTCAAGCATGTACATGAGGAACCGGTAACTGATGCATTTATTTTACATGTACATACTCCCTCCGCCCCAAAATATCTAATGTTTTAGGTTTAGACATGGAAATTAAGAAATAGTAAAAAGGTGTAGTGCACAGAAACAAGTAGGAGAAAGATAGAAAGAAATACAGATAATGATGTATTAGGAACAAGGAAAAGGTGTATTGGGAGGAGAAGTATGCACTGAAAAGTAAGAATGACAACTATTTTGGGAAAAATTGAATACATAAGGTCAAGTATTTTGGGACGGAGGGAGTATGTACATCATCTTTGAATACCATGACTTCATCAAAACCATGACCAAAGACACCAGCTGATCACTTGATAAAACTCATTGTCACAAAGACATCAACAATAGCAACAGCATGTTGTTCACACAGAGAGTGCCTGAATACATTATGTTATAACGACATTTATTCATGAATGCGAGCCTGACATAGCTCTAAGTGAGCAAACTGTCCAATTACCTGTATCCACAATTCCACATGTACATGTACCTCACATTATTGCCTGAAGTTTATAGCTTGCAAGAAAAGATCTTGTTTTCGAAAAGTAACAATATCTTCTACTGATGTCATATAGTGCACTGTTCATTAATTTCTATGCAGAAATAGAACCTCCTTGGCTCTGAATCGAAACTGGACAATGAAGGTGAGGGAGAGATTGATGCTGCAGTTGTCAGCCCAGAATCTAGATGATGTGGATACTACATAGTTCAAACTTTCTTAGCTGCGTCCATGCTTTTCTTTCACATTATCTTTTTTTTGACGGTCAACGGGGTGAAGGCGTTCCCCACCTGATTTTTATATATGTTGGCCCAAAAACGGCCCCAAGGATAGTTACAATACGTTCGCTCTTTACATCATCATGCAAGTGGTGATGTTGAACCCAAATCGATTTAAGCTAAAAGGTAGCAAAAACTCTATTGTTGTTTGGCCATCTCGAAGATGTGGCACCAGTTTTCAGCTATGTGTTTCATCTTCTTCTTGAATCTGAAACGCCATTGTGGTAGCAAAAACGCTATGTGTTTCATATTATCTTTGCTTAGAATGCTTAGAAGGAGTGTCTCTGCTTGATGGTAGTAAACTTTTGGGACTGATCCCGTAAGCTCGTATCCCAGCAAACATATCTTCTAAGTGGGGCCAAAATGTCTTTGGTCCAAATAGAGAGCCGTTGAACACCATGCTACATCATTCAGCTTCATCCAGAAGAGGCATCTTCGTTTGCTACCCATGTCGTGTGGGCACAGAGGACACGCCCCATCCATCCTTGCAGAAGCCATTGGCCATCCTGGGAGATCATAAAGTCTTTGTGGTAATGCTTCATGACCTCATCTTTCACTACATTCACAGTGCTTGATTTCAGTGGCAGCTGCCTTAGGCCTGCTCATTGGTTTCTTGTCTGCCATTGTCTATATTTCTCAGGAATTTCCACTAGGTCCATGACTTGACAGGAAATGCCCTTAAACGCATGACATCCAAGAAGGACTTTCTCCAGCACCAATCGAGATTTACTCTCCCTTGGGATGGTTGCATCCAACATGTCAAACATTGCCATGTAATAGAAGAGTGTCTCCCGAAACTGTGACAAGAAGGAGGAACCATATGAACGATTCATAACGTTCTGGATGAATACATCTGGCCTCATCTTCTTGATGTTATGGAGGACAGTATCCCTAGGGCTTGGGGCATCAAAGAATATGCTCTCTTCCATCAAGATGCTGAAACTAAAGACGTCACTCACGATGAGCACCTCATCAGCATCTTTGTGCATGTCTATGATGGAAGTATCCTCCCAGTTTTTCATGATTGCGTGGAACTTGAATGAAGGCAAGCCAAGCTCATGGGCACACTTCATGAGCCGGCAACCAATTTTCTCAATCTGCTCACCTTGGGAGCACATGAGCTTGGGCCGGGCTATGGCGGTGATCTTCACCTCTGGCAGGCTGACTTCTTTACTCGCCAGAAAGCGGAGCAATCCTGCCCATTGAAACCCGAAACGCGTACCATAATCCACGATATGCAACCTGCTCTTACCTGCCATGGCCTGCATGATGGTCATTGCTGAAAAAATGAGCGTCACATTGATGAAGCAGCAAGCTTCAGAGAAAAGTTTGTAGGCCTTAAGGAACTCAATGGCTGAGGGGTACTCTAACATAAGCAACTGAAAAAGCTGGCTCCCTGTGCCCAGTATCCGTGCTTCTAGCCCCTTGGCGAAATAATGAGCTAGTCGTTGGGTGGCGTCACCTGTTGCTGAAGCATGTTGCTTGATCTGCTTCAGTAGCTCATGTCGGCTGCCAGCGCCTGCGCACAAGAGATCAACAACTTGCGTATGTCGACCACATTGTCCCTCGCCACTTTAATCCTTCTACTCTTCATGTTTCTCTTCTCCATGTCACTATTGCCCATGGTGACATGCTCCATGCCCTTGATGTATGTCTCATAGGCATGCAACATCATTTCGTCAAGCAGCTCATTTGCGATGTTTCTCCTCTGGCTCCTTGCTCATCATCACAGCTTTGTTGGTACTTCTTACCTCCTCGTCTATAAGGTAATCCCTACTGTACCTTTTCTTCAACCTACTATCAGTGATATTGCTTTCTCTGATTTGATTCATCACCAACTCATCCCCTCTAATGTCGTTGTCTTTGGGAAGGAGCATGATAGCTTCTTCCATGACCTTCAAGGATGCCCCCAACACAGATGCACCCTTGGATAAGTGCGAATTGAGGGCGCTTTCATCACCATGACCTTCATGCAAGAATTTGTTGGGCCCCTCGTAGTTGTTGGTGTTAGTGCCAAGGGAAGGGCAGGAGAGGATCTGAGCAAAGGACTGCTGCACCTGGAGTAGCGCAGGGTGGTCGTTGAGTTCATCGTCGATGTCGTCCTCCATGAGCATGTGTGAGATGTAAGGCAGCATCATGTCATTATTAGGGACACGATGCCAGACCTCATTGCTGACATTGGTCTTCTGGGGAAGGTCAAGGAAGACTGGTGGGGATGCCGGTGGCTGCTCCATAAGATCCTTGATGAAGAATTCCTCCGGTGTGGTGGCCATTGCGATGAATGGTAGTGCGGTAGCCCTTTTGGTTATTATATACTATAAAGAGAAGAACATAATAAGACTTTTGGTTAATGATCCCTACAAACAGAGTGCAAAAGACGATGGCTGACTGTAACCCCAATGCTGCCTCGACAGGAACACCAAGGCTCACGATATTTCCAATGCTGCTTGGATAATGGTTGCAAAAGCTAGCATATCTTTTACCTAGTCAAAATAATATTTTGGAAAGATCATCGTAACAAGCCCCATATCTTTGACCTAGTGAAAATGACAAATCAAGAAGATACAGCTGTGTGATGCCAAACATATTTAAATAAGCCTTTTAAATATGAAAAAGATAAGCAGCTTTGCTAGGTGTTTATATAATTGTTTGCAAATGTGAAAGGAAATGAAGCACATACTCGAAATGCCAATATTCAAGACGCGACTATTGAGCTCTGCAACATTAGGGCCTGTTTGGTTAGAGGTATTAAAGTTTAACAAACACTGTAGCACTTTCATCTTATTTGACAAAAAGTTTCCAATTTTGGACTAATTAGTCTTAATATATTCGTCTCGTAAATTACTCCTAATCTGTGCTGACATGCATGCAATTAGTCTACATTTAGTACTCCATGCATTTGCCGCAACATTGATGTGATGGGAATTAAACTTTAACATTCATGAACCAATCAGGGCCTTAGTATACAAAATGAGTAAGCGCAGGTCAGCTGTGAGACTATGAGCTCTGCTGGGAACAGACGCCATGAAAGGAACCGCTTACCCACTGCCATGCACCGATGCAAAAGATATTTTATTTGTTTTGCAACGATCTCTCTGTGGTGTTTACAAGACTGTTGGCCATGTTTGCTACAACGGTCAAACAGTGCTTTTCAAATCTCTAAAAAAGGGCAGACCCAGTGCCAGAGGCTCCCACACGAGTGGGGTCTGGGGAAAGGAATAACCGAAGCAAAGTCTTACCCCCGCAGAAATTCTGCAGAGAGACGGCTTCGAACTCAGAACCTAGTGACTCAGCGAGCTAGCACTCACCAACTGCACCATGCCTGCCTTCTAAAAATGCAAATCATCACAACAATTTTTAAGGCTGTGAGTGCTTGACCAACGGGAGGCAACCATAGCAAAAAATGAAGGCAAAACAGGTCTCTGGATCATGCAAGCGCTTTGTCTGACTAATTGGCAACCAAATGCACATCTTATTAATTAGAACTGGTGGTGGAAAATGGGGAAAAGACAGTATGACTGGTTCTGTGCTCATCAAATACTGCATATTATTAATTACCACTGATGGAAGGTAATGGAAAAAAGATGTAGAATAAGAATGGGAAAATGGTCTAAAGTACACCATTTTCTTGTCTCTAGTAGCCCAGAATTACTAAGCAAAATGATATTATTAACATCATATTTAGTCTACTGCAGATGTACCCTAAATGAATCCATGATACATCTCAAAGAAACAAATTAAAGTTCCCCCAAGGTGTCAGGGAGGTATCAGCTCAAAATGCTCTCTTCCTCTGCTGATTTTCTCAGTTATGTACTGAACTTTTCTGTCAATGTCACAAGACCTTTGTGTTAATAATTCATATTTCTATGTGAATTCATCACGGTTTACTAAATGCAGCAGAGCTATACTGTAGTTCCATTAAATCCCATGTGCTGGAATACTTCCTGGGCTAAAAATCTCCCCTTAGCTGTTCTCCATAGCCCTGCACCCCTAGTCATCCCTTGAGCCCTGCACCATCTAGTTCTTCCTAGCTACAACATTTCTAGCTAGAAATTTTAACTAAGTTCTAGAGTGTCACACTGTTAATAGCTGTCACTAGTATCTCAGTGACTCAGCTAACAACATAACTTGGGGTGTTTTCCAACATAAATAGTAGGACCATATTGATATACTGAATGACACCTATCTTTCATTACAAATACATGGCTGCTCGTCGAACAACATAGTAAATTCTAAAATAAATGTCGTTCTTTAAGGTAAGTCGAGCTAAGAAAATCCGCTACGACTTTAACTATATCACTCAAGTGCTTTTCAAATCTCTACACTTAAAAAATAATCAATGCTATCGTCTTACCGCCCCACCTGCGTTAACCCCGCCAGCGCCGCGTTAACCCTACCGCGCTCGCATCGCCTCATTGGCCCCTACGTATGTCAAACCATATCTTCTATGCATCTTCTACGTGGCTTTATTGGGCCGCTGGAGCCCCGTCCGAGAGTCCAATCAACTCCTCCCAATTAAAAAAAAATCAAACGAACCGGCTGCTAGCCTGCTAGGCCTTCGTCCGGTGGATGAGTCACGTGCATGGAGGACAGGTAACTTAGGATCAAATGTCAATAGTTAACTAGGTTGTTCAGAGTTCAACGCCTAGCAATATAATAATAAATCAGACAAAAAAGTTGAGAGAGCCTGAATAGATTTGAAATTAGTTTCGGGTTCTCAATGCAAAATGGTTTATTAGTTTTTTTGTTATTTTTTTAAAGAATGATAAAATGTATTCATACCTCTCCCTCAGCAAGGTTTGAGGGTTCATGGCGTCTCCGCGACGACATCTCGCGCTCTGCCATTTCCAGCAGCAGCTGCGTTACCATGTTCGCTTTCTCCTTTTCGTCCTGGCTCCGGGTGGCGACTAGGCAGACATAACCACGCGTGCGCCATGACCTTGCTGTAGTGGTGCCGCTAGTTTTTCTGGAGAGAGAGAGAGAATCGAAGTAGGCGGCGATTCAGTGGCGCCAACGGCTGGTGGCTGGCGGAGCTTTGGCTAGCGAGCGGCAAGCATGATTGGATGGAAATTGGAATGGGCCTACTACAGTCCACAGCCACCACAACCGATTTTGACCTCCGATTAATCGTGATTAGTCATGACTAATCATCATGAACGGTTTTACATGCTCGACCAGAGCCTTCGATTTGATCAGACTGTCCAGAAACCTGGTCGTCCAATCCGAGACTGTTTGGTCGTCCAGAGAAGTTGGAGTGAGCTGCATCAGCTGAGTGAGTTGGGCCTAGCTAGTTGCCTTAAGTTTTGGCCCAAGTCCATTGGAGTTTTTTTTTCTTTCCAGTAGGCATCTCACTCTTCTCACTACACACGCACTCACCCCTCCCATCCAGCAGCCGGTGCCGGTGCCTCCATTTCTGCAGTTCTGAGCTCCCTCTCCTCGTCTCATTTCCCGGTTGCTCCTCCCTCCCTTCCAGCAGCCTCCCCCTCTTCCTTGTTGGACAGTCCCCAGGCGACCAAGCTCGACCAGCTGTCCTGGTGGTCAAAAAATCCCCAAGCCAATTCCGCAATCCGCATGCTTTATTATTGTCAAAAAAATAAAAAGAAACTTGGGCATGTCTTTTTAGGTTTTTTTAAAACTGTTCAAAATGCAGTAATAAAGAAATTGTGAGAATGACACTACAAAATTACGAAAGTAAAACTTTGTCGAAACTTAGTTTATCAAAATCGATTTTTGCCATTTCAAGAAAAAAAAAGCTAGCATTACATAATAAAAATTAAAAAATATTTTTCATTTCAAAGTGTGAAATTATATAGGCACAAAAATACTAGTTTGATGAAATGGTTGTATTTTGTCCATTCAAAGCACGAGATTTAAACTATTTACGATAATCATAAGTGGATGGATTACAATATTCTCTTTTTCAGTAATGAAAATAGATACTTTTCATATCGCCATTTGATAAAAATTGATACTTATGTCATTTGGTCATGAGAATATATTGCTTTGCATTTTAAAATGGATAATTTTAGTTTTCTTTTTTTTCCCTAAAGTTGCGTAATGCAAGTTTTCAAACACAAAATTTTGACTTCAGTCAATTGAAATGTCTATGTTTTGTTTAATGTTTTTAAGTATCATATCAGTATCAGACGATGCTCTTGAGCCTTAGCCCTCGGCCGCACAATCCCCGCTAGGCACACCGGTGCGGCTTGCAGGAACGTCCTCTTTGCCACATGACATTTATATGAGAGCTCTTTCAAGCCTCCTTTATTGGTTGCTCTGTAATTTTTCTATGCAATATTATAATTATAATAAATAAAAACAATTATAGGATTGTAAAAAAATAAATATTAATGATGACATACTTGAGCTCAATCATTTAAAATTTTGACCAGGTACTTGATTGGAATATTGATTTTTTTAATATTTTCACAGTAGTACTAAAGTAGTAGTAATATTTTTTTAGTATTGTATTAAGCTGGTATCCCATAGGGAATGTTTCTCCGCTCGATGCCAATAAACTTCTAAGACTAATATTGTGTTAAGCTGGTATCCCAGCAAATTGAACGTACTTGTTTTTTTCAGTAAAGAAGCTCCAAAAGGTCTTTGTTCTAAATAGGGTGCCACTGAACACATGCTATATCATTCATCATCAGGAAAGCTAAAACTTCATCAAGAAGAGGCATCTTCTGCTACCCATGCCGTGTGGGCAAAGAGGACACGGCCCATCCATCCTTGCAGAAGCCATTGGCCATCCTGGCAAATCATAAAGTCTTTGTGGTAATGCTTCGTGACCTCGTCTTCCACTGCCTTTACAATGCTTGATTTTAGTGGCAGCTGCCTTAGGCCTGCCCGTTGGTTTCTTGTTTGCCATTGTCTATATTTCTCGGGGTGTTCCACTCGGTCCATGCCTTCGCATGAAATGTCATTAAAAACATAATGTCCAAGGAGGACTTGCTCTAGCACCGATCGAGATTTACTCACCCTTGGGATGGTTTTGTCCAACATGTCAAATACTGCCATGTAATAAAAGAGCATCTCCCGAAACCGTGACAAGAAGCAGGAACCATACGAACGATTCAAAACGCTCTGGATGAATACATCTGGCCTCATCTTCTTGATGTTATTGAGAACAGTATCCCTAGGGTTTGGAGAATCGAAGAATATGCTCTCTTCCATCAATATGCTGAAACTGAAGAGGTCAATCACGACAAGTACCTCATCAACGTCCGTGTGCAAGTCCATGATGGAAATATCCTCCCAGTTTTTCATGATTGTGTGGAACTTGAAGGAAGGGAAGCCAAGCTCATGGGCAAATTTCATGAGCCGGCACCCTATTTTCTCAATCTGCTCACTTGGGTAGTATGCAAGCTTGGGGCGGGTTATGGCGGTGAACTTCACCTCCGGTGGGCCGCCTTGTTTACTTGCTAGCAAGCGGAGCAAGCCTGCCCATTGGAACCCGTAACGCATACCATAATCCACAATATGCAACCTCCTCTTACCCACCATGGCCTGCATGATGGTCATTGTTGAAAAAATGAATGTCACATTGAGGAAGCAACAAGCTTTAGTGTAAAGGTTAAAGGCCTCTAGGAACTCCACAATTGTGGGGTGCTCTGACATAAGCAACTGCCAAATTTGCCTCCCTTTGCCCCCTATGCGTGCCTCTAGCCCCTTGGTGAAACAATGAGCTAGCCGTTGGGTGGCATCCCCTGTTGCCGATGCATGTTGCTTGATTTGCATCAGTAGCTCATGTGCTCTCATGTGATCGCCCTCTGCTAGCGCCTGCGCACAAGACATCAACAATGTGCCTATGTCGACCACATTGTTCCTCGCCGATTTGATCCTCCAACTCTTCTTGTTTCTTTTATCTGTGCCACTATTGTCCAAGGTGACACGTTCCATGCGCATGATGCATGCCTCATAGGCATGCAACATCATTTTGTCAAGCATCTCATTGCCACATTTCTCCTCTGGCTCCTTGATCATCATCATAGCTTTGCTGGTACTTCTTACCTCCTCCTCCAGAAGGTGATCCCTGTTATACCTTTTCTTGATCCTACTACCAATAACGTTGCTTTCCCTGATTTGATTCCCCTGCTCATGCTTTGTAAAGATGTTGTCTTTGGGCAAGAACATGTTGGCTTCTTCCATGCACTCCAAGGACGATGCCCCCACCACATATGTACCACTGGATAAGGGCAAACTAATCCCTCTTTCACCACCATGGCCTTCATGCAAAAAATCTTTGGGCCCCTCCCTGTTGTCGGTGTACGTGTTAGCATCGAAGGAAAGGGAGCGGAGGATTTGCACAAAGGGCTGCTGCACTTGGAGTAGCGCAGGGTGATTAGTGAGGTTATTATCGCCATTGTCATCCTCCATGAGTATGCGTGCGATGTAAGGGAGCATCATGGCATTAGGAACATGATGCTGGCCCTCGCTGCTGCCATTGGGCTTCTGGGGAAGGTCAGGGAAGACAGGTGGTGATGCTGGTGGCTGCTCAATGAGATCCTTGACCAAGAATTCCTCCGGTGCGGTGGCCATGGTGATCAATGTTAGTGGGGCTTGGCAAGTGGCACAATAGCATTTGGTTAACATATATCATACTGAGATATATATATACACTTTTGGTTAATGATTCCTACAGGCAGGAGTACAAAAGACGATGGCTGGCTGTAATCCCGATGCTGCTTGGACGACGGAAACGAGGGCTAGCGATATTTCCAATGCTGCTTGGATAATGGTACCAAAAGCTAGCTTAGGTATACGTACACAGAACACATAAAAAATGATGTTTTGGAAAGATCAAAGTAACAAGCCCTATATCTTTTACCTTGTCAAAATGACAAAGCAAGAAGATATAGTCGTTTGATGCAAAACATATTTAAATAAACTTTCACAGGCAAACTTAAAGTAATAGTGAACAGGAAGACAGAGAAATAGAATAGCAGAGTTTGTACACAAGTTTATATAATTGTTTGCAAATGTGAAAGAAAATGAAGCAGTACATGAAATGCCAATATTCAAGATGAGAATATTGTGCTACGCAACATTTGTTGTATACAAAAATGAGTAAAGCGCAGATCAGCTATGAGACTATTGAGCTCTGCTGGAAAGAGACGCCATGAAAGGAATCGGTTTCCCATTGCCATGCACCGATGCAAAAGATATTTTATTTGTTGCAACGATCCCTTCGCGGTGTTTACAACACTGCTGGCCATGTTTGCTAGAATGGTCAAAACATGCTTTTCAAATAAAACAAAAATAGTGGTCAAAATAAGCTGGTCTGACCCAATTTCTGCGTTTTAGTATAAATAGGTGCCCTGGGAAAAAACGTGCCTAGAAAAAAAGCTGTAAAAAACATACTGTTTGGCTTTTGATCACTTATGTATAAGCTGTACCAAATAAGCCCATTATCATATATATTATAATTATCTCCATACAAGGCTATCGGAAAAACATTAACTTACCTACAGGAAAACATTGGTTTTAAACATGGACTGATTTCAAGTAGGGATCGTTTCTTTCTACATCAAAGGCGTGTCTTTTCTGTTTTAGATCCTAGCGGTGTTGTATTGGTGTGGCTTTCTATCACTACCGCACACAGCATCTTTGCTGAGTGCATTATGCTTTGCCGAGTGCCAAATGTTGGGCACTCGGCAAAGCATCTCTTTGCCGAGTGCCGCACTCGGACACTTGGCAAACAACGGCACTTGGTAAAGCTACTCTTTGCTGAGTGTGGAGCACTCGGCAAACAAGAACACTGGGCAAATAGTGTACCCAGGTCACAGCCGTCCCACGCCGACACCCTTTGCCGAGTGCCCACCGTTAGGTACTCGGCAAAAGGGCTCTTTGCCAAGTGCCAGGCCTAGGCACTCGGCAAACTTATTTTTTTTCAATTTTGACCTCCAAACTTTTTCTTTAGGGCTCCTAAGTGTTTGATACTCTATGTTGAAGTTTGATACATTTCTCGGTTTGTTTACTATATTTCTTTAATTTCATTCATTGAATTGAATTTTTTTGAATAAGTCAAATTTGAACCGTAAGTCACTGGAATAATGGAAAAAATGTTTGGAAAAATAATATTCATGTTATTGAGTCTAATGTGATGCCGTATCTAGGAACATGTCATAAATTTCAAATGTCTTTTTCACGAAACATGACCATGAACTTACAAGCGAATTATTTTTAAATTCTATAAAATGCAAATGAAGTCCGAAAATCATGAAACTTGTCGAGATGTTATGATATCGTATATGGAGGCTGTGATAAAAATTTAAGAAGGTTTCATGAATGTTGTCACGTACGATGCTTACAACTAGGACATCTCCACATGTGATATAAGATGAAACCTGTGCAGATGTCTGGGTTTGTAAGCATCGTATGTGACAACATGCACGAAACCTTCTCAAATTTTTATCACAGCGTCTATGTACGATATCATGACATCTTAACAAGTTTCATGATTTTCAGACTTTATTTGCATTTTATAGAATTTAAAAATAATTCGCCCGCAAGTTCGTGGTCATGTTTCGTGAACAAGACGTTCCAAATTTATGGCATGTTCCTGGATAGGGCCTCACATTGAACTCAATAACATGAATATTATTTTTCCAAACATTTTTTCCATTATTCGAATGACTTGCAGTTCAAATTTGACTTATTCAAAAAAATTCAATTGAATGAAAGAAATTAAATAAATATAGCAAAATGACACAAAAATATACCAAATTTTAACATGGTGTAGCTGATACTGTATAAGGCATGCACAAAAAATTTGGGGTCAAAAATAAAAAAAAATGCATTACCTCTTTGCCGAGTGCCGTACAGGTGGCACTCGGCAAAGAGGTAGGCATTTTTTAAAAAAAATTCCCCTTTGCGGTTTTTGAAAAAAAATAAAAACTTTACCGAGTGCCGGATCGGAGGGCAGTCGGCAAAGTAATTCAAAAAAATTTTAAAAAAAATTTCCCCTTTGCGGTTTTTGAAAAAAAATAAAAGCTTTGCCGAGTGCCGGTTCGGAGGGCACTCGGCAAAGTCATTAATTTTTTTTTAAAAAAATCCGTTTGTGGCTTTTGAAAAAAAATAAAAGCTTTGCCGAGTGCCGGATCGGTACTCGGCAAAGTAATTCAAATTTTTTTAAAAAAATTGCCCTTTTTGGTTTTTGAAAAAAAATAAAAACTTTGCCGAGTGCCGGATCGGAGGGCACTCGGCAAATAATTAAAAAAACCCGCCTTTGCCGAGTGCCGGATCAGGGGCAGTCGGCAAAGGGGGGATTTATCCCCTTGGCCTGGCCCGCCAGCGCGCGCACACACACAGCCACCCACACATAGGCACACACATGCACTCGGCTGCCGCCGCCGCTCTCGCCCACGCCGTGCCGCGCCGCGTGCCCGCCCGCTTGCCCGCGCCGCTCCGCACGCCGACCCACCCGCGCGCGCCGCCATAGCCGCCCAGTGTCGTGGGCCCGCGGCCACCCGCGCCACCGCGCCACCTGCAGGGAGGGAGGAGAAGGAGGAGGAGGAGAAGGAGAAGGAGGAGGTCACCGTCCCTGTCCTCGGCGCCGTCTCCGTCCCCGGCATCGTCCCTATCCCTGAAGCTCTCGTCGCTCGCCCCATCACGGTCCGTCCGCGCCCCTGCTCCGGTGCCCCGTCCCGACGAGCGGCCCGGCTCAGCACCCACTAGGTATGCCTTCCCTTCCCTTCCCCTCTTCTCTTGTTGTGCAATGGCAGCGGTGGTGGCGACGATGGGGTGGTGGTTTGGTGGTGTGATGCTGTGGTGGTGGTGGTGGTATTTGTTAGTAGTAGCAGTAGTTGTTCTCGTCGTCGTAGTAGTGGTGGTAGTAGTACAACTTTGGTAATTAAATTACATTGATTCCTTTGATATATATGTGGTTGTCGGCCATCGTGCCATTGATTTCTTGCATGTTTCAGAAACCTCAACGTATAGGGGAGGTGCTGCCGAACTTTTGAATTGACGGTATTCTTTTTCTTTTATTTTTTCAGGAGAAGAAAGGGGAGCAAGGAGCGGGGAGTACCCCAATCGTCTTCTTCGCCACTGTGATTCTGCCTGCACCACATCGCCTCGCCACTGCACTGACTCGCCATGGCCCCGGTAGCCTGACTCCACCGCCACCTTAGGTATAACCCTTCTTGCCGTATCAAGTTCATAGGTCACGTAACCCAGTTAGGCATCTCCCATTCGAAAGAGATACAGTTGGAGGTATGCAGATCTTTGCATATCTATAACCGTATCTGTTTCGGATTGTCCACGTTTTTTGGACAGCCTGCGGGTGCGTAGATGTGTTAGTTTCCATGGTCTACTCCGATCGGAGATAGAGTTTCGGCATCACCTCCCTGTTGTTCTCCCGATACACACTCTCCCTGGCAAGACGTGTATCTAGAGAACAGCGGGAGGTGCTGTCGAAATTCTATCTTGGATAGGAGCGGAGCATAGAAGCTAACCTCATCTATGCATCCGCGGGTGGGATTAGGACCTATCCTCACCTATTAGACAGTAGGAACACCATGTAGATACAATTGATGGTTACATTACTTGCTGATACATATGTTAGAGGATGGATGACCGTCAGGGATGTACACGGGCTAGAGAAGTCAGAGTGATTACACCACGGAATGGATGAACAAGACCGTTGCTTTCTTGAACAGTGCATTTGGCAAGGCTGCTAAAGGACATTGCCTTGTTTTTGTGTCCCTGTAGCAAATGTGGAAACAAGAGAAGGGTAAACAAGGTGGAAATGGGTAAACATCTTTTGAAGAATGGATTTACGCCGGACTACACCCGGTAGGTCCACCATGGTGAAGCCCATCGTATGAGAGAGGATGTGGTAAGACCACGCGTGGAGGCTTTTGATGCTGATGCCGGGGTAGCAGACATGTTAGATGACTTTCACCAAGGACAGTTCGATGAGGGACGTGAGAAGGAGGAGATGGAGGCAGCCGCACAGGCGTTCTACGATATGACAGACTCGGCATAGAAACCCCTTCATGATCGGTCAATAGTGTCTCAACTCGATGCCATTCGACGCTTAATGGGGTTGAAGTCCAAGTTAAACTTGAGTCGAGAAGGCTTCGATAAGATGTTGGCCGTGATTGGCACCCTGCTTCTGGAGGGCCACATTCTACCAAAGAGCATGTACGAGTCACAGAAACTCCTTCGTGCACTTAAGATGTCGTATGAGCAGATACATGCTTGTCCGAAGGGGTGCGTCCTATTTAGGAAAGAACACGAGCATGCAAAGTTCTATCCAAAGTGTAAATCCTCTAGGTACCTGGAGGTAGACTCTGATGATGACCAGAAGAGGCAACTTACGATCCCCGTGAAAATCCTATGGTACCTTCTGTTCCTCCCGAGGATCCAACGGCTATACATGACCAAGCAATCCATGAAACAGATGACATGACACAAAAATGGCAAATGGTACAATCCTAACAAGATGGTACATCCATCCGATGGTGAAGCTTGGATCTGCTTTAGTGACAAACATCGTGACAAAGCAAATGAGGCTCGTAATGTACGTGTCGCGCTGGCAACAAATGGGTTCAATCCTTATGGAATGATGGTTGCCCCATACATATGTTGGCCCGTCTTCGTTATCCTCCTCAATCTCCCCCTGGTGTCTCCTTTCAACGACGTAACGAATTCTTGTCATTGATAATTCCTAGACACCCAGGGAGTAATATGAGTGTGTTCATGGAGCCCGTGTTTGATGAATTGGTCCATGCTTGGGACAAAAGGGTATGGACATATGATCGAGCTACAAAGACAACCTTCAAAATGCACATTTGGTACCACTACTCCCTACATGACTTCCTGGCGTATGGGATATTCTACGCCTGGTGTGTTCACGGGAAGTTCTCATGCCCAATATGCAAGGAAGGTGTGAGGTTCATTTGGTTGTAGAAGGGTGACAAGTATTCATTGTTCGACAGACATTGTCAATTCCTCCCTCTTGACCATCCATTCGGACAAGACATCAAGAACTTTACGAAAGGTGTCAAAGTGACAGACCCTGCACTGCAGATGATGACTGGTGCCGAGGTTCATGCTCAGATAGATGCTCTCGTGCCCAATGAAGAAGGTGGTTTTGTGGGATATGGTGAGCAACATATGTGGACTCATATCTCGGGCATGACGAGGCTCCCCTATTTTGATGACCTTCTTCTGCCACATAACATTGATGTAATGCACACTGAAAAGAATGTTGCCAAGGCACTTTGGGCAACACTCATAGCCACTAAAAAGTCTAAGGACAACCCTAAGGCTAGAGTGGACCTGGCAACGTTGTGCGGTAGACCAAATCAAGAGATGCAACCTCCTAGTCGTGGCAAGACATGGAGAAGGCCTAAGGCTGATTTTGTCTTGAAAAAGGACCAAAGGAGGGAAGTACTTGAATAGATCCAGATGCTAATGTTCCCTAATGGGTATGCAACGAATCTAAAGAGGGGAGTGAACTTAGGCACTCTGCGAGTCAACGGAATAAAGAGTCATGACTACCACATATGGATTGAGCGGCTTCTTCTAACGATGGTTCGAGGCTATGTCCCGGAGCATGTCTGGCAAGTGCTGGGAGAGTTGAGCTACTTCTTCTACCAGCTTTATGCCAAGGAGCTCTCTCGGACCGTCATTGATGACTTAGAAAAAGCGGCACCCGTGTTGCTCTGTAAGTTGGAGAAGATCTTTGTACCCGGCTGCTTCTTGCCGATGCAGCATTTGATTATGCACCTCCCGTATGAGGCACGGATGGGGGGCCGTGCAAGCCTGTTAGTGCTATCCAATCGAGAGATGTCTGAAGACTCTTCGTAAAAAATATAGAAATAAAGCCAAAATTGAGGCTTCCATTGCAGAGGCATACATTCTAGAGGAGGTGTCAAACTTCACAGAGAAATACTACACTGAGAACCTTCCTAGCGTTTATAATCCACCCCCTGTTATAATGCTAGCGAAAATAAATCGAACCTCAGCTTTTTCCAAGGGCAGCTCGGAAACGCAAGTGCATCGACCACTAAGCAATTGAAAAATGAAGAGTGATGCAGTATCATGCTATATGTGTTGACCAACCTTGCCGAGGTGCAGCCATTCATTGGGTAAGTTCTGAACGAACTTGTTTCATTTCGCCGTATGTCCTTGTTTCTTCGTCCAACCCCCTTGTTTCTCTTTGGTACAGGGAATTTCTTCATCAATCCTAGCATGGATCAAGGCAACCTACCCCGCAAGAAAATGATACCCTTCTTTCACAAGGTGTGGGACTAGGGAGCCCCGATTTCATTTGTTGGTTCAAACAGAAAGCCCAAACTGATGCGCCTATAAGTGATGAGCTGAGACAGGTTGCAAACGGCTGTGCCATTAGGGTCAAGTCATTTACCGGTTATGACGTGAATGGATATCGTTTTCACACAGCAAGCTACGAGCAGAGTCGGCCCAATCAAAAAACCACAAACAACGGAGTTGTTACGCCTGTCACTGATGGACTCGACTATTATGGAAGAATTGAAGAAATCTACGAACTATCATTCTATGGTTCCAAACCTCTTAATCCTATCATATTCAAATGCCACTGGTTTCATCCTGGAGTAACGAGACGGACCCCTAAGCTTGGGCTAGTCGAGATTCGACAGAATTCTATCTATCCGGGAAAAGATGTCTACATTGTGGCTCAACAGGCCATCCAAGTTTATTATACATCATACGTGTGCAAAGACGCCGAGCATCTTAAGGGTTGGTCTATTGTGCACAAGGTATCGTCACACGGTAAACTACCTGTCCCAAACGATGAAGATTACAACTTCAACCTAAACACATATGATGGAGAGTTCTATCAAGAAGAGGGACTACAAGGGAGGTTTGATATAGACTTAACCGAAGAGATAGGAATAGAAGTAGACAATGAAAGGGATGATGATGAGGACGCTAGAGACGAGGTGCGAAATCTGAAGGACATACAAATGCTTGAGCAATTACGTTTAGGCAATGACGATGAAGACAACATTCCTCCTTCGGATAGTGATGATGAGTTGGACAATGTTGATAGTGATGACGAGACCTATGATTCAACTAATCTCAATCATGAAGATTATTTCTAATACATGTAATACTATGTTTTTTTGTAATTATGTTTTGTTCATTTTTGCATATATTTCTAATACATGTATTACTATGTTTTTTGTAATTATGTTTTGTTCATTTTGCACCTATTTCTAATTACGTCTTGTTTTTTCCTTTTTATTGTAGGTGATTGAACAAAGATGGCGAGCGACCGTCATAGGTTCGTGAACTCGATTTACCAAAGACCACACCGGCAGCAGGAGGAGGCATCGGGGGCGGCGGAGGGGTCAGATAGGAGGAGGAGGAGGACCGCCGGCTATAGGAGGGGGCTGTCTCCTCCCACGCTGCGTGAGGAGGAGCTGGAGGAGGAGGTGGCGCCCGTGGATGAGTCGGACGAGGAGCTGGTTCAGCAGACGGATGAGGAGGAGGGGCCGCATGAGGACGACGAGGGGGAGGCGGTAGGCATGGGTTCTGCTTCCTCCGACTCCTCTTTGAGTGTCTACTTGTGAGGTCCCACGAGCCTCTCACAGGTTCCGCTTCCTCACCAATGCCTAGTGATTCACCCCGAAGGGCAAAAGTAAGTAACTTTATATGTTATCACCACTACTTCATATGATATGATGAAAAAACTAATATTTTTTCTTAATCACTTGTGCAAGAACTGGGTGGTTGTGTCGGATGGTAGCGCACGGCTAGTCAATGGCATCCTGGGTCTTCTGTGCAGGCAACACTTCCCCGGCATTGTCACGTACGCATCGAAGACAGAGCCGGCCTACTCGTTTGACCACTACGCCATCGCCCCCAATGCGGAGTACCCCAACAAGGCGGCGCGGGTGAAGGAAGAGTTTTGGGTAAGTTCCCCTCGCACAACATTGCTCAATACGTTGCATTCATTGGACTTTTCTTAAAATAATGAATGGATACATCGCTTTTGTATGCAGAATTATTTCAGATGTGAGGGGAGATTTGAGGCCAGGGCGGAGTAGGTGACTACCAAAGCCTGTAAAAAAATTCGTCACTGACATGCATCACGAGGTGCGCATCCAGACCATCGTAACCTACTACAGGTCGAAGCTTGGAGAGAGGAAAACCAAGAAAGACGCAAGAGAGATGCAGCTGACCCAGGAGCAGTACCTTGAGGTAAATGAAGAACATCAATATTGATTCATTTTTAGATTAAGTTGGTTTAATTTGATCTTCTTATATGTCCAATACTTGATGACGTGTAGATGATTCCCTGGTGGTGCCAAGCGTATCCCGAGTGCTGGGCGATGATGGTGGAGAGGTGGTTAACAGAGGAGTACCTCAAGATGCACAGGGATGCCCGGGACCGTCGTTTGTAGATGCAAGGTCCAGCACACCATCAAGGCAACCGCAGCCTCACCGAATACAAACAAGCATGGGTACGCGAATTCATTTATCTATTGTGGTGCTCAGTTCTGCCTGATTTCTAATCATCGTGCTGTCTTTCTCATAGTCGGTGTCACATAGTGGCCAGGCTTGCTCGAACTTCTAGGCATGGTGTATGGCTCACAAGGGCAAAGCAATGTCTGACGTCTTCTTCAACCTAGAGGACCCTCCCGAGGCATGCACGAACCCGAGCGTCCACTCCCGCATCAGTGAGTACACTGAGGTGGTGAGGTCGCTCCATAGGCCAGACCGTGATCCGAGCACCTAGGACTTCGATGGAGAGGCCGTCATGAGGGCGGGGCAAGGCAAGAAGTATGGGCGGTTCTGGCTTGGCGACGGCGTCATCGACATGGCCTCTACTCCCTCTCTCTCCCAGATCCGAGCATGGAGCACGAGCGAGAGCCCGGCCATTCGCACACGGCCGACCGATGCATAGCATCGGGTCGATGCACTCGAGGTTATTCCTGTTTTACTCGTCGTACATTGATCTTTACACACCTTAATTAGCTTTGCATTCCTGAAACATTGGAGTGAAATATTGCAGGCCCGGCTAGAACAAGAAATGAGGCAACGTCAGGAGCTAGAGGCCGAGCAGCAGAGGATAGCAGCCCAGCTGGAGGCCGAGCAGGCCGAGCGGCAGGCCTAGGCGTAGAGGCTAATAGACATTACGGAGTTCCTACAAGGGCTTGGGCAACGTGTGGGCTTCTCTCTGCCAGCTGGGCTATTGGTTCCACCTCTTCCTCCGCGTCCTGCAGCTGCAGCTACTCCTGTGAGTATGAAAATTTTTTACTTCCGCTTGTGCTTTGCTTGTATGGCCTCTACCTTCCTAGATTAGCTATCCAAATAATCTTGTCTCATATGCAATCTTTTCTCTTTTGTGCAGCCTCCATCTGACGGTGGTTCGAATAATCCACCTCATGCGCCTCTGAATGATGGAGCTGGGCCTTCACCACAGTCGCAGTGGCCACCTTTGAGATGAGTGCACGTTGCATTTTTTTATTTGTTGTTCACTTGGTGATGAACTTGTGATATACTTGTGATGGACATGTGGACTTTGATGGACTTGTGGATTTATTTGGATGGACTTGAGCACTTATTGTTATATATGTGATATATATTGTGATGAATGTGATATATGTGATGGATGTGTGGATGGATGAGACATATGTGATGGATGAGATATATATGTGATATATGTTTGTATGAATTTATTTGTCATGATGGAATGTAAAAAAATTATTATTTTGGGTAACTTTGCCGAGTGTTGCACTCGGCAAAGGACCCCTTTGCCGAGAGCCGTGGTTACAACACTCGGCAAAGCTGGAAAAATAGGCACTGAAAAAATATTTTTCCAGACCATGGCACTCGGCAAAGAATTTCTTAAAAAAACAAACTTTGCCGAGTGCCGGCCACGGGGCACTCGGCAAAGTATTTTTTAAAAAATTCATACTTTGCCGAGTGCTGGCTAGGAGGCACTCGGCAAAGAAATTTTTGAAAAAAAGGAAAAAGTCTAATTGACCCCCAACTATAGGGGGTGGTCTAGTTTACCCCCGAACTATGAAATGGTCTAATTTACCCCCTTAACTTTGCAAAACCGGCCAAATCACCCCCTCGGGCGGTTTTGGGCGGTGGTTTTGCTACAGTGTCAAATCACCCCCGAACTATTATTTTGGGTAACTATTATTTTGGCCAAAAACTTTGTACTAAAGCATACTATATTATATATTCACTGTGTAGATTTACTCATGTGGAGTCCAACAAAATTGGATTTTTCATTTTATGATTTTTCTGTGATTTACTATGATTTTTCAAAGATTCAGACGAAATAAATAAAAAAGAAAAAGACAAAACCGCTGTCACTGTAGCAAAACCGCTGACACTGTAGCAAAACCACCGCCCAAAACCGCCCGAGGGGGTGATTTGGCCGGTTTTGCAAAGTTCAAGGGGTAAATTAGACTATTTCATAGTTCGGGGGGTAAACTAGACCACCCCCTATAGTTGGGAGGTCAATTAGACTTTTTCCAAAAAAAATAAAAAGTCTTTGCCGAGTGCCGGCCAGGGGGCACTCGGCAAAGAATTTTTTGAAAAAAAAGTAAAACATCTTTGCTGAGTGCCGGCCATCAGGAACTTGGCAAAGACATTTTTGAAAAAAAAATAAAAAATCTTTGCCGAGTGCCTGCAGGGTTGGCACTCGGCAAAGCGACCGTCAACGAGGTGGCGCCGTGACAGTCGCTTTTCTTTGCCGAGTGCCCGATATAAGGCACTTGACAAAGAGGGCTTTGCCAATCAATATTTTGTCGTGTGGTCTTTGCTGAGTGCCACACTCGGCAAAGGCTTTGCTGAGTGCAATTTGGCATTTGCCGAGTGCCTCAGGCACTCAGCAAAGAACCTGAATCCAGTAGTGTATGGGCTCTTGTTCTCCTATTTTTTCTTAGTATAATGATATACTAGCCACTGCTGCCCGCGCTTCACTGCGGGTGATGTGTTTGGTATAGGAAATCTTGGAAAATATGGCTCATATGTCTAATATGTTTTCTCATCGTATTGTTATGAAAGAGACCGAACTTTGATAAAGCACTCAATTAGCACAACCAACAAGCACAAATATATATTCTAAATAAGAGGGTACAACATAGCAGGGAACAAAATACGCATACTACAATACGCTTCATCTCCTTTGGGGTGAACAAAAGCGAAGTAAACTTCACTTCCCTAAGACTAAAGGAGAAACATGGTAAAACTAATCTTCAACGTCTTCGACTAAAGGGCTTCATTTCCTTGGTGTTGAGAAGGATCATTCTTCCGGCATCTATGGTCCATCCCTTGGACTAAGAGGCGGGTCAACGTCATCTTTTGGGGGTGGCTGGGTGAGGGGGATATTTTCTTCCTTACTGGGCTCCAAATCTAGAGCTTCATGAGAGATTTCTATGGATGGAGGAGCCGATGGGCCTTCAACGTCGAGTCTTCTTTCTGTGTTTAGGGACATGATTGGGATCCTTTCTAGAATCATGGGCTCTCGGTCTTCTAAGGCTTGCATTCTTCTCTCGGCCCTAGTGACAAGGTAGGCATCCTTCAACTCCAGGGTATGGCGGTCCTCAGCTTCCTTCAAGGCTTCAGCGATGGCAGTTTCATGACTCTCGGCTGCAGTTGCTTGGGCTTGAGCCTCCGCTAGCTGCACATGGAACTTTCTAACCATGAGCTCAGCTTCTTCTGCGTGGTGCATGCACTTCCTCAACTCCGATGCTTGCTTATCATATTGCTCATCCAGAGCAAGTAGGTATGTGGTCATGAATACCACAGTCGGGTCATCCTTGAGCGAATAACGTCCTTGCAAGATGTCCATGCGGGTCATCCAAACTGGTCGGTCCTTTTCCTGGGGTGGAAAGAACCTCATGGGTGTACGGCGATGGGCTTCTCGTAGATCTGGCACAGGCACCTCAAAGCTTTGTGGGCGACAACTTGATACGTGTCTACAAACCAAAATCCGGTCATAGTCATACTCCATGCTTCAGCTATGTCAGGGAAGTCTTCACTTTTTCCAATATAGACGGTGACTTCACATCTTTCGGTTTCATGGTCCTCGTACTCCCTGCCTTCATATTCTGGGCGATCCTTGATTCCAAGTTTTTGCATGGTAGCATACAACAGCTTGGGAAAGCCTTCAACACCTAGACAGTAGCTGCTGGTCTAAACTCCTTCTGTCATCTGAGAGAGAATAGATAAGAGTAAATATTTTTGGAAAAAGGGAAGGCAATAAGACTTTTTGTAAAATACTCTTATATGTAAAACACTGCCCAGAAAGCCTAAAGTCACGTTGTTGATGCAAAAGTGGATCTGCAAACACAAAGGGCTAATACCCGAAATCGATATCCAAAGCGTGCCAGTCGATTTGACCTGTTAATCGACAAGGATGAAGATACGAGCACTTTGGTCCTGACAACAGCGATACGCCCGGAAGTCACGGCCAAGAGGTACTCACGCGGAACTCGAGGATCGTCGAAGATTGCACTGGAGCAATGCAACTCGCCGAATCGATGAGAACTCGTAAAAAGGAAAAAATATGTAAATTGACGAAGTCGCCGAAAGTAGATGTAAATAAGAGTAAAAGCTATTTTTGATATTGATTGATTGATTATTACATTGCCCTTCACCCTATATTTATATCCTGATCTACAAAAACGTAACCAAATACGACTAGGACACTAAATCCAAATCTAAGGAAACACATGACTTTGATACAACTCAGACTCTAATAAACGTATACAAGGAAATTAACTCCTATCTTATTCCATAGTCCGCCTCAATCACGATGGTACTCTCATCGACCTTCTTTCCATCGGCACACTCCCTGTTCCATCGGCAGCAGCCTTCAATTCTCTTCCATCGGCACACTCCCTGTTTCATCGGTAGCAGTCTTTAAGTCTTCTTTCATCGGCATCGGCATCGCCAAAGTTAAACCTCCATCCTAGTTGACTCTTACTACAGTACGGGCTGGTAGATCTAAGGTCTATGGGGCCATAAGTATTTTCCCCTTCACCACTCCACTGCAAACCTCGGTCACCTTTGCAAGAGCGAACTACACTGCATAGATGGTGTCGACTAAATCGGCGGTAATCATGGGCACCACTGGCACAGGGTAAACGAAGGCACCGATTGCCATGTCCAAGGTGATTGGTGGTGAGGTGATAATTGTGGCTAAGATGCACATGTATATTGGTCTTGACATCACAACTAATAAGAACTGGTTGAATGGTTAAGGTGGTATTCCTTATCACATTTACTCCACAACCATGCAAACCACACAGTGCACAGCAGACCACATGCAAATTAAAGGCGCACGGACAACCGTGACTGCTCATCCGCGCTCCTTTTCTCGCACACTAGTGCCATCCTCTCAGCGCCACGCCGTTGTCTCCTCTGCACCACCAGGTACCGCACGTCGCACTACAGCCCACGACGCCGCTCATGGTGTCGCCTCCATTGGACCGCTGCCGTCACTGCTGTCCCCCACGAACCTGATTCACTCAGCCCCCGATGCTGCTCAATGCCGCTGATAATGGCGCACACCTACTCTCTGATCCTCGCCATCGATCGCCTATAAAACGCCCCCTGCTCTCCCATCATAGCAAGACACTCCACACTCAGCACCAATCACCTGCATAAGCCCCCTATTCAAATGCTAACCTATTTCAACATTTCAAGAAAAAGCCTGAGATAAGTGCTGCAGGCTGCAGACTATCGAAGAAAACATCGGGCGGGAGCCGGAGTACATTGTGAGAAGCAAGAAGCTGACGCTCTCAAGATGTGCTTAGATGAAGATGAGCTCGCCATGGCCATCTTTGCTATCCTAATTCCTACTCTAGTGGCTTCAATCATATTGTATATCCTTGTAATGCACCCGCTACCCTACGAGAGGCCCTAAGATAGTTGCTAAAATAAGAACAATCTATTCAAAATTTGAGGCCATAGCGCCTGCTCAGAACTTGACTACGCATGATTAAGCTATTTCTTGCATTTACCAAATAAAATAGCGACGCAACTCCTGTACCAGCTATATTGGGATGTGAGTTCTTTTGCAATTGTTACTGTGGTTAAGTTTGTCCGTAGGTACCATAGTACCAGTGCTTGGTATCTATATGAGTTCATTGTTAGTAATAACTAAACAAAGTTCAGACAGACTGCACTTTAACATATATGAGGAATACTATGGGGAATGTGAATGGAACATTAGTTGTACTAACTCTGCCGTGGGCTATCATTCTACGTGGAACCATTTCACGTGGTAGTACTTAGGCCATATATATGGCAACGATAATGCATTTTGTATGGCTATATGCTTGCTACCACCGTGTCCTCCCATGCTCCTCTTCGAAGGAAGGTACACATGTTTGTCACGCGTGTATTAGCTAAATTTATCCCGGTGCGCCCCTAAATAGGTTTTGATATAGTAACCACAAACTCGTTCACGAATTTATTGAAATTCCGAGGGCATAGGGCATGTACACAACGTTTGCAGGCGTATCCCACTGAACTATCTAAAATGTCAGCGTCGGCCACCCCTTCGACGCAAGGAGAGTTCCCTATTTTTTTATATATGTCGCATTGCCTTTGTTCTAAGGTAAATACTACGATCTTGTACCATTCATTTAAGTTCTTTGTTTCCCAAAGGTATATATGTCGCAGTGAACCTAGGAACATATGACCTCCATCGCATACTAAAGGTATTTCGTAGAGTCATGGGATGAATAGTTGCGCAAACCTATATAATTATTAGGGATATCAAATGGTTTAATAAATACATATTTGACTACCATAGGCAGGTTCCACGTACAGTTGCAAATGAGTCGCCTCGACCATACCAAACATATACATGCAACAAATTAGCGCGTAGATATTTGGGTCAAAAAAAATAGCACGTAGCCACATATATGTATATGATTGTAGGGCAAAGTTCCTATTTTTCCCCTAATGGGAAGGCTGTACGTCTACGGCTAAGGTTAGGGATTGTTCGGATGGATCTGAGTTTGGGTCCAAGGTAGATGGGCTCCACAAAGGTGATGCAACAACAAAAAAAAATCCCCAACCGAGCCAGCCTCAAGCCTTCTCGATGCGCTGACCTGCTACCGGCGAATGGCGACCGCCGACCGTGAGGCCGCAACCGCTGCACGACCGCGAGGGCTGCCGCTGCTGCTTGTGCTCGTGCAGCAGTGGCACTCCTGACCCCGAGTCCGCGACCCCTCCCCTCCAGCTCCGGCCCTCCCCTCCCAGACCCCGACACGGCGGGTCGTGCAGGCACCACCTGCCTGCCCCCACCCCGCCCGCTCCGCCTAGGCAGCGGTGGCGGCTCAACTTCGGGGAGCGGCCCATGATCGCCTTCGCCGGCGTGGCCGTCGCAATGCAGGTCAACCTCGTTCTGCTTCACATCGTCTTGGATTGGATTTTTATTAGGAAGTATAATTTGGATGGAGTAATCTGATATTTTTTGCAGAAGTTTAATTAGAAGGTTTAAAGAATGCAGAATTAACTTTTACCTTTTAGTATTGGAACAAATTTTTGCTCTGGAACAGAGCATCTGAGTTAGTTGCAAGTTATCTTGTTGTGTATCAAGATCATTCTATAAGTTCTAGTAGGGATCTCCACATGCCAAACACTACTCAGAACTGGAGTTTCAGATCATAATGATATCAAGATAAGCATAGTTTCTGGTGTTTAATTAGCTGCATCTGCTCCACACGCTTTCAGCTGTGATTCTGTTGTATGGCCTTACCAAATTCAGGAAAATTTCTGCTGTATTGCCTTTCCAAATTCATCATTGAGAAAGTGTGCTCAGAGAGGTTGGAAGCAAGAGTGGTGGAGAGGCAGATATGTTTGCTACCTTCATTTAATCTAATATAGATTAGTTATTGTGTCGAGACATTATTGGAATCCTTTTTAGACTACTGTTGGAACGGATTAATCACCTACTTCTTTGTGTTTTACACTACCACTAATTTTATGTTTGCTCAGATATACATACCATCCGCTCTACTCCTTTGTGTTATACACTATCACTATTTTTTCACCTACTTCTTTGTGTTATCTTTCTTTTTAATATTTCTTTCATGTGCACTCTGTTGCAGGTTAAGCGAACGACATCTACTGGTGGGGCTTCAGTTACTGTCCACCAAGCACAACAACACCAGTTACCATACTCCACCAGCATAAAGAATGTGCTGGATCGGTTCCTTGCACAAGTGCTTGTGTCTGCCCAGTGTGGAGGAGACCTGCGGCAGGGTTCTGGATCTGTAGCAATGCCCAGTTGGTTGCTGGCTTGGCAGGTAAACAAAGCAAATTTAAACCTTCCCATGGTGAAAATTGTAGAAGTCATACCAATCTCACTGGTCACTACTTGTATACAACTGAGAAGCCATGTTACAAATTATTAACATAGCACACGTCTGAGAAATTTATACCAGATTAATGAAATAAATAATAAAGTAACACATCATACAATCAAAGTCAACCAGAAGGGACAGTTAAAAGGAAGAATCTTGATCTTAGAGATAAGAGGTTCAGAGATCTCTTGGGTTCTGTTAATTATTAATAGCATATTTTTCGTAACGATCTCAGCACTTGTAAATATTTTTGTACAAAGCTTTTAATAAAAAACCATTAGGGGGCAGCCCCTCCTGTTTATGTCCCAAAGAAACTTGTTTCAGTATGGTTCATGTGGTGAATAATGGTTGTGAGTAACTAATGCTGAAAATTCAGTTCTTTTACTTTGTATAATCACATCGTTTGGAAATTCAGCATGTTTGATCTTGACGCGAACAACATGCTGGATGTCTTTAATCCAAGTTGGTGTTGCCATGATCACCTTTCCATCTAAAAATTTAGAGCTTCTACTACTTTGCAGGTTCATATGGACACTCACCATGGATGAGTCTGTCATCACCCAAACAAGCAGATACTATTATCTGATGCAACTCGTAGTGCTGCTAGACAATATTGGGAGGATCAGCGAGGCTTTGTTATTAATTGAAGTCAGGCTTCTAGCCCCTCCAACACAAGCTGGAATAAGAATTATTTTATGTTCAAGGGTCTATGCAATGCAACTTTTTATTACCAGGCTCATCACACACAAGGTTAAAGTTTTTTTCATTTGGTCTTTCAGTATTCACTACTCAATATATATTTTGCTAAAGAAATCAGAAGTGGTCAAGGTCAATCCTGAATTTCAGTGGAGCCATCATATCCATCTCTAATTGCAATATTCTGTAGGCATACAAAAATACCCATTTATGATGATCACTGATAACCCAGAATCTTGACAATTTTTCATCCTGAATCCTGAACATGTGTTTTTATAGATTGATTTGTTTGGTCATGTGTTTTTATAGATTGATTTCAAACATTCAGTTTTCATAGCCATAGATGACTGATACATGAAACCACCAGCTTTGTAGTTATTTAGTACTCAATTTGGTGCTTACATGTGAACCTAGTAGGAATGGCAGGACCTCTAGAGCATGGTGTAGGGTGCATCTGCTGGTAGAAATTCTACAAATGCTAGAAAAGCTACCAATTCACTGGGAAAACATCCTTAGAAGCCCCTGCTATACGGGGTCATGTTCCCATCTGGTGTTACTTTTGTAATCCCTAGGTGTGGTCATATTGTGTATCACTTGACTTTATGTGGCAGTTGTTTATTTTTAGCTAATGATCTGTTCATTGCAAATTGGTTTAGAGACATAATTCAGTAGTTTACTGATTTGCAGTGATATCTATTGTAGTAATAGTATTAGTATTGGTTTGCAAAATGAAGGACAAATCGGTTTCAGTTGATTTGAGGACTTTGTGGGATAGAGCAGAAGGCGGAGTTAGGATCTACATCAGTGAAATTATTTGTTTGGTCCATGCATATTTTAGAGCCAATTTGTCGACCAATTTATTGTCCGACTATTTTTGTGACTTTAATTGTGTGCAAAGTACTGTTATTATTATTTCTGAAACCTATGGATGTGTTATTTTTTTGCATGTGAAAGTGGGAATAGCCAAGTTTTGAATCGTGGCTCCGCCACTGCCACTGGTGGCACTGACGCGCTGGTGTCCTTGCCAACGGCTGCACCGGCCACTTCATCGACTACCACCACTCTACCCACTGCTCCAGTTGCTCTGGATGGCTGCAGAGCGGAGATGGTGGTGAGAACTGGCTGCTATGACTACTCATGGAGGCGAGGATGACGGCGGTGTAACGCACGGAGGCAACAATCGTCGGTGATTTTCCGAATCTTTTCCCCAATTATTATTTTTTACATCTGTCATATCTGTAGGTACATGTTAATTGTTGTTATTATGCGGCTGCTTATTCAATATTTGTATGTCATGGTTTCAGTTTTTTAGTGTTGGTCACGGCCGAAATTACGGCCAAATTTAATTAAATAAATTGATTTTATTGTCCTTAGATTTCATGGGGTAGGGGGATGATATGAGGTTTGATCCTTTCACTTTCTGAAAGGTGGAGGTGGAAACTTTCCTATATCCTAGATACTAACTTATATATATTTTTGTTGACACAAATCATATTCAACACGTAAACACAGTGTTTTTACCAAAATCTATAATTTGGTCACCTCAAAAAGATAATATTTTGTGAATTCTGGCTGAAATTTTACCGAGTTTGAACTCTGAGACATGCACAATTGGGTTAAGGGCAGTTTTGCCAAGGCCCATTCGTCTGTAGCTAACATCATGTTCCTTGTGCCTCTGCTGCTGTATTATGCGCTAACATTGTACAATTACAAGGAACCATTTTAAACTCATCAAGTATAATAATAAGGTGGTGAACATGTACTGAACATTAGACAAAATGATGTTATGTGAACTACACTGATCCAAGATGGTTGCAGCCATGAATCTTGTTTGTCTTGAAGAGAAGTTGCCTGGTTAGTTCAAGCTCTCAGATCAGAGCCATAGCCACCCGATCCCAAAGTTAGCAGAATAAAAAGCAAACGTGGTAAATGGACACCAGCAGTCACACCAACACACACGTGCAGAGATGGCACTTGTCAGGATCAAAGTCATGTGTTACTTACATATCGTTACAACCATAATCACATGCTAATTTAGCCATAGTGCGAGACCACAACACAGACCTATCATGTGATTCTTGGCATGCAACATGTTCTTAGGCCACTAGCTGTGCTTGAAAAAAATTATTGGACGTCTGGACCTATGCAGGTGTTCCTATGGCTTCCTCAGGTATGAACTACACCTAGGACATATGCAAATGTTGGGAGGAGTGTGGCTTCCTCATATATGAACTACACTGAGAACATATGCAAATGTTGAGAGGAGTGTGTGCGATGGAGCAAGGGATGGCACATGTTTATAAAGGCATGCGAAGCCGAAGGAGTAGTGAGCGCACCTGCTATTGTTAGGTGCAACAACCTCATTAATGAAATATGAAAGTACAAATGCCCATTGGCACCGGATGGATGGTCCTCGAAGTGTGCACTTGTTTGTTTTTCATTCATGGTAAGAAATGACCACTTGTTTTTTTTATCTGTGATAAGAAGTGCCCACTTGTTTTTCGTCTATTGATAGTAAAATCTTTTCCACTTGTTTTTTATCTGTGGTAAGAAGTGCCCACTTGTATGCAATGGACAAATGCATTGAACGTGTCGTTGCCAATCAAGTCATGGAGGTAGTACATCACATGGGTGGTAGATTTTCTATCTGACGCATTCCTCTATGTAAAATGGGAAGGCAGTGATGTAAATTCTCATGGTAACTTCCTGCATGCAAAGGACACCTACAGTTTTGGACGGTGCTTGCATGCATGCTCATCCAATTTTCCTGCTAGCCAACAAATTTTGTGTAGGTAAAGAGGTCCTTGCTATGGTATCGCTTGGGGTTGCTAACTTCCATGTAAAAACTGGGTGGCAGTAAGTTCCTCTATATAAAAGAAGAAGGCAGCGATGTAAATTTCCATGGTAACTTCTTCCATGTAAAGAACACCTACAGTTTTAGATGGTGCTTGCATGCATGCTCGCTCAATTTTTTATCTGCTCTATTCAATGCATCCGCTTGCTTCAGGCTAGCCATGCCATGCATGGAGGTCACAGTTCACGTGGGTGGTGGATTTTCTATCTGATGCATTCCTTTATGTAAAAGGGGAAGGTAGTGATGTAAATTCCCATGGTAACTTCCTGCATGCAAAGGACACCTACAATTTTGGACGGTGCTTGCATGCATGCTCATCCAATTTTCCATCTGTTCCATTCAATGCATCCACTTGCTTCAGGCTAACCATTGCATGTATGAAGGTACTACTTCATCTGGGCCGTGAAATTTCTATCTGAGGCACCAACTAAATAGAGCATACGTGGACACCCTGGGAGGCATGCATGCATGCTCATTCAATTTTACATCCATTTGCATGCATACTCATTGAATGCTTTGCTTAGGATACGGTGTGAGCAACCACACACTGTCCTTGCATGCATGTATGCTCATTCAATTTCACGTGTGATGTAAATTCCTTTCATATTGTGGTAACTTTTCCTCTCATGTTATGGTAACTTTTCTGTATATAAAGGAGAGATGTAATTTTCACATTGTCCTCACATGCATGCATGCTTATTCAATTTTACATCCACTTGCATGATCATTGAATGCTTGGCTTGTTTCAGGTAGTAATAGGATAGGACTGTGAGCAACTTCATCTAGGTCTGTGGGATTTCTATCTAACACACCACCTAAATGAAGCATACGTGGACACCCTGGGAGGCCGCCTAGGCGGCGCGGCCTCATATCTCTAATGTAGCTCTCGTTCATGTTTAAGAAAGAAAAAAAAGAAAAACATTAGTTCAGAGTTTGCTAGGTCATTTTTATATATGTTCAATAAAAGAATTATGATATGCTCTGAGTGAGCAAACTGCCTAATCACCCGTATCCACAGTTCCACATGTACGTGTGCCTCATAAGGAGCCACTAAATGGTCTTGGAGTTTATGGCTCAAGAGAATGATATTGCAAACGTAACAATATCTTCTCCTAATGTCGTACACTACCACAGAACACGGTATCACAGCAGGACTATTACTACCAGTGGGTATAACTGGCAGTGATAGCACAGCCTGATAGCACAGCCTGACAGGTAGACTATCACTGTCGGTTCGTGGCTACAACCGGCAGTGATAGTCTACCTATTACTGCCGGTCTCATGAATTGAACTGCCAATGATAGGCTATTTTGCATAAAAAAAATTTATAACTTTTTCATATGAGGGTGGATCAAGATAAATTTTATATGAAAATTGTGAGATCAAAGAGATCTAATTTTTGTGTGACAATTTTTTTAAGGTAAGATGGTTTACATCTTTAAATATTAAATATAAGTTCTCAGATCGGATTTGGATTTGAAATGGTTATCATTGTCGAATGAAAACGAGGTCAACACCAAAGTTGTAGTACTCGATGATACAACTTTGCAGTTAACAACTTTTTCATTGAGGTCACTAGAGTATCAATTTACAATATAAGATTTGGAATTGTGTTGTTAAAAACATAACATCAGTTGTGCAGTCATGAAAGGGCTTGTAGCCTCGTGATTACAAGAGACTTAGTAGCACCTCAGGTCCTGGATTCGACTCCCTATGAGAGCGAATATTGTAGGATTTAACGACATTTGTGCTTTCAATGGTAAGCGACGTTCCGGTGACTTTGTCAACCTCGAGGATTTGCCAGCACAATCGCGTGCGTTGTGATTGTCACGTTGTACTGTGTAATCGTAAAAGAAACATCAGTTGTGTAGTTACAAGTGTCACGTAACTCAACTAGCATGAAAACTCGAGAGAACATGAACGCTGAGATTTTGAGTTGAAATCCAAGGAGAAATGGAACCTCCTCTGCTCCGCAGGACTAGGGACAAAAACTAGGCGATGAAGGTGACGGAGGAGTTGTCAGCCCAGAATTGAGATGACGTGCAGCAGTTCTAAGTTTCAAGGCTACGTCCATGCTTTTCGTTCGCTTTATCTTTGCCTATATATAACGCTTAGAGGGGGTGTTTCTTTGAGGGTGGTAAACTTTTGAGACCAATTAATCTGTATCCCAGCAAACATATATATTTGAGGAGGAAAATTCATGGCTGGTCCTCAAACTTGGCATGTGTTATCACCTAGGTCCAATACTTTCAAAATGTTTTTTTAGTCCATAAACTTGGACTCGGGTCTCATTTGGGTCCAAGCGCTGAACCTGCATTGAAGTGAACCCGACATGTGGGCCCACTTGTCAGGTCCTTCTCCCGCCCCTGCACCTAGCCCCAAATGATGCTTGCGGAGCCCGCATGTGCAGCCCTCGTCGCCGTCCGCATTGCCTTGCGCGCTGGGTCAATCGTGAGGCCCGCATGCAACCCTTGTCATAGCACACGTTGCCTCACTCTGGTCAGTGACACCACTCGCGCCGGCCCGAACTAGGGGCCACGCGAGCAGCCCTCACCACCATCGGCGCTCACACCTGCGAGCGAATGCATCCACGATCCAGCAGAGCAGCAACTCAGAGAAGATGACTAATGCGATGCAGGGATGACAGGCAAAGATTCCAGCCTACTCACCGGCCGCAGCTGCCGCTGCCGCCTTGGCCCCCGCCCCGGCCACCTTGGCGTCCTCTCTGCTTTCCGGCGCCCTCTTGGTCGCCACCTCGGAGCCTCCCGACCCGCTCCTGGCCGCGCGCGGCAAGCAGCCGTTCGAGGGCCAGGACACAGTGGCAGGGCTCTAGGGCATCGCATTTGCCACCGGCTTTGCTGTCTACTACTTCGAAGGCTTTTGCATGACGCTGGCGCTCGAGAAGTCCATGGCCGACTAGAGCAGGTTTCGTTCCGTGCTCCACCAGGCCATCACCGGTGTCCTCACCTTTGGGGCCTGCGGCTACCTTGCCTTGGACAACGCCAACAAGGACATAATCACGGTGTACGCACGCTCTCCTTCGTGCTGCCCGCGTTGTTCCACCTCCGCGTCAACGGTGATACCGGCAGTGCTTGTCGACAGTGAGAGAGGGAAGGAGGAGGAAGAAGAAGAAGTAGATGTGTAAGTGCATCTGGCCCATTGGTGGGTTTTGGTGAATTGAATGACGACACAATTAAAGATCTAACAAGTTTGCGAAGTGTTGAACAGGAAATTGAGTATTGCATACACTTGTGGATTGTGAAATGAGAAGTATATATAGTTGATATTCCACATATTAAGCTTGATTGATCTCAACATTTATATCAAGAAGATATTCAAGCAATAAGGATCACAATATTGAAGAAATGAGTTTTCAATGGATGCTTAATATGATGTGACTTAAGTATGGCTCGATAGGGTGAAGATAGTAAGGAAAGGGCTTCGAGGGACTAAGCGAAGGTGAAGGGTAAGCAATGGCTTGTAGACCGAGGTACCATGGCTAAGGTGAAGAAGAGAGTACTTGTATTGAGTCGAGGTACTAATTGAGCCATGAGGAGTCATATTGTGTTGAGGATCAAATCATTAGTGGAAGTGACCTGAAGCCATGGATTGAACTCACCTTTGTTAAAATGGTTCAAGTCACATGCTCAAGCTGTATTTGCTCAAAGAGAGGAAACAAAGTTGATTGCATCCCCTTCTGAAGTGATATTGAGAAGAAGTGACATATGAAGACATTGAAGACTCAAGTGGTTAAAATGGTTATATTCTTTTGACCTTGAGTTTAGGATATGTCGCACTATAAAGAGGGATGCAAATCTAGTTGGTTTGAGGAAGATAGAGTGCTCAAGTATTAAAACTAAATCATAAGAGAGGCACTCTAGCACTCCACAAGCACGTAGTATAGTTTTTGGATCTATTGGCGTCGAAAGTCCCGACGTGAGTCAGGAGTCCCAATGAGCTGCGCGGTGACCTTGGTCGTCAGGAGTCCCAACATGAGTTGGGAGCCCCGACGCTGAGGTCTACACGCACGCTCATCGGGAGTCCCGACGCCAAGCCAACCAATTTTGTGCCTGCATCGGTTGTGAGCTAACGTTAGCAGTCCCGGCGTGCGTCAACGGTCCCGGCGCTAGGCTCGTTGCACGCGCACGCGTCGGGAGTTCCAACGTGAGTCGGGAGTGCCAACATTGGCCTATGTTGCAGCATACTTTTGACTTGGATGAACAGTGTTTCTAGTATACGTCGGGAGTCCCAAGATCTGCATCGGGAGTCCTGACGTAGATCTGAACGGTTGGATTTCAACTAAGAGTATAAATAGCTCCCTCTTCATTTCTAACCGTTACCCACTCACGCTCTCACGCCCCTAACTTCAGAGAAGTGCCTCCTAGCACCCAAGAGTCTCTCTCTTCTCTCCTCTTTGCTCCTAGCTTCAAATCTTGAAAGAGTTTGAGTTGAGAGAAGGAACTTGGTGAGAGAAATATTGATTCAAAGCTTGAGCACTTGATTTCTTTGTCAAGCTGGTTGGATTTGTGTTTGTTACTCTTGGAGCAAGACTCCTAATTGGCTAGGCGTCGTCCAGAAGCTTGCCAACTTGTGTGGCAGCCTCAGGAGGTTTGTAATCACTTCAATCACCTAGTGAAATCACTCCTCATCTCAAGAGTTCATTCTCTTGACTTGAGAATGAGGAAAGGCTTGAAAGAAACCTAAAGCCTTTGTGGCAACCTCAACAACGTGGACATAGGCAAGCCTTAGTGGCGAGCCGAACCACGGGATAAATTGGTGTCTCACTTGTGTTCTTATGATTTGCATTGCTATACTTGTATTTGTGGTGATTCTAGGGTTTGGTCCCGATCTATGTTTGGAGGCATCTTGGCAGCAAGAAAGTTAGCTAACATCTTCACCTTATCACTAGGAAGTGGGGTTGTAAGTTATTGGCTTCACAAAGTTCATTTGAGCACTTGTAGTTCATTCCACGTAGGCGTCGGGACTTCTGACAGCTGATGTCAGGACTTCTGACGACGTCGGGAGTTCCAACCCAAACTATTGAGACTTCCGACAGTTGCCGACAAGTGACTTTGAGTATTATTTAGAAATTTTTAGATACGCCTATTCACCCCCCTCTAGGCGACATCAAGGTCCTTACAAGTAGTATCAGAGCTAGGCTCTCAATTTCGGGCTTAACCGCCTTGAGAGACGATGTCGACAAGTGAGGAGATATCTCTAGAACTTCTACCTTTAGATGGCTCAAATTATACATCTTGGTCCGCTAGTGTACTTGATGTTTTTAGGTCCATGGGTCCTCATATTGAGCGGATTGTTGATGTGAGCATTTCACCTCCTAGTGATGATTTGTCGATCTTATCTAAAGAGGAAGTAAAAGGCTTACAACACAACGCTCAAGCTACTAATGTCTTATTTAGTGCTTTGAGTGAAGATGTTTTTGATGTCGTAATATTTGGAGATGGTGAACCACTTGATGATGCTCATCTCATTTGGACCATGCTCAAAGAAAAATATGACAAGTCCAAATGTGATGAGAAGTTGCTCTCATTGGAGGAACCACTTGAGGAGTGCTCAACTTCACCAACAAGTGAAGAGCCTCAAGTGATTCTCCCAAATGGTCAAAGTGATCATGCCACATCCACTCCCTTACCAACATATGTGAACGGTAATGAAATGGTTGGTGAGAACAATGCTTTTACATGTGGTACTTCTACTTTAGTTCTTGTGAGACTAACATTTTGAAGGAAGAAGAAGCTTGTGATCGGTGGAGGCCAAATGATGAATCCACCTCACCAAGAAGCTCAACTATTTATGCCACTTCTCATGTGGGTCTCATGGCAAAGAAAGAGAAGAGTGCGGCTAGTGAGAGTGAGAGTGAAGATGAAAGTGATGATGATGAGTTTAATCAACACTTGGCACATCTAAGCAAGAAAGACAAGTTGATGGTGCTCAAGCTCATAGAGAAAATACAAGAGCAAGAAGAAACACTTCACGAGCAAGAAGAGTTTCTCATCAACAAGATCAAATGCTTGGAGAAGTTGACCAAAAAGCATGAAAAGCTTAAGTGCTCTCATGCTAGTTTGGTCAAAAGGTATGAAAACTTGTCAATTGAGCAAACTCATACTATTAACTCTCTATCTTGTGTTGCTCAATTAGAAGATGGGAATCATGTGCTCAAGGACAAGGAGGAAAGGCTCACTAGCAAGAATGAGATCTTACAAGAATATCATGATGAGCTCTTGTGCTCTCATGAGAAGCTTATTGAATCTCATCTTGTGCTAGAAATAGCTCATGAGGTTGTGGTAACATCAGTAAAATCATACCAACCTCACACTCACAAGTGCACATGTACACAAGTTCCATATATTTTATCATGTGCTAACAATTGTTGCTCTCAAGCAAGCCAACCTTTTGTTGAGCATGTACTTGTAGAAATTGTGATGATTCCATTACAAAAGAAAATGAAGAGCTCAAGAAAGAGGTTGAGAGGCTAAAAAGAGACCTGATTTGATTGAAGGGAAAATGCAATGCTCAATCTTCTCAAGATAACTGTGAAGACATGGTGAAGAAGCTTGAGAAGGGATCAACCGATGCATGCATCAAGCCCCATCAACAAGTTCTACTCAAGGCTGCAGAGGTTCCAAGATGCGACAGTGCCGCATCCTAATGCGATAGTGCCGCACCTGTGCAGAACAACAAAGCCCCCAAGGCCACCAAGGTGCAACTTCGACCAAAGAAGACTCATCACTTGCTTCAGGTGCAAGAAAGAGGGTCACCATGTAAGAGATTGCTCCTTGAAGAAAGAAACCAAAGGCATGAGCAAGATTCAAGAGAAGAAGATGGCTCATGTCAAGTGCCTCAAGTCTCCAACATGGGACACAATGCCTCTAGGTGTTCCAACAAAGTTGATGACCAAGTCACACTTCCAAAGAAGAAGACAAGTAAAAGCAAGAGGAAGTGTTATGGATGCAATGAGAAGGGTCATGAAATTGCATCATGTTCCTCAATGAAGGATGAAGGCTTGGCATCATCAAGAAAGAGGCTCATCGACAAGGAAGCAAACAAGTAGCAAGATAAGAAGATTTCTTGCAAGAACAAACACCGCATTTGCTACACTTGCCGAGGAAAGGGACATCTAAGTATGGATTGTCCCATGGGTAACACTCCTAAGCTCAACTCACTAATTGATTCAAATTTGCTTAGGAGACCCAAAAATGACAATTGTACTAGAAAGGTGATTTGTTCACCACATGCTAGCACAAAGGCCATTTGGGTGCCTAAGTCTCTTGTGACTAACCTTGATGGACCCAACATAGTTTGGGTACCAAATTATTCTTGATAAGTGTTGTAGGTACTTGAAGGTGATATGAAGCTTCAGGGTGCTTGAGCAAGTTGATTGAAAATATTCACTCAAGCTATCAATCATTTCATATAGCATTCTCTTATATGGTTGACCCAAAGATGAATCAATAGAAATATTTCAAACTTCATATTCACCTCGGTAGCTAGTACCTAACCCTTGCTAGCTAGCCATTTGACTTATGTAGTCTCTAGTAGTTCACAAATATGTGTGTGTTTGTGAATTATTAAGAATGGCTAGAGTACTTCAAGTTTAATTGAATCATTTGTCATATGATGCTTTTAATGGCTCTCTAGTAGAGCAAGATCTTATTTATGGTGTAGGTAATGAGGAACCATCTTGTGAGGCAATCAAGTCAATAGACATCTACGTGCTCTAATGATTTCTCACTATATGAGAATATGTTTCTCAAATGGAGTGTGCTATCATATGAAGGCTATCGATCCAAAACATTGTGATGTATTCTCTCTAGTTAATTTGGATTTGATTCATCTATTTTAGCCACTCACCATAATATGGCTTAAATCTACCCTTTGGACTTAATTGACCAATCATGCACATTCACATTCCCATTCCACTCAAAAGAGTGTGCATGAGGCATCTAGGGAGATTTAGTCCATGTTATGAGGTTTCGCTACTTTGGTAGCCCACTTGCCTTCCACATATAAAGGGTTACTAAATGAGAAACTAGTGCTTGTGTTACTAATGCCCTCTTGTGTTTGAGCTTGCATAGAAAATCAATGAGAAGAGGCTATTCTTGGTTAATTGGGTAAATCACAAGCCCATAATTACTCTTCACCTGAAGAAAGATGAGGTTGCTAGAGGCCTAAGAGATCAAAATCTGAGTTTGAATAAAATGAAGTTTGAGGTTGAGATGAATAAGCTATATTGGAACAATTCACAAGATTACAAGCATTGGTAAGAGGAGTGAATGGAAATGACATCTTGTGAGTATTTTCAATCCGATTCACCTCAAGATTGGACAAGAAGTAGAAAAGAATTGTCAATTATAAAATCTGTCTAGAAAATTGAAAACTTGAGATGGCTGCCGTCAAGCATGGATTTGAAAATTCAAACACTGATGAATTGACCTGAAACTCTGTGAGCATGATATACATATCTACTACTTGTTGTTGTGCAGTTGGTCATGAAGAATCAGTAAAAATGATACATCCGGCCCAGGTGGGGTTGGCCGAGGCCTAATAAATTAAGGTTGCTCGGACCCCAACAGTTCTTATGCACACCCACTCAAAAAAAGGCCCAATATCCCTAAAAGACTAGTCCGATAGGGGAAGGGTGGCTCTCTCTTTTAAGGTGGCTTCCTTCTCCCAAGCTAAGCAATGTGAGATTATTCAAAGGCTCACACGGTCGCCGCCCGACTACAACTAGGCCACTTGGCCTTTTTTTGTTGCGTCTTTGCCAGCGGGTAATAGTGGAGGATGTCCTCATCAAAAAATAAGAAGCATCAGTTTGGTTTGAAGGAGTTGGAACTAAAAGAAGTCAGTACAGCCTTTCAGAAACACTAACTAAGATCATTTGAAACTAGATGAAATTAGTTGACTTCTGCAATTACAAGTAGCAGCAATAAGTTACAATCAGTTGGAATTATTTGAAATCAATTGGAAGCAACTGCAATCAGCTGAAACTAATTGGACTACAAGCAACCTGAAGGAGTTTGAAGCCAGTTGGAATCTAGTGAAGACTTCTCTCTTGACCTCATGTTAATTATGTACATAAGTGTATTCTGTGTATTCTTGTATCCACAAATTGAGGGGGGAGTTTAGTCTATATTTTGTGGGACTAAGGGTGATGAGGACATCGCCACGCTAGACACAATGACGTTATGGTCTTCCCCAAGTTGCAATTCATCCCCAACTCAGCTGCCACGTCACCCTCGGATTCAGCAGACACGTCGTCACTGTTTCGGTCATAACTTTCTCATATGACATCGAAACGGGGCGTTCTTGGATGCGTTGGAATGGGGACGATGACGCCATCATTTTGGATCTGGTCCCAGCTCCAAAAGGTCTGTGGATCATTCTGTGTGACCACGGCAAAGTGTTACGTCACCTATTTGGGCCAACTTGCCCATGTATCGTGTTGGGCCTTAAGCCCAAGTTGTGGGCGCCCAACCCCTAGCCGTCCCCAACCCTAGGTCGAGTCTTAGACTATAAACATAGCCACCACCACTGCTAGACAATTGGGTTTTGTTTAGAGTTTAGTTTTTCATCGAAAAACTGAATCGTTCATTGTAACTGTGGTGACAAATCCTTTTACAGTGATCTAGGGCCCCTGTTCTTGATCTCCTCCACTGTGTCGATTAGTCCTTTAGAACTGAGTTCTCAAACCCTCTATTGATATTTGCATCATTCATATTTGCAATTTTAGATTGCGTGTTTTACCTTCTTGCTTGTGCTCTTCGATTCACTTGCAGGAAAAGCCTTCTTGGCGAGGTCAATCAACTTGTGCTTGGTTGATAACCAACGGAGCAGTGGTGTAACGGTTGCAGGGTTCGAATTGTGTCTGATTTGAACCCGGATCACCAACATCGAGATCTCTACAAATCAAACTTACCAGCTATCTCTCGGAAGATCGAGCCTGTACTCATCATTTGGTATCGGAGCTGGGCCCTTGTTTAAGGGGGTGGGAATGATGAGGACATCCTCCACTATTACCCGCTGGCAAAGACGTAACAAAAAAAGGCCAAGTGGCCTAGTTGTAGTCGGGTGGCAACCATGTGAGCCTCTGAATAATCCCACCTTGCTTAGCTTGGGAGGAGGAAGCCACCTTAAAAGAGAGAGCCACCCTTCCCCTATCGGACTAGTCTTTTAGGGATATTGGGTCTTTCTCCGAGTGGGTGTGCATAAGAAATGTTGGTGTTCGGGCAACCTTAATTTATTGGGCCTCGACCAACCCCACCTGGGCCGGATGTATCAAAGGGTTTCTCTTAGATATATGTTGTGCAGTCCTACACATGGGAAAAAGGAGGATGGATGGTTCCTTTGGATTCTCTGGGTGCTTCATAATTATTTTAGGAGGTCTTGGTCTTTATAAACCAAGTGCTCCCGGTTTAGTATCGGATGCCCCAATCCTTAGTGGAACTAGATTTGAATGAGTTGGAGAAAATAATTGAAGAATGGACTTTCATTGTTATTTTTCCTCTCTAGAGCTCATCAAGTGCACATGGATCCATCTCATTGGTCATCCAAGACTACGTCAACAAAGGAATGGTAACTCCTAGTTCTCAAATTTGCAAATTTCATGAATTTTACCTTTTACTCTCTATGTGAGTTGCCTTAGGTAAAGAAAGAACTAGGAACCTAATATGAATCTTGAATGATCACAAGAGCTTTCAATTTCACCACATTTAATCAAGTGAGAATTATGGTCATCCAAATTATTGAAGTCTCACTTATGATGGTCATGACAATCAAAATTTATGTGGTGATCTATCTACCTTGGTGGTGTCTCTTGGTGAGAATGAGTTTCTCATGGGTATGCTACATTAACTCAATCCAAATTGGTAAAGTTATCCTTCATGTTTATTTGGATTACAATATTTATCTCTTAAGTAGCTACTCTCCATAATATAACTTAAATTCCCTTGTTTGGACTTAATTGACCAAAAAGTGCATATGTTCTTGCTTTCCACATTTACATGTATGCACTATCAAAAAGGGGGAATTTAGTCTATGTTATGAGGTTTTGCAATTAGTGATCCACTTGCCTTCCACATCCAAAAGGTCACTAATTGTGAAACTCTAGCTTGTGCAATTTAATGCTATCTCTTATCTTTATGAGCATTTCCTAGGTGACATTATGAGATACAAGAATCCATTCCAATTGGCATCAACATGTGAAGGCTCTTTCAATTGATGTCAAAATTGTGAAGACCATATTTCAATTGGTATTGATGGATAATCTCTAAATTTGGTATATCAAGAAATATGTCTTCAATTGGTATCTCAAAATGGCAACAAGAGCTAGCAATGGACTTTAAAATGAAATCAAGCACAAGTTTGTGATATCTCCTATGATCAAGAGAGATGGGCACAAATGAAATCTTTTTGCATTGTGCCAAGCCCATCAAAGCACTAAATTTAAAAATTCATGATCACAGTGGAGATTATGAGGCTTAGAACAAAGGTATATCGCTCCATGAACTCTTGTATTACCTTTGTGCATCTAGGCCCTTACATGCTAGTGTGTGCATGTGTGATAGAATTCAAGCTAATCTAAAAGAGTGTCATTTGATGACCATTAAGAGAATTTTTGAAATGTTGCACACCTTGATTGATCAACTAGCATCTAGGCAAAAGGCTTGGAAAGAGTTCATAATGTACTTCAAAATGCTTTATAAAAAGAGAACTTGCTTATTGTGGTCATTACTTGTATTGGTTATCTATTACCGACCATAATTTGTCAAAATTGTTGTATCCCTCTTTGTTCTTTTCTCTCTTTTTGGTGCTTGTTGCCAAAGGGGGAGAATGAGAAGGGAGAAGAGAAGGGGGTACAATTTTTTTCGTCGCCTTGGATGCTTGTGTGCACACTTGTCATATGCATCACGGTTATCATGTTGACACCCTACACCCCACGGATGCTAAGTTATAGGAGGGTTCCCACACTTCATCTTAAATATGTGCATTGGGCATTCAAGGCTAAAATTTGAGTTTCTTTCAATGCACACATTTAGGGGAGCTTACTATATCATAGGATTCAAAATATTATTATTTATCAATCTCTTGTAAGCTTTAATTGTGTTGTCATCAATCACCAAAAAGGGGGAGATTGTAAGTGCATCTGGCCCTTTAGTGGGTTTTGGTGAATTGAATGACGACACAATTAAAGATCTAACAAGTTTGCGAAGTGTTGAACAGGAAATTGAGTATTGCATACACTTGTGGATTGTGAAATGAGAAGTATATATAGTTGATATTCCACATATTAAGCTTGATTGATCTCAACATTTATATCAAGAAGATATTCAAGCAATAAGGATCACAATATTGAAGAAATGGGTTTTCAATGGATGCTTAATATGATGTGACTTAAGTATGGCTCGATAGGGTGAAGATAGTAAGGAAAGGGCTTCGAGGGACTAAGTGAAGGTGAAGGGTAAGCAATGGCTTGTAGACCGAGGTACCATGGCTAAGGTGAAGAAGAGAGTACTTGCATTGAGTCGAGGTACTAATTGAGCCATGAGGAGTCATATTATGTTGAGAATCAAATCATTAGTGGAAGTGACTTGAAGCCATGGATTGAACTCACCTTTGTTAAAATGGTTCAAGTCACATGCTCAAGCTGTATTTGCTCAAAGAGAGGAAACGAAGTTGATTGCATCCCCTTCTGAAGTGATATTGAGAAGAAGTGACATATGAAGACATTGAAGACTCAAGTGGTTAAAATGGTTATATTCTTTTGACCTTGAGTTTAGGATATGCCGCACTGTAAAGAGGGATGCAAATCTAGTTAGTCTGAGGAAGATAGAGAGCTCAAGTATTAAAACTAAATCATAAGAGAGGCACTCTAGCACTCCACGAGCACGTAGTATAGTTTTTGGATCTATTGGTGTCGAAAGTCCTGACGTGAGTTGGGAGTCCCAACGAGTTGCACGGTGACCTTGGTCATTAGGAGTCCCAATGTGAGTCGGGAGTCCCGACATTGAGGTCTGCGCACGTGCTCGTCAGGAGTCCCGACGCTCGTCGAGAGTCCCGACGCCAAGCCAACCGATTTCGCTGCCCGCATCGGTTGTGCGCTAACGTTAGCTGTCCCGGTGTGCGTCAGCGGTCCCGGCGCTAGGCTCTTTGCTCATGCACGTGTCGGGAGTCCTGACGTTGGCCTATGTTGCACACAGACTTTTGATTTGGATGAACATTGTTTCTAGTATACGTCGGGAGTCCTGAGATCTGCGTCGGGAGTCCCGACGTAGATCTGAACGGTTGGATTTCAACTAAGAGTATAAATAGCTCCCTCTTCATTTCTAACCGTTACCCACTCACTCTCTCACGCCCCTAACTTCAGAGAAGTGCCTCCTAGCACCCAAGAGCCTCTTTCTCTTCTCTCTTCTTTGCTCCTAGTTCAAATATTCAAAGAGTTTGAGTTGAGAGAACGGATCTGGTGAGAGAAACATTGATTCAAAGCTTGAGCACTTGATTTCTTCGTCAAACCGGTTGGATTTGTGTTTGTTACTCTTGGAGCAAGGCTCCTAGCTGGCTAGGCATCGCCCAGAAGCTTGCCAACTTGTGTGGCAGCCCCAGGAATTTTGTAATGACTTCAATCACCTAGTGAAATCACCCCTCATCTCAAGAGTTCATTCTCTTGACTTGAGAATGAGGAAAGGGTTGAAGGAGACCTAAAGCCTTTGTGGCAACCTCAACAACATGGACATAGGCAAGCCTTAGTGGCGAGCCGAACCATGGGATAAATCAATGTCTCACTTGTGTTCTTGTGATTTGCATTGCTATACTTGTATTTGTGGTGATTCTAGGGTTTGGGCCTGATCTACGTTTGGAGGCATCTTGCATCAAGAGAGTGAGCTAACATCCTCACCTTACCACTAGGAAGTGGGGTTGTAAGTTATTGGCTTCACAAAGTTCATTTGAGCACTTGTAGTTCATTCCACGTAGGCGTCGGGACTTCTGACAGTTGATGTCGGGACTTCTGATGACGTCGGGAGTTCCGACCCAAACTGTCAGGACTTCCGATAGTTGCTGACATGTGACTTTGAGTTTTGTGTAGAAATTTTCAGAAACGACTATTCACCCCCCTCTAGGCAACATCAAGGTCCTTACAAGATGAAACAGTGAGGAGACAAGGACCTGACAAGTGGGCTCCACATGTCAGGTTCACTTCAATTCACGTTCAGCGTTCACATCAGCATACTGAGGGGGTTAAGATCCGTTTGGACCTAGATGAGACTCAAAACTAAGTTTAGGGACAAAAATAGCATTTTGAAAGCACATGGACCTAGGTGACACCTCATGCCAGGTTTGAGGATCAGCCATGAATTTTCCTCATATTTGAGACTTATTTTGTTTCCAGCAAACATAACTTGTAAGGGGGGCCAAAAGGTCTTTGGTCTAGCTAAATAAAGAGATGTTGAACGCCATGAGACATCATTCAACTTCATCCAGAAGAGGCATCTTCATTTGCTACCCATGTCGTGAGGGCAGAGAGGACATGCCCCTTCCATTGGCCATCCTGGCAAATCATAAAATCTTTGTGGTAATGCTTCATGACCACGTCTTTCACTATCATCACAATGCTTGATTTCAGTGGCAACTACCTTAGGCCTGCTCATTAGCTTCTTTTCTGCCATTGTCCATATTTCTCAGGGCGTTCCACTACGACCATGCCTTCACAAGAAATGCCATTAAATGCGTAACATCCAAGAATGACTTTCTCGAACACCAATCGAGATTTACTCTCCCTTGGGATGGTTGTGTCCAACATGTCAAACAGTGCTATGTAATCGAACACTATCTCTCGAAACCATGACAAGAAGGAGGAACCATATGAATGATTCATAATGTTCTGGATAAATACATCTGGCCTCATCTTCTTGATGTTATTGAGGACAGTATCTCTAGGACTTGGAGCATCAGAGAATATGTTCTCTTCCATTAAGAACCTGAAACTAAAGAGGTCAATCACAACGAGCACCTCATCAGCGTCTCTGTGCAAGTCCTTGATAGAAGTATCCTCCTAGTTTTTCATGATCGTGTTGAACTTGAATGAAGGCAAGCCAAGCTCATGGGCATATTTCATGAGCCGGCTGCCTACTTTCTCAATCTGCTCACCTAGGTAGCAAATAGGCGTGGGGCGAGCTATGGCAATGATCTTCACCTCTGGCAGCTTGCCTTCTTTACTCGCTAGTAAGCGGAGTAAGCCACCCAATGAAACCCCAAACGCGTACCATAATCCATGATATGCAACCTTCTCTTACCTGCCATGATCTGCATGATGGTCTTTTCTAAAAAATGAATGTCACGTTGACGAAGCAGCAAGCTTCAGAGTAAAGGTTGTAGGCCTTAAGAAGCTCCACAGCAGAGGGGTACTCTAACATAGGCAACCGCCAAAGCTGGCTCCCTGTGCCTAGTATCCGTGCCTCTAGCCCCTTGGCGAAACAATGAGCTTGCCATTGGGTGACGTCCCCTGTTGCTGAAGCATGTTGCTTGATCATCCTTAGTAGCTCACATGCTCTGATGTGATTGTCCACTGCAAGAGCCTGCGCACAAGAGATCAACAACCTGCGAATATCGATCACATTGTTTCTCGCCGCTTTGATACTCCCGCTATTCCTGTTTCTCTTCTCCACTTCAGTAGTGTCAATGGTGACACGCTCCATGCCCTTGATGCAGGTCTCATAAGTATGCAACACCATTTTGTCAAGCATCTCGTTTCCACATTTCTCCTCTAGCTCATTGTTCACCATCACTGCTTTGTTGATAGTTCTTACCTCCTCCTCTAGAAGGTGATCCTTGTTGCACCTTTTCTTGACCCTACTATCAACAATGTTGCTTTCCCTGATTTGATTCACCAGCTCGTCCCTTCTAAAGATGTGGTCTTTGGGCAGGAGCATGTTGGCTTCTTCCTTGCTCTTCAAGTGTGCCCCCACCACACAGCTGCCCTTGGATAAGGGTGAATTGAGGGCGCTTTCGTCACCATGACCCTCATGGAAGAATTCACTGGGCCCCTCGCTGTTGTTGGTATTAGTGCCAAGGGAAGGGGATGAGAGGATCTGAGCAAAGGGCTATTGCACCTGGAGTAGCGCAAGGTGGTCAATGAGCTCATCGTCAATGTCATCCTCCATGAGCATGTGTGAGATGTAAGGGAGCATCATGTCATTATTAGGGAGATGATGCCGGACCTCATTGCTGTCATTGATCTTCTGGGGAAGGTCAAGGAAGACTAGTGGGTAAGGATGCCAGCGGGCCGCTCTGCAGAGTGCCTGCGGGCCGCCGCATCATCTGCCCTAGATTTTTATCTATACCTGCAGAGCCTGCTAATGCCTACACTAGTTCCTGCAACGTTCTGCTGGGCTTCGCGGCAAAACAAGCAGCAGGTTGCAGACATCTGCAGGCGTCTGCATGTATCTTCCAATTGTTTGCTACAGACGGCGGGAGAGATGGATACTAATATCAATTAGAGAAGCATCAGAAAACAAGACTCTTACAAAAACGTGACATGATCAAAGAGTGGCCATGTCTGCACCCTGCAGAAGTGCAGAACAAGGCCAATGACTACAGAACAACTCTGTTCGACATATGGAGAAAAAAGAGAATACAGGTGATCCTGGAGATATGAACAAACATTTGGACGATTCAGAATTCAAGCCCGTGCTCTCTAGCAGAATCAGCAAAGAGCTTTTATGTGGCCATGGTAGAGGAAACCACCTCGGTCGAAGACAACTTTGGTGATCCCTTTCTCCATGCAAGACTTGGCAATCACCTCACCAATCTTTTGTGCTATTTCCTGGAAGCCAATGTCAAATTTCTGTCAGAAACAAATCATAGCCAATCTGCAAGAGCATCTCATCTTGTCATTTTGAATCAAAGTATAACCAAAATTCAACACCAATGCAGCACCATTGGAGATAAAAAATCAACAGTCATAAAAATGATTACACAACTTCAAACTGCTTTGTGTTTTTTATATGTAGAATCATCTGAGGAAAACACAGTGTATGGTTCCCTGAGATTGTTCAAGTTCCGTAACCACACTATTTGCAGGCCATTGTGATATTACTAGAAAAACATGCTGTCCTAAAACCTCATTGATTTTTCAGAAAGAGAGATTTGAACCTAGACTTAACTGTATTGATTAAGTTGGCCATGGCTGTTTTATGCATATATATAAGCAAATATTCAAGTGACACCTGCAGGCCACTGAAGAACAACTAAACTATTTCACTTGTTTGCTACACTGACAGACACTATTTCTTCCAGAAAACATGACAAAACATGGACAGTAAGAAGAGAGAGAGGCAGCACACCCATGTAGTTGATTCTTATGAAAAATCTTGAATGTTGCTATCTCCAGTGGTAATTGATATTATATCCAAGTAAGAAGAGCCTACAAAATTTTAAAAAAAATGAACATGTTTTAACAAATCTAAATGTCTGAAACACATAAAAGTTAAGATCATCAGCAGGCTGAATTCACAGAAAAAATAAGAAATTACCTGCTGACCGAAGCCAATCCTGGAAGCAAAGTAAAGCCTCAACAGTGTTACTTGCTAGCCTAGACCTATGATCATTGACGATACGTTCACTTGTGCTAAAAGCGGACTCGGCTGCTACAGTAGGTGCAGGGACAGCCAACAAATCATGAGCCATACATGCTACTACTGGTTACTGTGATGCATGTATCTTCCACCAGTGTAAAATATCGAAGCTCTCATCATCACATGGAAATAGATCATCATGAAGATATCTATCGAGCTCACCTGATACTTGATTATTTCGGGCGTTGATGTGTTGAAACCAATCAGACCAAGAATTACTTTTTCCTGCAGTTGATGTCTCATTTCCTTGAGCAGCAGAACTAGTGTTTCCCATCTCAGAAGAGTATCCATTGAACAGGTTTATGAGGGTTTTATCCACTTTAGCAATATGATCACCTGCAGATTCACCATATACTTGCTTCAAACGAAATTCAATAAAGCCAAACTTGAAGCAGGGATCCAAGATAACTGGAATACAGTTGGCCAAGTATGAAATGTCCCAATATTTTTCAAACTTGTTTTGCATTTCTAAAACCATAGATAAAAGGGGTGTTTTTTGCCTTAATTCTTCTTTGTCTAATACTTGTTTAACATTCCAAATCTCATGGAAATAAAGATTGGCGGTTGGGTATTTTGAACCTGAAACAAGTTCTGTAGCTTTTTTGAAAACCTGCAGCAAGTTGCATAACACAGCTGCTCTTTGCCACTCTACAGTTGAGGGAGAGTAAATGTAGTTGGGATCTAGGTGGCCTAACTCTTGAAAAGCATCCTTAAACGGCAAAGATGACTCTAACATGTCGCAAGTCGAGTTCCACCATGTGGCAACATCAAGTGAAGGGCGCCTTCCACAATTTATCCCTAAGTCTGCAATTATTTCCTCAAACTTCTCATTCCTAGATGGTGAACCCTTGATGTATTTGACACTCTCCCTTATATTCTTGATGACACCATAAATATTGAAACCATCATGCGGTGTTTTAATCCAACTAAATCTGATTATTTTCTTTTGGACCTTCCAGTTGGCATCGATGTAATGGCAAGTTACACAAATGTAGCTAGTTGTATGATTGCAAGTCCAGATATCAGCTGTTAATGAGAATCTACAGTTGGAATCCCGAAATTCATCTCTGAGTGTTGACCTATGGTTCTTGAAAGCTTCAATACAATTCTGCTTAATTGTAGTCCTAGAAACAGACTCAGCAAGTGGATTCAAACTGATTGAATAACTACGAAATCCTTCGTACTCAACAAAGGAGAAAGGGAGTTCATGAAGAACTATCAATCTAACAAGCTCAGCTCGAGTTTTCTTTGGATCAAACTTCCAATCTATGACAAGGGCTGACTCTGTAGATGGTACAGAAGATTTTGATTTCTCAACCATATCGACCATTTTAAGCCTCGCTTCACAGATGCCCAAATGCCTAAGCATGTGACTATTCCCAGAGTTACATGTTGCCGAGAATACCTCATTGCAGTGCTTGCATCGAGCTTGTACAACCTTTCCTTGGCGATAAATTGGCTCCTTATCAATCCAAATATCAGATCTCAACTTGCGTGATTTACTATGTGCTAAAGTGGAATCTGTATCATTAATGTAAAAGAAAAATTCAGATTAGCTTAGTTACATGTAAGCAAGAAATCATGTGCAGAAATGATGACACAAGTATTGTTAAACAAATACATAAGAACAGAAAGCAATGGCAATTACCAGAAGGGGGTGATACAACGGGGGGTGAGGATGGCAATACTGGAGGGCTCCTTGGATTGCGTGAAGACCCCTGCCCAATCAACACAGGAGACACCATCAACCTCAGTATTAGAGACCTTGTCACAATAGGAGACCTTGTAACCATGGGAGACCTTGTCACCATTGGAGGCTTAAATCTCTTTGCAGCTTGTTTTTGTTGATTTGTTTCTGAAGGCCTCCTCTTCAGTGGAGATGTTGAAGGCGCGTTCTGTTGACTTGCCGATGTAGAAGCCTTTGACCTTTTATGCTTTGTGCTGGAAGAGCTAACCAATGCTGATTTCTTTGAAGAACCCCTAGCTTCTTGTTCAGACTGCGACATGGTTGTCATTGTTGCTGTGGTAACAGGGCTGAAGTATAAGAAGAGACAAAATTAGTCATCTAAGAACCAAGAGTCAACACAAGGCAACTTTTTTCCAATCTAAAATCCATCTACAGCCTAAATGGAGAGGTGGCGGGAGAGGCAACACTAATCTTACCGTGGGGGCAGGATGTGGAGGAGTGACGACGAGCTGATGGTGCGCGAGCCTGGTGGATCAGGGATTTGCTGCTCTCCTGCTACAGAATGGGGTTGGGGCAGGATAGGAGCCTTTGCCTTTTTTGCTGCAGTGGAGTACGTGTGTTGATCCTTCGATGAAGGCCTTTTACGCTTTGTGATGGAAGAGCTAACCAATGCTGATTTCTTTGAAGAACCCCCAACTTCTTGTTGAGACGGTGACATGCCTGTCATTTTAACAGAGCTAAAGTATAAAAGGAGACAATATCAGTCATTGAATTGAGTAAAAATTAGAAAAAAAACACCATAGCATAAAAGGAAAAAAAACATTGTTGCAATATCCGGTCCAAGGATCAAAACCCCAGGGCTGGCGCCTGCTGTCGCGCCGAGTGTTGTCGCGGCGGCCGCCGTTGCCACGCTGCTGCTGGCGCAGCTGCTGCTGCTGGACGTCGACCGGTGGGGCGCCACCAGGGGCGCTGTTGAAGGCAGCGAGGGCTGAAGCGGCGCGGACCTTGTCCTCGTTAGTGAGACGCAGCTCCTTGAGGAGGAGTTGGTTCCGGGCAACAGCAAATGTGAGAGGTTCCTGGGCGGCGATGTTGTCGGCGACGGATTGGTACTTCTCGTTGAGGCCGCGGAGCAGGTTGAGGATGAGGTTGGGCTCGGTGATGATCTGTCCGACGTCGTGAAGATTGGCGGCAGCCTCCTTCATGCGCAGGCAGTACGCGTCGATGGAGGAGTCGCCCTGGGTCATCGAGTGGAACTCGTGACTCAGGAAGATGGCGCGGGGCGCCTTGTTAGCCTGGTACAGGTCGGTGATAGCCGTCCAGAGCTGGCCGGCGGTCTGCTGGTCGCCGGTCATAGCGAGGTTGAGGACGGAGTCGGAGACAGGGCCGAAGATCCAGCTGCGGATGCAGAAGTCAGCCTGCACCCATGCGTCATCAGTGGGCGGAGGGGAGACGACAGCAAGGTGCGAGAGCAGCCCGAATTTGCCACACATGGCGTGGAAGGCTGTGGACCACTTGGTGTAGTTGGAGGGTCGCAGCTCGAGGGTCATGGGGATGTGGGTTTTCACGTTTACCAGAGCATAGGGGAAAACAGCTGGGTTGGCGGGTGGGTTGATGGCGTCAGCCATGGCTAGGCGGCTGTTGGGCGGCGCAGCAAGGTTGGGCGGCGCTCAGGGAGAGAGCGGCGCAGGTTTGGGAAGGAGAGGGAGGGCCAAGATCAGATGGCTCTGATTACCATGTAGAAAGATGAACTTGGAGGCAATTAGCCACACTCTCAATGGGAGAGGGGCGCCTATATTATAGGGCAGCTGCTGCTGCTATATATGGCAGTTTACAGTATACAAGGACAGGAGATAATCTCTGATCCTAAATGACTGGACTATCTCTAAATATAGAATATACAATCTCCTATTGCCTAATATAGAATATACAATCTCCTATTGCCTAATAGACACGCTCCATGCCCTTGATGCATGTCTCATAGGCATGCAACATCATTTTGTCAAGCATCTCGTTGCCACGTTTCTCCTCTAGCTCATTGATCATCATCACAGATTTGTTGGTAGTTCTTACCTCCTCCTCTAGAAGGTGATCCTTATTGTACCTTTTTCTTGACCCTACTATCAACAATGTTGATTTCCCTGATTTGATTCACCAGCTCATCCCTTCTGATGTTGTTGTCACTAGGCAAGAGCATGTTGGCTTCTTCCATGTCCTTCAAGGATTCCCCAGTAACATATGTACCCTTGGATAAGGGCAAATTGAGCACACTTTTATCACCATGGCCTCCATGCATGAAATCGTTGGGCCCCTCGCAGTTGTTGGTGTTAGAGCCAAGGGAAGGGGATGACAGGATCCAAGCAAAGGGCTGCTGCACCACGAGCATGCGTGAGATGTAAGGGAGCATCATGTCATTGTTAGGGACATGATGTTGGACCTCATTGCTGACATTGGGCTTCTGGGGAAGGTCAAGGAAGACAGGTGGGGATGATGGTGGCTGCTCCATAAGATCTTTGATGAAGAATTCCTCCGGTGTGGTGGCCATGGTGATCAATGGTAGTGCTGCGGCACAATAGCTTTTGGTTAATATATGTCATAATGAGAAGAAAACAAAACTTCTGATTTATTATCCCTACAATCAGGAGAGCAAAAGACGATGGCTGGCTGTAACCCCAATGCTGCTTGGATGGGGACACCATGGCTCACGATATTTCCAATGCTGCTTGGATAATGGTTAGCTAGCAATACACAGGGCAGATCAAAATAATATTTTGGAAAGATCATCGTAACAAGCCCCATTTCTTTTACCTAGTGAAAATGACAAAGCAAGAAGATACAGCTGCGTGATGCATAACCTATTTAAATAAGCCTTCACAGGCTAACGTAAATAGTGAACAGGAAAACAGAGAAATAGAGGAGCAGAGTTTCAATGCCAGCAGTAAACAGCTTTGTTAGGGGTTTATATAATTGTTTGCAAATGTGAAAGAAAATGAAGCACGGATATGATATGCCAATATTCAAGAAGTGACTATTGAGCTATGCAAAATTAGTTAGTATAGAAAATGAGTAAGCGCCGATCAGCTATGAGACTAATGAGCTCTGCTGGAAACAGACGCCATGAAAGGAACCACTTTCCCAATGCCATGTGCAGATGCAAAAGATATTTTATTTGTTGCGCAACGATCTCTCTGTGGTGTTTACAATAATTATCACATTTATTATCATTATCTCCATACAAGACTGTGGGAGAAACATTAACTGCATGTACAGGAAAACATTCGTTGTTAATGTGGACTTATTATTTCTAGTATGAATTGTTTCCTTTGTATGTCAAAAGGCATGTCTTTTCTGTTTTGGTGTGGTTTTGTATGGGCTCTTATAGTCTTATCCTATTTTTCTTCTTAATATAATGATATACGCAGCTCTCCCTCGCGTAGAATAAAAAAAGGAAAACATTAGTTTACATTTTATAAGTCATTTATTTTATGTTCCTCTGAAACTATATCTGAGGATGAGATCCACTGTTGCTTCTTTATTGCCGCAGCATGTTGCGAAGCATGGTAACAACTTCCAACATGGTAGGTCCATATTCGGCAGAATTACAAGCGCAATAGCACCAACTTGACACATTCTGTGATCTGAGCTTGGACGTGGTTTGTAAATTTAGTTGTGTGTATCAATTAGCATGTTAAATTCATAGTAGGACTTGGGGTTTGGAAAACTAAGAAACGGTATTCGTTTTCAGAGTGCTCGCTGGTTTGGCTTGCAGTAGCGGCTATGGCGATCCATCCAGGGGCGAAGACGAGGGCCCTGAGTGGGGCCCAGCACCCTGTTTTGATGCTTTTCGACTGCTAATGCCATCACCCCCCCCCCCCCCCCCCCCCCCCCCCACCCCCCGCCACCAACCTATTGACATTTGTTCCCCCTAATCCTAATTTCTGGCTTCGCCACTGCATCCATAAGCGCGATGTTGAAAAGCTGGGACTTCTGTATCCAGTGAAGGGTCTGTTGGAACACCGTTGTAGCCTCCAAATTCTGGAGGCGCTAGAGAAGCTGGTGACACGCCCAGAACCACCGACATATAAGAATGGTGTTACCTGAACAAGGAAACCCAGAGCTGTTAGTCTGTCACCTTTGAAGAAGCACTCCCAGCAAAGCCTCGCGTGGCTACTCTAGAAGATGAAGATAGAATCATCAGTCCATCACACCAACATGGAGTATAAATTCTGTTCATAGCAGAGACTGAACCAGAGTAATGCAAAAACTGCCAGGCATCTCTTCTCTTCACGCAACATCTGTCGTTCTGGCAGGCTGTGGCATTTCCCAAACGCTTCGAGCTCGCTATATTTTCCTGGCACCGTCTCTAAGTAACAGGTGACTGCCTCCTGCGGCATTTACACAAACAACTGCACTACAGAGCATTTCCATATTGTCATATCAGCTATGTGCCTATATAGAGCTCTGCTTGAAACAGACAGCATGAAAGGGACCTCTGAGCAGGATGTTTTACAAATGGTGTTGTAGCGTCTGTTTTAGAAGAACTGACACCACAGATTGGTTTCCGTCAGTTGGGGAACTAATGGTGCTCAAGGCAATTTCTATTTGCACCCGAGTATTGTAGGTTCAAAAAAAAAGGCCAGTAAAAAGCCTTCGGAATCGTTTCCTCAAAAAAAAAAATTCAGAATCAACGGTGCTAGACCTTTCTGCAGTATCGTGTCTACTGTAAATCCACAATGCAAAAATACAAGAATTACCTTTTCTCTATTAATACATGTCGTGCAGCAGTTCTACTGGTCATTTCACAAAATAAAAGAAAAAGAACCACAACAACACGCAACCATAAATGCTAGCAGTCGTAGCCTGAGTGAGCAAATTCTCCAATCACAAGCAGTTTCCGAAGACCATGTTGTATCATTCAGAATTGGAAGAACCTAAACTCTAGAAAAGGCATCTGCTGCAACCCATGTCGAGTGGGCAAAGTGGGCACGCCCCCTCCATCCTTGCAAAAGCCATTGGCCATCCTGGGAGATCAGAAAGTCCTTGTGGTGGTGCTTCATGACCATATCTTTCACAACCTCTACAATGCTTGACTTCAGTGGCAGCTGCCTCAGGCCAGCCCGTTGGTTTCTCGTCTGCCATTGCCTGTACCTCTCAGGGCGTTCCACTAGGTCCACGCCTTCGCAGCTGAGGGCATTCACCGCAGAGCGTCCAAGGACGATCTGCTCTAGCACCATTCGAGATCTACTCTCCCTTGGGATGGTTGCATCGAATATGTCAAACAGTGCCATGTAGTAGAACAGCATCTCTCGAAACCGTGACAGGAACGACGAACCATACGAACAATTGTAGACGCTCTGGATCAACACATGTGGTCTCATCTTGCTGATGTTGTTGAGGACGATATCCCTGGGGCTTAGGCCATCAAAGGATATGCTCTCGTCCATCAAGGTGCTGAAACTGAAGAGGTCATTCACGACAAGCACCTCATCGGCCGCTATGTTCAGGTCCTCCATGCAAGCGTCCTCCCAGTTTGTCTTGATAGTGTGGAACTTGAACGAAGGCAGACCAAACTCATGAGCACATCTGCCGAGCCGGCACCCTATTTCCTCGATCTTCTTGGTTGGGTAGGACTTGGGCTTGGGGAGGCCTATGGCAGTGATCTTCACCTCTAGCAGGGCACCTTCTCTACTCGCCAACGAGCGGAGCAAGCCTACCCATTGGTATCCAAACTGCATACCATAATCAACGATGTGTAGCCTACTCTTACCCACCATGGCCTGCATGACGGTCATCTTGGAGAAAGCAAGTGCCACCTTGTTGAAGCAGCAGGCTTCATAGTAAAGGTTGGAGGCCTTGATGAACTCCACAACAGAAGGTCGCTCTGCCATTAGCAACTCCCAAAGCAGACTCCCCGTGCCCACGAGCCGTGCCTCTAGCCCCTTGGTGAAACATTGGGCCAGCCTTTGTGTGGCGTCCCCTGTTTCTGATGCACGATGCATGATCTGCTTCAGCAGCTCTCGTGCCCTCGAGTGATTGTTCACCGCCACCTCCTGTGCACAAGAGATCATCAACCTTAGTATGTCCACCACATTGTTGTCCCTCATCTCCTTGCTACCACTATTCCTGCTTTTCTTTCCACTTCATTATTGTCACAGGTGACACGGAGGTTGTCCATGTCCCTGATCCTAGCGGTGTGTATTGGTGTGGCTTTGTATGGGCTTATTATCCTTTTTTTCTTAGTATAATGATATGTAGCTCTCCTTCATGTTTAAGAAAGAAAAGGAACAATAGTTCAGAGTTTGTAAGGTCAATCATAGCCAGACTATTAGTACCGGTTCGTGACTTTAACCGGCAGTGATAGTACAACTAATAGCGATAGATGGATTATCACTGTTGGTTCCTGGCTACAACCGACAGCGGTAGGCCGCATACTATAACTGCTGGTTGTAGCCATGAACGAACAGTGATAGTCTATCTATTTGGCCAGTTCGTGGCTTGAACTGCCAATGATAGGGTAGTGCACAAAAAATTCACAACTTTTTTATATGAGGACGGATCAAGATAAGCTTTGTGTGAAAATTGTGGAGATTAAAGAGATTAAAACTTTGTAGTTGACAATTTTTTAATTCTAGACGGTTTATGTCTCTATATTTTAAATGTAAGTTCTCAAATCGGATTTGGATTTGAGATTGTTAACAATGTCGAATGAAAACTAAGTCAACACCAAAGTTGTAGTACTCCATGATACAACTTTGCAGTTAACAACCTTTTCATTTGAGATTATTTAGAGTATCAAATATAAAATATATGATTTGAAATTGTGTAGTTAAAAGCATAGCATTAGTTGTATAGTCACAAGTGTCATGTAACTCTCAGGAGAACGTGGACGCTGAGGTATTGAGCTGAAATCCTAGAAGAAATGGAACCTCCTCAGCTCCTTAGGACTATGGACAAAAACTGGGCGAGCCCAGAATGTAGATGACCCGAATGCTCGATAGTTCCAACTTTCTTGGCTATGTCCACGCATTTCTTCTGCTTTATCTTTGCTTAGAACGCTTAGAGGGTGGTTAGAGGGAGTGTTTCTCTGCTAATGGTGTTATTAAACTCTTGGGACTGATCTTGTAAGCTCGTATCCTAAACCACGACTGGAGGGGGAGATGCCCCCAACCATTTTTCATTAAGAGGAAGCCACAGCTCCCAGCTGCAGAAAAACCCTCCGAACCCTAGCTGGGTCAGCGAGGGGGATTTTTATTGTGCAGCACCTAGGATTCGAGCCCTGGGTGTGTGGCACCTCTACTGGATGTCCTACACTGAGCTACAAGCTGATCTGCAATAAGCTCCTATCCTAGGAAACATATTTAAGACTGATTTTGTTTCCAGCAAATATATCTTGTAAGGGGTTCCAAAATGTCTTTGGTCTAAATAGAGAGCTGCTGAACGCCATGCTATATCCTTCAGCTTCATCCAGAAGAGGCCTCTTCGTTTGCAACCCATGTCGTGTGGGCAGAGAGGACACGACCCATCCATCCTTGCATAAGCCATTGACCATCCTGGCAAATCATAAAGTCTTTGTGGTAATGCTTCGTGACCTCGTCTTTCACTACCTTCACAATGCTTGATTTCAATGGCAGCTGCCTTAGGCCTGCTCGCTGGTTTCTGTTCTGCCATTGTCTATATTTCTCAGGGCGTTCCACTAGGTCCATGCCTTCACAAGAAATGCCATTAAACGCATAACATCCAAGAATGGCTTTCTCGAACACCAATCGAGATTTACTCTCCCTTGGAATGGTTGCATCCAACATGTCAAACAGTGCCATGTAGTAGAAGAGTGTCTCGCGAAACCGTGACAAGGAGGAGGAACCATTTGAACGATTCATAATGCTCTGGATGAATACATCTGGCCTCATCTTCTTGATGTTATTGAGAACAGTATCCCTAGGGCTTGCAGCATCAAAGAATATGCTTTCTTCCATCAAGATGCTGAAACTAAAGAGGTCAATCACAACGAGCACCTCATCAGCGTCTCTATGCAAGTCCACAATAGAAGTATCCTCCCACTTTTTTGTGATTGCGTGGAACTTGAATGAAGGCAAGCCAAGCTCATTGGCACAATTCATGAGCCGGCAGCCTACAATCTCAATCGGTTCACCTGGGAAGCAAATAGGTGTGGGGCGGTCTATGGCAGTGATCTTCACTTCTGGCAGACCGCCTTCTTTACTCGCCAGCATGCGGAGCAAGCCTGCCCAATGAAACCCAAAACGCGTACCATAATCCACGATATGCAACCTGCTCTTACCTGCCATGGCCTGCATGATGGTCATTGCTGAAAAAATGAATGTCACATTGACAAAGCAGCAAGCTTCAGAGTAAAGGATGTAGGCCTTAAGGAGCTCCACAGCAGAGGGGTACTCTAACATAAGCAACTGCCAAAGCTGGCTCCCTGTACCCAATATCCGTGCCTCTAGCCCCTTGGCAAAATAATAAGCTAGCCGTTGGGTGGCATCCCCTGTTGCTGAAGCATGTTGCTTGATCTGGTTCAGTAGCTCACGCGCTGTAATGTGATCATCCGCTGCAAGAGCCTGTGCACAAGAGATCAACAACCTGCGTATGTCGACCCCATTGTTCCTCGCCACTTTGCTCCTCCTGCTCTTTCTATTTCTCTTCTCCACATCAATGGTGACACGCTCCATGCCCTTGATGCATGTCTCATAGGCATGCAACATCATTTTGTCAAGCATCTCGTTGCCACGTTTCTCCTCTAGCTCATTGATCATCATCACAGCTTTGTCGGTAGTTCTTACCTCCTCCTCTAGAAGGTGATCCTTGTAGTACCTTTTGTTGACCCTACTATCAATAATGTTGCTTTCCCTGATTTGATTTACCAGCTCATCTCTTCTGATGTTGTTGTCTTTGGGCGAGAGCATGTTGGCTTTTTCCATGTCCTTCAAGGATTCCCCAACAATATATGTACCCTTGGATAAGGGCGAATTGAGCGTGCTTTTATCAGCGTGGCCTCCATGCATGAAATCATTCGGCCCCTCGCTGTTGTTGGTGTTAGTGCCAAGGGAAGGGGAGGTGAGGATCTGAGCAAAGGGCTGCTGCACCTGGAGTAGCGCAGGGTGATCACTCAGCTCATCATCAATGTCGTCCTCCATGAGCATGTGTGAGATGTAAGGGAGCATCATGTCATTGTTAGGGACATGATGTTGGACCTCATTGCTGACACTGGGCTTCTGGGGAAGGTCAAGGAAAACAGGTGGGGATGATGGTGGCTGCTCCATAAGATCCTTGATGAAGAATTCCTCCGGTGTGGTGCCCATGGTGATCAATGGTAGTGCTGCGGCACAATAGCTTTTGGTTAATATATGTCATAATGAGAAGAAAACAAAAGTTCTGATTTATTATCCCTACAATCAGGAGAGCAAAAGACGATTGCTGGCTGTAACCTCAATGCTGCTTGGATGGGGACACCATGGCTCATGATATTTCCAATGCTGCTTGGATGGTTGCAAAAGCTAGCAATACACAGGGCGGATCGAAATAATATTTTGGAAAGATCATCGTAACAAGCCCCATCTCTTTTACCTTGTGAAAATGACAAGCAAGAAGATACAGCTGCGTGATGCATAACCTATTTAAATAAGCCTTCACAAGCTAACGTAAATAGTGAACAGGAAAACAGAGAAATAGAGGAGCAGAGTTTGAATGCCAGCAGTAAACAGCCTTGTTAGGGGTTTATATAATTGTTTGCAAATGTGAAAGAAAATGAAGCACGGACATGATATGCCAATATTCAAGAAGTGACTATTGAGCTATGCAAAACTAGTTAGTATAGAAAATGAGTAAGCGCCGATCGGCTATGAAGCTAATGAGCTCTGCTGGAAACAGACGCCATGAAAGGAACCACTTTCCCAATGCCATATTGCCATGTGCGGATGCAAAAGATATTTTATTTGTTGCAACGATCTCTCTGTGGTGTTTACAATACTATTATCACATTTATTATCATTATCTCCATACAAAACTCTGGGAAAAACAGTAACTGCATGTACAGGAAAACATTCGTTCTGAATGTGGACTGATTTCTAGTATGGATTGTTTCCTTTGTATCTCAGAAGGCTTGTCTTTTCTGTTTTGGTGTGGTTTTGTATGGGCTCTTGTAGTCTTATCCTATTTTTTCTTCATAATATAATGAAATACGCAGCTGTCCCTTGTGTTCGAGAAAAAAAAGGAAAGCATTAGTTGACAGTTTATAAGTCATTTTATATATGTTCCTCCAAAACTATTTCTGAGGATGAGAATCCACTGTTGCTTCTCTATTGCCTTAGGTCCTCGATGTTGCGAAGCATGGTAACAACTTCCAACATGGTAGGTCCATATTTGGCAGAATTACTAGTGCACAGCAGCACCAACTTGACACATTCTGTGATCTGAGGTTGGCGTGCTTTCTAAATTTTAGTCGTGTGTATCAATTAGCATGTTAAATTCTTTGTAGCACTTGGGGTTTGGAAAACTCCCAAATCCTAATTTCTGGCTTCGCCACTGCATCCATCAGTGCGATGTTGAAAAGCTGGGACTTCTGTATCCAGTGAAGGGTCTGTTGGAACACCGTTGTAGTCTCCAAATTCTGGAGGCGCTAGAGAAGCTGGTGACACGCCCAGAACCACCGACATATAAGAATGGTGTTACCTGAACAAGGAAACCCAGAGCTGTTAGTCTGTCACCTTTGAAGAAGCACTCCCAGCAAAGCCTCGCGTGGCTACTCTAGAAGATGAAGATAGAATCATCAGTCCATCACACCAACATGGAGTATAAATTCTGTTCATAGCACAGACTGAACCAGAGTAATGCAAAAACTGCCAGGCATCTCTTCTCTTCACGCAACATCTGTCGTTCTGGCAGGCTGTGGCATTTCCCAAACACTTCGAGCTCGCTATATTTTCCTGGCACCGTCTCAAGTAACAGGTGACTGCCTCCTGCGGCATTTACACAAACAACTGCACTACAGAGCATTTCCATATTGTCAGATCAGCTATGTGCCTATATAGAGCTCTGCTTGAAACAGACAGCATGAAAGGGACCTCTGAGCAGGATGTTTTACAAATGGTGTTGTAGCGTCTGTTTTAGAAGAACTGACACCACATATGGGTTTCCGTCAGTTGGGGAACTAATGGTGCTCAAGGCAATTTCTATTTGCACCCGAGTATTGTAGGTTCAAAAAAAAAGGGCAGTAAAAAGCCTTCGGAATCGTTTCCTCAAAAAAAAAATTAGAATCAACGGTGCTAGACCTTTCTGCAGTATCGTGTCTACTGTAAATCCACAATGCAAAAATACAAGAATTACCTTTTCTCTATTAATACATCTCGTGCAGCAGTTCTACTGGTCATTTCACAAAATAAAAGAAAAAGAACCACAACAACACGCAACCATAAATGCCAGCAGTCGTAGCCTGAGTGAGCAAATTCTCCAATCACAAGCAGTTTCCGAAGACCATGTTGTATCATTCAGAATTGGAAGAACCTAAACTCTAGAAAAGGCATCTGCTGCAACCCATGTCGAGTGGGCAAAGTGGGCACGCCCCCTCCATCCTTGCAAAAGCCATTGGCCATCCTGGGAGATCAGAAAGTCCTTGTGGTGGTACTTCATGACCATATCTTTCACAACTTCTACAATGCTTGACTTCAGTGGCAGCTGCCTCAGGCCAGCCTGTTGGTTTCTCGTCTGCCATTGCCTGTACCTCTCAGGGCGTTCCAATAGGTCCACGCCTTCGCAGCTGAGGGCATTCACCGCAGAGCGTCCAAGCACGATCTACTCTAGCACCATTCGAGATCTACTCTCCCTTGGGATGGTTGCATCGAATATGTCAAACAGTGCCATGTAGTAGAACAGCATCTCTCGAAACCGTGACAGGAACGACGAACCATACGAACAATTGTAGACGCTCTGGATCAACACATGTGGTCTCATCTTGCTGATGTTGTTGAGGACGATATCCCTGGGGCTTAGGCCATCAAAGGATATGCTCTCGTCCATCAAGGTGCTGAAACTGAAGAGGTCATTCACGACAAGCACCTCATCGGCCGCTATGTTCAGGTCCTCGATGCAAGCGTCCTCCCAGTTTGTCTTGATAGTGTGGAACTTGAACGAAGGCAGACCAAACTCATGGGCACATCTGCCGAGCCAGCACCCTATTTCCTCGATCTTCTCGGTTGGGTAGGACTTGGGCTTGGGGAGGCCTATGGCAGTGATCTTCACCTCTGGCAGGGCACCTTCTCTACTCACCAACGAGCGGAGCAAGCCTACCCATTGGTATCCAAACTGCATACCATAATCAACGATGTGTAGCCTACTCTTACCCACCATGGCCTGCATGACGGTCATCTTGGAGAAAGCAAGTGCCACCTTGTTGAAGCAGCAGGCTTCATAGTAAAGGTTGGAGGCCTTGATGAACTCCACAACAGAAGGTCGCTCTGCCATTAGCAACTCCCAAAGCAGACTCCCCATGCCCACGAGCTGTGCCTCTAGCCCCTTGGTGAAACATTGGGCCAGCCTTTGTGTGGCGTCCCCTGTTTCTGATGCACGATGCATGATCTGCTTCAGCAGCTCTCGTGCCCTCGAGTGATTGTTCACCGCCACCTCCTGTGCACAAGAGATCATCAACCTGCGTATGTCCACCACATTGTTATCCCTCGTCTCCTTGCTACCACTATTCCTGCTTTTCTTTCCACTTCATTATTGTCACAGGTGACACGGAGGTTGTCCATGTCCCTGATGCACACCTTGTAGCCATACAACATTATTTCATCAAGCATCTCATTGGCCGAGTCATCCTCTGGCTCGTTGATCACCGTTATAGCTTTGCTGATTCTTATTTCCACTTGTAGATGATCATCCCTGCTATGCCTCTTCTTGACCCCGCTGTGACTGCTGCTTTACACGCTAACGTAAAGTAATAGTGATCAGGAAAACAGCTGAGCTTGGACGCAAGCAATAAACAGCTTCAATAGGTGTTTATATAATCTTTTGCAAATGTGTGAGAAGGTACGTACAGGACGGCAGGCTGAGGCGCCGGCAGCCTGAAGGAAGGCTCTCGCTGGCCTCGGCATTTCCGCAAACACCTTACGCCCGCTCCCCTGTACACACTAGTACAGGGTACGCCAGCACCTGCTCTGGGGTCTCTGGACACAGGCAGCGCGCCAGATGAACGCGCCCCCCAGCGAAATCCAGACCGCACGCGAATGCCAGAAGAGGAAGAGAACTCTCTCCTGCGACGCGCAATCTAGACCGCACGCGATCGATCGGACGGCAGGTAGGCACCCAGTGGGGTCAACGGTGTTTGAGAGAAACAGTGCGTCCAGCCGTCCCCACCACTGGTTGGAGCCGCAACCGCTCCAAATCGATTTCTCCGTCAAAATAATCCAGAATCCCATCAAAACTACTCGTTCCATCGCCCGATATTTAAGTCAAACTGGCTCAAATTTGATTAAATTTATAGTAAAATAATATTGACAATTATGTCTTCAATTGAATTTACCATAAAAATATATTACATAATTAATTTAATGATACTTATTTTATATCATAATTGTCACACTTTAAACTGTTTGACTTCTCAAAAAATAAGAAATAAGAAGAAAAAAATAATCTAAAATTGAACTGGGAGTCAGGAATCATGTACCGTGAGACTTGGACCGTGTGTTTTTTTGCCACGGGCTCCTCCAGTCTACCCTCACTGCATATATCATCACTCCGCCGCTTGCTCACTAGAGCTTGCTCGGCTCTCATCGCTCAGTTGTCTCTCTCTCGCTCGCTCGGTTGCAAAACTCAACCATGGCCTTTATCAGCCGCTCACCTCCTCAGGACTACCTCACTCAGTTTCTCTTCCCTCCTCGTCGGATAGCGGCAAGGAGAAAGAAGGACACAAAGGTCCTTTTACACTTAGAATTGCCATAATAATTAAGGTTATCAAACATCCCGGTTCTCCATGCTCTAAAGTTTTTAGACCACAGCTTATTAAAAAAATCCTAATTAGATTACTAAGATAAGCAGTTCCAAGCCAGGCAAGGCTTGCCCGAGCGCTGCCGAGCCGAATTCCAGTCGTCGCAGTGGCCGCCACGCGTCCGGGGACACAGATGGGCACACACGAAGGGGACACGAAAGCTGCAGCCGTGTCGGTCTCGGAGGCCGCCACCATGCACGGGCGTGGTGACGCCGTGGCCTCCTCTTACCACTGTAGAGGGGTGAAAAGAAAAGGCACAAAATACCTTGCTTCAATACTGTGGATGTAGTACCAGCCCCTAAATGTACTTCCTTCATTTCAAATTATTAGTCATTTTAGCTTTTTTATTACATATTTTTTTTGTTGTGTACCTAGACATTGTTTGTATCTAGGTATATAGTAAAAATCATGTACTTAGAAATATCAAAACGATTTATAATTTAAAACAGAGACAGTGTTTAATATAATAAGATATATGACAGCTCACCGAACTTCGTCAGCACCGATCATTGCGAAACAGTTGCCGCGGCGGTTCCTCTGCAATACTGACCACCATGACAAATCGGTTGGGTACTTGGATGTAGGGGTAATTTATTCTCCATCACAAGGATTTCCCCTTGCGCAGTTGTATTTTGGTGGCAGAGTTGAGAGAGCAGATGTACAAATTGTGCATGCAGATGACAGTCACACAGCTAATGCTAATTCCATACAAATTACACCAGGTGCTAAACTATATCGAGCAGGGCAATCACCACCTACAGCATGCATGGTAATAAAAGCATAAGGAGCTCCTAAACTTCGTAGTATATTGTCCACAACATCTTCTGAAGGACAAATATTTTTGAAAACTGAAGGACAAATATTGCCCCTGAGTACCATGAGAAATTGAGAAGAACCTGCCTGATGTTGTGGATATCAAAGGCTCAGTATGCCCTGTTTGGATCCAATGGGCTAAAGTTTAGCCCTCTTTTTTTTAGCCACCTTTTAGCTCTTAAGGATCCAAACAGGAGGACTAAAAGGAGGGGCTAATCTTTAGCCCTTACAAGGTAGGCTAAAGGGGGCTAAAAGTGCTAAGAGGAGACTTTACTTTCTTTCTCTCCCATCTCTCTTTCACCTTTCAGTCATATATCCAAACAGCCCAAAGGGCTATACTTTAGCTCCTTCATTTTAAGGGCTAATCTTTAGACCTGGACTAAACTTTAGCCAAGGGGATCTAAACAGAGCCTTACTATTGTCCCACTCTCTAATCCATCATTCCACTTCAACGAAACTGCAAACTAGAGAAACTAGAGGCGTTCTAATGAGGAGGTTACTCCATGTATTTTAGAGTTTAATCGAGTCCAAACAGAGACTAGAAAATAAAAAGAAAGTATCCAGCATCCTTATCATATTTTTACAACAGAGAGCGAATGCTTGCACAAAAGATATTGAGTACAACACATTGCATGACTGGCAGCGAGGAACAGTTAACTAGCCACATTTTGCTATTATGCTATATATTTTGCTTCTTCCCAGGCATAAATGATTGTTTCGTCAACGTCCATGTCACTTGAACATCAGCTGAAATATGAAGAGCTTTCTTCTTCTTCGCTCAAGCACACTGCACTTGTATAGCTTGTACTTGTTGCTGTTTCAATGTCATCATCTGACCAACCCCTCACTCTGTAACTCCATGGATCTTCAGGTGGCCTAGGCACAGGTAGGGTCATACTCTCAAATTTTAGCATCATGAGAACATCTGACATAGTGGGCCTGTCAGCACGATTAAATTGGACGCACAGCAGTGCTATCTGAATGCATCGAAGTATCTCAACTATTCGAGATTCGTCAGATAGTGAGGGGTCAATAAGCTCCACTGCTCTGCCCAGTGACCATAATTTCCATGCCTGCAAAATTCATAAACTGAAATGATTAAAAAATCCCAGTATTTAAAAAAAACACTGACAAAATTAGGCAGAACAGAGAATAGATCTGAATAGAAAATTTGGGGTGTCTTTAAAACAAGGGAATGCTGTTGGGTGTGGAGCTCCACAGTACTGTGAGCTACTGCATATAGGGAAACCAGATGCATGTCCTAAGTCACTCACCGAGCTTTGCTACATGGTAAAGCAGAATAACATGCATCAGTGCTTGCAGTGCATAACTATTACTGCACATTTAGATATGGTCTAGGAGCACTAGGACAATCTAGGATTACAGTTACCAAGTACTTCGAAAATTTTACTTACATAGCCAACCAAGGACGCTTGCCTCTCTGAGGCATATGTAGCGGGTAGTGCAGTTATTATCTCAAGAAGAGTTACACCGAAGGCATAAACATCGCTCTTGGTTGAGATAATATTTGTGCAAAAATATTCAGGATCCATGTAGCCACTGAAAGACCAAAAAGATTGAAACCATTTAATCACTAACTCTTAGTCACGATGGACAAGAGCATTCATGATGGACAGGAGTATTAGGTTTTTCTTACCAAGTTCCTACTACTGCATCCGTTTCTTTCTCATCTTCATCAGAATTTAAGACTTCGGCTATGCCAAAATCAGTAATTACAGGAGTCATATCATGATCTAAGAGAATATTGGTTGGTTTCAGATCCCGATGAACTACTCGTACTCGGGAGTGCTGGTGTAGATAAACTACGCCATGAGCAATTCCTTCAATTATCTGAAACTGTACAGGCCAGGCGAATGAGCAACCTGCTCTAACCTCTGCGACAATGACAGCATTTAGAGTGGACAAATTAAGCAAAATAAAGTAAAAAAGAGTATCAAGTAAAGGGAATATTAAGGTGAAATGTACCGTGAATTTTATGGGATAAATTTCCACTTGTCATATATTCATAGACAATAATCCGATTGTCTCCTTCAATGCAACAACCCACAAGTTTAATGATATTTGCATGCTGAAGATTTCGGACAATCTGAAGCTCATTTTGAAAATCAGATACACCAGACGTATCTTCTCCTCGTCTGGTTTTAATTGCAACATGAACCCCATTTGACAATACACCCTGAAAAGGTGAAAAGAAAAGTCTAAACATCACCTGTCTATATCTAATCTTCATATTTATTCAGGTGTATTGACCTGAGGAAAATATTGTAATTTTTCGGTTGCTAAAAAAACAGAAGTATCTTTAACTCAAAATGAAGATAATACAAGCAAGTGGCACATGTACAAAATAATCAACAAAGGCAAACTAGTAGGTGCATTGTCTATGTGAGTATGTGACCCAGGTGGCCAGTTTGCTATACTGTGGAGGGGCTATTCCCATCTTGGTAGTATTGGTATGTGAGCGGTAACCTATAAGTATATCCCCAACTAAGGACGTAGCTGCAGATGCTACAGATTGCACCAGAGAACCAAGCATGTACCCTACCTTGTAAACATTACCGTGGCTGATTCTTCCAATGATATTGCTAGATGAGAAATTATTTGTAGAGGCAGCCAGCTGAGAGAAGCTGAAAACTGTAAAGCCTGCTGGATAAAAGAGCCATAGGATCTATACTCAGTACCAGAAAACTTTTCCACATAAGGGATTGCAGTGGTTGTGAGCTTATTTACATAACTAGCTCATCTTTTACTTCAAAGCATGCATAACATGTATGATAGAATTCATTCTAATGACAATTAAGTAGTTTTCTAGAATATTACCTATTCCTTGATGACCAAAGAGACAATTGATGTATTGAGCTGTTGATGCCTCTGTTGGAGTATATGTCTGTGGCCCATGTGGCTTGGCCCATGAGGCCCATGTATGCTACCCTATATTGCTACCCTTCTAGGGTTAGCCTAATCAATGAAATCCACTAATTCCAACATGGTACCAGAGCCTCTTCTCTCTTCCTCCCTCTTCCCAGCCGCCGGCTGACCCCAGCAGCAGGGGCGCCGCCGCCTGCCACCTCTTCCCAGCCGGCCATGGCTGTTTCCCTCCCCCTCTCCCACCCCACCTCCTCCTGGGCCCGGCTTGCGGCTTCTCCTCTGCTGCCGCAGCCCCATCCCCTGCTTCCCTTGGCGGCGCTCTGCCAGCCGCCGCCGCCAACCCCTGCTTCCCTTGGCCCCGCCGAACCTCCTGAGCCGCATGGCCCATCCCCTGCTTTCCCTGGCGGCGCTCTGCCAGCCGCCGCCCCTTCCCCTGCTTCCCTTGGCACTCTCCCATCCCGTCCGGCCATCCCAGGGGCGGGAGCCCCTCCTTCTGGCGCCGCCCGTCCTCCTGGCGCGGGAGCCGCCCGTCCCGGTGCTGCGCCCCTCCCGCCCGCAGCTGGTGCGGCTGCCCTGGCCGCTGCTGCGTCCCCAGGCGGCGCCCGCCCAGATGCGGCCCATGTGGCAGTTGCCTGTTTCCTAGCGCCGCCGGCCGCTGGTGGACCCCCTGCACCCGCCCAGCCGCTGCTGGTGGCCCCTGGCGCGGCTGCGGATCCCAGCGCGCCCCCGCCGGCCGCTGCTCCTCCCTTTCCCGTGGCATGGCCGGGCGGGTTCCCTGCCGCCGGCCCTGAGCCACAGCCGGCCGCAGCTCCTCCCTCGCCCGCGGCGTGGCCGGCCACTGGCGGGCTGCCTGCCGCCTCTGGGCAGCGCCTGCCCCTTGCCCTTGCGTCCGCCTCGACCAGCCCACAGGCGCGGCTGCCAGCCATGGGTGCCGGTGCCGGCCTTGGCCCGGGCTGGACCCCCTCCGCCTCCGCGCCCCTCTTCCCCACGGCTTGGGCACCTACGGCTGCGGCTTTCCCGGCCGCCCCGGCGGGCCACCCCCTAGCGCCGCTCACCTCTGGCGCGGGCGCTGGCCAGGCCTGGGTGCCGTGTCCGTCCTTGCGCGGTCCGCCGTCGTTCCTTCTGGGTTCTCCCCCCGGGATGAGCGGGGGTGGGGGGGGCCGTGGCGGACGCCGTCGTCGCGGTCGCGGACGTGGTGGGGGTCCTGGTTTCCACGACCCGTCATGGCCTTTCCAGGCTCCCGGTGGTGTGCCTTGCCCGCCGGCCGCCGCCATGCTCGCTGCTGCTTCTCCCGGGTTTCACCCAGCCGCTTTCTCGTGGCCTACACCTTCCAGCGCCTCGCCCGCGTCGGCCGGTTGGGGCTCAGCGGCCTTGGCCCTCTCCTTCCGCACTATGGGCCCGACAACTCCTGTCGGCCCACAGTGGATCGCCGATTCGGGTGCCACCTACCACACCACTTCCGACCCCACCATCCTCTCTTCCGTTCACCCTCCCTCTTCCTATCACCCCTCGTCCATCATGGTCGTAAATGGGTCATGCCTTCCTGTCACGTCTGTGGGTGCCGCCGGCGCTCATGGCTCCTTTCGTCTTCCTGATGTTCTTGTGGCACCTTCTATGGTTCACAACCTTCTTTCTATTCGTCGGTTTAAAGCTGACAATTCCTGTTCCGTGGAGTTTGACTCTACCGGTCTCACGGTAAAGGATTTGGCTTCCCGGCGTCCTCTGCTTCGGTGTGACAGCACGGGGCCCCTTTACACCCTTCGCTTCCCGGCGTCCCCTTCGTCTTCTTCGCCGAACCCTCTGTCAGCTGCTTTCGCCACCTCTTCTTCCTCCACCACTTGGCACCGGCGCCTCGGCCATCCTGGTCGTGATGCCCTGATGCAGCTCAGTCGCAGTTCCGACATTCGGCGTCCTCGGACTCCCGGTGAGCATTTGTGTCATGCGTGTCAGCTGGGCCGTCATGTCCGTCTTCCTTTTCATAGTTCGTCTTCCCAGGCGGCTCACATCTTTGATCTTATCCATTGCGACCTCTGGACTTCTCCTATCATCAGCATTTCCGGCTACAAGTTCTATCTTGTGCTGCTTGATGATTTCTCTCATTACTCCTGGACTTTTCCTCTTCGTGCAAAGTCGGAAGCTTTCCCCGCCATTCTCCACTTCTTCGCGTGGGTGTCCACACAGTTCGGCCTCACCATCAAGGCCGTCCAGTGCGACAATGGTCGTGAGTTCGATAACTCCGCCTCCCGTGCATTCTTTCTCTCTCACGGTGTCCAGTTGCGCATGTCTTGCCCGTACACCTCCTCCCAGAACGGCAAGGCTGAGCGCATGATTCGCACCACCACCGAGACCATGCGTACCCTCTTGCTTCAGGCGTCACTCCCTGCGCGCTTCTAGGCTGAGAGCTTGCACACCTCCACCTATCTCCTTAACCGCCTTCCTTCCGCTGCCTGCCCAGCTCCCACGCCACACCACGCCCTCTTCGGTACCCCTCCTCGGTACGATCACATTCGCGTCTTCGGGTGTGCGTGTTACCCTAACACCACAGCTACTGCTCCCCACAAGCTGGCACCTCGTTCGACTCTCTGTGTCTTCCTCGGGTACTCCCCGGATCACAAGGGGTACCGGTGCTATGATCTTACCTCTCGTCGGGTCCTCATCTCTCGTCATGTGGTGTTTGATGAGTCTGTCTTCCCCTTCTCCTCCACCCCCACTCCCACGTCCACCCCGGATCTTGACCTATTCTCCTTGTTTCCCACTGACGCGGTGGTCGACCCACCTTTTCGGTTGTCTACCACAGGTACTGCTCCACCGTGCCCTTCGCCGGGGCCGTGCCCTCGCTCGCCGCCCGCCGGTGACACCCCCTGCCCGGGCCTAGCGGGATCCCCTCATGGGCCGGCCACTGTCACTACGCCTGACGCGGGGCCTGGGACGTCGCCCCTGGCACCGCCTGCGCGCTTCGCTCAGCCGACGCTCGTCTACCAGCGCCGTGCACCTCCCGGATCGGCCCCCGTTACTACGCCTGGCGCGGGGCCCGAGCCGTCGCCTCCGGCACCACCTGCGCGCTTCGCCCAGCCGGTGCTCGTCTACCAGCGACGTGCACGACCGGAGCCGCCGCCTACGTCTCCACCGGGGCCTCCTTCTTCGGGGTGCCCTCTACCACCGACTGCTTCTTCTCCGCCGGCGACACCGACACCGCCGCCGCGATCCCCGGATGCCCGTGTCACGACGCCGGTGTACCACCCCCCGCTGCTTCACCGACACCCGCGTCATGTTCACTCGATGGTGACGCGACACGCGGCGGGGACCCTGCCGCCCCGGGCTCTTGCGACGATGCCCGGTGACTCGCAGGTCTCTCCGGTACCCTCTTCCGTCCGCGAGGCCTTGCTGGACCCTCATTGGCGCCGCGCGATGGAAGAAGAGTATGCGGCTCTCCTCGCCAACCGGACCTGGGATCTGGTGCCACGTCCCCCAGGCTCCAACGTCGTCACCGGCAAGTGGATCTGGACACATAAGCGTCGGGCGGATGGCACTCTCGAGAGGTACAAGGCTCGTTGGGTTCTCCGGGGTTTCACTCAGCGGCCGGGTGTTGACTACGATGAGACTTTCAGTCCAGTGGTGAAGCCAGCTACAGTCCGCACGGTGCTCTCCCTCGCACTCACTCGGTCTTGGCCCGTGCATCAGCTGGATGTCAAGAATGCCTTCCTGCATGGTCTTCTCACTGAGACAGTTTACTGCAGTCAGCCGGCCGGGTTTGTTGACTCCTCAAGTCCTGACATGGTCTGCAGGCTCAACAGATCTCTCTACGGCCTCAAGCAGGCGCCCCGGGCATGGAACCATCGCTTTGCTGCCTTTCTGCGATCACTGGGGTTTGTGGAGGCCAAGTCCGATACGTCACTGTTTATCTTCCACCATGGAGCTGAGACTGCGTATCTACTGCTCTATGTTGATGACATTGTCCTGACCGCCTCCAGTGAGTCACTCCTTCGCCGCATCATCACCTCTCTTCAGCGGGAATTTGCTATGAAGGATTTGAGTGTGCTCCATCACTTCCTTGGGGTCACTGTTGCGCCTCATCCTGCTGGACTTCTTCTTCACCAGCGGCAGTACACTCTTGACATCCTTGAGCGAGCGGGGATGACAGACTGCAAACCCTGCTCCACTCCAGTTGACACGCAGGGTAAGCTATCTGAGGCTGAGGGGCACCCGGTGTCTGATCCCACCGCGTACCGGAGTCTTGCTGGTGCTCTACAGTACCTCACCTTCACTCGCCCGGACATCACTTATGCGGTTCAGCAGCTGTGCCTTCATATGCATGATCCGCGGGAGCCCCACCTCACTGCCCTCAAGCGTCTACTCCGCTACCTCCGCGGCACTGTGGGCTACGGCCTGCTCCTTCACCAGCGCTCCTCCTCCACTGAGATGGTTGTCTACACTGACGCTGACTGGGCCGGATGTCCGGACACTCGGCGCTCCACCTCCGGCTACGCTGTCTTCTTGGGCGGCAACCTGGTGTCCTGGTCGTCCAAGCGTCAGCAGGTGGCCTCCCGCTCCAGTGCCGAGGCGGAGTACCGCGCCGTGGCCAATGGCGTGGCCGAGGTTTCTTGGCTCCGACAGCTCCTGGCCGAGCTCCATAACCCTCTTCTCCGGAGCACGCTTGTCTACTGCGACAACGTCAGTGCAGTCTACCTCTCCACCAACCCCGTGCAGCACCAGCGGACCAAGCATGTGGAGATTGACTTTCACTTCGTCCGTGATCGGGTGGCCATCGGCGAGGTGCGAGTCCTACATGTACCTACGACGTCCCAGTTCGCCGACATCTTTACCAAGGGCCTCCCGTCGTCGACATTCACCGCCTTTCGCTCCAGCCTCAACATCACCAGTGGCTAGTTGAGTTTGTGGGGGGGCTAGTGTGTATTTTCTTTCCTGGTGTTCAGTCTGACTCCGCTGCGTCGGTAGCTCAGACTGCGGGGGGGTGTTGGAGTATATGTCTGTGGCCCATGTGGCTTGGCCCATGAGGCCCATGTATGCTACCCTATATTGCTACCCTTCTAGGGTTAGCCTAATCAATGAAATCCACTAATTCCAACAGCCTCCCTTTGTACCCACCAAACAAGCCACCTAAATGGATTCCTTATACTTGGCAACAATTCAGCATTCCCATAACCTACAGATAGGCCTACACCGGTGAGAACGGCAATCGAAGACATGACAAAACAGTAAAATAATTTAACTTTCATCATTGTACCAACAAGATTGACATCTTGGGGGAGAAAGCATTTATCATTTTTGTGACCAACATAGTTGGACAGATATGACATCAGAGAATTCGTGGTTTTAAACAGAATATTTAAAAATATGCTATTTTACTTTAAAGACCTAATTCATCCACAGAAATTGCCAATGGAAATACCTTCTTGCTGTTGCCCAACTGAAAGTGACTCAGTTCCTTCTCGAACTTCTGCTGATTCATTTTCATCAAAAGCACTGGCTTCGGACCTGAACATTGTTTGTAACTCATTAGTGAAAGCTAAAAATTGAGTAATTTGAAACAAAGAAATGGCAATCATACTTTCCAGTTCAAATCTATTAAGGCTATCTATGTAAGAGAAGAACTGTGATTCTAGAATGGCCACAATCGTGCTGAACAAGAGGATCAGTACTCGTGATTCTACAGAAAACCTTGAATTGTGACATGCATAATTAATCCATAGTTGGTGCAACAGTTTAATCAGAACGAATATATTCTCTATAGTATTAAAGTCTTCCTAAAACAATGTTCAACAAATGATACTAGACAAATTAAATTAGTGGCACCTTTAACTTTGCTTTGAGCAACATCCTTGTACTCACTCAACACATGATGTAATGTAAACTCTGTGAATAAGATGCACAAATGTGGCATCATGTCGAGGAGGAAATGCATATAATAAAACCATACCGAGCATCAGCACTTAAATTACTGGTAAATGACCCTAGAGCCTCTTCTGAAGCCTGAAATAAAGAGATCATCATCTTAGGAGATTAGAACCATCATATGGAGAACAGATGTTCCAGAATGATGTAGTCAATCCCATTTGTGGTTTGAAATAGCAAACTCAGTCTATTATAATACTACTTCAAGAAGAGCATAGATGTTGTTCTAGAATGATGTAGTCTATCCTTTTCCTTTACAAAATTGATCACTAATATGAGTGAAAACAGTAACATCTCAAATGAAAGTGGTCATATAATAGATTAATTACAAAAGTTACTTTCATGTTATTACAAATTTAGGACTTTAATAGTACAACATTATAAAGGTAACAGTCAAAGGAGTTTTTTAAAAATAGCCTTGGTTCCTCAAAGGACAAATAAGGATTAGTGTAGGGATTATTTGTACTCGTACAGTATTCAAGATACCGATAACAATGTTAAGTTGATCCCAATTCCCAAGCATAAAGCTAGGATTTTCCATTGGAATAACGTAGAGTTTTGTTAAGGCAGCTCAAAATTACTCTATCAGACCATTATGTTAATCATGTCTCAGAACTTAAATGTACGTCCTGCTTAGTAAATTTACAAATGACATGGTTAACTTTCCCTATGAACCCACAGCTAGTTTGTATTTACTGAGCAGTTAACCTAGCTAGCAATGCTGTATAGCCAATATACATTGCCAATTGTAATGCTGGGACCTTGTCTCTACAGAAATGTTGAAAAACTTTCAAAGAGGAGTTAGCCTAGCTAGTGCACAGAGCAAAGCCATCCATGAAAGAACTTTAGTTGTTTGGTCCAGTAGTAGTTGTTCTTGACATTTTTGTTAGGATCTTTTTCTGAGTCTATGTCCTTTGCACATGTACATATTTTATCCTCTCTTTTACTGATAGAAAATATATACCATGGGCTTCCATACTGGTTCAATCAAGAAACAAAAATATAGGATAGTTAGGAAATTATTTTTCCACATCATATACACGTTACATATTCAACCAAAGCTCCAAAAAGACTTTCTGATGAGGAGTGATCCTGCCATCTATGCAAACAACTAGATACAGATCAAAATTTGGTTCATCTAATAGGATAGGAAAAATATTCAGACAATTATAAACTGGCCTTTCACGCCTTTAACTGAATCACTTCAATAAGCATTCACTTTAATGAAGTCATGAGCTTTTATATTACTATTTATTTAGTTTCTAGACCCTGTTATGATTGGTGTGCGTGGTTTTATGTTTCTACAAAATACTTAATTTACCAGAAAGGGGTCCTAGATGCGTTCTACAGCTTTGAAATGGAGATGTAAAATCAAGAGCAACGATAGGAACAATACACTTTCATATGACTAATTCAGCATCTTTACCTGGGGCTGGGCACCTCTGCAAAATCTGTTCATAAAATACCGGGTGTCGATGTGGCTCATTAAAGGGAAGATACGGAGATATGAATCAATTTTATTCCGTACATCACGGAACTGTTGAGCCCGATTTCCTGCCATGAAGAAGCGGTATATGGTATTGCTCCTCTGGCAGGACGTGACTAGCATGTACGCTTGCCGGAGTGTGTCCTTCAGTCCATCTAGTGGTCTACTAATCTGTGGGGAACTCATCATCCCTGGCTGCTGAAGCAGCTGTAGTAGGTCGCTGATTATCATCACATGGTTTGCAAGCTGCCTGCACTCCTCCCTGTTCCGCTGAGCAGTTTGCACAGCCTGGACGATCATCAGGATCAGCCCACCAGCGTCAAGTCCTGACAGTTGCACGACAGTGGCAGCTTGGCCCAGACCATTCCACAGGACCATCGTGGATGCAGCGCCTGTTCCTGCGCACATGTACAAAAAATGTAGCTAGGTGACTAAAGTCCATCTGATCCAAGAGACCAACAAAGGTTTGTGGAGCTGCTCGGTGGAACAAACCAAGCACTAACCTTTTTCGTCACTCTTTTACTTCAGCTGATACCCGTGTGTGCAGGCTGCAATGCACTCCATTCCTAAATATTCAGCATCGCCCAGGCTCCTGGACACACAAGTAGCGATTGACAGTGACAAAGTTTACTAAAATTGATTAGGAAACCGGTAGAGGGAGGCATTTGGTCACTTACTCGTATATCATAGTCTTCAACACTATATTTTTCTGAGTCAACAGGTAGGCGTTGAACGAAATTTCCGAGTAGATAACGGATAGGCACTCCCCAACGAGACTTCAGTCATCCAAGATTCCAACCCGCGCCGCCCCGCGGTCCGGCGAGTAAACAAGGCGCCACGATAACCACACGAGGTGCAGGAACCCGTCTAGATTATTGGGTTTGATAGGCACAACCGCACAGCATTTCTAATTCACCTCCACGCGGAGCTCTCCGGCTGAGGCATTTCCTCAAACATCTTCTCTGCTCTGCCCTCCCACCACGGAGCCGCTCGGCTCATCCAGGTCCACGCGAGGTGGGTCGTCCCCGCCGCCGAGGCTCGCGGCGCCTCAGCGTGGATGCCGTGTAGGTGGCCAGCAAGCCCGCGCCGCGCCGGTGAGGCGGGGAGGAGGAGCGAAGGGAGGAGGCGATGCCCGCGGCTGTGCAACGGACCCCCATTTTCTAGGACCGTTTCCTGCCTTGTGGATAGAAAACAGATTAGGTAGGCCTTGGGTGGGTTAATTGGGCCAACATGTGACCGGCCCAAATAATTAAGAGCCCAACCCAAGGTAAAGTGAATAGCTGTCTGCTGGCGAAAGATCAAATGGAATTGTTTGCATTATTTTCGATCATCACACGGATATGCAAACGCTATGACTATAACCATGCACCCATGACCCAATGAACAAACCTCCTATCATAGGCAATAGGCCTACGAATAAACCATTGAAAGTACTTACATATGTGCAGATTTTATGAGATTTGTTGCTAAATTTAATTATCTTTGTTGATAAAAATGGTCCATTCGTTCCTCTCCATCCACTTGAGATATTTTTTTCCTCAAACACGTGGAACGTTAGTAAAAAATAAACGAATATTTCCAGTTCAAGCTCAAACTTTACATGCAAGTGTTTATCATCCACCGGTTTTAGATGCTACCGTGTTTGGTAACATGCACGACATGGACCCAAGACATTGGTGTTATTTTCTAAAAATTTTGTTAAACTTAAGATTATTTGACTTAAGATAACTCTAAGAGATAATTTAATTTAAAATTAAAGGAGTACTTAGCAAGTTTAGGGACTCAAAACTACAAGTAAAAAGTTCGATGACCGAAATAATATCCCCGACAAGTTATATTATGAGCAAATATACTCGTGCATTGAAACGGAATGTTCAGCTAATTGTGTATTTATCTGCACGACTTGCAGCTTGGAGATTTATTTAGCAATCATGTTATGCTTTTCGATTTGTCTGAGAATCAAACTTTGTACTATGATTAGACACCGGCTGCTCTAATTCCTATGGGTATATAAGGTTTAATAATTTACCAATAATCGTGTCATGCATTTCAATTCATTTTCAGATTGGACTTCTAACTCCACACCATACATGGACACTTAACATAAACGGGTATGTGAGAGTAGTGTAGAGATTAATCAAAATAGGAGCCAGGATTGGTGATCGGCTATCCGCGATTGGCACGGACAGAAAAAGTGCATAAGACACAGGGCATGCAAAACTGATTTAGATTCTAGACCTGTATGGCTTTAAATTATTGGTGGATTTTTTATGCAGCACTAAATTATTTTATTTTAGTTATATGATTTTTTTAGTATTGGATTATTGGTTTGGTAAATTGAAATACTATATAATTCTCTTGCAGATTTCTTGAAACATTAAGATGGGTGGTGATATTGCCCGTCTTTTTTGTTTTTTAGCCCTTTTTTCGAAAGATTCTCTTAAATATGCCCCTGGCGGAAAGATTTTAAAAAATAGACCCTTATCTTGGCGCCATGGTCATCGGCGCCAAGGTAACACGGCATGGCGCCAGGGTAACTGGCGCCAAGACCTTAAAGCGTGGCGCTGACGTGGCAGGGTCTTGGCGCCGTGATCTTTGGCGACAAGGCTTGGCGCCACTCTAATTGGCGCCAAGCCTGGTGCCACAGTTCACGACGCCAAGACTCTGTTTTATGTACCTAAATTTACCGTAAGATGGACATATGCAAATTTTACCATGACTTGGATATTTAAAATTTTAGCTAAGTCTTTAAATTTACCATGAGATTAAGTCTTTAAATTTTGCTAAGTCTGGAATTTACAAATTTTGGCTAAGTCTTTAGATAACCAAGTCATGGTAAAATTTACATATGTCTATCACATGGTAAATTTGAAGACATTTAAAATTTTACCATGACTTGGATATTGCAAAATGGCTTCATGTTGTGAATTTGGATATTTAAAATTTTACTTGGGGCCAAAATTTAAAGACTAAGCCAAAATTTGCATCATCTCATGGTAAAATTTGCATATGCCCATCAAAATTTTACCATGAGATGGACATATAAAAATTTATTTAAGTCTATAAATTTACCATGAGATGGGACGTGTTGGAATTTATTAAGTCTGAAATTTTACCATGACATTGACAAATTTGATGCTATCCTATGTTAGTTGGTATTCTAACATATCCAGACCGCAGCAAAAATCCTGACTACCTAATTTTACCGTGAGATAGACATACAAAGCTCTAAATTAACATGACTTGGACCCTAATTTTTCTATAAGATGGACATATAAAATTTTGGCAGCCATATTTCCATCCCCATCCCATAGTAAATTTAAAGACTTAGCTAAATAAATTTGAATTTTTGGTACGGCTTGGATATGTTAGAATACCAACTACCATGTGGTAGACATATGGAAAAATAGCTTTTTAAACATGACTTAGACATTTACAAATTTGAAATTTTATCATAACTTGGATATTGAGAAATATGACTAACTCTAGAGTTTTTACAGTGACTTTCTATTTGATCACTTAGAGCAACCTATAAATACTTAGGATAAAAAATGATATACATGGTAACAGGTCTGTGGTGCCAGGCTTGGCGCCAATGACGATGGCGCCAATGATGACGGCGCCAAGGTGCTGCCATGTCAGTGCCAGCTCAGCGTCGTCGGCCAAGTGGCATGGGGGCTTGGCGCCAATGTTAACGGTGTCAAGCTGTGTTACCTTGGCGCCAGCGTGGATGGCGCCAAGCCCTGGGTCCATTTTCTAAAAATTTTCCGTCAGGGGCGTATTTGAGAAAATCTTTCGAAAAAAGGGCTAAAAAATAAAAAAGACGGTGATATTGCCTCTCTTTTTTAGAAATATGCATCGAAGAAGAAGGCGCAGACCTAACAGGAAGAAGTAATAGTGATGTATTGTCCATCAATTATTATGCATATGTAATACTCCCTCCGTCTCCAAATAAATCAATCCCTAGAATCCATGTCAGTCAAACTTTTTAAAATTTGACTAACTTTATATAAATGAGTAACACCATATATGATATAAAATGAGTAACTTATGAAAATATATTTTATGATAAATCTAATGATACTAATTTGATACCATAAATTTTAAGGGCCGTTTGGATCCCTTCATCTTAGAGGAATTGAAATCTACTTAATGGATTAAGCTATTTGGCTTGAAATTTGACATTCCATAACTTTCTCAAGCTCACGAATAAGCCTATCTCAAATTCATAGGGTGTGAGATGGAAATAGATTCTATAGATCATTATGCTATAATTCTACTCTCCAACTTATAGCACACTCTTCAACTCGCTTCCTACAATAGAAATACAACATATAAGTATGTCTCTTGTATGCCTAACAATAAATATACAAATATATTCCTTATACAACTATATTAGCTTAATTAATCTATGTCTAAATTGTAATTATTAGAATGAATTCAATTCCAAGGATCCAAACGAGCTCTTAACGTTTTTTCTAGAAATTCGGATAAAGTTTAAAAAGTTTGACTTAAGACAACTCTAGAAATCTATTTATTCAAGGACGGAGGGAGTATTTCAATTCTACGTTGAGAAAGATATATTCATCTATTTTATGAAGTTCTTATGTTCTCTTTATTTTTGTTCAATTTTGTTTCGTAATTGATATACTTGTATACCAACATGCTATATTTGTAGTGGTTAACAAATTTGTACAATGGGCCACCCTAACCACAAACCTGGCTACTTACGCCACTAATACACTTAACTTGTATGGGTACAGGAGAGTGGTGGGCCATGAAAACATTTGGTATTCCAATTCATTTTGGGATCATACACCACACCAAGTTTGGGCACATTACTCTAACTTATACACAGGCACGAGATATTAAATATATCAGAACCTTATGTCTCGTACGGTTCTGAGCTACAAAGACAAAGAAACATTTCACTCTTAAATATTAGAATTAGGAGCAATATAATACCATGATCCTCTAGCAGCATTATACAAACCTGCATTGACAGCTCCGATCCACCTTGCTCAAGCCAAATAGAAAGACAGGTGGCCACCACATTGTTACTTTCGACGGATTTTACTGTGTCCAATAGTAATCGAGATGATGAAGCTCGTTGGGATCATAGGTTTCTCCTGGATGCCACAAGCCAAACGGTGTGGAATTAATCAAGGATGTCTCTGAAACGTAAGTGGGAGGAGGTGGGAGAGCACATCGTGTCGGTGGCGGTGGGTGTCATGGTCGGTCACGCCATTGCCACCGTGGTTGACAAGCTCAAGCGCCGAGAGGAGGCGGACGGCGAGGTGGAGCGGCTGGACATATGGGTGACTATGGTCCGCTGCGCGACGGGCGCAGCAGAGGGCATGCACATCCGCAGTTGGTGGCTGCACCGCTAGCCAGGGCGGCATCCAAGGAGGCAGCGGGCAAGGAGGAGGAGGTAGGTTGCTGACGGATTGGGATTAGAGAAGGAGCGGCGGGGGCGTGGGTGGCCGGCGGCCAGGGCGGCATCCAAGGTAGCGGCAGGCAAGGAGGAGGACGAAGAAGAACAACGTCCGAACGCTGCCGTCCGTCTGAATGTCCGGACGCTAGCTGCGTCGTAAAAACTTTGCATGCATATGCTCCCTAGCTATATTCTGTTTAATTTTTATCATGCACCGGTTTTAGATGCTAATGCTACCGTGTTGGGTAACACAATATGGACCCAAGATTTTGTTTTATTTTTTTATAAATTTAGTCAAAGTTAAGATTATTTGACTTAAGACAACTATAAAAATTGATTTGATTTAAAACTAAGGGGGTACTTAACAACTTTAGGGACTCAAACTGCAAGTAAAATGTTGGAGGGCCGAGATAATACCCCTCCACAAGTTTACCTTTTATACCTTTTATATTACACAAGCAAACATACTCGTGCGTCGAGACATTCAGCTTGTTGCGTGTTTATCTAGACGACTTGCGCAGAGCCGGTCGAACATGTAAGCGTGCTTGCATATTCTGATGCCGCCAAGTGCTTGTATAACCTTGTGCGACTGGTGGGCTAATCTAATGACCAATACGATCAGAACGCACAAACACCAATGACACGGATCGGCGGAGCTGGCGCAACCGGCCGGGGTGCAGTGCAGTGCAAGACCGGCCGGGGCACAGCCTGAAACGCTGAAATCATCGTCAGTCACCAGTTCCTGTGGGCACGACACTTTCAAATCAAGCAACGGGCGGCGCCATCGTCTCAGGCCATTGTCTCAGGCGGTCAGGCCACAACAGTAAACTCTTGGCTTGTCTTGACGGCAGCGGCAGCCAGCGGGCGTCCATGCCCGCTACGGCGGCTTCTATTCTTCGACCGCACGCCGCTGGCTAACCGAACAGCGGCGGCAGCACCTTGAGCCCGAGCCTCCAGTGCAGACTGCAGAGCCACCAGCTAGTACAGACTACATAGGGTGTGTTAGGTTGGATGACCAACCCCTAGTCTGGCTCCCTGAAGCCAATTTTGACCTGTTTGATTGTCTGAAAATGAGCTGGAGCCTGGCTAGAGGTGGCCATCGGTCCCCCTAGAGCCTGGCTAGCATCGAACGACCAAATCGGCCGTTTTTCTCAGGCCAGGCCTGAGCCAGCCTCAACGCTGGTTCCTGTCACCGCTTCGGTTGTTCCCCGCTGGTGCTCCTCCTCCTCCACTCGTCCGCCTCCATCACCTCCTCCACCGCCACAGGTGCGCTGCGCCGGCAGCGACGGCACCCTTCTTCCAGGCACACGCCTAAGTGGCAGAACAGGGCCCACGCCGAGGTCGCCCAAGTCGCGGCGTGAGGTGCTGGCCAGAGCAGTTCACGGCAGGCGGTGCTGGCCATCCACCACGACGAGTCGGAGTGGTTCGCTGCAAGAGGTGCTGCCCGGAGCGGTTCGCGGCGGGCGGTGCTGGCTATCCACCACGACGAGTCGAAGCAGTTCGCGGCGGGAGGCGCTGCCCGGAGCAGTTCGCGGCGGGCGGTGCTGGCCATCCACCACGACGAGTCGGAGCGGTTCGCTGCAGGAGGCGCTGCCTGGAGCAATTCGCGGCGGGCGGTGCTGGCCATCCACCACGACGAGTCGGAGCGGTTCGCTGCGGGAGGTGCTGCCCGGAGCGGTTCACGCCGGGCAGTGCTGGCTATCGAGCACCACGAGTCGGAGCAGTTCGCGGCGGGAGGCGCTGCCCGAAGCAGTTCGCGGCAGGCGGTGCTGGCTATCCACCACGACGAGTCGGTGCAGTTCGCGGCGGGAGGTGCTACCTGGAGCGGTTCGCGGCGAGCCGGCGCCCGGCGTTCCTACCGTTCACGTCGAGCAGGAGTGCACGCTCGTCTAGGCCAAGGCGGTGCTCGCCATGCTGCTGTCCCACTTCCGCATCGCCATCTCCGACGACTACCACCATGCCCTCGGTCCAGGCAGCTCCTCCTCCTCCTGCCATGGCGCCGATCGCCCTCGGTCCACTTCAGATCAAGGAACACATCGTCCTGTGGCTCGGCGCGGGAGCAGGGAGGCCAGGCTACTGCTGTCAGATCTGTGCAGAGCTCTCGGCATGCTCTGCTGGCTGGAATCGTCCACGCCAGCCATCTCCCCTACTGAGAAGTTGCACTCATCACGTGTTTAACGAATTTTTGTCAAAGGTGGTGAAGTTTTTTTTTTCGAAAGATCCGTTGCCGGCTTTCATTGATAAGAGAAGAGCACAATATTTACAAGGTTTGTCACAGAGAGCACCTAAAAAGCATGGCTTTGAACTCCTATTGAGCGCCACGCCACCCCTATGCTATGAGCTTTTATGTTACAAAATATTTACAGCATCTAGAAGAGACTGCTCCAAATGAGGCAGCACTGCCTCTAAGCCTCTATTTCCAGCCCTTACCCACGTCCTTGCTTCCTCCTGGATTGCTCGGAATACCTGCTCCGGCGTCCTGGAGGATCTGCTGAAAACCCGGTTGTTTCTCTCCCTCCACAGTTCCCAGGTTGTCAGCATGACCATGGATCGCACCCCATCTCTTGCATAACGTGTCCCACTGTTACCCATGTCAGTGTACCATTATCCCAGCTCTTGAGTCGGCGTCCAGTTTGTTGGTCTTATAGCAGCCGCGCCAATCCAAGAGCCCACCTTATCCCAAACGCCCCTCGAGTAGTCGCATTCCTGAAAAAGATGTGAGGTGGTTTCGAGGTTCCTAACACAGAGCTGACAGAAGTAGTCATTGGGCCATTGTCTTAGCATTAACCGTGCAGCTGTCCAGATCCGGTTCTGCAGCATCAACCAAGTAAAGAAGCGGCATTTTGGCGGCGCTTTTGTTTTCCAAGTGGTTTCAGCTGTCATGGATGAGGTCATTCCAAGGAATTGGATTTTGTATGCTGATCTTGTCGTGTATTGGCCATAGATGAGTGTAGCCAGGTGATCTTATCCTCCTGTGCCGGCTGGACTGCAATTCCCTGTAACCGAAACCACAGTGATACGAACTCGTGGACCAAGGTCGCCGTCATGCTATAGTCTACATCTCTGATCCACCTCTCCTCAGCCAGGGCATCACACTACGTGAAAAATGATTTGTAAGAGCCAGCCCTATTTTACTGTAGGGGCGGTTCAATCACGAACCCCCCTTACAGTGGGCTGATCGGGGCCCAGTAATTTAACCGCCCTTACAAATGCCTCAATAAGGGCGGTTGGTGATATCAACCGCCCTTACAAATGGTATGATTTTTAAGGGCGGTTGGATCACCAACCGCCCTTACAAATCGATTTGTAAGGGCGGTTCAATCACCAACCGCCCTTACAAATCAATTTGTAAAGGGGGCTGGTGATTGAACCGCCCTTACAAATGACGGCTGTATAAGTGGCTGCACCCACCTTCTTCCTCCTCGAGCCACACACTCCATCTCGCAAAAAAAGGTTGGGAGGCCTTGGGCTCCTCCCAAAAAAATGCTCTACTAAGGGGGGAGGTTTTCAGCTCAATTCCTTTGGTGGGAAACTTGTAGAAGGTAAGAAAATGCTATTCCAACCCTTTAATTGAAGTTTTAATGGTTGGTTTTCATACAAATTGGAGTTTTATTTTCTCTCTCTTCCATGGTGCTTGAGCTTTGTGTGGAGCAAATTAGAGCATAGTTTTCAAGCTATTAGTTTAGATTCGTTAGAGAGATGAGCTTGCACCCTCAATTAGTCGATCTTGCTTGATTTTAGTGGAGATTGCACACTAGTTTCATGCATATATGGAGAAGCTTGTTCTAGATCTAGGGTTTCCTTTTTTATTTTGTAATTTGTGTTTCATGAAATTGGAATGGGGTTGGCATGAAAGGTTGTTGGTAAAATAATAATTGTTGCTAATTGTTGTTCATGAAATTTTATATTTTAATCATCTAGTATACATTGTTGCTAATAATTGTCAAAAAAATTGTTGCTAGTAATTTTCAAATAAACAATTGTTGCTATAATTATTGCTAAAACTTGTTGCTAATAATTGTTTCTATTAATTGTTGCTAAAAATTATTACTAAAAATTGTTGCTAATAATTGTATAAGGTAATAAAATGCTATTCCAAGCCTTTAATTCAAGTTTTAATGGTTTGTTAGTGAGTAAATTAGAGCTTTGCATAGAGAAATGAGCTTTGTATAAAGCTAATTAAACCCAAGTTTTGAAGTTATTAGTGTACATTAGTTAGAGAAATGAGCTAACATCTTTTATTTAGTCGCTCTTGCTTGATTTTAGTGGAGATTACCCTAGTTTCATGTATGTTTCATGTATTAATTTGATTCGTTTCATGTATTTTGTTGTTGTTGTTTTGTTTTTAAAAGATGGAGTACAGGAACTCTTGGATGTATGGTTGGTCAAGGATCGATGAAGGTTTCTGTGGTGAGGTGGACAAATTTATTGAAGCCGCACAGAAGCATGCATCAACGTTGACATATAATAGGGACACAATCATTTGTCCATGCAAAGATTGCAAGAATCGTATGGCATTTGCAGATGTGGGTATGATCAAATCACACTTGGTTATGCGAGGATTTGTTCCGGACTACACAGTGTGGATTCATCATGGTGAGACAATGGTTGGTGATGACGACAACAATGATCAAGGACTTGACGCCGAAACCCTGAAGTTGTTGCACCAATATGACAATGGGGAAGACATGTTCTATGACTGTGGTGGCAATAAACAAGGTGGTGACTTTAGCAATGAACAAGGTGGTGACTTTAGCAATGAACAAGGTGCTAATGATGGTGGTGGTGCCGCTCCTAATGGCGGAGCACGTGAGGGGGATGAAGACGACATTGACAATTTGGAGGAGATGATTTTGACCTTTGCACCAGAAGTATTACTGCAGAAGAAAGGTCTAGAAAATCTAGAGATGGTGAAAACAGCGTCGAAGGAGACTGTCTATGGTGTTGAGAAGGGTTGTCCGACACACTGGACACTGCTCCGTTTTGTGCTTGAGCTACTCATCCTGAAGGCTAAGTACGGCTGGTCTGACTGTAGTTTCAATGACCTGTTATGTCTCCTATCATGGGTACTGCCACAGCCAAACTTAGTTCCTGCCAACACATACCATGCGAAGAAGGTTATAAGTCCATTGACAATGGGTGTTGAAAAAATCGATGCATGCCCCAACCATTGTATCCTTTTTCGTGGTGAAACGTTCAAAGATCTGGACAAATGTCCTCGATGTGGGGCCAGTCGATACAAGAACAATGACCTTTATAATGGTGGAGAAGCCTCCACAGGGAACAAGAGAAATAAGAAGGGTGCGAAGAAGGTGGTACAAGAATCTCAACCCCCAGAGGATAATACATTAGGCAACGATGCAAAGAAGAGAAAAGTTCCTGCCTTGGTAATGTGGTACCTTCCAGTGACCGACCGCTTGAGGCGTATCTTCTTGAACCCTAAGCAAGCCGCGCTCATGACATGGTGGGACGATGAGCGCAAGGTCGATGACGATGTGATTGCACACCCGGCCGATTGTAGTCAGTGGCAAGACTTCGATAAGAACAACAAGTTATTCAGCTCAGACCCAAGGAACGTACGATTCGCCTTGAGCACCGATGGAATGAATCCCTTCAATGAGAGGATGACCGACCACAGCACTTGGCCAGTGATCCTATCCATGTACAACATCCCAACGTACTTGTGTCAGAAGAGAAAGTACCTTTTCCTCACCGTTCTTATTTCTGGCCCTAGACAACCAGGCATTGATATAGACGTGTTCCTCGAGCCTGTGATGGAAGAATTTGATAAACTATGGAGGGTTGGGGCCCCGATGTTTGATGCATTCCGACAGGAGTACTTCACATTAAGGGCAATAATATTTGTTACTATCAACGATCACCCCGCGTTGTTTGCCATGTCTGGACAGATCAAAGGCAAGACAGGATGCTTAGTATGTTTGGATGATACTAAATGGGTGTACCTAGATGCATCCAAGAAGGTTGTTTACCTAAGGAATCGTTGCTTCTTAAAGACGGATCACAAGTACCGCAGCAAATTGTACTTAAGATACTATGGCGACATCCCGGAGGATGAACCCCCTCCGAAGAGACGTCATCATGGACAATATGTGTACAAAATGGTGAAACCCATACAGATCGTCTATGGAAAGAAGAATCCGGATGGAACGATCAGAGACAGAAGCACACCTCCTATCGAAGGCGTACCTTTTAAGAAACAATCAATCTTCTTTCGGTATCTACCTTATTGGCCAGAATTGGCGGTCCCCCATGCCATTGATGCTATGCACGTGCAGAAGAATGTCTTCGAGAGTCTCATTGGTACCTTGATGGATACAGCCAAGTCAAAGGATGGTCTAAAAGCACGGAGGGACATGGAGCAGCTAAAAGTGAAGCCAGAGCTTTACCCGGTACGTCAAGAAAATGGAAAATGCACTCTGCCCGCAGCTTGCTACAACCTAGACATAGAAGAGAGGAGAGCTTTACTCACATCCGTGAGGGAAATCAAAGTCCCAACTGGGTTTTCGGCGAATCCGAAGAAGCTAGTTTCGATGAAGGACCTATCATTTCACTACTGCAAGGCTCACGATTGTCATATGATGCTAACAGTGTACCTACCAATTGTCATCAGGGTTATAAAGCCAGAGTTCCTGAAGATGGCCATCACCCGCATGTGCTACTTCTTTTCAAAGATCTCACAAAAGATGTTTCGCAAGGAAGAGCTAAGAGACCTACATGATTTCGTGGTGGAGACCCAGAACCAGCTTGAGATGTGTTTACCTCCTTCTTTTTTTGATATAATGGAACATCTCATGATTCATATGGTTCATCAGATAGAGGCATTGGGCCCTTGCTACTTGCATGAAATGTGGTCCTACGAGCGGTTCATGTCAGTCCTAAGCCGATACGTGCATAATCGAGCATACCCAGAGGGCTCCATGATAGAGGGTTATAGTACTGAAGAAGTCGTCGAGTGTTGTCAAGAGTACCTAAAAGTACAGAGAGGGATTGGCAATCCAGATTCTCGTCACAAGGGTAGGTTGGCTGGGAAGGGCACAAGTGGTAGAAAAACATTCATCGATAAGGAATACGAAGAAGCTAGTCGGGCGCATTACTGTGTCTTGCAGGGCACAAAACTAATGCAACCATACGTTGAGGAACACTTACATAGCATTATAGAGGAGAGGAACGGTCGTTTAAATGATTGGGTCATCAAACAGCACAGGCAACGCCTGACTGAATGGTTGAGGGACCAGAACATACAGCCTGGAGAAAGTGAAGATTCTATTACCGTTAGTATGATGGCGGGGGGGCCATCGAGACAAGTGACATCTTGGAATGCTTATGACATCAATGGGTACACATACTATACCCACACAAAGGATTGTAAAAGTGTGAACCAAAACAGCGGCGTTCGATATGAGGCGGAAGACGAATGTGGGCGAAAGGTCCCATTCTTTGGCATAATTGAAGATATATGGGAGCTTGACTATGGAAGGGATCTAAAGGTGGCCCTATTTCGATGCCGCTGGATCAAGCAACATCAAATCAATGAGATTGGGTTGACAGTCGTGGACCTCCAGAATGTAGGCTACCAAGATGACCCTTGGGTGCTCGCTTCTCGTGTCGCACAAGTTTTATACATACCCGACCCGCTAAGTAACCGCCCTCCGAAGAAGAAGACAATGCATGTGGTTGTCCCCGGGAAACAGCACATTATCGGAGTTGATGGCGTGGACGATGCTGAAGCTTACAATGACTACAAAGAGATGCCGCTATTCACAGACTTTAGTAGGAAGATCAGTGTTGTGGAAAAGAACCTACCCAAAGACGTGCTGCCATGGGAACGAAAAGGTGGCAAGGGGAAAGTTGTTGCGGCGGGGCATAGCTAGTTTGTATAAGTGTGTGTGTGAGAGAGAGAGAGACTACATTTATGTATGTGTGTGAGACAACATATGGTATTGAAACTTTATCAAATGAGAGGTTGACCGAAACAACAAATGTAGATCTTGTTGAGCTTGACAAACTTGGTATTGATGACTTTTATATTTGAAACCATTTAGAGTTTCGAAAACTAGAGTCAAAGTGTCATTTTTTAAAATTGAAAGTTTGACTTGGTCAAATGAGGCACTAAATGACCTCAGATGAAAAACTTTTAAATACAAAGGTGATAGAACTCATCAAGATCTACATTATTTACATAGGTCATGTTTCCATTTGAGAAATTGTTAGCAAACACTAGTCACAAAATCATGAATCCCGCATAGAGTTTATGAAACTATATGAGAGACTTGTCAATTTTGAACTAAACTTTCCTAACACTTTCTTAAATGCAAAAATGACCAATATAACAAATGTAGATCTTGATCAGTGTACCAAACTTGGTATTCATGACTTTTCCATTTGAGACCATCTAGGGTTTCGAAACCTGGTTTGGAGCCGTCAAAATTTAAAAATTCAAAATTTGAATCATTAAAACTTTATCAAATGAGAGGTTGACCGAAACAACAAATGTAGATCTTGTTGAGCTTGACAAACTTGGTATTGATGACTTTTATATTTGAAACCATTTAGAGTTTCGAAAACTAGAGTCAAAGTGTCATTTTTTAAAATTGAAAGTTTGACTTGGTCAAATGAGGCACTAAATGACCTCAGATGAAAAACTTTTAAATACAAAGGTGATAGAACTCATCAAGATCTACATTATTTACATAGGTCATGTTTCCATTTGAGAAATTGTTAGCAAACACTAGTCACAAAATCATGAATCCCGCATAGAGTTTATGAAACTATATGAGAGACTTGTCAATTTTGAACTAAACTTTCCTAACACTTTCTTAAATGCAAAAACGACCAATATAACAAATGTAGATCTTGATCAGTGTACCAAACTTGGTATTCATGACTTTTCCATTTGAGACCATCTAGGGTTTCGAAACCTGGTTTGGAGCCGTCAAAATTTAAAAATTCAAAATTTGAATCATTAAAACTTTATCAAATGAGAGGTTGACCGAAACAACAAATGTAGATCTTGTTGAGCTTGACAAACTTGGTATTGATGACTTTTATATTTGAAACCATTTAGAGTTTCGAAAACTAGAGTCAAAGTGTCATTTTTTAAAATTGAAAGTTTGACTTGGTCAAATGAGGCACTAAATGACCTCAGATGAAAAACTTTTAAATACAAAGGTGATAGAACTCATCAAGATCTACATTATTTACATAGGTCATGTTTCCATTTGAGAAATTGTTAGCAAACACTAGTCACAAAATCATGAATCCCGCATAGAGTTTATGAAACTATATGAGAGACTTGTCAATTTTGAACTAAACTTTCCTAACACTTTCTTAAATGCAAAAACGACCAATATAACAAATGTAGATCTTGATCAGTGTACCAAACTTGGTATTCATGACTTTTCCATTTGAGACCATCTAGGGTTTCGAAACCTGGTTTGGAGCCGTCAAAATTTAAAAATTCAAAATTTGAATCATTAAAACTTTATCAAATGAGAGGTTGACCGAAACAACAAATGTAGATCTTGTTGAGCTTGACAAACTTGGTATTGATGACTTTTATATTTGAAACCATTTAGAGTTTCGAAAACTAGAGTCAAAGTGTCATTTTTTAAAATTGAAAGTTTGACTTGGTCAAATGAGGCACTAAATGACCTCAGATGAAAAACTTTTAAATACAAAGGTGATAGAACTCATCAAGATCTACATTATTTACATAGGTCATGTTTCCATTTGAGAAATTGTTAGCAAACACTAGTCACAAAATCATGAATCCCGCATAGAGTTTATGAAACTATATGAGAGACTTGTCAATTTTGAACTAAACTTTCCTAACACTTTCTTAAATGCAAAAACGACCAATATAACAAATGTAGATCTTGATCAGTGTACCAAACTTGGTATTCATGACTTTTCCATTTGAGACCATCTAGGGTTTCGAAACCTGGTTTGGAGCCGTCAAAATTTAAAAATTCAAAATTTGAATCATTAAAACTTTATCAAATGAGAGGTTGACCGAAACAACAAATGTAGATCTTGTTGAGCTTGACAAACTTGGTATTGATGACTTTTATATTTGAAACCATTTAGAGTTTCGAAAACTAGAGTCAAAGTGTCATTTTTTAAAATTGAAAGTTTGACTTGGTCAAATGAGGCACTAAATGACCTCAGATGAAAAACTTTTAAATACAAAGGTGATAGAACTCATCAAGATCTACATTATTTACATAGGTCATGTTTCCATTTGAGAAATTGTTAGCAAACACTAGTCACAAAATCATGAATCCCGCATAGAGTTTATGAAACTATATGAGAGACTTGTCAATTTTGAACTAAACTTTCCTAACACTTTCTTAAATGCAAAAACGACCAATATAACAAATGTAGATCTTGATCAGTGTACCAAACTTGGTATTCATGACTTTTCCATTTGAGACCATCTAGGGTTTCGAAACCTGGTTTGGAGCCGTCAAAATTTAAAAATTCAAAATTTGAATCATTAAAACTTTATCAAATGAGAGGTTGACCGAAACAACAAATGTAGATCTTGTTGAGCTTGACAAACTTGGTATTGATGACTTTTATATTTGAAACCATTTAGAGTTTCGAAAACTAGAGTCAAAGTGTCATTTTTTAAAATTGAAAGTTTGACTTGGTCAAATGAGGCACTAAATGACCTCAGATGAAAAACTTTTAAATACAAAGGTGATAGAACTCATCAAGATCTACATTATTTACATAGGTCATGTTTCCATTTGAGATCATTTAGAAACTCAAAATTTTTTACCGAGTTTATGTTTTTATTTTCTGATTTTAAAAAATAAATATATGTAGGGGCGGGTGGATCAGGAACCGCCCTTATAAATGCATTTCTAAGGGCGGGTCACTCACCACCCGCCCTTAAAAATCCCCCCCTATATATCCCTCTAGGTCTGCGCGGGCCGGCCAAATTGGGCGCATCTCTTCTAATTCACGCCGGCAGGCTGCCGGATTCACCCCCCGCCGCCGCCGCCTCCCTCCTCCCTGCGCCCTCCCCCACCGCCTCCCCCTCCCTGAGCCTACCACCGCAGCGTCCTCCGACGACCTCCACTTGGACCTGGCCTCTTCAACACCGACCTCGCCGGCGGTCGCGACGCTAGGGTTTCCGCACTACCGCCACTGGCCTCGCCGGCCCATGCTCGTGCGCTTCCCCACCTCCTCCTCTTCGACCTCGCCGGAGCTACGGTGTGAGGCCGCGCGGCTGCCGCCCTCACCGGCCCCTGTCATCGAGGACGTCCTCGACGGGAGCTAGGGTTAGGCCGCACGGCTCGCCACCAGCCTTGCTCGCCGGGTAGGCTCTGATCCCCCACCTCCTCCTCTCCGACCTCGCTGGGTAGGCTCTCGCTCGCTTGGCAAGTTCCTCTGCGCCATTGAGGTGAGGCCCGCTGCAATCCTCTTTCTACTGCTTGCAACATTTGATAAAGAACAGATATGGTCAAATTATTTATAAGAAAGGAAAAAAACAAGTTCATATGATACAATATTACTTAGTATTTACCTGAATAGATGGCTTATTTAGGTGCCCAACATTTGATACCTGAATATAACTTTGCTCTTAGCTCTGGGAAAATGCAGTGTTAGAAGTTTCCAACTGTATTTATTAGATCCTTAGATTTGATGGTCCATTTTTTATAGAATAAGTCATCAGAAATGAATCGGTATGATGTGTCATCAGAAAATGAATCAGTATGATGTGTTATCAGAAATGAAACAGCACAGCGACTGGATGTTTGGCTAGTAATGATGCCATGGGATGGGACTCCTGTGATTCACTGCTTTAGATGACAAAAGGATTTCAGTTCATATTTTTACTATTTTTTACATTGCAACTTTGCTAGCTCAGGATTTTAATCATGTCTACTTTGTTTCTTAGGTAAATTTTGTCCACTCATAACCTAATATTTCTGGTGAACCTTGACTTGCCCTGTACATCAAGCAACCAAAAATTTATTCTGATTTTCTCCATGAACAAATTTAATCTCATCTTGTTTTGTGCCTTCTTTTAATCTTAGGCATACTAATATTGTGGTAAGCACTTATGAATGGTGGTACTCATTATTATTGTGGTAATCTGTACTCTATTGTGATCTTCTAATCTACTAATACTCTACACTCTCCTAACACTCTAGTACTCTACTTGTACTACTACTACTACCACTACTACTATTACTACTACTCTACTAGTTCTACTGTCCTAGTATTGTCCTACTCTTACTACTGTCCTACTCTATTGTTTGGGAAGCAGCAACTACTTTTTTTGACACCTCTCTATGTTTGTTAAGCAGCTGTTGCTTTTTTCCCAACTCTTACCTTCCCTCTCCTCTCCTCTCCTTTGTTTTGCCGATGATGAAATTGTCTAAAATCCATACATAATATGGAATATGAGCTGATGATCAAGAACTTGTGAGGAACTTGGCATCATTACTAGCTGCCCCAACATTACCTTCTCCTCTCTTATCTGTTATGATACCTTTATGCTCCAAGACTATGATCAAATGATGATTGACATGTTTCTGAGGCCTTCCTCTCTTCTCCTTCCTCTCTTCTCCTTCTATCTCTCTCCTCTCCTCTCTTCTCCTCTCTTATCTGTACTCTATTGTGATCTCCTACTACTCTACTAATACTCTACACTCTCCTAACACTCTAGTACTCTACTTGTACTACTACTACTACCACTACTACTATTACTACTACTCTACTAGTTCTACTGTCCTATTACTGTCCTACTCTTACTACTGTCCTACTCTTACTACTACTGTCCTACTCTACTACTGTCTATTTGAAACCATTTGTGGTGGCTTACTGTCATTTTGATTTGATTTGTGGCTTACTGTCATTTTGATGCTTAAACTTAACTGAGAATTTGGCAACTTGTTTTAATAATTCTGCCCTGGCACATGGTTTTGTTATTCATGAGTGACACTTGGTGTTTAATAATTTGGCAACTTGTTTTAATAAACTGCAACTTTTGGGAAAAAGTTTTTCCTGTTGCTGGCTAGTGCTATGCTGAATCTGAAGGGCCTGTCATGCTAGTGCTATGCTGCTTGCTTGCTACTACTCTGCTCCTACTAATCTTACTACTCTACTATTGCACTACTCTACTACTCTTACTACTGCAGTACTCTACTACTGCTAGATGCTGGCCTACTCTCACTGTCATTTTGAATCTGTCCTACTACTACTACTTGCTTGCACTGGATTTTTTGATTTGTGAAAGTTTTTTATTTGAGCAGTCTACTATTACTACTACTAGTCCTACTACTAGTACTACTGTCCTAGTACAGTCCTACTCTTACTACTATCCTACTCTTACTACTACTGTCCTACTCTACTACTGTCTATTTGAAACCATTTGTGGTGGCTTACTGTCATTTTGATTTGATTTGTGGCTTACAGTAATCCTACTCTACTACTACTACTATACTCCTACTCTACTACTACTCTACTACTACTGTCTACTACTACTAGTACAATCTGTCCAACACATATATGCTCGTATTTGGCAAATGCAATGAACTTTTAAACCTCTATGTTTGGGAAGCAGCAGCTGCTTTTTTTGACACCTCTCTATGTTTGTTAAGCAGCTGTTGCTTTTTCCCCAACTCTTACCTTCCCTCTCCTCTCCTCTCCTTTGTTTTGCCGATGATGAAATTGTCTAAAATCCATACATAATATGGAATATGAGCTGATGATCAAGAACTTGTGAGGAACTTGGCATCATTACTAGCTGCCCCAACATTACCTTCTCCTCTCTTATCTGTTATGATACCTTTATGCTCCAAGGCTATGATCAAATGATGATTGACATGTTTCTGAGGCCTTCCTCTCTTCTCCTTCCTCTCTTCTCCTTCTATCTCTCTCCTCTCCTCTCTTCTCCTCTCTTATCTGTACTCTATTGTGATCTCCTAACACTCTACTAATACTCTACACTCTCCTAAAACTCTAGTACTCTACTTGTACTACTACTACCACTACTACTATTACTACTACTCTACTAGTTCTACTGTCCTAGTACTGTCCTACTCTTACTACTGTCCTACTCTTACTACTACTGTCCTACTCTACTACTGTCTATTTGAAACCATTTGTGGTGGCTTACTGTCATTTTGATTTGATTTATGGCTTACTGTCATTTTGATGCTTAAACTTAACTGAGAATTTGGCAACTTGTTTTAATAATTCTGCCCTGGCACATGGTTTTGTTATTCATGAGTGACACTTGGTGTTTAATAATTTGGCAACTTGTTTTAATAAACTGCAACTTTTAGGAAAAAGTTTTTCCTGTTGCTGGCTAGTGCTATGCTGAATCTGAAGGGCCTGTCATGCTAGTGCTATGCTGCTTGCTTGCTACTACTCTGCTCCTACTAATCTTACTACTCTACTATTGCACTACTCTACTACTCTTACTACTGCAGTACTCTAGTACTGCTAGATGCTGCCCTACTCTCACTGTCATTTTGAATCTGTCCTACTACTACTACTTGCTTGCACTGGATTTTTTGATTTGTGAAAGTTTTTTATTTGAGCAGTCTACTATTACTACTACTAGTCCTACTACTAGTACTACTGTCCTAGTACAGTCCTACTCTTACTACTATCCTACTCTTACTACTACTGTCCTACTCTACTACTGTCTATTTGAAACCATTTGTGGTGGCTTACTGTCATTTTGATTTGATTTGTGGCTTACAGTAATCCTACTCTACTACTACTACTATACTCCTACTCTACTACTACTCTACTACTACTGTCTACTACTACTAGTACAATCTGTCCAACACATATATGCTCGTATTTGGCAAATGCAATGAACTTTTAAACCTCTATGTTTGGGAAGCAGCAGCTGCTTTTTTTGACACCTCTCTATGTTTGTTAAGCAGCTGTTGCTTTTTCCCCAACTCTTACCTTCCCTCTCCTCTCCTCTCCTTTGTTTTGCCGATGATGAAATTGTCTAAAATCCATACATAATATGGAATATGAGCTGATGATCAAGAACTTGTGAGGAACTTGGCATCATTATTAGCTGCCCCAATTTGGTTAGTTTGACATTTTCTTCGCTCATAGTATGAATACTTAGCTTATGCTATGAAATACTAGACCTAAACTTGTTCTCTTGTAGTGGAAAGAAGAGGTTGACCAGCAAAGGGACGTATACAAGGATGATCAACTCTTGGAGCTCGTCGGCGACCTTTGCAACTTCATCATTGACCAGGTTGTTTCTTCTAGAGGCGATTACCATGATCGATCATCTGACTTAGGAAGTAATCCTATGTACCAACACCTCCGTGAGACTCATAGGTTAGCTCTAGGCCGTTGAGAACCATTTGGAATGGTTTGGACTTGTGAAACTTTTGAACTTGTGATGGTTTGGACTTGTGGACTATTTGAACTTATGAATTATGGCTATGTAATGTGATAATGGACTTTGTGAATTGGACTTTTGAACTTGTGAATTATGGCTTGTAATTGTGGTTTATATCTTGCTCGTGTGTTTGTGGATGTGTATATCTGGTCAGATTTGAATTTGAATTTGTATTCTATATTATATTCTGTGGTCAGAAATGTATTTGATTTTAATTTTTTTTTAATAGAAAATCCACTGTAGGGGCGGTTCTAGATCCAACCACCCTTACAAATGATATTTTTAAGGGGGGCTGGTGATCCAACCGCCCTTACAAATACTATTTGTAAGGGCGGTTGGATCACCGACCGCCCTTACAAATGGTATTTGTAAGGGCGGTCGGTGATCCAACCGCCCTTACAAATACTATTTGTAAGGGCGGTTGGTGATCAAACTGCCCTTACAAATGCATTTGTAAGGGCGGGCTATGCCAACCGCCCCTACAGTGGGCTGATTTGTAAAAGCCACCTGGGAGGGGCGGTTGGGCCACCCGCCCTTATAGTGCCTTTTGACCCGCCCTTACAGTGCCTGACTGTAGTAGTGTCATTAACTGTTCTGTTCTTCCTCTTGCTGTGTTTGTACAAGGTCGGGTACAGGGTTGCAGGCGCTTCCCCATCCAGCCATCGAGAAGTCCAGAAACAAGTTTTATTCCCATTGCCTAAGATCACTGTTGTAGCAGCATTGAAGAGTGCAATGTCATTACTGTCAACAGGCAGCTCCATCCCTTTCCACGGCCTTTCCGCGTTATCCCATGAGAACCAGAGCCAGCGAAGTCGCAGGGCACGGCTGAACTTTTCCAGTTCAGTGATCCCTAGGCCACCATTGATGATTGGCGTGCAAACTTTGGTCCATGCAACCTTGCATTTTCCCCCAGTGAGTTCCTCGTCACCGGCCCACAGGAATCTCTTGCGCAGCTTGTCAAGCTCTTTCAAGAACTTTTTGGGTGTCTTTAGCACCGTCAGCAGGTATACCGGGAGCGAGCTGAGCACAGAGCGCACCAGCTCCCTGCGGCCAGCGACATTTAGCAGGCGCCCTTGCCAGCCAGCCACCCTCATTTTAGCTCTGTCTTGGAAGTATTGTAGGTGCACCATTCTTAATCTTCCAAGCGTGAGAGGTAGTCCCAGGTATTGCATAGGGAAGTTTACTCTCGGCCCTGGGAAATCTTGTAAAATCTCTTCCATGTCCAGGCCCGTACAGCTGATCGAGGCCACAGTGCTCTTGTGCAAATTTATCTTTAAACCTGTGGCTGCGCCAAAGGCATTCATAATCTCCATGATGCAGGTGATGTCTTGTCGTCTTGGGTTGCTGAATATTACAGCATCATCAGCATACATCGATATACGTAGACGCGCATGCCTACTTTTGAGTTTTGAAAGGTATCCTTGCTGCGTGGCGATATCGAAGATGCTATTTAGTGTATCAATTGCCAATATGAATAGGTAGGGTGACAGTGGATCACCCTGCCTGAGGCCTCTCCGGTGCAAGATGTTGTCACCTGGACAACCATTGAGCAGTATCGCCGAAGATGATGTTCTGAGGATCGCTGCCAGCCAGTCAAGCCACCTTGTCGGAAATCCTCTTCTGTCAAGCAGCTCAAACAGGTACTCCCACGACATGGAGTCAAATGCTTTGGTTATGTCGAGTTTGATGAGGCAGGCTGGTGTCTTGGTGCGGTGATAGTGTCGTGCAAGCCCCCTGACATAAAGGAAGTTTTCCTGGATGCATCTCCTTCTGATGAAGGCACTCTGAGAATTGGAGATTAGCTTATCTATATATTTGGCCAATCTGTTGGCCAGCACCTTTGTCAGTAGCTTTGCAAAAGAGTGGATCAGACTTATGGGTCTGAAGTCCTTGGGCTCCGTTGTAATTTCCGTCTTGGGGATCAATACCACCTGTGCTCGATTTAGGTGTTCCAGGGCCCCATTATGCTGCATGTAGAAAGCATGGAAGGCGCTGAGGACATCAGGCTTGATGATTTCCCAGCAATGCTTATAGAAATCACTGGTGAAACCGTCTGGTCCAGGCGCTTTTTCACTTGGCAGGTCCTTTATTGCTTGCTGAATCTCATTCTCTGTGAAGGGCCTGTCGAGTTCAAGGCCGGGTAATTGCTCCAGGGCTTTGAGCTGTAGCTGTGACCATTGGAAGGTCTGCTGCCTATGCACCTTCTTCCCAATTAGATCTTCGAAGTAGCCCTGCAGCACACTTTGCTTGTCATCATGAGCCCAGACCAAGGAGCCATCCTGATTTTTGAGCAATGATATGTACTTTCTTCTTTTCCTGGCCGCCATCTTCAGGTGGAAGAATCTGGTGCATGCATCTCCTGCCTTGATGAAGTTTAGTCTGGAAGCCTGTCTTCTTCTGCTCCTTTCAAGCGCCGCTAAGCCCAAGATCCTAATTTTGAGGTCGTTTCGCAGAGAGATTTCTCCCTCCGAAAGTGGTCTGGTTTCTTGGGCAACATCTAGTCTGAAGATGACTTCGTTTGCAATGTGCAATTGGAGACGCGCATTGCTAAAGAGCGGTTTGCTCCAGCTGCGTAGCGCCCGTGCCGTCTCTTCTAGCTTCTTTCTCAGTACATTTTGCGCTGAGCCTGCTTGTGGTTTGCTCCAGGCCGTCATGACTGCTTCTCGGAAGCCGTACAGCTTGAGCCAATGGTTTTCAAATTTAAAAGTCGCTTTCCTGACCACTCGATCCTGACGGGTGAGAAAAAGTGGGCAGTGGTCCGAGGCTCCCGTTGCGAGAGCGTTGAGAGCGAAATTTGGGAAGGCAGTCTCCCACTCAGGATTGCAGAAAACCCTATCCAAGCGCACCAAGGTAGGGTTCTCCCTTTCATTCGACCAAGTGTACTTCCTGTTGTGTAGTGCAATCTCCATGAGTTCACAATTGTCCAGTGCTCGCCGAAACCTTCCCATCAGCCTTCTGTTGAGGTTCAGATTGTTTTTGTCACCGGCCTGGTAGATGAGGTTGAAGTCCCCTAGGATGATCCAAGGCAGTCCAACAACCGGCTTGGTAGCATTGAGTTCAGCAAGGAAGTTGTCCTTTCTAGCGTCGTCAGCTGGCCCATAGCACGTAGTCATCAGAAACTGGGTGTTAGAGGAGGCTGCTTTGATCATGGCTGAGATGGTGAAATCTCTATTCACGGCATTCGTCACTGAGATCATATCCTTGTTCCATGCTAATAATATGCCACCTCTAGTCCCCTGTGCCCCCAATTCAAGGTAGGAGTCCAGAGACTGTCCTAATGTCTCCATGGCAAGGGTGCTGTTGAAACTGCTGAGTTTGGTTTCTTGCAAACACACTATCATCGGTCGTGAGCAGTTCACAGTCTCTCTGACAAGTTCTCGGTGAGCAGCATCATTTAGACCTCTTACATTCCATGTCAATATAGTAAGGTCGCCATTATCCATAGATAAACAGTGAGGCTACTGGGATTAATTCTTGGAAAGAAACACAGGTGACAGACAAACACTCGCACATGCTTCCCTGGCCCCAATCCTGTAACACACCAAGGGCACCAGCCACATTGCAGTACAGACCACAGCACAACCTCAAGTTCTGACTACTCCTCAGCCTCCAGACAAAGATCTCACAACCAAGACACAAACACAGGGCTACTCTCCTAACTGACTGACCCGATACAAAGCAGGACTGCACTCCTGCTGACTCAGCTCCATAGCACCCCCTTACACCTAAAACAGTACTAAATAACATAACATAATCTTGTCTTGCAAAGACTCCAGTGCATACACCTTCAGGCTCCACCATCCTCCATAGCCTCCGCTCCCTCGGACGCCGCCATCTGTGCTGCAGCTGCAATCACCGGTCCACTGTCCAGTGAAGTAAGCTTCCGCACTGCCGCAATCTGTTCTGGGGACAGCGGTGTGTCAAAGCGCTTGGCAAAGGCCGCCAGCGCCTCATCCCCAATCGGCTCATTTAGCCCCACTGTCTCGAACGCCTTGATCAGCCTGTGAGTTGCACGCTTGTGTACTGGCACCGAGCAGCCCTTTGTCAACTGCCTGGTGCTCCTCCGCACTGCAGTCTTCAGCGCTTTCACCCGGCCGGCCGGCTTGCTCTTCTGCTTTGGGGGAGCCGGCGTCTCTAGGACAGGCTGCTCACAGGGGACGAAAATGCTGTCGACGATGGTGTTCCGGCGCTCCTCCAGTATGAGCTCCGCAGCCTGCTCGGTGATGCCAGTGGTGATCACCTGGCCCTCAATCTCCTGCTGCGCCCCAGGACCGAAGTGGATGACATTGGCATACCCCAGAGCAGCCGCCTCCTCATTCAGCGCTGCAAGCTTGTCCCAGCTGGTGATGGAGTTGGGAACATACACCGGGGATCGCTGCACCTCCATGGATGAGGTTCCAGGCGGGGAGAAGGAGAGCGGCCTGCTTACGGCAGCGTCGCACGCCGCCAGTGCTTCCCCGAACATCGGGTCATAGTCATCGAGGGGGCGGGCGGGTGCAGGCTCGATGTGTCCAGTGCACCACTCCTTGTAGAAATCCAACATTGGATCCGGGTGCCTTATTGGTGGAGGGGGCGCACCGACTGCGCTGTGGAGGGCCCCCGAGAGCAGGGCGGAGCCGAAGTCACCCTTGCCGAAGTCTAACTCCGCGTCGCGGTGTGTCTTAGCCGTAGGGGAGAGTGACCTGCGGCGCTCCCAGTCGGCATGCTCGTGCCGCGGCGGCTCACGCCTGCGCGGCGAGATGTGCTCGTCGCGTGCCAGGCGTCTGCCACGACCGCCGTCTCTTGGCGCCACGGCGTCCGCATCGACATTCCACTGCCTGGTCGGCGGTGGGGAGCGGGTGCGCGTCCTGTTTGCACCCCCGTTGCTGGTGGAGCCTTCAGAGCGGCGCAGCAGGTTGAAGGCGTGGGTGCTTTGGTCAGGGAAGTCCCGAGAGCGGCGCCGCTGATCATCATCATCTTCGCTGTCGTCGTCGTGTCGCCTGGCAGGCGCACACCTAGGAGGGGGGCGGCAGGCATCAGCCCGCGGCCGCGCGCGTAGACCGTCCAACACACCAGGGGTCCAGTCGAAGTTGTAGATCGTGGGGCACTCATCTGGCTCAGAAGAGACAGGGGAGGGAGCCCCACTCTGGCCCGAGCTGGGGGTGCGGATCCTAGGGGGGCTCCAGTCCTCCACCAAGTCAAGGTGGATGAGCAGGTTGTGGCACACGCCACGCGGCGGCGGGGCCACCTCCCTGGGCAGCACCTCTCGCCCCGCCACCGGCAGCGCCTGGCCCGCCCCGCGGTCGAAGAAAGTCACCGTCTTGGCGCGTGGCAGCAGGTCTGGGAACCACATCCAGGCCCAGCAGTATAGCGTGTCCGAATCATGCTGGCGGAACGTAGCGCGATCAATCTTGTCGAAGAGACAAACCTCGCCCAGCATCTCTCCAAGTGCTTCAAGGTTCCAGGCGTGCCTGGGCAGGCTCTCAATGGCCATCCTGATGTGGTACCACCAGGTGACCTCCCCGCCATGGGTATGCTCACGCCACGGGACGACATTGAAGAGAACGCCCTTGACCCTGACAGCACCCACCCGGAGTGCGAGGGTCCTCTGGTGTGGCTGGTCGAAGACAATCATGAACTCCTCCGGGCGGTGGCGCGTGGTGCGCATCTCGTTCGGTGGCATGCGGACGCAGCCGGCCACAACTCTGCTCACGTCACCAATGTTGATGTCAACGTGTGGCGGCCTGGCCCGCGCCACCAGCAGCACGGCCTTGGTACACAGCCTGGTGGCCTCGGCCAACATTGCCGGCGAAGTGGTCACCGCCGCACTGCCCGAAGCAGGGCGGTTCTCCGGCATGCCTGGGTACCAGGCCATGTGCTCGTCCTCCGCCGGGGTCGGCCTATCCGTGACAGCAGCCTGCCCGCTCTCGTTCGCCACCTCCCGCACGCCTTCCCCCTGCAGCAGCGAGGGGAAGGCCAGACGACTCTGGATGCTAGGCACTGCTTGCTCTGTTTGCTTAGGGAAGAGCAAGCGGGAATGGATGGATGAACGAGGAAACTTGAGTCTGGATTGGATTGGTGGTTGATGGGAGGGCAAGCGCTTTTCAGGGCAGTGACGGGCGAGGTGACCGCTGCGGCGACAAGCCAGACAGCGGAGGGGATCCCGGCAATCTACGACTTTGTGGTCTTGCCCAAGGCACCGAAAGCACCTGCCGGCGAAGGGGGTTTTATAGCCCGCCGGCGGCCCTGGTTTCCCCGTCACGGGCAGCAACCTCCATTGAGGTTTCACTCTGCTACGCAAGCGGCTCTGCTGGGCATTAACCCGAGCAGGTGGCGGGCGCGAGCGCACAGCGTCGGAGTAACTCCGCTTCCCCCTCGGCACACCCCGAATCGGATCGTTCGGCGCCTCGGGACGGTGAAGCTCAGACGCAACAATACAAGCTTGTGAAAGTTTCTTAATTACCTGGCTCTTTCCGCGGCCGTCCATGCCCGCCTCCGTCGCCGGCGCAGCAGCAGAGGGGTTAATGTGGCTGGCACCGGTGCAGTGCGTCGCGTTGTCGAAGCAGACTCCTCCCTCGCGTATGAGATGTGCCCCCTGGTCTGAGGCATGAGGACGTCCCGCGTCAGCAGAGTCCGGGGCAGGGGCATGAAGATAGCCAGATTCAGCGCGCTCTTCATCCCCTCCCGAACCACCTGCAGCCATAGCCTGCTGGCTAGCAAGGTAGCCATTCCGCACGGATGATTCCGACGCCGCCTGGGGTGCCGGACGGGGAGCTTGAAGAGTGCCTAATAGATCTGGACGGTCAGGCACAGTAATGGCCCTGTCGCCGGCCAAGACGAGCCGGGCAGCAGCAGTAACTGCACCTGAGCCTCCCGCATCCCCACTCTGCACCACTGTATCGCCGCTCAGCTCCGAGATCTGCCGCACACCCGTCTGGACAGCTTCTGTACTCGCCGGATCTGGAGCTTGGCTCTTGCATGCTGAAAGCTGGCCAAAGGCGCCATCTTCGTCTTCAATGGAGCCCCAGTCGAGGAGCTCCGGTCCTGCGTCTTCCCCCGGGCCCGCCCCGGCTGGCAGCGTCGTTGGATCCAGCGGGGCGGGACCATCCTCCTCGTCACCGGCTCGGTCGCCCGACGGGCGGAGCGCGCCGCCTTTTTGCATAGTGGCTGTCGATGGAATCCTTCCGCCCGCTGTCGATGAGCTCTGTGTGAACCAGGGCCGCTCCTGCGTGCGGTTCCGAAGCAAAGGTGGTGAAGTTACCTGCATAGAGAAAAGGTGACTCTATACGAGCCAAGCCAACCAACCAAACACATTACTTGTTAGTCAGGCTTAGATAAAACATGCAACCAAATAAGTTCATCTTAATTTGCTAGAGACAGATCTGGGCTAGCCTGGCTTATTTCCTATCCAGGCTAGCAGATGGATAGAAACCAAATACACCCGTAGTAAGTAAGTGCTACTGTCTTTACCGCGGTGACGGGCGAGCGGGGCGTCCTCTCCTAAACATCTGACTCCCGACCTGGAGCGCGAACCAGATCACTCTGGCACCAAGCGCCAGCCGCATCACAACCCATATGCGCCCTTCCATGTTCTTGCTCCTGCTTTGGTTTCTACCTCCTCGTCTTCGTTTATCACGGCAGCCACCAGCTGTCCCCCGGACCGATGTCGTCCGAAACTTGGTTTGCTCCTGCTTTGGTTCGCAACCTCGTCTTCGTTTATCACGGCAGCCACCAGCTGTGCCCGGACCGATAATGACCGAAATTTGGTTTGCTCCTGCTTTGGTTTGCAACCCGTGTGCTGTGGGTGCAATTCTTCTAATAATTCCTCAATGTCTTCTCGGTCTTGGTCTCCTTCTTCTTCTCCTCCAGCTTGGTTTATCGCGGCAGCACATCTGGTAATCCGGCAGACACGGACTGCAATTCGAGGAAATTGCGAAGGCTGCTGCCGAAGGTCGCTTGAGCCCTGTTGCTCCTGCCTCCGGATTTCGATGTCCAGCAGCTTGAGGAACTCCCCGACGCCGGACGCGGTCTCCTCCATCCGCGCCACCTCGCTCCTCAGCGCGGCGGCTGTGGCGCTGGCGCCACCCCGAAACAACACGTTGTTGGCGGACCTGAACAGCAGCCGCACCGCGGAGCCGCCCCATCTCCACCAAGGCCCGCCGGCGGCGCGGGATTGGGCGCGTCTCCCCTCCTCCTCCTCGGCCGCGCGCCTCTGCCTGTGCGAGCGCACCGCGGCCGCGGCCGCGCCCTCGCACGCGGCGTCGCGGAGCCTCCAGTGCACGCCCTCCGCCGCATCTGCCGCGCTGCTGACCATGGTCACCAGCCTATCCAGCCGGTCCACCTCGCCGTCTGCCTCTGCTCGGCGCTCGACCTTGTCCACCACGGTGGCGATGGCTCGGCTGACCATGTCGCCCACTGCCGCCGACACGATGTGCTCGCCCACCACCTCCCACTTACGTTTCAGAGACATCCTTGTGACGTGCAGCTTTGATTCCACACCCTTCTCGCCAATCCAAGGGCTAAAGGCCTCCTAGCTAACCGGAAACATCATCATTTGTGGTAAGCGAGGACAAACTAACCCTACGGTCCAAATGGGCTCCATCATCTCGATTACTATTGGACACAGTACAATCCGTCGATATTAACAGGAACATGGCTCAGAGTAGCGCCTGTTTCTTTTGTGGATTGCAAGACTGCTTGAAACACTCCTTATTAGGCTGTCTGCACTGCGATCCTCTAAACGTTCCTGGAGTAACGAATACCGGATGAAAACCCTGCACCGGTGAACACTATCCAGTACGCTATCGTTGCGTTCGCTATAGGAGTACGCTATCTGTGGCGTCTGCGCGTTCGTTTGGTACCTGCGCACCGTGAGGCCCAGGGAGGGAGAGCGTGAGAGAGAGAGGAGAGAGAGGAGAGAGGGAGGTGCGGGCCCCACTTTTTCAACTCGCTAAAAAATGTTGTAACTTTTTACCAAAAACCCAAATTAAATTCCGATTACACCATTAAATTCGTTGCAATAAATTTTTCAAAACAAGATCTCATATGGATATATTTAGATAAAATTTATTTACAAACATGTGGGCCCCATTGTGGATAGAGGATGATATAGAGTATGGATGGGTGCGAGAGAAATTGATATAGAGGATGAAATCTCGATGACCAGGACGAAATATTCCTTTCAGAGAATGAATTTAGAGTATCATGAGTGCGGATAGCCTTAGACCATGGCAAGGTGTATTTGGGCCCTTGAAAATGAGGTATTGGTGGAAGCAATTTGCGGAGTTACAGAGACTGATGCCAAAGCTTGGCTTGCAGCGATATTCAAGATCCTCCCACAAGCGGATTCAGTTAGAGTGGCAGTGGTTTTGTGGGCTATTTGGTATGTCCATCGGAAAGCAATTTACGAGAATGAGTTCTAAAGCCCATTGTCGACCCACTGTTTTGTTGACAGGTTCGTAGCCGATCTTGGACAAGAAAAACCAAGGCCGGCGTCCACTTCGTGCATACCCCATAGGAGCCCGACACGATGTGCTCGCCCACCTCCTCCCACTTACGTTTCAGAGACATCCTTTTGACGTGCAGCTTTGATTCCACACCCTTCTCGCCAATCCAAGGGCTAAAGGCCTAGCTAAACATCATCTCGATTTGTGGTAAGCGAGGACAAACTAACCCTACGGTCCAAACGGGCTCCATCATCTCGATTACTATTGGACACAGTACAATCCGTCGATATTAACAATGTGGCAGCCGCCTGTCTTTCTATTTGGATCGGAGCAAGGTGGATCGGAGCTGTCAATGCAGGTTTGCATAACGCTACTGGAGCATCAGGGAATATATTCCTCCTAGTTCTAATATTAAAGAGTGAAAGGTTTCTTCCTCATCATAGCTCACAACTGTCTGATATGGATGTGATGGATTCGATCAATATCTCTCGGTGCCTGTACAAGTTAGAGTACCGTGTCCAAACATGGTACGTTCCAAAATAAGAAATGGAATACGAAGTGTTTCCATGATCAGCCATTCTCCCCTACTCGTACGGTTAAGTGTCAATGAGCTATGTACAGTATAATAAAAATGAATTAAAATGTGTAACACGATCATTGGTAAATCTTTTAACCTCACATACCCAAACAAATTAGAGTTAGACACTACTATAGAAAATATTTTGGAGGCAGGCGAAATGGGTCAACCAAGGCGGGCATCACAACCGCCTCGGTCCAAAGGTCACGGTAAATCTATCTTTTCCGAAACGGTTCAAATGTCTGCCTCAGTAAATCAATTAAAAAAGAAAGAAAAGGAAAAAGCCCGCAGCCCAGCCCTAACCGGGCTTAGATCTAGGCCTCGCGGCGCCGCCCCTGCGTGCGGCTGCCACTGCCACCGCCAGGAGAGCAGGTTCCGCCCCGCACGCTGCTGCAGCCAAGGTTGCTCGATCTGCCACCGGGGGAGCTCGATCCGCTGCGTGCGTCTTCGTCGTCGCGCGGATCTAGCCACTGCACTTACGCTGGAATAGGGGCCGCTGCACCTCTGCCTCGCACCGCCGCACCTTCACTAGATCTGGCGACCGCACCGCCGCCTCGCTCCACGGTCGCGGATCCGGCCACCACGGTCACGGATTCGGCCACCAGCGGTGGATCCAGCCACCACAGTCATAGATCCGGCCATCAGCGGCGGATCCGGCCACCACGGTCATCGTCGGAGAAGCCATGGATGGAGCATGCGCCGGCGCCGGGGGAGGAGCGCACATCGGCTGCCGGAGGAGGAGTCAGGGAAGGAGCTCGCGCCGACAGCCGGGGAAGGAGCACGTGATGGCCTCCGGGAGAGGAGCCAGTCCTGTATAGAATTTTGACTGATTGTTGACTCAACTTAAATGGGATACACACGTGTGCACCTATAGAGAAGTTAAAAGAGGCTAAAGGCGTGCCATACGCGTGTGTACGCCGCCGCCGCCGAGCCGAGCCGAGACGTGGCATGGTGTGATGTGGCGAGCGAGTGAGCGATGCGTTGCGTGACGTGACGTGACGTGACGTGCACAAGCACGGGTGAGGGTTGGTTTTGCCACTTGGGCTGGCTAAGGAAGAGGAAGGGATACAAACGCAATTAAAGAGGAATTACTTATTACGGGTTAGTTACCATCCACTACGATGGTGATTACTCGTAATCACTTCGATTGATTCGTCTCCCTCATCTCTCTGGCATTATCTTTCCTCCCGTCTCCCTGTTGTCTCATACGATACACCACACCGTTCTCTTGTCGAGTTACATCCGAACACTCCCCGTCCCATCCTCTGCGCGCACGGAGTGTGGGAGAGCAGGCCTCCGGAACCGGTAATCGCATCGGGACACCTGCTCAGGTGTGTGCGGGTTATCAGGTTTTTAGGGAGCGTCTCCGTGACTGCTTGCCGTCTTCATCTTCATGTCCTTCCTAGTGGTGCCCTTTCTTCCTTGGATCGGCTTCGTCTACTTCTCGGTAGACGTTAGAGGGACGACACTGCGTACATCTTCCTGAACCGATTGTAGTGTCTACGACTTTTGAGCAACTCACCATGAGTGGGTCTGGAGCCACCGATGGCTTGAGCATGGGTCCCTCCGCATGGTACATCTCTATTCTCAAATTGGTTAAGTTCAATCTCTTTTTCGTCATGATCAGTATAATGTTCATCAACATATTTGCTGTTAATCTGAGTAGTAGTAAAATCACACACGTACACATATTAGTTATCATAAATTTGCTATTACTTTTCTGGATTAATTTTAACATGAAAATACCTAAATTTCTAACCATGCATATAAATATACAGATATATAGTAATGTGTGTTGAAACAGAGACCCTCAAACATTTGAGAAAAAGATAAAACGCGTAGGAGAAGGTTGGAGTGAAATTTGAAGGAAGTTTGTATACGTGTCGTTAGTCAGCGAGTTTTGCATGGTTTCCAATCTCGGGCGCCTCCCAGCCCTTGAGCAGGTACTGGTCCTTCTTGCTGGACTTGGCCTTCATGGCGGAGGCGCCCAGGACGTCATGGGAGGTAAGAACGAGAGGAGAGGAGATAAGAACGACACGAGAGGACAGAGCTCATGGGAGCCAAAGAGATAAGGACGGATGTAGTGGCGAGCCCTGCTGTCACTTTTCAGATTTTTAATTACTGCGTACGAGGCAAACAGGCAAATTAACACGCTTTGTAGAGAGTTAGAGGGAGGGAGTCAAAATTAACTTCTATAGATATCTATGAAAATTAACCGGTTTGTTCAGTTTTTATAGACTTTGGTTTTCATGAACGCTAATGCTGCAGGAGAGAGGGCCGTCGTTGGCTGGGCCGAGGCTAGACGCAGGCGTAGCTAGTCGCTGTCAGGCCGTGCTACCATCCTCAGGTGCTGGCTAGCCGGAAGCGTCCGTTCCCCACTCTGCTCTGCGTCGCATGGAAGAAGAGGTGAAAAACGCATATTGCAAGCTCACATTTCAAATGTTTCAGGTGTCTAAGAGGTATGTTGCAAACATTTCTTACAGATGTTGCAAAAGCAGATCAGGATGTTGTATATGTTGCAATGGCTATACACGTGTGTTGTAAGAGTTTATCTCTAATATTTCATCTATTTTATTAGACATATGATACAAGCATGTTTATTTGGATGTTGCATATGTTTTTACACATATATTGAAAGTGTTTTATCTAGATGTTACTTATGTTTACAATGGTTTTCAAGTGCTTTTAAGTGTTTTTGCGGATGTTTCAGACGTATGTTTCGAGTATTTCATCTGTATTTTTTTTGTATGTTTCAAATATTGCATCTTAATGTTTTAAAAAGATATCGGGTATTGCACGTGAAATACGCGTGGGAAACAGCACGAGTGGTCGCTCGTGGTGCGCAACGTTCGCAGAGGGGCCCCGTGTGGCTGCGTGAGACACAGACGTGGGTGAGCAACGTAAATCTATTTTGCCCGCCTCACAAAAGTGTTTAGTAGTAGTGGCTAGTTGCCCACCGCAGGCCGAGTTTTTTTAATGGTACTCATTTTGTATTATAAATGTTAGAATTTTTTATAACTTTAGTCAAAATTTAAACCATCTGACTCCTTAAAAAACAAGGATGGTAGTTTTTAGGATGGAGGGACAAAAGTGTTTTTTTTTTGTAACGGGCCAGGAAACGTGTTAGGGCTGGGATGTCATATGTGTGTCTTTATTTAACATAATGTTAAAAAGGTAAAAATAGAGCAACAGTAGTGCTCACATTGTCCAAAAAAAATATAATTATTCGTGTCAATCAAACAAGCTCAAATTTAACCAAATTTATAATAAATAGTATTAACATATGTCTCTAAATAAATTTATTATAAAAAATACATTTTGTAATAAATTTAATGGTTCTCATTTTGGATTATAAATGTTGGACACTTTTTATAACTTTAGACAAAATTCAAATCATCTGGCTCCTTAGAAACAAGAATTGCATTTTTTAGGATGGAGGGAGTATTGTGTACAGTTTTGTTGATCAACAAAAATATTCTAAATGAATTGTTTTATAGTTGTAAAGTTTTTAGTAGACTATGCTGAATGATGCTTTTAGATTTTTTTAATCAAACTTCATAAATTATGATGGATAATGTTTATCAGATAATGTGGTCGGTAGGACGCATCCAGACTTGAGAGCCAACAAAGCATGTTGTCAAAAAAAAAAAAGACTACACACAGCAAAGTCGTTGTAAAAAAAAAAGACCCACATGTGACATCCCAGCCCCAAACACTTTCCCTGGTCCGTTAATTAAAAAAACACTTTCCCGATCAAGGTCGACGTGTCGCTCCAGCATTCCACCTCCATTTGGCCAGTGACGCAGAGGCACAGACCCACACCACACTGCCTCCGCTCTGGTGACACGCGTGCACGTTGGATCCGCCACGTGCAGGCGAGACCTGGCACCTGTGGAAGCAAAGTCTTTTTTTTTTGTTGGGACAACCTTTGGAAGGAAGTCTGGCAGCATATAGGACCGCTGCCTGGAATCTCGAAAACACGGCGATCCACGAGCAGTTGAAGAGCACTGTTCACTCGGTCTCAAAATTTATTTTTCAAACTCAATTTTTTAAAATTTTAAAAATATATTAAGAATATAACGTGTATATTAGAATAACTATGGAACTTATTTTTATAATGTAAATATATTAGAAGATATAAATATTCATAGTACTTCTATAAATGTACTCAAATTTTAGAAAATGCCTTCTTTGAAAAAAAACAAGAAATACAGTTATTTTGGAATGAAGTGAGTACATGATTGAAAAAGCAAACTTACGGGGTGTTTGAATCAAGGAGCTAATAATTAACCTTTGTTTTTTTATACTGATTAGAAAGGCTAAATGTGGCCTAATTCTGGGAGCTAATGGATCAAGAGCCCATAATGAGCTCATGTTTAATCCATTTTCACAAGGTAGGTGGGCTAATTTTTAGCTCTGGGATCCAAACATGTCCTTGGTATGTGTATAATGAAAATATTAGTATGTGTGGATTACCTAGAATCAAATATGATATGTATTTTTTATTTTATATGAGATAAAAGAAAATAAAAAAGGAAACAAGGTAGTAGCTTGATTTTTTTTTATGAATTCTCTCCTTTAGGCCTCGTTTAGATTGAAGAAGTTAGAAAATTTTGGCACTGTAGTATTTTGTTTGTATTTGACAATTATTGTTCAATCATGGACTAACTAGGATCAAAAGATTCATCTCGTGATTTACAATTAAATTGTGCAATTAGTTATTTTTTATTTACATTTACTACTCCATGCATGTGTCCAAAAATTGATGTAACAGAGAAAGAGTGAAAAACTTAGAATTTTAAAGTAAACTAAACAAGGCCTCAGTCACTTTTACGGATGCCATGAAAGAGACACCCTACTGGCATGCATGATGCATGGACTTAGTGGTCACAGCTCACCGGTGGGCCTTGTTTAGTTGGTGATTTGGGGATGGCTAAATAACTGTAGTGCACTATAGTATTTTATTTTTATTTGGTAATAATTGTCTAAATATTGATTAATTAGATTTAAAATGTTCGTCTCGCAAAGTACAATAAAATTGTACAATAGTTTTTTTATTTCATCTATTTCATACATGTACCGATATTTTGATATGACGAGAAATATTCTTTTTTATTGTAGAATTTTGCCCCAAAATTGAGAAACTAAACGAGGCCTTGCTTTGACCAACCTGCATGCTCCGAGACGTGTCCTTTGTGCTAGAGAATCCAAACGGAGCAGACAGTACATGTTGGGATGTGTGGGGCCCACCTATTGCACCTCGTAGCGTGGCCTTTCGGGGAAGCTTCTAGGAAAGTGCGCCCGTGACCGTGACCCTGTGAGCGAGCCGCGGAAGCCGCTTGGCCACTACCGGACGCAGATTCAGTGACTTTGCTTAGCAAAGTCACGTTGTAACTTTCCCCACCATATCCACCCTTCCCTTAAGATCTAAGGGCTATCAACGTTTCCATCGTTCACGTGAGTTAGGGACTTAGCTTTTTTCTCTGGTCGCCAAACTCGCCATAGCCCACCGGCGATGCCAGACACAGCTCCCGCCATGCGGCAGCTCTCCGCGGGCACTGTGAACGCCGCCGCCAAGCTCGGGTGCTGTCACCGAGACATCGTCCAGCCATGCTTATCAACGTTGCGGGAGAGCGGAGGAGCCCACCGAAGGAAAACACGTCCGTCCTCGCATGCTCTGCCTCGCCGCTGCTGCAGCGAGCTCGCGAATGGTGCAGAGAGTTCGGGGCAAGCGCTGTGAGCGTGCGCCGTCAAGATCGCGAGGACGCGCCGCCGCCGCCGCTTGAGCTCGCCCCTGCCGCGTGCCGCCGCTGTGTGGACACGCCACCGTCGCAGACGCGCCACCGCCGCTTGAGCTCGCCCCTGCCGCTCGACGCCGCCGTGGGGACGCGCCCCGGCCGAGCGCTGCCACCGCGCGAGCTCGCCTCTGCTGCGCGACGCCGCCGTGTGGACACGCCACCGTCGCAGACGCGCCGCCGCCGCTCGAGCTCGCCCCTGCCGCGTGACGCCGCCGTGGGGACGCGCCCCAGCCGAGCGCTGCCACCGCGCGAGCTCTCCTCTGCTGCGCGCCGCCGCCGTGGGGACGCGCCCCGGTCAAGCGTTGCCGCCGCGCGAGCTCGCTGCAGCGGGGACGTACCCCTGGCCGCGCGAGTGCGCCTGCGCTGCCATCGCCGCCCGCGGATGCGCTCCGGCCAAGCTGAATAGGTACGCCACCGCGAAGCCATGGACCGCCCTCGGCGCCGTAGCTCACGCCCCCTGACTCCACGCATGACGTAGGGAGAGATCTCGTCGTCGGAGGTCCTCGGCGGCGAGCGGCAGCACCCCATGGACGAGCAGGTGGCGGAACTCGTCTGGAGCCGCGCCATGGCGGTCTTCTTGTGCCGGCGGTAGGCCGCCGCCATCTGCGGGATGGTTCCGGCGGCCGCGTAGGCCCGGACGAAGGCGTCCCCGGTCGCGGCGTCGACGCGGAGGCCAAGGCGGCCCATTTCCAGCACGGCGTCCTCCATGCGAGTGAGCTCCCCCGCGGCGCGGTCCCGCGCGGAGAGCTCGCGCACGGCGAGGAGGATCTCGTCGAAGCGGCTGAGGCACCCGTACGCCGGGAGGAGGCGCGGCGCCGCGGCAGGGAGGCACGGCACGGCGCGGCGGAGCTGTGCAGGAGCTGTGCCCAGAGGGACCAGGCCTCAGCGAAGTCCCCGGCCTCGGCAACGCGCGACCATGAGGGCCGCCGCATCCATGGCGTCCGGAGGGGCGGCTCTTAGACGGGGCATGGCAGCGGGACGCCGACGCGGAGTCTGCGCGCGCGTCGAGACCTGGCGAGCGGAGGATGGAGCAAGACAATGAGTGGATGGGAGGCAAGGGGAGAGCAGGTTTGGAAACCACTGCCGTCAGATGCTAGCTGGACGGTGGAGATTTCTGGAAAGTTACGTTGTAACTTTGCTTGACAAAGTTACTGAATCTGAGTCCGCCACTACCGGCTCTGCTCAACGAGCACCTCCATGGCCGGCAGGCCGGGGCCATGTTCTTCTTTTCATCACGATGCAAGGAACACGGTTACATTGACATGGATGCGCCACAAGCAGTTCAGCGAGCACCATCAATTCAACGTTCTTCTGACCAATGCAAAGGAACACGAACACGGATGGGGAATCCGACCAGACATCCTCTAGCTATGCGCCTAGCTACTTCGCCGGATTGGCCGCCGCCGCCACCTCCGGCAGGTCGGTCTCGAACGCCCTGACGAGGTTCCCCAAGAACTTCCGCGTCACTCCGGTAAGGTTAGCCACCTTCTGCCTGTACGCCCTGAACGCCTCTGCCGCAACAACAACAACGGGCGCGTCCGCCGCCTCCTTGCCCTTGCCCTTGCCGTCGCCGAAGAGGTCCTTCCGCTCGAGCTCGGCGGCGGCGTGGAGGCACTCGAGCCAGCGGTTGGCCTGGTTCTGCAGGTCGTCGAACAGCGCGCGCTTGGCCGCGTCGCGCTCCGGGTCCAGGAAGTAGCCGTACGCGTGCGCCCACCGCAGCACGCGCCGCCCGTCCGCCACCTGCCGGTACGCCTCCGCCACGAACCCGAGCGCCGTGGCCGGGACGTCAGCCGCCTTCGCCATCCGCTCCAGCTCCCCGCGCTCCAGCGCCGCCGTGTCCCGCGCCACGCTCTCCAGCGCCGCGCGGTTCGACGCCCACCGCTCGTAGTGGTACAGGTACCGCTCCAGCGACGCCCTGGCGTGCCGCCGCTTCAACCGCTCCTCCTCGGCGGTGGCGGTGCTCGCCGCCGCCGCGGCCATGTCGTCGTCGTCGTCGCCGCCGGAGCGCCGCGGGCGGCTGTCGTTGCAGGCGTAGTGGTTGGCCCCTCCCGCCGGCTGCAGGCAGAGCCAGCAGAAGTGGTGGCCGCAGGGCGGCGAGCAGCGCATGTGGTTTGCAGCCCTGGTTCTTCTCGATGGGCCGGCCGCACTTGGGGCACGCCTTGGTGTGCGCCACCACCCAGTTGGCCGTCTCCGCCGAGTCGGAGCTGTTCTTCACCAGCCACGCGCGCACCGTGCCGCACGACACCGGCCGGTGCGCCTCCTCGCCGCACGCCCAGCACACCCCGTGCCCGCACTCGCAGAACACGTCCTTGTCCGCCGCCGCGGCGTCGCCGCCGAGGAACTCCAGGGCGCGGGCGCACCCGGCGCCGCCGCACCACCGCACCTTCCCGCCGCTTTCCTCCACGTACGACCGAAGCCAGAACCGCGCGTACCGGTCCCCGTCGTCCGCCGCGCTCCCCGCCGACCCCGCCGCCGCCAGGACCTCGTCCACGAGCTCGCGGACGACGGGCGCGGAGCAGGACGGGTCCGGGCACCGCAGGGACAGGCACCGCGGGCCGTCGGCCACCGCGGCGCGGACGTACCCGCGCCAGCACCCGTCGCAGTAGTAGTGTTCGCACCCCGCCGACGCCGTCCGTCCGGCCGGGTACTCGTCGAAGCAGATGCCGCAGACGACGCGTGGCCCCGCGCCGCGCGCCGCGGGGACGAGCTCCGGGGGCAGGCCGACGGCGCCGCGCACGCGCGCGTCGTCCGTGAACCACTCCTCCTGGACCCGCCCCACGCGCCACTTGAAGTGCCGCAGCAGGACGGCCGCGAATCCCGCCGGGATCGACAGAACCTCGGCGACCCTCGCCGTGTCCGCCTCTTGCCGCGCGCGGATGTCCTGCTCGGTTAGAACGACGTACCTCTGTTCCTCCCTGGCGCACGCCGCCGCCGCCTGGGCATCGTCGACCTGTGCCTGCTCGGCTCCTTCTTCTTCTTCGCCGTCGTCGTACTCGTAGATGTAATCCTCGCCGGCGCCGTCGTCGGCGTCGCAGTCGTCGTACTCGTACATGTAATCCTCCTCGCCGGGGCCGGGGCCGTGAGGCGCTGCCTGAGCATGCCATCCGCAAGCGCCGCCGCTCTCTCCGTCTTCTTGGCGGCGGCCGGAGGTAGGGGTACCATCGCAGATCTTGCGGCGGCGGCTCGTCTCGCCCTTGATGTCGTCGTCATCGTCGTCCGCGAAGCTGCTGGCGTTTTGGGACCGCTTGTTGCAGGCACCGGCGGTGCCGGCGCCGCCGCCGCCGCCGTGGTGGTCGCTGCTGCCCATGCCGCGCCGCCGGGCCGGGCGGCGGATTCTTGGTGGGGGCTTTGGACTCCTAATCGCGTTCCGTCGGCATGTAGCGGTGTCCTCGTAGTTCCCCGGACTTTTTCCGACGGGCTTTGTTTGGCTTTCCTAGTCCTATAGGATAGGAAGATGGTTTCAATAAAATAAAATATCCTAACAAGTACTACTAGGATTTGATGTCCTACTCCTGTATACAATTGGATAAAAATTTCAAGGAATTTCCATGTATGGGTGTGTTCACTTCACGTGCAAATCCAAAATATTTTCTCTTTCACCTATCACATCGAATCTTTGAACGTATACATAGAATATTAAATGTAGGTAAAAAAGATAACTAATTACATAGTTTGTTTGTAAATATCGAGACGAATCTTTTGAGCCTAGTTAGTCCATAGTTGGATAAATTTTGTTAAACAGTAACTTTTCACCCACTTTTTACCGACTGAACACACCATATGTAAAAAAAAACTATAGAAACTTAGCTCTTAAGTAAACCAATGCTGCCACAATGCATGTCGTGTGCCGCTGGCCGCACACGACACGGCACACGCTAGACCTCCCCGCGTCCACGAGACAGCCGTTCATTCACATTCCTTTTTAATACTGTACCCATTAATTTTAGGGAGATGCTATATTCCAGCTGCCTCAATATTTAGATATTTTTTATGTAATAATTTTATATAGAGAGCTAGTAGGAGTGAAAGAATAATATACTCCCTCCGTCCCAATAAATATGCAATTCTTGCATCCCGAGAAATCAGCCATCGCAAATTTTGATTAAAATTATATAAAAAAATACTAACTCTTATGAGACAAAATAAGTACCGTTAGATTGGTTATGAGATATATTTTCATAATAAATTTATTTCGAGACATAAATGTTAATACTTTTTGCTATAAATTTGGTCAAAGTTGACACAGTTTGAACGACACGTTTCCTATAATTGCACAATCAACCGGACGGAGGGAGTACAAGATATAATTTATCATTTTTTAGAACTAAACAATGGTAAAATTGTATGTTGCTTGAATAACAATAAAGAAATCAGATATATGTGATATGAAAAGAGTGTTAATTTTGTAGATAATACTAATGTATGTAACGGTAGCTGAAGTAGTACAAAATCTTTTGGAAATACTAGTGTGCTTCATTATAAATTTAAAAAAAAAAATAAAGGAAGTACTACCTGCATCCCTAAAAATACATTTATGGTATCAGTGCCCGTTAAAATGGTTTGAGTTAACCAAGTTCAAAATAAATAGTTTTCACATTTATGTCTCCAAATTGATTTATTAGAAAAAATATATTTTATAAATGATCTGATAATAATATATATTACAAATGTTAATAATTTTTCATAAAACTTGAGCAATTATGAACAACTGCTTTTTTTATACGAAGGAAGTACTCCTACTACTCTAGTACAGTTAATATTTTACTAATAGTAAGACTAACCGCAGTGGGTACTTAAAACGATACTCTAAAGCTTTAGAGTATGAATATAGAGTAAAAATTGTTGCACTGGGTACTCTAAAACGATACTCTATCTTTTCTCTCACTCTATATTTAGAGTAGTACAATGCTTACTCTATACTCTATAGTGGCGGGCCCACTAGCTAAACAAAGGGAAAAAAATGCTATAACTCACAAACCAAAAATCCAAATTAAATTTCGATTGCACCATTAAATTCGTCTTAATAAATCCTTCAAAACTAGATTACACATGGATATATTTAGATAAAGTGATAAGTGGGTCTCACAGTGAATAGAGTGGATAGATGATGATATAGAGGATAGATGGGTGCGGAAGAATTAAGTATAGAGGAGAGAATCTCGCTGACTAAGACATATAAAGGATGAATATAGAGGTGAATGAGCGCGGGTAGTCTAACAGTCTGACAGATGGAGCGGAGAAGGGAAAAAGCTGTTCGCTTGTCATATCCTGACTTCTATGAAAAGCACTGACTCACGCTGCTGCCCAAATCAACCGTGGCGGTGTTTAGTTGCTTTGAAAAGAGCAAAAAATGTACTGTAGTACGTTTTGGTTTTATTTGGTAAATAGTATCTAACTGTTGACTAATTAGGTTTAAAACGTTTTTCTCGTAAAGTACAACTAAACTGTACAATTAGTTTTTGATTTTATTTACATTTAGTACTCTATGCATGTATCACAAGTTTGATGTGATAGAGAATTTTTTTTTGTATAGTGTATTTTTGGAGAAACTAAATTCTCTTATAATAAATTAGTGTACAGTACTTTAGTCTGACTGACTCACGGTGCTGCCTTTACAGTCGTCAATCGTATCTTGTATGGATACGGTCGTTCTTGCTGACGGATGAAACATGACTCACTGTCTCACTCTCATCAAAGCTGATACAGAATTACAGATCCTGCAGCCAAACCAAGCTATGGTACACATGACATGGCACGCTTCGAGTCTATACGAATCTTATGATACGATTTACCAGTACATTAGCACTTGCTTTCGTCCTAAAATGATACATATAATTCTATTAGGTCAAGAAACTTACTTAAGTTTGATTAAATTTATTATAGAAAAAATATTATTAACATTTATAACATCAAATACATATACTATAAAATATACTATTATTACATGATAAATCTAATGGTACTTATTTGGTACCATAAATATGTATTTTCTATATATATTTGATTAATTTTGAAAAAAATAACTGACTTCCAGAAAAAGAGAATTGTATTATTGTATTGTTTAAAATAAAAGTTCCCTCTTTGGAATTCGATTCCATAGAAACCCTTTTTCCAATCGTTCAACATCACCATATGTGGAACTGGATTCCTGGGAATTCCTTTTCTAGTTATTTATAGGCTGCTTGTACACGGCCATGGCGCTATCACAACATCACCATCGTGATACATGTAAGCGCATCAAACCGACGGCACAGACGCAGTGGGCCACCAGCATCAGTTTGGCTGTCTTGCAGGTCAAAGTACGCGCAGCCGCAGCGCACACATGCACGCATACCAGGAACAAAAGATACTACTGTGCTGTTTGTTCTTATCATAAAAAAATAAGACATCATTTTGTGAAGAACTGTGGAATTATCTTTGCCAGTAGGCTAGTAGCAATAATCTTTTCTTATATATTTACCCCCCAAGGATGAACCCGTTGCATTATTAAGTACACCTTGAATGAAGGACAAAAAGGCCGTGTAATTTGACTTGCTATATATAGTTTGAGCACATTTAAGGGGGAAAAAAATCTAATTAAACCCCTAACTATTGGTGGTCGTCTATTTTAACACCTCCCCCTCTATGTATAAAATCAGGTATTTTACCCTTAAACTATTGAAAATTGTCTAAATAACCTCCTGAGGTTGTTTGTAGTTGATTTCGTCGACGCGGAACAGAAGAATAACCTTTTGACTTTAAATAAATACAAATATAGACTAGAAAAATGTCCTTGTGCGTTGTAACTAAACGTACAACAACTTGTGCAATCACCTGAACGATTTGCAGCTCATTATATTGATTTGTTCAACTATGGTCGTGTGTTCTAAATTCTAATGCATTTTGGAATCAAACTTCATACCACCGCTTGACGCGTCTTGGAATCAAACTTCATAACATCCTTGGATGTGCATGGTTATAACTTGTATGAGCACGTGCTGTGAGTCTGGATCACATGCGGGCCAAGGGGGTGAGCCATTGTGGAATGTAAAAGAAAAGAAGGACAAAAGAGTAGTTTTTCTCTCCTTAATGTTACGTATAGAGTAGGGACAAGATGGCAGACTAGAGGGGGGTGAATAGTCCTTTCTAAAACTTAATAGCGTTGGCTAATCGAAATAAATGCGGAATTAAAATTATCAGTCTCTCCAAGACTACACCCCTCTATCTAAGTTCACTAGCACCTTATATAGATCCTAATTAGGCAACAAAGGTGCCGGCTAGCTAGAGCTCACCTAACAATCCTAGCTTGCAAAGTCACACAAACCTATGCAACTAGTATTTAAGCAACCGAGGGAGCTCCTATACAACTAGTGAAGCAAAAGCACAAAGCCACCTAAGCTCACTAGCAATGCTCAATAACAAGGCTACAAAAGTCAAATTATAGAGCGCTAATTACTTAGCTACACAAACTAAGCAATGTGCCTAACAAGATTACTAAAACCGAATTAGCCACGCAAGGGAGCTACTTCTATGCTACACAAGCAGGAAGGTGACTAGCAAGCTACACAAGCTAACTAATTCTAAGAGCAGTTACACAAGCACAATGTAAATGAAAGTAATACAAGCTTATGTTTCGTGGAATGCAAACCACCGAGAAGATGATGAAGACAATGTTGACACGGTGATTTTCTCTTGAGGTTCACTTGGTTGCCACCAAGCTACGTCCCCATTGTGTCGACCGCTCACTTGGTGGTTCGGCAGCTAATTGGCATCACCCGCCAAGCCCACACATTGGCCACCGCAAGAACCTACCCCGAAAGTGAGGGTAGCTCAATGACACGCTCAACTAGAGTTGCTCTTCGCGATCCCCGCAGGGTGAGCACAATCCCCCTCACAAATCCTCCTCCGGAGTACCGCACAATCTTCTCGCGTGCTTCAACAGAGTCACAAGCCACCAAGCTGTCTAGGAGGTAGCAACCTCCGAGAGTAACAAGCACCACCGCCTTGCAACGCAATCACCTAGTACCACTCGATGCAACCTTACGATGCAATCGCACTAGAATCGTTCACTCACTCAATCGGATGAACACTATCAAGCAAGAGTGAGTTAGAAGGCTCTCAAGCACTCTCAAGCATGGACACAAAGTCCCCTTAGGTGCTCAACTCCAACCATGGCCGAGACACCCCTCTATTTATAGCCCAAGGATCAAATAGAGCCGTTACCCCTTCACTGGGTTTTCTGCGACGCGACCGGACGCGAAGGTCATCCTGACTTGACGCACCGGCCAGCATCTAATCATAGTCCACCGTCCACGTGTCCTCCAATGTTCAACCCTGGCCGTGTGATCCCAACCACTCTCTGCCGCCCGCACGCGCCAATGGTCAAACGGATGACCGGACGCACCTCCACACGAGCGCCTGATGCACCACGCCAGACTCCAATGGCGGTTGTGTCGAGCTAGAAGCAATGACCTGACGCGCCACTACCAGATGACCGGGCACAGCGTCACGCAGAGTCAGGTCAACTCCAGTAAGGTCTCAAGGAGGCCAAACAATGACTGGACATGTCAGGTCGAACACGACCTGTCACACACCTAGCGTCTGGTCACTCTCCGCCTGCCATGCGTCACTGCTATGCCCGTGCCACTGCGTCAACGAACGTCACCGATGATTGGACGCAGGAGCGACGCGTCAGGTCACCAACAGGCACCAGCGTCCGGTCATGCCGTAGAGGCAGACCGAGAGCACCACCAACTGACCGAACACGTAGGTCCTCCCGAGGCCAGCGTCACCTCCAGTGACCTGTTTCGCCTCTATTTTTTCGCCGAGTTGATCCGTTTCAACTCCAAACACTTCTCCTTTGTAAATATGCCAACACCACCAAGTGTACACCGCCATGTGTATGTGTGTTAGCATTTTCATAATCATTTTTGAGTTATCCACTCAACTTGCCATGCCACTCGATCCTAACAACGATGCAAAGTTAGATCACTCGAGTGGCACTAGATGATCGATATGCAAACAAGTTTGCCCCTCTTGATAGTACGCCCATCTATCCTAAACTCGGTCATCAACGTCTCTACACACCTTTAACCGGTGAAATGAAATACCCTAGGTTATACCTTTGCTTTGCGCATTCCATTCCATCTCCTCCAATGTCGATGCAACACATTGAAAGCCCAAGTTTGGTTTTGGTAATTAATGACACCAAGTTGCTAATGCCATGTGTTAAGTGTTTTGAGTTAGGCATAAGCAACACATGTGATGAAGGTGCACGTGGCAAGGAGTGGTGGCCACAAGATCACAAAGAAATGGTGCATGGACATGAGATATCGATCATAGTGGTGATGCACATAATATGATGGACATGATGATCAAGTGGAAGAGAAGGATCTAAGAGCGCAAGGCAAAGGTATAACCATAGGGTTTTCCTTTTGCCGGTCTAAGATGAGTAGAGAAGTGATTGACCGGGTTTAGGATACATAGCCGACTATCAAGAGGGGCAATCACAGTTAGCTCGGAAATCAAGTGCCACTAGATCAATGTCTTGAGCATATGCATTAGGATCTAGTAGAAAGCTAACATAACGCCTTGAAAATGTTTGTGAAAATGCTAACACACATGCACATGGTGTTGGCACATTTACGAAGGCGGTGGTGTTTGAGCGGTAGTAAGGGGTTTGGGGTTCGCTCTCCCTCCCGCCGAGCGTGCGAGCGCGGGATTCAGGCGTTTTCGAGAAAATGAAATGCCTATTTTCTATTGCGCCGAAGGTGAGAAACGGTGGCGAAAGTCCGAAATTGTTTTTCACTGAAAAACGGCGATCGGACGCTGCACCGGACGCGGTCACGGTTTGACCGGACGCGTCCGGTCAGTTCAACGTGGAGCGGGCACTAGGGTTTGTGACCGGACGCTGGTCTGGCCTGACCAGCGCGTCCGGTCAGTTCACCTGTGCGCAGAAGTAGAGCGCGCGACCGGCGCGTTCGGTCCCTCACGGAACCGGAGCGTCCGGTCAGGCGTCCAGAGGGGCAGAGAGCAGCGGAGTGCTGATCGGACGCGCGGCGCGTCCGGTCACGTGCGATCGGACGCGTCCGGTCTCGACGGGAGCTTACTGGAACGCGACCGGACACTGGCACTGTCGCGTCCGGTCAAACGGTTGAGTGCGTCCGGTCACGGCAACGGCTAGTTCTGACGCGCACTGTTTCTTGCTGTCGTGTAGTGACCGGACGCGTCCGGTCACCCTGACCGGAGCGTCCGGTCATCACGATTTTCGCTGCGTCGTCCGTAACGGCTAGCTGCGTACCCCTTCGTTATAAATAGAGGGTGTCCGGGGTTTGAGGGGAACTCTTGCACATTTTGAGACCTAGAGACATCCTTTGAGCTAGAGAACAACCCCTCCACTCATCTCTTTGCTTAGTTGCACATCTTGAGTGAGATTGAGTGAGATTCAAGTGCATTGCTTGAGAGTTGCATTCTAGAGGCACTTGATCTTCGAGTTGCTGCGGATTTCTTGTTACTCTTCCGTGTTTCCCGACACGGTAGACGGCTTGGAGCAGCGGAGGTGATTGAGCTCACAATTGGAGATTGTTGGAGCCTTCACCAAGTGTTGTAAGGGGTTCTTGATCCTTCCCCGCGGGAGTTCGCAAATTGGATACTCTAGTGGAGCTCGTGGCTTGGAGGATCCCCATCTTGTGTGCGGTTGTGCGGCGCCCGCCGAGGGCTCGACTCTTGATAGTCGATTAGCTCGCGAACCGACAAGTGGGTGCATCGCCACAACGAGGAGTAGCTTGCCGGGAAGCAAGTGAACCTCGGTAAAAATCTTGTGTCATCTCTTTGCTGAGGATTTCTCTTGTGGTTGATCATTGTGATTGATTCTTCGAGTGCTTTACTTCTCTACATCGTTGGTATAAGAATCAAGTCACTTGCTCTTTACTTTCTTGTACTAGTTCTAGTATAGTTTGCTTAGTGTAGCTTTTATCACATAGGAGTAAGTAGCTTAGTGACCTAGCCTTGTTGGTGTGTATTAGAGATCATAGCCTTGCTTCACTAGTATTGTATAGGTGGCTTGCATAGTGTAGTTGAGCTAGTGCTAGAATTAGCATAGCCATCTTTTATACTAACGTGGTTGTCTAGTGAAGCTTGTAGATTTTTAAATAGGCTATTCACCCCCCCTCTAGCCATTTGGACCTTACAAGTGGTATCAGAGCCGAGGCACCGTTTATTTGAGGCTTAACAACCTACGGTGAAGAAGAAATGGCTCAATTAAGCTTGCACATCAACAACACCAAGAAGGCACCTCACTTTGATGGCACAAATTATGCATATTGGAAGGTTAAGATGACCGCACACCTAAAGTCAATCAATAGAGAAGTGTGGAAGGTCACCGAGACAAAATTTGAGGTTGCTAATCCGGAAGCACCTACACCGGTGGAAGAGAAGAAGCTCCAATGCAATGATATTGCCATTAGTGCTCTCCATGAGGCATTAGATGACAAGACATTTGAGCAAGTGAAGAACATAGAAGTTGCACATGATGCTTGGGCCAAGTTAGAAGAAACATTTGAGGGCACCGAAGGCACAAAGACCGCTAAGGCATATATCTTGCAAGAAAAGTTTTCTAGCTTCAAGATGCAAGATGATGAGAGTGTACCGGAGATGTTTCATAGATTGCAAGTCATTGTAAATGAGCTCAAGGCACTTGGTGAGGAAGTCAAGGACAACCAATTCTCTATGAAGTTCTTGAGAAGCTTGCCCAAGAGGTTTGATACATTGATCACCGTGCTAGTGAGGACTACATTGAAGGATTCAACTCCTCAACAAATATTTTAAGAAGTAATGACCGATGATTCATATAGAGAAGATGATGAGAAGGATGAGTTGGTCAAGAAGAAGAAGAAGGAAAATGAGAAGAAGGATGATGAGAAGAAGAAGAGTGTGGCATTCAAAGCCACCACATCCAAGGGCAAATCCAAGATTGAATCATCAAGTGATGAAGACTCAAGCTCTTGTGATAGTGATGACATTAATGAGAAGATGGCTCTCTTTGTCAAGCAATTTGGCAAGTTCATGAAAAAGAAAGGCTTTCGTGCAAGAAGAAGAAAGAACTCATCCAAGAAGAATGAGCATACCATGAGATGCTTTAGATGCCATAGCAAGGACCATCTCATTGCAAAGTGTCCTTATGATAGTGATGATGAAGATGCTATCAAGAAGGAAAGGAAGAAGCAAAAGAAGAAGCAAGAAAAGAAGGAGAGCTCTCATAAGAAGAAGAATGATTCTCATGTTGCTACATGGAATAGTGATGATTCCTCAAGTGATGATGAGGATGACAACAAGAGCAAGAAGAAGGGACATGCTAGCATTGCTATTCAAAAGAAGGTCTCCCTCTTCGACACTCCATCGTGCTTCATGGCTAAGGCCGCTAAGGTATCATCCGATGATGAGAGTGATCATGATAATGCTAGTGATAGTGATAGTGATGAAGAAGAATTCACTAAAGATGAACTAATCACTATGCTAGAAGATTGCACTCAACACTTTAAAGAATCTAGAAAGGAGTGCAAGGGCTTGCTTAAGGAAAAGAAAAACCTTATGCAAGAACTTGATGAGCTTAGGGCATCTTATGAGAGTCTAAAGGTAGACCATAAGAAGCTTCAAAAGTCTCACACTAAGCTTGAAGAAGCCCATTCCTCTCTAGTTGAAAAATGTGAAAACATGCCAACTAATATTGAGAAAGCTAAAACTTGTAACATAGGCATATCTTGTGATATAATTGATGAATCTTGTCATAAGCCTATTGTTGTTGCTGCCACTAACCCTTCATGTAGCGCATCTACATCATCCTTATCTAGTAGTGATGGTTTCACTTGTGACTCCACACTTATAGTTGAGAATGAAAATCTCAAGAATGAGGTAAAAGAGCTCAATCACACCTTAGCTAAGGCTTATGGTGGTGAGGACCGCTTGCTTATGTGCTTGGGTAGCCAAAGAGCTTCTCTCTACAAAGAGAGATTGGGCTATAACCCCAAGAAAGGCAAGGCCGCTTTTGCTCCTCACAAGACTCGTTTTGTGAAGAACAATGGTAGCTATTGCAAAAGTTGCAAGCAAGTTGGTCACATAGAGCAACATTGCATGAACAAGAAATCCAATGCTAATGTATCCTCAATTAAGTTTGATTCTTTCTATATACTTACCAAGGGTACAAATGGTGTTCATGCTAAGTTCATCGGTGCACCATGGATGGGCTCAAAGAAGAAAGCCATTTGGGTACCAAAGAGCTTGGTCTCTAACCTTGGAGGACCCAAACAAGTTTGGGTACCTAAAAGGAATTGATCTTGTCTTGTAGGTCAATTACAAAGCCGGAGGAAGGCATTGGGTGCTTGATAGTGGGTGCACTCAACATATGACCGGGGATTCATGTATGTTTAAATCAATTGATACAAGTCAAAATGGTGGATTTGATGCTATCACTTTCGGCAACAATAAGAAAGGCAAGGTCAAGGGGTTTGGTAAAATTGCTATCTCAAATGACATGAGCATATCTAATGTGTTGCTAGTTGAGAGCTTGGATTTCAATCTTTTATCGGTGGCACAACTTTGTGATCTTGGCTTCAAGTGCATATTTGGTAGTGATGATGTTGAAGTCATTAGTGTTGATGGATCAAATTTGATATTCAAAGGATTTAAACATGGTAGCTTATACTTGGTTGACTTCAATGATAGTGAGACACAATTGACATCATGCTTGCTTAGTAAATCTAGTATGGGATGGTTGTGGCATAGAAGACTTGGTCATGTTGGAATGAAACAATTGAACAAACTTTTGAGGCATGACTTAGTTAGAGGCTTGAAAGATGTGACTTTTGAAAAGGATAAACCATGTAGTGCTTGTCAAGCCGGCAAACAAGTTGGAAATACACATCCTAGTAAGAGTGAAATGAGCACATCAAAGGCATTTGAGCTATTGCACATGGACTTGTTTGGGCCAACAACATACACTAGCATTGGTGGCAACAAGTACGGTCTTGTGATTGTTGATGACTACACTAGGTACACTTGGGTGTTCTTTCTCTTTGACAAAAGTGATGTTTATGATCTATTCAAGTCTTTTGTCAAGAGAGTGCAAAATGAGTTTGAGACTACCATCAAGAAGATTAGAAGTGACAATGGTAGTGAGTTCAAGAACACAAGAATTGAAGCTTTATGTGATGATCTTGGTATTGGACATCAATTCTCTCCAACATACACTCCTCAATCCAATGGTGTAGTTGAAAGGAAAAATAGAACTTTGATTGACATGGCTAGATCAATGCTTAGTGAATACAATGTGAGTCATTCATTTTGGAGTGAAGCCATCAACACGGCTTGCTATTGTAGCAACCGTCTCTATTGCCATGGGAAGCTTGGGAAGACACCTTATGAGCTATTGAATGGAAGAAAGCCCAACATTGCATACTTTAGAGTGTTTGGTTGCAAATGCTATATTCTCAAGAAAGGCACTAGATTGAGCAAGTTTGAAAAGAAATGTGATGAAGGGTTCTTACTTGGTTATTCTACCACAAGCAAAGCATATAGAGTTTGGAATCTCACAAATGGCATCTTGGAAGAAGTTCATGATGTTGAGTTTGATGAAACCCAAGGGTCTCAAAATGAAGCTCAAAACCTTGATGATGTGAGAGGAGATCAACTGTCAAATGTAATGAAGAATATGGACATTGGTGACATAAGGCCGAGGCAAGTTGATGATGATGATGAAACTCATGTGATCAACCAAAATGTACAAATTGATACAAATCAAGCAAGCTCAAGTGGTACTCATGATGAAGCTCAAGTTCAAGGTCAAACAAGTGGAAGCAATCAACTCCCAATACTCTAACCTACTAGCATAGCAAGAGATCATCCATTGGACCAAATCATTGGTGGAATTCAAAGTGGTGTTCAAACTAGATCAAGATTAGCATCCTTTTGTGAGCACTACTCATTTGTGTCACTTGAAGAACCTAAGAAAATAGAAGATGCATTGAAAGATTCCGATTGGGTAAATGCCATGCATGAAGAGCTAAACAACTTCACAAGAAACCAAGTTTGGGAACTTGTTGAAAGGCCGAAGAACTACAATGTGATTGGTACTAAGTGGGTCTTTAGAAACAAGCAAGATCAAGATGGCATGGTTGTGAGGAACAAAGCAAGATTAGTAGCACAAGGATACACTCAAGTTGAGGGTCTTGACTTTGGAGAAACATATGCACCGGTTGCAAGATTGGAGGCTATTAGAATCTTATTAGCATATGCTTGTGCACACAACATCAAGCTCTATCAAATGGATGTCAAAAGTGCATTTCTCAATGGCTATATCAATGAAGAAGTTTATGTTGAGCAACCTCCCGGTTTTGAAGATGACAAGAAGCCCAACCATGTTTACAAGCTCAAGAAGGCATTGTATGGTTTGAAGCAAGCACCTAGAGCATGGTATGAGAGGTTGAGGGACTTTCTTCTCTCTAAAGCGTTCAAAATGGGAAAGGTTGACACCACTCTCTTCACCAAGAATATTAGAAATGACTTGTTTGTGTTGCAAATCTATGTGGATGACATTATCTTTGGATCAACTAATCAAGACTTTTGTGAAGAGTTTGGAAATATGATGGCAAAAGAGTTTGAGATGTCTATGATTGGAGAGCTTAGTTATTTTCTTGGACTTCAAATCAAGCAAATGAAGAATGGCACTTTTGTGAGTCAAGGGAAGTACATCAAGGATATGATCAAGAAGTTTGGATTGCAAGATGCTAAGCCAATGAGTACACCAATGGGCACTAATGATCAATTGGGTATTGATGCTAGTGGCAACATGGTAGATCAAAAGCAATACCGGTCTATGATTGGAAGTTTGCTCTATGTCACCGCTTCTAGGCCGGATGTAATGTTTAGTGTATGCAAGTGTGCAAGATATCAAGCTTCACCTAGAGAAAGTCACTTGAAAGCAACCAAGAGAATATTGAGATATCTTAAGGGCACTCATGATGTTGGATTATGGTTTCCAAAGGAGTCTAATTTTGAGTTGATTGGATATTCGGACTCCGACTATGGTGGATGCAAGATTGATAGAATGAGCACAAGTGGCACTTGTCAATTGCTTGGAAGGTCTCTTGTTTCATGGTCATCAAAGAAACAAAATAGTGTTGCACTATCTACCACCGAGGCCGAATACATTAGTGCCGGTAGTTCTTGTGCACAATTGCTTTGGATGAAGGCCACTTTGAATGACTTTGGAATCAAGTTCAAGAATGTGCCATTGTTTTGTGATAATGAGAGTGCTATCAAGATGACACAAAATCCGGTTCAACATTCAAGAACGAAGCACATTGACATAAGACATCACTTCATAAGAGACCATCAACAAAAGGGTGATATTAGCATTGAAAGCATTGGCACCGAAGATCAACTAGCCGACATATTCACAAAGCCACTTGATGAGAAGAGATTTTACAAGTTGAAGAATGAATTGAACATACTTGACTTCTCCAACTTGAAATGAGTGCACCCCCACATTCTTAAAATGACATGCCTCTCCTCCAACATAGCAAGGTAAAGTTGTTTGGCATATCATTCATATTTTGCTAAGGACATGTTTAGAACATGTAGACATGTTTGCATGACAAATAGGCTCATTCATGAAATTCAAATGAGTTTAATGTATATATGGTACCACTATTGCTTCTTTGTTTGATTGATCTAGTGGTAGCATATGACATGTTTGTGGGCTTGCAAACCTAGTGTTGAATCTAGAAAATGAGCTCATAATGTGTAATTCAACATGGTCAAGATAACCCTTATACTTCATGAGGTGTGAAGAAGCTTGTCCTTGGTTCAAACCGAATTACATATTCTAGGCAAGTGATCTAGATTGAACCATAATTTGGACTCTCTCATATTGACTGACTTATCTCTCACTAAAATTGACACCTTTTTGGTGATTGTTGACAAAGGGGGAGAGAAAAGTCACAAAGATAGAAAAGTCACAAAGATAAAAAGTTAAGTTGCAAAGGGGGAGAAAGATATAGTAAGGGGAGAGAAACTAAAATTGAGCACACAAGTAGGGGGAGCAAGCTCATGAATTGTTTGTTGCATTTGTATGTGCACTAACATGATGAAGTGTTGCATTGCAAAACTTAAATTCATATTCATGATTGTACGGTGTATGCTGGAAATAGAACTTGAATGATGATTTATTGAAAGTAGCTTTATAAGTGGTTTCTAGACACCTTTGCTTATAATGTTGATCTCACGATGTATTTTAGTGTTTGTGATCTTTACAAGTGATGAATTACAAGTGGTGTCTAGCTATATTGATGCTAAGGATGGTATATAAAGGCAACTCCAATTGGTATCACGCTTCAAAGGTCCATTCTATATACCTTAGCATCAATTTGATAGTAGTAACTCTCCCAAAATTCAAATCCATACATATGTGCACAATTGAACCAAGCTCATGGAAGCACATATGTAGGGGGAGCTAATACTATCGAAATTGAAAATTGATTTCATTTCATATCTTTGTGATGGTTGTCATCAATTACCAAAAAGGGGGAGATTGAAAGCCCAAGTTTGGTTTTGGTAATTAATGACACCAAGTTGCTAATGCCATGTGTTAAGTGTTTTGAGTTAGGCATAAGCAACACATGTGATGAAGGTGCACGTGGCAAGGAGTGGTGGCCACAAGATCACAAAGAAATGGTGCATGGACATGAGATATCGATCATAGTGGTGATGCACATAATATGATGGACATGATGATCAAGTGGAAGAGAAGGATCTAAGAGCGCAAGGCAAAGGTATAACCATAGGGTTTTCCTTTTGCCGGTCTAAGATGAGTAGAGAAGTGATTGACCGGGTTTAGGATACATAGCCGACTATCAAGAGGGGCAATCACAGTTAGCTCGGAAATCAAGTGCCACTAGATCAATGTCTTGAGCATATGCATTAGGATCTAGTAGAAAGCTAACATAACGCCTTGAAAATGTTTGTGAAAATGCTAACACACATGCACATGGTGTTGGCACATTTACGAAGGCGGTGGTGTTTGAGCGGTAGTAAGGGGTTTGGGGTTCGCTCTCCCTCCCGCCGAGCGTGCGAGCGCGGGATTCAGGCGTTTTCGAGAAAATGAAATGCCTATTTTCTATTGCGCCGAAGGTGAGAAACGGTGGCGAAAGTCCGAAATTGTTTTTCACTGAAAAACGGCGATCGGACGCTGCACCGGACGCGGTCACGGTTTGACCGGACGCGTCCGGTCAGTTCAACGTGGAGCGGGCACTAGGGTTTGTGACCGGACGCTGGTCTGGCCTGACCAGCGCGTCCGGTCAGTTCACCTGTGCGCAGAAGTAGAGCGCGCGACCGGCGCGTTCGGTCCCTCACGGAACCGGAGCGTCCGGTCAGGCGTCCAGAGGGGTAGAGAGCAGCGGAGTGCTGATCGGACGCGCGGCGCGTCCGGTCACGTGCGATCGGACGCGTCCGGTCTCGACGGGAGCTTACTGGAACGCGACCGGACACTGGCACTGTCGCGTCCGGTCAAACGGTTGAGTGCGTCCGGTCACGGCAACGGCTAGTTCTGACGCGCACTGTTTCTTGCTGTCGTGTAGTGACCGGACGCGTCCGGTCACCCTGACCGGAGCGTCCGGTCATCACGATTTTCGCTGCGTCGTCCGTAACGGCTAGCTGCGTACCCCTTCGTTATAAATAGAGGGTGTCCGGGGTTTGAGGGGAACTCTTGCACATTTTGAGACCTAGAGACATCCTTTGAGCTAGAGAACAACCCCTCCACTCATCTCTTTGCTTAGTTGCACATCTTGAGTGAGATTGAGTGAGATTCAAGTGCATTGCTTGAGAGTTGCATTCTAGAGGCACTTGATCTTCGAGTTGCTGCGGATTTCTTGTTACTCTTCCGTGTTTCCCGACACGGTAGACGGCTTGGAGCAGCGGAGGTGATTGAGCTCACAATTGGAGATTGTTGGAGCCTTCACCAAGTGTTGTAAGGGGTTCTTGATCCTTCCCCGCGGGAGTTCGCAAATTGGATACTCTAGTGGAGCTCGTGGCTTGGAGGATCCCCATCTTGTGTGCGGTTGTGCGGCGCCCGCCGAGGGCTCGACTCTTGATAGTCGATTAGCTCGCGAACCGACAAGTGGGTGCATCGCCACAACGAGGAGTAGCTTGCCGGGAAGCAAGTGAACCTCGGTAAAAATCTTGTGTCATCTCTTTGCTGAGGATTTCTCTTGTGGTTGATCATTGTGATTGATTCTTCGAGTGCTTTACTTCTCTACATCGTTGGTATAAGAATCAAGTCACTTGCTCTTTACTTTCTTGTACTAGTTCTAGTATAGTTTGCTTAGTGTAGCTTTTATCACATAGGAGTAAGTAGCTTAGTGACCTAGCCTTGTTGGTGTGTATTAGAGATCATAGCCTTGCTTCACTAGTATTGTATAGGTGGCTTGCATAGTGTAGTTGAGCTAGTGCTAGAATTAGCATAGCCATCTTTTATACTAACGTGGTTGTCTAGTGAAGCTTGTAGATTTTTAAATAGGCTATTCACCCCCCCTCTAGCCATTTGGACCTTACACACATGCACCAACATGATCAACAATGATATGATGCACCCCATATCATCATGTGACCATATTGGTTCATCAATCTTAACTTCACTTGCTCTTCACCGTTGCTTCGGTCCATCGGCACCAAGTCATCACTTAACTTGCCCTTCACACTTACAATCGGTCCGTCGAGCTAAGTTTTATCTTGATCTTCTCCACCTTAATCACATGTCTCCATGTCATGTCTCATATGCAATGAGCTCCTTCATAACATGTGTGAGCCTTGCAACAAGTTCAAGCCATCTTTACCGTCATGACATGTATTGCTCACACACATGTACCTGTGGACTAATCACCTGTGTGTCTCACTCAAACACATATTAGTCCACCTAGGTCGTCACTCAATTACCAAAATCAAACAAGAACCTTTCATATAGTTAGATATAGATTATAGGTAGATATAGTGCCAAATTAAAATTACAATCTTTTATTCTGACACCAAACGTAATAATTGTTGGTGCGTCTTATGCAATTAGAAAAGTAACTATAGGGACTTACTAACTCCCTATTTTAATTTTAAGCAAAAAAGGTAAAAAAAAGCGTATTGCACCAGTTTGGTAAAAGAGCTCCTTAAAAATAATAATTGCCAAATATCCTCTCCATCTCTACTGCCGTTTTTCTCGGGAGATCAAAGTAAATTGGGCGCATGAGTAAATTAAGAAAATAAAAGATTCCAGATGAGAAAAGCAGTAAGAAACAAAAAAAACTATTAAAAATGTTTGGTTGGTTAGAAATAGTTCAGAGTTCCCGATGCAAAATTGTTTAGCAAGCTATTATACAAAACTGTTCGAGAAGGATAAAATTTAGATTTGGCTATTTTTCTATTAGCTTGCTAGATCTATTTACTCTCAAAAGGAAAACTTGCTAGATCTATTAGTTTAGCAAGTAAACTATATAAAATTCTTGGACATGCTCTTATAGATATGCATATCCACCAAAATCCTCCAATTAATTACTCAATAGTTTTACTAACTAAAAATTGTCCTCCAAGACTTCTGTTGAGATTTGGATATATAAAAAGGCAAAATTGTAGACATGAGTCACTTTGAAGCTACAAATTGTTTTGCCACAAAGAAATCTAGTGCTTATGCAAAAATCTTCCCTAAGACCATCTCCAAGAGTACCCTAAATTTTATTCCCCATCCATGTTTTTTTGCCAACTCCCTAAGGGCCTGTTTAGTTGGTGGAAATTTTTGGGTAAGTTCCTGTAACACTTTTCGTTGTTATTTGATAAAATTTATCTAATTATGGACTAACTAGGCTTAAAAGATTCGTTTCGACATTTACAGACAAATTGTGCAATTAGTTATTTTTTTACCTACATTTAATACTTCATGCATGCGTCCAAAGATTCGATGTGACGGGTACTGTGCAAACTTTTTTGGCTTGGGTGGCCAACTAAACAGGCTCTAAGAGTACCCCATATTTGACTTCCCAAATACCAAAATTGTGGACCCAGGATGTTTTTTTTGACGGCTTCTTTTCTTTTCGCGCGGAACCGCGAACTCCTTCCCGCCGCCGCCATTTGCATGTCCTGTCCGTTGTCTCCGTATAATCCTTGCACAAGAAAACTATTTTTACACCATAAGACATCAGCATATATTGAAAAAAAAAGACAAAGATCTGGCCAGCAGCAGCATCTAGGCATCACAAGCTAGTAGCAGCAAAAGTACCGTGCAGCAGCAGCACTACTCGCCGGCCAGCAGCAGCACCATTTGCCGGCCCCAGCAGCAGCTAGGCATCTAGTAGCAGGAACAGTAGCATGCAGCGGCAAGCATAGAACAGCATGTATTGAAACAAAAAAAATAAGATCTACAGTGTGCCCATATCTTTCCACCAGGCCATCGCCAACAATCAGCCAATGGCTGGCACCCCTTCCCTGGCCAGCGACCGGGCCTTCCCTGCAGGATGCACGCGAGACTTGGCTCCGCGTATTTTTACGCACGGAGGAGGCCGGTTTGGTAAGTGCCGAAAGACAGGAAAGAGATATGAGATACTCTTAGAGATGGATTTTTCTCTTTTTTTATCAAAAAAACATGGATGGAAAAGGGATATGGGACACTCTTGGAGATACTCTAAGATTTATCTCTTGGAGATACTCTAAGATTTATCTTTTAAGTCGAAAACCACGTACTTCGTTCAATGATATACTAACAGCAGCGGCGGATCTACAGGGGGGGCTGGGTGGGCTCCAGCCCCCCTAATGACTTGATTTAGCACTAAAACACTGTAGCAAAACCTCAAATCACCGTTAAATCTTCGTGCAAATCAACATCTCCATTGTTTTAGCCCCCCCTTCATTCTCATCCTGCGTCCGCCACTGACTAACAGGCCTTTCTTACCGTTACTAGCAGATCTCAATTGAGTACCACCAAAGCACAAGTAGAGAGTACTAAATCTATGCTCACCTCCAAGAATTTTCTTTTTTGACGTAAGTATGGCTACCTCCAAGTAGGAATATGTGTAAAAACAGCCATACGTATAGTACATCCAAATAATAATGGTATGCTATAAAACAAGGGAATAACTAGCACTAGGATGTCCGAACGGACGTGGCTCGCGCTAATAGGTGGGAGACCGCACCGCACGTGAAAGGAGCCCGCGCTGTCTATTTTTTGCGCCCTACCATGTGGACCCCACACAGCTTCCCGCCTGGACTGGCGCGCTTGCTTTGTTTCATGCACGCATGCAGGATTGCCCTTGATGCGTCTATCGTCCTCAGGCACCCACACGGTGACCCCTGGTGGCACCCCAGCAGCTGCAGTAGGCGGTTATGGCAGGTGAGTTCTATTGCAACATGTGCAACACCAGAACTACTTTTGCAACATCTAGATGAAACACTTGCAACATACGTCTGAAACAACTGAAACACTTGCAAACATATGTCTGATTGTCTGAAACACTTGCAAAACACTTGAAACGCATGTGTAGCCATTAACAACATATGCAACATCTAGATCTACTTTTGCAACATTCAGATAAAACAATTGCAACATACATATGAAACACCTGAGACACTTGAAACATACGCTTGCAACATGCATATTATGCAACATCTAAGTCTACTTCTACAACATCCAGATGAAACACCTGAAACATATGTTCGAAACACCTGAAACACTTAAAACATATGCTTACGCTTGCAACATGCGTATATAACCATTGCAACATATGCAACGTCCAGATGACAACACTTGAAAACATACGTCTAAAACACCTAAAACATGGCATCGCTGGCGGCCACGGTCCGTCGCCGCAGGAAGCTCTCGAGTTGGTGGTGGCATGGCTCCCTATCATCATGGTGTCTTCGGCCGGCGGCGACATTCTCTTGGTGACACCGGGATGGTGGTGGTGTGGTGAACGCCACCGCCACGACGGGCAAGGTGGAGTTGGGCACGGCGCACACTAGTACAGAGACATACTATACAGGCGGGTCTATACCCATTTTCACTGGCGTTTTCCAACACCGCCTGCGTGGAGGCCAGTGAAAATGGGACAACATCACAGGCGGTTGCTTTTGAACCGCCTATGGTAGGCTCACTTAGTGAACCGCCTGTGTACCACAGGCGGTTTAAAAGCAACCGCCTGTGATGTTGGATATTTTTATATTATTAAATATATACATATACATTGATATTGGAACTACTAAACCTTATTGGATGGTGTTCAAATATAGCAACATGCAATTTAAATATTTCATACATACATTTATATACATCAAAGTTTTGTGCTCACAAACATAAAGTTACAAGAGTATCTATACATCACACATTATATACATCAAAGTTTTCACCCGTTGTCTAATAACTGTCTCGACTAAGTTGAAGCCTACTAATATCTGTGAGCATTCTATACTCTGGCCGTGCTAAGACGCTGGTAGCATCGTGATATTTCCCTTCGTATGGAATGACTTCTTTCAAGATGAATGAGTACATGTCCTCAACTATATTGTATAAAGCACGTTCGGTCATGTGCTTAGCCTTTTTTACATCAAATTTCTGGAAAAGAAGTTTATAAACATAATATATTTACACTTGATAATACATTTGCAAATTTAATGTCAGAAATACATACATGACTATTACTTATATTACCTTAGAAGGGTTCTTGATGTATCATCCGTTCTCTCTCATGAACTCGCACACATAGAATCCACAGTGGACCGATCCGAGTGGTTGCTTGTGGCACTATATAACGGGAAAGTGGTTATTTACTTGCAACATCGTCCTATGTATTGTACATGTATGATATGTATTTATAAATTTCCATACGTATCAGCCAGTTATGATGTATTTTCAATGGTTGCCCTTGTGTTGATGACTCGCACCTTCCACCTTTAATCTTGTAATACCTATATGCCCTATAATCTCGAATAGAATCACCTTGTCATTCTCAACATCTCATCGATTAAAGTATGCATGCAAAATCTCGACTTACAACTCTAAGTGCCTCACGAATGTTCCATAGCTTGTAGTCGGGTAATCTGCGGAGTCACATACCAACACCTGTCCAGGCCTAGGAAAAATCATGAAGCAGATCTAGTGGTCCCTGCACGAATCAAATTTGTGATGCATGTGTGTACTAAAACAATTAATTTGATATATGCAAACTCACACTAACCCAAAGTTGTAGGGGGCCACTATGGATTCCCAATGTTGAAACTGGAGCATTGCGTGTCCTAGGTACAAGGCGTATCTGGCTTCAAACTCCTTCGTAAGTTCTGCTGTTTTCTTCTCCCGTTCTTCACCTTATAAACCCTGTAAGTGTAAGGTCCAAATGGCTAGAGGGGGGGTGAATAGCCTATTTAAAAATCTACAAGCTTCACTAAACAACTACGTTAGTACAAAAGATGGCTAAGCTAATTCTGGCTCTAGCTCAACTACACTATGCAAGCCACCTATACAATTCTAGTGAAGCAAGGCTATGATCTCTAATACACACCAACAAGACTAAGTCACCAAGCTACTTACTCCTATGTGATAAAAGCTACACTAAGCAAACTACACTAGGACTAGTACAAGAAAGTAAAGAGCAAGTGACTTGATTCTTATACCAACGATGTAGAGAAGTAATACACTCGAAGAATCAATCACAATGATCAACCACAAGAGAAATCCTCGGCAATGAGATGACACAAGATTTTTACCGAGGTTCACTTGCTTCCCGGCAAGCTACTCCTCGTTGTGGTGATGCACCCACTTGTCGGTTCGCGAGCTAATCGACTATCAAGAGTCGAGCCCTCGACGGGCGCCGCACAACCGCACACAAGATGGGGATCCTCCAAGCCACGAGCTTCACTAGAGTATCCAATTTGCGAACCCCCGCAGGGAAGGATTAAGAACCCCTTACAACACTCGGTGAGGGCTCCAACAATCTCCAATTGCGAGCTCAATCACCTCCGCTGCTCCAAGCTGTCTACCGTGTCGGGAAACACGAAAGAGTAACAAGAAATCCGCAGCAACTCGAAGATCAAGTGCCTCTAGAATGCAACTCTCAAGCAATGCACTTGAATCTCACTCAATCTCACTCAAGATGAGCAACTAAGCAAAGAGATGAGTGGAGGGGTTGTTCTCTAGCTCAAAGGATGTCTCTAGGTCTCAAAATGTGCAAGAGTTACCCTTAAACCTCGGCCAACTTTTATTTATAGTGAAGGGGTACGCAGCTAGCCGTTACTGGACGACGTAGTTAAAAACGAGCTGACCGAACGCACCGGTCAGGGTGACCGGACGCGTCCGGTCACTACAGGACAAGCGTGAACAGTGCGCATCAGAAGTTACCGTTGCCGTGACCGGACGCGCTCCAGCGTTTGACCGGACGCGCTGCACCTGGCGTCCGGTCGGAGTCCAGTAAGCTCCCACCGCGACCGAACGCGTCCGATCGCACGTGACCGGACGCACCGCGCGTCCGGTCGGCTCTACGACCGGCTCTACCCTCAGGGTGCCTGACCGGACGCTCCGGTTCCGTGAGGGACCGGATGCGCCAGTTGCAAACCCTAGCACCCGCGCGCCTGACTGCTGCGAGAACTGACCGGATGCGTCCGGTCAAACCATGACCGCGTCCGGTGTAGCGTCCGGTCACCAGAGTGACCATCGTTCGTATCCATTTCTTTTCCGACTTCTGGTGCAGTAGAAAATAGACATTTCACTTCCTCAAAAATAGGAACCCAAACCCCTCTCTACCGCTTAAACTCCACCGCCTTCGCAAAAGTGCTAACACCACCAAGTGTACACCACCATGTGCATGTGTGTTAGCATTTCACAAACATTTTCAACGCGTTATGTTAGCTCTCTACTAGATCCTAATGCATATGCTCAAGACATTGATCTAGTGGCACTTGATTCCCGAGCTAACCGTGATTGCCCCTCTTGTAGTTGGCTATGTATCCTAAACCCGGTCAATCACTTCTCTACTCATCTTAGACCGGCAAAAGGAAAACTCTATGGTTATACCTTTGCCTTGCACTCTTAGATCCTTCTCCACTTGATCATCAAGTCCATCATTTTATGTGCATCTTCACCATGATCATCATTTCATGTCCATACACCATCTCTTTGTGATATTGTGGCCACACTCCTTGCCACACACACCTTCATCACATGTGTTGCTTATGCCTACCTCAAAACACTTAACACATGGCATTAGCAACTTGGTGTCATTAATTACCAAAACCAAACTTGGGCTTTCAGTAAGTCTTCATGATCATCCCCGATTCTGAATGTTTGCTCCTCCTCACATATTTTCATTGGGTTCAAATACCCAACCCTTTGACTGGCATTAGAATTAGGATTCAGACCGTAACGCATCTCCTACTGATCATATTGCATTCTGCAAGGCGCACGTACATGTAAGATATTGAAAATTGATACAACTCACTAATAGTAACACATGCATGCGTTAGTATGAGTGGCACTTACAATGCAAACACCGTTATGAGTTGTACATCGAGTCTCTGGAGGTTCATCATCAACCACATGTCCTCAAAGGTAATGATAGCCGTTTGTCTGCCACTAACAAATGCAGCTGGTGGTATAGACACATTAATGGTGTCGATGCCAACAGAGGATGCTCTCATGTACCAGTCATGCAGCCTTTTAACACCAGCTGGGATCTTCTTGAGTGTATCCCACTTGAGTAGAGGCCTTCCAAGCACGTATTTATCAGGGACATTTTTGTAATCGTCCATTGTTGGCTTCCTGATACTTACGGTAATTACCTTAGGCTTTTTTTTTGCTAACTTCTCATGCTCAGCCAAGTCAAGGGTACGTGTAGTGCGGCTTTGTGCAATTCCTGACAAAAATTTTGCCATGCCGGCAGTCTTTTTGTTTTGCTCGAAGGGGGAAACCAATTTGGGTACTAGAAATTTCTTCCTCGGCCGGTCTGGTGCCTCCCGTGTTTGTTCAGGATCTTTGGGTGGTGGAGAAGATGGAGAATTGAATGGTGGCAGAGATGTTGGGGGTCAATAGGAGCCATGATCGGCGACGATGGTGGGTTAGGAGGAGGATCGGCAGGTGCTGACGAGTCCTGAGTGAGTGGCGGCGCTTGAGAGGATGGTGGTGGCTCACTCAACTGGACGTCTCGTCGAGGCCAAAGGATGAAGTTCTTGATAGCCTATCCGAGCTTTTCAATGCCCTCGGAACCGGGGATGTCTAGCATGTCGTCCTCATATCCTTGGACGACCGTCGACACTTCTACCTTGCAGTAGTCTTCTGGAATGTCGCTCTCATGGTACTTGTGTCCTGGGATCGCAAGGCCTACGGCTACTTCCGTTGTACGATGATTGTTAATACCATATCTTATGACTAGGGAGCAAGCCACCGGCCTATCAATGTCGTCAGCTAGATAGTGAACCTTGTTTGCCGTTGACGCGACACTGCTTGGAATGATTGTGGTACACTGTGTCACCAACGGTTGTGTTGTTGGGACTAGCTGTATCTGGGGAGCCTGAGTGCTCATCTGTTGAGCAGACATCGCACTCGTCAAACGCTGCATCAACTCTAGAGGAGGATTGGATAGAATTTTGGACATCATCTCTTGGAAGTCTTTCTTTGCCTCCTCCTTAAAATAACTTTTCATTTCTTCCTTGTATCAATCACGTTTCTTGTACTCACCCTCCCACTCCGGTCCGAATCCTTCTTTCCATTCTTCTTTCGATGAGGTGCCTCGAACACAACCAGGGTGCTCGGGGTTACCTAGGCCAGCAGTAAGGATGTCCCTCTCTCTTCGTGACTTAAATAATCCTTCGTGCTGCTTAGCTGCCACTGCAAATATGCTCTTTGCTGCTTCATCGAGCATTGGGTCTTCAAAGGAAATCCATTTTCACAGGCGGTTGTCATAAAGGCAACCGCTAGTGTAAATGTAACATTTGCACTGCCGGTTGGCTTATGACAACCGCCTGTGGAAATAGATTTCCACAGACGGCTACAAAGTCGTGGTCCACCCATTTCTTTACATAGCCGGCCCTAAAGTGAAACCGCCAGTAAAAAAAAGTAGACCACCGGCTTAGAGCTCTTTTCTACTAGTGGCAGGATGGAGGCGCGACGCGGATTGGAGCATAGCGGGGGATGGCCAAGGCGGCCAGGAGGAGTGGCACAGGCGGTTGAAGCCACGATGGACGAGTGAGGAGTGGGCAAATGTCGCGGGGTGCAGATGCATCCGGAGAGACGCCTGCGTCTATGCATATCCATAAAACAAAAGTGTGATTGGGTGTGACCAAAACCAATTAACCCTAGCCAAACATGATCCAAAATAAAACTGTCTATCACGTATTTTACCAATGTCGAAAAACGTCAAGAATGAGATAGGCTGTCTATCACAGATTTTACCAATGTAGGAGTAAAACTCAAGCACACTAGTCCTAAATAAGGAGAGATTCTGATGATGAAGGATCCATGCATCAGGCATATGCCTGCCTGTCTACTTCAGAGACTTGAACTCCGGCAGGTCCGTACTCTCGAACGCTTTGACGAGGTTCCTTATGAACGTCCGCGTCGCCGTCGTGTAGCTCTCGACCTTGTCCTCGTAGTACTTGAGCAGCTCTCTGACAACGGCTGGCTCGGCGTCGGAGCAGAAGAGCTCCCTCCTCTCCAGCTCGGCGGCGCCGTGCAGGCGCTCCAGCTGCGAGTTGGCCTGGTCCAGCAGGTCCTCGAACAGGCCGCGCTTGGCGGCGTCGCGCACCGGGTCCAGGTAGTAGCCGTACGCGTGCGCCCACTTGAGCACCAGTCGGCCGTGCGCGATCTGCTCGTAAGCCTTGCTCAGGAACGCGAAGCTCGCCGCCGGCCGCCCGGACACGGCCGCGATCCTCTCGATCTCGGAGCTCTCCAGCTGGGCCATGTCCTTGAACACGTTCTCCAGCGACGAGTAGTTGGCCGCCCACCGCTCGTAGTGGTACACGTACCTGTCCATGTCCATGGCCGCCTGGCTCCAGTTCTGCTGCCGCTGCTGACTCTGCGTCCGTTCCCCCTGCCCGCCATTGCTGCTGCCGTCGAAGCCTGCGCAGCCGGTGTGGTTGTCCCAGGGGTCGAGGCAGACCCAGCAGAACTCGTGGGCGCACGGCGGCGGGCACGTCATGTGCATGCACCCCTGGTTCTTCTCGATGGGCAGCCGGCACCGGGGGCAGTGCTTGGTGTTGGCCAGCACCCAGTTGGACGTCTCCGTGTAGGACGCGTTCTTGTCCAGCCACGCTCGCACCGTGTCGCACGACACCGGCCGGTGCGCCTCCTCGCCGCAGCTCCAGCAGAAGCCGTGCCTGCACGCGCAGAACACGTCCGCTGTGTGCGCGTCCCCCGCGGCGCCGCCGAGGAACTCCACGGCGCGCGTGCACCCGGCGCCCGGGCACCACTTGATCCGCCCACCGCCGGCGCCGCCGCTGCCCTCCTCCACGAACGACCGGAGCGCGAACCGCGCGTACCGCTCCCTGTCGGCGGCGTCGGCGGCCACTTCGACGAGCTCCTGGACGACGGCGGCGGGGCAGGACGGGTCCGGGCACCGCAGCGAAAGGCACCGCGCGCCGTCGTCCACCGCCGCGCGGATGTAAGCGCGCCAGCAGTCGCTGCAGTAGTAGTGGGCGCACCCCGCCGACCTCGTCTCCCCGGCGGGGTAGTTGACGAAGCAGATGGCGCAGGACTGCTCGCCGCGGCTCACCGCCGTCGGCACGGGCACGCCGTCTGCCGTTAGGCCGATGGTGGCGCGGACGCGGGCGTCGTCCGAGAACCACTCCTCCTGGACCCGCCCGGCTCTCCACTTGAAGTGGCGCAGCAGGACGGCCGCGAAGCCCCGCGGGATGGACAGGATCTCGGCGACCTTGGCCGTCTCCGCCTCCTGCCGCGCGCGGACGGCGTCCTCCGTGAGGACGACGAACCTCTGCACCTCCTCCTCCTCGCCGTCGGCCGCGTTCACTTCCGTGGTTTCTACCTCGTCGTAGTCGTCGCAGGTGTCGTCGAACGTGCAGTCGTCGTCCTCGCCGTAGCCGTCGTCGTCGTCGGCCATGTCTTCATCGTACTCGTACCTCGTCCCCATCATCTGCCGCCGATGAGTTCTCACGGAGGCGGAGGGTTTAGATGAGCGTACCCTATCTATCGCAAAATCAGTTCCTTATTTGAAGGGATTCGATTCGACAAATTCTCGTTTTCCGAACCGATTCTGTACGTCTCGGGTGCAGCAGATGCTTCTGACGATGCTGGGAGATGGGAAGCCGGAAGCCGGAAGCTGGAAGCCGTCCATCACGATGGCAGGCAAGATGAGCTGGGCCTGTAGGCCATCTCTATGCGCCCGGCCCATAAATGGCCCAGTAGGTAAAACGGATTCCGCATCTACGTGAAGGTGGAGCGGAGCTGCGGAAGGGGGTTGGCGACTTGCGAGGCGATTTCTGATCTGGTGAAAGGAATCATTATTGTTTGAGTTTCATACTAATCCTAGATTAATTAAATGAAACTGAAGCTCTAATTGAGGATTATCTAATTAAAAATAGAAATAATGTTTAATTACGATTCACTGAGCTAATCATTTAGAAACGGCGTCTAATCCGCTTAAAGCTTAGGCCTCCTTTGAAATGAAGAAATGAAAAAACACCGTGGAATCCTATGGTATTTGCACGTTGATGCGTGCCTTTTGCATCTAATCTGGCACTGACTTAGACTTAACAAATTGACCTTACTCCAAGTGCTAGTTTCATGTCAACTTTGTCTTATGGAGTACAGTACTAGTTTCATGTATATGTATCCCATCTTTCTTTTTCCCGAGAATGTCTTTTGGATTTGACAGTTATCATTTGCATGTAGCTACGATTACTTTCCCATTAGGAGACAATGTTCCATGCATGTTTGTGTAGAATGTCATTTATTTTGAGACAAATTTTAAACCTTAAAAAGTTTTATATTTTGGGACGGATGGATTATTTACTTAGAATCAAAATTCAAGACACATAGCAAGATAAGATAAAAAAACTGATTCAGCTAGGCGGTTTATTCAATAGTTCAAAGATACTAGCGATGTTCTAAATTATAAGACATTTTGGCTTTTTTAGCTAGATACATAGCTTTTGCTATGCATATACATGGCCAACCGGGCCGCATGGCACAGCACAGGCACGGGGACGGCAAGGCACAGCACGCCACGACACGGCACTATGCGGCATAGCAGCTTAGCGGTGCCGTGCCTATTAGTGCCGCCGTGCCGGCGTCTTGGACCATGCACGGCACTATGGCCTTTGAGTCGTGCCGTGCCATGCCGTGCCGATGCGCACAACAGCCCACCGTGCCCCCGTGCCCCAGTCGTCATCGTCATCGCGCAAGAGGCTGGAGCTGTGTGCTGCATCGTCATCGTCGTGCTGGAGGTCGGGGCCACGCACGCCGTCCTCACCACGTGGAAGCCGGGGCTGCGGTGCCACCACCACTGCCGTGCACGTCGTCATCACCACGCAGAAGCTCGGGGATGCGTCGCTGCTGCCGCCGTGCACGCCTCGCGCAGATGCAACACGGCTGAGCGACGCCGCCGCGGGGGCGCGCACCCAGCCGAACGCCGCCGCCGTGGGGAGCTCCCCGGCCGAGCGCCGCCGCCATGGGGACGCCCCCGCCATCTTCCTGCACGATGTGCCCCCCACAAGCCACCGCCGCACCCCATCGGTGAAACAGAGGAGAGAGAGAGAGAGAGGAAGTTAGGGTTTGGTGGGAGAAGTGATTGCTTATATACTTGTGGTTTGCATCCAACAGTTCAGATTCATCAAGGGTTGATCCAATGGTTGATATACATTGGGCCGCATAGTGCCAGCCCAAAAACCGTGCCGTGCCCGTGCTGGCACTACGGGCCGGAGGCGCGGTCCAGGCATGGCACTACCACCGGCTATGCCAGGCAGGGTTTAGGGAACAACGGTGGGAGGTGCGTGGAGTGGCGAGGCAGCTGGAGCCTCCAGTCGCTGGTAGTGGAAGCATGAGGGAGGGGGTGGCGGCAAAGGGTTGCATGAAGAAGATGAGCGAATGAGTGAGTTCCGTGAGGATGTGGGTGACACGGGTGAGGAGGATGAAGGGTCACGTGATTCGTCCTCCAAAAGGATAGGGGAATAGAATTTATAGATCTAGATATTATGGATGATACAAGCTAGGAGAATGCTTTAGGAGATGGCGGAAAGGAGATGGGAATAGAATACGTGGATCCACATCCTCGTGCTATGGATTATATTTGGAGAATGTTTTAGTTTTAGTAGTACATTAGAGTATACTAGGTGAATCCCCCGTGCGTTGCTGCGGGAATGCAAGAGTAATTGGAATTGAGTTAGGAGAAATATGATGTAGAAGGAATCTCGTTGGTGTATAATACATAAGTATATATGCGATATAAGCAGAGAACAGATTTAGTTTTTTTTGATAGAGGTGTAACTAAAGACAACAAAAACCATATCAAAGAAAACACGATCACTAACCTAGAGGATCGACTAGTACGGGAGGCTAATCTCATCCACCCTCACCCCTCACCCCTACTATACCTGAGGGTCATCCCCCTCCCAAAAGTTCTAGGAGTTTTCATGATAAAATCATGCATGTTTTGGAGGACCACATATAATCCATGTGATATATAGTTGTGCTAGGTTTTTGCTTAGAAACGGGCTTTTGCTTAGAAACAGTTATCAAAGAAAACACGGTCACTAACCTATAGGATCGGCCAGTACGGGAGGCTAATCTCATCCACCAGAACCCCTCACCCCTATTATATCTGAGGGTCATCCTCCCTCCCAAAAGTTTTAGGAGTTTTCCTTCACAAAATCATGCATGTTTTGGAGGACCACATGTAATCCATGTGATATGCAGTTTTGCTAGTTTTTTCTTAGAAACGGGCTTTTACTTAGAAACGGTTATCAAAGAAAACACGGTCACTAACATATGGGATCGGTCAGTACGGAAGGCTAATCTCATCCACCCGAACCCCTCACACCTACTATACCTAACGGTCATCCCCCTCCCAAAAGTTCTAGGAGTTTTCCTTCACAAAATCATGCATGTTTCGGAGGACCATATGTAATCCATGTGATATGCAGTTTTGCTAGGTTTTTACTTAGAAACGACAGTTTTGCTAGGTTTTTACTTAGGAACGGCCGTTTAAATGTTTGCAAAAAAGTTATCGAAATATATTCATGTGGGGTCTTGTTTTGAAGAGTTTATTGCGAGGAACACCACGGTGCAATTAGATTTTAATTATGATACTTGGTTTAGGTGCTACGAATTTCTCTATTTTAAAAGAAATAGCTAGTGGGAGATAAATAAGGCTGAGTGGGGGTAACTGATTTGATGACGTCACATGACATCACTTTTCAGGATTGGACCAATCAAATTGCATAGAATCACTTAGTGGATCTTAGCTTTATAGGAGGTTTAGATATGGGAAAAAGTCACTATCAAAATTATTGGCAAGTCGATGAAGTTGCTTTCAAGACATACTCCGGTTAGTCCTATGAACGATCTTTTGACTATGGCCTCTCTTAGATTGAGATTTGCGGTCACTCGTAACCGTAGGGAATAAAGCAATGACACGGATGTGTATGGAAGTTCTATATTATCTCTTATATAACCCTAAATTACATTAGCAATGTATCTCACAATGCACTGTCTCGTGCAATTAAAACCCACTGGCACATGTAATTTTGGATGTTCATGTCAGTAAGACTATCCGTACTTATGGACCTCTATATTCATCATCTAAAAGGAATATTTCATCTTAGTCACCATAAAATATACAGTTTCCCGCATCCATCCATCCTCTATATTATCCTCTATCCATTGTGGGACCCACTTGTCACTTTATCTAAATATATCCATGTGACATCTTGTTTTAAAGAATTTATTGAAACGAATTTAATGGCGCAATCAGAATTTAATTTGATTTTTTGGTTTGTGAGTTATAACATTTTTTAACCGCTTAATCAGTGGGGCCCACTACATCTCTCACACCCCTCTCTCGGGTCTCTCTCCGCCTGCTGCATGCGCTGTCCCACGCGGTGGCGTAGCTCCTGCATGCCTCCAGATTTGGAGGATGGCGTGCGCGTGCTGCATGCGCTGGTCCCACGCGGTGGCGTAGCTCCTGCATGCCTCCAGATTTGGAGGATGGCGTGCGCGGATTGCGTGCCGTGTCCGTTGCACGCGTTTGTGCTTGTATCTGCTGACCTGGTGGTGTATCGGATAATATCTCGTGCCGCAGTGCAAGTGGTCTAAGACATCTAAGTATTTTCTTTTGTCCACGCAATCCACTAGAATTAATTTATAATAGTTTATTCCTTTGTATAAATATAACTATATATAGTCTAATAATGAAATTCTAAATGATTTGCAATTCCCGCGGGAACGCATTACCGCAGGAACGCATGGGGGTATGCTTCTAGTTTTTCCAAATCGACAGACAAAAGAATGAGTGAATGAAGCCAAACTGAATAACACACGAATTAAGTCTTGAATGCGAATAACACACGAATTAAGTCTTGAATGCGATAAATCTGATGAAAGATAGCATGGGTTTGGAATCCATCCATGCCCTACTCGGCCGTCTCCACCTCGGCCAGGTTGGTCTCGAACGCTTTCACGAGGTTCTCGAAGTAGTGCCGCGTCACCTGGGTGAGGCCCTGAAGCTTCTTCTTGTAACTCTTGTACCTCTCGGTGACGTCGGCCGTGTCGCCGGCGCAGAGCTCCATCCTCTCCACCTCGGCGCAGCCGTGCAGGCGCTCCAGCGAGCTGTTGGCGTCTTTCTGGAGGTGGTCGAACAGGTTGCGCTTGGTGGCGTCGCGCTTCGGGTCCAGGAAGTAGCCGTACGCGTGCGCCCATCGTAGTACTCGCCGGCAGTCGGCGACCTGCTCGTACGCCTGGGTCAGGAACCTCAGATCGCTGGCCGGGACGTGCACCTTGACCGCCATCTTCTCCAGCCCCGAGCGCTCCAGGTCGGCCATGTCCTTGAAAACCATCTGCAGCGACGTGTGGTTGGCTGCCCAGCGCTCGTAGTGGTACAGGTACCTGTCCAACGACGCCTTGGCTTGCTCCCGCCGTCGCTGGCCGGCGTTGACCTTGTTCTGCCGCGCCAGCGCCCGGTAGCTACCGCACTCACATGGTCCCAGGCAGATCCAACAGAACTGGTGGTAGCAGGGGGTGCTGCACGTCATGTGGTTGCAGCCCTGGTTCTTCTCGATCGGCCGCCGGCACTGGGGGCACTTCTTGGTGTTGGTCAGCACCCAGTTGGCCGTCTCCGAGTCCGAGATGTTCTTGGCCAGCCACGCGCGCACCGTGTCGCACGACACCGGCCGGTGCGCCTCCTCGCCGCAGCTCCAGCAGAAGCCGTGCTTGCACTCACAGAACACGTCCGTCGAGTCGCCGGCGCAGCCGACGAACTCCACGGCGCGGGTGCACCCGCGTCCCGGGCACCACTTGATCCTGCCGCCACTCTCGTCCACGAACGACCAGAGCGCGAACTGAGCGTACCGGGCTTTCTCCTCGGCGTCGGCCACCTCTTCGACCAGCTCGCGCACGACGGCCGCCGAGCAGGACGGGTCCGGGCACCGCAGCGATAGGCTCCGCGGACCGTCCTCCACCGCTGCGCGGATGTACCCGCGCCAGCACTCGTCGCAGTAGAAGTGGGTGGAGCACGCCGCGGACCTCGTCCGGCCGGCGGGGAACCTTCCGAAGCAGATCGCGCAGACGAGACACTTGCGGCTGAGCACCGTGGGCACGAGGACGCCGCCGTCCGCGGGCAGGCCGACGGCCTCGCGGATGCGCCGGTCGTCGGAGAATCACTCCTCCTGGACCCGCATCGCTCGCCCCTTGTAGTGGCGCAGCATGACGGCGGCGAAGCCCGGTGGGATGGACAGCACATCGGCGACCTCGGCGATGTCCGCTTCCTGCCGCGCGCGGATAGCGTCCTGGCTCAGAACGATGTACCTCTCCTCGGCGCGTTCGATCGCCTCGGCGCCGTCGACCTCCGTCTCCTCGTCATCGTCGCTGTAGTAGTAGATCAAATCCTCACCGGTGCAGTCGCCGTTGTCGTCGATCTCGTCACCGTTTATGTTGTAATCCCCCGTGCCGTTGCCGGCGCCGGTCTCGCCATCGTTGTAGTCCTCGTCAAACCGGCGTCTCTTGCCGGCGCCGATCTCGCCATCGCCGTAGTCGTCCTCGTCTACCCGGCATCTCTTGCCGGCGCCAAACTCGCCATCGCCGTAGTCCTTGACGTCGTCAACCCGGCATCTCTTGCCGGCGCCATTCTCGCCATCGCCGTGTCTGCTTCTTGTCTTCCTGACGGAGCGGCGGCCCTTACCGCCTCCGGCTGTCGACATGCCGCGCCGCGCCGCCAGGGTCACTGGCGAATGGTTAGAGTTGCGGGTGCCATGCATGCGAACTCTCCTAAAATATTGTTGACTAGAGGATTTTGCTTCCAAACAAACTCTCGTGCATATCGTTATGATTTGGAGAAACTGATCAGATTTGTAACTAAATTATATTGCATTCCCCGCTTTGACTTCCGAAAATTCTTCGAGCACCTGGACCTTCCGAAAAATCTTCGAGCCCCTGGATCCACAACATCTATACCTAGGATTGGTAAACTCAAGAGCATTATCTATTGTTTAATTACTAAGTATAAAGTTTCAAAAAGTATAAGATCGTGATCCGAGCATATATTAAAATATTTGGATAATTTTTTTTTGAAAAAAATGCTTGTAACCTTTTTATAAAGTCTAATAATAGATCTCCCTAATTAATTTTAAAAGTTCGATTTACCTTCCTCGTGGCTGACGGGACGCCACGTAGGATGGTTGACGTGGGTGACTTACCAAGACCGCTCAAAGGTGTAAATCATAGGGTTTCGACAATTTAGATGGTTTCAATAATTTGAGGTTCTGATTTCTAGTTGAAGGAGGTAAATCCCTAGTAGTTGAATGGGGCTAGAAGGACTTTTCCTTTTAACTATGAGTAGTAAGTATGAAACAAGTTTATTTGATCAATGGAAGCAGTCGTGGGGAGCCTTGCGTTTCTTGTTGGGTTGCCATTTCCTAGAGCCTGATGGTACGGTGGATATGGGTCTTCGAATGTCAGAGTCTACCTTAACATTAAGGTCGAGAAAAAGGTTTTGGTTCTAGCATGCATTTTTTTGGGATTACACAACAACGCAGACACTTACAACACACACATACTTATCCATATGAACGCAAGCACGCAAACCTACCCCTATGAGCATCTTCGAAGACTAAGCCGGCAAATCCTCGAGATTGACGAAATCACCATAGACGCCTCGCTGCCGACAGGAACGTCATGTATCACTGAAAGTATAACGCCATTAACACCTGACAAATTCACTCCCATGGAAAGTCAAACTCATGACCTGAGGTGCTACTGAGCCTGTTGTAACCACTAGGCTATATGCCCCTTCGCTCTGTAAGCATTTTTTAGTTAAGTAGAGAAAAAGCTTGCAGCCAAATGTATTAAAAAAGTCCTTTTTGACCCCTCAACTTTTGGGATAGTCCAACTCACCCATTTCATTTACAAAACCAATTGGTTAACCTCCTTCAACTTTAAAAACCATTTGTTTTTGCCACTATAGTCGATTTTGATGGTGATTTTGCTGATGTGGCGCTACCTTAGTGGACAGTAAATCACATTAAAAGTTTAGAGAGGTAAATCAGGCTAGAAATATATTTTAAAAATCTGAATAATTATAAAAATATTCAAAAAAATTATTCAAATATTTTTAAATGAAAAATACTGCAACTAAAAATCATAAAATTTGGCTTACTCTTAGAAAATCATATAATTGTTTAAACTTGGAACATTATGAAAGAAGCTACATTTTTTTCTAAAATCATGCTCCATCTTATGATGCGTAGCTTGAAATTTTTTGAATCTTGATGGACTCATTTTGGTTCTTATTAGCTAGAAGCTTTCGTTATATATTGTAATTGGATGACGTAGATCATATTGTTCGAATTACGTAAAAGCACCAATAGAGCATCATTACGAACTATAGGATTTTCAAAGTAGTCGTGTTAGCTTGAGTTGATGCATGCACCCTGCCATATATGCTTGAATGCACCCTTCGTTTAATATATTTAATTAAGCTTTACAGATTATTGAATTTAATTAAGTTTCCTCAGAGCTTCTACGTAGTCTAGACAATCAACATTGTTTAATTGTAATAGATAATAACAAGGGATTGTACTAGCAAATAAGTACCAAAATGAGACCACCAAGTGTGAAGCAATTTCGACTAGGCACCATAAGATAGAGCATTATATTAGAAAAAACGAAAATCGGTTTCATAATTTTTAAGCTAAAACAAAATTTATATGAATTTTCTAAGAGTAAGCTAAATTTTATGATTTTTTGCTTGCATTATTTTTTCCATGTAAAAACATTTGGATAAAATTTTGAAATTATTTTTATAATTTTTTTGGATATTTTTTAAATAAGTCTAATTTGCCTCCCCGAATTTTTATAACTAGTTCAATTTACCTCCCTCTGATGTGGTGCCACATTAGCAGTACCACCATAAAAATCTAAAAGGATGTTAAAAGTTGAAGGAGCTCAAACAACCGGTTTTATATTGTTTTTTAGGGGTATACAACCGGTTTTATAAATGAAGGTGATAAATCGGATCATGACAAAAGTTGGCGTTCGTCGGTTGTGCTATTGGATTGGGCCTGATGTACGTATGGGCCAAAGCAGACTAAACGTGCATGCATGCACACGGGCTGCTATTTTAATTTAAACAAGGAATATATTATTTTTTGTTGATGATCATACATAAATGGTATAGATATATGGAAATGGAATCGTATATCATTTTTTAAAAAATGACCATATGTAAGATAGATTGCGAATTCCAATCAATGAATAATCCTTCTATATATTTTCCTTACCATAACATTCAGATCCTTATGGTCCTACATTTACCATACGCTCCATCGATCCACGGAGTCTATATATATTGGTACCAAAGACTAACGCAGACGACGAGTAGAACACTGCCAGCACCACCCGTACGTAGCCAAAGGGCGGCGATGGACGTGACGATCTACACGAGGAGGGACGGGAAGGTGGAGGAGTTCACCCTCGAGGTGTGGTACTTGGTACTTGGTAAAGGAGATCAAGGAGGAGATCGGCAAGCGTAAGGACGTCCCGGTGGCCTCCATGCAGCTCTTCCTCGGCGGCACCGAGCTCATGGACGCCAAGAACACGGAGGACTACTCCATCGTGCAAGGCTCGCGCATCCGACTCGTCTACTACGATGAGTGATGATGATATGTGAGATATCGATCCTCTAGCTCCATCGCACCATATATATATCTAGAGGATGGATATTTTTATTTATAAATGTTATTATATATAATAATAATGATGTACCGTTACGTGCCTCGTCTCGCGCTTGCTTTCGTTTGTTCCTATGCTAGAATAAACTTAATGAAAACTATATATATACTGGCTTACCAAGAATGGCCATTCATCGTCACGGCCGTCCGATTCGATCTTGTTCTTCGATTATTGGCACACGGTGCGCTCAGCGGTCGATTTTCTTGTGTCGATAATAGTATCTTCTTCGGTTTGAGGAATGAATCCAGCTAATCTCTTGTTTTGTTCTGCTGTTCACTTGTGATACTGGTCGAATTTCTGACTAGCAGCCGGCCAGCTTGGGGAATGGGGATGGAGATGGCAGTGCCAGTTGCCACGGTGGGGGTCGCTGTGGGATGGGCTGGGTAGAGCTGGGCTTTGATTTCGGCCTTTGGTGCCTGTATGGGCGCAAGCAACCTAACTTGCAAAGCATTTGTACGCAAACACGGGCCGGGCTGCTTTGACCAGACACCATCTTGCAAAGCATTTGTACTGCTTCTAGCTATCACCCTCAAAACGGAGGTGGTCCCTAGGCGCCCGTTCCCTCCCAACATATCCCCACGGCCGCGCCCATCCCACCGACACCACCTCACTCGTCGTCTTCTTCTCTTCCGCATGCGGCAGTGAGGCAGGGGCCGTCGAAATCAAGTTGGAGCGGGTCGGCGTCGGCGCGGACCAGAGCAGAGTGGTCGTCCCTAGGCGGAGCGGCTCGACGGCGAGCCGGTGAGGATAACCCAAGTGGGCCACGCCCTCAGCACGCTGGCGACACCAGAGCCCACCCTTGGCACACCGGCGAGGAGGACCCCTCGCTCGTCCCCACAAGCCATGGCTAGGATCAGGAGCTGGATTCGCTGGATCCGGCCAGGCTTCACCAGAATCGCGCCCATCCCGACCTTGCCGGACCTAGATTCGCTGATGTGAACGGGGAAGAACGGGGAAGAAGATGAGAGAGAGGATGTAGGGGTATTGTAGTCTTTTGCATGGCCACACGTATCCTGCTCTGCCCACTTCTCAGGCCGTGGCCATGGCCGACCGACCTGACTTGTCACGACACGATGTGGTACGGTTCACGGGATGGTTTTGCCACTTAAGTTGTTTGATGACAAGAGTTACAGAAGTTTCAGAAGTTTTAGTTCACTATGACAGGAGTTTTCTCTATAAGCGTCTCTTCTACTTCGTCTTCTCATCTTCTGTGCTACTGGCCTCGAGGCTTGATCGGTTCTGATCCCGAGAGACTTCTGGTCTTCTCCAGGAGTGGGCAAGGTAAGAGACTTATCTTGGCATTCAGTTCGGTCTTCTTGCGCAAACACTTTTCCTCGTTGTCTTTGCTGCAACCACAACTTACCCCATCCCGGTTCCTATGCGCACAGGAATAGGGACAGGCCTCCGAAACCAGGATGTCTTCGTGTTCATCTACTCGGGTAAAGGCCAGCAATCAGGTTTTTGAGGAGTGTCCACAAGAGACGGGACTGCTCGATCCACGGCTTCCAGCGACGACAATGATCCACGACTTCCTCTACTTTGCATTCAGTGGTGATCTGCTTGGCACTGCAACTCTTCTGCAAAGCACCAAGCCGGATGACTACAACAACATGCGCTTTGTTGACTATCGTAACCAGCTTTGGTGCTGCTGGGTATGCTACTCCTGATGTGTTCTTCTATTCTTTATGATCAAGTCCATGATTAATACCATGTTAGCTGTCGCGTTTGCGACTAGATCTCACACACACCTTTCTGATGTCACCAACATGTTAATGTTTTTCTAGATCAAATTGCTACTGAATTTACCTAATTTTCTAACAGTGTATATTGCAGAGTTGGGTTAGGACCTCCTGTTTTATTGGCCATGCATGAGATTCGGTAGTATACTGAAGGAAAATAGGAATTTTAATAGGAGTGGTACGAATGAAATTGTTTTACCCACTTTCGTATATTTTGTTACCTTTTTTTGTTGAGCATTCCTTTACCATTTCCGTGTTGGCTGCGCCCTAAAACGCAGGGAAATTTTGAACAAACGATCCGTAATCTGGAGTTCTCCTTCTCTTTCGAAAGTCCTACTCATAATAATGACGTCAATATAGCGATAGACTAGTTCGCCGCACGTGCTGCAGCTCTTAACACTCCAACGGGAAGATAACTTCCCAGAAAGTGTAGGCATCGAACTCTGCAGTGCACGTAGCGTACCGGAGAAACTGATGACTACAGCACATACTATACGTTGCGTGGCACAGGGCACGTCTGCACCGATGCTGCACATACGCAGTTTCAGAATCGTAGAAACGGCCACAAGAAGCCACGGCGTGGTCGTCGTCGTCCACAGACACGTACACGTAATAACGATGGTCAGAGTATATATATGTTAATTGGTCGCTAATTTTTACACGGGTCTAGATCGTTAGTCTACAGCTGAAAACCGGCCTGATGATGGCGACTGGCGCTGGCGGCGTTCTGCTATGTAGCCGATGATTGACTTTGACTTAGTCTGGCTCCGCGAACGCGTCCGGTCCAGCAATAGACCTGTTCGTATACATTATTTCCAGCTGCTGCCTATAAAGTCTACCGAACAGAGCTCATAGTCCTGCTGCCTTTCTCTCTGAACTCATCGTGTTGTTGTTGAGCGTTCACGTACACAACATGAGTGGTCTTAATCCTGCTGCCATCTTTGGCATTGCGATAGCCGGGATGGTGTTATTGGTAGTCATAGCGATGATCCAAAGGTTCGTGTGTGGCTACAGCGGAGGCGGAGGCGGAGGCGGACATGGAGGAAAAGGAGGTCACCATGGTGGTATGGATGGCGGTGGTGGCGGTGGACTCGAAGACGGTGGAGGCGGGGGCGACTGGTTCGGCGGTGGGGGTGGGGGTGATGTTAGTGGTGGCGGTGGCAGCGGCGGCGGCGATGGTGGTGGTGGCGGCGGCGGTTGTGGCGGTGGTGGTGGCGGCGATGGTGGTGGTGGCGGCGGCGGTTGCAGCGGCGATGGTGGTGGTGGCGGTGGCAGCGGCTGCGATGGTGGTGGTGGCGGTGGTGGCTTTGGTGGCGGTGCTTGTTGACTATGAGTGTATGTCTGCTAGATCATATATACACGGCTCTCTGTGCTGTTATCATTTTAATATCATCGGACCCTTGCTATCCATGATATTAATTTGCGTTCATTAATTAGTTGTTAACTGGTTGTCTGGTTTTATCAGATTTATGTAATACAAAAATGACGAGTTTATACTCTAGTATGGTTCGTTCACAAGGTTAAATGCTTGGTTCCTCTGCTCTTTTTATTAAATCATCAAGTGTTGCGGTGGTGCCAATCTACTATCTACTATGTTCTACTTTAACTAAATAGGAAAACAACACTAAGGTGGTGTTTAGATGGTGTAAAAGTTGGTGTAAAGTTCCTGTAGCACTTTTCATTGTTATTTGGTAAAATTTATCCAATCATGGACTAACTAGGCTCAAAAGATTCGTCTCGACATTTACAGACAAACTGTGCAATTAGTTATTTTTTACCTACATTTAATACTCCATGCATGTGTCCAAAGATTCGATGTGACGGGGAATCTTGTAAAATTTTTGGAATTTTGAAGGAAGTAAACACTGCAATCTCATCAAGTCACGTCACCACCTAGGGTCCACTTGTCTCTGCCTTCTTCGATGCAACAAAGACCATTTCTTCTCTTCTCTCCTTGGTGTTGTACCTTCCGGCACCTATTCTCCTTCTAGCACGTGAACGGACTGCAACAAAGACCATTTCGTCTCTTCCCTCCTTGGTGTTGTACCTGCCGGCACCTATTCTCCTTCTAGCATGTGAACGGACTAAAAACTGATCCAAACGCTACCACACACCAGCAAATGAACAGGCACTCATCACTCGCTCATCCATTAGCAGTGTGAGTAAGACCAGTCTCACTGGGGTTTCATAGAGTTTCGTGGGCATAAAGTATGCTGACATGGCACTGTGTCGATGAAGAGAGAGATGATAAAAGTTTTATGGGAGTAGAGAGAGTTTCATGGGGATGAAAATTTCTGTATTGTTTCCAAAATATGTGTGTGTTGAAAACTTTGACATGAAATTCCCACCACGCTAGTCTAATTGCATCTGAAAAGTCGTCCATGACCTAAACAGTCTATTGGTCAGATTTATAAGCTACTGACAGTAAAAGTTTGCCACAGCTAGCGTTGGCTTTAGCAGGATCTAGCGGTCGATTTACGGCCTGTTTGGTTGAGTTGTGACTTTTGAAAAAGTTGTGAGTTGTGGGTTGTGGAAAAATTGCTGTGTGTTGTGGGTTGTGGGTTGTGAGAAAGCTCGGAGCCATTTGATTGAACAGATGTGGCTTCTTGGAAAAGTTGTTGTCAGCAAGTCCCACGTGTGATCTGACCCCATCTGTTAACCACAATGTGCAGAGGAGACCATGGACATCGTCAGGGCTAAACCCGCGCTCGTCGCTGCTGGAGCCAAAGCCATGCTCGCCTATCGTCAAAGTCAGTGATGACAGAGGTGGCTATACAGGAGGAGCTCGTCGGGGTCACGGCGTAGGGACCATGTCCGCCAGAGCTAGCCACACCTCCAAAGCCGTGCTGCCGGGGCCGGCCACAGGGGCTGCGCCTCCGAGGCCAGTGCCGCTCGCTACCGGGGCCTCGGTGAGGCGGCCGCGCTCGCCGATGGCGGTGCTCCGGAGAGGAGAGGCAGCGCCGTCGGGGCCACGTCTGGCCAGCATGGGGGTAGCAACGCCTTAGTTTCCTCATGGCTCGCGATATGCAAACATAATACAAGTGAGAAAATGATCCATTTTTTATAACCTATGGCAGATGGGTAATTTTTATGTAGTTGCCTACCTCCGCACACTACTACCGAAAAAATTTGTAGCAACACGTTCTTTTTTTGTAGCGGCAATTTTAGATTGAGCCGCCCCTACAAATACTTCCCAAAACAAGCCGTCCCTACAAATTCATTTATAGGGGCTACTGGTATTCCACGCCACCCCTACAAATGGCCCTATTTGTAGGGACAACTCGGGATGCAGCTGCCCCTACAAATGGCTCTATTTGTAGGGACGGTTCTAGATCCAGCCGCCCCTAAAAATCCTAAACCCTAAACTCTACAAATGGGCGCTGAATAGTAAAATAACATATTGAAATTCAAATTTTTCAAATGACCTCAGATGCAGAAACAACCAAAAGAAAAGCTTTAGATCTCGAAAAGTTATACGACTTTGTAGTTGACAACCTTTTCATTTGAAATAATTTTGTTGTGGAAAACTGTGTTTGAATTTCTCAAATTTAAAATTTTCAAACGACTTTGGATAGAGAAACAACCAAAACAAAAGTTATAGATCTCGAAAAGCTATACAATTTTTAGTTGATAACTTTTTTATTTGAAATCATCTAGCTAACGATAACTACTTTTGAAATTTTTAAATTCAAAATTTTAATTTTTCAAAAGACCTCGGACGGAGACACAACAAAAAAAAGTTGTAGAGATCTCAAAAAGATAAACAACCTCGAATAGTAAAAATAACGTGTTGAATTCGAAATTTTCAAATAATCTAAGATGGAGAATCGACCAAAACCAAAGTTGTAGATCCCAAAAAGTTCTTGCCTCAATGGCCTCGAGCCGGATCCTTATCCAAACCTAGGGGAAGAGAAGAAGAACACCACTCTTTTGTCAAGTGAAACGTGAAACATAGGAAATGTCCATAATCATGGACACAACTATACGTATAGATCAATCAACTTTGCATAGCGTATACATGTGTACCCACAAGATCGCCATCATTGGCAGCTGTCATCTAACCGGTATGATACCACCCTACACCTCAGCCCTAAGTCACCCTAGAGTACCACTGGCATGCTGAGACTATGAGATGTACTACCAGGCCTATCAGTGGTCACTACGCCATCTTGGGAGGGTTAGAGGATACACCCTTACTCCCTACACTATCACCTACATCCTATGCAGTAGTTGTATCACCCCAGCTAGATCACATCCATCACCCACCCGAACAAAAGCAAGTGGCGTGTAAGAAGGGTTCCTATGGACCCATTCTCCCAACTCAATCCTTAGAAGGACCAGACAAGATATTTCCACAAGTGGGAAGCTCCACTTCCGGTGCCCTCAATGACATCACCTTCCTGGGCACTCGTCCCACGAAGAGTCTCACCCCCGGGAGCTACTCATCTAACATGTACCCACTACAGGTACCTCTAGAGAGGCTCAGGTCACATTGTCTCGGCAAGACTCATCCAAAGACTTGTCATAGAACCTGTATGGTCGACTCGACCCTCTCCACACACCCAAGACACACACTAGATCTCTCTCTGACGTTATAAACCATATTAGTGGCACCAATAGCCTAAGCCACACACAGAATATCTCCACTATGCATCACATCTCCAGATATCATGCATAGTAGTGGGAGTAAGTAGCAAGTGTATGTAAGCGAGTGTCTATCCTATCAACGGGTTTGTAGGAGTAAGGTTGTGACAAGGTATAAGATTCAAGCAATTCTACAATGCAACCAATCACATGTTCATTGCATAAAGTAAAGCGCTAGCATTCTAATTGCGTGCCTAAGTAGGATTCTACATGGTTAGGCGGGACGTGGCACCTACGGTCAGGTCATCTTTGAGCTCCTCAGTATAGTCATGGTCCTCCTCGTCAAGCTGGGGCTCCTCCAGTTGAAAAGATGCAAATGCACTTAAACATAAGCCTAGTCCAATTTACCCATTTCATTTACAAAACCAAATGGTTAACCTCCTTCAACTTTTAAAACCATTTGGTTTTGCCACTCTAGCCGATTTTGATGGTGATTTTGCTAATGTGGCGCCACCTTAGTGGACGGTAAATCATGTTAAAAGTTTAGAGAGGTAAATCGGGCTAGAAATATTTTTTAAAAATCTGAAAAATTATAAAAATATTCAAAAAAATTGTTCAAATATTTTTAAATGAAAATACTGCAACTAAAAATCATAAAATTTGGCTTACTCTTAGAAAATAATATAATTGTTTAAACTTGGAACATTATGAAAGAAGCTGCATTTTTTCTAAAATCATGCTCCATCTTATGATGCACAGCTTGAAATTTTTTGAATCTTGATGGACTCGTTTTGGTTCTTATTAGCTAGAAGCTTTCGTTATATATTGTAATTGGATGACGTAGATCATATCGTTCGAATTACGTAAAAGCACCAACAGAGCGTCATTACGAACTATAGGATTTTCAAAGTAGTCGTGTTGGCTTGAGTTGATGCATGCACCCTGCCATATATGCTTGAATGCCCCCTTCGTTTAATATATTTAATTAAGCTTTACAGATTATTGCATTTAATTAAGTTTCCCCAGAGCTTCTACGTAGTCTAGAGAATCAACATCGTTTAATTGTAATAGATAATAACAAGGGATTGTACTAGCAAATAAGTACCAAAATGAGACCACCAAGTGTCAAGCAATTTCGACTAGGCACCATAAGATAGAGCATTATATTAGAAAAAACGGAAATCGGTTTCATAATTTTTAAGCTAAAACAAAATTTATATGAATTTTCTAAGAGTAAGCTAAATTTTTTTATTTTTTTCTTGCATTATTTTTTCCCTGTAAAAACATTTGAATAAAATTTTGAACTTATTTTCATAATTTTTTTGGATATTTTTTAAATAGTCTGATTTGCCTCCCTGAATGTTTATAACTAGTCCAATTTACCTCCCTCTGATGTGGTGCCACGTCAGCCGTACCACCATAAAAATCTAAAAGTTGAAGGAGCTCAAACAACTGATTTTATATTGTTTTTCTTGAGGGGTACAACCGGTTTTATAAATGGGGGTGATAAATCGGATGACGACAAAAGTTGGGGTTCGTCGGTTGTGCTATTGGATTGGGCCTGATGTGCGTATGGGCCAAAGCAGACTAAACATGCATGCATGCCCACGCGGGCCGGGGCTGCTATTTTAATTTAAACAAGGAATATATTATTTTTGTTGATGATCATATATAAAAGGTATAGATATATGGAAATGGAATCGTATATCATTTTTTAAAAAAAATGACCATACGTAAGATAGATTGCGAATTCCAATCAAAGAATAATCCTTCTATATATTTTTCTTACCATAACATTCAGATCCTTATGGTCCTACATTTACCATACGCTCCAACGATCCACGGAGTCTACATATATAGGTACCAAAGACCAATGCAGACGACGAGTAGAACACTGCCCAGGGCCGAGCCGGTAAAATTTGGGGCCCTGTACAAAACTATAAAATGAGGCCTTATCTCTTGATAGATAAAATTATAGTCATTATTATAAATTCTACATACATATCATGCAAATGTATTAATCTCTTGGAACACGATAAATAATCATATATATGAAGGATAATTATAGTTTATAATATAATGATTGTTCGTAAAAACATTAGTTCATATAATGTTACGAGGGACAGTAGAATTCAAAATTGGGGAAAAGATTAGAATTATCTAGTACTCTCTCCATCCAAAAACGAGTGCAATTTTAGCACAGTAAAAAGTTAAAATATCTCAAATTTGACTAGCTATATATAAAATACATTAATATTTATGATATCAAATAAATATTATTAGATTTTTCATGAGGTATACTTTCATAATATGTTTATTTGAGAATTAATATTTTTTACTTATATATGTGGTTAAATATATTAGACACTTTGTACTCCTGAGTCATATGTACTCCGTAGTACGTAGTATATTTTTTTGACAAATACTCTGCAGTATGTAGTATGTAGCTTCTAGCTAGGCGTAGCTGGTGGTCACTGCTCACTAGTACTAGTTTGCATGCGCCTGATGACAAACTACCGCAGCGATGGCTGGTAGCTGATACATCAGGATTTGGGGCCCCTAAAAATCATGGGCCCTGTTCCCATGCACCGCTCGCACGCCCCTTGGCTCGGGCCTGACACTGCCAGCACCACCCGTACGTAGCCAAAGGGTGGCGATGGACGTGACGATCTACACGAGGAGGGACGGCAAGGTGGAGGAGTTCACCCTCGAGGTGTGGTACCTGGCCACGGTAAAGGAGATCAAGGAGGAGATCGGCAAGCGTAAGGACGTCCCGGTGGCCTCCATGCAGCTCTTCCTCGGCGGCACCGAGCTCATGGACGCCAACAACACGGAGGACTACTCCATCCTGCAAGGCTCGCGCATCCGACTCGTCTACTACGATGAGTGATGATAATATGTGAGATATCCATCCTCTAGCTCCATCGCACCATATATATCTAGAGGATGGATATTTTTATTTATAAATATCATTATATATAATAATAATAATGTACCGTTACGTGCCTTGTCTCGCGCTTGCTTTCGTTTGTTCCTGTGCTAGAATAAACTTAATGAAACTATATATATACTGGCTTACCAAGAATGGCCATTCATCGTCACGGCCGTCCGATTCGATCTTGTTCTTCGATTATTGGCGCACGGTGCCCTCAGCGGTCGATTTTCTCGTGTCGATAATAGTATCTTCTTCGGTTTGAGGAATGAATCCGGATAATCTCTTGTTTTGATCTGCTGTTCACTTGTGATACTGATCGAATTTCTGACTAGCTAGCCGACCAGCTTGGGGAATGGGGGTGGAGATGCGGCAATGCCAGTTGGTGTGTTGACGTACGGAGAGGTTGGGCCGACGATGTGCGATGGGCTGGGTAGAGCTGGGCTTGGTTTCGGCCTTTGGTGCCTGTATGGGCGCAAGCAAGCTAACTTGCTTGCAAAGCATTTGTACGCAAACACGGGCCGGGCTGGGCAGCCACACGAAAGCATTTGTACTGTTTTTTTTTATTTTATCACCCTAAAAAAAAATTGTACCGACTTTGATTAATTTGGGTGGGACGCTGCGAGTGCGAGCAATAATCGATGCCGAACATCAAGATGGAGATCCACAAAGCGGACCGTACAGGAAGCAAATACAAAGACCCGTCTGCACGGATGACGACACAGATACGCGAACGGCCGAACAACCTTTCCTGTCCTGCCATACACACATGTTTGTTGTTTGTTAGGCCGGCCACAATGTGCCACCGATGCTCCAAATTAAATGGGTACCACGTCAAGTATTGGGCATCGCTGCCGGAAGAGCTGCAGTGGTCCAAATATTGGCACCGAAGCCATCAAATCTGACGGAAACCCATGTCTTTGTGTCCAGCAGTTTCTCGCCACAAGAAAATGGGTCCCCAGGCGGAGCGGCCATCACGGAGGTGGAGCGGCTCGACGGCGAGCCGGCAAGGATAACCCAAGCGGGCCACGCCCTCAGCAGGCCGGCGACACCAGAGCCCACCCTCAGCACGCCGGCGAGCAGGAGCCCTCGAATGTCCCCACAAGTAGCTCATTGGTCTTTGTTCCCATCTCTAGAACGACGGTATTTTTGGAAGGGAGGGAATAGATCGTACATTCCACACAATTTCACCCGTAAATTGCTCGGCGCACAACACACACGGGTACGTTGCACGTAACGATGGTCACCATATATATGTTGTTGGTCGCTAATTTTTGCACGTGTCTAGGTCGTGTTATTCAACACAACTGAAAACCGACCTGATGGCGAGTTGGCGACTGGCGTTTTGGTATGTAGCCTCCGTCTTGCTGCCTTCTCTCTGTACTTGCGCGTGTTGAGTCTTCACGAACACAACATGACTGACTGTGATGATGCTGTGGTAGCTACACGGGCATTGGAATAGCCGAGTTCGTGTTACTGGTAGTCATGGCGATCATCCTTCAGTTTGTGCGTGTGGCGGTGGCGGAGGCGGAGGTAGACGCAGACATGGAGGAGGAGGAGCAACGTAACCGGTCGCCACGGTGGTATCCCTAACGGTGGTGGTGCTGGATCACCCGTTCACCACAAATATTCACGTGTGTTCATGAAATCTAATGGATTCTAGTTTGTCCAAGGTCAAACTATATGTAATGTTTGACCAACCGTATAGAGAAGAGTATTAATATCTATGACGTTAAAGATGTAAATTATAATATTTTATTTTATAATATATCTAGTGATGCTAATTTGATGTAGTAACTATTATTCTTCTCTTCTATAATCTTGGTCAAAGTTAACATAATTTTACTTAAGGTAAACTTGCATACCTTTATTTTATTATTAGGACAGATGCAATATATTTTAAGCCTGCAACAGGGGCGGGTCGACCCGTTTCCAACTCCTTGATCGGATCGAAGCAGGTCGCTCCTAACGGGAGGACCGGAGGAGGGTCCAAAGGGTAGGAAACCTATTGACCCACGTCGGCCCTTGGGTCGCACCGCTCGCGGCGTCTGCTCCCCCGCCGCCTCACTCCGTCGAGTCCGTCCGCATGTGTCAGTACTCAGTACATCGATGTGGGAAATTTGGTTGGCTCGTAAGGAGTAAATTTCATTTATTATGCAATAGCTTATGTTACTTTTTAGTCCACCGCCTAGTTGATACAGTGATGGCTACTAAAAATGAGCTAGAGACTGCAAGGACTAGATGTCAAGTACGTTGGTTTCATGGAGCAACGTATACGGTTTATCAGTATATCACATTAAAAAAATGTTACATTAACTATCCAGATTTGGAACCATCATGCATGTCACGTTCTAAAGAATAATGTTACACTATATTCTAAATATGATCCGAAATTTAATGCGAGTCTGGCGAGGACACTTGTAGGGTCCGCGGTTAGGATTATGTTAATTAGTGAATTTGTTTCCGTATTGGACTGCATTCCGTCCGTTCTATGTATACATCTTGTAAGCTGCACGGAAAGAGCTGACGACTCATTGTATTCTCTATAGTTTGTAAACTCTCCACGTATAGTGTAGATCGCTGGTTGGCGCCTTTGTTTTTTTTTCGCAAGGGTTTTCCATGTAAAAATCTATATCTCGTGTTCAATCTTTATTTGCGTTATTTGCTGACACACTAAGTATACATATCCATTTTGTAGGGATCCCTGCATATGCATGTTTATTACATCAACTGCAAACATAGTATTTGCCCAATATTTTACCCACTTTCCAAAATAAAAATAGATATCTCATATTAGCTCTTAGGAAGTAATATATGATAATATTCATCAAGATCTACTTAAATAGACAGTCCACAGTTATTTTCGAGTACAATAGGAAAGTCTATGTTATTTAAGTATTATCTCTATCCAAAAAAGAATATGATTCTAGATGCATTTTTGGTTAAAATGACTAAATTTGACCAGATACAACGAACAGTATTTTTCTCTCACAACAAATCAACGAACAGTATTTTCAGCCAAGCCATGGCTGAAAGTACTATTCACTGATTTGTTGTGAGAGAAAAACACTGTTCGTTGGCTGAAAAAGTACGGCTTACAAGACAAGCGAACAAGGCGACAAGGCGATGATCATTTTAAGCAGGAGCTATTGCTTGGATAAACAGTAGGTGAGCCGAAGCCATTTTTTGGTGTGAAGCCCAAGCTGCAAAAAGTGACTCCTCCTTAAGCGGTAATGCTCCCACGCTGACATTCGTCCCTTTCGGACGCCACGCGTCCCACTCCGACTCACTGCTGCTTCCTCTTTTCCCGCCACGCGCGTCCAGCCTGGGCCGCTCGCTCCTTGCTCCTCACTCCTGCCCATCGCGCGCCCACCCGCACCTCTAGCTCCTTGCTCTAGCCGGCCATGCGCCCCAGCCACGCCACATGCTCTCGCGTTGTCGGGTGGGACACCTGCCTCTGCTGGCGTTGGTGGTGCTGGTGCTACCATTGCGCGCCTCAGGTCGGTACTGGCCGAGCCAAGGGCACCCATGAGCGCGGCCCTGTGCTGGTGGTACTCGCGTGCCGTCGGCTCCCACCGCGAGGCCAGAATCGACCGGCCCCGGAATCGCCTTCCTTGTGTTGCAAATATATGTTTCATATGTTTAAGATGTTTCAGAGATATGTTGCAAGTGTTTCATATGGATGTTGCAAAAGTAGATCGGGATGATGCAAAAATAGATCGTGATGTTGCATATGTTCAAGTGTTTCAGATGCATGTTGCAAGAGTTTGTTCAAAATGTTTCATCTGTTTTAGACGTATGTTGCGAGCATTTTTTTATCTGGATGTTGCATATGTTTCACACATATGTTGCCAGAGTATGTTCAAAATGTCTCAGTTGTTTCAGTCTTATGTTGCAATAAGTGTTTTCATGTTGCAAGTTGCAAGTGTTTATCTGGATGTTGCAAGTTTATGTTCCAAATGTTTCATCTGCTTCAGACGTATGTTGCATACAAGTGTTCTATTATGTTGCAAGTGTTTTATGCTTCAGAGGTAGAGAGAGTCATGGGGGCACGGCTCGGCGCCAGGGGATGGGGCACGATGAGCCGGGGTACGATAGATGGGGCACGCTAGGGCCGGCGGTTGGAGCGCGCGACGCACCTGGGGTCTTGCGGATGGGGCGTGTTCGTCTTCATCCTGGTTCACGGGTCCCGTTTGCACGGAGAGAGAGGTGGGGTTAGGGGGAAGCAGCAGTGGGCGCAATGTTTCCGGCGGGCGTGCGTGACGGAGGAGGCACGGGCATCCGGACTCGTGGAGAGAGAGGAGGGGGTCAGGGGAAGGAGCGGCCGGACGTGACGTTTTCCGCGGCGCGTGTGACAGGATGCGCAGGCGTGCGTGCTTCTATTTGGACGTTTGGGCTTAGTATCTCCCCTAAGTGCTCCAGGTCCTCCGGAGGAACATGAAGTAGTTGTGCCAAACAGACTTAGTATAGTATACTCCTATTTTAATAGGATTAATTAGCAGCTGCCGCGCGGTATGCCTGCATATCCTCTAGATGCCGTAAGAGACGTCACGGAATCAAAGTGCATCTTGATATCTACAGCCGATTATTTGTATATCGTCTAAAGGTAGAGTGAAATTGTAGCTAAATTTGCACTAGTCGTTCGTTAGCTTTAAGGCTGACAGCTTTTAAGGCTTGTTTCATTCTGCATTAGGTATTCAGGTTCGACCCTGGGTGCCCCGCGGGCCAGCACGGTTTCTTTTAACGGAGGGGCGGTTCGACGACCCTGTTCCACACATAACAGCAGCTGGGGCGGAGGGGCAGCAACAGGGGCGCACCGATCCGCTCCATTTCAGGCTTATATTTGAAGGGATATAAATGAAGTGATATTTCTTTTAGTTAATACTTTCTCCAATTTATTATAATTAAAATTCTGGTACACTTGGAGAAGGCCACTCGGTGGATCGGAGAAGGCGGCCGGTGCAGTGGAGATTGCCACGGCGGGCGGATGGCCTGGTGCAGAGGAAGGATGGGGGCTGTTGTGCTGGAGCTCGGTGGAGAGGGAGGATGGCGGCGGGTCAGGCGGTCAGGCCGCTTGGTGGAGAGGGAGGATGGCGGCGGGTCAGGCGGTCAGGCCGCCGCGGCGCTGCGGTGAATGGAGAGGAATATAATGCAGGTTCTGGAGAATGGAGACGACGGACTCATGAGCAGATACGGCTGGGGGCGAGTGGACAAGCGGATACGTGAGTGGATAGTGCAGGGATGTTGGGCTGGTGTCGTGGCCCACCAACGGGAGCATCCGGATGGACAGATGTCCTTTAGTACAACATTATCGATATAAAATTCCAAGAGAGGTCAATAATGTGATACTTCCTTCAATGCTTTCTTTGATTATAATTAAAATTCCAGTACACTCCAATATTTGACTCAGATCAATAACTTAAAATGAGGACTAACACTACAAGTGCAAGCAGGCACAACACATACTACTGGGCTCGGAACAGGACAAGCAGAAGGAAGGCCGTCGACACCGCAATACCAAGCGCAGCATTCCACCAGTTTTTAGAAAAGCTGACCAGGTAGAACATGAAGAAAAAGTAGTACAACAGAAGTATCAAGGCTGAGACCTGCGCAACACAAACAGGCAATACATTAGGTTATGAAGTAATCTTTTCCTAATTAACTATTAAGCGGTTACGTACAACATGTCCAGACACCTCGGAGATACATATGCAGAGGTAGGGCAAGGGTAAAACTGCTGGTGCAAGACCCAGGTTCTTCTATGATCTTTTTTTCTTTGATAAAGGCACCAAAAAAAATAGTTAAATGCACTAGATGTCCATTAACTTATGAGAAGGTTTCAGTTATGAGAAGGTTTCAGTTAGGTCTATCAACTTTCAAAGTGACTTTTTAGGTTCATAAACTTTGTATGCCATGTCATTTATATCCATATCCTTCACGTGGGCTTCTCGTGCTGACGTGACTTGCTGACTTGTCTATTTGAATTAGTTCTTGACCCTTCATTTCATCAAATACGTTGTGCGTGCACCAGCCAGCCGTCACCGCGACCACACGGGTGCGTGAGCGGGCGCCGCCGCCGCCGCTGTGGGCGCGTGAGCAGGCCGCCGCTGCTATGGGCGCGCAGGCCACGCTCATGGCGCACCTAACACGCGGTGCGGGTCCCGAGTGCGCCGCCGCTGCGCGTCCCGTGGCGTTCACATTCATCGTGAACTCCTCTGAGCACAAGAGAGTGTGGGCCTTGGCATATGTCGTCGATGACCTAGCGGAAGGCTGGTGCTGGGAGCTGTGGAGAACAGAGGTCATTCCCCTGACAAGGCTCTACAGCAGGAGCTGGCGCGCGGGCTTGTCAGCATCAGCGGCGTCACGCACTGGGTCACCAGGGACATGGAGCGCATCGAGGAAGAGCGCAGCAGGGCGCCCGCGTGTCCGCATGGCCGCGGCGGCGCCGGCGCCTGCTCGCGTGCCCTTGGCGGGCCTGCACGCGCACAACGTGTTTGATGAAATGAAGAGTCAAGAGCTAATTCAGATGGACAAGTCAGCACGAGAAGCCCACGTAGAGGGATATGGACCTAAGTGACACGACATAAAAGTTTATGGACCCAAAAAGTCACTTTGAAAGTTGATGGATCTAACTGAAACCTCCTCACAAGTTAATGGATCTATGGTGTATTTAACTCAATATTAAACGAAGCAATGCGTCATTTTCACTTGGTTTAGATTTAAGTCTCGATACGTTAGTTTCAACGATTATTTAAGGTTGTAGCAGTCAAGCTGCATAATCGCTCAGAGAGTTGGAGCTAGAAAATCTCAAAAGATTATGGCTATATCTGCCTCGCGTGTAATTTTTCGAAGCTATATCCTGGTTTAAGTCCTCATCGAGATGAATTTAGGTGTATACATTTCCTTGTTAATATAAGCCACGTCCTAGTTGCTCTCTATATAGGTTGGTCTAGGATGAACTTAGATGTATTTTCCTTGTTAATATAAGCCATGTCCTTGTTGCTCTCCTAGGTTGGTCTAGGTAGAATTTAGGTGTGTATTTCATTGTTAATATAAGCCATGTACTAGTTGCTCTCCTAGGTTGGTCTAGGATGAATTTAGGTGTGTATTTCCTTGTTAATATAAACCACGTCCTAGTTGCTCTCCTAGGTTGGTCTAGGATTTTCTTTTCAGATTTTCCATCACGTAATAATTACAGTCCATAAACTTTTGTAGAAGAAAAATCGATTTTCCTTACACAGTATGCCAATTAATCGCCCAAATCTTTCACGGTACAAAATCACAAGAACACAATCTCTTTGAATTTCTAGTGATAAACACTTCAAATGGTTCACGTGAGTAACAGTATTCACAGGTCAATACTGAGAGATCTTCCTGCAACAGTAACCGACGTATGTATATGTATATATTAATTTAATCGGCCAGGAAAGCACAGGACGAGATCTTAAATTTATCAATGATAAATTGGCCAAGCAACAAATACTAGTAGCACAAATTAAATGATCAGATCACCAGGCCAACCGCGACAACATGGACAAAGTATTCAGCAGTCCAATAACTCAGATCAACGAGACGATCCACAAGTAGTTGAAATACTTAAAGGCTTGACTTACAACCCGTACTGGATGCAGCACTAGATGCACCACGATCAAGAGGAGGTGAATCAGCGAGATTCCAATGTGAGCCCAGGAAGGTCGATTTTCTGATCACACACCAACACAAATCCACAATACAAAAAACCTGATGGATCACCATCTAGGGTTTCTCGAGATAAAATTCTGTCTAATCTGTTACAAGGCCAGCCATAGGCCATATATGTGCACGCAGGCAATGGAACTTGGACTCGACCACGACACAACCAGAGTCTAACACGTACATGACTCAGCCCAACAAGGTGAATTAAAATAAAGCTAATTAATACTAATGCCGACAAATATCTAAATATATATTAAAATATCCGGCCACAATGCAAATCATGTTGGCCCCTCACGCATACAGACAATCTGCACAGATATATTTGACGTCTCCTTGGTCTTACCATGTTTCTTTCGAAAATTAATTCCTTCAAAAATTAGCTTACATGGCAGGATGCTATCCTCCACCTTCTTGACGTGATTCAGGTCAACATAAAAATCACCGAGCTTCATAAAATGCTCATCTCTCATATTCTTTTCTGATAAATCAATTGAAGTAGAAATATTTGACACATTGGAATTCTTCTTAAAAATAACACTTGAATTTTGAGGAGCCATGGACTCATCATCCTCTCCTTCTTTAAACAAAGCCGTCCTCGGCTTTGATACAAATTCAAGCCCTTTTTTCTTTGGTTATCCTTTGTGCCAAGACTTATATGCTTGCATTGAATAACGTCAACCAAATTGTTCTCATCAGCTTTTTCTTTGCCACGAGAACCAAACTGTTTAGCATGACTACCAGACAAATTATTGAGATCATTACACAAATCTCTGGAAGCCATATTTGGAGAACCCACAGAATCCACGCCTTCATGAAACAAAACAGCTTTTGCCTCTAAGATGTTATTGGATGAATCATTTAGTTTAACAGCGAACTCAAGAATCTTGTTTTCTGTTGCTATGCATTTTTTGTTGCTGATGTACAAGCCACCCTCCCTGGCGGATATACGGCAATGCTGGCGACACCCCCAGCCTTAGCGTGCATCCCTAATGACAACCTAAGGGCTTGTTTAGATTTTCATATATCATCTCAATCTATGTGTGTTGGAGTGAATTTAATACCAAACCACTTCAACACACAATGATTGGTGTCAATACATGGATATCCAAACAAGCCCTAATCAGGATTAGGAGTCTGAATATCGCCAACCCACCGTTGAGATCGAAGTCCAAGGGGGCTATTCACTTGCTCCGGTGGTCTCCCCCACCTACTGGCATTGCCTACATCTAATGCCACATGTCCCCATTGATGCTTTTTTGCCTTGTACTTCTCTACATCTTGCTCGCACAACGCACCAGAAGTCTACAACCCTCGCCCTAGCAACCATTAGCGCCAATGCACTGACCTCGTCTAGTGCAAGAAGATGTCTATCCCATCGCCATGCCGTCCCTGCCGACACTCTTTATCTCCTGGCCACACACACATTGTTCACATAAGTCCAAGCAAATGCCTACGCTATCCTCCACCTCCTCCCGCACCATCCACCTTGATTCTATTGGTAAATGCCAACATGCTCCTCTCCCACGCCTCATCTGCATGAAGGCATTAGCGTGGGCGGTGGAACTATTCAGAGAAGGGATCAGACGAACAGTTGGCTAGAGAGTGTGGATGATGGGATCAACCCACATGTTAGACAGGCCCACAAGTTGGAAAAACGTGCTAACCGACGTACAAAGAATCTTTCATGCTTTAATATTTCATTTGGTGTATAGATGGATGTAAAAAAGTGACCAACCTAGGGGAATTAAACTAGCCATTTTTGGTCAAAAAGAAAGTAGGCACCAAATTCAAAATGAGAATGACTCGAATATGGGTGCTTGGGTGATGACCACACCTTCCACCCACCTAATTGAGCCAGAAAGTTGACGAACAGTTAGGTGCGGATGGTGGGATCAACCCACATGTCAGATGGGCCCACCAATCAGAGAAATGTGCCAACAAACGTATGGACCAACCTATGAGGAACTAGGCATTTTTTCATCAAAAAGAAAATGGGCACCAAATTTGAGATGAGAATAACTTGAACTTGAGTGGCTGGTGACTACACTTTCGATCCAACCCATTGAGCTAGGAATATAGCAATGAACAAACTTTTGGGGTACAACCTTTCTTAAACTGCAGCAAATCTATTGGAGACAGAGATACACTGAAAAATTAGTAAAGTTTGGAGATGAGAATACCAAATTTTTCCATGCTAGAGCCACAGAAAGATATAGGAGAAATTATATTGCCAAAATTTTTACAGATGATGGTAGACAGGTTTCAGATCATGCTACTAAAGCAGCTCTTTTCTATCAAGAATTCAGAGGGAGGATGGGAGTAACAAAGAGCCCACAAATGATCTTTGACCTTGCCAGTTTGATCCAACCCCAAAACTTGGAAACCTTAATCTTGCCGTTTGATGAACAGGAGCTAGAGATTATTATTAAAAACCTGCCCTTAGACAAAGCTCCTGGACCTGATGGCTTTAGTGGTCTTTTCATCAAGAAATGTTGGGCTACAATTAAAGAGGACTTCTTAAATTTGAGTCACAGCTTCTTTCATCATAATGCCAACCTTAGATGCATCAATAGCTCTTATATAACTTTAGTGCCCAAAAAACTGAACCCTGAGAAAGTTAGTGACTTCAGGCCTATATCTTTGCTCAATTCAGCCATGAAGTTTTTGACCAAGATTTTGGCTAACAGGCTGCAAAAGGTGATCCTCAGTGTTTTGCACAGAAATCAGTATGGCTTCCTACATGGCAGATCCATACAAGATTGCTTAGCATGGGCTTTTGAGTATATCCATCAATGCCATCATTCAAAAAGGGAAATTGTGCTTTTAAAGCTAGATTTTGCAAAAGCTTTTGATACTGTTGAGCATGGAGCCATCTTGCAAATCCTAGCAGCTATGGGTTTCCCAGAAAAATGGAATTTGTGGATTAAGGATATTCTTACCACTAGAACCTCATCAGTTCTGTTAAATGGTATCCCAGGCAAGGATTTTGAATGTAAGAGAGGAGTAAGGCAGGGTGATCCACTCTCTCCACTCCTTTTTGTTTTGGCAGCTGAACTTCTTCAATGTATTATCAACAAGGCTTATCAAATGGGATTACTTGGGCTGCCTATCCCTGGAAGAGATACAGAGAATTTTCCTATTATCCAATATGCAGATGATACCCTGCTTTTCTTGCAAGCAGATGCTAGACAAATGTTTTGCCTCAAAGCTTTGCTAAACTCTTTTGCAGAAGCAACAGGTTTACTAGTAAACTATAGCAAGTCCTGTCTAATTCCTCTCAATGTGCCCGCAGAGAAAATACAATTACTAACAGGGGTTTTAGGATGCTCTCTAGGAGAACTTCCCTTCACATACTTGGGTTTGCCTCTGGGCACTACAAAGCCCCTGGTCAAGGACTTTGCACCACTCATTTGTAGGGTTGAAAGGAGACTGTCAGCAAGCTCCACCTTTCTCAACTATGCAAGAAGGCTGCAGCTAGTCAACTCTGTTTTCTCTTCATTACCTACTTACTATATGTGCACTTTGAAGCTACCAAAAACTGTTATAAAGGTGATTGATAAATATAGAAAGGATTGCCTTTGGAGAGGCAGTGATATAAACAAAAAAGGTTACAATTTAGCTGCCTGGACTATGGTAACCATTCCAAAAGAGAAAGGGGGTCTTGGAGTCAAAAATCTATACTTGCAAAATGATGCCCTTCTAGGTAAGCAGTTGGCCAAATCTATACCTCCTATAAAGCAAAGACCCACTAGCCTATTTCTCTGGCTTCTCATTGGGCCACATCAGCAAAATGATGTCATCCGCCCACTAAGTGACGTCATCCGCCCACTAAGCCTCATTTATCTTCCACTAGCTATTTCTTTTGAAATAGAAAAAAAGTCGTAGCACCTAAACCAAGTATCGTAATTAAAATTCAATTGCACCATGGTGTTCCTCGCAATAAACTCTTCAAAACAAGACCCCACATGGATATATTTCGATAACTTTTTTGCAAACATTTAAACGGCCGTTCCTAAGAAAAACCTAGCAAAACTGTCGTTTCTAAGCAAAAACCTAGCAAAACTGCATATCACATGGATTACATGTGGTCCTCCGAAACATGCATGATTTTGTGAAGGAAAACTCCTAGAACTTTTGGGAGGGGGGATGGCCCTCAGGTATAGTAAGGGTGAGGGGTGAGGGTGGATGAGGTTAGCCTCCCGTATTGGCCGATCCTATAGGTTAGTGACCGTGTTTTCTTTGATAACCGTTTCTAAGCAAAAGCCCATTTCTAATAAAAACCTAGCAAAACTACATATCACATGGATTACATGTGGTCCTCCGAAACATGCATGATTTTGTGAAGGAAAACTCCTAAAACTTTTGGGAGGGGGGATGACCCTCAGGTATAGTAGGGGTGAGGGGTTCTGGTGGATGAGATTAGCCTCCCGTACTGGCCGATCTATAGGTTAGTGACCGTGTTTTATTTGATAACTGTTTCTAAGCAAAAGTCCGTTTCTAAGCAAAAACCTAGCAAAACTACATATCACATGGATTATATGTGGTCCTCCGAAATATGCATGATTTTGTGAAGGAAAACTCCTAGAACTTTTGGGAGGGGGGATGACCCTCAGGTATAGTAGGGGTGAGGGGTGAGGGTGGATGAGATTAGTCTCCCGTACTGGTTGATCCTATAGGTCAGTGACCGTGTTTTCTTTGATATGATTTTTGTTGTCTTTAGTTACACCTTTAACAAAAAAACTAAATCTGTTCTCTGCTTATATCGCATATATACTTATGTATTATACACCAACGAGATTCCTTCTACATCCTATTTCTCCTAACTCAATTCAAATTACTCTTGCATTCCCGCGGCAACGCGCGGGGAATTCACCTCGTTTTATAACAAAGTAGATGTACCTTGGGTACACTTGATCTGGTCTACATATTATAATTCAAAAGTGCCTCACCTTGTTTCACCAAGGGGCTCCTTTTGGTGGAAGGATCTGCTTAGCCTGAGTACAGCTTTCAAAGGAATTGCTACATGCACAGCAGGAATTAGGAACACAGTCAGCTTGTGGGATGACAACTATTTGGAGCAGGCACTTGCATCCAAATTCCCAATGTTGCAAACATATGCTAAACAGAGCACTCTTTCTCTACAAAAAGGTTATCAGGAAGAAAATCGTATTGATCTCTTCAGGTTGCCTCTTAACCGAGCTGCATATAATGAATTCATCATTTTTGATCAGATCATGAATGACCAGAACCTCCTCTCTGATCAAAAGGACACATGGACTTTCATCTGGGGATCTCTCTACTCTTCTGAGAAATACTACAAGCAACATTTCAAGTCACTCACACCCCCTAGACCCATGCAATGGATTTGGAAATCAAAGTGTGTACCAAAAATTAAGTTCTTTGCTTGGCTGCTTCTCAATGATAGGCTGAATACCAGGAATATGTTAAGACGTCGACACAAACATTTGGATGAAGGTTACAGCTGTGCACTGTGTCTATATAATGTTGAAGAGACATTAGAACACCTTTTCTTTGAATGCTCAACTGCAGTTTCCCGCTGGTTCTGCATTGGCTTCGTTTGGGATATGCAGGGAAGTATTTTTCAGATGATAGAGCGCCAAAGGAGTATGTTGCAGTTGCCTTTCTTCATGGAGGTGTTAATGATAGCAGCATGGTGCATCTGGAATGAGCGCAATGCTTGGATCTTCAATGGAAAGACGCCTTCCTTGGCTGCTTGGAAGCTTTCTTTCGCACTTCATTTGCACAAAATCAGTCCAGTCTTCCACCTGTCTGTAATGAATTAGCTCAGCAGTTTGTAGATTTTTCCCCCTTGCTCCTCTAGGCTCTTCTTTAGAGGGTCTTCTCTTTAGTTAGCTCTTGGCTAACTGCTCTGAAAGTTTTCCTGTCTTGTACCCTTTGTTTTAGTTAATATATTTGGTGCTGTGCTGGGGAGCAGTTGCTCCACAGTTTCTCTTAAAAAAAAACTTTCTTTAAGCAAATTTTACTGATAGACACTGAACTAGTATAATATTAGCCTTTTCACACATGCCAAACGCAAAATTTACCATGTATCAATATAAATTGGCTCTCACTTATTTGCTCTCTCATATTACAACTTTATTTTATTCATTCTTCATTTTGGGAGAGAGACCTATAATGCATCGATATTTTTGCCTTGAGCTCATACAAGGTGAATAAACTGAAGGTTCATGGTATGTTTATGGTGACAAAAGGTTTTTGGAAGAAGTTTGGGAGGATTATTGGTGATCTTCAATGCTTTGATATTTTTTGGGGCTAGCACATTTGTGGTCACCTCAACAATGGGGATGTAGACACATTTTTTTGTGGTGTAGCCGAACCTCGAGTTAAATTTTGTGTCTATGTGTGCTTGCTTTCTCCAGCTCTTTTTGTTATAGTTTACTCTTGTGTTGGCCTGATCTACTTTTTGTGTAGGGTTTGGTGCAAAGCTTGGTGTGGAATCTAGTCACCATACTCCTCTAAATGTATTGTAAAATCAAATCGAAACTGCAATGGTTAAATTCATAAATCCAAGGTTTTTTTCACCTCTCTCAGGGACCAGAAATTACAGTCAGGACCGGAATTTCTGGTAATCTAATGAAAGACTGCATGGGTTTGGAATCCATCTATGCCGATGTTACCCTGTCACCAGCATCGGAGACGAGGAGCTGTCTGGCGTTAGGGTTCGGGGGATTATGAGATCTACTCACCAGCGACTGTAGAAGGGGGTTTGGGGTGGCGGTCATGACACGTCGGTGATTGATGTCGAGACGGTGACAGTGCAGAGTGGCGGTGCGCCACCCATCGGGGCAGTAGGAGATGGCGGTTTGGCGAGGTAGGGGTTTAGGGAACTGCGGCGGGAGGTGCGTGGAGTGGCGAGGCAGCGGGAGCCACTAGTCACTAGTAGTGGAAGCGTGAGGGACAGGGCGGCGGCGGAGGGGTGCGTGAGGAAGAGGAGCGAACGTGTGAGTTCTGTGAAGATGTGGGTGACGTGGGTGAGCAGGAAGAAAGATCGCGTCATTCGTCCTCCAAAAGGATAGGGGAACAAAATCTGTAGATCCCGATGTTATGGATGATACAAGGAGAATACTTTAGGGGACGGGAAAAGAGATGGGAACAAAATAGGTGGATCCACATCCACGTGCTATGGATTATATTTGGAGAACGTTTTAGTTTTAGTAGTACGTTGGAGTATATACGGCAAAAAGTCACTATCAAAACTATTGGCAAGTCGATGAAGTTGCTTTCAAGAGATACTCCTGGTTGGTGTTATGAATTTTGACTATGGCCTCACTTAGAGTGAGATTTGCGGTCTCTCGTAACCATAGGGAATAAAGCAATGACATGGATGTGTATGGGAGTTCTATATTATCTCTTATAATCCTAAACCCTAAATCCTATGAGCAATGTATCTCACAATGCACTATCACGATGTAATTAAAACCCACTAGACACACAAGTATTTTTTTTGTCCACGCAATCCACTAGAATTAATTTATAATCGTTTATTCCTTCATATAAGTAACTATATATAATCTAATGAAATTATAAATCATCTGCAATTCCCGCGGGAACGCGTGAGGTATGCCTCTAGTTTTTCCAAAACTATAGACACAAAAGAATGAGTGAATGAAGCTAAACTGAATAACACACTAATTAAGTCTTGGATGCCATAAATCTGATGAACGATAGCATGGGTTTGGAATCCATCCGTGCCCTACTCGGCCGTCTCCACCTCGGCCAGGTTGGTATCGAACGCTTTCATGAGGTTCTCGAAGTAGTGCCGCGTCACCTGGGTGAGGCTCTGAAGCTTCTTCTTGTAGCTCTTGTACCTCTCGGCGACGTTAGCCGTGTCGCCTGCGCAGAGCTCCATCCTCTCCACCTCGGCGCAGCCGTGCAGGCGCTCCAGCGAGCAGTTGGCGTCTTTCTGAAGTTGGTCGAACAGGTTGCGCTTGATGGCGTCGCGCTTGGGGTCCAGGAAGTAGCGGTACGCGTGCGCCCACCGCAGGACTCGCCGGCAGTCGGCGACCTGCTCGTACGCCTTGGTCAGGAAGCTCAGATCGCTCGCCGGGACGTGCACCTTGACCGCCATCTTCTCCAGCCCCGAGCGCTCCAGGTCGGCCATGTCCTTGAAAACCATCTGCAGCGACGTGTGGTTGGCTGCCCAGCGCTCGTAGTGGTACAGGTACCTGTCCAACGACGCCTTGGCTTGCTCCCGCCGTCGCTGGCCGGCGTTGACCTTGTTCTGCCGCGCCAGCGCCCGGTAGCTACCGCACTCACATGGTCCCAGGCAGATCCAACAGAACTGGTGGTAGCAGGGGGTGCTGCACGTCATGTGGTTGCAGCCCTGGTTCTTCTCGATCGGCCGCCGACACTTGGGGCACTTCTTGGTGTTGGTCAGCACCCAGTTGGCCGTCTCCGAGTCCGAGATGTTCTTGGCCAGCCACGCGCGCACCGTGTCGCACGACACCGGCCAGTGCGCCTCCTCGCCGCAGCTCCAGCAGAAGCCGTGCTTGCACTCACAGAACACGTCCGTCGAGTCGCCAGCGCAGCCGACGAACTCCACGGCGCGGGTGCACCCGCGTCCTGGGCACCACTTGATCCTGCCGCCACTCTCGTCCACGAACGACCAGAGCGCGAACTGAGCGTACCGGGCTTTCTCCTCGGCGTCGGCCACCTCTTCGACCAGCTCGCGCACGACGGCCGCCGAGCAGGATGTAGGCTAAGATCGATCACAATCACAAGCTATGGACCGTGGCTAACCTAGAACACACCCTGGATCAAGAATTGCGCAAAAAGAAAGGATGGACACGATGAACACAATGGCAACTGCCCGGGTGACCCCCGGGAGACAGTGCCCTTTTTCACTCTTGATAACTTGAGATCTAAACACAATTACAACTGGTTCAACGCGCTAACACACTCTCTAAAGTCCCAGCCTTTTATACCAAGGCTTATAACACACACTTACACAAGAGATAACTCACACCACGCGATACAAGAGACTGACAATGCAACTGTCTGCTTAACTTGGACGTCGTGGGCGCGGTCACCAGGCCATCCAGCTGCAACCGTTCCCGCTCTTCTTTGAATTCAAATCAACCGAGCTTTGCCGCCTCCCAGCCTTCCTCCATGTCACCAGCAACTCCTAGTCAGCAGGCTTACACCAACAATCTCCCCCTTAAGCCTGATGACCCTCAAGCTCAAGCTGTCGAACACCCAACAGGTGAATCATTATTCCCAGCTTCACTGCTGGCATGGACTTGGTCAGAGCGTCTGCCTTCTGCCCCAAAGTGCTAACTCTCTTGACCACAACCTGTCCATTCTCTACACACTCCCTGATAAAATGATACTTGATATCTATGTGTTTGCTCTTCCCATGAAAAACAGGATTCTTCATCAAAGCAATGGCAGAGTTGTTATCCACATACATCACCACTGCCTTAGGCTGATTCCCAGTGAGCTCACTCAGCAACCTCCTTAACCAGATGGCTTGCTTAGCTGCCTCTGTTGCAGCCATGAATTCAGCCTCACATGATGAAAATGCTACTGTCTTCTCTTTGTGTGAATTCTAGGTAATCAGACTTTCATTGAGGTAGAAAGCCATTCCAGCTGTACTTCTCCTCCCAACCAAGTCTCCCCCTACATCACTGTCTAAATAACCAGTCATCACTTCATCCTTTCTTTCTTGAGCATAAACAAGTCCATAACCCAATGTTCATTTCAGATATCTCAATATCTGCTTAACTGCTTGCATGTGCTTGACAGTAGGCTTCTCCATGTACCTACTTGTCATTCCCACTGCATAGGGGAGATCTGGCCTTGTGTGCAGCAGGTACCTCAAACAACCAATCACTCTTCTGTACTCTGTTGCATCAACTCTCTCCCCCTGCTTATCTGCATCCAGCTTTAGTCCTGGATCCATTGGAACTTTGGTGGAGTTACAATCAGCCATTCTAAACTGAGCAAGTACTTTCCTGGCATAGCCTGACTGTTTGATAGCAATGTAGTCCTCCTTCTGTTCCACTTCTAATCCAAGATAGAATGACAACAGACCCATGTCACTCATATCAAATTCTGAAGTCATCTGCTTCTTGAAGGCTACAATTTCTGCAGGATTCCCTCCTGTCACTATCAAATCATCAACATATACTCCTAGGATCAATTGGTTATCCCCAACACCTCTAGTGTACACTGCAGGTTCAGATGGACATTTGCTGAACCCAAGTTTCTTCAGGCTACTGTCCAACTTCACATTCCAGGCTCTAGGGGCCTGTTTTAACCCATACAATGCCTTGCTCAATTTCAGGACTAGGTTCTCTTTTCCCTTCACCACATAGCCCTCTGGCTGAGAAACATACACATCTTCGACAAGTTCACCATTTAGGAATGCAGTCTTTACATCTAGGTGATGCACCTCCCAACCCCAATTAGCAGCCATAGCAAGTAACAACCTTACTGTATCAAGTCTGGCCACAGGTGCAGATACTTCTTCATAATCAATACCTTGTTTTTGCACATAGCCTTTTGCTACTAATCTAGCTTTGTGCTTCACCACTTCTCCTTCTGCATTCTTCTTCAGCTTGTAGACCCATTTCAACCCAATGGGTTTGTGTCCTGCTGGTAGCTTAGCCAGCTGCCAGGTCTGGTTCTTGTTAATGGACTGTATCTCACTGTCCATTGCTGCCATCCAGTCCTCATTTCCAACTGCATCTTGATATTTTGCAGGTTCCTCCATCACTGCCAAAAGCACCTCAACTTCAGCATCTGAAGCTAAATCCACTTCTACTGAATCATGATACACATCATTGATGCTTCTGAATCTCACTGGACCATCATCATCCTGGTCTATGGTATCATCAAGATCCATCTCAAACTGTTCCTGATTTCCTCCTGACCCCTCTGGAGCTTCTGCTTCCATTGTCTGATCATGAACAGCATCAAATTGCATCTCTGTTGCATTGTTTCCAGAACCACCTGCACCATCTTCTGTGGGTTGTGGTCCCCCAGATCCTGCTGCTTCTCCACCATTCTGGTTTGCATCAGGATCATCTTCATGACCACCATTGATTCCCAATGTGTATGTGATTCCATCCATCACATCTTCCACATCAAACTCTGAACCTTCAGTATAGACTGAATCCCACTCCCATGGTACAGCTTCTTCAAATACAACATCTCTACTAACTGCTATCCTCTTGGTTTGTGGATCATATAACCTATGAGTCTTGCTACCATCTTCAACACCAAGATACACCATTGGTTTGCTTCTGTCATCCAGCTTCTTCAAATGTGGTTTAGCTACCCTCACATTTGCTCTACACCCAAAAATCCTCACATGACCCAACTGTGGTTTCTTACCACACCAAGCTTCAAAAGGTGTTCTATACCCCATGGCTTTCGTTGGCAGTCTATTGAGCAAATAGACTGAGTGCCTCACTACTTCTGCCCACAGTCTCCCTGGCACCTTCATGCTCTTGAGTAAAGCTCTTGACATCTCCATGATAGTCCTGTTCCTCCTCTCCACAACGCCATTTTGTTGTGGGGTGTATGGTGCTGTCATTTGTCTTCTTATACCTGCATTCTCACATATTTCTCTGAAGGCTTCTGACAGAAACTCACCACCCCTATCTAATCTGACCACTTTGATCTTGTAACCCAAGTTGTTTTCAGCTTCTGCCTTGAACTTGGCAAATGCTGAACTTGCCTGATCTTTGGATTTCAGGACTGTCACATTCATCCATCTAGTGCAGTCATCAACAATGAGCATAAAATACTTATTCCCTCCAACAGTTTCAGGTGTAATTGGCCCACATAAATCTACATGCACCAATTCCAAAGGCTCATCTGCTCTCCACATTGAGGCCTTAGGAAACCCACCCTTAGTCTGTTTAGCTGCTAAACATGAATGACACACTTGATCTGGATGATTAATCAGAGGTACCCCCTACCATTTCCTTTTATGCTAGCATTTTCAAAGCATGAAAATTCACATGACCCAATCTCCCATGCCACAGCCAAGACTGATCACTAATGCTAGCCAACAAGCACACTGGTTCAACTGGATTTAGCTCTAGCATGTATAGTCTATTCCTAGATCTCTGTATTTTCATTATCAATCTCGGTGGGTTCTTTTCTGAAACTTCTATCACATCCTCATCCATAACAATTCTATGCCCAATCTCAGTTAATTGACCAAGACTCACTAGATTGCTTTTCAATTTAGGAATGTAATAAACATCATAAAGTTCCCACTGATCCCCAGAGCTACCTTCAAACAAAATTGAACCTTTTCCCTGTATATCTACAGTGGACCCATCACCAAAGCGTACCTTGCCACTGACAGACTTGTCAATGGTTCTGAATTTGTGCAGATCACCTGTCATGTGGTTGCTAGCACCATTGTCCAGGTACCAGGTGTTACCACATGACTGCCCTTCACCTGCATACAACAGCTCAGGCACTATCCTCACTTCATTCAGCATCAACCTTCCCTGACAGTCGTCCGACAATAGAGTTCCTTGCTGTCCCAGCTCTGCTGTTTCAGCAAGTAGCACTGCTCGCTCATACTCTTCTGCTTTGGCATGATGTGCTTCTTCCTCCTTCTTTTCTCCGGGACAACGATTTGCATAGTGCCCATAAGTGTGGCACTTGAAACACTTGATGTGACTCTTGTCACGTCGCTCAGTGTTCTCCTTCCTTGCATCCCCTCGTCCTCCCCGGCCTCCTTGACCTCCACCACGACCGCGTCCCCGGCCATGGCCTCCAGAGTTCTGTGATCTCCCACCACCTGAACTCTCACCACGCAGCTTCCTCTCCCGTGCTTCCCACTCGGCCTGAGTAAGCAACGCCTAGCTATCTCCTGAGCGACTCCCCCCGGCTCCCCGTCGAGTCCGCTCCTCGAACGCCTTGAGTCGACCTACGGCTTCATCAAACGCCAAGGTCCTGAGATCATAAAACTGCTCGACTCCGGCTATGACATGGATGAATCTGTCAGGCACGGTGTCGAACAGTTTCTTCACCAACGCCGCATCATCCAAGCTCCCGCCTAAATTTCTGAATTTGACTGACATCGCCGTCAGTTTTCTGGCAAATTCATCGATAGTTTCCTCCTCCTTCATCCTCAACGCATCAAACTCCGTCTTCAAAGTTTGCAGGCGCGCATCCTTGACACGCTCAGCCCCCACAAACCTCGCCTTCAGCGAGTCCCAGACTTCCTTCCCTGTCTTCTTCTTCGCCACTTGCATCAGCAGCTCATCCGAGAGACACTGGAAGAGATGCGCTCGCACCTTCTTGTCCTTTGCGTTCTGCGCCTCCGTCAGGGCTCCTGCCAAACTCCCCTCCGTCGGCTCCACCACTTCCCACCACCCCTGCTCCTCCATGATCGCCTGCACCCGGATACTCCAGCTGATGTAGTTCGTCGCCGTCAGCGTCGGGAACACTTGCCGGTGCCCACCGTCGCCGCTCCCCCGACTCCCATCAGCAACCGTCAGTGACATGATTGAAACTCTCGGTGGTGCTGCAATGTGATTGTGTCCCACGCTCCGATACCAGATTGTAGGCTAAGATCGATCACAATCACAAGCTATGGACCGTGGCTAACCTAGAACACACCCTGGATCAAGAATTGCGCAAAAAGAAAGGATGGACACGATGAACACAATGGCAACTGCCCGGGTGACCCCCGGGAGACAGTGCCCTTTTTCACTCTTGATAACTTGAGATCTAAACACAATTACAACTGGTTCAACGCGCTAACACACTCTCTAAAGTCCTAGCCTTTTATACCAAGGCTTATAACACACCCTTACACAAGAGATAACTCACACCACGCGATACAAGAGACTGACAATGCAACTGTCTGCTTAACTTGGACGTCGTGGGCGCGGTCACCAGGCCATCCAGCTGCAACCGTTCCCGCTCTTCTTTGAATTCAAATCAACCGAGCTTTGCCGCCTCCCAGCCTTCCTCCATGTCACCAGCAACTCCTAGTCAGCAGGCTTACACCAACACAGGACGGGTCCGGGCACCGCAGCGATAGGCTCCACGGACCGTCCTCCACCGCTGCGCGGATGTACCCGCGCCAGCACTCGTCGCAGTAGAAGTGGGTGGAGCACGCCGCGGACCTCGTCCGGCCGGCGGGGAACCTTCTGAAGCAGATCGCGCAGACGAGACGCTTGCGGCTGAGCACCGTGGGCACGACGACGCCGCCGTCCATGGGCAGGCCGATGGCCTCGCGGATGCGCCGGTCGTCGGAGAACCACTCCTCCTGGACGCGCATCGCTCGCCCCTTGTAGTGGCGCAGCATGACGGCGGCATCTCTTGCAGGCGCCGATCTCGCCATCGCCGTAGTCGTCCTCGTCTACCCGGCATCTCTTGCCGGCGCCAAACTCGCCATCGCCGTAGTCCTTGACGTCGTCAACCCGGCATCTCTTGCCGGCGCCATTCTCGCCATCGCCGTGTCTGCTTCTCTTCTTCCTGACGGAGTGGCGGCCCTTACCGCCTCCGGCTGTCGACATGCCGCGCCGCGCCGCCAGGGTCACTGGGGAATGGTTAGAGTTGCGGGTGCCATGCATGCGGACTCTCCTAAAATATTGTTGACCTCGTGCATATCGTTGTGATTTGGAGAAACCGATCAGATTTGTAACTAAATTATTGCATTCCCCGCTTTGACTTCCGAAAAATCTTCGAGCCCCTCGACCTTCCGAAAAATCTTCGAGCCCCTGGATCCACGACATCTATACCTAGGATTGGTAAACTCAAGAGCATTATCTATTGTTTAATTACTAAGTATAAAGTTTCAAAAATTACAAAGTATAAGATCGTGATCCGAGCCTATATTAAAATATTTGGATAATTTTTTGAAAAATTGCTTGTAACCTTTTTATAAAGTCTAATAGATCTCCCTAATTAATTTTAAAAGTTCGATTTACCTTCCTCGTGTGACGCCACATAGGATGGTTGACATGGGTGACTTACCAAGACCGCTCAGAGGTGTAAATCATAGGGTTTCGATAATTTAGATGGTTTCAATAATTTGAGGTTCTGATTTCTAGTTGAAGGAGGTAAATCCCTAATAGTTGAATGGGGCTAGCGTTTCTTGTTGGGTTGCCATTTCCTAGAGCCTGATGGTACGGTGGATATGGATCTTCGAATGTCAGAGTCTACCTTAACCTTAAGGTTGAGAAAAAAGGTTTTGGTTCTAGCATGCATTTTTTTGCGATTACACAACAACGCAGACACTTACAACGCGCGCACACTCACCCCTATGAACGCAAGCACGCAAACCTACCCCTATGAGTATCTTCGAAGACTAGGCCAGCAAATCCTCGAGATTGACGAAGTCACCACAGACGTCTCGCTGCCGACAAGAACATCATCTATCACTGAAAGCACAACGCCATTAAAACCTAGCAAATTCACTCCCATGAAAAGTCAAACTCATGACCTGAGGTGCTAAGCCTGTTATAACCACTAGGCTACATGCCCCTTTGCTCCGTAAGCATTTTTTAGTTAAGTAGAGAAAAAACTTGCAGCCAAAGATATTAAAAAAGTCCTTTTGACCCCTCAACTTTTGGGATAGTCCAATTTACCCATTTCATTTACAAAACCAATTGGTTAACCTCCTTCAACTTTTAAAACCATTTGTTTTTGCCACTATAGTCGATTTTGATGCTGATTTTGCTGATGTGGCGCCACCTTAGTGGACGGTAAATCACGTTAAAAGTTTAGAGAGGTAAATCGGGCTAGAAATATTTTTTAAAAATCTGAAAAATTATAAAAATATTCAAAAAAAATTATTCAAATATTTTTAAATGAAAAATACTGCAACTAAAAATCATAAAATTTGGCTTACTCTTAGAAAATCATATAATTGTTTAAACTTGGAACATTATGAAAGAAGCTACTTTTTTTTCTAAAATCATGCTCCATCTTATGATGCGTAGCTTGAAATTTTTTGAATCTTGATGGACTCGTTTTGGTTCTTATTAGCTAGAAGCTTTCGTTATATATTGTAATTGGATGACGTAGATCATATCATTCGAATTACGTAAAAGCATCAACAGAGCGTCATTACGATCTATCGGATTTTCAAAGTAGTCGTGTTAGCTTGAGTTGATGCATGCACCCTGCCATATATGCTTGAATGCACCCTTCGTTTAATATATTTAATTAAGCTTTACAGATTATTGAATTTAATTAAGTTTCCCCAGAGCTTCTACGTAGTCTAGACAATCAACATCGTTTAATTGTAATAGATAATAACAAGGGATTGTACTAGCAAATAATTACCAAAATGAGACCACCAAGTGTCAAGCAATTTCGACTAGGCACCATAAGATAGAGCATTATATTAGAAAAAACGGAAATCGGTTTCATAATTTTTAAGCTAAAACAAAATTTATATGAATTTTCTAAGAGTAAGCTAAATTTTATGATTTTTTGCTTGCATTATTTTTTCCATGTAAAAACATTTGGATAAAATTTTGAAATTATTTTTATAATTTTTTTGGATATTTTTTAAATAAGTCTAATTTGCCTCCCCGAATTTTTATAACTAGTCCAATTTACCTCCCTCTGCTGTGGTGCCACATCAGTAGTACCACCGTAAAAATCTAAAAGGACGTTAAAAGTTGAAGGAGCTCAAACAACCGGTTTTATATTGTTTTTCTTGAGGGGTACAACTGGTTTTATAAATGAGGGTGATAAATCGGATCACGACAAAAGTTGGGGTTTGTCGGTTGTGCTATTGGATTGGGCCTGATGTGCGTATGGGCCAAAGCAGACTAAACGTGCATGCATGCACACGTGGCCCGGGGCTGCTATTTTAATTTAAACAAGGAATATACCATATCATTTTTTGTTGATGATCATATATTTTTGTTGATGCACACGTGGGCCGGGGCTGCACACGTGGGCCGGGGCTGCTATTATTTTTGTTGATGATCATATATAAAAGGTATAGATATATGGAAATGGAATCGCATATCATTTTTTTAAAAAAATGACCATATGTAAGATAGATTGCGAATTCCAATCAATGAATAATCCTTCTATATATTTTCCTTACCATAACATTCAGATCCTTATGGTCCTACGTTTACCATACGCTCCAACGATCCACGGAGTCTATATATATAGGTACCAAACAGTGGCGGAGCCTGAACCAAAGCACAGCGGCGGCGGTTACGGCGGTGATGGTGGTGGCGGTGGTGGCAGCGGCTGCGATGGTGGTGGTGGCGGTGGTGGCTTTGGTGGCGGTGCTTGCTAACTATGTGTGTATATCTGCTAGATCATATATACACCGCTCTCTGTGCTGTTATCATTTTAATATCATCGGATCCTTGCTATCCGTGATATTAATTTGCGTTCATTAATTAGTTGTTAACTGGTTGCTGGTTTTATCAGATTTATGTAATACAAAAATGACGAGTTTATACTCTAGTATAGTTCGTTCACAAGGTTAAATGCTTGATTCCTCTGCTATTTTTATTAAATCATCAAGTGTTGCGGTGGTGCCAATCTACTATCTACTATGTTCTACTTTAACTAAATAGGAAAACAACACTAACAGGTTTATCTGCAATCTCATCAAGTCACGTCACCACCTAGGGTCCACTTCTCTCTGCCTTCTTCGATGCAACAAAGACCATTTCGTCTCTTCTCTCCTTGGAGTTGTACCTTCCGGCACCTATTCTCCTTCTAGCACGTGAACGGACTGCAACAAAGACCATTTCGTCTCTTCCCTCCTTGGTGTTGTACCTGCCGGCACCTATTCTCCTTCTAGCATGTGAACGGTCTAAAAACTGATCCAAACGCTACCACACACCAGCAAATGAACAGGCACTCATCACTCGCTCATCCATTAGCAGTGTGAGTAAGACCAGTCCCAATGGGTTTCATAGAGTTTCGTGGGCATTAAATATGCTGATATGACACTATATTGATGAAGAGAGAGATGACAAAAGTTTCATGAGAGTAGAGAGAGTTTCATGAGGATGAAAATTTCTGTATTGTTTTCAAAATATGTGTGTTGAAAACTATGACATGAAATCGATCCCCACTGCGCTGGTCTAATTGCATCTGAAAAGTCATCCAGGACCTAAACAGTCTATTTGTCAGATTTATAAGCTACTGACAGTAAAAGTTTGCCACAGTCAGCGTTGGCTTTAGCAAGATCTAGCACTCGATTTACGGCCTGTTTGGTTGAGCTATGGCTTTTGGAAAAAGTTGTGAGCTGTGGGTTGTGGAAAAGTTGCTGTGGGTTGTGAGTTGTGAGAAAGCTCGGAGCCATTTGATTGAACAGATGTGGCTTCTTGGAAAAGCTATTGTCAGCAAGTCCCACGTGTGATCCGACCCCATCTGTCAACCACAATGTGCAGAGGAGACCATGGACATCGTCAAGTCTAAACCCGCGCTCATCGCCGCTGGGGCCGAAGCCGCGCTCGCCTGTCGTCGGAGTCAGTGATGACAGAGGTGGCTATACTAGAGGAGCTCGTCGGGGTCACAGTGTAGGGACCATGTCCGCCAGAGCTGACCGCACCTCCAAGGCCGGTGCTGCCAGGGCTGGCCGCAGGGGCCGCGCCTCCGAGGCCGGTGCCACTCGCTGCCGGGGCCTCGGTGAGGCGGCCGCGCTCGCCGATGGTGGTGCTCTGGAGAGGAGAGGCGGCACCGTCGGGGCCACGTCCGGCCAGCATGGGGGCAGCAACGCCTCAGTTTCCTCATGGCTCGCGATATGTGAACATAACACAAGTGAGAAAATGATCCATTTTTTATAACCTATGGCAGATGGGTAATTTTTATGAAGTTGCCTACCTCCACACACTACTACCTAAAAAGTTTGTAGCAGCGTGTTCTTTTTCTGTAGGGGCAGTTTTAGATTGAGCCGCCCCTACAAATACTTCCCAAAACAAGCCGTCCCTACAAATTCATTTATAGGGGCTGCTGGTATTTCACGCCACCCCTACAAATGGCCCTATTTGTACGGATAACTCGGGATCCAGCCGCCCCTACAAATGGCTCTATTTGTAGGGACGACTCTAGATCCAGTCGCCCCTACAAATCCTAAACCCTAAACCCTACAAATGGACGAAGAATAGTAAAATAACATATTGAAATTCGAATTTTTCAAATGACCACGGATGCAGAAACGACCAAAAGAAAAGCTTTAGATCTTGAAAATTTATATAACTTTGTAGTTGACAACTTTTTCATTTAAAATAATTTTGTTAAGGAAAACTGTGTTTGAATTTCTCAAATTTAAAATTTAAAATTTTCAAATTACCTCGGATAGAGAAACAACCAAAACAAAAGTTATATATCTCGAAAAGCTATACAATTTTTAGTTGACAACTTTTTTATTTGAAATCATCTAGCTAACGTAACTACTTTTGAACTTTTTCAATTTAAAATTTTAATTTTTCAAAAGACCTCGGATGGAGACACAAAAAAAGTTGTAGAGATCTAAAAAAGATAAACAACCTTGAATAGTAAAAATAACGTATTGAAATTCAAAATTTTCAAATAATCTTGGATGGAGAATCGACCAAAACCAAAGTTGTAGATCCCAAAAAGTTCTTGCCTCAATGGCGTCGAGCTGGATCCTTATCCAAACCTAGGGGAAGAGAAGAAGAACACACTCTTTAGTCAAGTGAAACGTGGACACAGCTATACGTATAGATCAATCAACTCTGCAGAGCGTATACACGTGTATCCACAAGATCGCCATCATTGGCAGGTGCCATCTAACCGGTATGATACCACCCTACACCTTAGCCCTGAGTCACCCTAGAGTACCACTGGCATGCTGAGACTATGAGACGTACTACCAGGCCTCTCAGTGGTCACTACGCCGTCTTGGGAGGGTTAGAGGATATACCCTTACTCCCTACACTATCACCTACATCCTATGCAGTAGTGGTATCGCCCTAGCTAGATCACATCCATCACCCGCCCGAACCGAAGTGAGTGGCGTGTAAGAAGGGTTCCTATGGATCCATTCTCCCAACTTAATCCTTAGAAGGACCGGACAAGATATTTCCACAGGTGGGAAGCTCCACTTCCGGTGCCCTCAATGACATCACCTTCCTCGGGACTCGTCCCACGAAGAGTCTCACACCCGGGAACTACTCATCTAACATGTACCCACTACAGGTACCTCTAGAGAGGTTCAGGTCACATTGTCTCGGTAAGACTCATCCAAAGACTCATCATAGAACCCTGTCTGGTCGACTCGACCCTCTCCACACACCCAAGACACACGCTAGATCTCTCTCTGACGTTATAAACCCTATTAGTAGCACCAATAGCCTAAGCCACACACAAGAATATCTCCACTATGCATCACATCTCCAGATATCACGCATAGTAGTGGGAGTAAGTAGCAAGTGTATGTAAGCGAATGCCTATCCTATCAACGGGTTCGTAGGAGTAAGGTTGTGACAAGGTATAGGATTCAAGCAATTCTACAATGCAACCAATCACATGTTCATTGCATAAAGTAAAGTGCTAGCATTCTAATTGCGTGCCTAAATAGGATTCTACGAGGTTAGGCGGGACGTGGCACCTACGGTCAGGTCATCTCTGAGCTCCTCGACATAGTCATGGTCCTCCTCGTCAAGATGGGGCTCCTCCAGTGCTCGCGACCTCTATAGATATTCACAAGGAACCAAAGGAAATTGAAAAGATCCAAATGCACTCAAACATAAGCCTAGTCCGATTTACCCATTTCATTTACAAAACCAATTGGTTAACCAACTTCAACTTTTAAAACCATTTGTTTTTGCCACTCTAGCTGATTTTGATGGTGATTTTGGTAATGTGGCGCCACTTTAGTGGACGGTAAATCACGTTAAAAGTTTAGAGAGGTAAATCGGGCTAGAAATATTTTTTAAATCTGAAAAGTTATAAAAATATTTGAAAAAATGATTCAAATATTTTTAAATGAAAATACTGCAACTAAAAATTATAAAATTTGGCTTACTCTTAGAAAATAATATAATTGTTTAAACATGGAACATTATGAAAGAAGCTGCATTTTTTTCTAAAATCATGCTCCATCTTATGATGCGTAGCTTGAATTTTTTTGAATCTTGATGGACTCGTTTTGGTTCTTATTAGCTAGAAGCTTTCGTTATGTATTGTAATTGGATGACGTAGGTCATATCGTTCGAATTACGTAAAAGCACCAACAGAGTGTCATTACGAACTATAGGATTTTCAAAGTAGTCGTGTTAGCTTGAGTTGATGCATGCACCCTGCCATATATGCTTGAATGCACCCTTCGTTTAATATATTTAATTAAGCTTTACTGATTATTGAATTTAATTAAGTTTCCCCAGAGCTTCTATGTAGTCTAGACAATCAACATGGTTTAATTGTAATAGATAATAACAAGGGATTGTACTAGGAAATAAGTACCAAAATGAGACCACCAAGTGTCAAGCAATTTCGACTAGGCACCATAAGATAGAGCGTTATATTAGAAAAAACGGAAATCGGTTTCATAATTTTTAAGCTAAAACAAAATTTATATGAATTTTCTAAGAGTAAGCTAAATTTTATGATTTTTTATTTGCATTATTTTTTCCATGTAAAAACATTTGGATAAAATTTTGAAATTATTTTTATAATTTTTTGGATATTTTTTAAATAAGTCTGATTTGCCTCCCTGAATGTTTATAACTAGTCCAATTTACCTCCCTCTGATGTGGTACCACGTCAGCAATACGACCATAAAAATCTAAAAGGATGTTAAAAGTTGAAGGAGCTCAAACAACCGGTTTTATATTGTTTTTCTGAGGGGTACAACCGGTTTTATAAATGAGGGTGATAAATCGGATCATGACACAAGTTGGGGTTCGTTGGTTGTGCTATTGGATTGGGCCTGATGTGCGTATGGGCCAAAGCAGACTAAACGTGCATGCATGCACACGCGGGCCGGGGCTGCTATTTTAATTTAAGCAAGGAATATATTATTTTTGTTGATGATCATATATAAAATGTATAGATATATGGAAATGGAATCGTATATCATTTTTTTTTTAAAAAATGACCATACGTATGATAGATTGCGAATTCCAATCAAAGAATAATCCTTCTATATATTTTTCTTACCATAACATTCAGATCCTTAGGGTCCTACATTTACCATATGCTCCAATGATCCACGGAGTATATATATAGGTACCAAAGATGAATGCTGGACGAGAGCACTGCCAGCATCACCGTACGTAGCCAAAGGGCGGCGATGGACGTGACGATCTACACGAGGAGGGATGGGAAGGTGGAGGAGTTCACCCTCGAGGTGTGGTACTTGGCCACGGTAAAGGAGATCAAGGAGGAGATCGGCAAGCGTAAGGACGTCCCGGTGGCCTCCATGCAGCTCTTCCTCGGCGGCACCGAGCTCATGGACGCCAAGAACACGGAGGACTACTCCATCGTGCAAGGCTCGCGCATCCGACTCGTCTACTACGATCAGTGATCATAATATGTGAGATATCCATCCTCTAGCTCGATCGCACCATATATATCTAGAGGATGGATATTTTTATTTACAAATATCATTATATATAATAATAATAATAGTGTACCGTTACGTGCCTCGTCTCGCGCTTGCTTTCGTTTGTTCCTGTGCTAGAATAAACTTAATGAAACTATATATATACTGGCTAACCAAGAATGGCCATTCATCGTCACGGCCGTCCGATTCGATCTTGTTCTTCGATTATTGGCGCACGGTGCCCTCAGCGGTCGATTTTCTCGTGTCGATAATAGTATCTTCTTCGGTTTGAGGAATGAATCCGGATAATCTCTTGTTTTGATCTGCTGTTCACTTGTGATACTGGTCGCATTTCTGACTAGCTAGCCGGCCAGCTTGGGGAATGGGGGTGGAGATGCGGCAATGCCAGTTGGTGTGTTGACGTACGGAGAGGTTGGGCCGACGATGTGCGATGGGCTGGGTAGAGCTGGGCTTGGTTTTGGCCTTTGGTGCCTGTATGGGCGCAAGCAAACTAACTTGCTTGCAAAGCATTTGTACGCAAACAGGGGCCGGGCTGGGCAGCCACACGGAAGCGTTTGTACTGCTTTTTATTTTATCACCCTCAGAGAAAAAAAAATTGTACCGAAGCCATCAAATCCGACGGGACCCATGTCTTTGTGTCCAGCAGTTTCTCGCCACAAGAAAATCTTTCTTTATTGTTCAAGCATCGCCCGGCATCGGCGCAACTGCATGCGTCGCTCCGCGTTTTTTGGGCACCGCTGGTTCTAGGCATCGCCCACACAATGAGAGGATTCATGCTATAATATTCTCTCTTTTGGGCATCACTCAAGCAGCACATTGTGGAGGGCCTTACTCCCTCCGTCCTAGAAATAGAGTCGTTTTGGTGCTCAAATGATGTTCCGCAAAGCAGTGGCGGACCCAGGATTTGGCCAAGACTAGGGCCAAATCCTAGCGGCCAAAACCCGAAAGCTACAGTAGTCTATAGGACCATATACATATGTATGTATGTCACAGAAAACAATTATTCTGAAGCAAAGTTTGCAAATCGAGAGAAGTTCTTCAACTATATAATTAATAGTACGATACAATAGCTAAGAAATGTCATGGAACATTGAAAAATAAATACCTATTGTCTACCGACGGTTTGGTGCATTCGCATCATCCACTTCCATGTCCTCAATAACAACTCCTAATAAGAAAAGGAGCAAGCAAAAGGTTAATAAGAAAATGAGCAAGTAAAGGTTAAGAAAAGTAGCAACTTATTGGACATGACATACCAGAAGTATTGCTACTAGGTACCTTCTTCTTTCGGGTCTTCAATTTTTGAAAATGCCGTAATATGTCATCATTTTGGATGGTTGCAAACACAGCTCGCTCAGCAACACACTTCATACCAAGGAACCTCTCAATAACTTGCCCTTATGCATCGACAAACCTAGAGTCACATAGAGGCATAGAGCAACAAAATCAGCAATGATGTTCAAACAAGAATTCAGCAACAACAAAAAAAAATGCAGGAGGTTGGATCCGCAATAATATCTTGAGGATCAAGGACATGATTGGAACCGGCCTCCTCCTCCTCCACAAAATCAACATTTTCATTTCTAGTTTGTCCTACAGGAGGTTGGATTAAGTCTACTGCAGGCAAACTAGTTGTAGCTGTAATTACTTCCACAGATTGGTTTTGTGCTTGTGCAGCACTAGCTCTACTCCTAATGTCTCCTCTTCTGTACCTTGAGATTGCGGTGTAGAAGCTTGGACGTTTTGCTGTTCTGTGCTGGGGATGGAGTCAGAGGTTGTTGTTCGGCAGCCACCTGTTGCTCAGGAACTCGAGAGAAATACGAAACTAAAGTCCTTGTCCTCTTCATCTTGTACACTGTAATGAGAAATTAGAATCGAAGGGTTGAAATTGGGAACTTGGAAATTGGAAATTTGAAATTAAATCAGTTTCAGATCCAAACCTGTTGCAAGGAAGGAGGCGGTTAGGGTCAGCCGGCAGCAGGCGGGCGGCCGGTGCCCGGCTGACTGGCTAAGGAGCCGCCGGCCGCACCGCCGCGGAGCGCACAACGGAGGGGGTGAGGCCGCACCGTCGCAGAGCCGGAGCGCGGAGGCCAGAGGCGAAGCGGAGGGCCGGTGGGCGCAGGCTGCCGGCTGGGAGCCGGGCGCGCCGGTGCGGACTGGCAGAGCCGCCGGCCGCAGAGGGGTGAGGCCGCGCCGCCGCGGAGCCGGAGTGCGGAGGCCGGAGGCGGAGCGGAGGGCCGGCTGGGCGCAGGGCGTGCCGGCGCAGACTGGCAGAGCCGCTAGCCGCGGAGTAGCGGACACGCGGCGGCGGTCGCAACTCGCGAGTTTTCACGACAACGCAAGGAGCGAGCAAAGCGAGCGCCGAGCGGCTCTGTCTCCGTTGCCCTACTCGTGACCTGGGCTGCCTGTGTTGGATTGCTTGATGGGCCAAAAAACTAAAGACTTGCTCCTTGTTACATGGGCCGCGACTAGGGCCATGGCCTGGGCTGCCCTAGTGCTGGGTCCGCCCCTGCCGCAAAGAGTGTCATTTTAGACACGGCTCCCCACTTGCACAAGGCTGTACTACGTTATCAATTCGTCCCCATTTTTCCATACATCCTTGTGAACGAGCCTGTTCCCTCCCAGCATATCCCCACCCCTGCATCCGTCCCACCTGCACCACTGCACCCGTCTTCTTCTTCTCTTCTGCATGCGGCGCCGAGGCTGAGCCCGTCGGCATCAAGTTTGAGCGGGTCGGCGTCGGCGCGAACCGGAGCAGAGCGGTCGTCCCCAGGCGGAGCAGCCAGCGCGGAGGTGGAGCGGCTCGACGGCGAGCCAGCAAGGATAACCCAAGTGGGCCACGCCCTCAGCAGGCCGGCGACACCAGAGCCCACCCTCAGCACGCCGGCGAGCAGGAGCCCTCGAACGGTGCCCACAAGTAGCTCATTGGTCTTTGTTCCCATCTCTAGAACGACGGTATTTTTGGAAGGGAGGGAGTAGATCGTACGTTCCACACAATTTCACCCGTAAATTGCTCGGCACACAACACACACGGGTACGTTGCACGTAACGATGGTCACCATATATATGTTGTTGGTCGCTAATTTTTGCACGTGTCTAGGTCGTGTTATTCAACACAACTGAAAACCGACCTGATGGCGAGTTGGCGATCGGCGTTTTGGTATGTAGCCTCCGTCTTGCTGCCTTCTCTCTGTACTTGCGCATGTTGAGTCTTCACGTACACAACATGACTGACTCTGATGATGCTGGTAGCTACACGGGCATCGGAATAGCCGAGTTCGTGTTACTGGTAGTCATGGCGATCATCCTTCAGTTTGTGTGTGTGGCGGTGGCGGAGGTAGATAAGGATGAAAACGATCGAAAATAACGATAGGAGGCCAAATCACTTTCATTTTCACATTTTTTCTTAAAATTGAAATTGATACGATATTGTCGGAAACGAATACGGCACTAATATTCCGGTAATTTCGAAAACGGTAGTAATCGATCGGAAAATACATTGGTAACGATCGGAATCCATGAGAACGATATCCTAAAAAATGATAAACATGCCAAACCGTAGAACATGATAAGATCCATATAACTCAACCTATCTCACATGACAATAATAAATAAAGCCACAATTGAAAAGATCAGAAGCTGAAACCACACAGTTCGCATCATCTCAAACAATGGCAAACCACGCAACAATACGATAATTTTTGACAAAGACATAAATAAACGATCAAGTTCTAAGTTGACTAGACATAGCATAGTGATCAAGTTCTAAGTTCTAAGTTGGCTGATTGCATGATTGTCTTCTTGTTCCTATACGCATGAAACACTTGCCGTATAGTTTCTTTTCAAAAAATATTTACCTTATGTGCTTACGTGTGCAGATGGATGGACATGTTTAGATGTGGGCCAATTGGACTTAAAGTAAGTGTTGTATCGGTAATTACTGTTGGTAAATTATCAGTTAAATACGACAATCTTCAAAGACGATCGGAAGAGGACAAAATCGTTTTCGCTTTCGTTTCCAATTATTTTTACCGTTATCGTTTTCGTTTTTTCGATTACCGCTACCGTTTCCGTTTAGGTCAAAAAAAATCAGAAAAAACTCGAAAACGATTTCTGAAAGGCGGAGATTATCATTTTCGTTTTCATCCCTAGAGGCATAGGTTGACGCGGACATGGGTTTGGAATCCATCCGTGCCCTACTCGGCTGTCTCCACCTCGGCCAGGTTGGTCTCGAACGCTTTCACGAGGTTCTCGAAGTAGTGCCGCGTCACCTGGGTGAGGCGCTGAAGCTTCTTCTTGTAGCTCTTGTACCTCTCGTCGACGTCAGCCGTGTCGCCGGCGCAGAGCTCCATCCTCTCCACCTCGGCGCAGCCGTGCAGGCGCTCCAGCGAGCAGTTGGCGTCTTTATGAAGTTGGTCGAACAGGTTGCGCTTGATGGCGTCGCGCTTGGGTCCAGGAAGTAGCCGTACGCGTACGCCCACCGCAGGACTCGCCGGCAGTCGGCGACCTGCTCGTACGCCTTGGTCAGGAAGCTCAGATCGCTCGCCGGGACGCCCACCTTAACCGCCATCTTCTCCTGCCCCTTGCGCTCCAGGTCGGCCATGTCCTTGAAAACCTTCTGCAGCGACGTGTGGTTGGCCGCCCAGCGCTCGTAGTGGTATAGGTACCAGTCCAACGACGCCTTGGCTTGCTCCTGCCGTCGCTCATCCTTGCCGCCGGCGTTGACCTTGCCCGGCCGCGCCCCGTAGCCATCGCAGCCGATGTGACTGCGTCCCAATGGCTGCAGGCAGATCCAGCAGAAACGGCAGTAGCAGGGGGCGCTGCACATCATGTGGTTGCACCCCTGGTTCTTCTCGATCGGCCGCCGGCACTCGGGGCAGTGCTTGGTTTGAGTCAGCACCCAATTCGCCGTCTCCGAGTCGGAGACGTTCTTGGCCAGCCACGCGCGCACCGTGTCGCACGACACCAGGCGGTGCGCCTCCTCGCCGCAGCTCCAGCAGAATCCGTGCGTGCACGCGCAGAACACGTCCGTCGCGTCGCCGGCGCAGCCGACGAACTCCACGGCGTGCGAGCACACGCGTCCCGGGCACCACTTGACCCTGCCGCCGCTCTCGTCCACGAATGACCAGAGCGCGAACCGCGCGTACCGGGCCCTGTCCTCGTCGGCGGCCACCTCGTCCACCAGCTCCCGCACCACGGCCGCCGAGCACGACGGGTCCGGGCACCGCAGCGATAGGGACCGCGGGCCATCGTCCACCGCCGCGTGGATGTACCCGCGCCAGCACTCGTCGCAGTAGAAGTGGGTGGAGCACGCCGCGGACCTCGTCCTGCCAGTGGGGAACCTTCTGAAGCAGATCGCGTAGACGAGACGTGTTGATGTCGGGTGTGGTCCGAATCACACACCAGAAAGGGCATTGGACGCCCGGGCCGCCACGGACCGAAGAACGTAGCGAGGATATGACTCTTACGTGGTGAAGCACGGAGAGGTTTACAAGCAAACCACCACAGGATAACCAACGTGCTTGCGTGATGAAGAACCGGCTAGTTTTCAGGCAAACTAGCAAAGGAACCGTCGAAGCTCTCGCACGGGAGGGACCCCGTCAGGGCAAGGACGTCGCCGGGTTTCCCTAAGTCGGCCGGCGAGCCTAGGGCGTCATCCTTGGTCGTGGATCAAGGGATGAACATCATAGAGGTTGAAGGAGAGGAGAAAATGGGTAAAAGGAGTAGATTGATTTGTTTGTATGTCGATTGGATTGATGGGAACTCAATCGGCCATGATCCTCTCATATATATAGAGGAGGGTGGTCTTATCCCAGTAGGAAACCTCTCCAAGGCTTATTTTCTAAGTTTCCCATGTCCAAAAACCGATTTAGAAACAAATCGGTTCGAGATCTAAAAGTCAGATTCGGAATAAACACCTACCGGTACTACCGGTCAGGCTCCACCGGCAGTACCGGTCAAGGACCGGTAGTACCGGTAGTTCATTTTCACGCAAAACTACGCCTTCCTCCGCCAGCCACCGGTAGTACCGGTCTCGGACCGGTAGTACCGGTAGTTCAAATCTGCGCAAAATCTTCTCGGACCGGTAGTACCGGTGATCTCGGACCGGTAGTACCGGTAGTTCATACATTTTCTCGGAGGCATAACTCTCTCATCCGGACTCCAAATTGGACATTCCATATATGTTTTTTTGACCATCTCGACGAAAGGAACGCAATGGTGAAGTCCGTTACACATTTTGACAACTTCACAAAATGGACATTTTTGGTTGTCAACATATGCCCCCCTGTTTTCAGGTTTATAATGCATGAACCTGAAAAACACTTGATCAAACAAACATAATTAAACCAAACAGCAACGATATCCATCTCATCGGCTGTATGGTGACTAAAGGCGATGTATACATCGGCCATTTTATTCTAAGGGCGATACATGTATCGGCCATTGTTTGGAGAGCACTTAGGCTTCTTGCCAAACACTTGGAAAATACCTTTTTAAGTATCTTCCGTTGAATGCTACTTTGAGACGTTCACCTTGCAATGTCTCTAGCAAATAAGAATTACCGCTCATGACTTTGATCACTTTATAAGGACCATCCCAATTTGGTGACTATTTGCCAAACTGATTGCTCTTCGATCCAATAGGTAGTATAGTTTTCCACACTAATTCTCCTACTTGGAAAGATTTGCTCTTGACCTTTTTATTGTATGCCCTGGCAACTCAAGCTTTGTCTTTCTCTATCTCCTTGAGAGCTTTTAATCTTATATCAGTTACCTCATCGATGTTATCCATCATCAAATCATGATACACAATGGCTGATAGATCATTTTGCTTAGCAAGCCTGTATGCATCCAAATTTACCTCGACAGGCAACACAGCCTCTTGACCATATACTAGCTCAAAAGGAGTAACTTTTGTAGCACCATGCCTTGAAATGCGATGTGCCCATAGAGCTTCAGACAATACTTCATGCCACCTTCTTGGATTCTCCTCAATTTTCTTTTTGATAAGTTTGATCAAAGTCTTATTACTAGACTCAGCTTGACCATTAGCTTGAGCATAATATGGAGATGATTTGAGCAACTTGATCTTATATAATTCGGCAAAGTCCCTCACTTCCTTGGACATAAATGATGTCCCTTGATCTGTAGTTAATGTTTGGGGTATGCCGAATCTATGAATGATATGCTCAGTGATGAACTCAATAACCTCCTTATGTGTCATATTCTTCAAAGGAACAGCTTCGGTCCACTTAGTGAAATAATCTGTAGCAACCAACACAAAGCGATGTCCCTTCGAAGATGGGGGATGAATTTAACCAATGAAGTCTAGCCTCCAACCATGAAAAGGCCACGGTTTGATTATAGGATGAAGCATAGCAGCAGGCACTAGCTGAATATTTCTAAACCTTTGGCACTCTTCACATCCCTTGTAGTAGCGAAAGCAATCGGTCATCATAGTAGGCCAATAGAAACCGGCTCTACGCAATAACCACTTCATCTTCGGGGCCGATTGATGCGTACCACAAATACCTTCATGAACTTCTCCCATAGCTATTCTTGCTTGATCAGTTCCTAAGCACTTCAGCAGCAAATCTTCGGCGGTTCTTCGATAAAGCTCATCATTGTGCAACACATACTTGAAAGCACTTCGTCGAACACTTTTATCAACTTCGGCACTTGGATCTCGTAGATATGCCAATAAGGGAGTCCTCCAATCATGTAAATCGGCCCCAACAACACTAGAAGTTTTGCTAGACCGATTTGAGAGTTCATCATGCACATTGGCTAGGCTGGCCATAGGGGAGTCGGTTAGGCCGACTAGTAAAGTCGGCCAAGCCGACTGGCTTGCCAGAGAATCGGGGTCAGTTAGACTGGCTAGGGCAGTCGGCCTAGCCGATTCTTTCGCACTTGCACGGCAAAAATATAAATCTTCATGCATCGGCTGTTCTTGAATATGAAAATTACGCCCACCAACGTCATAGCCAGATGCTTGCTGGGCTAACATGTTGGCCTTTTGATTTTCATGCCTCAGAACATGCCGAATTTGAAATTCGGCAAACGAACCAATGTTGTCAAGGCAAGTATCAAGACAAGCTCTTAGTGATCTTTCTAAACATTGAAACATACCAGTGACTTGCTGCACCACTAGTAAAGAATCACCATAGGTTTCAACATGTCATACTTCATGAATTGCAATATGGCCAAGCCGAAAATTCACATTCGGCTTGAATTTTGGTGCAACTATAATTCTAATCGGCTTGATGCCTCAAACGACATTATTGTGAGAAATAATGATCATGCCAACACCTTGGCCTTATTTGCAAGCCGATTAATCATATTGTCACATCTATAAAGTAAATCAAAATACTTATATCATGCCCCCGGGCCTAAAAGCCATCAAAGTAAATTTTATGGGGGCTTTCTAATAGCACGATGGCCACAAGCACTCATCGGCTATATTTTTACACTAAGGGCAATATCAAAATATTGGCCATATGAATTCATCCACAAGAGCATGCATAACCAAAATAAATTTGGTAACCCTCTAAAACATACAGATCCATACCAAGGATCAAAATAAGGAGCTGAGGGATAACCATGCATACTAGGGGATGAATTCCATATAGGCATAGGCAGAGAGTATGGATGATGCCATGACCAATGATTTTGATGATTTGGTGCAAACCTCCAACTTGGCAATTGTTTCTTGAAACTTTTTCTCTCCTTTGCCTTTATTGCAACACTTGCTTGAGCATCATCCTTCTGAGCTTGAATTCTTCGTTTAGGAACCCCTGCTAAGCCCTTTTCTTTTAGCTTCTCTGCACTAAGCTTCTGCAACTTCTTTTCTTGCCACTTTGGTAAACTGATTGAGCATATTAGTTTTATTTTTGTTTTGGATACGGGCAAATCATTCTTGACTTTGGGCACTCTCACCTTCTTTTGTTCAGATTTGGCACCTAGAATATCAATAGATGATTTCTCCACTTCTTTGTCATCAATAGCCGAATTTTTCAGCAATGTAATCGGCTTTTCAATAGTTGAATTCAGATCTGAACTTTTCTTCTTTCGGCCATCATACTTCACGCGGTAAACTTGTTTTACCACTTTCTTCTTTGCTTGAGCTCCGGACCGATTTTGATCAAATCGGTCTTTATAAGAAGATGATTTCTCTGAATGTCTAGGAGCTGCATATTCTATATATTGTGGCCTAAAATATGATGGAACATGTGCCTCTTGATCAAACCAGCCCCAAGATGAATAAGGATGAAAATATGCGGGCTGTGATCCATATGACATAGGAATTGGCTGCTCAAAAGGAGAATATGCTGCTGCTATGTGAGATCTATCTCCTTGCCAATTCCACTCTTGAAACTTGTGCTTTGGAGGCAATTTTGATGATTGCACTCTCTTTGGTCGATTGGTGACATTTGCTTCTGCTATCTTCTCATATTTAGCCAGAAGTTCCTTGAAGCCAAGCTTCGGCCTTCTATTCTTTAGCTTGTCATGGCCTTTACCTCCATCAGCTTTATGAGCATCCTCCTTCTTCTCCCCATCTTGACAGACATGCTTTAGAGGAGGATCCTTAGCTGATTCCCCTTGCTCAATGGGATCAATCGGCTTTTGCTTTAGTTGGAGAGATTTCACCTGCCCCCCAGTGCATTCGGAAACTATGATAACATTGCTATCCTCTTGAGTATCTTCAATTTGTAATTCATGGACAACAACCTTGTCTTCACTTGAGGGCTCCACATCTCTCTCTTGGACATTTGAGCCTTGAGCTTTGAATGAATTGGCTAATGCAAGCCGATTCAAAACCTGTTTGCCATCAAGACCAATTGAATCTAATTGGCCTATTTGTTGAGCTTTAGAAAATCTCAATCGTCCATTATCAATGGCCGATTGGATCACTCGACGAAACACATTGCAATTAGAGGTATTATGATCAGAAGAATTATGCCACTTGCAATATGTAAGCTCTTCTAAGTTCTGAATAGATGGCAAAGCACTGTGATCAATGATTTCTTTAGTAAAGTCAAAGGTGTATTTTGATTTCTTTAGCCGATTCTTTTGTGGAGTCGGCTTTAAAGCTAGGCAAACGAAGGGATCGGATTTGTTATCAATCCATTCGGCCACACCTTTGTAGCTGTTTTTGAGAAGCTTTAACTTTGACAAACTAGCACTATCGGCCTTGGCATATGGCACAATATGTTGGCCGATAGAATCTGAATTTATTTTATCATTAACAAATAAATTGCTATTCTCAATCGGTCTATTACAACTATTAGTAAGGATATCTCTAATAGATGTTGAAATTGAAATAGTGTGACCGGATTGGAATTTGGGCAAAATATTTGTGTCATCTACCTTGTTGATCATGTTGGAGAAGTGCATGTCCTTGATTTGCATGATGTTGCTCTTCTTCTTCAGAAACCAATCAACAAGTGGGGTCAAATCATCCGAAGATGCATCAGCAGCTGCCAGAACCGAGAAAGTCGGCTTAGCCAACTGGAAGTCGGCTAGGTCGACTTGGGCACTAGCAGGGGCAGTCGGCTTGGCTGACTGGAAAGTTGGCCTAGCCGACTTAGGGCAGGTGGCAGAGACAGTCGAGCTGGCTGACAGGGAAGTCGGCCTACCTGACTTGGAGCAGGCAGGAGTCGGCTTAGCCGATTTCAAAGTCGGCTTAGCCAACTCTGAGCAGGCAGGCAACCCTTCTTTGTTATTTGTAGGGGCTTGATCTCCGTCAATGATGCGGTAATCACTAGATAAATGTATAACCCCTTTAGCTCCTGAAAAATCAAGTCTGGCTGATTTCTGGCGTTTCCCATATTTTTCTTTAGCCAGACTTGTTTTCTGAGATATGATGGATTCAGAAGGGATAACTTATTTTTTCATACTCATAGCCGATGACTTAAATGTGATTGGCCTCTTACTATGATGTATTGTGGTAGCCCCTCCTAAATTGGCTCTATCGGTTTCATGCACCGAAGAGGCCAATTTGGATTGACTCTTTGTAATCACTCTACCATGTTGGTTAAAATAATAGTAAAACGGCCTCTCATATTGAGGTTGACTAAAAGCCGGGGCCGATTCACTAGTATGTCCAACATGAGGCGAAGTAGCAATAGGAGTATCCAAGATTCATTCCTCTAACTTATCAAATGTAGAATTCACCTTAACCATAGTATAGAAAACAGGAGAATCTTCAGTGATCCCATCTATCTTTAGCTTAGCTATGGTTGTAGACCTGACGAGGATTTTCTCACCCATTGCTGAATTTTCATTGATTCGGCTATAATTATTAGTAACATGTGAAGCTGAATCACAAGTTTTAGCACTCGAATGCCTTGCTGAAATTTCACTAATTCGGCTTTGATCGTGAGCAGAATACGAAGCCGAATTGTGGACATTAATCATTGCATAAGGTGCTGAATTTTCTTTGATTCGGCTATGGTTACTAATAACACGTGAAGCCGAATCATAGGTATTAGCACTTACATACCTTGCTGAATTTTCATTAATTCGGCTCAAGTTAGAAGTAACATGTGGAGCCGAATTATGAATAAGAGCATTGGCATATGGTGCTGAATTTGAGATCAATTGATTAAGTAATTAGCATTGTCATAGCCAATTCTCTCTTTTATTGGCATGTTATGTGGTGAAACCACATATTGTGAACTTATAGCCGATAAACAAGGATTTACATGTTGTATGTTGCTAGTAGCATCAAAACTCAAAGAATTTATAGTTGACATCGGCTCTCAACCATGATATCCATAATTATTATGTGTATGATGAGGAACATTATCAAAAGTATCAGCCGATGCAACGTATCTAGTATCATTACAGCTAGCATGTAACACCCTAAATTTTTCATAATTACAAAGTAGTTAAAAGTGATTTATTTGTGTAATTGAGTGTGCATTTAAATAAAGGGAATAATAAATTTTTATGAAATTAAAATTAATCATAAGGTTAGCAACTTGTTTTTGCACTCATGCTGTTGCATTATATTTTTGTGTGATGACTGGTTTTATTCAAATGCCAAAACGATTTGAAAATCAATTGAAAATGTATTTGGAAAATCAATTAGGAAATAAAAAGAAAATCCCTATTTATTCTTCCTCTCTCCCTCATTTTGGCCTGCTGGCCCGTTTCTTCCTCCCTTGGCCCGCTCGTTCTTCCGCAATCTCTCCTGGGCCGGCCCAGCTCGGCCAGGCAGTCACTGCCACGCCTCCTCCCTCTCGCAGTCACTGGCAGCCGGGGCCCGCCCGTCAGATCCTCCCCTTCCCCAACCTCCCGCGCCTCTCTCTCGGTCAAGACGGCAACTGCCGCCCGCGCCCACGTTCCGCGCGAGTGGGAGCGTCCCCGCGACTCGGACTCATTTTAAAGGGACGCGGACCCTGTCTTCTTTCCCCTGCTGCGGTTTTCTCTCCCAAGTCGTCACAGAGACCATAGCGCTTCGTCGAGTCGACACGCCGGAGTGCCGTTCGTCCCCACCGCGTCGGCATTCGTCTCCGAGCCGCCCTCGTCCTCGTTTTACTGCTCGGTGAGCTCGCCTTCGTCCCCGCTCCCTCCCCATACTTCCAATTTCTCGTTTGGTGGCCTCTAGGGCCGTGTCCGCGAGCTCCGACGAGCTTCTTCACCGCCATCCATGGCGGGTGCCACTCGGGTTCTTCCCCGGCCACACTAAGGGCCTAGGCAAGATCGCCTTGTTCCCCTCTCTCTTCCAGTGCCTTCAATTTGGTGAGCCGTGGCCGCTAGCGCCGTATTCCAGAGCACCGGCATGGCGAGCCCCGCGCGAGACCATCTTCGCTCGCGAAATGCGCTCCATTGGACTCGCCATCTCCCCCGCATCATCCCGGTACTCTCGCATTTCGAAACCATGGGCTGTAGGCCGATTTTTGCGCACTCCGGTGAGCTTCCGATCGCCGGCAATGGCGGCGCCGCCGCGACCTTCCCCAACTCCGGCGGCCCGTGTCCCTCTCTTCCCCCTCCATCTAATCTCAGCCGCCCATCTTGAGATCAAAGGTCAAAAATGGCCGATACCCCTTCGCGGGTCCAATTTCTAAAAGAGCCCCTCAGTTTCTGGAAGGCTTAACCCGCCGTCCTTGGCGCATTTCTGAACTATGCATTCCCTTTGTGAAGACGTAGTTTCTTCGGTTTATATGAAAAATACGTTTTCAGATTAATTACAGAATTGCCACTGTAGTAAAACGTTTATAAAATCGTCGTTTTAGCTCCGATTTGACCCGTTCAACTTGCGTTAGTTTCATAATTTCATAATCTACGCAATAGTGCTACTGTTAGACCTGTTAGGAGCTTTTGAATTTCTTGAATAAGTCTAGTTAATAGCTAGCTTTTGGAATCGTAAATATCTCGTAACTGGTGCGTTGTAGCTCCGTTTTTCGTGCATTTCGCGTCGTTGTGATCGTAGCGAGACGTAGATGATTTTGGTAAACATTTTATTCAGATTTATTTATTGTTGGTGTACAGTTCTAATCGTAGTCATGTTTTGCTTGTATGTCTGTTCTGGAATGCGTGTTGTACTTCGTGTCGTTCGAGTTCAGACGGTGAGGAGTTCTTCGGGAATCCGGACACGTACGAGGAGCAGCAGGACCAGCAGCAGTTCGTGAACCAAGGCAAGTATAGCATGGGCCTACCTTGTTGTCCTATTCATTATATAATATACTCATTATGCATGTGTCTAATATTGCTCGACTATAAGGACTTCCTAGCAAATTGATGACTTGTACCTTGATTCCTATGGGGATTATTTGCATATGAGTAGAATGCTAGTGCTCTAACTGAACATGATCTACACTATGACTAATGGAACCAATGGATAAACATGATGGTAACAGTGGATCTATAGGGTGAAGGTGCAAGTGATGTTGATCATGTTGCCCTAAACCCTCCGTAAGGACTTATCTGTAGGGCAAAAGCTGGGACATACAGTGCAACCGTGAGAGTTATATGGCTCTGACTTTAGCTCAGTAATAGGATCTTTTCTAACTTGTTAGAGGTTACCCGAAAGGGCGCAAGAGGGGCTTGCCACGTTGGGTATAGAACTGCCTCTGTTCTGATGTGTATAGCCTGCGGAAATTGTGCCATCGAAAGGGGGGTTCTCTATATCTGCCTGCTGAGGAAACCTCGCGGCCCTAACTTGTTAGAAGAGGCCTATGGAAGGCTTCATAGTGTACCCTGCCTGCTCACCTTGGAAGTGTTAGGGGGTCGACGGGCCCCGGGCATATGGGCAACACGACTCACGGGTAAAGATGCACAACCTCTGCAGAGTGTTAAAACTGTTATAACAGCCGTGCTCACGATCACGAGCGGCCCAGAAAACTCACAGAATAAATGTTTACTGGACATGTGGATGAACTATGATGATAATGATGAGATCATACTGATGCTTTCTCTTCTTAATTCTAGTAGTTGATCATGTGGGTTAAATGGGAGCTTAAGCATAACTTAATAATAATTAATAATGAAATGTTGATCTATTAAAAGTGCTAACTGCAGTCAACCGTGTCTATCCTTTTTGAGCCTCATGAATCCTCATACTATACTTGCGGAGTACAAGTGTACTCACACTTATTATTTCGTTTTTGGATAAAAATCCCGGATGGGTAACATATGACAGTTTCTACGACGATTTCCCGGAAGATTTCTAGGTTTGGGTGAACCAGTCGTCCTTCCCTGTGGAGCAGACACTTCGTTCGAGAGTGTTATTTACTTGTCCGCTTGTTATGTTAAGAACTATGTGTTGTAATATCATGATGTATGTACACCGTGATGATACTCTTGTTCATTTGTCGGCTTATGTGTGCGACTATTCCTGGGGCGCACATAAGATGTATGCACTCTATATTGTCCTTTAATTGGAGTGTGACATAGCAACACCAACATGAGAGTTTATATGACTTGCAAAATAACCATTAGGATCATAAGATGTATTTACAAGTTGTACCTCAGGGTAATTGTAGTAGTTTTGTGATGAACCACCTTGGTACTCCATGATTTTGAACTTAACCACCTTGCTGAATTTTTAATATCATGTGCAACACGTTGCAAAATTGCAAGCAAGATCATAAGGGGTCAAAACTAGATGCGATCGGCCTTTTGGGCCAGATGCAACGGTAATGGCGAGCTCAAGAAGATAGATCAGCGAGGAGTAAGGCTAGGGCAAGAAGAATCGGCTACAAAGTAGAGCCGAAGCAAATTCTTCCCCAGTGGAGTCGCCAAAAAGTGTGTTGACGTCGAGTGTGGTTCGAATCACACACCAGAAAGGGCATTGGACGCCCGGGCCGCCACGGACCGAAGAACATAGCAAGGATATCACTCTTACGTGGTGAAGCACGGAGAGATTTACAGGCAAACCACCACAGGATAACCAACGTGCATGCGTGACGAAGAACCGGCTAGTTTTCAGGCAAACTAGCAAAGCAACCGTCGAAGCTCTCGCCCGGGAGGGACCCCGTCAGGGCAAGGACGTCGCCGGGTTGCCCTAAGTTGGCCGGCGAGCCTAGGGCGTCATCCTTGGTCGTGGATCAAGGGATGAACAGCATAGAGGTTGAAGGAGAGGAGAAAAGGGGTAAAAGGAGTAGATTGATTTGTTTGTATGTCGATTGGATTGATGGGAACTCAATCGGCCATGATCCTCTCATATATATAGAGGGGGGTGGTCTTATCCCAGTAGGAAACCTCTCTAAGGCTTATTTTCTAAGTTTCCCACGTCCAAACACCGATTTAGAAACAAATCGGTTCGAGATCTAAAAGTCAGATTTGGAATAAACACCTACCGGTACTACCGGTCAGGCTCCACCGGTAGTACCGGTCCCCACCGGTAGTACCGGTCAAGGACCGGTAGTACCAGTAGTTCATTTTCATGCAAAACTACGCCTTCCTCCGCCAGCCACCGGTAGTACCGGTAGTTCAAATCTGCGCAAAATCTTCTCGAACCGGTAGTACCGGTGATCTCGGACCGGTAGTACCGGTAGTTCATACATTTTCTCGGAGGCATAACTCTCTCATCCGGACTCCAAATTGGACATTCCATATATGTTTTTTGACCATCTCGACGAAAGGAACGCAATGGTGAAGTCCGTTACACATTTTGACAACTTCACAAAATGGACATTTTTGGTTGTCGACAAGACGCTTGCGGCTGAGCGCCGTGGGCACGAGGACGACACCGTCAGCCGGCAGGCTGACGGCGTCGCGGATGCGCCGGTCGTCGGAGAACCATTCCTCCTGGACACGCATTGCTCGCCACTTGTAGTGTCGCAGCAGGACGGCGGCAAAGCCGGGCGGGACGGACAGCACATCGGCGACCTCGGCCGTGTCGGCGTCCTGCCGCGCACGGATATCAACCTGGCTCAGAACCATGTACCTCTGCTCGGCGGGTTCCACCGCGTTGGCGTCGTCGACCTCCGTCTCTGCGTCATCGTCATCGCTGTAGTAGTAGATCAAATCCTGGCCCGTGCTGTCGCCGCCGCCGTCCGTCTCGTCACAGTTTATGTTGTAATCTCCGGTGCCGTTGCCGGTGCCGGTCTCGCCATCTTTGTAGTCCTCGTCAAACCGGCGTCTCTTGCCGGCGCCGATCTTGGCATCGCCGTAGTCCTTGTCCACGTCAACCGGGCATCTCTTGCCGGCGCCATTCTCGCCATCACCGTCTCTGCTTCTCTTCTTCCAGACGGAGCGGCGGCCCTTACCGCCTCCGGCTGTCGACATGCCCGAATGGTCTTCGGGTGCCATGCATAACGGACTCTCCTAAAATATTGTTGACCAGAGGATTTTGCTTCCAAACAAACTTTCGTGCATATCGTTATGATTTGGTGAAATCGATCAGATTTGTAACTAAATTATTGCATTCCCCGCTTTGACTTCCAAAGAATCTTCGAGCCCTGGACCCACACCATCTATACAGGATTGGTAAAATCAAGCGCATTATCTTTTGTTTGATTATCCGTTCCAAATTATAAGTTGCTTTGATTTTTTTTAGCATATCTATTTTGTTATGCATCTATCCATTTTTTTTTGCCTGAACCTTAAGGTTGAGAAAAAAAGTTTTGGTTTCAGCATGCAGTTTTTTTTACGATTATACAGTACAAGACAGACACTCACAACACACGCACAATCACCCTATCCCTATAAGCATCTTCAAAGACTGGGCTGATAAATCCTCGAGATTGATGAAGTCCACGTCGCCTACCACTGAAAAACACAACGTCGTTAAAACCTAGAAAATTTGCTCCCACAGAAAGTCGAACCCGGGACCTGATGTGTTAGTGAGGCTTGGCTACATGCCCTTTCGCTCTGGCATGCATTTTTTAGGTTAAGTAGAGAAAAAGCTTGCCGCCTAAAGTATCGGAAAAGTCATTTCGAGGCCCCTCAACTTTTGTGATAGTCCAATTTACCTTTTTCATTTACAAAACCAATAGGTTACCTCCTTCAACTTTTAAAACCATTTGTTTTTGCCACTGCACCCGATTTTGATGGTGGTTTTGCTGATGTGGAGCCACATTAGTGAGTGGTAAATCATGTTAAAAGTTTAGGAGGTAAATTGGGCTAGAAATATTTTTTAGAAAAACTAAAAATTACACAAAGATTTATTTTATATTAAAAATACTACAATTAGAAATCATAAAATAATTTGGCTTACTCTTAGAAAATTCATATAATTGTTTAAACTTGGAAAATTATGAAAGAAGGTTAATTTTTTTTCTAAAATCATGCTCTATCTTATGATGCCTAGCTTGATTTTTTTGAGTCTTGACCAACTTGTTTTTGGTGCTTATTAGCTAGAAGGTTTGGTCATATATTGTAACCGGATGACATAGATCGTTCGACTTACGTAAAAGCACCAATAGAGTGTTGTTACCACCCTAGTGAGCATTGGTCCCCTGCCCTAGATAAATTTTCAAAGTAGTCGTGTTAGCTTGCGTTGATGCGTATTTAAGCTTTACAAACTACTGAATTTTATTAAGTTTCACTGGAGCTTCTACGTAGTCTAGTGGGTCAACATCGTTTAATTGTAATAGATAATAACAAGGGATTGTACTAGCAAATAAGTACCAAAATGAGACCACCACGATTCAAATAATTTCGAGCTAGGAACCATAAGATAGAGCATTATTTTAGAAAAAAACTGAAACCAGTTTCATAATTTTGAAGTTAAAACAAAATTTATATGAATTTTCTAAGAGTAAGCCAAATTTTATGATTTTTCACTTGCATTATTTTTCCATGTAAAAACATTTGGATAATGTTTTGAAATTATTTTTACAATTTTTTGGATATTTATTTAAAAAATATTAGTCTGATTTACCTCCCTGAATTTTTAACTAGTCCAATTTACCTGCCTCTGACGTGGTGCCACGTCAGCAATACCACCATCAAAACTAATCAGGATATAAAAAATTGAATTAGCACAAACAACCGATTGTATAAATGAGGGAGATAAATCAGATGACGACAAAAGTTGAGGGGGGTCGAAGAACTTTTTCCTCATATAAATGAGTATATCATACACTATTACACAAAGTCTTCTGTGCAGGGTTTCTAAAATAGCCTCCGAGGCAGGGGCCTGGTTGCCCGCCTTAGTTACTCGAGGCAGGGCAGCCAGACCAGTGACCGCCTCGGTTAAGTACTAACCGAGGCGGGCACTGTAATGTAACCACCTCGGTTAATGCTTATTAGCCGAGGCGGTTGCCCTAACGCAACCGCCTTGGTTAATACAAGTGGTTGGCCTAAAATAACCGCCTTGATTAATTAAACTTAACCGAGGCGGGCATTTTAACCATAAATGCATTTTCGGAGGCAGGCACCCTATAAAGCCTGCTTCCAAAAATTGTTGCCCAACCCACAGCCCAGAAAAGGCCCACATCTGTCCTCTTAACGGGCTCACAGTTAGGGTTCCCAACTCCCCACTCGCAGACCCTCCCCTCCCCACTCGCACCCCCAACATCCCACCGCCCCTCCCCACTCCTAGCTGCAGCATCCCGCCGTCCCTCCCCTCCTCACTCGTAGCCACTCCTCTCCATGCCCCAACTCTCCCCATCCCACCGCCCCTCTTCGCGCTCCTCCCCTCCCTGAGCCCAGACTCTCTTCTCTCTCTCTTTCTCTGAGGTGGCGTTCGCGTCAGATCCAGCGGGGGCCGGAGTGGCCTCTTCAGCGGCGTGCCCGGAGGGACGGGCAGCCTTGATCCTCGTCGGCGGAGGACACGTCCAGATCCGGCGGGGGTGGCGTGCTTGCAGTCCGGTGGCCACGCCCTCGAGCAGGGGCGCCACGGCCTCAAGCAGGGGTGCCATGGCCTTCTCCGGCAGCCACGTCCTCAAGCAGCGGATGGGGCCTCCTCCGATCCCCGGCCCAGTGGCTCCTCAGATCCGGTCCCAGCGGCGGTGGCTCCTCAGATCCGGTCTAGGAGCGCGGCGTGGGGACGTCGGATCCGACGGCGGCTCATCGCGGGAACGCCGAATCCGCGTGGGGATGCAGCGGCGGCGGGGCTGCGTGCACGTGGAGCAAGGAGCTCGCCGGTGGGCTCTAGGCTTTTTTTTGTTTTTTAATTCATTAATCGTGGCGGGCATTGGGAAGGAGCCCGCCTCGGTTAATCGATTAATCGAGGTAGTTGTCCAACCGCCTCCGTTAAGGCACGATTAACCGTGACCTTTCATTGGAGATGGTTGGTATATTTAAACCAACAAAGATGGGCTGCTCCTCCACAACCCAGACCATCTACGTCACCCAGAATATTTCTGTCCGTCAGATCTCGCATCCAACGGCCCAGATCGCTTGGAGCGGATTCTACCGTAAACGGCTTCTTGTGCTTCTCGTCCGCTTATCCGGCTTCTCTACTGTTTTACCTCAGCTTCTGTGCCTTCTCGTCCGAATCTAGAGAAGAAAATATATACTCAGCTTACGGCTTCTCCCTTCTAAAAAAACCAGCTTCTTCTCTCGTCGTCCCTCCCAACCCCAACCCCGACCCCGGCCTCGACGCCCTACCGCGCCGACGCGTCGTGACCGCCGCCCCTCCCCGCCACCACCTTCCCGTACTCTCCCTCTCTCTCTAGCATCCTCTCCCTCTCCCTCTGCCATCACCTGTCGTCGTGGCGTGCTAGCCGGGTCCCGTCGGCTCCGCGCGAGGCGCTGGCGGGCGCGACGGTGCTCCCGGCCTGTGGCGCGGCGCGGCGCGACCAGGCCCCGCCGGTGGCCACCAGCGTGGCCCCTCCCCGGTGCTGCCTCCTTCCTCCCCTCTGCGTGTGCTCCTGTGCTACAGGAAACCCTAGCTGCCTGGGCTACACGTCTCCGCTTTTTCTCGTCTTGTTCACCCGCCTCGGCTTCCCATCGCGCCCCGACTAGGTTCTTCTCTCCCTCTTCCATGTCAGTGATGTCGTCGTTTACTGATGTGACAGCGTTTGATTTTGTGACCGTCCATTCCTTTTTGGTTCACATTACCTTGATCTGCTAATTACATTACAATGTGCTTCATTTGTCAACCTCCAGCGGACATGCCCAGCTCATATTGTTGGTCGAAATATAAATTATGGTTGCATCAATATCTATTTGGTTACTTTATTAAGCCCTATTTAGTTATACAGCCTATCCATAGTTCATGAATTTATTTGGCTCAATGGTCCTTTTGAAACAATAACTTCCATGACAGTTTATTCTTCATTCTCCTATATGATGCTGCTGAACTTAGATCTTTTTCCCCAGGCTGTTACCCACCATGTGAAGTGTTACCTATGATTCTGTCAACTCAATTGTGATCCATTCTTCCAATTTCAAAAGTCATTGTCCTCTGACTTTCTTCATTGCTTGCAACTAGGTTTGTGCCAGTAAACACTTATATGTGCCAATACACACTAATATGTTTTGTGCATCAGATTAAGTATCTTGGTAATTGCTAAATCCTATTTCAGTATATGTTTAGCCTGTTGTGGTTCCTTCACCTGTATTACGCACAAGAAATAAGTTGCCACACTAACTGAGTGATTTTACTTATTGTCCCATAGTGACATGTTTGTATGTTGCATGTCGTAGCAGACAAATAAATTGGATATCTGATTTTCCGTGCATGTCTAGGTTTTACTATCCATAAGAAATTTTCATGTCCTAAGATTGAGCCTTAGCAATGAGATGCAATGAATGAAAACCATGAGTAGGTTGCCAACAGCATGTATACAACACTTCAAAGGTAGTAAAATTTCCTTTTACACATTTAAAGATATATTAGAGTACTCAAAGACTCTGATCTTGAACAGTTTTTTCTGTCCCGTACCTATGAAAATTAAATTGGATATAAATTTCTTCTTCATGGCTATATGTTTTACTATCCATAGGAATTCTTCATTGTCCTAACCAGGCAAGCAGGAGCTTACAATAAGAGCTAAAAGGTAGTAAAGTTCCCTATTTAGTATTTTCACAATTTATGGCATTCTAAAGATATATTAGAACTAAAACAATCTGATCGTATGCAGACACGTTATTGTTAGAGATTTATTAATTAGGGTCCTACAGATTTTTCCCCAACAATTTATCTATTTGATTTGCTCTTCTATCATTTCTTAAGTCAACAAAACAATTCGCTAAAACTGTGCAAGTTGTCTCTTTTCTATGCACTCTACAACTGGTTTTTATTTTCCCTATGATATATAAACCGAATCCACAAGAGCTATTTTGTAGAATCTAAAGAAACGATGCACAAGAGCACCGACTAGAGAGTAATTATTTGTTCCATGCCATGATGAGAGATAAAGATAAGGCACTCAACATTCATAGCTCATTTCAACAGAATGAGATTGCCAATCATGCAGGTACATTGCATTTCCTTTAATGATTTAATAATTTTTAGTTGCTTAGTCTGAAAAGGATGAGTCAGTACCTCTGATGGTCTCTGAAAACCTCAAGTGTATTATTCATGTACTTTCATTTATTTTTATATCGGCTATAACCCATTAGGCCTTTAAAGTCTTTACCTCTCAGAAGTTCAAGCCTGCTTTTGGCAAATAGAGTGGTTTCTAATCTTTTTGTGCTGCTCTATACTGTATGTGCATTAAATCACTATTGTTTTACAGTAAACCACCTGTTACTCCAACCTATAGTCAGAGGATCTCTAGCTCTAACAGTAAAAGGATGAATCCCAAAAACGTTTTTGTCCTAACCTGGCCACAAATTGCTAGAAGAAAAAAACATCTAACAATTTCAAGATTTGGTTCCAAACAAAAGATGTAGACAGGGCTGGCCAAGGGCGCGAGGCATCGATTTTTGGCTTTCTTCTATGTTTCTATAAATAAATTATCCAGTTGTTACTGCACTCCATTTTTTTGTGTTATATACACTATCACAGACACTTATACCATATCAATATAGTTTCCTATTCATAACAGACTTATTTCCTGCAATAGATGAAACTAGAATTCTGACCCTATATGTATATTAAGTTGCACTGCACTGTGTGTTTACATTGTTCTCAACAACCTTTTCCTAAAATATATATGTACAGGACCTTCACAGGTAGCCTACAATGCTATTGTTTTTTAATGCCATTATTATCTATCCGGTGTTTTCCTCAACCTGCAAGTTGCCGCTTTTACTTTTAAATAATTTTAAAAAACAAACTGAGATCTTTATATTTGGTCCAGTGTTTCCTGCTTATTTGATCTTTATTTTGTAACCCTAAAATGTTAGCATCTCTAAGGATTGCAATTTAGCTATAGGAACCAATTACATTATATCCTGCTGAACATAGTGTGATGTCCTGCTCTGAGGTCAATTATATAGTTAACAAGAGTGAATTATCTATGGTACATACATGAAAATCACCATCTCACATCTCACTAGCCTAGCATTTTCCTGCCTGATAATTTTGTCGTACCTGTACTTTTGTATCTTTCATTGCCTAGCAAAAAACACTAACAAAGCAAATCATCAGTTCATAAAAATCTTTCATTGTATATACTATATACAGCGCTGGAGCTTCGTTCTTCACTTGGCTGCATATGTTGCCTTTTCACAGACCATTAGTTTTACCACTGTAGTCGCTTAACCAATATAAGAATGCCCCATAGATGATTTAAATAAATGAGCATGGTGCAGTCCTGTATGACGCACTTGTGCTTTCTTCGTGCTCACATCTTTTTTATCAGATTTGGTTCCATATGTGCACATAAGTCAGTGGTGCAAATGACTGATTAGTTGGCCTGCAAAGATGGCAACATGTCAAATGTTTGTCTCAACCTTGCTTCTTTACTGCTTCAGGTATATTGTGCTTTTGTGATTTTGCTTTTGTCTCTGTGATTTCTCCCCGCATTGGCTTGGATTCCTGTTGTAGGGTTTGGCCTAGGCCTGCTGCTCCAATGTTTTGGCTGCTCTCTGTTGATCTCTGGGAGGACGGCACCAATTGCCAGGCATTATTCGTTTTGTTATGCTGAACCCATTTTCTTGTGGCTAAATGCATAGGGCACTGCTGCTGCTCGACTGACTTTGGAAAGATTTAATCATCTATATTTCTTTTTGGTACTTCAACTAGATTTGGATCCTTAGTTTATAGTTCATATTCTTCTGTTGCCGTTTGCCCCCGGGGGTATTCTTCATGTTCCCAATTAATGTTGCTTATTTCCTCCTGATTGTGCAGGTCGCTGGCTAGCTGGAGGGCTCCTTTCATCTTTACTGGACAGTTGGTGTGTTGTGGTATTCTTCATGTTACCTATGCATGGTTGTCTCAGGAACATAGAAATTTATACATTATGTGCCTTATGCAGGTGGTGTTTCACTGCAGCGAGTAGGAGCAAGGCAGCAGGGCCAATGGCGTGAGCGGCACTAAACTTTTAAAGGTAAATAAAAAAAGACATTGGTCCTGCCATTAAATTTCCAGTGCGTACCTTCAACGACTCAGCAACAGGCTTACCACGACAATTGTGTTGCCTTTAGGTCGACGCAGGTGCCAAGTGTTTGATTGCAGCAAGTAGGGAGAAGGCAGCTGGGGCAATAGGCCGAGTGGTTCTGCCTGCAGTGATCTGCAGAGTAGTAAAGCCGGTTGGTCTTCCTAACAAGGTAATTTATTACTTGGTGGCACTGCAATATCAGGATATTTTGATTTTTTTTGTTAGATTTCTGAACTGAAGCTATAGATTGGCTACCTTGTTTGATTCCTACTCTATACCTACTACACTGAGTATAACTTTACTATCTGAAATGTCACTTTCCTTTTACCTAATATAAACTCTACCGCTGGAATCTGGAGTATAACTTTGCCTAAATAATGAATGGTCCAATGGTCTAACTGAAATTTCATACAGCAAATGTTGCAATGTCTACTTCATTTCTCCAGGCCTGAGAGCAGAATCCTCATGATGATGAACTCATAAGGAACTCATGCACGGTTAAATGACTGCAGATATCAGACCGGGGAGATGGCTGCATGTCTCAAACTGGTTAACATCGAGCAATGGGAGGTAAACAAAAAAAAATCAATCATTCTCAACATGATCTTCTGTTAGGCCTGTGCTTTCATCTTTGGCAACGAAGATAACAAGAAAAAGCATTGGCTCAAAAATTCCATGCCATATATTTCCTAATTAACCATTTCAAATATTGCCATAGGGATCTAAAATCACTTATATGTTTGATTTTAGCAAATCTGAAACTGAAATTGGCATTGTTGTATTTCCCTTGGACCTACCCCATTGTTGCCTTCAATTTGCCACTTTTGTCTACAAAAGAAATCAAACCAACAAATAAACAATTATAGAGTCCATGATATAATCCCACATTCTTTTGGTTATTTCATTTGATTGAACAGTTTCTAATTTCTCTAATTGAAGATACTATGATGTTTTAGCAGGTCAAAGTATGCCTATTCATCTGTTGTGCAGTACATACCCCTTCCTGCTGCCCCACCACTATGGTCCATGAAGCAGCTATGTTGTTCCACATCATTTTTGCGAAATGGAAAGGGTTACATTTGCTACGTCAGATACCTTGCTCGTCGCCTTACAATCTCAAGCCTATACATATAACAACTCAGAAAAAACGGCATCCTTTGTGAAAACTTAAAAAAATACAGTGTCTGTATATTAGGTCGTGACTAACCAGTTCTATGCCAAATGATTCTATGTATATGTTAACACACCGTCTCTTATGTACTATACTGAATCTTTATCTATCTATGTATTTGGATACTACTTTTATTTAATCTTTAGACCATGAACCAAACATTTATTTATTTTCTATATAACAGCCATATTTTGTGTATCCACGCGCGCGAGGGCGCGCGCATTCTACTAGTTATCTTTATCGATGATCATAAATAAAGAGTGTAGGTAGATGGAAACGGAATCCTATATTATTTTTTAAAAAAATTACCCTTTGCAAGATGGATTGCCAAGTCAATGAATAATCCTTCTATATATATGTTACCATAAAATTAAAGTCCTTAGAGCATCTCCAAGAGACTCTCCAAATCATTCCTAAATGTTAGGAATAAAGATTTTGTTGAAAAACTACTCTCCAACAGCTTATCTAAACAGTTATCTAAATATAGATATCTTCTATTCCGGATTTTTCGCTAACTAAAAATAGAAGACGAGAATGACTCTCTAGAGTGAATATGAGATATAGAACACCTGTTGGAGAGTGAAAAGATATAGAAAGCGATTTTTATGCAAATGACTCTCCAAATGATGATTTAAAGAATGAGATTTGGAAAGGCTTTTGGAGACATACCATTTCTAAATGCTAGGAATAGAGATTTTGGTGAAAAACTACCCTCCAACAACTTTTCTAAATGGTCATCCAAATATAGCCATCTTATATTTCGGATTTTTCGCTAGCCAAGAATAAAACACGAGAATGACTCTCTAGAGTACGCATGAGATATAGAAAAACTGTTGGAGAATGAAAAAATATAGAAAGCGATTTTTATGCAAATAACTGTCCAAATGATGATAAAGTGAGATTTAGAAAGACTCTTGGAGATGTTCTTACATTCCTACGTTTACTATACGCTCCAATGGTTCAATGAATAATCTTTCTACATAGGCACGAGTAGAATACTGCCGCGCAAACACAACAGTAGACAAAGGCGAGGGCAGCGAGGTGATGGACCACTAGTGCAAGACTGGGTAATAATACCGGTTGGAAAACCTCCTTTAGTCCCGGCTGCCCAACCGAGATTGCGAATCTAGAACTACGACTGAAAGTGAACCTTTAGTCCCGGTTTTTACTAGCAACCGGGACTAAATGTGCCCCCAGGCATTGCACCGATGCTGGTACGTAGTCCCGATTGGTATTTTCAACCGGTACTAAAGGTTTTTTTTGTCCATTTCTTTCGTTTTTATTTTATGGTTTCTTTTCAATTCAATTTTTTTTTGTTTCGATTACCTTTTCGTATACGAATTCTACGTTTCTAGGTTCCGTTCGAGCATTATACATAAATAACTCACTAAAATGTATGAAACTAAATATATACAAATGTTACAAAGAACAAGGTTCTGCATGCATATGGAATATGTACATAATAAGTCACAAAAACCTTGTACTACCCATGTCCTTGGGATTTCTTGTGCAACCCTAATAATCTTCCGTCGTAGTTGGCTACTAGGTATTAATTCTTTAGGGTCATAATAGTACGCGCCCTTGGAATCTATGACCTGTTACAGAAGAAATCCTGATAATGCCTCTTGAATTGCTTTGATCTGTTCACCTCTCAGGACCTTGCGCTTCTTCCAATCAATCTTCAATTCCAATGAAAGGACAAGTATGAATATACATATATGATTATATATATCAACACAATGGTAACAAATAAATTATGTATATTTTTTACGTACTTCATGGATCTCTTATGAAGTTCTCCTTGAGTACTCTATGTGGAACTCGCAGACGTAATATCCACATAAGTTATTCCCTGATCCCTGCTGCAGACACCACTTTATGAGAAAAAGATTCATCATCAACCTATGAGTAATAATGAATTGAACTAAATAAAGATGCAGTGACCTAGCTAGGTAGTACTTACTGGGCATTGGGCTATATTTAGAGGTACTTGCCAATTACCATAACTGTGTTTCTCGGTGAAAGTTTTCCAGGCACTGCTTAACAAAAAATGGAGTTATATCTTTAAGGTGGCATAAGAGAGTATATAGTGCGTGCGAGACCGAAATTACCACCGGAGTATATCAACGATTTCTTGGTACTCTTCTCGGGGTTTTGACGCTGAGTCAAAGATTTTTACAATACTCATTAAATTCATAGCACTAATTTTCTACAACTATATATATTGTTTAATTTCTACTATTTTTCTATATACATGTTATAGTATACACTACAATATTTCTATCTATTTTTCTATTTTTTTCTATACCAAAAAATAATATGCACATCACACACTCACTGATCACTCACTCACTCTCATTGATCTCATTCTCATCACACACAATTTACTGAGATTATCACACACAGGTACATATATATGATCATCGTATATCACAACACGCACACATATATATATACATCACAACACATATATATACACTATATATGCTCACCACCACTCTGGCGAGGATGAGGACACGGAGGATGCTGACGCGTGGAGCCTGCGGGATGAAGCGAGGCCGGCCGGTGCAGTGACGAGGACGACGGTGCGGTGGCGATAGCGAGGACAGCGAAGTGCGTGGCGATGGAGGCGAGGCCGACGGGGCGGCGTGACGAGACGTGATGGTGGAGAGGCCGGCGGCGGGGTGAGGCGAGGCTGCGCGGGGGCAGCGCGGGGGCGAGGACGGCGGGGGTGATGAGACGAGGCCGGCGAGGTAACGAGAGGCGAGGCCGGCAACGACGTACGGTGGCGAGGCCAGTGGTGGGGTTGAGGCGAGGTCGTGCGGGGGTTACGAGGCGTGGCTGGCGGGGTTGATGAGGCGAGGCCATAGATCCCAGTGGAGATGACGATGCAGACGAGAGGATGAGGATGAGGCGCTCCGACGAGGACGAGGACGACGGCAGATTCGGATCTGGGCGACAGCGAGGACGGCGGCGGCGGATCTGGGCGCCGTGCGGGAGGGAGCGGCACGAGCCGGGTCACCGGTGGAGAGGGAGAGTGAGGTGCACGTGGAGGCCGACGGTGCTGGAGGTGATGGAGGAGCGGTGGCATGCGCGGTGGGTCTTGGGCAAAGAAGAAGATGGAGGGGGAGAAGAGCCGAGGCGTTAATATAGGAGGGATCTTTAGTCCCGGGTGAAGCCACGACCTGGTACTAAAGGTCCTTTAGTCCCGGGCGGTGGATGGAACCGGGACTAAAGGTCATTTTGGCGGGCCGCGAAAACGCAGCCCACCTTTAGTCCGGGGTGGTTGATCCACCCGGGAGTAAAGGTGGGCTGCAGTTTTGCTTTCCGCTAGTTTCCAGAAGTTGTTACTTTTTTATATTTCATTTATATAAATATGCAGAGTGTTGTTAATTGCCTAGTAAATAAAATATTAGCCAAAAAATTATAAAAAAATCCTAGACCTGGTTTTGCATTTTTATACACAACAAAAATATGTAACCCAAAGTCTTTGGTTTTACCGTCTAAATATTTAACTAGTGTAAATAATAAGCACAATTTGCATCATGCAAAAATGTACTACTTGATTAAAATCATTAAAACTATTGTTTTTTGACAGTAAATTAGTTTGCACATCTTATTAACGTTGATCATTTGGTTTTTCATCATACATTCTCCATGGCAAATCCACTATCAAGGAGAAAATTCATTTAAACGTAGAAAATATGAAAACACGGCAAAAAAAATTCTAAAGTCACAATTATTACGTAATGGGTCTAATACATCACCATATCAAAGCGGGAATAGTAATGAACTTCTTGACATATGTTCTTTGGTTATGATCACGCCATAACCATAGAGTGTTCTCATCACCTAGCAGGATGCTTGGGTTACTGTTTATTGTGAAGGGCGGAAATCCATCATTCTTTTTATAATATTTTGACATGTCAGACCTGTCCTCGATTCCCACGATGTTTCTTTTCCCTGAAAGAACTATATATCGATTTGGCTCGTTGTCCGAGCTATTGTCATTGGTTTTCCCTTTCTTCGGTTTGGTAGACATGCCCTTCACATAGAAAACCTGATTCACATCTTTGGCTAAGACGAATGGTTCGTTTCTATACCCAAGATTGTTGAGGTCCACTGTTGTCATTCCGTAATGAGGGTCCACTGTTACCCCACCTCCTGTCACTTTCACCTGTTGGCACCGAAACAAAGGGACCTTAAAATAAGGTCCATAGTCTAATTCCCATATCTCCTCTATGCGGCCATAATATGTTTCCTTATTCCCATTTGGGTCTGTGGCATCTATGCGGACGCCACTGTTTTAGTTGGTGCTCCTTTTATATTGGGCCATCGTGTAATATGTATTGCCATTTATCTCATACCCTTTGAATGTCATAATATGACAAGATGGTTCCCTAGACAACAAGTACAGTTGGGCATCCAGACTCTCATCACCCTGACATCGTTTTCGTAACCAATATCCGAAAGAGTCCATGTGCTGACGCGTAATCCAGGCTTCCGTCCATCATGGGAATTCGGATCATACAATGTCCTTGTGTTCCTCAATATATGGCTCCACCAAGGAGGAGTTTTGCAGAACTATGTAGTGTGCTTTATGAAAATAATCATCCTCCTTGCCAATATATGATTTCTTCCCCAGTGTTCCCTTTCCACCTAGTCTCCCCTCATGCCATGATTCAGGAACATCAATCGGGTCGAGGCCAGGAATAAAATCAACGCAGAACTCAATGACCTCCTCTGTTCCGTAGCCCTTGGCGATGCTTCCTTCTGGACGAGCACAATTGTGAACATATTTCTTTAGGACTCCCATGAACCTCTCAAAGGGGAACATGTTGTGTAGAAACATAGGGTCGAGAATACAAATCTCTTTGATCAAGTGAACTAGGAGATGCGTCATAATATTAAAGAAGGATGGTGGGAACACCAACTCAAAGCTGACAAGACATTGGACCATGTCATTCTGTAGCTTTACTAGATGCACTGGATTGATTGTCTTCTAAGAAATTGCATTGAGGAATGCATATAGTTTCATAGTGGCTAATCGTAAAACTGTAGAAGTTCCTCAACTAATAGCCTCAGGTACACATCAATGTCGTTTTCAGGTTACTTCGGGCCTTGGATGACCACTGGCATCATAATGAACTTTCACTTCATGCACAGCCATGGAGGAAGGTTGTAGATGCATAGAGGAACATGCCAAGTGCTATGGCTGCTGCTCTGCTTCCCGAAAAGATTCATGCTATCCGTACTTAAAGCAAACCTTAAGTTTCTTGCGTCTTTTGCAAACTTCAAGAATTCTTTGTCGATTGATCTCCACTGGGACCCATTGGCTGGGTGTCTGAACATATTGTCTACCTTACGGTCTTCTTTGTGCCATCGCAGCAACTTTGCATGCTCTTTGTTTCTGAACAAACGTTTCAAACGTGGTATTATGGGAGCATTCCACATCACCTTGGCAGAGATTCTCTTCTTCGGACGTTCGCCCTCAAGATCACTAGGGTCATCTCGCCTGATCTTGTACCGTGATGCATGGCATACCGGGAATGCATCCAAATTCTTGTACTCCTTGCCGTGGTAGAGGATGCAATCATTAGGACATGCATGTATCTTCTGGATTTCTAATCCCTGAGAATAGACGACCTGTTTTGCTTCATACATAGTGGCAAGCAATTTGTTTCCCTTTAGGAGCATCTTCTTTTGGATAGCCAGTAACTACCCAAATCCCTTGTCGGATACACTATTCTTTACCTTCCATTGCAGCAATTCTAGTGTGGTACCCAACTTTTTTTTTGCCCCTCTTCGGCAGTGGGGTATAGCAATTTCTTGTGATCCTCTAGCATATGCTCGAACTTGATCTTCTCCTTTTCACTTTCACATTCTCTCTGTGCATCACGGATGGCCTGACCAAGATCATCAGCGGGCTCTACCTCTTCTTCAGAAGCCCCCTCTTCTTCAGCTTCACCCATTGCATTATCATCAAAGGCACCGTATTCAGCAAAACCATGAAAAATCATGTTGTCATCATCCCCTTCTTCTTCTTCATCTTCTTCCATTATAACACATCTTTCTCCGTGCTTAGTCCAACAAATATAGTTTGGCATTTTGGCAAGGAACCAGATGTGAACAGGTGTTCAGAAATTTTCCTTGGGTAAGAATAATCCTTCTCATTCTTCCACAAAGCACATGGACAACGTGTTTGCATTGACCACATTTAAGAAATCATACAGGCCCCTAATGAACTCTAGGGAGCGACGGTCAGCGTTATACATCCATTATCGGTTCATCTACATTACATGACGTACACCATATCATAAACTTGTAATAACCCATATTATACAATATGCATGGTTAGTAGTTAATTAAAAGATCCAAATATCCATCAATCAACATGATTAATTAATATCCCAAATAGCACTAAACAAATAGCAAAATAAATATGAATTTATTAAAGCTTTGATACAATGTAGACAATCCCAAATAGCACTAAACAAACTAAGCGTACAATACAATTTAGCAGAAGAAGGATTTCGCGACCAATTGTAATTAAAACAAACAGATCATTCTTCTGTTGGTTCACTGCCTCATCATCCACAGGTGCACTCTCATCGGTCGTCTCAGCCGCCTTTGCAAGAGATTTTTGGATGTGCTCAACATACTCTTCCTCCCAGTACCAACCGTCACATCATCCACTGCCATCCCACTGAAATTACAACACCAAATAAAGAACTTTAATCAAAATCATCACGAAAATGGCTACAAACCATTCAAAAACATGACAAAAATCCACTACCTCAATTCCTTGCTAGTTTAGAAAAGAAGGTGATATGATGTACGCATTGCGTGTACATAAGCATGCAATGTAGCTAGTTAATTTACTCATTAATATTCTAGTTCTTGCAATCTTTGGTTGTGCTGGGAACACATATATCATATTGTCCTGCTCATGCTCATTAGATTAAGGGAGTGTTTAGTTATCTGTCGATATATTTTATGTGGTCAAATCTAGTGACAGAGGAAGGAATAAAATTAAGGTGTGGCGAATTCAACATGGTGTATAAATAATAATCTCTTTTAAGAAAAGTAATTCATATGTATATGTCACACATACGAAATGTTGCTAATTGCAATATTGCACCTTTCATTTTTGGCATTGGTCGTCCCCTACCATCTCCCATCCATGTTTACTTTCACTGTTCTTAATTCCTAAACTAGCTAACCAATTGTTCCAAAAAAAAAGAACTAGCTAACCAATTAAATAATCAAACAAATGAAGATGAAAACATAGTAAATTAGTCATCGACAATTAATGAATGAGACACACCTTACTAGCAAAACAGTGGAGACAATCCTTGACTATGCATGGGTGGTGGTGTTCCAAGTTCCACGGTTCAAATTGGAGTCTGGACGTCCTAGCTAGTGGCAGGCTCCAGCGATTTCTCCGGCAATGTTTTTTTTTGACCGAAATTTCTCCGGCAAGGTGGACAGTGAGTCGGCGACATAGCAGCACGGATTACGCCTCCGCGACTCCACTTGTGCGTGATGGCATCAGTTCGACGACTCAAGCCCTCGACAGTCGTGGGATACGGGATACGCCGGACAGCAGTGGTTCCAAGGGGCTATTCGTGCAGGAATTGAGGTATGGCGACGAGGGCATACCTTGCCATATCTGAAGCTCCACCCCTGGTCAAATTTGTCATATATTTTCAAGTGCGACCCAGTAGTGACAGTTGTAATACAAATCCTAAAGCCAATCAACCGTATACAAATCTGACAGATTTAGTAACAAAGAAATATGTCAACAGATAAATAGCAAAAGTCTTATCTTAGATTAATACATATTTGATGATGACAAGCCATCTTCTTGTGGCTTCATATTGGTACTGGTTTTGAAATTCTCTCTCATTCCACACATATTCTTTCCATCCTTTAATATAGCATATACAAGCATTCGAAAATTGTACCAAACTATAAAATAATCTAGGGAGAGAAAACAATTTGGAATTAAATAGTTGGATAATTTGGTAGAAATTATATTTAACTATTTAAAGGAACATTAATAAGGAAAGCTTTTGTACATCAAACATGAATATCATTTATACAATTACTAGTTAAAGAATAGTAAAGTTTTAACTTCTTCAAAACAAAACATCATCTATGGATGGAGTGAGTACAACATAAGACAAGTGCGATGTTATGCCTCTTTTGGTGAAAGGTGGGGACTATCCCTACCATGCACCCATGGACACCCACTGTGGATTCATGCCACGTGTCGATGCAAAATCATTGAATGAGCTATGATTTTTCAACTAATTCTCCTTAATTTATGTAGCGATCCACCATCAGATGATTTTGTATGGACACGTGGCATGAATCAATGGTGGGTGCCCTTGGGTGCGCATGGTGAGGATAGTCCCCACCCAACTTCTTTCCGATGACTGGCTCCGTCTTCAACTTCTTACTGTGTGATAATTTCCCAAGTGAATATTAAATATTTTTGTGCTAAACATGGAACAATAGTTCCCAAGAACGGGGAACATTGCTATCATCAATAAAAAATGGTATGAACTCATTAAATGAAATTTCCATGCTCCAACAAGAACTGATAAAGAGTACTGACACTTCAATATTTCATGAAAAATTTGAGTTTTCCTAGCACTCTCTTTTCATTTTATAATTTACTAAGTTTTTAAATGATGAAACAGGGTTAAAGAATAGGTTGCAAAATACTTTTGCGTGTTAGAATAGTCACACTTTATCAACCTTAAACAAATCTAGCTAAGAGAGTGTTTATTATCCTCAAGGCACATAGAAAGTAGAGGCACATAATAGCATTAAGTCCATAGAAAAAGTTATACAAGTTGAAAAGACATACATCATTATGAGGCAAGAGCAAAAGAAGGCTTGACATGACAGGATAGGAATAGAAATAGTTTGACCATAAAAATAATTATGCATTCGAAAAAAATATTGTACAAATAACAATAAAGTATAATTATCAAACTAGGAATGTTGCCACTCTTACATGACACTAGTTGTTCTTTTATGGAACAAATGGTTTTTTTTGGTACATGTAGAACATTTTTCTTGGGGTTAGAAACAACTTATAGAGTAGAAAAACAATATTTTATTAAGAGGAAAGAAATATTCTCATGGTATAAAAATGTTAGGGAGTGTGACGCATTGCCTTCCTAGTATCTTATGAGCGAGTATGCATAAGACATAATTATCGTACTTTAGACAATCGAATACTATATCTGGATATTTTGGATGAGAAATATCTAAGGAATAGATAAACGCAAACAAGATTCTACATGGAATACTCTAGATCTAGATATTTTGTGTAATGAGAAATATTTGGGTAATAATAGATAAACATGAGAGATATTTTAAAATATAGAAAAGTGTAGAAGGTTGTCACCATAAGGCTATAAATACATAGATACACTTGTGCTCATTCTATATGTACCAAGTTACCGAGTTATCAAAAGTTACAAAAGTATCCATCGCATGTTTAGTGTGAAAGTATTCCATAGTTATTTTGAAGTTTATAAGTGTGCATGAGTCTTATTTAGTAGATGTTAAAAGTTTGTTCATAATGAGCTAGACATGACACTGAGTTGTTGTAATGATTACAATACCTTTGTATTTGCATGCCCCCCTGACCCGATTACATAGCACCTGATTACAACCAAGCCAACCCTGTGAATTCACGCCTGGATCCTCCGGAGCCAGCACAAAGACCTCACACCTGACCCGGATCCGAAGCCTCTAGAGCCGCAGCCATCGGAGCCTCCACATCTATCTCCTCATCTATGTTGTGGCACATGCATCCCCAGCAACATATCCAACTCATGAACCACCTCAACCACGACAAACGAAACAAACATATTAGAGAAACATTACCGATTAACTAGTGGAACAAAGATAATAGAAAAACAAAGACATTTCCTTACCTTTGGAGAGTGGCAGCAACATACCCAGGCAATGAGTAGAAGAAGTGATAAGAAACCAGTGACAAAAGCGATGTGCTGCCAGTGTTTAGTTTACAAATGGTCATCATCCCTCCAATAGCAAGGATGACCGCCCCAGCAACCAACCCGACTCCACCAAGATCTTTCTGTAGGGCCTTTGCTTGTCCCACTACGTATAGCGTCAAGGGAAACATCATGAAGGGGAGGCAGATTATGATCACTTTTGCCTAGCTCTTGAAGGCCTCAGATAAAGTAGTCTAGTCTATCCCAGGGATGCAAATGTTGTTCTTTGGAGCTCACGCTAGAAAATAGGTGGCACAGTAGATGTTTAGGGATAAGATCCGCATCACAACTACGGTGGCTACGCTATCTAGGAAATCTACACGAGCCTGTGAAAAGTAGTTAGGATTATGTTTTATGACTACTACTTCTTTGGTAACACAAACTGATCATTATGTAAAAAGGAATATACCTTCTTGGGTAAAGACCACTTCTTGCTCAGTGGGCATCGAGGCCCGTAGCAACCCTTCAAGCTTGAACAAGTCCACGCACGCCCTCCAGTGTTTTCTCATGCTGCTGATCCTTTGGAGGCGGATGACTGGGTGAGAGCAGTTGAGAAACAGTTGAACATCGCTCAATGCAATGATATGGAAAAGGTGTTATACGCATCTGGTCAGTTACAGGGGACAGCTCAGACTTGGTGGGAGTCGTATCAAGCTGCACGTCCTAACAATGCTCCTCCTATTACTTGGAATGAGTTTGTCAGAGATTTTCGAGCTCATCATATTCCTGAGGGTATAATTGAGCTGAAGCAGGAAGAATTCAGAAATCTCAGAATGGGACAGATGAGCGTTAGTGAGTATCATGATAGGTTTACGCAGTTGGCTCGCTATGCTCCTAATGAAGTGAGGGAAGATGCAGATAGGCAGCGTCTTTTCCTAAAAGGGATTTATTATGATCTTCGTTTGCAATTGAAGGGTAATAACTATGCCAGTTTTCAAGAGCTTGTGAATAAAGCTATTGTGCTTGATAATGAGCGTAGGGAGATGGATAGGAAGAGAAAGATGAAAGGACAAAGCTCAGGAAGCAATAACTGTCAGCGTACTAATTCTCAGCATGGTTTTCATCAGAAGTTTCAAGGACCAGTTAGTCAGTGGAATCGCAATCCAAATTAGAAGTGGTCTCAGAATTGGCAAAATAATCAGTCTCAGCAACGTCCTTCATACCCGTAGCGGCAACAGTATCAGCAGAATGTACAACAGACTCCTCGCACTGGAAATTCCAATGCCACTCCCATGAAGAATAGTGCTCCCAACACGTCTACTAGATGCTACGTCTGTGGTAAAGAGGGACATATGTCTTACCATTGTCCTGAGAAGCAGAACCAGCAGACTCCTCAGAGCCAGAAAAGCAACCAGAGGCAATCCGGTACTGGAAGGGTGAATCACGTGTCTTCTGATACAGCTCATGAGGCACCAGAAGTTATGATCGGTACGTTCAATGTACATTCCACTCCTGCAACCGTTCTTTTTGACTCTGGAGCATCTCATACATTTATTTCCAACATTTTTGTTAAAATGCATAGTATACCCATGCTTGCCATGAAAGAACCTCTCTTAGTAAATTCACCTGGAGGTACCATGCAAACCAATAATCGTTGTCTTCCAGTTAGTATGATTTTAAGGGGGGTAGAGTTTAAGATAACTCCTATAGTGTTGAGGACATCGGGTATTGATGTGATCTTGGGTATGGACTGGATGAAACAAAATCAGGCAGAGATTCAGCGTCAGCAGAAGGTGGTAGTTGTGACTGCACCTAATGGAGATAAAATCAACGTGGATGTAGCAGTGCAGAAGCAGCCAACCGCTTTAGTGAATCAGCTTGAAGATGCTATCAAAGAGAATTCAGTTATTGAGGAGTTTCCGGATGTCTTTCCCGATGATTTGCCAGGTATGCCACCTGACCGAGACATTGAATTTCTTATTGAATTATTACCTGGAACTGCACCTATAGCCAAACGACCATATAGAATGGGAGTAGATGAATTAGAAGAACTTAAGAAACAAATTAAAGAACTACAAGATAAAGGTTTTATTCGTCCTAGTTCATCACCGTGGGGTGCACCAGTTATTTTTGTTGATAAGAAAGATGGTGGTCAGAGGATGTGTGTGGATTATCGGTCACTGAATGAGGTAACTATCAAGAATAAGTACCCTTTGCCCAGAATTGATGATTTGTTTGATTAGTTGAGAGGTGCTTGTGTGTTCTCTAAGATTGATTTGCGTTCTGGTTATCATCAGTTGAAGATTCGTGCCTCTGATATTCCAAAGACAGCTTTTACTACGAGGTATGGGTTGTATGAGTATACTGTTATGTCATTTGGTTTGACCAATGCACCTGCCTACTTTATGTATATGATGAATAAGGTGTTCATAGAATATCTGGATAAGTTTGTGGTGGTGTTTATAGATGATATACTGGTATTTTCTAAGACGGAGAAAGAGCATGCTGAACATTTGAGGTTGGTATTGCAGAAACTTAGAGAGCATAAACTGTATGCTAAGCGAAGTAAATGTGAGTTTTGGTTGAAGGAAGTTTCTTTCCTTGGTCAAAGGAAGTTTCTTTCCTTGGTCATATTGTTTCTAATGGAGGAATATCAGTGGATCCAGGTAAAGTAAAGGATGTATCGAATTGGAAACCACCTACTGATGTTAGTGAGATTCGTAGTTTCTTGGGTTTAGCTAGATATTACAGACGGTTCATTGAAGGGTTTTCTAAACTTGTTAAACCAATGACACCTCTGTTAGAGAAGAATGCCAAGTTTGTGTGGTCTGATAAATGTCAAGCTAGTTTTGAAGAATTGAAGAAGAGATTGACTACAGCGCCTGTTTTAGTTTTGCCAGATTTGAGTAAGAAGTTTTCTATTTATTGTGATGCTTCTCGTCAAGGTTTGGGATGTGTTCTTATGCAAGAAGGCAGAGTTGTTGCTTATGCATCTAGACAGTTGAGAAAGCATGAGTTGAATTATCCTACGCATGATTTGGAGTTAGCAGCTGTAGTTCATGCTTTGAAGATTTGGAGACACTATTTGGTTGGGCATAAGAGTGATATATACACCGATCATAAGAGTTTGAAGTATATTTTCACTCAGTCTGATCTGAACTTAAGGCAACGTAGATGGTTAGAGTTAATTAAGGATTATGATATCGAGATACACTATCATCCTGGTAAGGCTAATGTAGTAGCTGATGCTCTTAGCAGGAAAAGTTATGCTAATGAGATACGAACGTTGTTTATGACTAGTGAGTTATGTGCTGAATTTGAATATTTGAATTTGAGAATTGTTGCTAATACAATAGAATTAGTGATAGAACCTACCTTAGAGCAAGAAATTTACAAGGGTCAGTTGAAGGATGAGAAACTAAAGAAGATAGTGGAAGATATAGTGATTGGTAAGTCACCAGGGTTTCGAATGGATGATAATGGGATTTTGTGGTTTGGAAAGAGGCTGTGTGTACCTGAGGATCAAGCTGTTAGACAGCCAATTCTTCGCGAAGCTCATGAGTCAGCTTATTCTATTCATCCTGGTAGTACTAAGATGTATTTGGATCTCAAACAGAAATATTGGTGGGTTGGATTGAAACGAGATGTGGCTGAGTATGTGGCATTGTGTGATACTTGTCAGAGGGTGAAAGCTGAGCATCAGAGACCTGCTGGATTGTTGCAACTAATGAAGATTCCTGAATGGAAGTGGGAGGAAGTTGGTATGGACTTTATAGTAGGGTTACCACGTACTCAGAGGGGTTATGATTCTATTTGGGTGATAGTAGATCGACTAACTAAAGTTGCTCATTTCATACCAGTCAAGACTAACTACACGGGAGTACAATTGGCTACCTTGTATATGGAGAGGATAGTCTGTTTGCATGGAGTTCCAAAGAAGATTGTATCTGATCAAGGTTCGCAGTTCACGTCACACTTTTGGAAAGTTGTACATGAATCTTTGGGAACAAAGCTGAATTTTAGTACAGTATATCATCCACAGACAGATGGACAGACTGAAAGGACTAACCAGATATTAGAAGATATGTTGAGAGCTTGTGCATTGCAATATGGAACCAGTTGGGATAAGAGTTTGCCTTATGCAGAATTCTCTTATAACAACAGTTATCAACAGAGTCTTAAGATGGCACCGTTTGAGGCTTTGTATGGACGTAAGTGTAGAACTCCATTGTTTTGGGATCAGACAGGTGAGTCTCAGGTGTTTGGTACGGATGTTCTTAGAAACGCAGAAGATCAAGTGCGGGTGATTCGTGAGAATTTGAGAGTGACACAATCTCGTCAGAAGAGTTATGCTGACAATAGAAGAAGAGATTTGGTTTTTGAGGTAGGTGATTATGTCTATTTGAAGGTGTCACCAATGAGAAGTGTGAAGAGGTTTAACATGAAAGGCAAATTAGCACCAAGGTACGTTGGGCCATTTAAAGTTATTGCTAGACGTGGAGAAGTTGCTTATCAATTAGAGTTGCCTGAGAATTTGTCTGGAGTACATGATGTGTTTCATGTTTCACAACTTAAGAAGTGTTTGCGTGTGTCAGAAGAGCAGATACCTTTAGAGGAATTGACTGTTAAAGAGGATCTTACTTATGAAGAGTTTCTGATCAAGGTTTTAGAAACTGCTGAGAGAGTTACTCGAAGTCGGATTATTAAGATGTGCAAAGTACAGTCGAATCGATATTCAGAGGCAGAAGCAACTTGGGAAAGAGAGGATGAATTGAGGAAATCATATCCGCAGTTGTTTGAGTAAGCAGTCCAATCTCGAGGACGAGATTCTTTTAAGGGGGTAGAATTTGTAACACCCAAAAATTTCAAATTTTAGAATTAATGGGTTTTTAAATAATTTAAATAACATTTAATGGGAAATTAAAATTTAAGAAATATTTGGTGTTGCATTTATGCTGTTGCATTTATTTTATGTTGTGGAGTGGATTTATTTTATTTTGATTTGGCTTGGAAATTTTATTTGGAATAGTTTGAAAACAAGTAAATAAAGAAAAGAAGAAAAAAAAAGAAGAAAGAATCACTTACCTCCTCCTTGGCGGCCCGACGGCCCAATGGCCCGTTGGGGCGGCCTGACTCCCCGCGCTGGCGTAGGCGGGCCGAGGCCTATCTCCTCCGCGCTTGCGACCGCGTGGGCCGGCCCAGCACCGCAGCAGCAGCGCCTTCCCTCTCTTCCGTTTCACTGACGGGTGGGACCCAATCGTCAGCCATGTCTTCTTCTTCATGCTCGTAACCGAGCCGGATACTATCGAAGCCATCGGATCCCGAAAATCCCGGGATTCTTCTCGTAATCGGCTCATCCCCGTCCTATATAGGGTCACATAAGCCACCGCTTTCCGTTTTTCATTGATTTGTAGAGTATTTGCCCTAATTTGCGGCCGCGAGTTTGAAGAACCCTAGGACGCCGCCGTCGGCTTCAATTCGGCGAGTATGTTACTTCTCTGCCACCCTAAGTTTTTCTAGTAGCTTTCTCATGTGTTTGCGAGCTCGAGGGTGTCCTCAATTGGTTTTGTTAGGCGTTAATGCGTCGTCTTTGTGTATTGCCGCATTGCCGACCGCTCCGTCGAGCTGCCCTTCATCCTCGTTTTGTGACCGGTTGATTCGAGGTCCTAGGTGAGTTCGCACTGAGCTCCTCTTTTGTTTGGTACCATCCGCGCGTCCTGTAGTGAAGCATAGGCCGAGAATCGTGTCTCCGGCGAGTCGCCGGCCATGGCGCCGCCGTGGGGTTAGGGCGGGGCGGCGGTAGCGCCGCCGGTCTCCTCTGTGACGAACATGAGCCGTCCGTTTTTGAATCAATGGCCGAGATTAGAAGATACCCCTTCGCGGGGTAATCTTTCTAAAGAGTCCCTGGACTTTTTCATAATAGAACCCGCCGTCCTTAACGTATTATCCGAAACATGTTTTCATGTTTTGAAAGCGTATTTTCTTTCGGTTAAATCAAAAATACGTTTTCAGATATTTACAGTTTTGCCACTAGGATTGTTTTGGTCATAAAATCTTCGTTTTAACTCCGATTTGATCCGTTCAAGTTGCGTTAGGTTCGTATTTGCGAGCTCTACATGTTAGTGTAGTTGTACAGTCAGTTTGGACAATTTAATTTTCGAGCTTATAATTAAGTATTTATTTATCTATAGGAAATCTTAGAAAATTCATAACTTTCACGTTTTAGCTCCGAATTTGGTGATCTTTACGTCTGTGTGATCGTAGGAACGTGTAGAAGAGTTTTATAAACTTTTATTACTGTTTTTTTACTGTTGGTGTACTGTTCTAATTATATCTCTTTGTTTGCTTCGTGTATGTTTCATTGGATGCATGTGTGTTGTTGATTGATGATCGAGTATAGAAGGTGAGCAGTTTCTGGACGATCAGGAGTATTACTTTGAGCCAGATCAGCAGTATCATCCAGAGAGTTTTGATCAAGGCAAGTATAACACGGGACTATCCTTGTTACCTATACACTGAAATTATCATACATGTGCATGTGCTTACCTTGACAACCTTAGAGATTATAACTTAGTGATTGTTATCTTGATTCCTTGTCAACCTTGGGCATGCATTTGGGTAGCTATTGCTAGTGCTTAATTATGAACAATGATCTTGTATTTTGATTAATGGATTAAGCAGTCAACCATTAAGATGATTTTATTACTGTTAAAAGGGGGCTAGAGCATGTGTGTTATTTTGATGCTCTGGTTTCTCTCCCTAAGGACTTATCTGTACGTGATCATCCGGGACATACAGTACAGCTGTGAGGGCTATATGGCTCTGGCTTTAGTTGTTTAAAGGACCTTTTCTAGCTTGTTAGTGGTTACCTTAAATGGCGTAAGAATGGCTTGCCACGTTGGGTGTAGGGCGAGCCCCTGTCTTTAGTGTGTATAGGCTGCGGTTGTTGTGCCATTGGGAAGGGGTTCTACATCTGCCTGCCGAGTGAATCTAATGGCCCTAACTTGTTAGACGAACCTTTAAGTGGCTTTATATGATTTTCGGTGTTTTGGGAATGGCCTCCCCATGCATTTGGAAGTTATGACTCACAGTGAAAGTGTACACCTCTACGCAGAGTTAAAAACTGGTATACTAGCCGTGCTCACGGATACGAGCGGCCTTGGAACATTTACAGATAGATGATCACCATTGTTATATCATGCTTAATTATTGTTGTTATTATTATGCTCATGTTAATGCTATTCATTATCTTTATTACAATTGATCATTGGTTCATAAATGGGAAGTGGATTACTTTGATGCTACTTAATTGCTAATTACATGATGAATAAAAGCTAAACGCAGTCAAACAGTGTCTAGCCTTTTGAGCCTCATGAACCCTGTGTTGTACTTGTTGAGTTCGACATGGACTCACCCTTGCTATTTCCACCATAACAGATGAAGATTATGAGGAAGATTATCGTAATGAGTACTAGTCTTGGTGTCAACCAGCCAACCATGTCCCTGTGTTTGGAGTTTCCGCTGGAGATCTACTATTAGTCATTATTATTTATCGTTCAAGACTATGTTTTAAATATTTATTCGCTATGTAATAAGCACTGTGATGATACTATGTAATTTGTCTACTTATGTGTGCGATCATGTCCTGGGACGCACATGAGTACTTTATGCATCCTATTTTTGTCCTTAAAAATGGGTGTGACAGCTTACCACCTGCTTGAGAGTAGCTTGGGTGCTTACATAGAATGGTCGGTTAATGAACTAATTATGACTGCTAATAAAAAGAAATATAAGGATGCACATGTAGTAATGCTTCTTGCAGATATAATAAATCCACATGCCAGAAAGCCTTGCATAATCCTTGGAGTCTTTTTCTTTTCTCCTGACGGGTAAATCTTGCAGAGTACAATTGAGTACTCAGGGTTTCATTTCCCCCTGTTGCAGGTGGTAGATGCCGATAAGCTGACACTTGAGTGGGGAAACCTCTTGGTGGGCTCAGCGAGGATTTCCTTGACGATACGGATTAGAGTTTATTTACTAAAACTCTCACCAAAAGTTTTACAAAGAAAATACTTGCAGCTTGTTATCATTTCATGCTTATAAAAGTCCATCATGTTAATGTTTAACTTATCATTAAATGGTTTTATTTCTGCTGAACTCTGATAACATTTCATATTCTGCTGTTCTTATCAAATAATGAATTACTCTAATGTTGTACTAAAAGTGATGTAAGAAATGGCAAGGATGTTGTAAGCTTTACTCTCTCATTTATGATCCTGATGTAAAAATGTGGATTTTCGAGTTCTCCCTTATGGCGTGCTCGACGGAATCGTATAGTTTAGTGTTCTCTCTTGGGTACTTAGTGTCTAGTGAAAGACAAGTACTCTTGTAAGGGCATTAGATTAGACGGTTCTGCCACAACCGGCACGGGTTTGATCTCGATCCATGACTCATCATCAACTGCTCACCATGGGAGCTTATATATGCTCAAGTTAAGACTCACCGTCGCCATCGGCCATGCCTAGATGCTCTGCGTCGATCTCCGCTCTCAAGTCCCTGGAGCACCATGTATTTGGGATGTCCACACCGGCCGTCGCCTCCGTCACGGTTCTATGTTCGGTGAGCACGAATCTGTGATTTCTGTGCTTCTCTACAATGGTCGTTGCCTTCTTCAAGCTGCAATCCAACCTACTACACGTGCAAACATGGTCTGTTCCTGTTTAAAGCTGCACCGGACATCATCTGTTACGTGTGGATGCAAGAAGATGGCGTGCCTGGGATAGAAGGCAGCAAATGTCCATGAGTTGTTGCAGCGATTGACCGGCCAGAGAACAGCCTACCGGATGATCAAGTTGTTGTGTTCAACAGAGGCTATTTGACAAGCAGGCGTTTCTCTTTTCCATCTAATATCTGCCAGTGATTCGAGTTCTGATCCTACGTTCTCCTATATATGCTAATAATTATGATTTTGCACCGACCGTAATTTAGCCGCCATTTAATCGTTTTAGCTCCGTTTCGAGTCGTTCTAGTCGTGTTAGATTCGCGTCGTCACGCTCTATGCAGTAGTGCTAACCTTTATCATGTCACTGGTTTATAAATTTATTGATTCAAAATGTAATCTGATTAATATTTATTTAATAGCTTCCCAACTTAAAAGCAATCTATGTTTAACTCCGTTCTTGTTGCATTATGACCGCGTGCCGACCATAAGTATAAGCTACATGTTAGTAGGAACAGTTAGCATGTCTTATATCATTGAATTTTATAAGTTAAATATTAATTTGATTTATGCTTATGCAATTGAGTTTCTAATTAAAACAACACGGGTCTTTCATAAATTAATGTTAACCTAATTAATATCCTGAATGTCTTTTGAATTATAAGATGCTTAGTTCAACCTTGAAACATAAGAGCTTTTGTTCAGTTGCCACAAGTTTCTATATATATAGTTCAATATTAAATTGACTAATATGCTTACAACTTATTCTATGATTAAAATCAGTATAGATTTTACACTGTGTGTTTTGTATACAAATAATAATTTGATTAATTTGCTTAGTGTTAATCTATATCTTTCTAATTATAATCTAATTATTTTAAACACATTTCATATATAAAATTCAAAGTAGATGCTCTCATATGTTTATTTCTTTTGCAGAGATAAAGGTTAATAACTTGCTTAATAAATTAGGTGATAACATTTATAAAATAAAACATGATTAGCTTCAATTCGTTTTCTTTGTTTAAATACAATTTGTCTAATCTAAATTAACAACTTTCTCATGATTTTGTTTAACTAAAATAAATCAAGCTCGTAGATGTTTCTTTTACAATATAAATCTTTAGGTAGTTATTTCTTTTGCACCGTAGCTTTGATCTCTATGTTTCTTGTGTTTCCGTGACCGTAGCAACGATTCCCTTTCTTTTAATACGTTGTTTTCTCTCATGTGGTGTACTGTTCTTAGTTGCTTTTATTGTTGTTTGTATGTTTGCCTATGCGTGATGCCTACTATGAGTAGAACAAAAACTATTTATGAGCACTGAAGATCAGAGGGTGATGACCAGAAGCAAAGTATGAGAAAGTTTGACCAACGTATAAGGCAAGTATAACATGGGACCATTCTTGTTGTCCTATTCACTGAAATTATTTATTTATATGCATGTGTCCTCCTTGACAACCGTAGAGGTTATAATTTAGCTATTGATATCTTGTTTTCTTGTCACCCATGGGTTGTGCATTTGGGTAGCTTTGCTAGTGCGGAATTTAAGAACAATGATCTTATAATATGACTAATGAAATAAGCAACCAACCATTAAAGATGATTTTTATTACTGTGGAAAGGGGGCTAGAGCATGGGGTTATTTGTTGCTCTGGTTTCTCTCCGTAAGGACTTATCTGTACTTGATTATCCGGGATATACAGTACAACTGTGAGGGCTATATAGCTTTGGCTTTAGTTATTTAAAAGATTTTTTCTAGCTTGTTAGTGGTAACCTTAAATGGCATAATAATGGCTTGACACGTTGGGTGTAGGACAACCTTTAGTCTTATGAGTATAGCCGCGAAGGAAGTGTGCCATTTGAAAAGGTGTTCCTACATCTACCTGCCGAGTGAATCTAATGGCCCTAACTTGTTAGACGAACCTTTAAGTGGATTTATATGATTCTCCAGTGTTTGGGTTTGATCCCCCACATATTTGGAAACCATGACTCATAGTGAAAATATACACCTCTACGTAGAGTTAAGAACTGGTATACTAGCCGTGCCCACGGATACGGGCGGCCTTGGAACATCTACGGATAGTTGATCACTATTGTTACATCATGCTTAATTATGTTGTTACTTCTATGGTTATGTTAATTGCTATTTCATTATTCTTATTACAATTGATCAATGGTTCAATAATGGGTTTTGGTAAACCTTGACGCTACTCAATTGCTAAATGAATGATGATTCAAAGCTAAATACAGTCAAACAGTGTCTAGCCTTTGGTGCCTCATGAACCCTGTGTTATACTTGCGGAGTACGACATGTGCTCACCCTTTCTATTTCCCAACACCCCCAGACATTAGAAAAGTTGCTCCGAAGATTGATGGAGTTACGGGGGAGTTCCGAGAAGACTGATAGAAGTGCTAGGCATATATTACCCCCAGTCAGCCGTCACTAAGAAGAATGGAGCCCGAGCAGAAGTTTAGCACCTGTTCTGCAATACTATGATGGTTGTAAGTGTTATTATAGAATTTATTCTGCTTTATATAAATATTATTTTGATATTCTATTCTGTTGTTGTATGTGTGGACTTCCTGGGCACACATATAATGAGTGCTCGGTCTTCTTTAGAAAACCAGGAGCGACAATGCACCATACCGTATATATGCTTGGTGCACCCTTTGTTTAATATATTTAATTCAATTAAGCTTTACAAACTACTGAATTTTAATGAGTTTCACCGGAGCTTCTACGTAGTGTAGACGATCAACCTCGTTTAATTATAATAGATAATAACAAGGGATTGTACTAGCAAATAAGTACCAAAATGTGACCACCAAGATTTGAACAATTCCGAGCTAGGAACTATAAGATAGAGCATTATTTTAGAAAAAAATTGAAACCAGTTTCATAATTTTCAAAGCTAAAACAAAATTTATTTGAATTTTGTTAGAGTAAGCCAAATTTTATGATTTTTCACTTGTACTATTTTTCTTTGTAAAAACATTTGGATAAATTTTTGAAATTACTTTTAAAATTTTTTGGATACTTTTTAAAAAATGTTAGTCTAATTTACCTCCTGAATTTTTAACTAGTTCAATTTACCTTCATCTAACGTGGTGCCACGTCAGCGATACCACCATGGAAACCAAACAGGATATATGTTAAAAGTTAAAGGAGCTCAAACAACCAGTTTTATAAATGAGGGAGATGAATCGGATGACGACAAAAGTTGATGGGGGTGGGGTGGGGGGGGGGGGGGTGTATCACAGATAGATTCTTGTGCTTTTGGATTGGGCCTGATGTGCATATGGGCCCAAGAGACTTAACGTGCTTGCATGCGCACGCGGGCCAGGCTGCCATTTTAATTTAAAGAAATAGGTTATTTTTGACGATGACCATAAACAAAGAGTATAAGCAGATGGAAATGAATTCCAATTTTATTTTTTAAAAAAACTACCCTATGAAAGATGGATTGCAAATTCAATGAATAATCCTTCTATATATCTTCTACCATAACATTAAAACCCTTATGTGCAGGGCTACTCCATCGTGCCGATAATAGACAATAGTATCTTCTATGGTTTGAAAAATGAATCCTAATGATATCTGGTTTTGTTCTGTTGTTCAGAAAACGATACCGATCGAATTTCTGACTATAGCTAGCCAGCCAGCTTGGCGTTGGCAAATGCCAGTTCCCACGGTGGCCGGTGGGTTGCGGGGACGGAGAGGCTGGGCCGACGCTGTGCGATGGGTTGGGTAGAGCTGGGCATTGTTGATTTGGGCCTTTGGCGCCAATACGGGCCCAAGCAAACTACTATAACTTGCAAAGCATTTATACGCAAGCACGTGCCGAGCTGCGTTGACCACACCAAAGCATTTGTATTGCTTTTATCATCCTCAAAAAAATTGTACCGGTAATCTAAAAAAAATTGTACCGACTTTGTAGGAACACACAAATCATAATGTCCTGCTCATGCTCATTAGATTAATACATATTTGATGATGAGAAGCCATCTTCTTGTGGCTTCGTGTTGGTACTTGTTTTGAAATTATCTCTCTCATTTCACTTACTCTTTCCATCCTTTAATATAGCACATACAGGCAATAAAAAATTGTACCAAAATATAAAAAATTCTAGGGAGATAAAACAATTTGGAATTTAATAGTTGCATAATTTGGTAGAAAATATGTTGTTAATTACTTGTTATTTATCAACCAATCACTATTCAAGTTAATGATAACGTCTGACGAGGAAATAAAGTGAGGGTACATGCGCCTTTTTTGTTTTCTCTTAATTTGTCCTAAAATCTATAGTATGCACCATATTTGGGATAGAGTGAGTGCTAGAGAGATTCCTTTTTTGATAAAGGATGATCTCACTAAAGTTTCCAACCTCTACTCAAAACGAGTGTGTGTGTGTGACTATTTTGCATTTGGTAATGAGGTACCAATGGTACCGTACCATATAGGTTAACTGTTCAAAGGAACATTAATCAACTTATGAAACCTTTTGTACATCAAACATGGATATCATTTATATAATTATTGGTTAAAGAACAGTAAAGTTTTAACTTCTTCAAAACAAAACACATCTTATATCGATGGATAAGCTTAAGACAAATGCGATGTTAGGCCTCTTTAGGTGGACCTCCGATCGGCTGTCTTTAACTTCTCCGTGTCCATGCATTTGTAGTAATAAGGAGTCATTTTTCTATATCTTTTCAACATGATATCTTTTCAACATGAAATAGGAGCCAGTGAAGAAAAATATGGATTTACCACCGGTAACTGTTAAGGCAGCACAAAAAAGACAAAAGCAATATAAAAGGAGTGGCACGAAATTGTTTTGTTTGGCACGAAATTGTTTTGTTCACTTTCATATCTTGGTACCATTTTTGTTTTCAGTTTTGCTTTACCATTTCAGTACGGGTTACGCCCTAAAATGCTAGGAAATTTTGAACAAACGACGATCCATAAATTGGAGTTTCCCTTTTCTCCCTTCAAAAGAAAAAAAATACATAACAATGGTGACAGTATATATAGCAACGGTGTGGTTCGCGTAGACTCTTTTTAAAATTACTTTTGATTTCACTTTCATAAATTACGTTTGATTTCTCAAATTTAAAATTCAAATTTTTAAACAATTTTGGATGGAGAAATGCCCAAAACAAAAGTTGTAGATCTTCAAAAGTTGTGCAACTTTGTAGTTGACAACCTTTTCACTTGAAATCATTTGTCCAAGTAAAATTACAGTTGAATTTCCTCACATCTAAAATTCAAATTCTTGAAATGACCTTGGATGGAGAAATGACTAAAACCAAAGTTATAGATCTCAAGAGGTTATAAAACTTTGTAGTTGATATTTTTTAATTTGAATTTGTTTAGGATCCCAAATACTTATTTCAAAACCAGATTGACATAAAATGGGGATGGAGCGCCAGCAGTCACGAAGCGTGTGTTTTTCACGCGAAAAAATTGTGTGACTTGTGACATGGGTCGCACGACTATGTGGCTACCCAGTGGGGTCTCTCCTATTATTAAAAAAATTTCACCCCATTTTTTAGGTTTTCTAGAAACCAACCAGCACTGATGTGCCCACTCATAAGTGCCGCTTTAGTTGTGCTGGTTCAAAAAGCCCATAGTGATGGGCATTTTGAACCAGCAGTGATCTTCAATTCTAATTATCTTAGTAGTGTTTTTTTCTATATTTATTTCGGCTGAACCTTTAGAAAATCATAGTTAATCATATAAAAAACGTAAAATAAAAAATGTAATTTTGATGGACTCCACATGAGTATATCTACAAAGCGAACATATGATATGGTATACTTTAGTACAAAGCTTTTGCTATAACTTTAGATCTATGCTTTTCTATAATTAATTAATTGTTGCAGTTTCTGTGATACTATTGTGGTGAAACTTTTATGATGGGCTAATCATATGACTTGATTATCTGGTTTTAACAGATTTATGTAATAGATAAAGTTGTGAGTTTGTGCTCGGTCACGGTTAAATGTTTCATTCCTCTGCCCTTTTTTATCAAGTTTGTACTATAAGTAGGAATATAATAACAATACCCAATTCAGTGGCTCCATTCCGGCAAGTATGTGCATGATGCACCGGCTTTGTCTTGCTGTGGCGATCTTTTCCCCCCTAAACATACAAAGAGATAATTACTGGTTTATGTTTCATTAGAAGAAAATGTACAGAAATCTCTTATAAGGCATCACGAAGAATAAGTATTGCTAGTGCCTAGGATGACGTGACATAGATAACTCAAAATGGTATCTATGTTAGTCTCTCTATTCTAATCTAAATTTTAAGACGTTTTGACTTTTGCAGATGTACTAATTTTACTATATATCTAGCTGGACAGAGTGTATATGTTAGCGCATAACACAAACTTTATATCTAGAAAAGGCAAAATATCTTATAATTTGGAATGAGGAGAGTAGTTGATAACATTACAGCCTATTTGACATGGTTCTAGCTCTGGCTCCAGTAGCAACTTTGATAGAGGAGCCGCAGCATACACTCTAGGAGTCCTTTTTTGGTGTACCAAAGAGGTGTAGGAGCCTTTTTTATGTATGGAGAATGGAGAAGCTACAATCTGAGCCATGCCAAACAATATATCTCAGTTGTGAAACGAACAAATCTCCACCTGTCATCTTTTTAAGAGATGATATCATCCATTAAGGTCCTGTTTGAATCCACCAACTAAACTTTATGTGGCTAAATTTAGCTGCTAGGATCCAAACCTAAAATTTAGCTGAGTTTAGCTAAACTTTAGCTACTTCAACCTAGCTAAACTTTAGCTATGACAAATCTCCAACCCGCGATGGGGTACGTGTTGTTGGGGTGGCGAGTGTGCTGGAGCAGCCCATGGCGTCGGGGCGGCCTAGAAGATGGCACTCCTTGTGGGGCCCCTTTGGGCGGCGGCCCTCCTCGGACTTCCTGCTTGGTTGGGCCTCGCCGTTGCCACTCTAGCGTCTTCGCCAGGCCAAGCTCCATCCGCTCCTTGTCCTCCACGCCGATCTACCGCAGTGCCCCACTAGGTAGGCCGTGCTCGTGCGGCGAATATTGTGTTCTAAGTGTTTCAGGCGTTTCAGACTTTTGTTTCAAGTGTTTCATCTGGATGTTGAAAAAGTAGATCTGGATGTTGCATATGTTTTTAAGTGTTTCAATCATTTTAGATTTTTATTTCAAGTGTTTCATCTGGATATTGCAAAAGTAGATCTAGATGTTGCATATGTTGCAATGACAAAATATGCATGTTGCAAGCTTATGTTTCAAGTATTTCAGGTGTTACAGACGTATTATTTCAAGTGTTTCATCTGGATATTGCAAAAGTAGATCTAGATGTTGCATATGTTGCAATGACAAAATATGCATGTTGCAAGCTTATGTTTCAAGTATTTCATGTGTTACAGACGTATGTTGCAAATGTTTCATTCGGATGTTTTAAAGGTAAATCTTAGTGTTGCACATATTGCAAATGGCAATACAAGTACGTTTTCATGTGTTTCATCTGCCTTCAAACTTATGTTGTAAATGTTCATCTAGATGTTTCAAAAAATGGATCGGGCGTTGCATATGTTGCAATAGCGCCGGTAGCTGGTGGGCCTGCCACAGGGCTTCGTGTCCTATCTCGCGGGTTCATCGCGCAGCGCACCTCGCCCTCATGCTCTCCTCTCCTCTCCCTCCCCTCCCTTCCCTTTCCCTCCATCTCGCCATGGCAGCTCGAGCTCGGCCGACGAGCGCACAGAGTCACGGACGTCGGGTAGGCGCAGCAGCAGACGCGGGGTGGGCAGACACATCAGCGTGCACAGGTGGCAGGGCAGGCACAGGCGTCCGGATGTCCGGGTGCTAGCCATACCGTTTTTGTTGAGCTTTCCTTTACCATCTCCGTGTTAGTTGCTGCCTAAAACGCAGGGAAGTTTTGAACAAACAATCCGTAAATTGGAGTTTTCCTTCTCTTTCAAAAGTCCTACTCATAACAGTGATGACAATGTTGCGATGGTGTGTGTGGTTCGCGTAGACTTTATTTCGTCCCCACGTGCTGCAGCTGTTCAACACTCCAATGGCAAGATAACTCCCCAGAAAGCTACGCACCGTGTAGCCATCGTGTGGAAGAAGTTAGTTCCCCGGCTAACTTCTTTTAGCGGATATCTCCGGCTAAACATAGCTATTAGCGTCTAGGATTACTTAGCGCTAAAAGTTAGTACTCCTAGCTTTCCTCCTCTCTAGCAGCACGAGAGAAGGCGGCGCACATAGCGTACCGGAACTGGGCGTTTCATTCGCGTTCAAACATGGCGAAGAATCTTTTCTTCTGAACGAAGCAGATTTAAACACACGAGGAAACTGATGACTAGCGCAAATACTTTGCCTGACACAAGGCATGTCTGCACCGATGCTGCCATGCATATATATTTCTTTATTGTTCGTTCCGATCAATCTCTAGTCGATGGTAGGTCGTTCCACGCAGTTTAAGAATACGTAGTAGAAACGGCCACACAAGAAGCCACAGCGTGGTCGTCGTCGTCCGCGTAGCGTGTTCCTGTCGTCGCTGCTATTTGCTCGGCGCACGACAGTACAAGCAACACATACACGTAGCACGTAATAACGATGGTCACAGACTACAGTATAAATATGTTATTGGTCGCTAATCTTGACACGGGTCTAGATCGTTCAGTCTACAGATGAAAACCGGCCTGATGGCTTTGACTTTGACTTAGTCTGGCTCCGCGAGCGCGTCCGGTCCAGCAATATAAGGCGTGTTCGGAATACATTCCAGCCGCTGCCAATAAAGCCTACGAACAGGCTGATCATAGTCCTGCTGCCCTTTCTCTCTACTCATCGTGTTGTTGAGCGTTCACGTACACAACATGAGCGGTCTTGGTCCTGGTGCCATCTTTGGCATTGCGATAGCCGGGATGGTGCTATTCGTAGTCATAGCGATGATCCAAAGGTTCGTGTGTGGCAACAGCAGAGGCGGAGGCAGAGGCAGACATGGAGGAGGAGGCGGTGGTCACCATGGTGGTATCGATGATGGTGGTGGCGGTGGACTTGAAGATGGTGGAGGTGGTGACGGTGGAGGCGGGGACGACTGGTTCGGCGGTGGGGGTGGGGGTGATGTTGGTGGTGGTGGTGGCGGCGGCGGCGACAGTGGTGGTGGCGGTGGCTACGGCGGCGGCGGCGATGGTGGTGGTGGCGGTGGTGGCTTCGGTGGCAGTGCTTGCTAGAGAGATCCTATTGACTATGTATATATGTCTGCTAGATCATTGGTACATGGCTCTATGTGCTGTTATCATTTTAATATCATCGGACCCTTGCTATCCGTGATTACTAATTTGTGTTCATTAGTTAATTTGTTAATTGGTTATCTGGTTTTATCACATTTATGTAATACAAAAATTACGAGTTTGTACTCTAGTATGGTTCGTTCACAAGGTTATTAAATTCTTGATTCCTCAACTCTTTTTATTTATTATCAAGTGTTGCCGTGGTGCCAATCTACAATCTACTATATCTTCCACTATATTTAAATAGGGGACCCACCCTAGCAGATTTATCTCCAATCTCATCAAGTCACATCACCACCTAGGGTCCACTTCTCTCTGCCTTCTTCGACGTAACAAAGACCATTTCGTCTCTGCTCTCCTTGGTGTTGTACCTGCCGGTACCTATTCTACTTATAGCATGTGAACGGACTAAGAACTGATCAAAATGCTACCACACACGAGCAAATAATGAGCCACTCATCACGAGCTCATCCATTAGCAGTGTGAGTAATTGCATCACAAAATCGCCCCAGACCTGAACAGTCTATTTGTCAGATTGACAGAAAAAGTTTGCGACCGTGTCATCGCTGGCTTCGGCGGGATCCGGGTGTGGTCAATTTAGCGGAGGCGTGGGGACAACCAACACGCCGTGGCAGCGTGGCACCAGCAGCAGCGGTAGGAAGAGGAAGGAGAGGCGATGTTCGTGCTAGAGTGACGGCAGCTGCTGTAGCCAATAGGGCAGGTGATGGAAGGAAGAGTGGCAGTGGCCTTCATCCCTCGGTTTGAACCGATTCACCTGAGCACGCCGTGGTCACTTATAAAGTCGCCATTGGTGGACTGGGCGCGATGGTCCAAGAACATGGACACCTCGCGGGGCCGTGTATCGGTGATCGAAAGGCGGTGGACGCAGGTCGCAGGGCCGGTGCGACTGGGCTAGGCGCGAGCTCTGCATGCTTGCAACTAGCAATCGTGTTGTGTTCTGGGCGATGCCTGAAATTTTTCCTGATCTTTCAGGTACAGAACAATTAAATCACCAGCTAAGACCGAGTTTTTCAAATAACTGAAAATAAAATATTCCGTACTCTTTGATCTAGCAATTTGATCTCTGAATAGTCTGTTCAATCACAAGCAACGATGTATTCAATGCATTTATTAGTAGCTCTGACTAATCATAATTGATGACAAGAGACATTAGAAAAAAACTGATGACAACAAGAGCATGTCAGGGAAGGAACCAAGCAGCAGCAGGACACGCTAATTAATCAGGTCTATTGTCGGGCTCTCAGTAGGAGAATAGAGTTCGATTTTTATATTCAACCAGTCAACCAAGCAATGACAGTAACTGTAATAATTAAAGTTGATGAACCTTACGGTAAAACTATGAAGCAGATGCAATTCAGAGAACCACGGCAAGGAGCCAAATATGAACTAAATTCACAAAGAGCCGTATGCAGTAATAATTAATCTAGAGTGATCTCTCAACTGACCAAGAAGCAGCACTTCTCTCGACAATCTCAGGAAAACACAGCAACAAACCACGGACCAAATAATTCCTCTGAGATCAAACATCGGCAATATAGCATTATACATGATAAAAAGGATTTGGATTACAATAGATGCAATCCAAACCCTCTAATAGTCCTTCCACCCACAGTTGTGACCAACCACGGTCAGAAGACGAGGAACTCCATGATTCTACACGATGCACCGTAGCAACTCGATCACGCACTCCATATGAATCCTACAAGGATTGCTTCAATTCCTAATAGTAGATGAAATCACCATCCAGGGTTTATGGAGCGACGGGTCAATGGAGAATAAACTCCAAAAAAGAAACTCTAGTCCCTGTTTACACTTGGCACCCGATATGTGCACGCAGGCACCTGACGGAATAAGTCCGACTCCACACCAAAGACACCTGGCGGACTCGAGTTTGATTCCACCAAAACCATGCATCATGACTTGGCTAAGCTAAACTGATCCATCTAACTTACTAGGATTCAATAAAAATCTGCTGCGTCGCCACCGCAATACCCAGCGTAGCACATGGCACCAGTTTTTAGAGAAGCCGACCAGGTAGAACATGATGAAAAAGCAGTACAAGATATGTATCAGCATATCTGCTGAGACCTGCGCAACACAAACAAGCAACTCAAGATTACATTAGGTTGTACCCTTTTCCTAATTAGCCATTAAGCGGCTACCACAAATCCAGGCACCTCGGAGATATGTATGCAGAAGTAAGACCAAGGGTAAAATTGCTGATGCAAGACCCATGTGCTCTCATTTTTTTTTTGGTAAAGGGAAGTGTTTGGGGCAAGGCATATGTTAGGGACCCATTGAAGTATTTAGTCCAATTACATAACCTGCGGACTTGTTTGATAATGTTTAGGGTTCATTTTGTAATTTTTAGGAACTCTTTTGTAATATAAGCCACCACCTAGAAAAAGTACTAAAACCTTCCTTCTCACCTCACAGAGAGGGGGAAGGCGGGGAGGACCCTCGGGATACTCATTTGGTTGTCTCCTTCTCACTCTCTTTCCATCTCTTTTTTCACGAGAGAACATAGTTCTCTTTTTCTCTCTTCTTCTCACTCTCCTTCCATTCTTTTGCACGAGAGAACAGTATTCTCTTTTTCATGAGAGAACGGAGTTCGAGAGTAGCAACTAAAGAAAACAACCAATCACACTTGGGAAGTAATGAGTTTTGGAAGCACACCTCGGTTTTTTCTCGGGAGTGTACGGAGAGGACCCTAGTTTTGCCCCAGAGCTTACAGAAAATAAGTAGTTGCCATATTGAATTATTTCTTGGCAAAATTGACGTATCTAACGGCAAGGGCTCGAACACTCACAACTTGACAGTGGTGCTATTAATTGTCCGCCCCTACAAAAATGTTATGATTAACCTTCGGGTGTTTCTACATGACTTTAATTTGTTTTAGCGAAGGCATGGATAGAGTACAAACCTCTTTGTTCATTTACGGCTCAACATACATTTCGGTGCTAATTAACAGCACCCTTGAACGCGTTGCTGTTCAGAAAGCCGAACAAAGACACCAGATTTTGGAAAGCCGAGGACAACAGAAGACGCTATATTTCAGAAAAGCGAGGCGGCCATCAAGCAAAGTAGCAGTTCGATCCAGTTGAGGATAAGCCAACGAAGGTACTCTCAGCCCACTGGATTTCTTCAGCTAATATATCATCTAGTTTCCACTACGTCTCTGATTATGCAATTCCTTGAGCGAACATGTCAATGTCTTTGTGGCAAGCATGATCACTTAACCAGAGAACAAAGCAGCCCACGTCGGCATCGGCAATGGATCGCAGCTTTCAATGTCGTTGGCACCACTTTGGAAGCGATTCCCTGCCACTGCCAGGCCTTGACTTCGGGTGATAAATGACCACCACCTATATAAGTGACCAAGGGTACGAGGGAAATAGGCCTCTCACTTGGACTCTTTTTTCGCTTGCTCAAACCCTAACCTCTCCTCTCCTCTCTAACCTAATCAGGACCCCTTGTTCCAACAAAAACATTATCGTTAGGAGTGAAAGGACCACCTAAAGAATTTTGTAAGTTTTCAACAAAAGTGAAGCATGAAGCTAACTAAAGCTGGTGTTGAGAGATTGTATAGTAGTAAGAATTGTGACGAGTAAGTTGTGAAATCAAGTTGAGTTTAAGATATTTTGAATCACTAGTCAATTTTTTGAGAGATTGTAGTTTATGAAGGACCTATTAGGCGACCGAAGGGGGTTGAATGAGAGCCAATTAAAAATTCTCTGATGAGAACTCGCCCTTTGTCCCAAAATCAACCCCGAGCGCTTTCTTACTCCAACCCTAGATCACACAAGCCAAGAAGTGACAAGATGACCTAGAGAAGTTCAGAGAAGGCACGGAAACAACACGGATGCAACACGAGCAAGAAAAAAGACAAAAACCTGCTCACTATGAGAAATCTGTCTAGGCTGGTTTTGCAACCCGCTTCTACAACACGGCCAGGCTAGCTCTGCAACATAGCCAGGCCAGTTTCGCAACACGACCAGTCAAACTCTGAAAAATTCGGCTAGGCAGGCTCTGGTAGGCTCTGCAACACAGCTAGGCCGGTTCAGCAACATGGCTAGGCTGATTATGCAATACAACCCGGCTGGGCCGGTTCTGCAGTTTGCTACAGCCTAGATCAAATTCTCCTCAAATCAACTCGGATTCAAACCATATTTTGCACAGATGTTTCTGAAGATGTTGTGAAACTATTTCTAAAAGCCTTAGTCCTAACACCTTCAGAGTCAAAGCAGATCTAAGAAACCATCTTCAAACTTAGGGTTTTCTCAAAATTTCTCAAAATTTTCGGTCTTCGTAATCGTGAGGAATCTGCCAAAACTTGTGGCTAGAAACGTTCCTCAGGAGTCATAGCATGGTTAGATCAAGACCAAACAAGCAAACAAACTTGGATCAAAGGAAATCACAAGAAAGCTGACAAAAACACCAAAACGAAGACAAAAGAGAGAAGGGTGAGATTGAATTTGAAAGATCAGAGGTGTACTCGATTGATTGATGAGAAAACAAGTTTATAAATACATTGTCTAGCTCCAATCTTCATCCTCCCTCTAACAAATCTAGAAACTAGAAGTCAGAGGCACTCAAACTGTCTACTGCTTGATCCTTTTTCCACAACGGTAAAACCGAATTTCATTACCAAAGCAACGAAATTACACCGAGTTCACAGTTCCACAAACAAACAGAAGAGACGAATAACAGGATAAAACCAGATCCAGGCAAATGATCACAAAGGGAACAGATGCCTAGACCCAACTACCACAAGCTCCCAAAAGCGGCTAAGAAGCGCCACCCCAAAAACGCCCCCGCACCTTGACAGGGCAACCACCAGGTACAACTTAATCGACAGCCAACAGTTTAACGCTAAACAAGAAACAACTTCCAACACCACATAACAGTGAAAGCCGAACTCCAGAACGCAGTCACCAAACTTCCACCATCGCGTTTTGAGCAAGTCTTCCGGTCATCCGACAAAAGGGATCAGTTGACGTTCATTTTGACCCTGCCCTTGAATATCCTGCTTGTGGAAGATGAGCGCCGTCGTCTTCAGCGCCTCCACCCCCTGGATCACTTGCTTCTTCAAGTCTTCATTCAGCAGGCCTGTCCAGTATGTGAGAAAAGAACAAATCATACAAATAATCTCAGTAGGAGATTTTATCCTTCGTTCATCGAAACAAACAGCATTCCGGGTTTTCCACACGGCCTAGCACACTGCGGCCAGCCCAACTGCCTGCATCTGCGGGCACTGGGGAAGAACATTACTTATCCAGATCCAGTATTGATTCATGTTACCCGGTCTGCAATCAGCTCCTAAGGAGTAAGCCAACAAACTCCAGATGTACTTAGCTGTTAGGCATTCAAAGAAGATATGATGAACAGACTCCTGCTCTGTGCAAAAAGCACAAGTCATGTTCCCTTTCCATTTACATTTACAAAGGTTATCCTTTGTCAGAATGGCTTCCTGTGAAACCAACCACATGAAAATTTTGACTTTTAACGGCACCTTTGCCTTCCACATTCTCTTGAAACTTAGGCCATAATCATCTTTACATAAATGTTTGTAAACTGATCGAACAGAAAAAACCCCAGATTTCTCCCAGTCCCACTTAGCTTTGTCTTTATCACTATTGACATTAAAACGATGAACCATATCATATAAACGTCTGAGTTGATTTTGTAGATCTTCATACAACCATCTTCTAAATTTCAGTCTCCAATCTCTTTGTTTCAGAGCTTCAACCGAACAATCCTGGTCCTTACTAATTTCAAAAAGTTGTGGGAATTTGTCTGTAAAGGAGACAAGACCACACCACTTATCATGCCAGAAACTGGTATTTTTACCGTCCCCTGCCACCATCGATCTGCCTCTCAAGTAAATATGTCTAACTTTCAGCAGGTCATTCCACACAGGGGAATTCCTGTTACTTTTTTTCACCTGAGTTATACCCCTTTTTTCAGATACTTCTTAGTTATAATTTCATGCCAGATGCCATCGCAGTTCTCAGCCTTCCACCACCACTTACAAAGCAGACTGATATTCATCTTTCTCAAATCCTTCACCCCTAGCCCCCCTTTGCTCTTAGGTTTAGTGATTTTAGTCCATTTTACTGGATGGTATTTTCTCTTCAAATTACCCCCTTGCCAGAAGAATCTTTTTCTAGCAGTGTCCATTTTGTCCAGAGTTGAAACCGGTAACCAATACATGGACATGGCATAAATTGGGAGATTACTCAAACAGGAATTGATAAGCACTAGTCTGCCACCCAAACTAAGAGCACTGCCCTTCCAACCTTCCAATCTTTTCAACATTTTTTCACAAATGGGTAACCAGTCCACAACATGCAACCTGGATCCAGCTACAGGGACCCCAAGATATCTAATTGGCCAACTCCCCACAGCACAGTTAAACATGTTAGCAAAATCGATACTCTTCTCATCATCTTGACTAATCATAATGACCTCACTTTTAGAAAAATTAATCTTCAGCCCAGACATGGCTTCATACAGGTACAACAGCAATTTTAGATGAGAGGCTTGTTCTTTTTCATCCTGGATACACAGGATAGTATCATCTGCATATTGCAAGATTGCTACCCCATTTTCCACATATTCAGGTACAAGACCTTTAATCAAATTATTTTTCTGAGCAAGACTCATCATTTTAGCAAGAGAGTCAGCAGCAATATTGAAGAGGAAAGGGGACAAAGGATCACCCTGTCTAACTCCCCTGCCAGATTTGAAATAGCTCCCTTTCATATTGTTGATTTTAACACTAACAGTTCCAGAAGTCATCACAGTTTTAACCCATTCACACCACTTAGAACCAAACCCCCTTTGCCTGAGACATTCAAAAAGGAATTCCCAGTTAAGTTTGTCATAAGCCTTTTCAAAATCTAATTTTAACACCAGGCCATCTTTCTTTCTGAGCCTAGTATCATGCAAGATTTCATGCAAAGCCATAACTCCATCCATAATATTTCTATTTTTCAGGAACCCAGACTGGCTCTTATTAATGATTCTACTCATGACTTTCTCAAGTCTCAGCATCAGGGCTTTTGTAAAGACTTTATAAATGACATTTAGCAGACAAATAGGCCTGTACTGCTTTATATTATTAGCCTCTTTCACTTTAGGTAACAAGGTAATAATACCATAGTTAAAACGTCCAATGTCCAAGTTAAGATTGTGAAAATCCTGGAACAGGGCAACCAAGTCATTTTTAATGAAGTCCCAGCAATGCTGATAAAATTCAATTGGGAAATGATCAGGCCCTGGGGCAGTGTTCTTCTCCATCGAGAAAATAACCTCTTTGATTTCCTTAACAACAAAAGGTTTTTCTAATTCTTCATTTTCCTGTTCACTAACAATTTCAGATTGTTCCCAACAATCGGGGTCCAAATGAATATCCGAGGAGTCAGAAGGACCAAAAAGTTCTTTGTAAAACTGAGTGGCATGCTCCACCAGGGCAGCATCACCTTCAATAATTTGATCATTATGATTTAGGGAAAAAATGTATTCTTCCTTTTTTTCCATTGGCCACTCTATGAAAAAAAGCAGTATTATTATCCCCTTTTAACAACCACATACTGTTAGATCTTTTATGCCAATAGGCCTCCTCTTCTTCAAGTAGTCTAAGTAATTCAGTTTGGATGAAAGTCTTTCTATTTAGCAGATCAGCAGAAAGTGTCAACTCCTCTTCTTGTTTTTCTAAACTTCCCAACTCATTTTGTAGAATAAGCTTGTATTTTCTAGTATGGCCCTTCAAACTTTGGCCCCACCCCTTAAGAAACTTTCTAACCCTATCCATCTTTATACACCAAGTATCAATAACAGACTTAGAGTGCACTTTTTTATCCCAAATTTCCTGCACTTTAATCTTGAAGTCTGCATGGTTCAACCAAGAAGTTTCAAAACAAAAAGGTCTTGAACCAATCTTTTGTTCCAAATCAGTTCTCACAATCAAAGGATTGTGGTCAGACATGTGTCTAGGTATTTTCCTAAGATTGCAAAGGGGAAACTCCATTTCCCAGGAACTGGAAATCAAAACTCTATCTAATTTCTCAAGGGTTGGATCCTCCCTATTATTGCTCCAAGTAAATTTACCCCCAGATAAAGGTAAATCTCTGAGCTCATAGGTATTTATGATATGATTGAAAACACTAGAAAAATTGTTTTCATTGAATTTCTTGTTTTTATCAGAGCTAAATCTCAGGATGTTAAAATCTCCCCCCATAAGGATGGGATAATTGGTCTTGAAGCAGAAATTGGCAAGCTCTGCCAAAAAATTATCCCTGAACTCATCATGTGCTGGTCCATACACATTAACTAGCGACCATCTTTTATTAAGATTTTTATCTAAAACATTTGCAACTAACATGTAATCCCCATTTTCAAAGCTTTCCACAACGAATCTATCTTTCTTAATTCCACTCAACATCCCCCCAGATCTGCCATTAGAAGGAGTCCAGTACCAACTGAACTCTTTGGCATTATCAATCTTCCTAAAGAAATTATCCGAATAGGACTTCTTCATAGTTTCCTGAATCCCTATAAAGTCAACTTTATGGTCCCAAATTAGCTCTTTGATATAGCAGCTAAGACCCTTCTTTGCCACCCCACGACAATTCCAAATGATACCTATCATCTGATAACTTTTTTAATACTCTTCCTGTCCCTGAGATTGAATCTAGGGCTAACCTTAGACTCAACTCCAACAGAGTTATCCAAAACAGCAAGAGGCTGTTTTTTACTAACTCTGGCTTTCCTCTTATTTTTCTTCTTAGATGATCTGCTTTTTTTAGCACTCACAACAACAAAACAAGGTTCATCTTCAGATTCATTAGAACCCCACTCCAGAAGAGATTGATCTTCTAAGGGAAGTTTGTCACCTTCCACATTATCAGTTGGTTCAGAGACAACATTAGAGTGCTCATTTAATTTCATTCTAGCATTCTCCAGATCCTTTAACAAATCAATTTTTTCAAAAGACAGAGACTCAGAATGAATCCCCATCATATTAGCAAGAGATACAATATTAGTGTTACTAAGAACTGCAAAGGAGTTCTGGTTACTAGAGCAATTACCTTTCTCCTCCAAATCAGTTGACACCTTGTTCTGAGCTTGGTCCCCCACCTTCACTTGTGAAGTACCATTATCTCTGATTCTCTTGCTCTGTCTAACCTCCTTCCATTCTGGCCAGTCAGATTTTTTGTCTTTCAACCCAGCTTCAGACTCAACCTCAAGTGCAGACACATGCTTATCCCAGATGTTCAGCTGCTCTTGCTCACCCTCCAGGCCATTTATCACAGTAACACCTATCTCATCAACATTGTCAACTTTATCCACCTCCATGATAACATGATCTACTACCTTATTAATATCCCTTATCTTCTCATTTGCAAATTCCACTTCATCAACTTCAGATTTTTGTCCATCTTCTTCCTGTATCAGCTCCCAATCTATGTCTTGACTCCCCATGTGGTGTAATTCTTCTTGACTGGATATGTCAATTTCAGGAGCTCCTTGGCTACCTTTGGTAGGGCTCATAGATACAGCTCTAGCAGTAGTATGATTTTCCTCATTCTCTTCCAAAATAGAAGGAAGGTTTTTACTTGGACCAGGCTTTATCATATAGTCTTCCAACTGAAAGAATTCAGACTTCTTGCAAGCATGCAAAGCATTTTTAGCCTCAATAGCAGTCAGGGGATCATGCTTGGATTTCTGCAGATTAGATCCATATTCATTGATAACAGTATGGGATGACTCATTCACACAGATGTTGCTAAGCATTCTAATCTCCAGATTCTCGAATGTGCCAAACCTGAGCTGATCAGACCCAGGGATAATCAGATCACCCATCTTTAACCCCTCATCATCACTGTCCTCATCATTATTCCCCAAGGCTTGATTTTCCTTTTGACCAGAGCAATCGACAGAAACTTGCTTCCCTTTGACATTACCTGCACTCTTACTAGTTCCAGCTGCAGAGGGCTGACCCAAATCTTTTGTGGGCTCCATTCTCTGTTTCTTAGGAGAAGGGAATTCATCCTTGGACTTATCTCTTTCATTCCTGATCCATTTATTGCCAGAAGAATTAGTGAACCCCTCTTGGGGCACCTCTCTCTCAAAAAAGTAATCATAGAAGTTAAAGTCCAGAACTCCATCCACTGAGGCAGGAACCTTGATGACATCCCTGCACCCAATTTTGACTCTGACATAGTCATTCTTATGCAAATTTTCCTTATCCACCTCTAAGGGCAACCCCACTTTTGATGCCACCATACAAACATTGGAATAAGACCTCTTCTCAAAAGGAATGTTAGTAATCCTGAACCAGGCTACATCCAGTGGACCTTTGGAACCAGTTGCAGGGTTCCATTTTTCAACTTTGACAACCACCTCAGGCAAGGACCTCATCCTTAATTCAGTGAAATGAGCTAAATCATCAATGGTCTGTGCATTAGGGAACCTCATCTGGTACTTTCCTTCTCCAATTCTTTTAGCATACCACCTCCAAGTAGAATTAGGACCAGCTTTCAGTCTAAATTCATTTTCAATCTGCCTGGCATTTGCCTGCCCCACAATGACAGTGATAAGAGCTGTAGTAGACATATCTTTTATCCCCTCATCTGTATTAGCACTTTCGATAAAGTGGAACCCTTGCCCATAAGCAGATAAACCACAGAAGGGTGAGATAAACTCCCAAGGCATTTTGTTCATGCAAACCCTAGCCACATGTCCCTCCTTATTACACCTTGAACAAACAATAGGGCTTGGACACACATTAGGCAGATGTCCCACCTTACCACACCTGTAACAGAACTGTTGCCTTTCAGGTTGCTCTCTGGGGACCCCCCCCTCTCCACCACCATCATTGTGGACAACTTGTTCATCATTTCTTATGATTTGAGTATTGTTGTTTACAGATGTTTCCACCTCAGCCGACTCAGTTTTTTTGGCTAGGGTTAGACTCCTCCCTCTTCTCAGAAGGAACTGGGTGACCCTCCTCACGCACATGGTTCCCAGGATCCCTGTTAAGATGACCCCCTCTGCCCTGAAACCTCCCTCCATCTCTACCACCTCCCCTCTGCACCCAACCACGATTGCCTCCCTGCCAACCACCACGGAAACCACCACGATTTCCCCCATACCCGTAATTTCCACCAAACCCAGCATTAGATCTACCCTGATTAAACTGCCTTTGATCCATTTTTGGCTGCAGAGGAGCCTGAAGGACCTGCGAGAAAGACCTGGTATCACCACCGAGAGTAGACCAAGTAGATTTCACAGGAGGCGCGCCACCAAGGGGAGCGATCTCCGTGCGAGAAATATGAACAGAAATCGCAGAGCAACACCCAACTTCCACACTACGAGCCCAGATGTGGACAAGTCTAGCACTCAGATCCGCGTCGGGGTGATCACATACCTCGTGCGGAAGCCGAAACCTCTTCTCCGCCCGACCGTCCACCGTAGTTCTGGAGGAACTAGGGTTTCCGCCCTCGCTCGAAGAGGAAGCAGAGGGGAAAGGAAAGGGAAGAGAATGAGCCAGCGAATCCCCCTCTGGCTGCTGGGCAACGTCCTTATCCCCAGGGTATCGCCATGGCCCAGATGGCAGCGACTGCGAAGGAGCCGCCCCATGCCCCGAGTCTACAGAGAGCGAGACTGTCTCACCTACCGCGACGCACCCGTCCGCAACAGTGGCGCGGACCTGCTCCGTGTGCCCGCATGGCGTACCCGCGGTCACGTTCTCTTCTGGCACCTCGTTCCCCTGGCACGTATGCGCACCGCCCAAGTCGCCCTGGTCGCTCGGGTCCTCCGTGTCGAGAGGAAGGGGACGAGCCATCGTACTCCTGATAGGCTGACCTTTGTTGCAAAATCTGATCCTCGTCTACTGCTTGATCCTAAATAGTGAAAACCTTGGCTAGCCTAACCAATTGACTCAAGTGTGAGAGATGGCTGTCTTGGGCAGCCACCACTTTTATATATAGGGCTATTACACATTCCAAGATGACCTGTAGATATTTCTGTGAACCACTTAACCACAGGGGCAAAATTGTCCAACAAGAGCTCCTTGCATCAGTCAGCCACGAGCCCTTCATAAGAAAGCTTCACCTCGATGGAAACTCTTCAATGATGCCACATGCCACCCCGAGATCCCCCTTTGGGTTTTGAAGCCCAAAAATGGCAAACCTACTGCCCGCGGTTTTGAGGCTCAAACCGCGGAACACAGCTAGAGTTGTGTATCCTCTATGCTTCCTCCACGATCTTGACACATGTCTTCCTCGTCGTCTTCAACCGCCAGTTCACCATGTCCTCGCGCACTAGCCTTGACTTTGGTCAACCTTGGCCTTGACTTCGGTGAACGCCGTATACGCTCCATCACATGTACACTTGCTTATCAATGTCGCCAAGTGCTAGCCGTCCACATCCGGCCCTCGGTCCCTAGTTCCAAACCTCCATGTCCGTCCTTCACTGCCACCGGTCCATCATCATGAACTCGTTTGTCCTTCTCCATTATCGTTGACCGTCTCAACGCTCAACACTTGCACATCACAATACAAGAGACATGTTGCACATACCCAACTCAATGGTTAGTCTCAACACTAAACCAAAACTCGATCATCTCTTGACAATCACTCATCATTCTCACCCATATAGGCACATATCCACTATGTGCTCGCAGTTTGTTTTCTTTTTCTGATGAAACCAGATCATCACAATTACTACAAATGAATTTGGACCCAGTAGCTGTATATACAAAGAAGGTAGAAAATTTAAGTCAAATTTTTTACCTTGTGCCTCTACTCATATGTTTTACATTATGAAGAACTGCCTTTTTCCTTCAACAGTATAGTACATAGTTATGAACAGTATACGTCTAATTATATTTGATAATATGGAAAAAAGAAAATTTAAAGGTGAGAGCAACATATTACATTTTCTGCAAAGAGACTTACAAAATAGATAAATTATCTATGACAATTTAAGACTACAGTTCAGCTTGTAAAAGAGAGAGATAGCGGATGGAGTGTGTTTTTTGGTGGAGAAATCAAGAATGTTATTTTGATTCATTCTCCAAAGGGGTGAAATTATTGTTTATGTTACTACGACAACAGGTCGTTTTCAATATTGGGATGTCACAAAATATGGGCATAGGCATCAAAGAGAAACAACCGAATATTAATCACCAGTGATGAACTGGCTAAACTTATTTTTGAACACCATAGACTGGTCCTCATTACATGATATAATTGCTTGGTGATTTCACTCATGCAAAAGGAAACATCATCACAACTACTCCATGTAAGATCTGAATGGTTTCGCAAGCAATATGCAATACATCTGTTTGCAGGCTTGCAGTATGCAAGTTATATAAATTATAGCCCAAAGAGCATTGTAACAGTGACTGCTATCAGATACTGTCCTCATGGCGCAGATCTGAATCAAATAGGGGCTATTTGGATGGGTGGCTTTGGAGCTAGCCAAGCTACCATAATGTGGCAACTTGCTATTTGGATGCCTACCAAACTGCTAAGTCAGGCTCCACTAAGCCAAAGCGTCTTGGGCTGACTAGCTGGAAATGCCCAGAAGGATTGTTTCCAGGAAGCCAGGCTTGGCTAGCCACCCACTTGGCATCATCTAACCGCCTCGTCCACTCACTGTCCTAGGCACTCGTCTCCCATGCGAGCAGTGGCGAATCCAGCTCGAGAAATGACCTAGGGCGGACGTATAATATAAAATTTTGGCTAACCGACGACAACATGCATGCTAATAGAAAAAGCTATAGAACAACCCATAAGAATCACGATGTTATCTTTTAATAGCAAAATTATCAATAATGCATCTTTCAATGGAGAAATACAGTACAAAACCTATCAATTTTGAAGACAATTATCACCACTTGCCAAGTTTCTACTGCTGCTACCAAAGAAGCTTTTCAAATCTGCAAAATTAATAAATTGAATCACAATTAGTAATCAAACAAACTCTGACTAATTGAGTATGGCTAATTGACAAAGTAATTAAAGAAAATAATCAACCAAAAACTTGGCAACACCTAGTTTCGGTGGTTCTTGCTTGGAATTGAAGCTGTCTGCTTTAACTGTGGTGGCAGTGCTAGTGCCGCTGTTGAACCAATCACATCTCTGCCCCTTCCATCACCAAAGTACAAAATCTTGCACTGCAAATCTGGGCACAGGCGCACAGCACAGCAACTCAGGGCAGCTCCCAGCTTGGCAGGAGCTGGAGCGAGGGCCGAGCCGTGGGGTGGGACGGCCGGCGCGAGCTCCGAGCACCGAGCAGCTGGGGCAGCGGGGCCAGGTCATTGGGCATGTACCGGGCGGAGGCAGGGGAGCTGCTGGTGGCCGACGCGGCAGCGTCGAATTGGCCGGCGAGCACCGAGTGGGATCTGAGGATGGTGACTTGCCCCACCTGTCAGCTTCCCCTTCGAATGTCGGTTCTCCACCGCCTCCTAGATTGCATATACGCTGTCCTTTTAAGTCGGTTTGATCCGAGGACTCAGAATTGATGCTTCGGCCTATATATACCATCCCCTACCCCCTCGTTGAGGCCATCCTAAAACCCTAATTCATATCCTCATCTCAGGATCTAGGCATTGTATTCAAGAGAGATTAGTCCTCTAGTTAGGATCTATTCTTTGTACACAAATAGAGAGAGAGAGTAAGAGAAGAGTTTGGGGAAGTACAGGCCTATCAGTGCTACCTCTACGACTTGTACTTTGGCGGATCTAGGCTTCTCCAAGTCTACATCTGAGATACTTTTGGCAACTGATTTCTATTTAGAGTAAGTTTTGTGCTCTTTTGTTCACGGGTTCACAGTTCTTTTGAGAGCTTTAGTCCTTGTTAGATCTCTGGATTAGAGTAGTAATCGTTAGCATAAGTGTGGTGCTTAGGCTATCAGCTACCTGTGTTTGCTCCCTACTTCTTGGTTGTGTGGTAGCAGCGGGAGGTGACAGCCCCATCTATCCTTTGTAGTCCACGCCGAATTGAGTAGGTTATTAAATTAGTAGGACCGTAGTCGCATCGGTAGAGTTATCTATTAGCGGTGCTTTACCATCTAAGCGGTGTCCTGAAGTCAGGGGCGGACCTACAGGGTATGCCAGGTATGCACCGGCATACCCTGCAGTTCCAGCCAGTAAAGAATGTATTATACATGTATTTTTGTGAAAAAGAAAACAAGAAAAATTTACCGGAGAAGACGGTAATGCAGCAGCCGCTGCTACGGCCTTGCCGATACGGCCTTTTTCAGGCCCACACAGCCACACGACGGGAGGTCCACGTAGTCACGCCTCGGAGGGTCCTGATGAGTACATCTTTGCTTGTAGGCCTCACCGCTGCAGCCATCATTCATCGATCCACCCAAACTGCTCTGTTGCTACTTGCTGGCTATGTGTACGCAAAGCCTAACTTCCTAATTAAAATGATGAAAGGGTATTTTCTACATTAGTTATCGTTTAGTAAAAATAAATTTATGAAATAAGATCTGTTATTTCTTTGGACTGCATATCCTAAGCTAAACTCCTAGATCATTTTAGCAACATAGCATGCATAATTTTAGCATCAGCCTGTATTTTTTGTAAATTGGTGGTGCTAATTGTTAGAGCACACCCAATGCAATTTTGCAATTTTTTCATCCCATAAATAATATATTTCATCCGTTATTTTGCAATTTTTTCATCCCATCTTGTTGTATCCTGTGAAATACACCATGACATATTACATGAGTTTTCTGATGAACTGTGATTGATATTGCTTTTACCGGTAGCATTCAGAAAGCAGCGGGTAAATAAGCTAGACATGTAGTATTATAAGTCTCTTTTATGGCTATATTTCAAACTATTTGTATTTCATTTGAACTTTGTATAGTAATTTGTCGTAGTTTCTAGCTTAATCTTTAAATTTAAGGCATATCATGTTATTAATGCATGTGGTTTTACCGAACTTGAATATGGCTTACTGATTCGAAAATGGTTTTACCAAATTGCATAAGAGTTTTTTTTTGTGCGGCATACCCTGTACTAAGATCCTAGGTCCGCCACTGCCTGAAGTGAATACTAGAATCATAAGCCTTGCTTTGCATAGGGTCATAACCATAGGAATCCTCTCTACTCATGCCTTAAACCTTGATTGCTATCTCCAGACAAACTAGTTGTTAGACGACACACACGTTTCCCCATGGATATGATACTCGATAATACTCCGGGTGAAAACTACTTCGATACCCGTATGCTTGCGGATTTTGTCTTTGTGTGCCCCCACAGATCTCAACAATTTGCCTAGACAAAATAGTTTAGTAGCTTGAGGACCATGTATTTCTGATATATTATTAGCTTCTATATAATGAACTGAAAAAACATGTTCTATCTAATGTAAACACACATTTTTTATGTACTAAACTATGTCGTAATGGGGTCATTTACTAAATCCTCAAACCTGCAAGATTTTTCTATTGTAACTAATTTATTCTCTTACTTTTTCAATCAGGGTTAACCACAGTAGAGATGGTACGAAGGAAGGGTCTAGCAACAAGCAAGAAGAAACCAGAGGCAAACCTAGCGGCAAGAAACAATAGCTCAACAGTGTGGAGAGTACAAAGATGAAGCACATTAGATGGACATACTTCTTAGGGTGGTGGGGGTGTACGTGTGCTCACTTGGCAGTGCATGTTCTTTATTAAAGAAGGTACATTTATTTCATAGTGGTTAGGTTCTCTATTGTAGTTAGGGATAATAATCGCCATTGCTTTTTGTAGGCACATTTGTAGTAGACAATGTAGCGAGTACAATAGTGATGATGTTTCTCTCACTCAACATACTACGTGACATACTTCTTAGCTTGTGTTCTCTTAGCAGTATCCAACTTGCGGAGAAGAAGACATTTTCTGATAGCTTGAAGAACTAGACTAAGGTTATCATTATATGCCTTCCGTTCGTCATGTTTTCCGTGACATTGTACGCTGCTGGCCAAGAATTATAGAGTTCTGTAGCCTAGGATTTGTGGCCGGTGTAGTCATTTTGGAGGTCATATATGTTCTTTGCATTAGAGGACTAATGACGGTGTGCATGTCAGCTAAGCCTGCCGTTGCTACTATTACTGGTGTGCTAGAATTCCTTCTAGTGGCTTGCAGATGTTATTGCTACCAGCCAAAGGCAATGAAATATGTCAATGTTTTTTATTATTTTTATTGTACCAGATAATTGTTGTTGTATGAAAGTACATATAAATTAACAACTGAGATAAGTTGAATGAACTTTACAATGCAGATGATAGTGGTATTGGTGATCTGACTTGTTTAATTATGGAGTCGATGCTCCGCTTTCTACTTGATACAAGACAGCGGGATACTGGAATTAATTTTATTTGAACTAAAAAATATCATCAAATTACTAATATTAGTTGTAACAATTGCTACCAAATACAAACATGTGGTTGGCGAGAATTTCATGTAAATGACACATTTACAACATTTTTGTTTTCTATTAAGAAATCAATGACCTAGTCACCGACTTCGTATAAGTCACACCAAACTTATGATACCACTTCTTTTATGGATTCTATACCCACATTAGTATGATTACACCTTCACAACATTACCAATATGGGAGATGAACTCTCTGTATAACAGAACTAACTTTTTTATTCATTTCTATGCACTTAGCACAACAAGGACTCACACCTATATCTATCCATGACAGCTACCTATACCATTCTTAAAATGGCTTCTACTTGGCTTCACTTGTTTTGGTTTGGTGCCAGGTGGCAACCATCCAAACACTCCACACAATATTCTAGTTGTAGTACATTCCACATTTCACACTCATGGTTAGCTAAATATCTAGCTTCCATATTATTTCATTATTTGCCATGATTTTATCCTTATGTATGGCAAGATCTAAACTTGTAGTCTCCAAAAGCCTCCTGAAAATCTTGCATACCACTTCTGTTAACCCTTTTAGTTATTTTTACATTGGGATATGAGGGCTAGGCCTGTTAATTCACCATTTTGTTGGTTTAGAGCGGTTCCTCAAACTTGGTGTTTAGATTGGGTCAGTTTGCATGGTCACTTTTGAAGAGCTGCTGTGGGCTTTGAAAAACTTATGTTGGTGGGCCAAATGCTTTCTGGTTGTTTTAGCTTTGAAAGTCTGTTTTGTCCAACGGGGCCATGGCTACTAGCTTGTCTTGGTTGACAGAACTTGTCATAGCATTTAAACGATTTCAAGCTTCTAAGAAACTAAATTTGCTTAGCTATGAAACTTTAATTTCAAGCTATGAATTTCTCTCTCTGAAATAGTGAATTAGTTTGAAACTTGAGCTTTGAATCTTGTGAATAAATTACAGATTTACCCTCTCTAGTTCCTAAATTGATGTTGTTAAGCTATATATCATTTACCATTCTTCTTAAGACTAATTGGTTGGTTAGCATTTGAATTCTAGAAGAAAAAGATGATGAAGGTGGAATCTCAGGTGTGGTTTTTGAGCTCTGAACCTGCTTGGTTTAGCTTTCGATCGGTAGCAGCAACAGCTTGCTGATGGCACCGCTGTTCAATTCACCGCATGGTCTTACCTTGCCATACCAATTGCTTGCACTGCTCCAGTGGAGCATGGTTGCGACATCTGTTGTCCGTGCTATATATAGAAGCCTCAAGCACGCTCAAAAGGACTCCAAACGTCGACGAACTCCATGTTTCCATTGTTGTTCCATAGCTTGCCAATATATGGTCACAGGAGTAATTCTTCATCGTTTGTACATGTTTCTTCGATTTCTCTCACCAACATATGCGACATCAGCTCTTTATTCTCCACACTAGAACACATTGAGCAAATTTGCTAGAATTCTTTCTCTTGGTGAATTCCAAGAACTAGTTAGCCATGGCCGCCGAACCGAGTTCGTCGTGGACAACCTACTCAAGATCTCATCCTTTTCAATTTATAGTGTGGTTCAGTTGATCATATCTTGCATGTACTGATTCTTTGGGTCTTGCATAGATTTCACAGCCAGAACGCGGTTGATGTCACCGATTTGCCCTTCTGCCATGACCTTCACCATCAACAGCTCTATCCCTCTCCATCCTTCATGATCTCTTTGAGATGCCTGAGCTCGCTTGCGCCAGCACTGGGTACGTGGTTGATATCCCGCTTGTGTAGGGGAGCATCTGGTTGTCGATCCATCCCCAAATGTTGCATGTTCAGAACCAACATCTAACATTTTGGCCCGATGGTAAGCCTGCGGCTAACATTTTTTTCACTAGTGGGTGAAAACACTCGGTCAATGGTAAGCTTGCTGATGAAGGTGGACTAAGGTGGATGTGTGTTCAGATCTATATTTTTTTTTGCAAAACCAAATGTCCAAGTTCAAAATTTATAAATATATTCTCTTGTTGCTGATTAACTTTGAAGGATTGACTTTGGAAGATGGTTACCGCCAGTTGGTTGCAGTCGTTACCCCCACTATGGTTAGCCGGTGGTTTAGGCAAATACGCCTTATCTTTTCAAGAGCTTCTTGCTATTCTGCCCCAATGTAAGTTTGGCCTCATTTTTAGCCCAAAAACGGATGTAAAAGTAACAATCTTCCATCTTGATGATGAAACTACTCTTTCCTAACTTACGGATGTTCTAGCCATAAGTTTTGTAGAAAATGGTCATTATTACGTTCTTAGACTTCCTCCCTTCAAAATTATAAGTTGCTTTGATTTTTTTGGTACAATAATTTTGTCATGTATCTGGATATAACATATTTCTATATACGTAGCAAAATCAATGCACCAAAAAAGTCAAAGTGACTTATAATTTGAAACTAAGTGTGACTTGGTAGCGAAACACGATAATAAAATTTTAAGAGCTTTGCCTCTATTAGATTTGAGGGATTTTTTTGTTTGTTTTTTATGACCATCAAGGTAGATAATTTAGGTACAAATTTAATTTGAATACTATCGTGGGGTTATTTTGCATTATCTTTTATAATGGCAGAAGTGGGTAATTAATAAATAAAATTAGAATTTAGGGGGTTAATTTGAATTATCTTTCAAATGACAGGTATGAGTAATTTAGACATAAAATTAGGGTGTTATTTTGAAATAATTCATAATGACAGAGATGGATAATTTGGATGTAAAATTAGGTAGTTATTTTGAATTTTCTTTCATAGTGACAGATGTGGGTAATTTATATGCAATTTTAAGGGATAATTTTGAAATATCTTTCATAATGACGGATGATTAACATGGAGCCTCTAATTAGTAGTAGTAAAATAAGATAAGATGTGTTTGCTCTTTACTAGCTAGAATGAGAGTAGGTGCGGCTGTGTCTCATATACTGCCGTTGCCACGCATTGAGTAGGTGTGGGGCATGGTGCAATGCACATTGCCATGTGCTGAGTAGGTCAAGGTCAGCGTGCTCTGCCGAAACCTCTCTCTCTGTTCATCAGAGCATGTGACTTTCTCACTCCACACTGACACTGCAACGAACACTGTTTCTCTCTCCACGAGACCGGGAAGTCTGAAACCGTATCTAAGGCACCTACCAAATTACCAGGAAGGGAAAAACAGAGAGAATTCCCATGGTTATTACGTAGTCTACCTATATCTACAAAGTCCAACGGGGACAGTGTCAGCATGTATATATTCAACTGTATACATATAATAACTATTGATGGATGTCTCCACTACAGTCATAGAGAGAGCCATTGTTCCGTGCAGAAGTATAGGTCTCGAATTTGGGCTGACCTTGTTCAGTATATTAATACTATAGGTTGCTCACTCCTACACAAAACTTAACCGAGGTGGGTATTTTGGAGTAACCGAGGCGAAGGTCACAGTTCATTGTGCCTTAATGGAGGCGGTTGGTCGCCCGCACCAATTAATCAAATAAAAAAACAAAAAAAATGAAAACCCGTGGACAAGCCCAGCGAGCCCAACCATGGGCCCGCCGAACCCGTCCACGGGCCGCCGCCCGCTGGATGCGCCGCGCCGCCGGGTAGCTGTGCCCGCGTGGCCGCGCCGCCGGTGATCCGCTTGAGTACGGGAGAGGGAGAGGGAGGGAGGCACGAGAAACAGAGGGAGTGGCAGAGATGGTGCCAGTGAAGAAGCCGCTGCCCGGATCTGCAGCCACTGAGCCCGCCGGCCTCAGATCCACACGCCCATGAGCCCCGGCCACTGCTGCTCGCCACTGGGAGCCCCGGCCTCCACCGGCTGGGTGCTGGGTGCCGCACGCGTGCGCCACCCGAGGGAGGCCCGCGCTCCCCCGCGCGTGAGGGGGCACCGCGCTGCCCCGCTCGTGGGCCGTCGAAGGGCCCCGTGTGTGGGCCGCCGCTCCGTCTGAGCGACAAAGAGAATGTTGTGCCGATAGAGAGAGGGGAGAGAGGGAGGAAGAGAATGACTGTTTTCTGCGGCTGCTGAGGGGGGAAGGGAGAGAGTGTAGATTTGGGGGCTTTTCTAGTGGGCTCGGCCACTATTAACCGAGGCGGGCCTTATAAGAGGCCCATCTCTGAAAATGGAGCCATTTTTGGAGTACGTTGTAGGTTGTACTAAAAATATTACCTCCACACCATCTACGCAAGGTTACTTCTTGAGATTGTTTCTTTACTCCACATATACATGGAAAATGCATTTATTCAGTGGTCTCTGACATAGCAGCTTTTAGCTCATCTTTTAGAATGCTAAAGATGTACTTAACTAGTCACTAGCTATATAAAAGGACAATGGGTTTAGCAGTTCTAAGCATCATAGTTTAAGTAACTTCTTGAGAATTTCTAATTGTTAATTGAACTTAGATTTTTCAAAAAAAATCATTCTGAAGCTATAAATTTTAGGAAAAAAACACAGTTTAAGGGTTACCTTTTGTTGCAACAAGCCCTTAGATGTGTATGTTATGTATTATGATGTGGGCTTAATTAAATATGTAGTTTTTTTTCCAATAGGCCCTTTGCTGTATAGTATTCATACATATGCCAAAAGTTCTATAGTTACTTTTTTGAATTGACTCGTCAATAATTACTTTCAGTGTTAGTTGTTAGTCAAAGTTCTAAAACATCAACACATAGTTTATTTTTACTAGCGAGATCATGTCTTTGATGTGTCATGTTGACTTCTTTTAATGTTATCAAATTTCTTGCTTCTGCAGAAGCTTCAAACATTACTAACCAATGGTTCTTTCACTTTCTTGTGGATAGGTATTTTGTAGTTATTGATGATATATGGGAGGTACGCACTTGGGAAACAATCGAACTAGCACTTGTTGGGAAAAAAATTGTGGAAGTAAAGTAATCACAACTACTCGTAATGCTGATGTTGCCAAAGTAGCTGGCAAAGTTCACAAGCTAAAACCACTTTCCTATCTAAACTCCATGAAATTATTCTATTCAAGGATACCTGGTGCAGACATAAAGTACCTTGATAACCAACCAGTTGATGTTTCCGATAAAATTCTTAAGAAATGTGGTGGTATACCATTGGCAATCATCACAATGGCTAGTTTGTTGGCTGATAAACCTGAGGGTGAATGGTCTAAGCTATACAATTCTATTGGTTTTGAATGTAAGGATAACAGGGAAGCTGAAGATACGATGACAATACTTTTATTTAGCTACTATGATCTATCTCCACAATTGAGGGTGTGCTTACTATATCTAAGTACATATCTAGAAGATTATTTTATCAAAAAGGATTTATTAATTTGAAAGTGGATAGCTTAAGGATTTATCGATGGGAAGCAAGGAACAAGATTGTTTGAGCTTTGAGAAAGATACTTCAATGATCTCATTAATAGAAGCTTGATCTAGGTAGTGGAAGACCAGTGGGATGGCAGTCGCGTTCATGATATGGTTCTTGATCTCATGTGTAAACTTTCAATTGAAGAAAACTTTTTTGCTCTGTTAGGTGATAATGTTGAAGGACAGTGCTCGTCGGTTAGTCCAGCAAGACAGAACCACTGAGCACATTACTAATTCTGAAGCCACTGATACCCGGTTACAAAAAGTGAGGTCATACACTGCATTCATGTGTTGTATTAATGACCAGAACCAGTTTTTGAGATTTAAACTCCTGCGCGTCCTAGAAATTGTAGAATGCAGCTTTAATACGGAAGATCCTTGCTATCTTGAGCGTCTGGGTGATTTACTTCACTTGAGGTATCTTAGGACAGAAAGATGTGGAGATTGTGTTCCTGCTCTCCCAAAACAAATAGAGAATTTAAAGTTACTGCAGACACTTGATGTGGACGGAGGGTTGCCAGCAAGTATTGGCCAGCTGACCAAACTGGTACGGTTATGGGCTGGACAATCGAATGCACCAGATGGGATTGGAAACCTGACATCCCTAGAGGATCTAAGAATAAGACTGCGTGGCGATCCCATGACCAAGAGGTTTATGAAGGAGCTGGGTAGAGTGGGAGAACTTAGGTTGCTCAGATTTTCCACAGATGGGATGGATGAGAGGACGCAAATACTTTTGTGGAGTCCCTACGCTGTCTCAAAACATTCCAACAGATATATGTCGAAGGTTTTGTTTCAGAAGCCGATACAGCCATGTGGGAGGCAGCAGGCTTTGTGCTCTCACAGCCTCTCTCTTATTTGGATTTGTTCACTCACTTCTCTAAGCTACCGTCATGCATAAGTCCCTCACATCTTCCCGACCTGTTGCACTTGAGACTCTGGGTGACTACTATGGATAACTAAGAGTCCACAGTAATCGCAAATAATATTCATTGCTAGGTTACTGGCGCTCTGTTATCTTGACCTGAGAACAGTCCACAGTAATCGCAAATAATATCAATGATGGTAATGGTTGCTTCTTCCAGAAGTTGAGGTACTTGGAGATAGGTAAAGTGATCCAGTTTGAGCAGCTTAATGAGGAGGACCCTAGCATTTCATTGCACATGTGGAATGGAGATGGAGCTATTCCCTTTGCTTCGAGAAAAAGCAACAACCACGTCAAAGTTGTGGACTCTGGCGTGATGCCAAATCGTCAAGTGTTGTCTTTTCAGTGTACTGTTTCTTAGAACCTGCACAATTTCTTCATGCTGAACTGCTGGCTTGTATTGTTACTAGTCTCTCCACTTTTTTGTGGTTCGTACATGCTAATAAGCATGGAACATAATTATGCTGGGCCAAGTTTGGAGGTTTATTATGTGTTGGTTGCATTGCGTCATGGTGCTTTTCTCTTATTCTGATGTATGTAAGTTTCCACCCTATCAAGAATGATGTAGACGAATCTCGTAAAATATCCTAGATGATGATGTTATTGAAGCAATGACGGCAAGCGATTAGGATTTTAGCGAAGTCAACTGCAAATTCTATAAGAAATAGTTAGAATTCTCTGTATTTTTAGCACTAACGGGTGAAGCGACATACCCGCGAGTAGAATCTCGTACTCATACCCGCACCTATGGGTGGAATTTTGACCCACGCCACACACATGGGGTATAACATCCACGTGTAGGATTGCCATCCCTGCCTTCAGGGAGCGAGTTCACCTGAAGAAGGTGTTTTCTTTAAGGTACATTTTGAAGATGAAATGACATTCCGCTGATATATAAAACATCGTCATATCATTGCCTGTGGAAGTATAGATATACAAAACTTTTTGGGACAATTATTTGTTTTTGCAAAAACAAAGGATTTAGAAAGGAGCAAAACAAAATTCAGATAGTGTCTAATAACTGCATCCAAAGCAAACATAAAATTCGGAATTCATTCTCCTCTGTTTTGTGTGGTGTTCCTCTACTTGTCCCGTTTCTTCTCTGGTAGTTGATGTCCTTCCTCGGTTGTCTTGCCCTAACCGAGAGTGAGTCGGTGACCTTCCGTGGCTCTAAGTCAACGGTGATGACCATCTGCAAAGAACCCGATCTCACATGCCAAACAAGACCATTTATCCAATTTTCAATCTATAAAAATTTTCATTTGCTTATAGCCTGAAGTGAGAACAAAGTATTTTGTTGCATCAATATATCTGAACTTATGAACAACTCTAGGCTTCACAGTAAAATTTTGGAATAAAACAGAGTGAGTGAAAAGGAAGCTAGAGAAAGGAGCATGGTGTAGACTAAATCGTGAACACCTGGTGTGCATTTTTTTGAACCATAACCTGGTGTGCATGTGATTCATTATATTAGTGATTCATAACCTAGAGAATTGAGCATGGTGATTCATTTTTTGAAACGGAAAAGCAGCATAGAGGGGAAATCAGGACCAATGGCCAGCAGGGAAATCTGGACCAAATCATTGCGGGCGCACTGACGGATCCTGAAATTAGAGAACTTCCTGAAATCAGAGGAAAAATTAGAGAGGGAGAGAGAGATGGGGGTACCTGCACTAATGAATTGTGGTCCTGGCTGCTCGTCTGCTGCTGTCAAGCCCACATCAGAGCCAGGGTGGCGCTCGAGCCCTCAGCCAAGCGCGCAACCACAGCTGCGGTCGCGCCTATGGCCGGCCTAGGTGGCTGCAGCACCGGCCTAGGTGCCTGCGGTCAGGGGAGGTGACATGGTCTAGTTGTCGGTGGCCTGGTGCCCTGCCCTGATTTTTATCCATGGGGTGGGGGAGGGGAAGAGGATTGCCGGCGCCGTGCCCTAGGGCTCGTTCGTGGGGGAGAGAAGAAAGGAGCAGTCGCATGAGATGGGATGAGTGATCAGTGTTGAGGTCTGATCCAAACAACCTGGGCCGTTGGATTTGAGTAAGAGAAAGAAGAGGCTAGAGTGGATCTTGTGCATTCGTTTCAAAGTTTTGCTGGTTCTGGATGCATTTGTTTTGGTGCACCTAGGAGAGGTCTTGACTGCGGGGGACATTTGTATAGTTCAGTTTACAACTGGTGTGCCTTGTAGTTTAGATTTTTTTTTTTAGGAATGCCTTATAGTATAGATAGATATTCTAATAGAGTATCTTCCTGCCTTTTCTCCAGTTGCTATTGCTCTATTGATAAGTCTCCAGTGAAAAAGGTTTTTATACACGTTGTTTCTACCTCAACCAATCAACACCACACCGTGCGTCATTGATTTGAACAACAAAAGAGTCAAGAGCATCCAATTATTTGACGGTCCGCCCTGCAGCTCAGAATGGTGCGGTGGTGCCAGCTAACGGTCCTGTTCAGTACTGCTTAGTTTTTTCTTTTAAAAAGCAAGTTTTTCAGTGAGAGCTTTCTTTTCTTTGACAGTACATTATCTTTGATGTCAAAATTAAGTAGCAACAAATTCTTATCGGAGAGACTAGTGCCCAGACATCCGGACGTGGCATCCATCAACGACCGCGCCTTCTGCCCACCCGTTTTCAATATTAACAATAATGATACCCTCAGGACGCTTATGTATGTAGTTTCATGCTCCGCATCGCCTCGTGCTCCTCGCCTGCTGCCTGTCCAAGGATGCAACTTCGCGCTTAGCTTCGCCTGGTGCTCTACGCCTGCTGCCCGCCCATAGATGCAGCTTCGTGCTTCGCGCCTGCTACCACACCCATGGATACAGCTTTGTGCTCCATGCATGCTGCTGTGCTCGCTTCGCTTTCCGCGCGCACACGGGAGCCGCTGCGCCCGAGGGGACCACCTTTGCCTGTGGCCTTTTGTCATGCCTGCTCATGAAACACTTGCAACATAAAGCATTTGCTGCAATATACGTCCGAAACAGATGAAACATTTACAATATACATTTGCAACATATTTATATGGGCACTGCAACATATTTAACATCCACATAAACACTTTGAACATACGTTTGAAACAGCTAAAACATTTGAAAAATACACTTGCAACATACGTGTATAGCCAGTGCAACATATGCAACATCCAGATAAAACAATTGCAACATACGTTTGAAATAGTTGAAACATACACTTGCAACATACGTGTATAGTCCTTGCAACATATGCAACACCAGATCTACTTGCAACATCTTGATTAAACATATGTAACATACATCTGAAATGCATGTATCATACGGTTGCAACATGTGATCATCTACTTGTTGCCCCACAATGGACGCTCATTGATGCGGAGCTTGATGTCAGCACGGAGCTCGATGCCACGGCGCGGAGGTCGGACCTCAGCTGTGCGCAGTGCAAGTCCTTGCAGGAGGCGCGAGGTGCGACGGAGATCAGCGCGAGGCGCAGGCGACGCGAGGTGAGAGCAGCGCGTGGCGCGAGGCGTGAGGCGCAGGTGGGGGCGCGAGGCACGAGGTGTGGGTGGGGCGGTGTGGCATGAGGCCGCGGGCACGCGAGGCATGAGGCGTTGGGCACGCAAGGCGCGAGGCGCGGGGCTAGGCGAGTCTATCCCGTCCGGCCGGGCGGACGCTCGGTAAAGAGCATTACCGAATTCTTATTTATATTGTTATAAAAATATCTGAATCAGCCCACCTTATTTTTAACTTTTATGTTTGTATCCGAAGGTTGCATATACTCATCATTTATACCGTGAAGAAGTGATGTTATTTTTGGATAGGCACCATGCTTGTTGATTACCATAAAAAAAACCATGCTTGTTGATAACGAGATGTCTACTTCGTCAATCTTGAGCTCTATCTACTCTCTCCACGAGATATACACAAGAGTACGGTGCTTTTATACAAGTGAGGATGCATTCATGTTTCTGTTTATGCGAGCCTCCATGTTTATTTTATACTCAATCCATCCCGAAATAAGTGCACATATCATATTTTGCAAAGTTAAGTAATTTCAAGTTTGACTAGATTTATAGCAACATTTATATATCTAAACAGATTTACTATAAATATATATGATGTGATTAATCTAATGATGCTTATTCGGTATCACTAATATTATTATTTTTAATTGATTTGGTTGAGGTTGATTAACTTATCGGAATATGTGAACTGCACTTATTTTGAGATGGAGGGAGTGCATACTAAAAAAAATCGCAGATAGCAGCGGTGGCTCATTCATGTAAATGCTGCGGAACAAAACTTGCAGTGCAGACTTAATATTGTCGGCATAGTACTGATGATACCGAAACTTCGATGTGTGATGAGCTTTCACGGGACTGAATTTATTCAGTCTGGTGGTGAGGTCTCCACCTAAACAGTGTTTCTATCGAACTCAATTGGCTTGGCCTGGTTCAGTGAACGAGATGCACTGCGATGGATCAGCATGAGAAAGGCGTATAAACGCTCATTACTAGTTTGTCATGGCCCAGCATGAGAATTATGTGCGTGCAGAGTGCGACAGCAGCTGCCACCAATTGCCGGCTACGTGGTTGCTTTGTATTCACACATAAATATTATCCCAGTGGAGACCTTGCCACCACATTACGACCAACAACCCGCTATGAATAATCTCCACTGCACTCAGATCTGAACCACGCGAGGGAAGCATGAGTGTGGTGACGGGGGCGCTAGGAAGCCTCGCCCCCAAACTTCTTCAGCTGCTCCACGATGAATATAAGCTCCAGAAGGGCGTGAAGAAGCAGGTGCAGTGGCTCCACAGCGAGCTGGAGAGCATCCACGCCTTCCTCCACAAGGTCTCTGATGTGCCATGGGACCAGCTCGACGAGCAGGTCAAGGTTTGGGTGCGCCAGGTGAGGGAGGCATCTTACGACATGGAGAATGTCCTCGACACCTTCCTTGTGCGCATTGATGGCGGCAAGAACACCGACTCCAGTAGCTCCAATCGAGCCATGAAGAAGATGGGTGAGCTGCTCAGAAAAGCCAAGGCTCGCCGTGATGTTGCAGGAAAGATAGAAGACATCACGAAGCATCTCGAGGAGGTAGCCGAAAGGTGTCAGAGGTACAAACTTGATGAGATTATATTCAAGCCGCTCCCAACAACTATTGATCCTCGCCTTAAATATTTGTATAAAGATGTGACACAACTTATTGGTATCAAAAAGTCGAGGGAGATGCTCATAGCTATGCTGAATCCATCCCAACCGGATGATGCGGCACCCGACAAGAAGATCACTAAGAAGGTTTGTATTGTTGGAGTTGGAGGACTAGGCAAAACCACTCTTGCCAAAACGGTGTACGACAACCTATACTCGCAGTATGACTGCACGGCTTTTGTTTCTGTTGGGCATGATCTTGACTTGGTAAAAGTTTTCAAGGACATTCTCTTTCAGCTTGACAAGTACAAGTATGAGAACATTCATAGCACAAGAAGAGGTGTTGACCTCCTCATTAGCGAATTACGAGAATTCCTGCAGAACAAGAGGTACACATCAGTATCTCGATTTTAAATTGTAATTAGTGAGTGCCTTTTATGAGGTAGTTGCTCCACAGTTACTTCTTGAGATTGATTTTCTCCACTCCACACATAAAACAAAAATGCATTTATTCAGTGGTCTCCAATATAAGATTTTAACTTGTTGTTGAGAACTCTGAAAGATGTACAGGTACGTCGCTAGTTATATAAAATGACAAGAATTTAGCACCTCTAAGCATCATATTTTAAGTAACTTCTTAAACATTGCTAATTCATATTTGGACTTACATTTTTATGTTTTACTTTTGAAACTATAAATTTTTAACTTATAATATAATAAGATAATCTAAATAACTCCGCATTGCAAATGCATACAAAGGTACAAATCAAGGGGTATATTTAGGAAAAAGCATAGTTTAGGGTCACCTTTTTGTTGCAACATTCCCTTAGATGTTTAACCTCTACATATAGTGTCGCCTTAAATGTGCAGTTTTTTTTTTTGAATAAGCCCTGTCTGTAAATTTTATACAAATATGGTGGAAGTTGTAGGTTAGTTTGTGAATTCATTATTCTAAAATTACTTTCAGCACCGATTGCTAGTCAGGAAAATTCTGAAACACAAACACATACTTTATTATCAATACCATGATCATGTGTTTGATGTGTAATGCTGACTTCTATTAATGTTAGCAAACTTCTTGCATCCGTAGAAGCCACAAACATCATTACTAACCAATGGTTCTTCACTTTCATGTGGATAGGTATTTTGTTGTTATTGACGATGTATGGGAGGTCGAAGCTTGGGAAATAATTAAACTAGCACTTGTTGAGAATAATTATGGAAGTAAAGTAATCGCAACTACCCGTAACTTTGATGTTGCCAAAGAAGCTGGTGAGGTTTACAAGCTAAAACCACTTTCGTATGATGACTCCATGAAATTATTTTATACGAGGATATCTGGTGCAAGTGGGAAGTGCCTTCATAACCAACAAGATGATTTTTGCAATAAAATTCTAAGGAAATGTGCTGGTATACCATTAGCAATCATCACGATGAGTAGTTTGTTAGCTGGTAAACCAGAGTGTGAATGGTATGAGGTCTACAACTCTATTGGTTCTCCACCTAAAGATAACAGGGAAGTTGAAGATACTATGACAATACTTTCATTTAGCTATTATGATCTGCCCCCATATTTGAGAACATGCTTACTATATCTAAGTACATATCCGGAAGATTATTTGATCGAGAAGGAACCTTTGATATGGAAGTGGATAGCTGAAGGATTTATTGATGGAAAACAAGGAACAAGATTATTTGATCTTGGAGAAAGATACTTCAACAATCTCATTAATAGAAGCTTGATCCAAGTAGAGGAGACATGGGATGGCAAAGTATTGGGCTGTCGCGTTCATGATATAGTGCTTGATCTGATGCGTAAGCTTTCATTTGAAGAAAACTTCATTACTCTATTAGATGATAATGTTGAAGGAACACCTGCACCAAGCAGTGTTCATCGGTTAGCCCACCATCATAGAATTCTTGGGCACATTAATTCTGAAGCAATGGCTACTGGGATGGAAAAAGTGAGGTCATATACTGCATTCATGTGTTGTATTGATAACCGGGACCAGTTTTCGAGATTTAAACTTCTACGTGTGCTAGACATACTAGAATGCAGCTTTAAGGAAGGTTGCCATCTTGAGCATCTTGGTGATTTACTTCACTTGAGGTATCTTGGGATACGAAGATGTCAAGGTATTCCAGAGCTCCCGGAACAAATAGGGAATCTAAAGTTACTGCAGACACTTGATGTGGACGTAAGGTTGCCAGCAAGCATTGTACAGCTAACAAAGCTGGTACGGCTATGTGCTGAACATACGCATGCACCGTATGGGATCGGAAACCTAACATCCCTGGAGGTGTTAAGAATTGGCAATACAAATAGGTTAATGAAGGAGCTGCGATGCCTCTGTGAACTGAGGGTGCTCGAATTTTCCAGTGGTGGGATGGATGAAGACACGCAGAAAGATTTTGTGGAGTCCTTACACAATCTGAAAAAGATCGAGCACATAGTTTTGGGCAGTTTTGCTTCAAGAGCAGATACAACCATGTGGGAAGCAGCAGGCTTTGTGCTCCCACGGCCTCTCTGTTATTTGCATTTGCTCATTTACTTCTCTAAGATGCCGTCATGCATAAATTCCTTATGTCTTCCCAACCTGTCCCACTTGATACTACGGGTGAACACTATGTATGAGCAGGATCTGAAAATCCTTGCAAGGTTACCAATGCTCTGTTTTCTGTACCTGGGAACGAAGTCAACAGTAACAGGAAGTAACATAAATGTTAGTGATGGCTGCTTCTTTGAGAAATTGAGGTTCTTCAAAACCAACCAGATGGTGAAGTTTGAACAACCCCATGAGGACGATAGCTGCATTTTATTCCATATGTGGAATGGAGAAGGTGCTATGCCGTTTGGGCCTAGAAAAAGTAGCAACTCTAGCAAGGCTGTACCATCTCACGTGATGCCAAATCTTGAAGTGCTTACGTTTGACATCCGTTTGCGGGCCATAAAGGTTAACAATGGTGATTGTGGCAATATTGGCATAGAGTACCTGCCTTCCCTTCAGAAACTTAGTGGGTGGATCCACCTTGATGGTGTTCCTCCTGCGGAGGGAGGTGCAGCGTTGGCTGCGCTTAGAAACGCTTGCAAGGTCCATCCCAACAATCCCACACTAGACATGCGTACATACAATGAGGTGAGATGAATATTTTGTAGATCGGAAGAAGATAACATCTCTTTGTTTGTTTCTATACTTGGTACAAGTTTGTCTCCTTTCGGGCATATATACACCACTTGTTTGTATCTAGTCAATTAATATTTTGTTTAATCCAAATTTTCAAGGGAAAGGCAAAGAAGATGTCCACAGAAGACCCAGAAGATGAGAAGCAGCAGCAGGAAGCGGAGGTGGCCTCGCAGACGGCTGATATTGATTTGGGCAAACGAAGCCCAACATTCTCTTAAAGAGATCCAAATTTGGGTTGAATCCTGCCTGCATACGCTGTACGTACTCTCTCCATGTCCTCATCTGTCTTAGCAGATGGTGCTGCTGCTCGTGCAATTCAGCCATTTTAGTACTTCCGTGTTTTTCTGACTTTGCAGATTTTGAAAATCTGCTAACCTAATTTGCATCAAACAAATAAAATTATGATCCCTTGTTACATATGCAGAATGGCCTAAGAAACATTGCACCCACAGCCATTAAGCAAATACATGCATGCAGACATCTATGTTGATGTATGAATTACATTTGTGCTTGGCGAGCGCGAGTAGTATTTTAGCAATGAATAAGCTACCAAACGTATTTTAGAAGATACTGATTTTCCATTGAACCCAATATACATGTCACTGAACCGTTCCTAGTGGCTGCGCCAACTCTGTTTTTGGCCACCAGTCGCTACTCTGTTCTCCACTCTGCAATCTTGATATATGTACTCTGCTTCCTGTTTGTACATAAGTCACTTGTTTAATCTGTCACCTGTGAGTCTGTGACACATCCTTCTATGATTCTTCACTAGGAACTAAACACTTCTGTCATTGGATAATTTATGGTTGTAAGCATAATACCTGCAGAAGATTCAGTTGAGTTATTGATGAACTTGCTTTCTCTCGCAGATCAGTCTTTCTGATTGAACAATGGTACAACTCAAATGGTGTTGGTTTCAAAGCGCGCGAGACTACATCAGGCTACTTCGCCTTGTGAGCTAGTCTGTGTCCCAGTCTGTGTCGGCTTATCTTCACCGGGGCTATATTCTATTCTAATATGTAGTATCAAAGTTTCAGTGTACTGTTTTCTGGAGCTGCAACTTTTTTTTATTCATGCTGAACTGCTGGCTTGTACTCTTACTAGTTTCTCCACTTTTCTGTGGTTCGTACTTGATAATAAGCGTGGAACATATTTAGCTGCGCCAGGATTGAGGAGGCTGTATGTGTTGCTTGCATTGCCTGAGGGTGCATTTTTATTATTGTGATGTGATGTGATGTATGTAAGGCCGGTTGTGTGACGTTTTGAACACATACATTTGTTATTTCGCACAAAATTATATTAGAGTTACTATACTAAGGCCTTGTTTAGATGCATCCCAAATTTCAAATTTTTACACTCTCTCTCCATCACATCAAATCTTTGAACACATGCATGGAACATTAAATATAGATAAAAAAATAACTAATTGCACAGTTTGGTTGTAAATCACGAGACGAATCTTTTGAGCCTAATTACTTCATGATTAGGCACTAATTGCCAAATACAAACGAAAAGTGCTATTGTAGCCAAATTCCAAATTTTTTTGCATCTAAACAACCCCTAAGAGCAAAATTATATTCGACCAAATAATATATTATGTACAGCAATATAATATTCGCCAATACTAACGGCTATATAATTAGTGTTTGAAACAAATATTACTATTCTAAAACTAGAAATATTATTCTCCTAAATTGAAATTTAATTTCCTAATTAGAACAGCTATTTTTCCTTTTTTATTTTCCTTTCTAAAGGCGACGAATATGTTCATGAGCGACCTCTGCGAGCAGCTCTTCGAGGATGGATGGGCAACTCTCCCAAATGCTGAAAGCCATCGGTTGTTGCTAGGCTGCCTTCAGGTGGCTATCCGACATGAGGAACTTGTAGCATGCCTTCTTATGCCCATTGCAGCCATGTTGCTCGGCCAATGCCAATACCGTTCCAACATTGCCCTTGTCAATGGAGCTGCAAAGCTTATCCTCTGACAGTAGCTTAAGCCTGTCTAATAAGCCATACCTATCTGCCGCGACAAGCAAGTGCTTGAGCCATGGCCACCACATCATCAACATCCTCGTCGTCATCGTCCATCTCAGGCAGCGAGTCGGTGTAGATGAAGTGGAGCAGGGCCCTGAACACCCTTGCTTCCATGTCCTCAATCCGCACGCAAGCCAAAGTCTTCTCCTTCATCGGGCCATAGAGCTCTGCTATGAAGACCGGTGACCAAGCGGGAGTATGCACCTATGCGCAGCGACGGTCTGCCTGGCGACTTCAAAAGTGACGTCCATCATCCCTTCTCCACCAGCGAGGAGACGGCCTAGATGAAGGTGCATGTCGGATGGTGGCACGACGACAAGCCTCTCGGCCATCACGTCGTCCTCTCTGCGGATCTCGCTGTAGACGGTGACATCGCATCTAAGGGGTGTTTGGTTTGAGAAGTTAAAGTTTAACAAACACTGTAGCACTTTCGTCTTATTTGACAAAAAGTTTCCAATCTTGGACTAATTAGGCTTAATAGATTTGTCTTGTAAATTACTCCTTCGGGACCTCAGTTGCAACACCGCTAGGATGCTAAATGGAGATCAACCACCAACCGGAATTATGCACTGCAGATCGAAGCGAGCAGATTGGGACGCTGCCAAGGACAAAGCAAAGCAGATTTGAGCGGAGCCGAGGATAAACTGTCTTTGATACAACTTGTAACCCCTGGCCGCCGGCGAGGTGGCCGTCGACGTGAGCTGCAAGCTAGTATGAGTACAGTGGAGAGGAGCACCGGCAAGGAACCCCTCAGCCTTGGGAGATTTCTATTTCTCAATGTCTGAATGAGTTCTCCCATAGCGGGTTAGGCACTTATGTGCCAAATATAGAACATGGCCTCGGGCCCACAAGTCATACATAGAAATGAATACATGAATTCGATTATATGTTTTCTCAGCTAAGCTGGTGCCTTCTCCTGACATCGCCTTCATCATGTGGTAGCCGTGGCTGTTACATTGAGGTTGAAGGAGTAGGACGTTAGGGATCCGGGAGTACACTTTGATAGTGAGCACGTGCGACCTAGCCATGGACTCGGCGATGACGGCTGACGTGCTTGTTTGCGGCGATGAAACTAGCAGAAAAATGATTTGAGCGAGCGCATATATCCCCGCGTAATGGAACGGAGCGCATGTAACTCGTGGCAGCCCAACCCTACGGCGCCGCCATACCCAACTAAGTTTCATCCCCTGCCATGCCCCAATCACATGCGTGCTCGTCTTTGCTGCGTCCCATCCCTAACGTGCCTGTGATGTCGTGCTGAACTGCAACATCCAGATGTACTTTTGAAAGATCCAGATGCAATACTTGCAACATACAAAAGAAAACAGATGAAACACTTGAAACATGCATTACTTGCAACTTTCTCGTCAGCCACCGGAAAAGTTCATCTTCCCTCTCAATCATCACTTGCATTTTTTTCAACCCTATATGCCACTGCAGTCAAAATGGTAGCTCACAAAAGGATGAAATGTCCCTTTTTCGTCATCCTCTCGATCATAGTCGTCTAGCACCTCCAGCAGGCACCACACGTCCGTGGTGGCTGGCGGCGAGCAGCTAGGCACGCTCGCCCGTAGCCATGGCGCCGGGCGACGCCCGGCCAAGCACGCTCGCCCGCACTCGTTGTACTTCTTCCTCACTCCATGGCCATGGATGTGTGGAGGAGAGCTGTATCGGTCGTTGGTGTTCGAGAGGAGGCAAACCGATGTGGTCACCAGCCAGGCTTGGGCGAAGGCTCAGCCAGCTCGGTCGTGGGCCAGAAGAGGAGCGTGAGTAAAAGCCCTAGTTTGGTTTTGGATAATTGATGAAACTTAAGTGTACTAACCTTTGTCATGAATGGAATGCAAAGATAGGTTCGTACACACCAAGTGATGGAGCTAGATAGCACTCATGTGATGGAGATGGCCAAAAGATTGTGATCAAGCCCTACTGGAGCCGACTGCTTTGCCGAGGGCCCCAGGCTCTCGGCAAAGCCTCTAAGGCCCTCGGCAAAGCCTTTGCCGAGCGCAGCTCTCAGCAAAGCGCCCTCGGCAAAAATCCGATCGGCAAAGGCTTCTTTGCCGAGAGCCGTTTATCGCGCACTTGGCAAAGCGCGAAATAAAAAAATGCGAAAAAAAACTTGGAAAATTTTTTTTAATCGGGGAGGGGCCCACTGGCCAGCGCCCGTCTCCGTCGAAGTCGCAAGTCGCGGCATTTTTCGCGGCTACACGGTCGGCGGGATTCGAACTCGTGACCTCTCCCTCACGCGATACCTCCTCTGCCACCTGCACTGCACACTCACATGCGTCTATATGCCGTTTCGGTTACTCAAATATTATACTAAACCAAGTGAAAATTGATTGTTTGAGGCCCTAAACGAATTCAAATAAAAAAGTTGTCAGCTACAAAGTTTCATAACTTTTCGAGCACTACATTTTTCATATAGAAAGTTTTTCCATCCGAGGTCTTTTGAAAAATTGAAATTTTAAAATTTTGAATTTCAAACGTAGTTTTGCATGACAAGATTAATTCAAATGAAAAAGTGGTCAACTACAATGTTTCATAACTTTTCGAGATCTACAAACTTCATTGAGGAAGTTTTTCCATCCGAGGTCTTTTGAAAAATTCAAATTTTAAAATTTGAAATTTCAAACGTAGTTTTGCATGACAAGATGAATTCAAATGAAAAAGTGGTCAACTACAATGTTTCATAACTTTTTGAGATCTACAAACTTCATTTAGGAAGTTTTTCCATCCGAGATCTTTTGAAAAATTCAAATTTTAAAATTTTAAATTTCAAATGTAGTTTTGCATGACAAGATGAATTCAAATGAAAAAGTGGTCAACTACAATGTTTCATAACTTTTTGAGATCTACAAACTTCATTTAGGAAGTTTTTCCATCCAAAATTATGGCGCTAACATTGTTCACAAATCTTATATATCTCTCTTGTAGTTTCATGAAACTACATGAGAGACATATACATTTTGTGAACAACGTAATTATTACTTTGTCGAATGAAGAAATGACCAATATAAAGTTTGTAGATCATGAAAAGTTATGAAACTTTGTAGTTGAAAACTTTTTTATTTGAATTTGTTTAGGGCACCAAAATGTGGTTTGAAAAATTGCTTTGCCGAGTGTTTTACTTTGGCACTCAGCAAAGAAGCCTTTGCCGAGTGTTTTTTTGCACTCGGCAAAGAAACTTCTTTGCGGAGAGCCGTTTATCGGATGCTCGGCAAAGCCTTCTTTGCCGAGTGTAGAGGCTTTGCCGAGTGTTTTTTATTTGGCTCTCGGCAAAGCCTTCTTTGCCGAGCGTCCGAAAAAAACGCTTGGCAAAGCCTCCGGCGCTCGGCAAAGAAGCGGATTCCGGCAGTGAAGTGCTCTAAGTTGAAAAAAAAGAAAGAGAAAAACAAAATGGGATCAAGGCAAAAGTATACTTGATAGAGCCATTTTGTTTTGTCACTCAAGACACCATAGATAACCGCACTATAAAGAGGGAAAATCTTTAATTGTAATGGTTATCTAGTGCCACTAAGTGTGAGTCTCATTTGCATGTAATTAGCGCTTAGCGACGTGGTGAGATGGATGAGAAAACCCTTTAAAATCACAGTGAAAATCTCACCCGCATGCTAAAATTATTTGGTAGTCTTTGGAGGGTAAGATTGTTGAGAAAGGGTGAAAAAGAAAAAGGAGTTATGGGACTGCTGTTGCTGTGGCTCTGGCCGCGTAGGTGCTTGGCAGGACCATCGCCCTGCTGTGCGCAGTGGCGTGAGGGGCGCAGCTCCGTGCATGTGCATCGCTGCCTTCCCATTCGTGAGATGGAAAAATCCCGCCGCTGCATGTGCCTTGGATGCTACTATTTCAAGCCGTTTCATGCAACTTGGAGCGGCACGGCACTGCTACTGGCTGTTGCTATTTTTAATTGCGTGGGGCCCGTGCTTGCATGTTGACCCGGTGGGAGTGGCGCTCGGCTGCGCTTGCCGCTCCGTTTCGCGAGTCTGGGGGAGTGAGCCATTCTGGTTTGCCCGTTGACTGCAGAAAGAAGGGAGCGGGCGGAGTAGGCGCTGGCAGCTTCCGGGAAGCTTCGTGCGGCCTCCGTTTGCTCCTGTCACCGTTGTGAGCCCGAGCGCAAGCTTCTGACCGTTTGCTGGCTGGACCAGCGAAGGGATAATATGGCAGAGTGGCCTTCCCCTTCCTTTCTTACTCTCTGCAACCTGAATCCTCGGTTGCATCCTGAGTGAGAACCAGAAAAGAGAAAAGCAAGCTCTCCTCTCCTCCTCCTCCTCCTCTCTCTCTCTCTCTCATTGATTTGTGCTCCAATCAAGTGAGCGAGATCAAGCTCTGGTGTTGATCTTGAGAGCTTCAAGAGCATCTCCTCCCTTTCTTCTCCTTCTCCAAGCTTGGTACTCATTCTTGAGAGGGTTCGGAGGAAACCCTAGCATGTGCATTTGTGATTGCATATTTGGTGGCACTAGGTGATTCTTGTGATTGTGGATTTCTTATTACTCTTGATGACTGCCATCATCTAGACGGTTGGTGCTTTATTGATTGGTGAGGGGATTTGGTGATTGTGTCCGCCCCCCAATCAAGCATATATTTATGAGGGGTTCTTTGGCTTATTCCCCGGCGAAGTGCCAAAAACCACTCTAGTAAATTGCTCGTGTCATTATGGGTAGGTTCTTGCGGCGCCCAATTGTTGGGCAAGGTTTGTGAAACACCTATTAGCCGCCGAAGCACCAAGTGTTGGTCGACACAACGGGGACTAGCGTGCCGACAAACACGTGAACCTCCGGAGAAAAATCTTGTGTCTAATGTGATTGGAATTCTCCCGGTGATTCACTTGGTATTCATATTGTGATTGGTTCATCTTTCTTCCCACGGTGGTATAATCACCCTACTCACTCTCTTATATTTACATTTGATATATAGTTACGTAGCAAACTCTTTAGTGTAGCTAGTTTCAGAGCTTGCTTGTTAGTAGACTAGCTCATTTAGTGAAGCTCTTTAGTGTAACTTGTTTGAGGCTTTTAGTGAATAATGACATAGCAATTGTTTGATCTAGAGATTATAATTAGCTAGAATAGTTGTGATAGGTGGCTTGCAACCCTTTGTAGAGCTAGAGCAAAAAGCTTTGCTTCCTAATTGACTAATTAGTTGCTCTAGTGTTTTGTAGAAAGTTTTATTAGGCTATTCACCACCTCTAGCCATTTAGGACCTTTCAGCGACACGCCGCAACATCATGGATCTCGGGAGGGAAGCCACCATGGGGAGGCGAGGCGAAGATCAGCTGGGCCGTTGGTGCTAGCAAGGGTTGCACAGGGTGGGCACGCGGGGGCCCGGGTGGCGCGGGAGTGGAGGAGAGAAAGTAAAAAGCTTGTTGGCCATGGAGGTTGCTTACCAGAGAAGAAGAAGAAAGAGAAATAAAAAAGTTCACCGGACACGGGAATGTCCACGTGCCGCGGTCCTTGTTCGCGGCAGCGGTCCTCCTCTTAGCTCTTCTTAATCTCAACTCTAGCGGTGGATGTCGAGGGTGGCATGACGGTGTTGCTAAGTTCACCGGACATGGGAATGTCCACGTGCCGCGGTCCTTGTTCGCGGCAGCGGTCCTCCTCTTAGCTCTTCTTAATCTCAACTCTAGCGGTGGATGTCGAGGGTGGCATGACGGCGTTGCTAAGTTCACCGGACACGGGAATGTCCACATGCCGCGGTCCTTGTTCGCGGCAGCGGTCCTCCTCTTAGCTCTTCTTAATCTCAACTCTAGCAGTGGATGTGAGGGTGGCATGACGGCGTTGCTAGCGCTCAAGCGCGCGCCGGAGGCCGTGGACGGCCTCCTGTTGACCTCTCCAAGAATGCACTCAGGCTTGGAGGCCCTCACACCCCACCCCATGCTGCACCATGTGTCGTTGCCGGCCAGCCGCCGACGTAGCCGGTCTCCCTTCAACTCATGCACGAACAACAATGCAGCTGCTCTATGGCTTCCATGGCCACAGAGTGAGGAAGAAGAAGGCTGACTTGTGGGGCCTGACTGTAAGAGGGGCAAAACAAACATTTCGAGATTCTGTCAGTTGCTGTTACCATGAAAGTTGATGGCAGTGGCGTACAAGGGTCAAAAAATCCAACTAATGGTTGAGAGGGAAGATGAACTTTTTTGGTGGCTGAGGAGGAAGTTGCATCTTTTATAATGGCTCACAGGGAATTGTCTCGAGACAATATACAAGAGGCAGAAGATAGGAATTTTGGATGGCCTAGAAGAAAGGAAATAGACAGAAGATACTATGCAGCGGAGATATGAATTAGCAGAGGAGTTGGAGGAAATTTTAGTGGAAGAGGAAGTGTATTGGCAGCAAAGAGGTAGAGAAAAATTGGTGCTGGAAGGGGAGTCCAATACATCCTTCTTTCACCTAGCAGCGAATGGTAGAAGAAGCAAGAAGACCATTTTAAATTTAGAGGACAAAGGCAGGGATATTACTGATTTTCGGGAGATTTAAGATGTGATTTAGGAATACTACAAAAGTCTTTTTGGGAAACAGTTAGACAGAAAGGTCCACCCTACTGAACAAGTTTGGGCAGTTTTGGTTAGATTGAGGGAAGAAGGCAAATTAACATGAGATTTTTTACAATACTTGTGGAGAATTTCGACGGCTCACAACGACCGATCCGATGGCCAAAAAGGCCAAAGACGATAGGAGGCGATGGGAGGGAGGCGATTGCTATATCTATGACCGGTAGGCCATATGCGCTAAATCGCTTCCCATCACCTCCAAAACTGAGGGGGGAGGCGATGCCAAATAAAGGATGTCTAATTGCGTTTTTGTAGTTTTTTTCTAATCAAGGGTATTAAGGTAACTTTATAAATACAAAATTTTATGTTTTGAGTACAATAATTAAGGCTATTACTATTGTTATTAGATGAATAAAAAAACAACGACCGACCATCACATGGAGCTGCCGCCGCCGCCTTCTAGGTTTCACTCGCCGCTACTGCATGGAGCCGCCGCCACCCAAGTTTGCCCGTGCGCCTGATGCTGCTCCTTCGGCAGCGTGCCGGGCAGCCCTGACCTACGCCCGGCGCAGTTCGCCTTTTTCGTGGACGAACAAAGGTCCCCGGCTTGCCGGGCTCGCGGAAGCAAGCCACAAGGTCGTGGGCGGGCGGCCGCGTGCGGGCTCCGGGCCGGCGGTGATCACGCGCATCTGGAGGAGCCGCGCCATGCCTAGACGCCGCCGGGGAGCGCATCTGGAGGAGTCGCGTGGTGGTGGCGGCGGGGCGGCGGGGCGCGGTGGTGGCGGCGCAGGGCGGCGGGGCGTGGTGGTGGCGGTGCGTTGGGGCGGCCCGGTTGTGGCGGCGCAGCTCGGGCCCAGTCCTCGGCCGCCGCCGCCTGTAGCTCCAGCGCGTCCGCGCGGCCGCGGTCGCCGACGAGCCCAAGTTGAACAAGACAGCGACCTGCGCCCGCTGCCCTCACGGTGATGCAACTCACGGGCAGCAGCTCCTCTCCTCGTCGGCGTAGAGGCAGCCAACGTCGACGAACCCGCCATGGGAACAGCCTCCAAGCCGACGAGGAGAAAGCGACGACGGAGAGCCAGTCGCTGTGGGCAAGGTTTTCGATAACGAACCTAATGGCGCGCTTCAGGAGCGCGAGCTTGGGACCAGACATGCTGCCGCTGACGTCGAGCACGGTCACCAGGTCCAGTGGCGCTTGGGTGCTCACCCACTCCGGCACATGCGGAGCCCTGAGATGGATCATGATGGCAAACTCCTCCTGTTTTGTTCCACGGACTCCTGAATTGCTGGGAATTCAGTGTATGAGAAGCCCACGCCGGCGAAGCGGTTCCTGCTGGCGGTGATGCAACTCAGGGCTACAATCTGAGCCAAAGAGGTGTAGGAGCCTTTTTTATGTATGGAGAATGGAGAAGCTACAATCTGAGCCATGCCAAACAATATATCTCAGTTGTGAAACGAACAAATCTCCAACTGTCATCTTTTTAAGAGATGATATCATCCATTAAGGTCATGTTTGAATCCACCAACTAAACTTTATGTGGCTAAATTTAGCTGCTAGGATCCAAACCTAAAATTTAGCTGAGTTTAGCTACTTCAACCTAGCTAAACTTTAGCTACGACAAATCTCCAACCCGCGATGGGGTACGTGTTGTCAGGGTGGCGAGTGTGCTGGAGCAGCCCATGGCGTCGGGGCGGCCTAGAAGATGGCACTCCTTGTGGGGCCCCTTTGGGCGGCGGCCCTCCTCGGACTTCCTGCTTGGTTGGGCCTCGCCGTTGCCACTCTAGAGTCTTCGCCAGGCCAACCTCCATGCGCTCCTTGTCCTCCATGCCGATCTACTGTAGTGCCCCACTAGGTAGGCCGTGCTCGTGCGGCGAATACTGTGTTCCAAGTGTTTAAGGCGTTTCAGACTTTTGTTTCAAGTGTTTCATCTGGATGCTGCAAAAGTAGATCTAGATGTTGCATATGTTTTTAAGTGTTTCAATCATTTTAGACTTTTATTTCAAGTGTTTTGTTTGAATATTGCAAAAGTAGATCTAGATGTTGCATATGTTGCAATGACAAAATATGCATGTTGCAAGCTTATGTTTCAAGTGTTTCAGGTGTTATAGACGTATGTTGCAAATGTTTTATTTGGATGTTTCAAAGGTAGATCTTAGTGTTGCACATATTCAAATGGCAATACAAGTACGTTTTAATTGTATATTTCATGTGTTTCATCTGCCTTCAAACTTATGTTGTAAATGTTCATCTAGATGTTTCAAAAAATGGATCGGGCGTTGCATATGTTGCAATAGCGCCGGTGGCTGGTGGGCCTGCCGCAAGGCTTCGCGTCCTATCTCGCGGGTTCATCACGCAGCGCACCTCGCCCTCATGCTCTCCTCTCCTCTCCCTCCCCTCCCTTCCCTTTCCCTCCATCTCGCCACGGCAGCTCGAGCTCGGCCGACGAGCGCACAGAGTCACAGACGTCGGGTAGGCGCAGCAGCAGATGCGGGGTGGGCAGGCACATCAGCGTGCGCAGGTGGCAGGGCAGGCACAGGCGTCCGGATGTCCGGGCGCTAGCCATACCGTTTTTGTTGAGCTTTTCTTTACCATTTCCGTGTTAGTTGCTGCCTAAAACGCAGGGAAGTTTTGAACAAACAATCCGTAAATTGGAGTTTTCCTTCTCTTTCAAAAGTCCTACTCATAACAGTGATGACAATGTTGCGATGGTGTGTGTGGTTCGCGTAGACTTTACTTCGTCCCCACGTGCTGCAGCTGTTCAACACTCCAATGGCAAGATAACTCCCCAGAGAGCTACGCACCGTGTAGCCATCGTGTGGAAGAAGTTAGTTCCCCGGCTAACTTCTTTTAGCGGATATCTCCGGCTAAACATAGCTATTAGCGTCTAGGATTACTTAGCGCTAAAAGTTAGTACTCCTAGCTTTCCTCCTCTCTAGCAGCACGAGAGAAGGCGGCGCACATAGCGTACCGGAACTAGGCGTTTCATTCGCGTTCAAACATGGCGAAGAATCTTTTCTTCTGAACGAAGCAGATTTAAACACACGAGGAAACTGATGACTAGCGCAAATACTTTGCCTGACACAAGCCATGCCTGCACCGATGCTGCCATGCATATATATTTCTTTATTGTTCGTTCCGATCAATCTCTAGTCGATGGTAGGTCGTTCCACGCAGTTTAAGAATATGTAGTAGAAACGGCCACACAAGAAGCCACAGCGTGGTCGTCGTCGTCCGCGTAGCGTGTTCCTGTCGTCGCTGCTATTTGCTCGGCGCACGACAGTACAAGCAACACATACACGTAGCACGTAATAACGATGGTCACAGACTACAGTATAAATATGTTATTGGTCGCTAATTTTGACACGGGTCTAGATCGTTCAGTCTACAGATGAAAACCGGCCTGATGGCTTTGACTTTGACTTAGTCTGGCTCCGCGAGCGCGTCCGGTCCAGCAATATAAGGCGTGTTCGGAATACATTCCAGCCGCTGCCAATAAAGCCTACGAACAGGCTGATCATAGTCCTGCTGCCCTTTCTCTCTGTATTCATCGTGTTGTTGAGCATTCACGTACACAACATGAGCGGTCTTGGTCCTGGTGCCATCTTTGGCATTGCGATAGCCGGGATGGTGCTATTCGTAGTCATAGCGATGATCCAAAGGTTCGTGTGTGGCAACAGCAGAGGCGGAGGCAGAGGCAGACATGAAGGAGGAGGCGGCGGTCACCATGGTGGTATCGATGATGGTGGTCGCGGTGGACTAGAAGATGGTGGAGGTGGTGACGGTGGAGGCGGGGACGACTGGTTCGGTGGTGGGGGTGGGGGTGATGTTGGTGGTGGTGGTGGCGGCGGCGGCGACAGTGGTGGTGGCAGTGGCGGCGGTGGCGGCGATGGTGGTGGTGGCGGTGGTGGTGGCTTCGGTGGCAGTGCTTGCTAGAGAGATCCTATTGACTATGTATATATGTCTGCTAGATCATTGGGACATGGCTCTATGTGCTGTTATCATTTTAATATCATCGGACCCTTGCTATCCGTGATTACTAATTTGTGTTCATTAGTTAATTTGTTAATTGCTTATCTGGTTTTATCACATTTATGTAATACAAAAATTACGAGTTTGTACTCTAGTATGGTTCGTTCACAAGGTTATTAAATTCTTGATTCCTCTACTCTTTTTATTTATTATCAAGTGTTGCCGTGGTGCCAATCTACAATCTACTATATCTTCCACTATATTTAAATAGGGGACCACCTAGGGTCCACTTCTCTCTGCCTTCTTCGACGTAACAAAGACCATTTCGTTTCTGCTCTCCTTGGTGTTGTACCTGCCGGTACCTATTCTACTTATAGCATGTGAACGGACAAAGAACTGATCAAAATGCTACCACACACGAGCAAATAATCAGCCACTCATCACGGGCTCCTCCATTAGCAGTGTGAGTAATTGCATCAAAAAATCGCCCCAGACCTGAACAGTCTATTTGTCAGATTGACAGAAAAAGTTTGCGACCGTGTCATCGCTGGCTTCGGCGGGATCCGGGTGTGGTCAATTTAGCGGAGGCGTGGGGACAACCAACACACCGTGGCGGCGTGGCACCAGCAGCAGCGGTAGGAAGAGGAAGGAGAGGCGATGTTTGTGCTAGAGTGACGGCAGCTGCTGTAGCCAATAGGGCAGGTGATGGAAGGAAGAGTGGCAGTGGCCTTCATCCCTCGGTTTGAACCGATTCTCCTGAGCACGCCGCGGTCACTTATAAAGTCGCCATTGGTGGACTGGGCGCGATTGTCCAAGAACATGGACGCCTCGCGGGGCCGTGTATCGGTGATCGAAAGGCGGTGGACGCAGGTCGCAGGGCCGGTGCGACCGGGCTAGGCGCGAGCTCTGCATGCTTGCAACTAGCAATGGAGTTGTGTTCTGGGCGATGCCTGAAATTTTTCCTGATCTTTCAGGTACAGAACAATTAAATCACCAGCTAAGACCGAGTTCTTCAAATAACTGAAAATAAAATATTCCGTACTCTTTGATCTAGCAATTTGATCTCTGAATAGTTTGTTCAATCACAAGCAACGATGTATTCAATGGATTTATTAGTAGCTCTGACTAATCATAACTGATGACAAGAGACATTAGAAAAAAACTGATGACAACAAGAGCATGTCAGGGAAGGAACCAAGCAGCAGCAGGACACGCTAATTAATCAGGTCTATTGTCGGACTCTCAGTAGGAGAACAGAGTTCGATTTTTATATTCAACCAGTCAACCAGGCAATGCAAGTAACTGTAATAATTAAAGTTGATGAACCTTACGGTAAAACTATGAAGCAGATGCAATTCAGAGAACCACGGCAAGGAGCCAAATATGAACTAAATTCACAAAGAGCCGTATGCAGTAATAATTAATCTAGAGTGATCTCTCAATTGACCAAGAAGCAGCACTTCTCTCGACAATCTCAGGAAAGCACAGCAACAACCACGGACCAAATAATTCCTCTGAGATCAAACATCGGCAATATAACATTATACATGATAAAAAGGATTTGAATTACAATAGATGCAATCCAAACCCTCTAATAGTCCTTCCACCCACAGTTGCGACCAACCACGGTCAGAAGACGAGGAACTCCATGATTCTACACGATGCACCGTAGCAACTCGATCATGCACTCCATATGAATCCTACAAGGATTGCTTCAATTCCTAATAGTAGATGAAATCACCATCCAGGGTTTATGGAGCGACGGGTCAATGGAGAATAAACTTGGCACCCGATATGTGCACGCAGGCACCTGACGGAATAAGTCTGACTCCACACCAAAGACACCTGGCGGACTCGAGTTTGATTCCACCAAAACCATGCAACATGACTTGGCTAAGCTAAACTGATCCATCTAACTTACTAGGATTCAATAAAAATCTGCTGCGTCGCCACCGCAATACCCAGCGTAGCACATGGCACCAGTTTTTAGAGAAGCCGACCACAAATCCAGGCACCTCGGAGATATGTATGCAGAAGTAAGACCAAGGGTAAAATTGCTGATGCAAGACCCATGTGCTCTCATTTTTTTTTGGTAAAGGGAAGTGTTTGGGGCAAGGCATATGTTAGGGACCCATTGAAGTATTTAGTCCAATTACATAACCTGCGGACTTGTTTGATAATGTTTAGGGTTCATTTTGTAATTTTTAGGAACTCTTTTTTAATATAAGCCACCACCTAGAAAAAGTACTAAAACCTTCCTTCTCACCTCACAGAGAGGGGGAAGGCGGAGAGGACCCTCAGGATACTCATTTGGTTCTCTCCTTCTCACTCTCTTTCCATCTCTTTTTTCACGACAGAACATAGTTCTTTTTTTCTCTCTTCTTCTCACTCTCCTTCCATTCTTTCGCACGAGAGAACAGTATTCTCTTTTTCATGAGAGAACGGAGTTCGAGAGTAGCAACTAAAGAAAACAACCAACCACACTTGGGAAGTAATGAGTTTTGGAAGCACACCTCGGTTTTTTCTCGGGAGTGTACGGAGAGGACCCTAGTTTTGCCCCAGAGCTTACAGAAAATAAGTAGTTGCCATATTGAATTATTTCTTGGCAAAATTGACGTATCTAACGGCAAGGGCTCGAACACTCACAACTTGACAGTGGTTCTATTAATTGTCCACCCCTACAAAAATGTTATGATTAACCTTCGGGTGTTTCTACATGACTTTAATTTGTTTTAGCGAAGGCATGGATAGAGTACAAACCTCTTTGTTCATTTACGGCTCAACATACATTTCGGTGCTAGTTAACAGCACCCTTGAACGCGTTGCTGTTCAGAAAGCCGAACAAAGACACCAGATTTTGGAAAGCCGAGGACAACAGAAGACGCTATATTTCAGAAAAGCGAGGCGGCCATCAAGCAAAGTAGCAGTTCGATCCAGTTGAGGATAAGCCAACCAAGGTACTCTCAGCCCACTGGATTTCTTCAGCTAATATATCATCTAGTTTCCACTACGTCTCTGATTATGCAATTCGTTGAGCGAACGTGTCAATGTCTTTGTGGCAAGCATAACTAGAGAACAAAGCAGCCCACGTCGGCATCGGCAATGGATCGCAGCTTTCAACGTCGTTGGCACCACTTTGGAAGCGACTCCCTGCCACTGCCGGGCCTTGACTTCGGGTGATAAATGACCACCACCTATATAAGTGACCAAGGGTACGAGGGAATAGGCCTCTCACTTGGACTCTTTTTTCGCTTGCTCAAACACTAACCTCTCCTCTCCTCTCTAACCTAATCAGGACCCCTTGTTCCAACAAAAAAATTATCGTTAGGAGTGAAAGGACCACCTAAAGAATTTTGTAAGTTTTCAACAAAAGTGAAGCATGAAGCTAACTAAAGCTGGTGTTGAGAGATTGTATAGTAGTAAGAATTGTGACGAGTAAGTTGTGAAATCAAGTTGAGTTTAAGATATTTTGAATCACTAGTCAATTTTTTGAGAGATTGTAGTTTATGAAGGACCTAGTAGGCGACCGAAGGGGGTTGAATGAGAGCCAATTAAAAATTCTCTGATGAGAACTCGCCCTTTGTCCCAAAATCAACCCCGAGCGCTTTCTTACTCCAACCCTAGATCACACAAGCCAAGAAGTGACAAGATGACCTAGAGAAGTTCAGAGAAGGCACAGAAACAACACAGATGCAACGCGAGCAAGAAAAAAGACAAAAACCTGCTCACTATGAGAAATCCGACTAGGCCGGTTTTGCAACCCGCTTCTACAACACGGCCAGGCTAGCTCTGCAACATAGCCAGGCCAGTTTCGCAACACGACCAGTCAAACTCTGAAAAATTCGGCTAGGCAGGCTCTGGTAGGCTCTGCAACACAGCTAGGCCAGTTCAGCAACATGGCTAGGCTGATTATGCAATACAACCCGGCTGGGCCGGTTCTGCAGTTTGCTACAACCTAGATCAAATTCCCCTCAAATCAACTCGGATTCAAACCATATTTTGCACAGATGTTTCTGAAGATGTTGTGAAACTATTTCCAAAAGCCTTAGTCCTAACACCTTCAGAGTCAAAGCAGATCTAAGAAACCATCTTCAAACTTAGGGTTTTCTCAAAATTTCTCAAAATTTTCGGTCTTCGTAATCGTGAGGAATCTGCCAAAACTTGTGGCTAGAAACATTCCTCAGGAGTCTTAGCATGGATAGATCAAGACCAAACAAGCAAACAAACTTGGATCAAAGGAAATCACAAGAAAGCTGACAAAAACACCAAAACGAAGACAAAAGAGAGAAGGGTGAGATTGAATTTGAAAGATCAGAGGTGTACTCGATTGATTGATGAGAAAACAAGTTTATAAATACATTGTCTAGCTCCAATCTTCATCCTCCCTCTAACAAATCTAGAAACTAGAAGTCAGGGGCACTCAAACTGTCTACTGCTTGATCCTAAATAGTGAAAACCTTGGCTAGCCTAACCAATTGACTCAAGTGGGAGAGATGGCTGTCTTGGGCAGCCACTACTTTTATATATAGGGCTATTACACATTCCAAGATGACCCGTAGATATTTCTGTGAACCACTTAACCACAGGGGCAAATTTGTCCAAGAAGAGCTCCTTGCATCAGTCAGCCACGAGCCCTTCATAACAAAGCTTCACCTCGATGGAAACTCTTCAATGATGCCACATGCCGCCCCGAGATCCCCCTTCGGGTTTTGAAGCCCAAAAATGGCAAACCTACTGCCCGCGGTTTTGAGGCTCAAACCGCGGAACAAAGCTTGACTTTGGTCAACCTTGGCCGTGACTTCGGTGAACGCCATATACGCTCCATCACATGTACACTTGCTTATCAATGTCGCCAAGTGCTAGCCGTCCACATCCGGCCCTTGGTCCCTAGTTCCAAACCTCCATGTCCGTCCTTCACTGCCACTGGTCCATCATCATGAACTCATTTGTCCTTCTCCATTATCGTGGACCGTCTCAATGCTCAACACTTGCACATCACAATACAAGAGACATGTTGCACATACCCAACTCACTCAATGGTTAGTCTCAACACTAAACCAAAACTCGATCATCTCTTGACAATCACTCATCATTCTCACCCATATAGACACATATCCACTATGTGCTCGCAGTTTGTTTTCTTTTTCTGATGAAACCAGATCATCACAATTACTACAAATGAATTTGGACCCAGTAGCTGTATATACAAAGAAGGTAGAAAATTTAAGTCAAAATTTTTACCTTGTGCCTCTACGCATATGTTTTACATTATGAAGAACTGCCTTTTTTCTTCAACAGTATAGTACATAGTTATGAAGAGTATACATCTAATTATATTTGATAATATGGAAAAACAAAATTTAAAGGTGAGAGCAACATATTACATTTTCTGCAAAGAGACTTACAAAATAGATAAATTATCTATGACAATTTAAGACTACAGTTCAGCTTGTAAAAGAGAGAGATAGCGGATGGAGTGTGTTTTTTGGTGGAGAAATCAAGAATGTTATTTTGATTCATTCTCCAAAGGGGTGAAATTATTGTTTATGTTACTACGACAACAGGTCGTTTTCAATATTGGGATGTCACAAAATATGGGCATAGGCATCAAAGAGAAACAACCGAATATTAATCACCAGTGATGAACTGGCTAAACTTATTTTTGAACACCATAGACTGGTCCTCATTACATGATATAATTGCTTGGTGATTTCACTCATGCAAAAGGAAACATCATCACAACTACTCCATGTAAGATCTGAATGGTTTAGCAAGCAATATGCAATACATCTGTTTGCAGGCTTGCAGTATGCAAGTTATATAAATTATAGCCCCAAGAGCATTGTAACAGTGATTTCTATCAGATACTGTCCTCATGGCGCAGATCTGAATCAAATAGGGGCTATTTGGATGGGTGGCTTTGGAGCTAACCAAGCTACCATAATGTGGCAACTTGCTATTTGGATGCCTACCAAACTGCTAAGCCAGGCTCCACTAAGCCAAAGCGTCTTGGGCTGACTAGCTGGAAATGCCCAGAAGGATTGTTTCTAGGAAGCCAGGCTTGGCTAGCCACCCACTTGGCATCATCTAACCGCCTCGTCCACTCACTGTCCTAGGCACTCGTCTCCCATGCGAGCAGTGGCGAATCCAGCTCGAGAAATGACCTAGGGCGGACGTATAATATAAATTTTTGGCTAACCGATGACAACATGCATGCTAATAGAAAAAGCTATAGAACAAGCCATAAAAATCACGATGTTATCTTTTAATAGCAAAATTATCAATAATGCATGTTTCAATGGAGAAATACAGTACAAAACCTATCAATTTTGAAGACAATTATCACCACTTGCCGAGTTTCTACTGCTACTACCAAAGAAGCTTTTCAAATCTGCAAAATTAATAAATTGAATCACAATTAGTAATCAAACAAACTCTGACTAATTGAGTATGGCTAATTGACAAAGTAATTAAAGAAAATAATCAACCAAAAACTTGGCAACACCTAGTTTCGGTGGTTCTTGCTTGGAATTGAAGCTGTCTGCTTTAACTGTGGTGGCAGTGCCGGTGCCGCTGTTGAACCAATCACATCTCTCCCCCTTCCATCACCAAAGTACAAAATCTTGCACTACAAATCTAGGCACAGGCGCACAGCACAGCAACTCAGGGCAGCTCCCAGCTTGGCAGGAGTTGGAGCTGGAGCGAGGGCCGAGCCGTGGGGTGGGACGGCCGGCGCGAGCTCCGAGCACCGAGCAGCCGGGGTAGTGGGGCCAGGTCGTTGGGCATGTACCGGGGGGAGGCAGGGGAGCTGCTGGTGGCCGACGCGGCAGCGTCGAATTGGCCGGCGAGCACCGAGGGGGATCTGAGGATGGTGACTTGCCCCACCTGTCAGCTTCCCCTTCGAATGTCGGTTCTCCACTGCCTCCTAGATTGTATCTACGCTGTCCTTTTAAGTCGGTTTGATCCGAGGGATCAGAATTGATGCTTTGGCCTATATATACCATCCCCTACCCCCTCGTTGAGGCCATCCTAAAACCCTAATTCATATCCTCATCTCAGGATCTAGGCATTGTATTCAAGAGAGATTAGTCCTCTAGTTAGGATCTATTCTTTGTACACAAATAGAGAGAGAGAGAGTAAGAGAAGAGTTTGGGGAAGTATAGGCGTATCGGTGCTATCTCTATGACTTGTATTTTGGCGAATCTAGGCTTCTCCAAGTCTACATCTGAGATACTTCTGGTAACTGATTTCTATTTAGAGTAAGTTTTGTGCTCTTTTGTTCACGGGTTCACAGTTCTTTTGAGAGCTCTAGTCCTTGTTAGATCTCTGGATTAGAGTAGTAATCGTTAGCATAAGTGTGGTGCTTAGGCTATCAGCTACCTGTGTTTGCTCCCTGCTTCTTGGTTGTGTAGTAGCAGCAGGACGTGACAGCCCCATTTATCCTTTGTAGTCCACGCCGAATTGAGTAGGTTCTTAAATTAGTAGGACCGTAGTCGCATCGGTAGAGTTATCTATTAGCGGTGCTTTACCATCTAAGCGGTGTCCTGAAGTGAACACTAGAATCATAAGCCTTGCTTTGCATAGGGTCATAACCATAGGAATCCTCTCTACTCATACCTTAAACCTTGATTGCTATCTCCGGACAAACTAGTTGTTAGACGAAACACACATGTTTCCCCATGGATATGATACTCGATAATACTCCGGGTGAAAACTACTTCGATATCCGTATGCTTGCGGATTTTGTCTTTGTGTGCCCCCCACAGATCTCAACAATTTGCCTAGACAAAATAGTTTGGTAGCTTGAGGACCATGTATTTCTGATATATTATTAGCTTCTACATAATGAACTGAAAAAACACGTTCTATCTAATGTAAACACACATTTTTTATGTACTAAACTATGTCGTAATGGGGTCATTTACTAAATCCTCAAACCTGCAAGATTTTTCTATTGTAACTAATTTATTCTCTTACTTTTTCAATCAGGGTTAACCACAATAGAGATGGTACGAAGGAAGGGTCTAGCAACAAGTGAGAAGAAACCAGAGGCAAACATAGCGGCAAGAAACAATAGCTCAACAGTGTGGAGAGTACAAAGATGAAGCACATTAGATGGACATACTTCTTAGGGTGGTGGGGGTGTACGTGTGCTCACTTGGCAGTGCATGTTCTTTATTAAAGAAGGTACATTTATTTCATAGTGGTTAGGTTCTCTATTGTAGTTAGGGATAATAATCGCCATTGCTTTTTGTAGGCACATTTGTAGTAGACAATGTAGCGAGTACAATAGTGATGATGTTTCTCTCACTCAACATACTACGTGACATACTTCTTAGCTTGTGTTCTCTTAGCAGTATCCAACTTGCGGAGAAGAAGACATTTTCTGATAGCTTGAAGAACTAGACTAAGGTTATCATTATATGCCTTCCGTTCGTCATGTTTTCCGTGACATTGTACGCTGCTGGCCAAGAATTATAGAGTTCTGTAGCCTAGGATTTGTGGCCAGTGTAGTCATTTTAGAGGTCATATATGTTCTTTGCATTAGAGGACTAATGACGGTGTGCATGTCAGCTAAGCCTGCCATTGCTAGTATTACTGGTGTGCTAGAATTCCTTCTAGTGGCTTGCAGATGTTATTGCTACCAGCCAAAGGCAATGAAATATGTCGATGTTTTTTATTATTTTTATTGTACCAGATAATTGTTGTTGTATGAAACTACATATAAATTAACAACTGAGATAAGTTGAATGAACTTTACAATGCAGATGATAGTGGTATTGGTGATCTGACTTGTTTAATTGTGGAGTCGATGCTCCACTTTCTACTTGATACAAGACAACGGGATACTGGAATTAATTTTATTTGAATTAAAAAATATCATTAAATTACTAATATTAGTTGTAACAATTGCTATCAAATACAAACATGTGGTTGGTGAGAATTTCATGTAAATGATACAGTTACAACATTTTTGTTTTCTATTAAGAAATCAACGACGTAGTCACCGACTTCGTATAAGTTACACCAAACTTATGATACCACTTCTTTTACGGATCATATACCCACATTAGTATGATTACACCTTCACAACATTACTAATATGGGAGATGAACTCTCTGTATAAGAGAACTAACTTTTTTATTCATTTCTATGCACTTAGCACAACAAGGACTCACATCTATATCTATCCATGACAGCTACCTATACCATTCTTAAAATGGCTTCACTTGTTTTGGTTTGGTGCCAGGTGGCAACCATCCAAACACTCCCACAATATTCTAGTTGTAGTACATTCCACATTTCACACTCATGGTTAGCTAAATATCTACCTTCCGTATTATTTTATTATTTGCCATGATTTTATCCTTATGTATGGCAAGATCTAAACTTGTAGTCTCCAAAAGCCTCCTGGAAATCTTGCATACCACTTCTGTTACCCCTTTTAGTTATTTTTACATTGGGATATGAGGGCTAGGCCTGTTAATTCACCATTTTGTTGGTTTAGAGCGGTTCCTCAAACTTGGTGTTTAGATTGGGTCAGTTTGCATGGTCACTTTTGAAGAGCTGCTGTGGGCTTTGAAAAACTTATGTTGGTGGGCCAAATGCTTTCTGGTTGTTTTAGCTTTGAAAGTCTGTTTTGTCCAACGGGGCCATGGCTGCTAGCTTGTCTTGGTTGACAGAACTTGTCATAGCATTTAAATGATTTCAAGCTTCTAAGAAACTAAATTTGCTTAGCTATGAAACTTTAATTTCAAGCTATGAATTTCTCTCTCTGAAATAGTGAATTAGTTTGAAACTTGAGCTTTGAATCTTGTGAATAAATTACAGATTTACCCTCTCTAGTTCCTAAATTGATGTTGTCAAGCTATATATCATTTACCATTCTTCTTAAGACTAATTGGTTGGTTAGCATTTGAATTCTAGAAGAAAAAGATGATGAAGGTGGAGTCTCAGGTGTGGTTTTTGAGCTCTGAACCTGCTTGGTTTAGCTTTCGATTGGTAGCAGCAACAGCTTGCTGATGGCACCGCTGTTCAATTCACCGCATGGTCTTGCCTTGCCATACCAATTGCTTGCACTGCTCCAGTGCAGCATGGTTGCGACATTTGTTGTCCGTGCTATATATAGAAGCCTCGAGCATGCTCAAAAGGACTCCAAATGTCGACGAACTCCATGTTTCCATTGTTGTTCCATAGCTTGCCAATATATGGTAACCGGAGTAATTCTTCATCGTTTGTACATGTTTCTTCAATTTCTCTCACCAACATATGCGACATCAGCTCTTTATTCTCCACACTAGAACACATTGAGCAAATTTGCTAGAATTCTTTCTCTTGGTGAATTCCAAGAACTAGTTAGCCATGGCCGCCGAACCGAGTTCGCCGTGGACAACCTACTCAAGATCTCATCCTTTTCAATTTATAGTGTGGTTCAGTTGATCATATCTTGCATGTACTGATTCTTTGGGTCTTGCATAGATTTCACAGCCAGAACGCAGTTGATGTCACCGATTTGCCCTTCTGCCATGACCTTCACCGTCAACAGCTCTATCCCTCTCCAACCTTCATGATCTCTTTGAGATGCCCGAGCTCACTTGCGCCAGCACTGGGTACGTGGTTGATATCCCGCTTGTGTAGGGGAGCATCTGGTTGTCGATCCATCCCCAAATGTTGCATGTTCAGAACCAACAAAATGGTGAATAATTACGTTCTTAGACTTTCTCCCTTCAAAATTATAAGTCGCTTTGATTTTTTGGTACAATAATTTTGTCATGTATCTGGATATAACATATTTCTATATACGTAGCAAAATCAATGCACCAAAAAAGTCAAAGTGACTTATAATTTGGAACTAAGTGACTTGGTAGCGAAACACGATAATAAAATTTTAAGAGCTTTGCCTCTATTAGATTTGAGGGATTTTTTGTTTGTTTTTTATGACCGTCAAGGTAGATAATTTAGGTACAAATTTAATTTGAATACTATCGTGGGGTTATTTTGCATTATCTTTTATAATGGCAGAAGTGGGTAATTAATAAATAAAATTAGAATTTAGGGGGTTAATTTGAATTATCTTTCAAATGGCAGATACGAGTAATTTAGACATAAAATTAGGGTGTTATTTTGAAATAATTCATAATGGCAGAGATGGATAATTTGGATGTAAAATTAGGTAGTTATTTTGAATTTTCTTTCATAGTGACAGATGTGGGTAATTTATATGCAATTTTAAGGGATAATTTTGAAATATCTTTCATAATGACAGATGATTAACATGGAGCCTCTAATTAGTAGTAGTAGTAAAATAAGATAAGATGTGTTTGCTCTTTACTAGCTAGAATGAGAGTAGGTGCGGCTGTGTCTCATATACTGCCGTTGCCACGCATTGAGTAGGTGTGGGGCATGGTGCAATGCACATTGCCATGTGCTGAGTAGGTCAAGGTCAGCGTGCTCTGCCGAAACCTCTCTCTCTGTTCATCAGAGCATGTGACTTTCTCACTCCACACTGACACTGCAACGAACACTGTTTCTCTCTCCACAAGACCGGGAAGTCTGAAACCGTACCTAAGGCACCTACCAAATTACCAGGAAGGGAAAAACAGAGAGAATTCCCATGGTTATTACGTAGTCTACCTATTTCTACAAAGTCCAACGGGGACAGTGTCAGCATGTATATATTCAACTGTATACATATAATAACTATTGATGGATGTCTCCACTACAGTCATAGAGAGAGCCATTGCTCCGTGCAGAAGTATAGGTCTCCAATTTGGGCTGACCATGTTTAGTATATTAATACTATAGGTTGCTCACTCCTACACAAAACTTAACCGAGGTGTGTATTTTGGAGTAATTGAGGCGAAGGTCACAGTTAATTGTGCCTTAATGGAGGTGGTTGTCGCCCGCACCAATTAATCAAATAAAAAAATAAAAAAATGAAAACCTGTGGACAAGCCTAGCGAGCCCATCCAAGGGCCCGCCGAACCCGTCCACGGGCTGCCGCCCGCTGTATGCGCCGCGCCGCCGGTGATCCGCTTGAGTGCGGGAGAGGGAGAGGGAAGGAGGCACGAGAAACAGAGAGAATGGCAGAGATGGCGCTAGTGAAGAAGCCGCTGCCTGGATCTGCAGCCACTGAGCCCGGCGGCCTCAGATCCACACGCCCACGAGCCCCGGCCACCGCTGCTCGCCACTGGGAGCCCCGGCCTCCACCGGCTGGGTGCTGGGTGCCGCACGCGTGCGCCGCCTGAGGGAGGCCCGCGCTCCCCCGCGCGTGAGGGGGCACCGCGCTGCCCCGCTCGTGAGCCGTCGAAGGGCCCCGTGTGTGGGCCGCCGCTCCGTCTGAGGGACAAAGAGAATGCTGTGCCGATAGAGAGAGGGGAGAGAGGGAGGAAGGGAACGACTGATTTCTGCGGCTGCTGAGGGGGGAAGGGAGAGAGTGTGGATTTGGTGGCTTTTCTAGTGGGCTCGGCCTCTGAAAATGGAGCCATTTTTGGAGTATGTTGTAGGTTGTACTAAAAATATTACCTCCACACCATCTACGCAAGGTTACTTCTTGAGATTGTTTCTTTACTCCACATATACATGGAAAATGCATTTATTCAGTGGTCTCTGACATAGCAGCTTTTAGCTCATCTTTTAGAATGCTAAAGATGTACTTAACTAGTCACTAGCGATATAAAAGGACAATGGGTTTAGCAGTTCTAAGCATCATAGTTTAAGTAACTTCTTGAGAATTTCTAATTATTAATTGAACTTAGATTTTTCAAAAAAAATCATTCTGAAGCTATAAATTTTAGGAAAAAACACAGTTTAAGGGTTACCTTTTGTTGCAACAAGCCCTTAGATGTGTATGTTATGTATTATGATGTGGGCTTAATTAAATATGTAGTTTTTTCCAATAGGCCCTTTGCTGTATAGTTTTCATACATATGCCAAAAGTTTTATAGTTACTTTTTTGAATTGACTCTTCAATAATTACTTTCAGTGTTAGTTGTTAGTCAAACTTCTAAAACATCAACACATAGTTTATTTTTACTAGCGAGATCATGTCTTTGATGTGTCATGTTGACTTCTTTTAATGTTATCAAATTTCTTGCTTCTGCAGAAGCTTCAAACATTACTAACCAATGGTTCTTTCACTTTCTTGTGGATAGGTATTTTGTAGTTATTGATGATATATGGGAGGTACGCACTTGGGAAACAATCGGACTAGCACATGTTGGGAAAAAATGTGGAAGTAAAGTAATCACAACTACTCGTAATGCTGATGTTGCCAAAGTAGCTGGCAAGGTTCACAAGCTAAAACCACTTTCCTATCTAGACTCCATTAAATTATTCTATTCAAGGATACCTGGTGCAGACATAAAGTACCTTGATAACCAACCAGTTGATGTTTCTGATAAAATTCTTAAGAAATGTGGTGGTATACCATTAGCAATCATCACAATGGCTAGTTTGTTGGCTGATAAACCAGAGGGTGAATGGTCTAAGCTATACAATTCTATTGGTTTTGAATCTAAGGATAACAGGGAAGCTGAAGATACGATGACAATACTTTTATTTAGCTACTATGATCTATCTCCACAATTGAGGGTGTGCTTACTATATCTAAGTACATATCTAGAAGATTATTTTATCAAAAAGGATTTATTAATTTGAAAGTGGATAGCTTAAGGATTTATCGATGGGAAGCAAGGAACAAGATTGTTTGAGCTTTGAGAAAGATACTTCAATGATCTCATTAATAGAAGCTTGATCTAGGTAGTGGAAGACCAGTGGGATGGCAGTCGCGTTCATGATATGGTTCTTGATCTCATGTGTAAACTTTCAATTGAAGAAAACTTTTTTGCTCTATTAGGTGATAATGTTGAAGGACAGTGCTCGTCGGTTAGTCCAGCAAGACAGAACCACTGAGCACATTACTAATTCTGAAGCCACGGATACCCGGTTACAAAAAGTGAGGTCATACACTGCATTCATGTGTTGTATTAATGACCAGAACGAGTTTTTGAGATTTAAACTCCTGCGCGTGCTAGAAATTGTAGAATGCAGCTTTAATACGGAAGGTCCTTGCTATCTTGAGCGTCTGGGTGATTTACTTCACTTGAGGTATCTTAGGACAGAAAGATGTGGAGGTTGTGTTCCTGCTCTCCCAAAACAAATAGAGAATTTAAAGTTACTGCAGACACTTGATGTGGACGGAGGGTTGCCAGCAAGTATTGGCCAGCTGACCAAACTGGTACGGCTATGGGCTGGACAATCGAATGCACCAGATGGGATTGGAAACCTGACATCCCTAGAGGATCTAAGAATAAGACTGCGTGGCGATCCCATGACCAAGAGGTTTATGAAGGAGCTGGGTAGCCTGGGAGAACTTAGGTTGCTCAGATTTTCCACAGATGGGATGGATGAGAGGACGCAAATACTTTTGTGGAGTCCCTACGCTGTCTCAAAAAATTCCAACAGATATATGTCGAAGGTTTTGTTTCAGAAGCCGATACAATACAGCCATGTGGGAGGCAGCAGGCTTTGTGCTCCCACAGCCTCTCTTATTTGGATTTGTTCACTCACTTCTCTAAGCTACCGTCATGCATAAGTCCCTCACATCTTCCCGACCTGTTGCACTTGAGACTCTGGGCGACTACTATGGATAACTAAGAGCCCACAGTAATCGCAAATAATATTGATTGCTAGGTTACTGGCAGGGGCGGAGCCAGGATTTAGATATAGGGGGGGCCGGATCATCGAGTGTCCAGAAACAATATATGGTATCACTGTCAAATCTTGATGTTGGCTTAAAAAAATAAAAAGTTACCAAATATCCACTCTAGTGGTATTTTTCTTGAGAGAGTAGAGTAAATTAGACGATGCTTAAATTCAGAAAATAAAGGATTTCAGATAAGAAAGCGGTAAGAGACAAATAAAATATTAAAAAGGTTTGGTTAGTTAGAAATATTTTGGGGCTCCCAAGGCAAAATTGTTTAGTAAGCTATTGTACGAAACTGTTGGATAAGGACAAAATTTAAGGTTGATACTTCTTATGTTAACTTGCTAGATCTATTTGATTTATTTGAGAAAAACAATTTAGAATTAGCTGAGAAGTCTTTATTTACTTATAATTTCTAGTGATTAGTGAGAACTAATGAGATGTATTAATGAAAAATGTGCAACATTAGGGGGGGGGCAGTCCCCTGCCCGCCCCCCCTTGTCTCCGCCCCTGGTTACTGGCGCTCTGTTATTTTGACCTGAGAACAGTCCACAGTAATCACAAATAATATCAATGATGGTAATGGTTGCTTCTTCCAGAAGTTGAGGTACTTGGAGATAGGTAAAGTGATCCAGTTTGAGCAGCTTAATGAGGAGGACCCTAGCATTTCATTGCACATGTGGAATGGAGATGGATCTATTCCCTTTGTTTCGAGAAAAAGCAACTACCACGTCAAAGTTGTGGACTCTGGCGTGATGCCAAATCTTCAAGTGTTGTCTTTTCAGTGTACTGTTTCTTAGAACCTGCACAATTTCTTCATGCTGAACTGCTGGCTTGTATTGTTACTAGTCTCTCCACTTTTTTGTGGTTCGTACATGCTAATAAGCATGGAACATAATTATGCTGGGCCAAGTTTGGAGGTTTATTATGTGTTGGTTGCATTGCGCCTTGGTGCTTTTCTCTTATTCACTACAGGAAACTGGCTCTTTGCCGACTGCAATTTTCTTTGCCGACTGTTTTTTTTCGACACTCGGCAAAGAGGTCCCTTTGCCAACTGGAATTTCCTGCAGTCGGCAAAGCAGGATTTGCCGACTGCCTGGCTTTGCCGACTGCCAGGCAGTTGGCAAAGCCATGGCTTTGCCGACTACCAGGCAGTTGGCAAAGAATTGCAGTCGGTAAAGGCAGGCCATGGTTGACGCCATCCACACCGTCACCTTTGCCGACTGCCACTCCGTCAGCAGTCGGCAAAGTTGCAGGCTTTGCCGACTGCCATCCTCCCTGGCAGTCGGCAAAGGCTCTTTGCCAACTGCCATTGATGGCAGTCGGCAAAGAATTATTTTTTTTTTCGATCCCAGTTTTTTTGTGTTGCCTTGCTACAGTAAGTACATGATATATTCCAAGTTTGGGGTCATTTTGATTTATTTTGCTATATTCCATTGATTTTTGCTGTTTCTTTGGTTTTTTCCGGCAGCTCTAGATTTGAACTGCAGGTACATGAAATAATGGAATTTGGCGATTTAGAAAATGATATTCATGATGTTTGGAGCATGTTGAGGCCGTGTGCGGAGGCTGTGGTAAAAATTTGAGAAAGTTTCGAGCAAGTGGCGATGTCGGGTGGCTAAAACCTGGACTAACGTCGGGTGGCCTCCGTTTGCCTCCCTCCCCCCTCTCTCTCTCCCGTTGCCTCTCCCTGCCGGATCGATTTCCTCCTGAATGAAAAAAATACATTTCATAGTGTCTGCAAAAGGACTGTCTCTACTGGTCTGTGAATATTTGTAGCTTTGTGTTCCCAACCAGATGCCATTGCAGTTATTTAGCGACCAGTTCTGTGACGGCTAACTGAAATGTTTTAGGCGTCTTATGTCAATCCCTGTTTATTGCCTTCATAGCTTTTGCTATGTACTTAGACATATACATCATATCTAGATATATATTTCATCTGTTCTAGATTATAGATCATTTTGGGTTTTTTAATATTTGTTATGCACCTACATGGATGAAAACGGATCGGATACGAACGGATACTATTGATATCATATTTGTTTTTATATTTTTCCTTGGATTCGGATTCGGACACGGATAGCTATCGGATACAACTACGGATACGAATTGTCGCGGATACGAATACGAATAAATATATATCAAATACGGGATGAGTCGGACGCGGATAGTGTCGGCTACCAATATTTCTCCGGATATTGAGTAAAAGCAACACACACATATATATATATACACACACACAACATGTGTTGTAGTCATTTGACAAACATAAAGGAGGTGCAGTTTTTTTTATTTGAGAAGCATAAAGGAAGTGCATATGTTAATCGCAAAAAAAAGGAAGTGCATATGCAATGCGTTGACGATGCCTACACTCCAACTCCACCGGCCCAGTACGAACAGCCCACGGGTGGGCCTTGAGTTTGCGGGCTGCAGCCCACGGACGGTTTCTGGCTGCCTTCCTAGCTCCTGCACAGGCTGCTACTCGTGTGCGGTGTGACAGACTGCTAGTATGCTGGTTTTAGTCCCACCTCGATGCTCCATCCAGCAACGAAGGAGCAAGTGGCCTATATGAGACTATGATGCCACAGCTGCTGGGGACTTGTGAACCACACTGGGCACAGCGCCACAGCCATACTGATCGGCATCCTTTGAGTTCAAAGGATGAATAATAATTGTTGTTGAAAAAGAAGGATGGATAATATATTGTATTTATTCAATATAAAAAAAATATTGAAAAAATATTTTCAAAAAAAAAGCAGTCGGCAAAGAACATTTCAAAAAAAATATATTTTCTTTCTTTGCCGACTGCCGAGCTGGCGGCCAGTCGGCAAACAATTTTTGAAAAAAATTCTTTGCCGACTGCCCGAGAAACCAGCAGTCGGCAAAGCCTGCCGTCAAGGCTGACGGCGCCACGTGGCTATGCCGACTGTTGGCGTTACAGTCGGCAAAGGCTTTGCCGACTGTGTGCCACGTGGCAGTCGGCAAATCCGCCTTTGCCGACCCAGGCTTTGCCGACTGCTCTTTGCCGACTGCCACGTGGCTTTGCGGTCGGCAAAGCCTTTGCCGACTGGGTTTATGTCTTTGCCGACCGGGGCAAGCAGTCGGCAAAGAGGTGTTTTCCTGTAGTGATTCTGATGTATGTAAGTTTCCACCCTATCAAGAATGATGTAGATGAATCTCGTAAAATATCCTAGATGATGATGTTATTGAAGCAATGACAGCAAGCGATTAGGATTTTAGCGAAGTCAACTGCAAATTCTATAAGAAATAGTTAGAATTCTCTGTATTTTTAGCACTAACGGGTGAAGCGACATACCCGCGAGTAGAATCTCGTACTCATACCCGCACCTATGGGTGGAATTTTGACCCAGGCCACACACATGGGGTATAACATCCACGTGTAGGATTGCCATCCCTGCCTTCAGGGAGCGAGTTCACCAGAAGAAGGTGTTTTCTTTAAGGTACATTTTGAAGATGAAATGACATTCCGCTGATATATAAAATATCCTCATATCATTGCCTGTGGAAGTATAGATATACAAAACTTTTTGGGACAATTATTTGTTTTTGCAAAAACAAAGGATTTAGAAAGGAGCAAAACAAAATTCAGATAGTGTCTAATAACTGCATCCAAAGCAAACATAAAATTCGGAATTCATTCTCCTCTGTTTTGTGTGGTGTTCCTCTACTTGTCCCGTTTCTTCTCTGGTAGTTGATGTCCTTCCTCGGTTGTCCTGCCCTAACCGAGAGTGAGTCGGTGACCTTCCGTGGCTCTAAGTCGACGGTGATGACCATCTGCAAAGAACCCGATCTCACATGCCAAACAAGACCATTTATCCAATTTTCAATCTATACAAATTTTCATTTGCTTATAGCCTGAAGTGAGAACAAAGTATTTGTTGCATCAATATATCTGAACTTATGAACAACTCTAGGCTTCACAGTAAAATTTTGGAATAAAACAGAGTGAGTGAAAAGGAAGCCAGAGAAAGGAGCATGGTGTAGACTAAATCGTGAACACCTGGTGTGCATTTTTTTGAACCATAACCTGGTGTGCATGTGATTCATTATATTAGTGATTCATAACCTAGAGAATTGAGCATGGTGATTCATTTTTTGAAACGGAAAAGCAGCATAGAGGGGAAATCAGGACCAATGGCCAGCAGGGAAATCTGGACCAAATCATTGCGGGCGCACTGACGGATCCTGAAATTAGAGAACTTCCTGAAATCAGAGGAAAAATTAGAGAGGGAGAGAGAGATGGGGGTACCTGCACTAATGAATTGTGGTCCTGGCTGCTCGTCTGCTGCTGTCAAGCCCACGTCAGAGCTAGGGTGGCGCTCGAGCCCTCAGCCAAGCGCGCGACCACAGCTGCGGTCACGCCTACGGCCGGCCTAGGTGGCTGCAGCACCGGCCTAGGTGCCTGCGGTCAGGGGAAGCAACATGGCCTAGTTGTCGGTGGCCTGGTGCCCTGCCCTGATTTTCATCCGTGGGGTGGGTGGAGGGGAGGGGGGAAGAGGATTGCCGGCGCCGTGCCCTAGGGCTCGTTCGTGGGGGAGAGAAGAAAGGAGCAGTCGCATGAGATGGAATGAGTGATCAGTGTTGAGGTCTGATCCAAACAACCTGGGCCGTTGGATTTGAGTAAGAGAAAGAAGAGGCTAGAGTGGATCTTGTGCATTCGTTTCAAAGTTTTGCTAGTTCCGGATGCATTTGTTTTGGTGCACCTAGGAGAGGTCTTGACTGCGGGGGACATTTGTATAGTTCAGTTTACAACTGGTGTGCCTTGTAGTTTAGATTTTTTTTTGAGGAATGCCTTATAGTATAAATAGATATTCTAATAGAGTATCTTCCTGCCTTTTCTCCAGTTGCTATTGCTCTATTGATAAGTCTCCAGTGAAAAAGGTTTTTATACACGTTGTTTCTACCTCAACCAATCAACACCACACCGTGCGTCATTGATTTGAACAACAAAAGAGTCAAGAGCATCCAATTATTTGACGGTCCGCCCTGCAGCTCAGAATGGTGCGGTGGTGCCAGCTAACGGTCCTGTTCAGTACTGCTTAGTTTTTTCTTTTAAAAAGCAAGTTTTTCAGTGAGAGCTTTCTTTTCTTTGACAGTACATTATCTTTGATGTCAAAATTAAGTAGCAACAAATTCTTATCGGAGAGACTAGTGCCCGAACATCTGGACGTGGCATCCATCCGGACGACCGCGCCTTCTGCCCACCAGTTTTCAATATAAACAATAATGGTACCCTCAGGACGCTTATGTAGGTAGCTTCATGCTCCGCTTCGCCTCGTGCTCCTCGCTTGCTGCCTACCCAAGGATGCAGCTTCGTGCTTAGCTTCGCCTGGTGCTCCACGCCTGGTGCCCGCCCATAGATGCAGCTTCGTGCTCCGCGCCTGCTACCACAACCATGGATACAGCTTTGTGCTCCACACATGCTGCTATGCTCGCTTCGCTTTCCACGCGCACACGGGAGCCGCTGCGCCCAAGGGGACCACCTTTGCCTATGGCCTCTTGCCATGCCCGCTCATGAAACACTTATAACATAAAGCATTTACTGCAATATACGTCCGAAACAGATGAAACATTTACAACATACGTTTGCAAAATATGTGTATGGGCACTGCAACATATTTAACATCCACATAAAAACACTTCGAACATACATTTGAAACAGCTAAAACATTTGAAAAATACACTTGCAACATACGTGCATAGCCAGTGCAACATATGCAACATACAGATAAAACAATTGTAACATACGTTTGAAATAGTTGAAACATACACTTGCAACATACGTGTATAGTTATTGCAACATATGCAACACTAGATCTACTTGCAACATCCTGATTAAACATATGCAACATACATGTGAAACGCATGTATCATACGGTTACAATATGTGCTCATCTACTTATTACCCCACAATGAACGCTTGTTGATGCGGAGCTTCATGTCGGCATGGAGCTCGATGCCACGACGTGGAGGTCGGATCTCCGCTGTGCGCAGCGCAAGTCCTTGCAGGAGGCGCGAGGTACGACAGAGAGCAGTGTGAGGCGCAGGCGACGCGAGGCGAGAGCAGCGTGTGGCGCGAGGCACGAGGCGTGGGTGGGGCAGTGTGGCATGAGGCCGCGGCACGCGAGGCACGAGGCGTTGGGCACGCGAGGCACGGGGCTAGGCGAGTCTATCCCGTCCGGCCGGGCGGACGCTCGGTAAAGAGCATTACCGAATTCTTATTTATATTGCTACAAAAATATATGAATCAGCCCACCTTATTTTTAACTTTTATGTTTGTATCCGAAGGTTGCATGTACTCATCATTTATTCCGTGAAGAAGTGATGTTATTTTTGGATAGGCACTATGCTTGTTGATTACCATTAAAAAAAGCCATGCTTGTTGATAACGAGATGTCTACTTCGTCAATCTTGAGCTCTATCTACTCTCTCCACGAGATATACACAAGAGTAAGGTGCTTTTATACAAGTGAGTATGCATTCATGTTTCTGTTTATGCGAGCCTCCATGTTTATTCTATACTCAATCCATCCCGAAATAGGTGCACATATCATACTTTGCGAAGTGAAGTAATTTTAAGTTTGACTAGATTTATAGCAACAATTATATATCTAAACAGATTTACTATAAATATATATGATGTGATTAATCTAATGATGCTAATTCGGTATCACTAATATTATTATTTTTAATATATTTGGTTGAGGTTGATTAACTTATCGGAATATGAGAACTGCACTTATTTTGAGACGGAGGGAGTGCATACTAAAAAATCACCGATAGCAGCGGCGGCTCATTCATGTAAATGCTGCGGAACAAAACTTGCAGTGCAGACTTATTATTGTCGACATAGTAGTGATGATACCGAAACTTCGATGTGTGATGAGCTTTCACGGGACTGAATTTATTCAGTCTGGTGGTGAGGTCTCCACCTAAACAGTGTTTCTATCGAACTCAATTGGCTTGGCCTGGTTCAGTGAACGGGATGCACTGCGATGGATCAGCATGAGAAAGGCGTATAAACGCTCATTACTAGTTTGTCATGGCCCAGCATGAGAATTATGTGCGTGCAGAGTGCGACAGCAGCTGCCACCAATTGCCGGCTACGTGGTTGCTTTGTATTCACACATAAATATTATCCCAGTGGAGACCTTGCCACCACATGCAGTACGACCAACAACCCGCTATGAATAATCTCCACTGCACTCAGATCTGAACCACGCGAGGGAAGCATGAGTGTGGTGACGGGGGCGCTAGGAAGCCTCGCCCCCAAACTTCTTCAGCTGCTCCACGATGAATACAAGCTCCAGAAGGGCGTGAAGAAGCAGGTGCAGTGGCTCCACAGCGAGCTGGAGAGCATCCACGCCTTCCTCCACAAGGTCTCTGATGTGCCATGGGACCGGCTCGACGAGCAGGTCAAGGTTTGGGTGCGCCAGGTGAGGGAGGCATCTTACGACATGGAGAATGTCCTCGACACCTTCCTTGTGCGCATTGACGGCGGCAAGAACACCGACTCCAGTAGCTTCAATCGAGCCATGAAGAAGATGGGTGAGCTGCTCAGCAAAGCCAAGGCTCGCCGTGATGTTGCAGGAAAGATAGAAGACATCACGAAGCATCTCGAGGAGGTAGCCGAAAGGTGTCAGAGGTACAAACTTGATGAGATTATATTCAAGCCGCTCCCAACAACATCAACTATTGATCCTCGCCTTAAATATTTGTATAAAGATGTGACACAACTTATTGGTATCAAAAAGTCGAGGGAGATGCTCATAGCTATGCTGAATCCATCCCAACCGGATGATGCGGCACCCGACAAGAAGATCACTAAGAAGGTTTGTATTGTTGGAGTTGGAGGACTAGGCAAAACCACTCTTGCCAAAACGGTGTACGACAACCTATACTTGCAGTATGACTGCACGGCTTTTGTTTCTGTTGGGCGTGATCTTGACTTGGTAAAAGTTTTCAAGGACGTTCTCTTTCAGCTTGACAAGTACAAGTATGAGAACATTCATAGCACAAGAAGAGGTGTTGACCTCCTCATTAGCGAATTACGAGAATTCCTGCAGAACAAGAGGTACACATCAGTATCTCGATTTTAAATTGTAATTAGTGAGTGCCTTTTATGAGGTAGTTGCTCCACAGTTACTTCTTGAGATTGATTTTCTCCACTCCACACATAAAACAAAAATGCATTTATTCAGTGGTCTCCAATATAAGATTTTTACTTGTTGTTGAGAACTCTGAAAGATGTACATGTACGTCGCTAGTTATATAAAATGACAAGAATTTAGCACCTCTAAGCATCATATTTTAAGTAACTTCTTAAACATTGCTAATTCATATTTGGACTTACATTTTTATGTTTTACTTTTGAAACTATAAATTTTTAACTTATAATATAATAAGATAATCTAAATAACTCCGCATTGCATATGCATACAAAGGTACAAATCAAGGGGTATATTTAGGAAAAAGCATAGTTTTGGGTCACCTTTTTGTTGCAACATTCCCTTAGATGTTTAACCTCTGCATATAGTGTCGCCATAAATGTGCAGTTTTTTTTTGAATAAGCCCTGTCTGTAAATTTTATACAAATATGGCGGAAGTTGTAGGTTAGTTTCTGAATTCATTATTCTAAAATTACTTTCAGCACCGATTGCTAGTCAGGAAAATTCTGAAACACAAACACATACTTTATTATCAATAGCATGATCATGTGTTTGATGTGTAATGCCGACTTCTATTAATGTTAGCAAACTTCTTGCATCCGTAGAAGCCACAAACATCATTACTAACCAATGGTTCTTCACTTTCATGTGGATAGGTATTTTGTTGTTATTGACGATGTATGGGAGGTCCAGGCTTGGGAAATAATTAAACTAGCACTTGTTGAGAATAATTATGGAAGTAAAGTAATCGCAACTACCCGTAACTTTGATGTTGCCAAAGAAGCTGGTGAGGTTTACAAGCTAAAACCACTTTCGTATGATGACTCCATGAAATTATTTTATACGAGGATATCTGGTGCAAGTGGGAAGTGCCTTCATAACCAACAAGATGATTTTTGCAATAAAATTCTAAGGAAATGTGCTGGTATACCATTAGCAATCATCACGATGAGTAGTTTGTTAGCTGGTAAACCAGAGTGTGAATGGTATGAGGTCTACAACTCTATTGGTTCTCCACCTAAAGATAACAGGGAAGTTGAAGATACTATGACAATACTTTCATTTAGCTATTATGATCTGCCCCCATATTTGAGAACATGCTTACTATATCTAAGTACATATCCGGAAGATTATTTGATCGAGAAGGAACCTTTGATATGGAAGTGGATAGCTGAAGGATTTATTGATGGAAAACAAGGAACAAGATTATTTGATCTTGGAGAAAGATACTTCAACAATCTCATTAATAGAAGCTTGATCCAAGTAGAGGAGACATGGGATGGCAAAGTATTGGGCTGTCGCGTTCATGATATGGTGCTTGATCTGATGCGTAAACTTTCATTTGAAGAAAACTTCATTGCTCTATTAGATGATAATGTTGAAGGAACACCTGCACCAAGCAGTGTTCATCGGTTAGCCCACCATCATAGAATTCTTGGGCACATTAATTCTGAAGCAATGGCTACTGGGATGGAAAAAGTGAGGTCATATACTGCATTCATGTGTTGTATTGATAACCGGGACCAGTTTTCGAGATTTAAACTTCTACGTGTGCTAGACATACTAGAATGCAGCTTTAAGGAAGGTTGCCATCTTGAGCATCTTGGTGAGTTACTTCACTTGAGGTATCTTGGGATACGAAGATGTCAAGGTATTCCAGAGCTTCCGGAACAAATAGGGAATCTAAAGTTACTGCAGACACTTGATGTGGACGTAAGGTTGCCAGCAAGCATTGTACAGCTAACAAAGCTGGTACGGCTATGTGCTGAACATACGCATGCACCGTATGGGATCGGAAACCTAACATCCCTGGAGGTGTTAAGAATAGGCAATACAAATAGGTTAATGAAGGAGCTGCGATGCCTCTGTGAACTGAGGGTGCTCGAATTTTCCAGTGGTGGGATGGATGAAAACACGCAGAAAGATTTTGTGGAGTCCTTACACAATCTGAAAAAGATCGAGCACATAGTTTTGGGCAGTTTTGCTTCAAGAGCAGATACAACCATGTGGGAAGCAGCAGGCTTTGTGCTCCCACGGCCTCTCTGTTATTTGCATTTGCTCATTTACTTCTCTAAGATGCCGTCATGCATAAATTCCTTATGTCTTCCCAACCTGTCCCACTTGATACTACGGGTGAACACTATGTATGAGCAGGATCTGAAAATCCTTGCAAGGTTACCAATGCTCTGTTTTCTGTACCTGGGAACGAAGTCAACAGTAACAGGGAGTAACATAAATGTTAGTGATGGCTGCTTCTTTGAGAAATTGAGGTTCTTCAAAACCAACCAGATGGTGAAGTTTGAACAACCCCATGAGGACGATGGTTGCATTTTATTCCATATGTGGAATGGAGAAGGTGCTATGCCGTTTGGGCCTAGAAAAAGTAGCAACTCTAGCAAGGCTGTACCATCTCACGTGATGCCAAATCTTGAAGTGCTTACGTTTGACATCCGTTTGCGGGCCATAAAGGTTAACAATGGTGATTGTGGCAATATTGGCATAGAGTACCTGCCTTCCCTTCAGAAACTTAGTGGGTGGATCCACCTTGATGGTGTTCCTCCTGCGGAGGGAGGTGCAGCGTTGGCTGCGCTTAGAAACGCTTGCAAGGTCCATCCCAACAATCCCACACTAGACATGCGTACATACAATGAGGTGAGATGAATATTTTGTAGATCAGAAGAAGATAATATCTCTTTGTTTGTTTCTATACTTGGTACAAGTTTGTCTCCTTTCGGGCATATATACACCACTTGTTTGTATCTAGTCAGTTAATATTTTGTTTAATCCAAATTTTCAAGGGAAAGGCAAAGAAGATGTCCACAGAAGACCCAGAAGATGAGAAGCAGCAGCAGGAAGCGGAGGTGGCCTCGCAGACGGCTGATATTGATTTGGGCAAACGAAGCCCAGCATTCTCTTAAAGAGATCCAAATTTGGGTTGAATCCTGCCTGCATACGCTGTACGTACTCTCTCCATGTCCTCATCTGTCTTAGCAGATGGTGCTGCTGCTCGTGCAATTCAGCCATTTTAGTACTTCCGTGTTTTTCTGACTTTGCAGATTTTGAAAATCTGCTAACCTAATTTGCATCAAACAAATAAAATTATGATCCCTTGTTACATATGCAGAATGGCCTAAGAAACATTGCACCCACAGCCATTAAGCAAATACATGCATGCAGACATCTATGTTGATGTATGAATTACATTTGTGCTTGGCGAGCGCGAGTAGTATTTTAGCAATGATTAAGCTACCAAACGTATTTTAGAAGATACTGATTTTCCATTGAACCCAATATACATGTCACTGAACCGTTCCTAGTGGCTGCGCCAACTCTGTTTTTGGCCACCAGTCGCTACTCTGTTCTCCACTCTGCAATCTTGATATATGTACTCTTCTTCCTGTTTGTACATAAGTCACTTGTTTAATCTGTCACCTGTGAGTCTGTGACACATCCTTCTATGATTCTTCACTAGGAACTAAACACTTCTGTCATTGGATAATTTATGGTTGTAAGCATAATACCTGCAGAAGATTCAGTTGAGTTATTGATGAACTTGCTTTCTCTCGCAGATCAGTCTTTCTGATCCACGTTTCTGATTGAACAATGGTACAACTCAAATGGTGTTGGTTTCAAAGCGCGCGAGACTACATCAGGCTACTTCGCCTTGTGAGCTAGTCTGTGTCCCAGTCTGTGTCGGCTTATCTTCACCGGGGCTATATTCTATTCTAATATGTAGTATCAAAGTTTCAGTGTACTGTTTTCTGGAGCTGCAACTTTTTTTTTATTCATGCTGAACTGCTGGCTTGTACTCTTACTAGTTTCTCCACTTTTCTGTGGTTCGTACTTGCTAATAAGCGTGGAACATATTTAGCTGCGCCAGGATTGAGGAGGCTGTATGTGTTGCTTGCATTGCCTGAGGGTGCATTTTTATTATTGTGATGTGATGTGATGTATGTAAGGCCGGTTGTGTGACGTTTTGAACACATACATTTGTTATTTCGCACAAAATTATATTAGAGTTACTATACTAAGGCCTTGTTTGGATGCATCTCAAATTTCAAATTTTTACACTCTCTCCATCACATCAAATCTTTGAACACATGCATGGAACATTAAATATAGATAAAAAATAACTAATTGCACAGTTTGGTTGTAAATCACGAGACGAATCTTTTGAGCTTAATTAGTTCATGATTAGACACTAATTGCCAAATACAAACGAAAAGTGCTATTGTAGCCAAATTCCAATTTTTTTTTTTGCATCTAAACACCCCCTAAGAGCAAAATTATATTCGACCAAATAATATATTATGTACAGCAATATAATATTCGCCAATACTAACTGCTATATAATTAGTGTTTGAAACAAATATTACTATTCTAAAACTAGAAATATTATTCTCCTAAATTGAAATTTAATTTCCTAATTAGAACAGCTATTTTTCCTTTTTTATTTTCCTTTCTAAAGGCGACGAATATGTTCATGAGCGACCTCTGCGAGCAGCTTGTAGCATGCCTTCAGGTTGCTATCCGACATGAGGAACTTGTAGCATGCCTTCTTATGCCCATTGCAGCCATGTTGCTCGGCCAATGCCAATACCGTTCCAACATTGCCCTTGTCAATGGAGCTGCAAAGCTTATCCTCTGACAGTAGCTTAAGCCTGTCTAATAAGCCATACCTATCTGCCGCGACAAGCAAGTGCTTGAGCCATGGCCACCACATCATCAACATCCTCGTCGTCATCGTCCATCTCAGGCAGCGAGTCGGTGTAGATGAAGTGGAGCAGGGCCCTGAACACCCTTGCTTCCATGTCCTCAATCCGCACGCAAGCCAAAGTCTTCTCCTTCATCGGGCCATAGAGCTCTGCCATGAAGACCGGTGACCAAGCGGGAGTATGCACCTATGCGCAGCGACGGTCTGCCTGGCGACTTCAAAAGTGACGTCCATCATCCCTTCTCCACCAGCGAGGAGACGGCCTAGATGAAGGTGCATGTCGGATGGTGGCACGACGACAAGCCTCTCGGCCATCGCGTCGTCCTCTCTGCGGATCTCGCTGTAGACGGTGACATCGCATCTAATCCTGAAGCAACCATCTCTCAGGTACGGCGACTGCTCCAACGCATGCCTCATGATGAACCTGTGGCAGCTCCATGGGACACCGTTGCACATGAACCTCTGTATCCCGCTGTCGCGGTGGAGGTAGAGGTACGACGGCACCGGCTCGCCGTCCCCATCGAGCAAGCCGAACTTGAGCTTCGCATTGGTGTCGATGCCGTGGCTCTGCTCGAGGTGTAGGAAGATGGATATCCAGCAGGCGTTCTTGACTCCACGGCTCTTGGGGAAGTAGTGGATGAACCAGCGGGAGCCTTTGAGTGTAACCCCTGGCCGCCGGCGAGGTCACCGTCGACGTGAGCCGCAAGCAAGTACGAGTACAGTGGAGAGGAACGCCGGCAAGGAACTCCTCAGCCTTGGGCCTTCTATTTCGGAATGTCTGAATGAGTTCTCCCGTAGCGGGTTAGACACTTATGTGCCAGATACAGAACATGGCCTGAGGCCCACAAGTCATACATAGAAATGAATACATGAATTCGATTCTACGTTTTCTCAGCTAAGCTGGTGCCTTCTCCTGACATCGCTTTCATCATGTGGCAGCCGTGGCTGTTACACCTCCCCCCGCTAGAGAACCAGCTTGTCCCCAAGCTGGTGCCTTGGGATAGTGTTGCTTGATCACATTGTAGTCTTCCCAGGAAGTCACACTTGCTGGTAGGCCGGTCTAGGTGACACGTACCTGAGGAATTGCCCTGTTGCCTTTCTTGACCAGCCGACGATTGATGATAGTTTGAGGGATCGTAGCTGCTGCTTCCAAGTTAGTTGCCACAGGAAGGTTTTTATATACTGGTGTGTAATCAGGAATGAACTGTTTGAGTTGAGATATATGGAAAACAGGATGTATCATTGCGCTGTCAGGTAGCTCCAAGCGATATGCTACTGCACCAACACGTTCCAGCACCTTGTAAGGCCCAAAATACTTGTATGCTAACTTAGGATATGGCCGATTAGCAACAGTAGACTGGGTGTAAGGTTGCAACTTGAGAAGTACCTGATCGCCGACCTAAAACTGAAAATCAGTTTGTTTCTAGTCTGCCATTACCTTTATTCGGTTCTGAGCTTGAGCCAGGTGATGTTTGATAGATTGTAAGTGAGCTACCCTGTTGGTGATGATCTCAGCAACTGATGTTGATGTATCCTCAGTCAGAGTAGGTGCTGCTCCCACATTGGGCTCATAGCCATACAAAGCTTTGGAAGAAGAACACCCTAAAGCAGCATGATAAGAAGGGTTGTACCAGAGTTCAGCCAGTGACAACCATGATTTCCATGACTTTGGGGAATCTTGAACAGAGCATCTCAAGAACATCTTCAAACACTGGTTCACTCTCTCGGTTTGCCCATCTGTTTGGGAATGATATGCTGTACTGAGATGAAGATTGACTTTGTACAACTTAAACAACTCTTTCCAGAAATGACTAATGAAGATGGTGTCCCTGTTTGTAACTATGGAGTTAAGCAAACCATGGAGCTTAACTACACTGTCCATGAACACTTGTGCAATGGTTGTTGCTGTATAAGGGTGTTTCAGTGGTAGGAAATGGGCAAACTTGGTAAGTCTATCTACTACCACCAAAATAACACTGTAGCCTTCTGATTTTGGGAGGCCTTCAATGAAGTCCATGGACAAATCTCTCCAAACCCCCTCAGGAATAGGTAGTGGCTGTAGCAATCCCATGGGACGCTGGAGAGAGTGTTTAGCATGTTGACATGTTTCACACTATTTGATGAAGCTCTCCACATCCTATTTTAGACCCTTCCAGGAAAATGATTTTTGATCTTGTAATAAGTTGCAGATACACTAGAGTGACCTCCCAAAGGGTTGGAATGAAAAGCAGCTATCAACTTTGTTTGCAATGCTAAGTTTTGTCCAATCCATATGTTGCCTTTGTATTTAATGAGTCCTTGCTCTAGGGAAAAAAAACTGCTGGATCTGGGCTTGAAATAGCCAACTTAGCTAGCATTTGCTGTGCTTGAGGGTCAGTTGCATATATAGGTGTTAAGGACCTCCTGTATCCAAGCAGGTTGGAAAGATGAAACTGCCTGTATGGCCATAAGATGAGCCACTCTTGACAGGGCATCTATAGCTACATTTTGCTTGCCTTGTCTATACACAATATGTAAATTCATCTCCATTAGCCTGGTCATAGCTTTCCTCTACATATCAGAGTGCAGGTTCTGTTCGTTCAAATATGCTAGGGACTTATGATCTGTGACAATAGTGAACTCCTCCCTCTACAAATAACTCCTCCACTTCTCAACAACCATGATTAATGCTAGGAATTCTTTCTCATAGATGGATAAATTCCTGTGCTGCTGTCCTAGAGCTTTGCTTAGATAAGCTATTGGCTGTCCTTGTTGCATTAGTACTGCTCCTATGCCATCCTGACAAGCATCAGTCTCCACAGTAAAGGATTGCTGGAAATTAGGTAAGGTAAGTACAGGTGTCCTAGTCATTGCCACCTTAATGTCATCAAATGCTTTCTAGGTAGCTGGAGTCCAAGCAAACTGCTTAAGTCTAAGGAGCTATGTCAAAGGCTTTGCCAGCAACCCATAATTCTTTACAAAATCTTCTATAGTATCATGTAAGCCCCAAGAAAGCTCTGAGCTCTGTAACTAAAGTGGGCACTGGCCAATGAAGCATGGCCTGAATCTTTACTTGGATCTGTAGCTACTCCCTGGGTGGAAATTATGTGTCCCAAATATTCAAGGCTAGCTTGTGCGAAAGAACACTTGGAGGCCTTCAAGTATAGTTGATGAGTTCTTAGGGCAGATAGCACTTGTTCTAAGTGAGTCACATGATCTGCCAAGCTCTTGTTATAAATGAGTATATCATCTAAAAAGACTAGCACAAACTGACTCAGGAAAGGGTGTAGCACTTGATTCATCACACATTGGAATGTAGCTAGTGCATTGGTGAGGCCAAAAGGCATTACCTTGAATTGGTAGTGTCCTTGATGTGTTTTGAAGGCAGTCTTGTGTTCATCCTCAGGGAGCATTCTAATTTGATGATAGCCAGATCTCATATCAAGTTTGGTAGAGAACTTGTCTCCATGTGATTCATCCAATATCTCTTCAATCATAGGCATAGGAAACCTATTTTTAATTGTCATGGCATTTAATTTCCTGTAGTCCACACAAAACCTCCAAGAGTCATCCTTTTCTTCACTAGGAGGACTGGAGAGGCAAAAGGATTGTGGCTGTGTGCAATCAGACTAGCTTGCAACAACTCTTGAACTTGCTTTTCAATCTCAGATTTATGCTGTGGGGCGGAGTAGTGATAAGGCCTAGAATTGATAGGTACTGACCCAAGCAACAAAGATATTGCATGATGATAACTCCTTGGAGGTGGCAACTGTTTGGGGTCCTAGAAAACATCTTGGTAGGACTGTAGCAAGTCTGTCACTTCCTAAGGTGGACTAGTTGTATCCTCAGTAGTTAGTATGGGTGGTGGAGGCACATAATCTAGTAGCACAAAAGCCCGCACATCATTGCCTTTCACTGACTTGAACACTTTATGAGTAGAGATAGAGTGTAGCTCAAGAGGTTGTGGTTGTAGCCCTTGAAGTTTAACTATTCTACCCTTGTCAGTGAATTGCATTGTCCTGTTGGCTCAGTCACAAGTCATTGGGTTGTGCTGTTGCAGCCAATCAAAGCCTAGAATTGCATCATAAGGGTGCTTATCCAAAATAATCATATTGGAGGATATAGTATTTCCTTGACAGTACCACTGAAGATGAGGCACCATTTTGTCAGTTGCTAGCCATTCCCCATTAGCCAACTTGACCATCTTGGCAGGCATAGCAACAGGTTCTAGTCCAGCTAACTGCACAAAAGAAGAGTTGATAAAGCTGCGGGAGCTACCACTATCAACCAGCACCAACATCACCTTGTCCTGTACTTTAGATTTGAGTCTAATACAATTATTATTGTTTGCACTGGAAATTGCATTCAAGGATAACTAACAAAATTGCTCAGGTAATGCATCTTCAATTGCCAACTGATTCAACATATCATCACTAAGTTCCCTGTCCAAGTCATTGATCACCATGGCATTATTGTGAGCTAGTTTGGCTTTCTTGGAACACACCTCATTGTGGCCTGGTTCAAACTTTTCACCACAATTGTAACACAGTCCATTTGCTTTTCTATAGTCTCTGAGTTGCCTATCCCTCCAGAGAGTACTAGCTGATTGAGGAGGTTTAGCATCACCTCTTGGTGGTTGGTTGGTCGGGAGCAGGATTGTGGCGCTGGTACATGAGTTTGCTTCTGTCAACAACCTTCTGTTGAATTCTTGCAATAATAGCTACTCTATTGATTGTGGTTGGCACCTGGGGTTCTACCACACCCCTGATCTCTTCTTTGAGGCCACTGACATAGTGAGATGTGAAAAACAGATCATCATACTGACAACTATGCATTGTAATATTAAATTGTAAGGCTTGAAATTGTGTTGTATACTCTTCCACAAAGCTTGTCTGCTTAAGAGCAATCAAATTAGTAAGAGCATATCTATAATCATCAACCCCAAATTCTTGTTCAATTGCTAAGTAAAAAGAATCCCAAGTGATCTTAGTATGTCTCTGCTTATAAGCCTGCCACCACTTTGATGCATTCCCCTCCAGATGCATGGTTGCAGAAGATAGCCAAATTGAAGCTGGTACAAAATAGATGGAAAAATAATTTGCACAATTATCAATCCAAATCTTGGGATGAGTGCCATCAAACTTAGGAAAGTACATCTTAGGTAAGGCATGATGAGGAACAATATCATGCTTAGAAGTGTCCTCTTTGCGCTTATGAGCCTTTGAATGTTCAGCCTTGCTTGGTGCCTTGTGCTTGCCAAACACATTCTAGAAGTCCTGATCTTCTTCATCCTCAATCAAAGACTCTGAACTAGTACTTTCAGACATGTCCTCTTCATCAAACTGATGCATTGTGAGCTAAGCAACTGCATGACCATTGGCTTGAACTGGTTGTGCAATGAACTTCTGTTCTTTGGAACACTGCTCAACTTTGGTGTTGTTCAACTGGATCTGAGTTTTGAGCTCTTGCTGAGTGATGCCCATATCATTGATACGAGCATAAAGCAGATCAAAGTTTTCCATCACCTGATCCCAATTGGTCTTCTCTTCGTCGGCGCTCTTCGACATTTGATCGAGCAGGATATGTGTCTGCTTGGAAGGCTTAAGAGGAGCCGTGTTGGACGGAGGTGTAGCAACAGGTTTCAAATCAATCCTCCCCTACCACGTGCGACACCCAATCAGAAATTCACCGCCGCCAAGAAATGAGGCTTGACCAAGGAATTTTACCTGGGAACACTGCCCCGAAAACCAAATCAAAGGACACTTCCCCTCCACACGCCACCGCACTGCCAGTAAACTAGATCGCTATGGAATTTTACACGAGAACAAGTGTCTCGCAACCCTCACTACCAATCCACGCGTGCTAGAGTAGAAGAACGGGAGCTGGAAATCAGAGCCCACCAATGGTTCTTGCCGCCAAACAGAAGTTGTTGATGTAGTCCCCCAGTTGAGATCTGTGCCATAGAGGATGGAATCGATGGAGAGCTAGGTCCGTCCATGCCGAGAGGAGTTGGTGGTGGTGGATCAAGATAGTGGAGGTGATGGTTCGCTGTTCGGGGACAATCAAAGCCAAATCCGCCACTGACCCAATGCAACCCAAAGGATGGACCTACGGGACCTCAGTTGCAACACCGCTAGGATGCTAAATGGAGATCAACCACCAACCGGAATTATGCACTGCAGATCGAAGCGAGCAGATTGGGACGCTGCCAAGGACAAAGCAAAGCAGATTTGAGCGGAGCCGAGGATAAACTGTCTTTGATACAACTTGTAACCCCTGGCCGCCGGCGAGGTCGCCGTCGACGTGAGCTGCAAGCTACTATGAGTACATTGGAGAGGAGCACCGGCAAGGAACCCCTCAGCCTTGGGAGACTTCTATTTCTCAATGTCTGAATGAGTTCTCCCATAGCGGGTTAGGCACTTATGTGCCAAATATAGAACATGGCCTCGGGCCCACAAGTCATACATAGAAATGAATACATGAATTCGACTATATGTTTTCTCAGCTAAGCTGGTGCCTTCTCCTGACGTCGCCTTCATCATGTGCCTTCTCATCATGTGGTAGCCGTGGCCTTCTCCTGACGTCGCCTTCATCATGATGACGTCGCCTTCATCATGTGAAGGAGTAGGACGTGAAGGAGTTGTCCTTGATGAGACCCTTGATCCGGGAGTACACTTTGATGGTGAGCACGTGCGACCTAGCCATGGACTCAGCAATGACGGCTGACGCGCTTGTTTGCGGCGATGAAACTAGCAGAAAAATGATTCGAGCGAGCGCATATATCCCCGCGTAATGGAACGGAACGCACGTCACTCGTGGCAGCCCAACCCTACGGCACCGCCATACCCCACTAAGTTTCATCCCCTACCATGCCCCAATCACATGCGTGCTCGTCTTTGCTACGTCCCATCCCTAACGTGCCTGTGATGTCGTGCAGAACTGCAACATCTAGATGTACTTTTGAAAGATCCAGATGCAATACTTGCAACATACAAAAGAAGACAGATGAAACACTTGAAACATGCATCTGAAACACTTACAAAAACACATGAAAACACTTAAAAACCATTGCAAAACTTATGCAACATACAGAGAACACACTCACAACATATGTATGAAACATATGTAACATCATGAAAACATTGGGGGCATATGCTTGCAACATACCTCTGAAACACTTGCAACATATGCAATATCCCAACCTACTTTTACAACATTCAGATGTAACACTTGCAACAGTCAGATGACACATCTTAAACACTTGAAATATACACTTGCAACATGCGCTTCTAACACAATGTCACCCTGTTGCTTGGATGAATGGATGCTCGTCACTGCGCAGCTCGACGCCGGCGTGGAGGTCGGCGGTAGCGCGTGGAGCTCGCAGGTGCTGCACCGGCGCGGCCCTCCTGCGTTTCTCCAATGCCTGCTCGTGGCCCAGGCTCGCACCTATGGGTGGCGGCCCTGTTGTTGCTACTCTAATGCCGCTGCTAGCTCGGTCGCAGTCATCCAGCGATGGTAGGAATTTTTCGATAGAGGCCGGTCCACTGCAGATTGGGAGCCACGTACGCACGGGACGGACACCCGCGGCTAAATATTCCTTGTGAGCAATTGTAAAAGATACAACTTTCTCGTCAGCCACCGGAAAAGTTCATCTTCCCTCTCAATCATCACTTGCATTTTTTTCGACCCTATATGCCACTGCAGTCAAAATGGTAGCTCACAGAAGGATGAAATGTCCCTTTTTCATCATCGTCTCGATCATAGTCGTCTAGCACCTCCAGCAAGCACCACGTCCGTGGTGGCTGGCGGCGAGCGGCTAGGCACGCTCGCCCGTAGCCATGGCGCCAGGCGACGCCCGGCCAAGCACGCTCGCCCGCACTCGTTGTACTTCTTCCTCAGTCCATGGCCATGGATGTGCGGAGGAGAGTTGTATCGGTCGTTGGTGTTCGAGAGGAGGCAAACCGATGTGGTCACCAGCCAGGCTTGGGCGAAGGCGCAGCCAGCTCGGTCGTGGGCCAGAAGAGGAGCGTGACTAAAAGCCCTAGTTTGGTTTTGGATAATTGATGAAACTTAAGTGTACTAACCTTTGTCATGAATGGAATGCAAAGATAGGTTGGTACACACCAAGTGATGGAGCTAAATAGCACTCATGTGATGGAGATGACCAAAACATTGTGATCAAGTGCTCCAAGTTGAAAAAGAAGAAAAGAGAAAAACAAAATAGGATCAAGACAAAAGTATACTTGATAGAGCCATTTTATTTTGCCACTCAAAACACCATAGATAACCGCACTATAAAGAGGGGAAATTTTTAATTGTAATGGTTATCTAGTGCCACTAAGTGTGAGTCTCATTTGCATGTAATTAGTGCTTAGCGACGTGGTGAGATGGATGAGAAAACCCTTTAAAATCACAGTGAAAATCTCACCCGCATGCTAAAATTATTTGGTAGTCTTTGGAGGGTAAGATTGTTGAGAAAGGGTGAAAAAGAAAAGGAGTTATGGGACTGCTGTTGCTGTGGCTCTGGCCGCGTAGGTGCTTGGCAGGACCATCGCCCCGCTGTGCGGCACGGCACTGCTACTGGCTGTTGCTATTTTTAATTGCGTGGGGCCCGTGCTTGCATGTTGACCCGGTGGGAGTGGCGCTCGGCTGCGCTTGCCGCTCCGTTTCGCGAGTCTGGGGGAGTGAGCCATTCTGGTTTGCCCGTTGACTGCAGAAAGAAGGGAGCGGGCGGAGTAGGCGCTGGCAGCTTCCGGGAAGCTTCGTGCGGCCTCCGTTTGCTCCTGTCACCGTTGTGAGCCCGAGCGCAAGCTTCTGACCGTTTGCTGGCTGGACCAGCGAAGGGATAATATGGCAGAGTGGCCTTCCCCTTCCTTTCTTACTCTCTGCAACCTGAATCCTCGGTTGCATCCTGAGTGAGAACCAGAAAAGAGAAAAGCAAGCTCTCCTCTCCTCCTCCTCCTCCTCTCTCTCTCTCTCTCATTGATTTGTGCTCCAATCAAGTGAGCGAGATCAAGCTCTGGTGTTGATCTTGAGAGCTTCAAGAGCATCTCCTCCCTTTCTTCTCCTTCTCCAAGCTTGGTACTCATTCTTGAGAGGGTTCGGAGGAAACCCTAGCATGTGCATTTGTGATTGCATATTTGGTGGCACTAGGTGATTCTTGTGATTGTGGATTTCTTATTACTCTTGATGACTGCCATCATCTAGACGGTTGGTGCTTTATTGATTGGTGAGGGGATTTGGTGATTGTGTCCGCCCCCCAATCAAGCATATATTTATGAGGGGTTCTTTGGCTTATTCCCCGGCGAAGTGCCAAAAACCACTCTAGTAAATTGCTCGTGTCATTATGGGTAGGTTCTTGCGGCGCCCAATTGTTGGGCAAGGTTTGTGAAACACCTATTAGCCGCCGAAGCACCAAGTGTTGGTCGACACAACGGGGACTAGCGTGCCGACAAACACGTGAACCTCCGGAGAAAAATCTTGTGTCTAATGTGATTGGAATTCTCCCGGTGATTCACTTGGTATTCATATTGTGATTGGTTCATCTTTCTTCCCACGGTGGTATAATCACCCTACTCACTCTCTTATATTTACATTTGATATATAGTTACGTAGCAAACTCTTTAGTGTAGCTAGTTTCAGAGCTTGCTTGTTAGTAGACTAGCTCATTTAGTGAAGCTCTTTAGTGTAACTTGTTTGAGGCTTTTAGTGAATAATGACATAGCAATTGTTTGATCTAGAGATTATAATTAGCTAGAATAGTTGTGATAGGTGGCTTGCAACCCTTTGTAGAGCTAGAGCAAAAAGCTTTGCTTCCTAATTGACTAATTAGTTGCTCTAGTGTTTTGTAGAAAGTTTTATTAGGCTATTCACCACCTCTAGCCATTTAGGACCTTTCAGCGACACGCCGCAACATCATGGATCTCGGGAGGGAAGCCACCATGGGGAGGCGAGGCGAAGATCAGCTGGGCCGTTGGTGCTAGCAAGGGTTGCACAGGGTGGGCACGCGGGGGCCCGGGTGGCGCGGGAGTGGAGGAGAGAAAGTAAAAAGCTTGTTGGCCATGGAGGTTGCTTACCAGAGAAGAAGAAGAAAGAGAAATAAAAAAGTTCACCGGACACGGGAATGTCCACGTGCCGCGGTCCTTGTTCGCGGCAGCGGTCCTCCTCTTAGCTCTTCTTAATCTCAACTCTAGCGGTGGATGTCGAGGGTGGCATGACGGTGTTGCTAAGTTCACCGGACATGGGAATGTCCACGTGCCGCGGTCCTTGTTCGCGGCAGCGGTCCTCCTCTTAGCTCTTCTTAATCTCAACTCTAGCGGTGGATGTCGAGGGTGGCATGACGGCGTTGCTAAGTTCACCGGACACGGGAATGTCCACATGCCGCGGTCCTTGTTCGCGGCAGCGGTCCTCCTCTTAGCTCTTCTTAATCTCAACTCTAGCAGTGGATGTGAGGGTGGCATGACGGCGTTGCTAGCGCTCAAGCGCGCGCCGGAGGCCGTGGACGGCCTCCTGTTGACCTCTCCAAGAATGCACTCAGGCTTGGAGGCCCTCACACCCCACCCCATGCTGCACCATGTGTCGTTGCCGGCCAGCCGCCGACGTAGCCGGTCTCCCTTCAACTCATGCACGAACAACAATGCAGCTGCTCTATGGCTTCCATGGCCACAGAGTGAGGAAGAAGAAGGCTGACTTGTGGGGCCTGACTGTAAGAGGGGCAAAACAAACATTTCGAGATTCTGTCAGTTGCTGTTACCATGAAAGTTGATGGCAGTGGCGTACAAGGGTCAAAAAATCCAACTAATGGTTGAGAGGGAAGATGAACTTTTTTGGTGGCTGAGGAGGAAGTTGCATCTTTTATAATGGCTCACAGGGAATTGTCTCGAGACAATATACAAGAGGCAGAAGATAGGAATTTTGGATGGCCTAGAAGAAAGGAAATAGACAGAAGATACTATGCAGCGGAGATATGAATTAGCAGAGGAGTTGGAGGAAATTTTAGTGGAAGAGGAAGTGTATTGGCAGCAAAGAGGTAGAGAAAAATTGGTGCTGGAAGGGGAGTCCAATACATCCTTCTTTCACCTAGCAGCGAATGGTAGAAGAAGCAAGAAGACCATTTTAAATTTAGAGGACAAAGGCAGGGATATTACTGATTTTCGGGAGATTTAAGATGTGATTTAGGAATACTACAAAAGTCTTTTTGGGAAACAGTTAGACAGAAAGGTCCACCCTACTGAACAAGTTTGGGCAGTTTTGGTTAGATTGAGGGAAGAAGACAAATTAACATGAGATTTTTTACAATACTTGTGGAGAATTTCGACGGCTCACAACGACCGATCCGATGGCCAAAAAGGCCAAAGACGATAGGAGGCGATGGGAGGGAGGCGATTGCTATATCTATGACCGGTAGGCCATATGCGCTAAATCGCTTCCCATCACCTCCAAAACTGAGGGGGGAGGCGATGCCAAATAAAGGATGTCTAATTGCGTTTTTGTAGTTTTTTTTCTAATCAAGGGTATTAAGGTAACTTTATAAATACAAAATTTTATGTTTTGAGTACAATAATTAAGGCTATTACTATTGTTATTAGATGAATAAAAAAACAACGACCGACCATCACATGGAGCTGCCGCCGCCGCCTTCTAGGTTTCACTCGCCGCTACTGCATGGAGCCGCCGCCACCCAAGTTTGCCCGTGCGCCTGATGCTGCTCCTTCGGCAGCGTGCCGGGCAGCCCTGACCTACGCCCGGCGCAGTTCGCCTTTTTCGTGGACGAACAAAGGTCCCCGGCTTGCCGGGCTCGCGGAAGCAAGCCACAAGGTCGTGGGCGGGCGGCCGCGTGCGGGCTCCGGGCCGGCGGTGATCACGCGCATCTGGAGGAGCCGCGCCATGCCTAGACGCCGCCGGGGAGCGCATCTGGAGGAGTCGCGTGGTGGTGGCGGCGGGGCGGCGGGGCGCGGTGGTGGCGGCGCAGGGCGGCGGGGCGTGGTGGTGGCGGTGCGTTGGGGCGGCCCGGTTGTGGCGGCGCAGCTCGGGCCCAGTCCTCGGCCGCCGCCGCCTGTAGCTCCAGCGCGTCCGCGTGGCCGCGGTCGCCGACGAGCCCAAGCTGAACAAGACAGCGACCTGCGCCCGCTGCCCTCACGGTGATGCAACTCACGGGCAGCAGCTCCTCTCCTCGTCGGCGTAGAGGCAGCCAACGTCGACGAACCCGCCATGGGAACAGCCTCCAAGCCGACGAGGAGAAAGCGACGACGGAGAGCCAGTCGCTGTGGGCAAGGTTTTCGATAACGAACCTAATGGCGCGCTTCAGGAGCGCGAGCTTGGGACCAGACATGCTGCCGCTGACGTCGAGCACGGTCACCAGGTCCAGTGGCGCTTGGGTGCTCACCCACTCCGGCACATGCGGAGCCCTGAGATGGATCATGATGGCAAACTCCTCCTGTTTTGTTCCACGGACTCCTGAATTGCTGGGAATTCAGTGTATGAGAAGCCCACGCCGGCGAAGCGGTTCCTGCTGGCGACGGTGATGCAACTCAGGGCTACAATCTGAGCCAAAGAGGTGTAGGAGCCTTTTTTATGTATGGAGAATGGAGAAGCTACAATCTGAGCCATGCCAAACAATATATCTCAGTTGTGAAACGAACAAATCTCCAACTGTCATCTTTTTAATAGATGATATCATCCATTAAGGTCACGTTTGAATCCACCAACTAAACTTTATGTGGCTAAATTTAGCTGCTAGGATCCAAACCTAAAATTTAGCTAAGTTTAGCTACTTCAACCTAGCTAAACTTTAGCTACGACAAATCTCCAACCCGCGATGGGGTACGTGTTGTCAGGGTGGCGAGTGTGCTGGAGCAGCCCATGGCGTCGGGGCGGCCTAGAAGATGGCACTCCTTGTGGGGCCCCTTTGGGCGGCGGCCCTCGGACTTCCTGCTTGGTTGGGCCTCGCCGTTGCCACTCTAGCGTCTTCGCCAGGCCAACCTCCACCCGCTCCTTGTCCTCCACGCCGATCTACCACAGTGCCCCACTAGGTAGGCCGTGCTCGTGTGGCGAATACTGTGTTCCAAGTGTTTAAGGCATTTCAGACTTTTGTTTCAAGTGTTTCATCTGGATGCTGCAAAAGTAGATCTGGATGTTGCATATGTTTTTAAGTGTTTCACTCATTTTAGACTTTTATTTAAGTGTTTTGTTTGGATATTGCAAAAGTAGATCTAGATGTTGCATATGTTGTAATGACAAAATATGCATGATGCAAGCTTATGTTTCAAGTGTTTCAGGTGTTATAGACGTATGTTGCAAATGTTTTATTTGATGTTTCAAAGGTAGATCTTAGTGTTGCACATATTCAAATGGCAATACAAGTACGTTTTAATTATATATTTCATGTGTTTTATCTGCCTTCAAACTTATGTTGTAAATGTTCATCTAGATGTTTCAAAAAATGGATCGGGCGTTGCATATGTTGCAATAGCGCCGGTGGCTGGTGGGCCTGCCACAAGGCTTCGCGTCCTATCTCGCGGGTTCATCGCGCAGCGCACCTCACCCTCACGCTCTCCTCTCCTCCCCCTCCCCTCCCTTCCCTTTCCCTCCATCTCGCCATGGCAGCTCGAGCTCAGCCGACGAGCGCACAGAGTCACGGACGTCGGGTAGGCGCAGCAGCAGATGCGGGGTGGGCAGGCACATCAGCGTGCGCAGGTGGCAGGGCAGGCACAGGCGTCCGGATGTCCGGGCGCTAGGCATACCGTTTTTGTTGAGCTTTCCTTTACCATTTCCGTGTTAGTTGCTGCCTAAAACGCAGGGAAGTTTTGAACAAACAATCCGTAAATTGGAGTTTTCCTTCTCTTTCAAAAGTCCTACTCATAACAGTGATGACAATGTTGCGATGGTGTGTGTGGTTCGCGTAGACTTTATTTCGTCCCCACGTGCTGCAGCTGTTCAACACTCCAATGGCAAGATAACTCCCCAGAAAGCTACGCACCGTGTAGCCATCGTGTGGAAGAAGTTAGTTCCCCGGCTAACTTCTTTTAGCGGATATCTCCGGCTAAACATAGCTATTAGCGTCTAGGATTACTTAGCGCTAAAAGTTAGTACTCCTAGCTTTCCTCCTCTCTAGCAGCACGAGAGATGGCGGCGCACATAGCGTACCGGAACTGGGCGTTTCATTCGCGTTCAAACATGGCGAAGAATCTTTTCTTCTGAACGAAGCAGATTTAAACACACGAGGAAACTGAGGCTGCGTTTAGATGTAATTTTTTTTTGCAAAATAGCATTGTAGCTCTTTTCGTTGTTATTTGCTAAATATTGTCCAATCAAAGTTTAATTAGGCTTAAAAGATTCGTCTCATCCATTTCGTCTAAATTGTGTAATTAGTTTTATTTTTTATCTATATTTAATGCTTTATGCATGTGTCCAAAGATTCGATGTGATGGGGAATCTGAAAAATTTTACAAAATTTTCTGGGAACTAAATAGCCTCTGATGACTAGCGCAAATACTTTGCCTGACACAAGGCATGTCTGCACCGATGCTGCCATGCATATATATTTCTTTATTGTTCGTTCCGATCAATCTCTAGTCGATGGTAGGTCGTTCCACGCAGTTTAAGAATATGTAGTAGAAACGGCCACACAAGAAGCCACAGCGTGGTCGTCGTCGTCCGCGTAGCGTGTTCCTGTCGTCGCTGCTATTTGCTCGGCGCACGACAGTACAAGCAACACATACACGTAGCACGTAATAACGATGGTCACAGACTACAGTATAAATATGTTATTGGTCGCTAATTTTGACACGGGTCTAGATCGTTCAGTCTACAGATGAAAACCGGCCTGATGGCTTTGACTTTGACTTAGTCTGGCTCCGCGAGCGCGTCCGGTCCAGCAATATAAGGCGTGTTCGGAATACATTCCAGCCGCTGCCAATAAAGCCTACGAACAGGCTGATCATAGTCCTGCTGCCCTTTCTTTCTGTACTCATCGTGTTGTTGAGCATTCACGTACACAACATGAGCGGTCTTGGTCCTGGTGCCATCTTTGGCATTGCGATAGCCGGGATGGTGCTATTCGTAGTCATAGCGATGATCCAAAGGTTCGTGTGTGGCAACAGCAGAGGCGGAGGCAGAGGCAGACATGGAGGAGGAGGCAGCGGTCACCATGGTGGTATCGATGATGGTGGTGGCGGTGGACTTGAAGATGGTGGAGGTGGTGACGGTGGAGGCGGGGACGACTGGTTCGGCGGTGGGGGTGGGGGTGATGTTGGTGGTGGTGGTGGCGGCGGCGGTGACAGTGGTGGTGGCGGCGGCGATGGTGGTGGTGGCGGTGGTGGCGGCTTCGGTGGCAGTGCTTGCTAGAGAGATCCTATTGACTATGTATATATGTCTGCTAGATCATTGGTACATGGCTCTATGTGCTGTTATCATTTTAATATCATCGGACCCTTGCTATCCGTGATTACTAATTTGTGTTCATTAGTTAATTTGTTAATTGCTTATCTGGTTTTATCACATTTATGTAATACAAAAATTACGAGTTTGTACTCTAGTATGGTTCGTTCACAAGGTTATTAAATTCTTGATTCCTCAACTCTTTTTATTTATTATCAAGTGTTGCCGTGGTGCCAATCTACAATCTACTACATCTTCCACTATATTTAAATAGGGGACCCACCCTAGCAGATTTATCTCCAATCTCATCAAGTCACATCACCACCTAGGGTCCACTTCTCTCTGCCTTCTTCGACGTAACAAAGACCATTTCGTCTCTGCTCTCCTTGGTGTTGTACCTGCCGGTACCTATTCTACTTATAGCATGTGAACGGACAAAGAACTGATCAAAATGCTACCACACACGAGCAAATAATCAGCCACTCATCACGAGCTCCTCCATTAGCAGTGTGAGTAATTGCATCAAAAAATCGCCCCAGACCTGAACAGTCTATTTGTCAGATTGACAGAAAAAGTTTGTGACCGTGTCATCGCTGGCTTCGGCGGGATCCGGGTGTGGTCAATTTAGCGGAGGCGTGGGGACAACCAACACGCCGTGGCGGCGTGGCACCAGCAGCAGCGGTAGGAAGAGGAAGGAGAGGCGATGTTCGTGCTAGGGTGACGGCAGCTGCTGTAGCCAATAGGGCAGGTGATGGAAGGAAGAGTGGCAGTGGCCTTCATCCCTTGGTTTGAACCGATTCTCCTGAGCACGCCGCGGTCACTTATAAAGTCGCCATTGGTGGACTGGGCGCGATGGTCCAAGAACATGGACGCCTCGCGGGGCCGTGTATCGGTGATCGAAAGGCGGTGGACGCAGGTTGCAGGGCCGGTGCGACGGGGCTAGGCGCGAGCTCTGCATGCTTGCAACTAGCAATCGTGTTGTGTTCTGGGCGATGCCTGAAATTTTTCCTGATCTTTCAGGTACAGAACAATTAAATCACCAGCTAAGACTGAGTTCTTCAAATAACTGAAAATAAAATATTCCGTACTCTTTGATCTAGCAATTTGATCTCTGAATAGTCTGTTCAATCACAAGCAACGATGTATTCAATGGATTTATTAGTAGCTCTGACTAATCATAACTGATGACAAGAGACATTAGAAAAAAACTGATGACAACAAAAGCATGTCAGGGAAGGAACCAAGCAGCAGCAGGACACGCTAATTAATCAGGTCTATTGTCGGACTCTCAGTAGGAGAACAGAGTTCGATTTTTATATTCAACCAGTCAACCAGGCAATGACACTAACCGTAATAATTAAAGTTGATGAACCTTACGGTAAAACTATGAAGCAGATGCAATTCAGAGAACCACGGCAAGGGGCCAAATATGAACTAAATTCACAAAGAGCCGTATGTAGTAATAATTTAATCTAGAGTGATCTCTCAATTGACCAAGAAGCAGCACTTCTCTCGACAATCTCAGGAAAACTCAGCAACAACCGCAGACCAAATAATTCCTCTGAGATCAAACATCGGCAATATAGCATTATACATGATAAAAAGGATTTGGATTACAATAGATGCAATCCAAACCCTCTAATAGTCCTTCCACCCACAGTTGCGACCAACCACGGTTAGAAGACGAGGAACTCCATGATTCTACGCGGTGCACCGTAGCAACTCGATCACGCACTCCATATGAATCCTACAAGGATTGCTTCAATCCCTAATAGTAGATGAAATCACCATCCAGGGTTTATGGAGCGACGGGTCAACGGAGAATAAACTCCAAAAAAATAAACTCTAGTCCCTGTTTACATGGTTGGCACCCAATATGTGCACGCAGGCACCTGACGGAATAAGTCCGACTCCACACCAAAGACACCTGGCGGACTCGAGTTTGATTCCACCAAAACCATGCAACATGACTTGGCTAAGCTAAACTGATCCATCTAATTTACTAGGATTCAATAAAAATCTGCCGCGTCGCCACCGCAATACCCAGCGTAGCACATGGCACCAGTTTTTAGAGAAGCCGACCAGGTAGAACATGATGAAAAAGCAGTACAAGATATGTATCAGCATATCTGCTGAGACCTGCGTAACTCAAACAAGTAACTGAAGATTACATTAGGTTGTACCCTTTTCCTAATTAGCAATTAAGCGGCTACCACAAATCCAGGCACCTCGGAGATATGTATGCAGAAGTAAGACCAAGGGTAAAATTGCTGGTGCAAGACCCATGTGCTCTCATTTTTTTTTGGTAAAGGGAAGTGTTTGGGGCAAGGCATATGTTAGGGACCCATTGAAGCATTTAGTCCAATTACATAACCTGCGGACTTGTTTGATAATGTTTAGGGTTCATTTTGTAATTTTTAGGAACTCTTTTGTAATATAAGCCACTACCTAGAAAAAGTACTAAAACCTTCCTTCTCACCTCACAGAGAGGGGGAAGGCAGAGAGGACCCTTGGGATACTCATTTGGTTCTCTCCTTCTCGCTCTCTTTCCATCTCTTTTTTCACGAGAGAACATAGGCTGTGTTTAGTTCCTCATGGAATGCAAAATGTAAAATACCAACTACTTTGGAATGATAAAATGCAAAATGCCAAAATTTTAGTTCTCTTTTTCTCTCTTCTTCTCACTCTCCCTCCATTCTTTCACACGAGAGAACAGTATTCTCTTTTTCATGAGAGAACGGAGTTCGAGAGTAGCAACTAAAGAAAACAACCAACCACACTTGGGAAGTAATGAGTTTTGGAAGCACACCTCGGTTTTTTCTCGGGAGTGTACGGAGAGGACCCTAGTTTTGCCCCAGAGCTTACAGAAAGTAAGTAGTTGCCATATTGAATTATTTCTTGGCAAAATTGACGTATCTAATGGCAAGGGCTGGAACACTCACAACTTGACAGTGGTGCTATTAATTTTCCGCCCCTACAAAAATGTTATGATTAACCTTCGGGTGTTTCTACATGACTTTAATTTGTTTTAGCGAAGGCATGGATAGAGTACAAACCTCTTTGTTCATTTATGGCTCAACATACATTTTGGTGCTAATTAACAGCACCCTTGAACGCGTTGCTGTTCAGAAAGCCGAACAAAGACACCAGATTTTAGAAAGCCGAGGACAACAGAAGACGCTATATTTCAGAAAAGCGAGATGGCCATCAAGCAAAGTAGCAGTTCAATCCAGTTGAGGATAAGCCAACCAAGGTAGCAGTTCGTTGAGCGAACGTGTCAATGTCTTTGTGGCAAGCATGATCACTTAACCAGAGAACAAAGCAGCCCACGTCAGCATCAGCAATGGATCGCAGCTTTCAACGTCGTTGGCACCACTTTGGAAGCGATTCCCTGCCACTACCGGGCCTTGACTTCGGGTGATAAATGACCACCACCTATATAAGTGACCAAGGGTACGAGGGCAATAGGCCTCTCACTTGGACTCTTTTTTCGCTTGCTCAAACCCTAACCTCTCCTCTCCTCTCTAACCTAATCAGGACCCCTTGTTCCAACAAAAACATTATCGTTAGGAGTGAAAGGACCACCTAAAGAATTTTGTAAGTTTTCAACAAAAGTGAAGCATGAAGCTAACTAAAGCTGGTGTTGAGAGATTGTATAGTAGTAAGAATTGTGATGAGTAAGTTGTGAAATCAAGTTGAGTTTAAGATATTTTGAATCACTAGTCTATTTTTTGAGAGATTGTAGTTTATGAAGGACCTAGTAGGCGACCGAAGGGGGTTGAATGAGAGCCAATTAAAAATTCTCTGATGAGAACTCGCCCTTTGTCCCAAAATCAACCCCGAGCGCTTTCTTACTCCAACCCTAGATCACACATGCCAAGAAGTGACAAGATGACCTAGAGAAGTTCAGAGAAGGCACAGAAACAACACGGATGCAACGCGAGCAAGAAAAAAGACAAAACCTGCTCACTATGAGAAATCCGACTAGGCCGGTTTTGCAACCCGCTTCTACAACACGGCCAGGCTAGCTCTGCAACATAGCCAGGCCAGTTTCGCAACACGACCAGTCAAACTCTGAAAAATTCGGCTAGGCAGGCTCTGGTAGGCTCTGCAAGACAGCTAGGCCGGTTCAGCAACATGGCTAGGCTGATTATGCAATACAACCCGGCTGGGCCGGTTCTGCAGTTTGCTACAGCCTAGATCAAATTCTCCTCAAATCAACTCGGATTCAAACCATATTTTGCACAGATGTTTCTGAAGATGTTGTGAAACTATTTCCAAAAGCCTTAGTCCTAACACCTTCGGAGTCAAAGCAGATCTAAGAAACCATCTTCAAACTTAGGGTTTTCTCAAAATTTCTCAAAATTTTCGGTCTTCGTAATCATGAGGAATCTGCCAAAACTTGTGGCTAGAAACGTTCCTCAGGAGTCATAGCATGGTTAGATCAAGACCAAACAAGCAAACAAACTTGGATCAAAGGAAATCACAAGAAAGCTGACAAAAACACCAAAATGAAGACAAAAGAGAGAAGGGTGAGATTGAATTTGAAAGATCAGAGGTGTACACGATTGATTGATGAGAAAACAAGTTCATAAATACATTGTCTAGCTCCAATCTTCATCCTCCCTCTAACAAATCTAGAAACTAGAAGTCAGAGGCACTCAAACTGTCTACGGCTTGATCCTAAATAGTGAAAACCTTGGCTAGCCTAACCAATTGACTCAAGTGGGAGAGATGGCTGTCTTGGGCAGCCACTACTTTTATATATAGGGCTATTACATATTCCAAGATGACCCGTAGATATTTCTATGAACCACCTAACCACAGGGGCAAAAATGTCCAAGAAGAGCTCCTTGCATCAGTCAGCCACGAGCCCTTCATAAGAAAGCTTCACCTCAATGGAAACTCTTCAATGATGCCACATGCTGCCCCGAGATCCCCCTTCAGGTTTTGAAGCCCAAAAATGGCAAACCTACTGCTCGCGGTTTTGAGGCTCAAACCGCGGAACACAGCTGGAGTTGTGTATCCTCTATGCTTCCTCCATGATCTTGACACATGTCTTCCTCATCGTCTTCAACCGCCAGTTCACCACGTCCTCGCGCACTAGCCTTGACTTTGGTCAACCTTGGCCTTGACTTCGGTGAACGCCGTATACGCTCCATCACATGTACACTTGCTTATCAATGTCGCCAAGTGCTAGCCGTCCACATCCGGCCCTCGGTCCCTAGTTCCAAACCTCCATGTCCGTCCTTCACTGCCACCGGTCCATCATCATGAACTCGTTTGTCCTTCTCCATTATCGTTGACCATCTCAACGCTCAACACTTGCACATCACAATACAAGAGACATGTTGCACATACCCAACTCACTCAATGGTTAGTCTCAACAATAAACCAAAACTCGATCATCTCTTGACAATCACTCATCATTCTCACCCATATAGGCACATATCCACTATGTGCTCACAGTTTGTTTTCTTTTTCTGATGAAACCAGATCATCACAATTACTACAAATGAATTTGGACCCAGTAGCTGTATATAAAAAGAAGGTAGAAAATTTAAGTCAAATTTTTTACCTTGTGCCTCTACGCATATGTTTTACATTATGAAGAACTGCCTTTTTCCTTCAACAATATAGTACATAGTTATGAAGAGTATACATCTAATTATATTTGATAATATGGAAAAAAAGAAAATTTAAAGGTGAGAGCAACATATTACATTTTCTGCAAAGAGACTTACAAAATAGATAAATTATCTATGACAATTTAAGACTACAGTTCAGCTTGTAAAAGAGAGAGATAGCGGATGGAGTGTGTTTTTTGGTGGAGAAATCAATAATGTTATTTTGATTCATTCTCCAAAGGGGTGAAATTATTGTTTATGTTACTATGACAACAGGTCGTTTTCAATATTGGGATGTCACAAAATATGGGCATAGGCATCAAAGAGAAACAACTGAATATTAATCACCAGTGATGAACTGGCTAAACTTATTTATGAACACCATAGACTGGTCCTCATTACATGATATAATTGCTTGGTGATTTCACTCATGCAAAAGGAAACATCATCACAACTACTCCATGTAAGATCTGAATGGTTTAGCAAGCAATATGCAATACATCTGTTTGCAGGCTTGCAGTATGCAAGTTATATAAATTATAGCCCAAAGAGCATTGTAACAGTGACTGCTATCAGATACTGTCCTCATGGCGCAGATCTGAATCAAATAGGGACTATTTGGATGGGTGGCTTTGGAGCTAGCCAAGCTACCATAATGTGGCAACTTGCTATTTGGATGCCTACCAAACTGCTAAGCCAGGCTCCACTAAGCCAAGGCGTCTTGGGCTGACTAGCTGGAAATGCCCAGAAGGATTGTTTCCAGGAAGCCGGGCTTGGCTAGCCACCCACTTGGCATCATCTAACCGCCTCGTCCACTCACTGTCCTAGGCACTTGTCTCCCATGCGAGCAGTGGCGAATCCAGCTCGAGAAATGACCTAGGGCGGACGTATAATATAAAATTTTGGCTAACCGACGACAACATGCATGCTAATAGAAAAAGCTATAGAACAAGCCATAAGAATCACGATGTTATCTTTTTATTGCAAAATTATCAATAATGCATGTTTCAATGGAGAAATACAGTACAAAACCTATCAATTTTGAAGACAATTATCACCACTTGCCGAGTTTCTACTGCTGCTACCAAAGAAGCTTTTCAAATCTGCAAAATTAATAAATTGAATCACAATTAGTAATCAAACAAACTCTGACTAATTGAGTATGGCTAATTGACAAAGTAATTAAAGAAAATAATCAACCAAAAACTTGGCAACACCTAGTTTCGGTGGTTCTTGCTTGGAATTGAAGCTGTCTGCTTTAACTGTGGTGGCAGTGCCGGTGCCGCTGTTGAACCAATCACATCTCTCCCCCTTCCATCACCAAAGTACAAAATCTTGCACTGCAAATCTGGGCACAGGCGCACAGCACAGCAACTCAGGGCAGCTCCCAGCTTGGCAGGAGCTGGAGCGAGGGCCGAGCCGTGGGGTGGGACGGCCGGCGCGAGCTCCGAGCACCGAGCAGCCGGGGCAGCGGGGCTAGGTCGTTGGGCATGTACCGGGGGAGGCAGGGGAGCTGCTAGTGGCCGACGCGACAGCGTCGAATTGGCCGGCGAGCACCTAGTGGGATCTGAGGATGATGACTTGCCCCACCTGTCAGCTTCCCTTTTGAATGTCGGTTCTCCACCGCCTCCTAGATTGCATCTACGCTGTCCTTTTAAGTCGGTTTGATCCGAGGGCTCAGAATTGATGCTTCGGTCTATATATACCATCCCCTACCCCCTCGTTGAGGCCATCCTAAAACCCTAATTCATATCCTCATCTCAGGATCTAGGCATTGTATTCAAGAGAGATTAGTCCTCTAGTTAGGATCTATTCTTTGTACACAAATAGAGAGAGAGAGAGTAAGAGAAGAGTTTGGGGAAGTACAGGCCTATCGGTGGTACCTCTACGACTTGTACTTTGGCGGATCTAGGCTTCTTCAAGTCTACATCTGAGATACTTCTGGTAACTGATTTCTATTTAGAGTAAGTTTTGTGCTCTTTTGTTCACGGGTTCATAGTTCTTTTGAGATCTCTAGTCCTTGTTAGATCTCTGGATTAGAGTAGTAATCGTTAGCATAAGTGTGGTGCTTAGGCTATCAGCTACCTGTGTTTGCTTCCTGCTTCTTGGTTGTGTGGTAGCAGCGGGAGGTGACAGCCCCATCTATACTTTGTAGTCCACGCCGAATTGAGTAGGTTCTTAAATTAGTAGGACCGTAGTCGCATCGGTAGAGTTATCTATTAGCAGTGCTTTACCATCTAAGCGATGTCCTGAAGTGAACACTAGAATCATAAGCTTTGCTTTGCATAGGGTCATAACCATAGGAATCCTCTCTACTCATACCTTAAACCTTGATTGCTATCTCCGGACAAACTAGTTGTTAGACGACACACGTTTCCCCGTGGATATGATACTCGATAATACTCCGGGTGAAAACTACTTCGATACCCATATGCTTGCGGATTTTGTCTTTGTGTGCCCCCACAGATCTCAACAATTTGCCTAGACAAAATAGTTTAATATCTTGAGGGCCATGTATTTCTGATATATTATTAGCTTCTATATAATGAACTGAAAAAACATGTTCTATCTAATGTAAACATACATTTTTATGTACTAAACTATGTCGTAATGGGGTCATTTACTGAATCCTCAAACCTGCAAGATTTTTCTATTGTAACTAATTTATTCTCTTACTTTTTCAATCAGGGTTAACCACAGTAGAGATGGTATGAAGGAAGGGTCTAGCAACAAGCAAGAAGAAACCAGAGGAAAACCTAGCGGCAAAAAACAATAGCTCAACAGTGTGGAGAGTACAAAGATGAAGCACATTAGATGACATACTTCTTAGGGTGGTGGGGGTGTACGTGTGCTCACTTGGCAGTGCATGTTCTTTATTAAAGAAGTTACATTTATTTCATAGTGGTTAGGTTCCCTATTGTAGTTAGGGATAATAATCGTCATTGCTTTTTGTAGGCACATTTGTAGTAGACAATGTAGCGAGTACAATAGTGATGATGTTTCTCTCACTCAACATACTACGTGACATACTTCTTAGCTTGTGCTCTCTTAGCAGTAGCCAACTTGCGGAGAAGAAGATATTTTTTGATAGCTTGAAGAACTAGACTAAGGTTATCACTATATGCCTTCCGTTCATCATGTGTTCCGTGACATTGTACGCTGCTAGCCAAGAATTATAGAGTTATGTAGCCTAGGATTTGTGGCCGGTGCAGTCATTATGGAGGTCATATATGTTCTTTGCATTAGAGGACTAATGACGGTGTGCATGTCAGCTAAGCCTGCCGTTGCTACTATTACTGGTGTGCTAGAATTACTTCTAGTGGCTTGCAGATGTTAATGCTACCAGCCAAAGGCAATGAAATATGTCGATGTTTTTTATTATTTTATTGTACCAGATAATTGTTGTTGTATGAAACTACATATAAATTAACAACTAAGATAAGTTGAATGAACTTTACAATGCAGATGATAGTGGTATTGGTGATCTGACTTGTTTAATTGTGGAGTCGATGCTCTGCTTTCTACTTGATACAAGACAGCGGGATACTAGAATTAATTTTATTTGAACTAAAAAATATCATCAAATTACTACTATTAGTTGTAACAATTGCTACCAAATACAAACATGTGGTTGGCGAGAATTTCATGTAAATGACACATTTACAACATTTTTGTTTTCTATTAAGAAATCAACGACCTAGTCACCGACTTCGTATAAGTCACACCAAACTTATGATACCACTTCTTTTATGGATTCTATACCCACATTAGTATGATTACACCTTCACAACATTACCAATATGGGAGATGAACTCTCTCTATAACAGAACTAACTTTTTTATTCATTTCTATGCACTTAGCACAACAAGGACTCACATCTATATCTATCCATGACAGCTACCTATACCATTCTTAAAATGGCTTCTACTTGGCTTCACTTGTTTTGGTTTGGTGCCAGGTGGCAACCATCCAAACACTCCACACAACATTCTAGTTGTAGTACATTCCACATTTCACACTCATGGTTAGCTAAATATCTACCTTCCGTATTATTTCATTATTTGCCATGATTTTATCCTTATGTATGGCAAGATCTAAACTTGTAGTCTCCAAAATCCTCTTGAAAATCTTGCATACCACTTCTGTTAACCCTTTTAGTTATTTTTACATTGGGATATGAGGGCTAGGCCTGTTAATTCACCATTTTGTTGGTTTAGAGCGGTTCCTCAAACTTGGTGTTTAGATTGGGTCAGTTTGCATGGTCACTTTTGAAGAGCTGCTGTGAGCTTAGAAAAACTTATGTTGGTGGGCCAAATACTTTCTGGTTGTTTTAGCTTTGAAAGTCTGTTTTGTCCAACGGGGCCATGGCTGCTAGCTTGTCTTGGTTGACAGAACTTGTCATAGCATTTAAATGATTTCAAGCTTCTAAGAAACTAAATTTGCTTAGCTATGAAACTTTAATTTCAAGCTATGAATTTCTCTCTTTGAAATAGTGAATTAGTTTGAAACTTGAGCTTTGAATCTTGTGAATAAATTATAGATTTACCCTCTCTAGTTCCTAAATTGATGTTTTCAAGCTATATATCATTTACCATTCTTCTTAAGACTAATTGGTTGGTTAGCATTTGAATTCTAGAAGAAAAAGATGATGAAGGTGGAGTCTCAGGTGTGGTTTTTGAGCTCTAAACCTGCTTGGTTTAGCTTTCGATCGGTAGCAGCAACAGCTTGCTGATGGCACCGCTGTTCAATTCACCGCATGGCCTTGCCTTGCCATACCAATTGCTTGCACTGCTCCACTGCAGCATGGTTGCGACATCTGTTGTCCGTGCTATATATAGAAGCCTCAAGCACGCTCAAAAGGACTCCAAATGTCGACGAACTCCATGTTTCCATTGTTGTTCCATAGCTTGCCAATATATGGTCACCGGAGTAATTCTTCATCGTTTGTACATGTTTCTTCGATTTCTCTCACCAACATATGCGACATCAGCTCTTTATTCTCCACACTAGAAGACATTGAGCAAATTTGCTAGAATTCTTTCTCTTGGTGAATTCCAAGAACTAGTTAGCCATGGCCGCCGAACCGAGTTCGCCGTGGACAACCTACTCAAGATCTCATCCTTTTCAATTTATAGTGTGGTTCAGTTGATCATATCTTGCATGTACTGATTCTTTGGGTCTTGCATAAATTTCACAGCCAGAACGCGGTTGATGTCACCGATTTGCCCTTCTGCCATGACCTTCACCGTCAACAGCTCTATCCCTCTCCATCCTTCATGATCACTTTGAGATGCCCGAGCTTGCTTGCGCCAGCACTGGGTACGTGGTTGATATCCCGCTTGTGTAGGGGAGCATCTGGTTGTCGATCTGTTGACACCGTTTTTTGGCATGTGTCAAGATAGTCAGAGTGGGCTAATCGGCAGAAGAAAAGTTATTGTGTATGTTGATAGCCGATAAAAGACAGCTTGTGAAGAAGGCTGCCGATGGATGGTGGCGGTGTATGGAGAAGCTAGGTTGGATTGGGGTGTTGCCGATAAGGTTAAGGATATTATTGCCGATGTCGATAAAGGAGGTTTGAAGACTGCTGCTGATGAAATAGGAAGTGTGCCGATGAAAGAAGGCTTGAAGGCTGCTGCCGATGCAATAGGGAGTGTGCCGATGGAAAGGAGGTCGATGGGAATTCCATCGTAATTTAGGCGGACAAGGGAATAATATAGGAATTAATTTCCTTTTCTATGTTTATTAGAGTCTGATTTGTATAAGAGTCATATGTTTCCTTAGATTTGGATTTAGTGTCCTAGTCGTATTTGGTTACGTTTCTGTAGATCAGGGTATAAATATAGAGTGAAGGGCAATGTAATGAGGATCAATCAATCAATATCAAAACCAGCTTTTACTCTTATTTACATCTATTTACTTTCCGGCGACTTCGTCAATTTGCATATTTTTCCTTTTTTACGAGTTCTCATCGATTCAGCGAGTTGCATTGCTTCAGTGCGATCTTCGACGATCCTCGAGTTTCACGTGAGTACCTCTTGGCCGTGACTTCCAGGCGTATCGCTGTTGTCAGGACCAAAGTGCTCGTATCTTCATCCTTGTCGATTAACAGGTCAAATCGAATGGCACGCTTTGGATATCGATTTCGGGTATTAGCCCTTTGTGTTTGCAGATCCACTTTTGCATCAACACATCTTTTGCCACGTCCAGTGGGACAGATCTGATCAATATGTTCAATCCTGAGATCGATGCGGGGAACATCATCGCGGTATCAGAAGAAGATCTTAAGGAGGAACAGATGCAGGCTATGAAAAAGGCTATAGAAGAATACATACAGCTTTGCTTGAAGTCATTCAGCTTGAACAAGAGTGGACAAGTCATCCAGAAGTAAGATTTGCCGTTGCCTCGGCAAGTTACCTTTGATTCTAATCCGGGTAAACTTCAAGAGATGGTTAATTCTGCAGTAAATCATACTTTAATTAATCACTCCAATGTGTTGTCCAATACTGTTCATAATGCTGTGGTTCGAACTTTCAAAGAAGGGCAAGCGTCACCGCATTACGTTGGGCATGCCTATCATCAACCAGAGCCAGCATCTGTTATTACTCCATCGGCTCCCCCAGCCATTGTGGGTACAGAAGTTTCTTCCCCTCCAATATCAGCAGGCTTATCTAACGCACAATCTACACCGATGCGATCAGATTCAGTATTATCAGGACGAGTTCAGCTTAATACAGATCTATCGGCATCGGCTTTATCAGGTCCTGTGCCACAGAATAACCGGACTCTTGCTAATTGGTGGGGATACGGTATGCCTCCAGAGCCATCTGCTTTTAACCCTGGGTTACCTCAAGTGTTTGATACAGCAGGAAAAGCTCCTATGCCATCGGTTGGTTCGCTGATAGCTCAAGTGCCTCAATATACTACAGCAACTACTGTGCAACCAACTCCAGGAAGTTTCCAGATGCCTTTGGGTCAAACATCTAATTCAAGTCCATCGGCAAACTTGCTACCGATGCAATAGAAGGCTCCTGCTGTAAGTCAACCTGGAGTCCAGTTCATGCCTCAAGCTGGTTGTAATTATCCAGCAATGCCAGCAAATTACCAGCCATCGGCAATTTTGTACCGATGAACGCTAATAATAGTTGATCAGGGCAGTTTCCAACTCAATATACAGTTCAGCCAAATCAGCAAGTTGCAGGGATTCATCAAGGTCATATGCAAGTTGGTTTTCAGAATCAAGCATCGGCAGCTCAGCCGATGAATCCTTTCCAGCAGGTTAATGGACCACAAGTAATGGCAAATATGCCGATTGCTGGAGATCGTGGGCCACAAAGATATGCAGAGGGATATCAGCAAGTACCTCCTGTAGAAATTCAGCCGTATCGTCAACAAGATGTTGATGCTTTTTGGGCCGATAAAATAGCAGAGATTATGAAGGATCAGTTTGGGATAAAACCCAAGGTCAATACTTATTCTTATCGGACTCCATATCCTCTAGCATATGATTTAATTCCTCTCCTAAATCGGTACAAGGTACCAGATTTCACTAAGTTCTCTGGGCAAGATGATACATCAACCATGGAACATGTTAATCACTTCATTATTCAATGTGGAGAGGCAGCTAGCAGAGATGAATTAAGAGTTCGTTTGTTTTCATCATCTTTGTCTGGATCAGCATTCACATGGTTTATTTTATTACCGCCAAATTCTATTATTACTTGGGCTGATTTAGAAAAGCAATTTCGTAAATATTTCTTTGCTGGAGTTCATGAAAAGAAGCTTACCGATTTGGTAAAATTGAGACAGCGTAATGATGAATCAGTAGAAGGCTTTGTGCAAAGGCTACGAGATGTGAAAAATAAGTGTTATAGCCTGGTACTGGATGATCGGCAACCTGCCGATTTAGCTTTCCAATGATTATTGCCACACCTTAAGGACATATATGCTTCTCAAGAGTTCGAAAGCCTAAGTCATCTCGTGCAAAGGATTTCTGATCAAGATACTAGGGTTTTTGAACCCAAAAGGAATTGAACAAGAAGGTTTCATTTGTCGGATAGAAGATTCTGATTCAGATGAAGAGCCAGTTATCGGTTTGGCTGAGTGGGTTAAAAATAAAAAGCTGATATCTTGTCCCTTTGGTCAAAAAGAGCTAGAGAAGTTTACTTTCGACATCACCAAAGCCGATAAGATATTTGATCTTCTGCATCAAGAGGGCCAGATTAAGTTGTCACCTAATCATGTGATCCCATCGGCAGAAGAGTTGAAGAAAATGTTGTATTGCAAATGGCACAATGCAACTTCACATAGTACAAATGAGTGCAAAGTGTTTAGGAAACAGTTACAATTAGTTATTGAATTTGGGAGAATTAAATTTGGTAATTCCAAGATCCAGAAGCCGATAAAAATTGATCAACATCCTTTTCCAGCAAATATGTTGGATGCTGAAGGAAAGACTAAGGTGTTGACATCAGAAGCTGCTGAGAAAAACACATCAGTGGATCCCCAACATCGGATAACTACCGATGATGCAAAAAGCAAGGGGATACTAGGAGAAAGTAGCAATTCTGGAAAGCCTCCTCGATCTGGCATTGTGATTACCCATCAAAGGCAACAGGAGGGCTGGCGTCAGCGAAGGGACCGATATCGACAACAGCAAGAAAAGAGACGCCGAGAAATCGGCATAAAGGTCATTGGAGGTGTCCGTTTTTTATTCATTGTTGGGAAGAAGATATTAAATTACCTATTGTTGAAAATTGCCCAGAGTGCAATGGTTATTATGGAGTTAATCGTTCAGAAAGGAGGTTTCAACCTGGCAATCAGGGTTTGTCTATCAATGAGCCGATCAGGGGTAAAGCATCAGTACATGATCGGCTGGGGGGCAGGCTTAGTGTACATGAGAGGCTTGGTAAACGCGCTGCATATTTTCCGAGGAACCAAGAGGAGCTTGAAGAGATGGCAAACGCAAGAGTTCCCGATGAAGAAATATTTTACAGGGATCCTAATATACGTCGTGTAGAGTCAACTAGGACCTTTTATCAGCCAGTTTGGAAAACTAAACTCCCTCAATGGTGCCCAGAAGGTTTGACAAAGACACAGAAAGGGAGGATGCAGCGAGAGCGTCAAGAGGACTTATACCGAGAAGAGAATTCCTCCAATAAGAAATCTGGCAATCAGCAGTGGCAAATAAAGCACAAAAATAAAGGCCCATCGGCAGATGTCAATATGGTGTTTATGTTACCGATGGAATTTTTGGCACTCCCTGATAATGAGAAAGAAGCTGTTTTTTCTGATCAAATAGCTCAATTAACGCTAGATCCAATGATGGCTGTTTTTGAGAAACCTACCGATGATGAGAGACAGCATCTCAAGGCTTTGTTTGTGAAAGGCAGAGTTGATGGGCAGCCTGTATCTAAGATACTTATTGATGGAGGAGCTGCGATTAATATTATGCCTTATGTGATGTATCGGAAACTTGGTAAGGGAGATCAAGACTTAACCAAAACCGATATGATGCTAAAGGATTTTGAAGGCAATGTGTCACCGGCTAAAGGGGCAGTGTGCGTTGAGTTGACCATTGGCGGCAAAACCTTACCGACGACTTTCTTTGTTATTAATGTCAAGGGTGCATATAATCTGCTTCTAGGAAGGGATTTGATTCATGCTAATTGTTGTGTTCCTTCTACAATGCATCAGTGCCTCGTACAATGGATTGAGGATAAAATTAAAGTTATTCCTAGTGATTCTTCTTACATCATCGCATCAGCAGAATCAGATACTTATGAACGAACCAAGTGCATATCAGGAGAAGCTTGGGAAAAAGAGTTCCTCAAGGTTGCCGATTATGAAATTCCACCGATCCAAGCAGTCGGTTCTGAAGAAGAATTTTAATGGATAGGTTTGCCGATGATGGAAAATTAGGTCAAGGGTTTACATCGGCTGATGATTTAGTAGAAGTAGATATTGGTGATGGTGATAGGCCAAGGCCTACTTTTATTAGTGCTAAGTTAGATTCCAAGTGTAAACAGCAATTAGTCAATTTGTTAAAAGAGTATAAAGATTGTTTTGCTTGGGACTATACTGAAATGCCTGGATTAGACCGATCGATAGTTGAACATCGGTTGCCTATTAAGTCTGGATTTCGGCCACATTAGCAGCCAGCGCGCCGATGCAATCCTAATATACTTTCTGATATTAAGGCCGAAATAACAAAATTAATTGAGGCAAAGTTTATTCGGCAGTGTCGATATGCGGAGTGGATTTCTAATGTGGTTCCTGTTTATAAGAAAAATGGGAAACTTCGTGTTTGTATTGATTTCAGGAATCTCAATAAAGCCACACCGATGGATGGTTATCCAATGCCGATTACTGATTTGTTGATTGATGCTGCAGCAGGACATCAAATTATCAGCTTCATGGATGGTAATGCGGGTTATAATCAAATATTCATGGCTGAAGAAGATATTCTCAAGACTGCTTTTAGGTGTCCAGGTCATGTGGGATTATTTGAATGGATAGTTATGACGTTTGGTTTGAAAAATGCTGGTGCTACTTATCAAAGAGCTATGAACTTTATTTTTCATGAATACATCGGCACATTAGTAGAGATCTACATCGATGACATAGTGATTAAGTCTGGAGATATCACAAAGCATCTAACCGATCTACGAAAGATACTGGAGTACACATGGAAGCATGGACTAAAGATGAATCCTAATAAATGTGCATTTGATGTATCGGCAGGACAATTCTTGGGTTTTTATGGTGCATCAGCGGGGCATTGTCACACCTGGTTTTCTAAAGAACAAAACCAGACTAATCATATGTGTGCCTAGGAAGTCCACACATATGCCAGAATGAAAAAGTATCAGAAACAATGTTATTATATAACATATACATATCTATATTAACACTTACATCAGAGTACCGCGGAACGGTGACTAAACTTCAGGCTCCATTCTTCTCAGGGACGGCTGACTGAGGGTAACATATGCCTAGCACTTCTAGTCTTCTGGAAACTCCACCCTACACCTTTGTCCTTCTTCCGAGTAGCATCTTACTACACACTGGAGTGTGGGGGAAATAGCAAGAGTGAGTCCATGTCGAACTCAACAAGTATAACACAGGGTTCATGAGGCACAAAAGACTAGACACTGTTTGACTGCGTTTAGCTTTTATTTATCATATATTTAGCAATTGTGTAGCATCAAGGTAATTCTCTTCCCGTTAACGAACCAATGATCAATTGTAATAAGGATAATGAATAGCATTAACATGAGCATAATAATAACAACAGTAATTAAGCATGATATAACAGTTATGATCAACTATTCCGTAAGAATCCCCAAGGCCGCTCGTATCCGTGAGCACGGCTAGTATACCAGTTTTTAACTCTGCGCAGAGGTGTACACTTTCACTGTGAGTCACAACTTCCAAATGCATGGGTTCGTGACTCCCCAAAACACCGGAAATCATATAAAGCCACTTAGAAGTTCGTCTAACAAGTTAGGGCCATTAGATTTCACTCGGCAGGCAGATGTAGAACCCCCCTTCCTAGTGGCACAACAACCGCAGCCTATACACACTAAGGATAGGGGCTCGCCCTACACCCAACGTGGCAAGCCATTCTTATGCCATTTAAGGTAACCTCTAACAAGCTAAAAAAGGTCCTTTAAGCAACTAAAGCCAGAGCCATATAGCCCTCACAGCTGTACTGTATATCCCGGTTATCACTTACAGATAAGTCCTTATGAAGAGTAACTAGAGCAACAACAATCAATACAACACAATGCTCTAGTCCCCTTTGTCAACAGTAATAAGATCATCTTAATAGTTGATTGCTTAACTCATTAGTCAAATTACAAGATCATTGTTCATAATTTAGCACTAGCAACAACTACCCAAGTGCATAACCCGTAGGTAACAAGGAATCAGGATATCAATCACTAAGTTATAATCTCTAAGGTTGCCAAGGAAAGCACATGCACATGTATGATAATTTTGGTGAATAGGTAACAAGGATAGTCCCGTGTTATACTTGCCTTGATCAAAGCTTTCCTGATGATACTGCTGGTCTGGCTCAAAATAATACTCCTGATCATCAAGAAACTACGCACCGTCTATACTCGATCATCAAGCATGAACGCACAATCATCCGAGCAATCATACACGAAGCAAACAAAGAGACATAATTAAAACAGTACACCAACAGTAGCAAAATAGTATAAAAAGTTTGTAAAACTCTTCTACACGTTACTATGATCACACAGACGTAAAGATCACGAAATTCGGATTTAAAACGTGAAAGTTATGAATTTTCTAAGATTTCCTATAGATAAATAATTACTTTAATATAAACTCGAAAATTAAATTTCCCAAACCTACTATACAGCTATACTAACATGTAGAGCTCGCAAATACAAACCTAACGCAACTTGAACGGGTCAAATCAGAGTTAAAACGAAGATTTTATGTGTAAAACAAGTTTAGTGGCAAAACTGTAAATATGTCATCTTCTACCTTGGGCTCGCAGGAGCTCCGGTCAGCCATGGTGGAACCTCACCGGAGAAAAAGCAAGATGATGAGATAGAAACTCGATGAAACGGCGATGGATTCGCGCAAACGGATATACCACGGTGTAGAGAACGACGAGGGCTGCCTCTTGGTGGTGGTGGCTAGCGTCGGGACGTGACGGTTTGGCCGGAAAAGCTCGTCGGAAGTTCGCCGGAACGCAAGCTGTAGATGCATAACTTCGGCGAGAGGTGGAGGGAGCTACGAGCGGCGGCTCGCGATAAGGGTTGTACTTCTGAAATCAGGGCGTCGAGGGCTACGCCGTCATATATATAGTCGTAGAGTTTGGAAACTTTTCGGATTTTCTTAATTTCGGGATTATTTTAATTGCGCGAATAAAATAATTCCAGAAAATCTAAAATTACCTTTTTAGCCGCGAAAAATAGTCCGGAGCTCAGAAAAATCACGGGAAAAATCCTGGAGACTCTTGGAAAGATAAGAAACTCAACTAAATGAGTTTGAGCTCATGAAAAGATTGATGAAGAGATTAAGGAAAAAGATTAAGCTTACGGAAATTGAAATTTTAAATCCAGAAAATACCAAAAAAAATTTCCGGTGAGAAGTAAACGTCATCCTATGGTATTTTGAAAATAATAGCACTCACCAACACCAAAGACAAGCATCACACAAACACCACATTATCAAATTAATATGAAAAAGTTTAAAACCACAATTTTCTATATTTAAATTAGCAGCAACTTAACTTATCTAATAAATTTATTCAAACATTGAAATCATGTATTTTATTCAGTGTTTTGTAAGCATAACCCAAAATAGGAAATTTTGGGTGTGACAGGCATTAAAATTAGTAGGAAGTCTATTGAGGCAATCAACAAGGTGGTTGCTCCTGCCAATAAAACTGAATTACAATCTTTGATCGGTAAGATTAATTTCATCAGGAGATTCATATATAATCTGTCGGGTAAGATCAAGGCTTTCAGTCCATTACTGAAATTGAAAGCCGATCAGGAATTTAGATGGGGAGATGAGCAGCAATTAGCCCTAGATGAAATTAAGAGCTACTTAACAAATCCTCCAGTGCTAGTTCCACCTCAACACGGAAAACCTTTCAGATTGTATTTGTCAACTGATGATACTGTTATCGGTTCAGCTCTTATTCAAGAATTTGAGGGGAAAGAATGTGTTATTTATTATTTGAGCAGACGGTTAGTGGATGCTGAAACCAGGTATTCAGCTATCGAGAGATTATGTCTGTGTCTATACTTTTCTTGTATTAAGTTGAGGCATTATTTGCTATCGGCTGAGTGTACTGTCATATGCAAAGACGACGTGGTCAAATATATGCTGTCGATGCCGATACTAAGTGGTAGAATTGGCAAGTGCATTTTAACGATATCAGAATTTGACCTATGTTATGAATCGGCTAAGGCAGTTAAGGGGTAGGTTATGGCTGATTTTGTCACTCAACATTGCAACACAGTGGACTCTCTGGAGATTGCTTCTTGGACACTTTTCTTCGATGGGTCTACATGTGGTGAAGGAGCAGGTATCGGCATTGTGTTAATTTCCCCTCAGGGGAGGAAGTATGAGTTTTCATTGCCGATTGTTGCTACATCAACAAACAATCAGGCTGAATACCAAGCTTTGATAAAAGGGTTAGAATTGCTTAACGAGATACGTGCCGATGCTGTTGAAATTTTTGGTGATTCTATGCTAGTTATAAATCAGTTGGCTAGAATTTATGAATGCCAAAGTGAAGTTTTAATTTCATATTATGAGAAATGTCTGCAATTGTTGAAAGGGTTTAGGAATTTTCATCTGGAACATGTTTCTCGATTGCATAATGAAGAGGCTAATCAATTAGCTCAGCATGCTTCAGGGTATCAGCCTATTCAAGAAGTATTAACATCGGCAGTCGATACCGATGACTGGAGAAAGGAAATTGTTGATTATCTAAATGATCCATCTAAAAAAGTTGAAAGACGTATAAGATTCCAAGCTACCAAGTATGTGCTCCTTGATGATGAATTATATTACCGTACCATAGATGGAGTTTTACTCAGATGTGTTAGCATTGATGAATCAAAAAGCTTGATGGGTGAGATTCATGAAGGAGTGTGTGGGGCTCATCAGTCAGCTTTCAAGATGAAATGGATGATCAGAAGAAATGGATATTATTGGCCGACAATTCTCGAAGATTGTTTTAAATATTTTAAAGGATGTCAGGAATGTCAAAAATTTAGTAATATTCAAAGAGCACCCGCATCGGCTATGAACCCCATAATTAAGCCTTCGCCATTCCGGGGTTGGGCTATTGATCTCATCGGTCAGATTTATCCACCATCGAGTAAGGGGTATAAATTTATTTTGGTTGCTACCGATTATTTCACAAAATGGGTTGAAGCAATTCCTTTGAAAAAGGTGACATCGGCTAATATGATTGATTTTGTGAAAGAGCATATTGTTTACCGATTTGGTATTCCTCAAACTATCACTACCGATCAAGATACCATGTTTACATCGGGGGAATTTGATGAGTTTGCTGTGAGTATGGGGATTAAAGTTTTAAATTCTTCTCCATATTATGCCCAAGCTAATGGTCAGACTGAGCCTTCTAACAAAGGAATTATCAAGCTCATTAAGCGCAAAATTAAAGAAAATCCTAAGAGGTGGCATACGGTATTAAATGAAGCCTTGTGGTCATATCGGATGTCGTGTCATGGTGCAACCAAGGTAACACCTTATCAGTTGGTATATGGACACGACGTAGTATTGCCTTGGGAGATTAAAACTGGCTCTAGGAGAATACATTCTCAAGATCAATTGACAGCCGATGACTATGATACCCTTATGAAAGATGAGTTGGAAGATGTGGCAGGTCATCGGTTAAAGGCTTTAGCTAGCATCGAAGAGAATAAGAAAAGGGTAGCCAGATGGTATGACAAGAAGGTGAAGATAAAGGAGTTTGTTGATGGGGATTTGGTTTGGAAGTTGATTTTACCGATTGGGACTAAAAGTTCAAAGTTTGGCAAATGGTCGCCTAATTGGGAGGGTCCATATCGGATAAATCAATCTGTTCCTGGTAATGCATATATTCTTGAAACCCTCGAAGGGGTTGTGTTTCCCAGAGCATTAAATGGAAAATATTTAAAGAAATATTACCCTAGTATCTGGATAGATGCATAAAAGTATAATTGCCGATAACAATCCTATCGGCTAGAGTTAAACAAAGTATCAATGTGTCATTGCCGATGCACTAGATGAGAATTACAGATTTAACAAAGATTGGATAGCCGATATTGCACGCAGGCGAATCTCATCGGCTTCCTTCAATTCTTTAGCGTCTTCATCGGCAACCCCCTCCACAGGCTTGAGTTTCTTTTTCATGGCCAAGGCCTTGCGAGCTTGGACATCCCTTTGTTGCTGAAGGGCTTTGATAACGTCAGGAAGCTGATCTTCTTCTTGCCTGGCGTAAGTTAGGGCTATTTCAACTTCTTCTAGTTCAGCTAGAAGAGCTGCTCTCTTTGCCGATAGATCCAGGATCTTTTGTTTAAGATCGGCACCTGAGGTCTGCAAGTTGCTAATGCTTTTGTGCTTCTCATCGGCAGTTTGTTTTAGCTGCAGCATCTCTTCCTTGAGCTGGGCTTGAGCTGCTCTATCGGTGATACAGTGAGCAGCCCGTTGATATTGTAGTTGTCGGCTCTCTAGATGGACTGCTGGGAAGAGAGTTTCTTCAACATCGGGAGGAACTTAGCCATGGATTGTCTTGAAGATGGTTTTTGCAGGATCTGAATCGTTTACCAACTGAGCAGTATCTTGTTTTAACAGATTCAGAAGGGCTTCTAGCTTGGCATAAATTTCTGCCGATATCGTCCCCAGTGCTAGGGAATAACTTGCTTCTTCTCCATCATCATCGGAGATGTCGATAGCGAAAGAAAACAAGCTATTGGGAGAATCTTGTTCCTATGAAGAGGAAAGGAAGTCAGAGATCCTACCTAAGGATAGATATGGATATTATAAATCGAATAGGTCAATCGGTTTACCTGCTTCAAGGCGATTTCTTGGGCCTGGCTGAAAGGAGCAGCTTGAAGGGGGCCATGTGAAGGATCGGCAGAGCTGGCCGATGGGATGTCTTCTACGACTTCATCAATAGTTGGCCCTTGGGGTATGATGGCCGATGATACATTTTGTGCAGAAGGGTCAACTTGTTCAACTACATCGGTTGGCTGACTAAGAGGTGTTGGAGTAGATGCGGAGACTGGCATAGATTTCTGTCGTTTTTGCTGAGCCTCGGCATTAGTTAAAGCTTTACGCTTTACTTGGGTCTCAGCAACAGTTGGCTGGGGGGCATCGGCACTTGTTGATCGTGGAGCTTGAGCGCCTGGTATGCTTGCCGATGTGCCCATTTGCTGCTGCAAAACAAGTATAAGATTGGATGTTTAACAGATAAAATGTAGAGTTAAAAGAATACCTCTGAAGGCTGACTGGAGGTAGTGGTGCTTGGTGTTGGAAGAGTTGTCGATGATGATCCAGCAGCGGCTCTTACACCCTGATGGTTACATGATTAATATAGTTTGTATCGGCATGAGTAAAAATAAACGAGGTTATTACCTTGAAAGCTTTGATTAGGCTTGAAGCGGCGGCTAACAGAGTAGCCCTAGCTGTTGCTAGCTTTGATCTAGAGGTGATGGTCTTGGCACGGGTCCTCTGAAAAGTCAAAGCGGCTAAGGTGGGGGCGTTGTAGTCGATCGCTGAAATTGGGGAAATAGGTTGGAGGTTGAAAGGTTTCCCACTCTTGCTTATGGATGGAACTGGGTCATCAGCCTGTCACAAGAAAGATTAGCTGCCGATATATGAAAAAGGAGAAACAAAAGGAAGTTAAAAGAAACTTACTGCATCATCAGGAATGGCGTAGTCGGGATCGATCATGTGCCGATATGTATGGACGGATGTTGCGAATAATTGTTCCTTCCATTCTCGCCACCATTGCTTATATGATTCGGTAATAAAAGACGCTGGTGACCAGATGGAAAGATCAACGTCTGAGATATCGGCATTGGGGGCGAGTCTCACTACCCTGCTCCATTCTGTTCCGCTGGTGATTGTTTCTCTGGGCTTGATCACATCGGCAAAACATAGCTTGATTGGCAGTTGCCCAAAAGCCAGTTGACGGGATACTGCCGATGGATTGTAGAACTCATAGGTGGTATTGGAATTTTTCCCACTACCAAATGTGTTCACCGGGATTGCCCTGGGAGTGATGATGGCCATCATAAGCTCATTGTCTTGGTTCAGCTCGTCATCGGCAAAGTTGAAGAGAAGGGGGAACTTGCTCTCTTCATCGATATAGGGTACCCAAGCCCCATGATCGCGAGGGAGACCATTGTAGAAGTTCTGGAAAAATCTGCCGATTTGATCTTCATTAGCCTCTATTCCAGGGAGGACAATTATGGCTTCACCGAAGTTGAGAGGGGGGCGTGTTGCCAATTCCTCTTCCCCAAGAACGTAATCTTCGATGATTTCTCATGGGAATTCTTGGACGAAGAAATCCCACTGCAGACATCTGTGCATATGGGCATTTAGCCACATATTGATAAACCACCATGGGCCTCCCAAATTGCCGATGGGTTCACCAAGCAAAAGCTTCTAGGATACTTGGTGGAGGAGGTGGTAGGTGGAACTCAGAAGGTATCGACTGAGCGGGAACCTTACACCGTTGGCCAAGAGTTCGGCTGCAGGAAGGAAGGCGTTGGTTGGTCCTACCGATCGGCGGCAGAAGATAAATTTCTTCAACCACATATTCAAGAATATGGCGTGTTCCCTCTGGTTAACAGTGCCAGTCCTTTGGTATTCCTGGATGTATCCTGTCCAGCCGCCGATGTTGCGTGTGTTCACTCTATGTTCGGCTCTCCTACCATAGATGGAAGCCTCATCGACAGTCGAGATGTCCAAGCCAGTGAGCATATATACATCGGCAAGAGTAGGGGTGGATGGACCATGGCCAAACATGAAGGTGTTTGTTGTATCTGACCAGAAGTAAGCGGCAACTATCATCATGGATTCATTCTTCTGCATATCGGCAATAGACAGCCTAATGCATTGGTCTATTTTCCGCTCTGCCCAGTACACCTGCATCGACCTGTTAACCCTCAAATACCAATCTTTCCACCCTTTGGTGGGTTTGGGCCAGAATCAGAATGTATCCTTCCATAGATTCAAAGAAAAATTTTGGGCTTTGAAGGGAATTCTGTTAGCTTCTGCGTTGATCAAATCAGTTGGATCTGGGTCGCCCATTGGACCTAGGCATTGGAAGTGTGGTTGGTCGGTTGGAATAACCAGTTTGTTGCGTAGTTCCTAAGTTCGGAGGATCAAAAGAATGAGAAAAAAGGGAAAAATTACTAACTATATGAACTCGCAAAGATCAAAAGGATCAAGGTAAAAGTAACGGAAGTAGAACGAACCGCGGGGACGTTGAAGTTGATCGCCATTGCTCTGAGGAAGATGAAGGCGCAGGCTGGGAACTTAAAGGTGATGCTGGAAGGAGCTCTTGTTGGTTGAGGTTGCGCGGTTGTTCGTTGAGGTCGCCGCCAGAGAGAGAATGCCAAAGGTTGGAGTCTGAGGATAGAAGATGAGCGTTCCGGAGAAATCTATTTATAGGCTGCTTGGAGTAAGGGTATTCTGGACTTATCTCTATGCCGCACGCGTGTAGGTCGAGGTGGTTCAGATGGATATGGTAACTGTTCGCACGACAATCAAGGGATTGTACAGGGGATTTGATGGTAAGTGATCATGACTTGGAAAAGATCTCAGTACAAAATCTTTTGATTCTAAAATGGTGGCGTTAATTATGTTAAGATCTTGCCGATGGATTGTTATTTCGGTATCTTAACCATAATTAGGGCAAGAGTAGTTGGGGATTGTGCGATATTTGCTGATATGTGTGAATCAGATCTAGATTTGATTAGATTCAGTAACGGATTATGTCATGCTTGGAGAATGGGTTGAGAAAAATAAGTAAAGGCAAGCATTGTCTGGAGTAAATTTTGGAGCATCAATGTTTTATACTCCGAAATTGGAGGGCATGTGTTAACACCGTTTTTTAGCACATGTCAAGATAGTCAGAGTGGGCTAATCGGCAGAAGAAAAGTTATTGTGTATGTTGATAGCCGATAAAAGACAGCTTGTGATGAAGGCTGCCGATAGATGGTGACGGTGTATGGAGAAGCTAGGTTGGATTGGGGTGTTGCCGATAAGGTTAAGGATATTATTGCCGATGTCGATAAAGGAGGTTTGAAGACTGCTGCTGATGAAATAGGAAGTGTGCCGATGAAAGAAGGCTTAAAGGTTGCTGCCGATGAAACAGGGAGTGTGCCGATGGAAAGGAGGTCGATGGGAATTCCATCGTAATTTAGGCGGACAAGGGAATAAGATAGGAATTAATTTCCTTTTCTATGTTTATTAGAGTCTGATTTGTATAAGAGTCATGTTTTCTTAGATTTGGATTTAGTGTCCTAGTCGTATTTGGTTACGTTTCTGTAGATCAGGGTATAAATATAGAGTAAAGGGCAATGTAATGAGGATCAATCAATATCAAAAACCAGCTTTTACTCTTATTTACATCTATTTACTTTCGGGCGACTTCGTCAATTTGTATATTTTTCCTTTTTTACGAGTTCTCATCGATTCGGCAAGTTGCATTGCTTCAGTGCGATCTTCGACGATCCTCGAGTTCCGCGTGAGTACCTCTTGGCCGTGACTTCCGGGCGTATCGCTGTTGTCGGCGAGTTGCATTGCTTCAGTGCGATCTTCGACGATCCTCGAGTTCCGCGTGAGTACCTCTTGGCCGTGACTTCCGGGCGTATCGCTGTTGTCAGGACCAAAGTGCTTGTATCTTCATCCTTGTCGATTAACAGGTCAAATCGACTGGCACGCTTTGGATATTGATTTCGGATATTAGCCCTTTATGTTTGCAGATCCACTTTTGCATCAACACGATCCATCCCCAAATGTTGCATGTTCAGAACCAACATCTAACATTTTGGCCCGATGGTAAGCCTGCGGCTAACATTTTTTTTACTAGTGGGTGAAAACACTGGGTCAATGGTAAGCTTGCTGACGAAGGTGGACTAAGGTGGATGTGTGTTCAGATCTATATTTTTTATTTTTTAGCAAAGCCAAATGTCCAAATTCAAATTTTATAAATATATTCTCTTGTTGCTGATTAACTTTGAAGGATTGACTTTGGAAGATGGTTACCGCCAGTTGGTTGCAGTCGTTACCCCCACTATGGTTAGCCGGTGGTTTAGGCAAATATGCCTTATCTTTTCAAGAGCTTCTTGCTATTCTGCCCCAATGTAAGTTTGGCCTCATTTTTTAGCCCAAAAACGGATGTAAAAGTAACAATCTTCCATCTTGATGATGAAACTACTCTTTCCTAACTTACGGATGTTCTAGCCATAAGTTTTGTAGAAAATGGTCATTATTACGTTCTTAGACTTCCTCCCTTCAAAATTATAAGTCACTTTGATTTTTTTGGTACAATAATTTTGTCATGTATCTGGATATAACATATTTCTATATACGTAGCAAAATCAATGCACCAAAAAAGTCAAAGTGACTTATAATTTGGAACTAAGTGACTTGGTAGCGAAACACGATAATAAAATTTTAAGAGCTTTGCCTCTATTAGATTTGAGGGATTTTTTTGTTTGTTTTTTATGACCGTCAAGGTAGATAATTTAGGTACAAATTTAATTTGAATACTATCATGGGGTTATTTTGCATTATCTTTTATAATGGCAGAAGTAGGTAATTAATAAATAAAATTAGAGTTTAGGGGGTTAATTTGAATTATCTTTCAAATGGCAGATATGAGTAATTTAGACATAAAATTAGGGTGTTATTTTGAAATAATTCATAATGACAGAGATGGATAATTTGGATGTAAAATTAGGTAGTTATTTTGAATTTTCTTTCATAGTGACATATGTGGGTAATTTATATGCAATTTTAAGGGATAATTTTGAAATATCTTTCATAATGACCGATGATTAACATGGAGCCTCTAATTAGTAGTAGTAAAATAAGATAAGATGTGTTTGCTCTTTACTAGCTAGAATGAGAGTAGGTGCGGCTGTGTCTCATATACTGCCGTTGCCACGCATTGAGTAGGTGTGGGGCATGGTGCATTGCACATTGCCATGTGCTGAGTAGGTCAAGGTCAGCGTGCTCTGCCGAAACCTCTCTCTCTGTTCATCAGAGCATGTGACTTTCTTACTCCACACTGAGACTACAACGAACACTGTTTCTCTCTCCACAAGACCGGGAAGTCTGAAACCGTATCTAAGGCACCTACCAAATTACCAGGAAGGGAAAAACAGAGAGAATTCCCATGGTTATTACGTAGTCTACCTATTTCTACAAAGTCCAACGGGGACAGTGTCAGCATGTCTATATTCAACTGTATACATATAATAACTATTGATGGATGTCTCCACTACAGTCATAGAGAGAGCCATTGCTCCGTGCAGAAGTATAGGTCTCGAATTTGGGCTGACCTTGTTCAGTATATTAATACTATAGGTTGCTCACTCCTGCACAAAACTTAACCGAGGTGGGTATTTTGGAGTAACCGAGGCGAAGGTCACAGTTAATTGTGCCTTAATGGAGGCGGTTGGTCGCCCGCACCAATTAATCAAATAAAAAAAATGAAAACCCGTGGACAAGCCCAGCGAGCCCATCCATGGGCCCGCCGAACCCGTCCACGGGCCGCCGCCCGCTGGATGCGCCGCGCCGCCGGGCAGCTGTGCTCGCGTGGCCGCGCCGCCGGTGATCCGCTTGAGTGCGGGAGAGGGAGAGGGAGGGAGGCATGAGAAACAGAGGGAGTGGCAGAGATGGTGCCAGTGAAGAAGCCGCTCCCCGGATCTGCAGCCACTGAGCCCGCCGGCCTCAGATCCACACGCCCACGAGCCCCGGCCACCGCTGCTCGCCACTGGGAGACCCAGCCTCCACCGGCTCGGTGCTGGGTGCCGCACGCGTGCGCCGCCTGAGGGAGGCCCGCGCTCCCCCGCGCGTGAGGGGGCACCGCGCTGCCCAGCTCGTGAGCCGTTGAAGGGCCCTGTGTGTGGGCCACCGCTCCGTCTAAGGGACAAAGGGAATGCTGTGCCGATAGAGAGGGGAGGGAGAGAGGAAGAGAACGACTGATTTCTGCGGCTGCTGAGGGGGGAAGGGAGAGAGTGTGGATTGGGGGCTTTTCTAGTGGGCTCGGCCACTATTAACCGAGGCGGGCCTTATAAGAGGCCCACCTCTGAAAATGGAGCCATTTTTGAAGTATGTTGTAGGCTGTACTAAAAATATTACCTCCACACCATCTACGCAAGGTTACTTCTTGAGATTGTTTCTTTACTCCACATATACATGGAAAATGCATTTATTCAGTGGTCTCTGACATAGCAGCTTTTAGCTCATCTTTTAGAATGCTAAAGATGTACTTAACTAGTCACTAGCTATATAAAAGGACAATGGGTTTAGCAGTTCTAAGCATCATAGTTTAAGTAACTTCTTGAGAATTTCTAATTATTAATTGAACTTAGATTTTTCAAAAAAATCATTCTGAAGCTATAAATGTTAGGAAAAAAACACAGTTTAAGGGTTACCTTTTGTTGCAACAAGCCCTTAGATGTGTATGTTATGTATTATGATGTGGGCTTAATTAAATATGTAGTTTTTTTTTCCAATAGGCCCTTTGCTGTATAGTTTTCATACATATGCCAAAAGTTCTATAGTTACTTTTTTGAATTGACTCTTCAATAATTACTTTCAGTGTTAGTTGTTAGTCAAAGTTCTAAAACATCAACACATAGTTTATTTTTACTAGCGAGATCATGTCTTTGATGTGTCATGTTGACTTCTTTTAATGTTATCAAATTTCTTGCTTCTGCAGAAGCTTCAAACATTACTAACCAATGGTTCTTTCACTTTCTTGTGGATAGGTATTTTGTAGTTATTGATGATATATGGGAGGTACGCACTTGGGAAACAATCGAACTAGCACTTGTTGGGAAAAAATTGTGGAAGTAAAGTAATCACAACTACTCGTAATGTTGATGTTGCCAAAGTAGCTGGCAAGGTTCACAAGCTAAAACCACTTTCCTATCTAGACTCCATGAAATTATTCTATTCAAGGATACCTGGTGCAGACATAAAGTACCTTCATAACCAACCAGTTGATGTTTCCGATAAAATTCTTAAGAAATGTGGTGGTATACCATTAGCAATCATCACAATGGCTAGTTTGTTGGCTGATAAACCAGAGGGTGAATGGTCTAAGCTATACAATTTTATTGGTTTTGAATGTAAGGATAACAGGGAAGCTGAAGATACGATGACAATACTTTTATTTAGCTACTATGATTTATCTCCACAATTGAGGGTGTGCTTACTATATCTAAGTACATATCTAGAAGATTATTTTATCAAAAAGGATTTATTAATTTGAAAGTGGATAGCTTAAGGATTTATCGATGGGAAGCAAGGAACAAGATTGTTTGAGCTTTGAGAAAGATACTTCAATGATCTCATTAATAGAAGCTTGATCTAGGTAGTGGAAGACCAGTGGGATGGCAGTCGCGTTCATGATATGGTTCTTGATCTCATGTGTAAACTTTCAATTGAAGAAAACTTTTTTGCTCTATTAGGTGATAATGTTGAAGGACAGTGCTCGTCGGTTAGTCCAGCAATACATTACTAATTCTGAAGCCACGGATACCCGGTTACAAAAAGTGAGGTCATACACTGCATTCATGTGTTGTATTAATGACCAGAACCAGTTTTTGAGATTTAAACACCTGCGCGTGCTAGAAGTTGTAGAATGCAGCTTTAATACAGAAGGTCCTTGCTATCTTGAGCGTCTGGGTGATTTACTTCACTTGAGGTATCTTAGGACAGAAAGATGTGGAGGTTGTGTTCCTGCTCTCCCAAAACAAATAGAGAATTTAAAGTTACTGCAGACACTTGATGTGGACGGAGGGTTACCAGCAAGTATTGGCCAGCTGACCAAACTGGTACGGCTATGGGCTGGACAATCGAATGCACCAGATGGGATTGGAAACCTGACATCCCTAGAGGATCTAAGAATAAGACTGCGTGGCGATCCCATGACCAAGAGGTTTATGAAGGAGCTGGGTAGCCTGGGAGAACTTAGGTTGCTCAGATTTTCCACAGATGGGATGGATGAGAGGACGCAAATACTTTTGTGGAGTCCCTACGCTGTCTCAAAAAATTCCAACAGATATATGTCGAAGGTTTTGTTTCAGAAGCCGATACAGCCATGTGGGAGGCAGCAGGCTTTGTGCTCTCACAGCCTCTCTCTTATTTGGATTTGTTCACTCACTTCTCTAAGCTACCGTCATGCATAAGTCCCCCACATCTTCCCGACCTGTTGCACTTGAGACTCCGGGTGACTACTATGGATAACTAAGAGTCCACAGTAATCGCAAATAATATTCATTGCTAGGTTACTGGCGCTCTGTTATCTTGACCTGAGAACAGAGTCCACAGTAATCGCAAATAATATCAAAGATGGTAATGGTTGCTTCTTCCAGAAGTTGAGGTACTTGGAGATAGGTAAAGTGATCCAGTTTGAGCAGCTTAATGAGGAGGACCCTAGCATTTCATTGCACATGTGGAATGGAGATGGAGCTATTCCCTTTGCCTTGAGAAAAAGCAACAACCACGTCAAAGTTGTGGACTCTGGCGTGATGCCAAATCTTCAAGTGTTGTCTTTTCGGTGTACTGTTTCTTAGAACCTGCACAATTTCTTCATGCTGAACTGCTGGATTGTATTGTTACTAGTCTCTCCACTTTTTTGTGGTTCGTACATGCTAATAAGCATGGAACATAATTATGCTGGGCCAAGCTTGGAGGTTTATTATGTGTTGGTTGCATTGCGTCATGGTGCTTTTCTCTTATTCTGATGTATGTAAGTTTCCACCCTATCAAGAATGATGTAGACGAATCTCGTAAAATATCCTAGATGATGATGTTGTTGAAGCAATGACGGCAAGTGATTAGGATTTTAGCGAAGTCAACTGCAAATTATATAAGAAATAGTTAGAATTCTCTGTATTTTTAGCACTAACGGGTGAAGCGACATACCCGCGAGTAGAATCTTTTTGACCCACGCTACACACATGGGGTATAACATCCACGTATAGGATTGCCATCCCTGCTTTTAGGGAGCGAGTTCACCTGAAGAAGGTGTTTTCTAAGGTACATTTTGAAGATGAAATGGCATTCCGCTGATATATAAAATATCGTCGTATCATTGCCTGTGGAAGTATAGATATACAAAACTTTTTGGGACAATTATCTGTTTTTGCAAAAACAAAGGATTTAGAAAGGAGCAAAACAAAATTCAGATAGTGTCTAATAACTGCATCCAAAGCAAACATAAAATTCGGAATTCATTCTCCTCTGTTTTGTGTGGTGTTCCTCAACTTGTCCCGTTTCTTCTCTGGTAGTTGATGTCCTTCCTCGGTTGTCCTGAACAGAGAGTGAGTCGGTGACCTTCCGTGGCTCTAAGTCGTCGGTGATGACCATCTGCAAAGAACCTGATCTCACATGCCAAACAAGACCATTTATCCAAATTTCAATCTACACAAATTTTCATTTGCTTATAGCCCGAAGTGAGAACAAAGTATTTTGTTGCATCAATATATCTGAACTTATGAACAACTCTAGGCTTCACAGTAAAATTTTGGAATAAAACAGAGTGAGTGAAAAGGAAGTTAGAGAAAGGAGCATGGTGTAGACTAAATCGTGAACACCTGGTGTGCATTTTTTTGAATCATAACCTGGTGTGGATGTGATTCATTATATTAGTGATTCATAACCTAGAGAATTGAGCATGGTGATTCATTTTTAGAAACCGAAAAGCAGCATAGAGGGGAAATCAGGACCAATGACCAGCAGGGAAATCTGGACCAAATCATTGTGGGCGCACTGACAGATCCTGAAATTAGAGAACTTCCTGAAATCAGAGGAAAAATTAGAGAGGGAGAGAGAGATGGGGGTACCTGCACTAATGAATCATGGTCCTGGCTGCTCGTCTGCTGCCGTCGAGCCCACATCAGAGCCAGGGTGCTTGAGCCCTCAGCCAAGTGCACGACCACGGCTGCGGTCGCGCCTACGGGTGGCCTAGGTGGCTGCGGCACCGGCCTTGGTGCCCGCGGTCAGGGGAGGCGACATGGCCTAGTTGTCGGCGGCCTGGTGCCCTGCCCTGATTTTTATCCGTGGGGTGGGCGGGGGTGGGGGCGGGGGGGGGGGGGGGGGGGGGGGGAGGAGGAGGAAGAGGATTGCCGGCGCCGTGCCCTAGGGCTCGAGAGGAGAAAGGAGCAGTCGCATGAGATGGGATGAGTGATCAGTGTTGAGGTCTGATCCAAACAACCTCGGCCGTTGGATTTGAGTAAGAGAAAGAAGGGGCTAGAGTGGATCTTGTGCATTCATTTCAAAGTTTTGCTGGTTCTGGGTGCATTTGTTTTGGTGCACACCGGAGAGGTCTTGACTGCGGGGGACATTTGTATAGTTTAGTTTACAACTGGTGTGCCTTGTAGTTTAGATTTTTTTTTGAGGAATGCCTTATAGTGTAGATAGATATTCTAATAGAGTATCTTCCTGCCTTTTCTCCGGTTGCTATTGCTCTATTGATAAGTCTCCAGTGAAAAAGGTTTTTATACACGTTGTTTCTACCTCTACCAATCAACACCACACCGTGCGTCATTGATTTGAACAACAAAAGAGTCAAGAGCATCCAATTATTTGACGGTCCGCCCTGCACCTCAGAATGGTGCGGTGGTGCCAGCTAACGGTCCTCTTCAGTACTGCTTAGTTTTTTCTTTTAAAAAGCAAGTTTTTCAGTGAGAGCTTTCTTTTCTTTGACAGTACATTATCTTTGATGTCAAAATTAAGTAGCAACAAATTCTTATCAGAGAGACTAGCGCCCGGACATCCGGACGACCGTGCCTTCTACCTGCCCATTTTCAATATTAACAATAATGATACCCTCAGGACGCTTATTTATGTAGCTTCATGCTCCGCATTGCCTCATGCTCCTCAACTGCTGCCTGCCCAAGGATGCAGCTTTTGTGCTCGGCTTCGCCTGGTGCTCCACGCCTGCTGCCCGCCCATGGATCCAGTTTCGTGCTCCGCGCCTGCTACCACACCCATAGATACATCTTTGTGCTCCACGCCTGTTGCTGTGCCCGCTTCGCTTTCCGCGCGCACACGGGAGCTGCTACGTCCGAGGGGACCACCTTTGCCTATGCCCCCTTGTGATGCCTGCTCATGAAATACTTGTAACATAAAACATTTGCTGCAATATACGTCCGAAACAGATGAAACATTTACAACATACGTTTGCAACATATGTGTATGGGCACTGCGACATATTTAACATCAACATAAAAACACTTCGAATATACATTTGAAACAACTAAAACATTTGAAAAATACACTTGCAACATACGTGTATAGCCAGTGCAACATATGCAACATACAGATAAAACAATTGCAACATACGTTTGAAATAGTTGAAACATACACTTGCAACATACGTGTATAGTCATTACAACATATGCAACACCAGATCTACTTGCAACATCCTGATTAAACATATGCAACATACATGTGAAACGCATGTATCATATGGTTGCAACATGTACTCATCTACTTGTTGCCCCACAATGAACGCTCATTGATGCGGAGCTTCATGTCGGCATGGAGCTCGATGCCACGGCGTGGAGGTCGGATCTCCGCTGTGCGCAGCGCAAGTCCTTGCAGGAGGCGCGAGGTGTGACAGAGAGCAGTGCGAGGCGCAGGTGACGCGAGGCGAGAGTAGCGCGTGGTGCGAGGCACGAGGCGTGGGTGGGGCGGTGTGGCATGAGGCCGCGGCACGCGAGGCACGAGGCGTTGGGCACGCGAGGTGCGAGGCGCGGGGCTAGGCGAGTCTATCCCGTCCGGCCGGGCGGACGCTCGGTAAAGAGCATTACCGAATTCTTATTTATATTGCTACAAAAATATATGAATCAGCCCACCTTATTTTTAACTTTTATGTTTGTATCCGAAGGTTGCATGTACTCATCATTTATTCCGTGAAGAAGTGCTGTTATTTGTGGATAGGCACTATGCTTGTTGATTACCATAAAAAAAAGCCATGCTTGTTGATAACGAGATGTCTACTTCGTCAATCTTGAGCTCTATCTACTCTCTCCACGAGATATACACAAGAGTACGGTGCTTTTATACAAGTGAGTATGCATTCATGTTTCTGTTTGTGCGAACCTCCATGTTTATTACTCAATCCATCCCGAAATAAGTGCACATATCATATTTTGCGAATTTAAGTAATTTCAAGTTTGACTAGATTTATAGCAACAATTATATATCTAAACAGATTTACTATAAATATATATGATGTGATTAATCTAATGATGCTTATTCGGTATCACTAATATTATTATTTTTAATATATTTGGTTGAGGTTGATTAACTTATCGGAATATGTGAACTGCACTTATTTTGAGATGGAGGGAGTGCATACTAAAAAAAATCGCAGATAGCAGCGGCGGCTCATTCATGTAAATGCTGCGGAACAAAACTTGCAGTGCAGACTTAATATTGTCGGCATAGTACTGATGATACCGAAACTTCGATGGGTGATGAGCTTTCACGGGACTGAATTTATTCAGTCTGGTGGTGAGGTCTCCACCTAAACAGTGTTTCCATCGAACTCAATTGGCTTGGCCTGGTTCAGTGAGCGAGATGCACTGCGATGGATCAGCATGAGAAAGGCGTATAAACGCTCATTACTAGTTTGTCATGGCCCAGCATGAGAATTATGTGCGTGCAGAGTGCGACAGCAGCTGCCACCAATTGCCGGCTACGTGGTTGCTTTGTATTCACACATAAATATTATCCCAGTGGAGACCTTGCCACCACAGTACGACCAACAACCCGCTATGAATAATCTCCACTGCACTCAGATCTGAACCACGCGAGGGAAGCATGAGTGTGGTGACGGGGGCGCTAGGAAGCCTCGCCCCCAAACTTCTTCAGCTGCTCCACGATGAATACAAGCTCCAGAAGGGCGTGAAGAAGCAGGTGCAGTGGCTCCACAGCGAGCTGGAGAGCATCCACGCCTTCCTCCACAAGGTCTCTGATGTGCCATGGGACCGGCTCGACGAGCAGGTCAAGGTTTGGGTGCGCCAGGTGAGGGAGGCATCTTACGACATGGAGAATGTCCTCGACACCTTCCTTGTGCGCATTGACGGCGGCAAGAACACCGATTCCAGTAGCTTCAATCGAGCCATGAAGAAGATGGGTGAGCTGCTCAGCAAAGCCAAGGCTCGCCGTGATGTTGCAGGAAAGATAGAAGACATCACGAAGCATCTCGAGGAGGTAGCCGAAAGGTGTCAGAGGTACAAACTTGATGAGATTATATTCAAGCCGCTCCCAACAACATCAACTATTGATCCTCGCCTTAAATATTTGTATAAAGATGTGACACAACTTATTGGTATCAAAAAGTCGAGGGAGATGCTCATAGCTATGCTGAATCCATCCCAACCGGATGATGCGGCACCCGACAAGAAGATCACTAAGAAGGTTTGTATTGTTGGAGTTGGAGGACTAGGCAAAACCACTCTTGCCAAAACGGTGTACGACAACCTATACTCGCAGTATGACTGCACGGCTTTTGTTTCTGTTGGGCGTGATCTTGACTTTGTAAAAGTTTTCAAGGACATTCTCTTTCAGCTTGACAAGTACAAGTATGAGAACATTCATAGCACAAGAAGAGGTGTTGACCTCCTCATTAGCGAATTACGAGAATTCCTGCAGAACAAGAGGTACACATCAGTATCTCGATTTTAAATTGTAATTAGTGAGTGCCTTTTATGAGGTAGTTGCTCCACAGTTACTTCTTGAGATTGATTTTCTCCACTCCACACATAAAACAAAAATGCATTTATTCAGTGGTCTCCAATATAAGATTTTAACTTGTTGTTGAGAACTCTGAAAGATGTACATGTACGTCGCTAGTTATATAAAATGACAAGAATTTAGCACCTCTAAGCATCATATTTTAAGTAACTTCTTAAACATTGCTAATTCATATTTGGACTTACATTTTTATGTTTTACTTTTGAAACTATAAATTTTTAACTTATAATATAATAAGATAATCTAAATAACTCCGCATTGCATATGCATACAAAGGTACAAATCAAGGGGTATATTTAGGAAAAAGCATAGTTTAGGGTCACCTTTTTGTTGCAACATTCCCTTAGATGTTTAACCTCTGCATATAGTGTCGCCTTAAATGTGCAGTTTTTTTTTTTGAATAAGCCCTGTCTGTAAATTTTATACAAATATGGCGGAAGTTGTAGGTTAGTTTCTGAATTCATTATTCTAAAATTACTTTCAGCACCGATTGCTAGTCAGGAAAATTCTGAAACACAAACACATACTTTATTATCAATAGCATGATCATGTGTTTGATGTGTAATGCCGACTTCTATTAATGTTAGCAAACTTCTTGCATCCGTAGAAGCCACAAACATCGTTACTAACCAATGGTTCTTCACTTTCATGTGGATAGGTATTTTGTTGTTATTGACGATGTATGGGAGGTCGAAGCTTGGGAAATAATTAAACTAGCACTTGTTGAGAATAATTATGGAAGTAAAGTAATTGCAACTACCCGTAACTTTGATGTTGCCAAAGAAGCTGGTGAGGTTTACAAGCTAAAACCACTTTCGTATGATGACTCCATGAAATTATTTTATACGAGGATATCTGGTGCAAGTGGGAAGTGCCTTCATAACCAACAAGATGATTTTTGCAATAAAATTCTAAGGAAATGTGCTGGTATACCATTAGCAATCATCACGATGAGTAGTTTGTTAGCTGGTAAACCAGAGTGTGAATGGTATGAGGTCTACAACTCTATTGGTTCTCCACCTAAAGATAACAGGGAAGTTGAAGATACTATGACAATACTTTCATTTAGCTATTATGATCTGCCCCCATATTTGAGAACATGCTTACTATATCTAAGTACATATCCGGAAGATTATTTGATCGAGAAGGAACCTTTGATATGGAAGTGGATAGCTGAAGGATTTATTGATGGAACACAAGGAACAAGATTATTTGATCTTGGAGAAAGATACTTCAACAATCTCATTAATAGAAGCTTGATCCAAGTAGAGGAGACATGGGATGGCAAAGTATTGGCCTGTCGCGTTCATGATATGGTGCTTGATCTGATGCGTAAGCTTTCATTTGAAGAAAACTTCATTACTCTATTAGATGATAATGTTGAAGGAACACCTGCACCAAGCAGTGTTCATCGGTTAGCCCACCATCATAGAATTCTTGGGCACATTAATTCTGAAGCAATGGCTACTGGGATGGAAAAAGTGAGGTCATATACTGCATTCATGTGTTGTATTGATAACCGGGACCAGTTTTCGAGATTTAAACTTCTACGTGTGCTAGACATACTAGAATGCAGCTTTAAGGAAGGTTGCCATCTTGAGCATCTTGGTGATTTACTTCACTTGAGGTATCTTGGGATACGAAGATGTCAAGGTATTCCAGAGCTCCCGGAACAAATAGGGAATCTAAAGTTACTGCAGACACTTGATGTGGACGTAAGGTTGCCAGCAAGCATTGTACAGCTAACAAAGCTGGTACGGCTATGTGCTGAACATACGCATGCACCGTATGGGATCGGAAACCTAACATCCCTGGAGGTGTTAAGAATAGGCAATACAAATAGGTTAATGAAGGAGCTGCGATGCCTCTGTGAACTGAGGGTGCTCGAATTTTCCAGTGGTGGGATGGATGAAAACACGCAGAAAGATTTTGTGGAGTCCTTACACAATCTGAAAAAGATCGAGCACATAGTTTTGGGCAGTTTTGCTTCAAGAGCAGATACAACCATGTGGGAAGCAGCAGGCTTTGTGCTCCCACGGCCTCTCTGTTATTTGCATTTGCTCATTTACTTCTCTAAGATGCCGTCATGCATAAATTCCTTATGTCTTCCCAACCTGTCCCACTTGATACTACGGGTGAACACTATGTATGAGCAGGATCTGAAAATCCTTGCAAGGTTACCAATGCTCTGTTTTCTGTACCTGGGAACGAAGTCAACAGTAACAGGGAGTAACATAAATGTTAGTGATGGCTGCTTCTTTGAGAAATTGAGGTTCTTCAAAACCAACCAGATGGTGAAGTTTGAACAACCCCATGGGGACGATGGCTGCATTTTATTCCATATGTGGAATGGAGAAGGTGCTATGCCGTTTGGGCCTAGAAAATGTAGCAACTCTAGCAAGGCTGTACCATCTCACGTGATGCCAAATCTTGAAGTGCTTACGTTTGACATCCGTTTGCGGGCCATAAAGGTTAACAATGGTGATTGTGGCAATATTGGCATAGAGTACCTGCCTTCCCTTCAGAAACTTAGTGGGTGGATCCACCTTGATGGTGTTCCTCCTGCGGAGGGAGGTGCAGCGTTGGCTGCGCTTAGAAACGCTTGCAAGGTCCATCCCAACAATCCCACACTAGACATGCGTACATACAATGAGGTGAGATGAATATTTTGTAGATCGGAAGAAGATAATATCTCTTTGTTTGTTTCTATACTTGGTACAAGTTTGTCTCCTTTCGGGCATATATACACCACTTGTTTGTATCTAGTCAATTAATATTTTGTTTAATCCAAATTTTCAAGGGAAAGGCAAAGAAGATGTCCACAGAAGACCCAGAAGATGAGAAGCAGCAGCAGGAAGCGGAGGTGGCCTCGCAGACGGCTGATATTGATTTGGGCAAACGAAGCCCAGCATTCTCTTAAAGAGATACAAATTTGGGTTGAATCCTGCCTGCATACGCTGTACGTACTCTCTCCATGTCCTCATCTGTCTTAGCACATGGTGCTGCTGCTCGTGCAATTCAGCCATTTTAGTACTTCCGTGTTTTTCTGACTTTGCAGATTTTGAAAATCTGCTAACCTAATTTGCATCAAACAAATAAAATTATGATCCCTTGTTACATATGCAGACTGACCTAAGAAACATTGCACCCACAGCCATTAAGCAAATACATGCATGCAGACATCTATGCTGATGTATGAATTACATTTGTGCTTGGCGAGCGCGAGTAGTATTTTAGCAATGATTAAGCTACCAAACGTATTTTAGAAGATACTGATTTTCCATTGAACCCAATATACATGTCACTGAACCGTTCCTAGTGGCTGCGCCAACTTCTGTCATTGGATAATTTATGGTTGTAAACATAATACCTGCAGAAGATTCAGTTGAGTTATTGATGAACTTGCTTTCTCTCGCAGATCAGTCTTTCTGATTGAACAATGGTACAACTCAAATGGTGTTGGTTTCAAAGCGCGCGAGACTACATCAGGCTACTTCGCCTTGTGAGCCAGTCTGTGTCGGCTTATCTTCACCGGGGCTATATTCTATTCTAATATGTAGTATCAAAGTTTCAGTGTACTGTTTTCTGGAGCTGCAACTTTTTTTTATTCATGCTGAACTGCTGGCTTGTACTCTTACTAGTTTCTCCACTTTTCTGTGGTTCGTACTTGCTAATAAGCGTGGAACATATTTAGCTGCGCCAGGATTGAGGAGGCTGTATGTGTTGCTTGCATTGCCTGAGGGTGCATTTTTATTATTGTGATGTGATGTGATGTATGTAAGGCCGGTTGTGTGACGTTTTGAACACATACATTTGTTATTTCGCACAAAATTATATTAGAGTTACTGTACTAAGGCCTTGTTTAGATGGATCCCAAATTTCAAATTTTTCACTCTCTCTCCATCACATCGAATCTTCGAACACATGCATGGAACATTAAATATAGATAAAAAAATAACTAATTGCACAATTTAGTTGTAAATCACGAGATGAATCTTTTGAGCCTAATTAGTTCATGATTAGACACTAATTGCCAAATACAACGAAAAGTGCTATTGTAGCCAAATTCTAATTTTTTTTTTGCATCTAAACACCCCCTAAGAGCAAAATTATATTCGACCAAATAATATATTATGTACAGCAATATAATATTCGCCAATACTAACTGCTATATAATTAGTGTTTGAAACAAATATTACTATTCTAAAACTAGAAATATTATTCTCCTAAATTGAAATTTAATTTCCTAATTAGAACAGCTATTTTTCCTTTTTTTATTTTCCTTTCTAAAGGCGACGAATATGTTCATGAGCGACCTCTGCGAGCAGCTCTTCGAGGATGGATGGGCAACTCTCCCAAATGCTGAAAGCCATCGGTTGTTGCTAGGCTGCCTTCAGGTTGCTATCCGACATGAGGAACTTGTAGCATGCCTTCTTATGCCCATTGCAGCCATGTTGCTCGGCCAATGCCAATACCGTTCCAACATTGCCCTTGTCAATGGAGCTGCAAAGCTTATCCTCTGACAGTAGCTTAAGCCTGTCTAATAAGCCATACCTATCTGCCGCGACAAGCAAGTGCTTGAGCCATGGCCACCACATCATCAACATCCTCGTCGTCATCGTCCATCTCAGGCAGCGAGTCGGTGTAGATGAAGTGGAGCAGGGCCCTGAACACCCTTGCTTCCATGTCCTCAATCCGCACGCAAGCTAAAGTCTTCTCCTTCATCGGGCCATAGAGCTCTGCCATGAAGACCGGTGACCAAGCGGGAGTATGCACCTATGCGCAGCGACGGTCTGCCTGGCGACTTCAAAAGTGACGTCCATCATCCCTTCTCCACCAGCGAGGAGACGGCCTAGATGAAGGTGCATGTCGGATGGTGGCACGACGACAAGCCTCTCGGCCATCGCGTCGTCCTCTCTGCGGATCTCGCTGTAGACGGTGACATCGCATCTAATCCTGAAGCAACCATCTCTCAGGTACGGCGACTGCTCCAACGCATGCCTCATGATGAACCTGTGGCAGCTCCATGGGACACCGTTGCACATGAACCTCTGTATCCCGCTGTCGCGGTGGACGTAGAGGTACGACGGCACCGGCTCGCCGTCCCCATCGAGCAAGCCGAACTTGAGCTTCGCATTGGTGTCGATGCCGTGGCTCTGCTCGAGGTGTAGGAAGATGGATATCCAGCAGGCGTTCTTGACTCCACGGCTCTTGGGGAAGTAGTGGATGAACCAGCGGGAGCCTTTGAGTGTAACCCCTGGCCGCCGGCGAGGTCACCGTCGACGTGAGCCGCAAGCAAGTACGAGTACAGTGGAGAGGAACGCCGGCAAGGAACTCCTCAGCCTTGGGCCTTCTATTTCGGAATGTCTGAATGAGTTCTCCCGTAGCGGGTTAGACACTTATGTGCCAGATACAGAACATGGCCTGAGGCCCACAAGTCATACATAGAAATGAATACATGAATTCGATTCTACGTTTTCTCAGCTAAGCTGGTGCCTTCTCCTGACATCGCTTTCATCATGTGGCAGCCGTGGCTGTTACACCTCCCCCCGCTAGAGAACCAGCTTGTCCCCAAGCTGGTGCCTTGGGATAGTGTTGCTTGATCACATTGTAGTCTTCCCAGGAAGTCACACTTGCTGGTAGGCCGGTCTAGGTGACACGTACCTGAGGAATTGCCCTGTTGCCTTTCTTGACCAGCCGACGATTGATGATAGTTTGAGGGATCGTAGCTGCTGCTTCCAAGTTAGTTGCCACAGGAAGGTTTTTATATACTGGTGTGTAATCAGGAATGAACTGTTTGAGTTGAGATATATGGAAAACAGGATGTATCATTGCGCTGTCAGGTAGCTCCAAGCGATATGCTACTGCACCAACACGTTCCAGCACCTTGTAAGGCCCAAAATACTTGTATGCTAACTTAGGATATGGCCGATTAGCAACAGTAGACTGGGTGTAAGAGCATCTCCAACAGTTTTGTAAAACTCACTTGGTATATCTAGTGTTTTAGGAACTTGCTATTTTATTTCCCAAGTGAAAAATAGAAGGCTCTCCAACAGTTTGATATCTCACTTGGTAAAAATTAAAAAAAAAGAGGCCCACCTACTCCAAATCGTGATCAGGCCCGCACGACGCAGGACGGTCCCTCTTCTCCGTAGCGCCGCCGCCGCGACGTTCTTCCCCTTGTGACGTCTTCCCTCTCGTCGTATGTTGCATTGCCGGCCGGTGGGTTTATCCAGCAAGCCAGTCATCTCCAAAGCTCCTTCCATCAGGTCAGTTTGATGAAAATTCCTGCTCCGATCCAGCCAGCCGTCCATCTTATCCAACAAGCCGTTCCATCTGTTCAGTTAGTTTGATCAGTTTCTGCTCCGTTCGGCCATAAGTTGCTGCTGGTTTTTTTTATTAAAAATTGCTGCCATTTTGGTTATTGTTTGTGCCATTGTTCATTCCACAATTGTTGTCGTCCAGGAAGCATGCCTAGGAAGAGATCCCGTCTTCGAAGCCAATTGGATGATGAATCATCCGATGATGACGACTTTGTCATTGCATCGGCTGCTCAAATTGCCGAAACATTCTTGAATGAAAAAAAACAACACGGTGGCTCCATCCTAGGTCATAAAGTTATTTACCGTGATAGATGGGAATCATTCAGTCCAGTAGATGGGAATCAAGAACAATCAAGAACAGCAGGAGATCAAGAACATTCAGTCATGCAGATGGGAATCAAGATGGGCATAGAACATTCACTCCAGCAGATGGCCATCAAGAACGGTATGGCAACAATTAATCGACAGTAGCACAGCAGCAGCACCAAATCTTCGGTCACATCTACTGATATCAGGCCAATCATATCACATCTACTGATAACAGCACGAAAACATGTCTTCTTGCTGGACAAAAGGAGGCGCCGAGTACCTGATGGACGTCCTGGTCGAAGAGGAAACGTCAGCGCGATTGTGGTCGCGGAAGGTGGCGCGATCTTGCAGATGGCTTCACGGCAAGAGAAAACAGCGGCGCGACCTTCGTCTTCCTCGCGCTAGATCTCGTCGCGCGCGCAGATGCGAAATAGCTACGACGGGGACAGGGAAGAGGAAGAGCTTCGGCCTTCCTGATGGATGGTGACTTCCTGGCAGCGGACGGCGCGGCAGATCTCGTCGCGCGAGAAAACGGCAGCGGCGACACCTCCGTGGCTCGGGACGAGATGCGAAATAGTTACGACGGGGACAGGGAAGAGGAAGAGCTTCGGCCTTCCTGATGGATGGTGACTTCCTGGCTGCGGACGGCACGGCCTAGCGGGGCGGACAAATTCAGTCGCGGGAAACCCTTCGCGAGCGCGGGATCGCGCGGCACACCGGCCGCCGAGCGAAAAAAATCACGATACGCACTGGACTACGCGCGCGGAAATCTCCGCAGTGGAGGAGGGATTTTAGCAAGTTGATAAATTTACCAAGTTGATATAGGGAGCTGTTGGAGAGGGGTTTTCATGCTTTTAGCAAAATTCAAAGGATAGCAAGTTAATATTGGGAGCTGTTGGAGATGCTTTGCAACTTGAGAAGTACGTGATCGCCGACCTAAAACTGAAAATCAGTTTGTTTCTAGTCTGCCATTACCTTTATTCGGTTCTGAGCTTGAGCCAGGTGATGTTTGATAGATTGTAAGTGAGCTACCCTGTTGGTGATGATCTCAGCAACTGATGTTGATGTATCCTCAGTCAGAGTAGGTGCTGCTCCCACATTGGGCTCATAGCCATACAAAGCTTTGGAAGAAGAACACCCTAAAGCAGAATGATAAGAAGGGTTGTACCAGAGTTCAGCCAGTGACAACCATGATTTCCATGACTTTGGGGAATCTTGAACAGAGCATCTCAAGAACATCTTCAAACACTGGTTCACTCTCTCGGTTTGCCCATCTGTTTGGGAATGATATGATGTACTGAGATGAAGATTGACTTTGTACAACTTAAACAACTCTTTCCAGAAATGACTAATGAAGATGGTGTCCCTGTTTGTAACTATGGAGTTAAGCAAACCATGGAGCTTAACTACACTGTCCATGAACACTTGTGCAATGGTTGTTGCTGTATAAGGGTGTTTCAGTGGTAGGAAATGGGCAAACTTGGTAAGTCTATCTACTACCACCAAAATAACACTGTAGCCTTCTGATTTTGGGAGGCCTTCAATGAAGTCCATGGACAAATCTCTCCAAACCCCCTCAGGAATAGGTAGTGGCTGTAGCAATCCCATGGGACGCTGGAGAGAGTGTTTAGCATGTTGACATGTTTCACACTATTTGATGAAGCTCTCCACATCCTATTTTAGACAATTCCAGGAAAATGATTTTTGATCTTGTAATAAGTTGCAGATACACTAGAGTGACCTCCCAAAGGGTTGGAATGAAAAGCAGCTATCAACTTTGTTTGCAATGCTGAGTTTTGTCCAATCCATATGTTGCCTTTGTATTTAATGAGTCCTTGCTCTAGGGAAAAAACTGCTGGATCTGGGCTTGAAATAGCCAACTTAGCTAGCATTTGTTGTGCTTGAGGGTCAGTTGCATAGGTGTTAAGGACCTCCTGTATCCAAGCAGGTTGGAAAGATGAAACTGCCTGTATGGCCATAAGATGAGCCACTCTTGACAGGGCATCTATAGCTACATTTTGCTTGCCTTGTCTATACACAATATGTAAATTCATCTCCATTAGCCTGGTCATAGCTTTCCTCTACATATCAGAGTGCAGGTTCTGTTCGTTCAAATATGCTAGGGACTTATGATCTGTGACAATAGTGAACTCCTCCCTCTACAAATAACTCCTCCACTTCTCAACAACCATGATTAATGCTAGGAATTCTTTCTCATAGATGGATAAATTCCTGTGCTGCTGTCCTAGAGCTTTGCTTAGATAAGCTATTGGCTGTCCTTGTTGCATTAGTACTGCTCCTATGCCATCCTGACAAGCATCAGTCTCCACAGTAAAGGATTGCTGGAAATTAGGTAAGGTAAGTACAGGTGTCCTAGTCATTGCCACCTTAATGTCATCAAATGCTTTCTAGGTAGCTGGAGTCCAAGCAAACTGCTTAAGTCTAAGGAGCTATGTCAAAGGCTTTGCCAGCAACCCATAATTCTTTGCAAATCTTCTATAGTATCATGTAAGCCCCAAGAAAGCTCTGAGCTCTGTAACTGAAGTGGGCACTGGCCAATGAAGCATGGCCTGAATCTTTACTTGGATCTGTAGCTACTCCCTGGGTGGAAATTATGTGTCCCAAATATTCAAGGCTAGCTTGTGCAAAAGAACACTTGGAGGCCTTCAAGTATAGTTGATGAGTTCTTAGGGCAGATAGCACTTGTTCTAAGTGAGTCACATGATCTGCCAAGCTCTTGTTATAAATGAGTATATCATCTAAAAAGACTAGTACAAACTGACTCAGGAAAGGGTGTAGCACTTGATTCATCACACATTGGAATGTAGCTAGTGCATTGGTGAGGCCAAAAGACATTACCTTGAATTGGTAGTGTCCTTGATGTGTTTTGAAGGCAATCTTGTATTCATCCTCAGGGAGCATTCTAATTTGATGACAGCCAGATCTCATATCAAGTTTGGTAGAGAACTTGTCTCCATGTGATTCATCCAATATCTCTTCAATCATAGGCATAGGAAACCTATTTTTAATTGTCATGGCATTTAATTTCCTGTAGTCCACACAAAACCTCCAAGAGTCATCCTTTTCTTCACTAGGAGGACTGGAGAGGCAAAAGGATTGTGGCTGTGTGCAATCAGACTAGCTTGCAACAACTCTTGAACTTGCTTTTCAATCTCAGATTTATGCTGTGGGGCGGAGTAGTGATAAGGCCTAGAATTGATAGGTACTAACCCAAGCAACAAAGATATTGCATGATGATAACTCCTTGGAGGTGGCAACTGTTTGGGGTCCTAGAAAACATCTTGGTAGGACTGTAGCAAGTATGTCACTTCCTAAGGTGGACTAGTTGTATCCTCAGTAGTTAGTATGGGTGGTGGAGGCACATAATCTAGTAGCACAAAAGCCCGCACATCATTGCCTTTCACTGACTTGAACACTTTATGAGTAGAGATAGAGTGTAGCTCAAGAGGTTGTGGCTGTAGCCCTTGAAGTTTAACTATTCTACCCTTGTCAGTGAATTGCATTGTCCTGTTGGCTCAGTCACAAGTCATTGGGTTGTACTGTTGCAGCCAATCAAAGCCTAGAATTGCATCATAAGGGTGCTTATCCAAAATAATCATATTGGAGGATATAGTATTTCCTTGACAGTACCACTGAAGATGAGGCACCATTTTGTCAGTTGCTAGCCATTCCCCATTAGCCAACTTGACCATCTTGGCAGGCATAGCAACAGGTTCTAGTCCAGCTAACTGCACAAAAGAAGAGTTGATAAAGCTGCGGGAGCTACCACTATCAACCAGCACCAACATCACCTTGTCCTGTACTTTAGATTTGAGTCTAATACAATTATTATTGTTTGCACTGGAAATTGCATTCAAGGATAACTAACAAAATTGTTCAGGTAATGCATCTTCAATTGCCAACTGATTCAACATATCATCACTAAGTTCCCTGTCCAAGTCATTGATCACCATGGCATTATTGTGAGCTAGTTTGGCTTTCTTGGAACACACCTCATTGTGGCCTGGTTCAAACTTTTCACCACAATTGTAACACAGTCCATTTGCTTTTCTATAGTCTCTGAGTTGCCTATCCCTCCAGAGAGTACTAGCTGATTGAGGAGGTTTAGCATCACCTCTTGGTGGTTGGTTGGTCGGGAGCAGGATTGTGGCGCTGGTACATGAGTTTGCTTCTGTCAACAACCTTCTGTTGAATTCTTGCAATAATAGCTACTCTATTGATTGTGGTTGGCACCTAGGGTTCTACCACACCCCTGATCTCTTCTTTGAGGCCACTGACATAGTGAGATGTGAAAAACAGATCATCATACTGACAACTATGCATTGTAATATTAAATTGTAAGGCTTGAAATTGTGTTGTATACTCTTCCACAAAGCTTGTCTGCTTAAGAGCAATCAAATCAGTAAGAGCAGATCTATAATCATCAACCCCAAATTCTTGTTCAATTGCCAAGTAAAAAGAATCCAAAGTGATCTTAGTATGTCTCTGCTTATAAGCCTGCCACCACTTTGATGCATTCCCCTCCAGATGCATGGTTGCAGAAGATAGCCAAATTGAAGCTGGTACAAAATAGATGGAAAAATAATTTGCACAATTATCAATCCAAATCTTGGGATGAGTGCCATCAAACTTAGGAAAGTACATCTTAGGTAAGGCATGATGAGGAACAATATCATGCTTAGAAGTGTCCTCTTTGCGCTTATGAGCCTTTGAATGTTCAGCCTTGCTTGGTGCCTTGTGCTTGCCAAACACATTCTAGAAGTCCTGATCTTCTTCATCCTCAATCAAAGACTCTGAACTAGTACTTTCAGACATGTCCTCTTCATCAAACTGATGCATTGTGAGCTAAGCAACTGCATGACCATTGGCTTGAACTGGTTGTGCAATGAACTTCTGTTCTTTGGAACACTGCTCAACTTTGGTGTTGTTCAACTGGATCTGAGTTTTGAGCTCTTGCTGAGTGATGCCCATATCATTGATACGAGCATAAAGCAGATCAAAGTGTTCCATCACCTGATCCCATTTGGTCTTCTCTTCGTCGGCGCTCTTCGACATTTGATCGAGCAGGATATGTGTCTGCTTGGAAGGCTTAAGAGGAGCCGTGTTGGACGGAGGTGTAGCAACAGGTTTCAAATCAATCCTCCCCTACCACGTGCGACACCCAATCAGAAATTCACCGCCACCTAGAAATGAGGCTTGACCAAGGAATTTTACCTGGGAACGCTGCCCCGAAAACCAAATCAAAGGACACTTCCCCTCCACACGCCACCGCACTGCCAGTAAACTAGATCGCTATGGAATTTTACACGAGAACAAGTGTCTCGCAACCCTCACTACCAATCTACGCATGCTAGAGTAGAAGAACGGGAGCTGGAAATCAGAGCCCACCAATGGTTCTTGCCGCCAAACAGAAGTTGTTGATGTAGTCCCCCAGTCGAGATCTGTGCCATAGAGGATGGAATCGATGGAGAGCTAGGTCCGTCTATGCCGAGAGGAGTTGGTGGTGGTGGATCAGGATAGTGGAGGTGATGGTTCGCTGTTCGGGGACAATCAAAGCCAAATCCGCCACTGACCCAATGCAACCCAAAGGATGGACCTACGGGACCTCAGTTGCAACACCGCTAGGATGCTAAATGGAGATCAACCACCAACCGGAATTATGCCCTGCAGATCGAAGCGAGCAGATTGGGACGCTGCCAAGGACAAAGCAAAGCAGATTTGAGCGGAGCCGAGGATAAACTGTCTTTGATACAACTTGTAACCCCTGGCCGCCGGCGAGGTCGCCGTCGACGTGAGCTGCAAGCTACTATGAGTACATTGGAGAGGAGCACCGGCAAGGAACCCCTCAGCCTTGGGAGACTTCTATTTCTCAATGTCTGAATGAGTTCTCCCATAGCGGGTTAGGCACTTATGTGCCAAATATAGAACATGGCCTCGGGCCCACAAGTCATACATAGAAATGAATACATGAATTCGATTATATGTTTTCTCAGCTAAGCTGGTGCCTTCTCCTGACGTCGCCTTCATCATGTGCCTTCTCATCATGTGGTAGCTGTGGCCTTCTCCTGACGTCGCCTTCATCATGATGACGTCGCCTTCATCATGTGAAGGAGTAGGACGTGAAGGAGTTGTCCTTGATGAGACCCTTGATCCGGGAGTACACTTTGATGGTGAGCACGTGCGACCTAGCCATGGACTCGGCAATGACGGCTGACGCGCTTGTTTGCAGCGATGAAACTAGCAGAAAAATGATTCGAGCGAGCGCATATATCCCCGCGTAATGGAACGGAACGCATGTCACTCGTGGCAGCCCAACCCTATGGTGCCGCCATACCCCACTAAGTTTCATCCCCTGTCATGCCCCAATCACATGCGTGCTCGTCTTTGCTGCGTCCCATCCCTAACGTGCCTGTGATATCGTGCAGAACTGCATCATCTAGATGTACTTTTGAAAGATCCAGATGCAATACTTGCAACATACAAAAGAAGACAGATGAAACACTTGAAACATGCATCTGAAACACTTACAAAAACACATGAAAACACTTAAAAACCATTGCAAAACTTATGCAACATACAGAGAACACACTCACAACATATGTATGAAACATATGTGACATCATGAAAACATTGGAGGCATATGCTTGCAACATACCTCTGAAACACTTGCAACATATGCAATATCCCAATCTACTTTTGCAACATTCAGATGTAACACTTGCAATAGCCAGATGACACATCTTAAACACTTGCAACATGCGCTTCTAACACAATGTCATCCTGTTGCTTGGATGAATGGATGCTCGTCACTGCGTAGCTCGACGCCGCCGTGGAGGTCGGCGGTAGCGCGTGGAGCTCGCAGGTGCTGCACCGGCGCGGCCCTCCTGCGTTTCTCCAATGCCTGCTCATGGCCCAGGCTCGCACCCATGGGTGGCGGCCCTGTTGCTGCTACTCTAATGCCGCTGCTAGCTCGGTTGCAGTCATCCAGCGATGGTAGGAATTTTTCGATAGAGGCCGGTCCGCTGCAGATTGGGAGCCACGTACGCACGGGACGGACACCCGCGGCTAAATATTCCTTGTGAGCAATTATAAAAGATACAACTTTCTCATCAGCCACCGGAAAAGTTCATCTTCCCTCTCAATCATCACTTGCATTTTTTTCGACCCTATATGCCACTGCAGTCAAAATGGTAGCTCATAGAAGGATGAAATGTCCCTTTTTCATCATCCTCTCGATCATAGTCGTCTAGCACCTCTAGCAAGCACCACGTCCGTGGTGGCTGGCGGCGAGCGGCTAGGCACGCTCGCCCGTAGCCATGGCGCCAGGCGACGCCCGGCCAAGCACGCTCGCCCGCACTCGTTGTACTTCTTCCTCACTCCATGGCCATGGATGTGCGGAGGAGAGTTGTATCGGTCGTTGGTGTTCGAGAGGAGGCAAACCGATGTGGTCACCAGCCAGGCTTGGGCGAAAGCGCAGCTAGCTCGGTCGTGGGCCAGAAGAGGAGCGTGACTAAAAGCCCTAGTTTGGTTTTGGATAATTGATGAAACTTAAGTGTACTAACCTTTGTCATGAATGGAATGCAAAGATAGGTTGGTACACACCAAGTGATGGAGCTAAATAGCACTCATGTGATGGAGATGGCCAAAACATTGTGATCAAGTGCTCCAAGTTGAAAAAGAAGAAAAGAGAAAAACAAAATATGATCAAGACAAAAGTATACTTGATAGAGCCATTTTATTTTGCCACTCAAGACACCATAGATAACCGCACTATAAAGAGGGGAAATTTTTAATTGTAATGGTTATCTAGTGCCACTAAGTGTGAGTCTCATTTGCATGTAATTAGTGCTTAGCGACGTGGTGAGATGGATGAGAAAACCCTTTAAAATCACAGTGAAAATCTCACCCGCATGCTAAAATTATTTGGTAGTCTTTGGAGGGTAAGATTGTTGAGAAAGGGTGAAAAAGAAAAGGAGTTATGGGACTGCTGTTGCTGTGGCTCTGGCCGCGTAGGTGCTTGGCAGGACCATCGCCCTGCTGTGCGCAGTGGCGTGAGGGGCGCAGCTCCGTGCATGTGTGAGGGCGGAGTCAAGGGCATCGCTGCCTTCGCATTCGTGAGAAGGAAAAATCCCGCCGTTGCATGTGCCTTGGATGCTACTCCCTCCCTCCCAAATTATAAGATATTCCAAGAATTTTGAAGAGTCAAAGGATTTTAATTTTTACCAAATTTATATGATAAGATAATAATATTTATGACATCAATTAAGTATCATTAGATTCTTCATTAATTATATTTTCATAGTATATCTATTTGATGTTATAAATTTTTATAGTTTTCTCTATAATTTTAATCAAACTTAAGATGCTTTGACTCTCCAAGATTTTTGAATTGGCTTATAATTTGGAATTGAGGGAGTACTATTTCAAGCCGTTTCATGCAACTTGGAGCGGCACGGCACTGCTACTGGCTGTTGCTATTTTTAATTGCGTGGGGCCCGTGCTTGCATGTTGACCCGGTGGGAGTGGCGCTCGGCTGCGCTTGCCGCTCCGTTTCGCGAGTCTGGGGGAGTGAGCCATTCTGGTTTGCCCGTTGACTGCAGAAAGAAGGGAGCGGGCGGAGTAGGCGCTGGCAGCTTCCGGGAAGCTTCGTGCGGCCTCCGTTTGCTCCTGTCACCGTTGTGAGCCCGAGCGCAAGCTTCTGACCGTTTGCTGGCTGGACCAGCGAAGGGATAATATGGCAGAGTGGCCTTCCCCTTCCTTTCTTACTCTCTGCAACCTGAATCCTCGGTTGCATCCTGAGTGAGAACCAGAAAAGAGAAAAGCAAGCTCTCCTCTCCTCCTCCTCTCTCTCTCTCTCATTGATTTGTGCTCCAATCAAGTGAGCGAGATCAAGCTCTGGTGTTGATCTTGAGAGCTTCAAGAGCATCTCCTCCCTTTCTTCTCCTTCTCCAAGCTTGGTACTCATTCTTGAGAGGGTTCGGAGGAAACCCTAGCATGTGCATTTGTGATTGCATATTTGGTGGCACTAGGTGATTCTTGTGATTGTGGATTTCTTATTACTCTTGATGACTGCCATCATCTAGACGGTTGGTGCTTTATTGATTGGTGAGGGGATTTGGTGATTGTGTCCGCCCCCCAATCAAGCATATATTTATGAGGGGTTCTTTGGCTTATTCCCCGGCGAAGTGCCAAAAACCACTCTAGTAAATTGCTCGTGTCATTATGGGTAGGTTCTTGCGGCGCCCAATTGTTGGGCAAGGTTTGTGAAACACCTATTAGCCGCCGAAGCACCAAGTGTTGGTCGACACAACGGGGACTAGCGTGCCGACAAACACGTGAACCTCCGGAGAAAAATCTTGTGTCTAATGTGATTGGAATTCTCCCGGTGATTCACTTGGTATTCATATTGTGATTGGTTCATCTTTCTTCCCACGGTGGTATAATCACCCTACTCACTCTCTTATATTTACATTTGATATATAGTTACGTAGCAAACTCTTTAGTGTAGCTAGTTTCAGAGCTTGCTTGTTAGTAGACTAGCTCATTTAGTGAAGCTCTTTAGTGTAACTTGTTTGAGGCTTTTAGTGAATAATGACATAGCAATTGTTTGATCTAGAGATTATAATTAGCTAGAATAGTTGTGATAGGTGGCTTGCAACCCTTTGTAGAGCTAGAGCAAAAAGCTTTGCTTCCTAATTGACTAATTAGTTGCTCTAGTGTTTTGTAGAAAGTTTTATTAGGCTATTCACCACCTCTAGCCATTTAGGACCTTTCAGCGACACGCCGCAACATCATGGATCTCGGGAGGGAAGCCACCATGGGGAGGCGAGGCGAAGATCAGCTGGGCCGTTGGTGCTAGCAAGGGTTGCACAGGGTGGGCACGCGGGGGCCCGGGTGGCGCGGGAGTGGAGGAGAGAAAGTAAAAAGCTTGTTGGCCATGGAGGTTGCTTACCAGAGAAGAAGAAGAAAGAGAAATAAAAAAGTTCACCGGACACGGGAATGTCCACGTGCCGCGGTCCTTGTTCGCGGCAGCGGTCCTCCTCTTAGCTCTTCTTAATCTCAACTCTAGCGGTGGATGTCGAGGGTGGCATGACGGTGTTGCTAAGTTCACCGGACATGGGAATGTCCACGTGCCGCGGTCCTTGTTCGCGGCAGCGGTCCTCCTCTTAGCTCTTCTTAATCTCAACTCTAGCGGTGGATGTCGAGGGTGGCATGACGGCGTTGCTAAGTTCACCGGACACGGGAATGTCCACGTGCCGCGGTCCTTGTTCGCGGCAGCGGTCCTCCTCTTAGCTCTTCTTAATCTCAACTCTAGCGGTGGATGTCGAGGGTGGCATGACGGTGTTGCTAGCGCTCAAGTGCACGCCGGAGGCCGTGGACGGCCTCCTGTTGACCTCTCCAAGAATGCACTCAGGCTTGGAGGCCCTCACACCCCACCCCATGCTGCACCATGTGTCGTTGCCGGCCAGCCGCCGACGTAGCCGGTCTCCCTTCAACTCGTGCACGAACAACAGTGCAGCTGCTCTATGGCTTCCATGGCCACGGAGTGAGGAAGAAGAAGGCTGACTTGTGGGGCCTGACTGTAAGAGGGGCAAAACGGACATTTCGAGCTTCTGTCGGTTGCCATTACCATGAAAGTTGATGGCAGTGTCGTACAAGGGTCAAAAAATCCAACTAATGGTTGAGAGGGAAGATGAACTTTTTTTGTGGCTAAGGAGGAAGTTGCATCTTTTATAATGGCTCACAGGGAATTGTCTCTAATATAAAGGTGGGAGAAAATATACAAGAGGCAGAAGATAGGAATTTTGGATGGCCTAGAAGAAGGGAAAGAGACAGCAGATACTTTGCAGCGGAGATATGAATTAGCAGAGGAGTTGGAGGAAACTTTAGTGGAGGAGGAAGTATATTGGCAGCAAAGAGGTAGAGAAAAATTGGTGCCGGAAGGGGAGTCCAATACATCTTTCTTTCACCTAGCAGCGAATGGTAGAAGAAGGAAGAAGATCATTTTAAATTTAGAGGACAAAGGCAGGGATATTACTGATTTTCATATTTGCGGGGCGCGTTCGAACAACTGCAAAAGCCAGAAAAGCATCCTATTATTTGACTGATAAATTAAAGCACCCACCCAGGCTACAGACTTTCACATTAACAAACCAGTGGCCGACCCGGCCTCATGCTCAGCTGCTAAGGCATCTTTAAATGTTAGAAACTTTTTAGAGGCTCCTCTCGTGTGAAAGCTAAAAAGCGAGTGTACAGACTCCTCTCGTGTGAAATGAAAAAAATTGGTAAAGCATGTCATGTCCGCATGAGTAAAGGTAAAGTACTAATGTGAGTGGGCGGTGCGTCGTGCAGCGCCAGCCAATGGGCGTGCAGAGTGCGACAGCCATTACATTCTTCGCAAGTGATGCTGTGCATCGCATCGACAATAAACCTTCTCCCACTGCATACCTTGCCACCACAGTACCAAGTACCAAGCAAGCCAAGCATGAGTGTGGTGACGGGGGCGCTGGGAAGCCTCGCCCCCAAGCTGCTTCAACTGCTCCGTGATGAGTACAAGCTCCAGAAGGGTGTGAAGAAGCAGGTGCAGTGGCTCCACAGCGAGCTGGAGAGCATCTATGCCTTCCTCGGCGAGGTCGCGGATGTTCCATGGGATCGGCTCAACGGGCAAGTCAAGGTGTGGGCATGCGAGGTCAGGGAGGCATCCTATGACTTGGAGGATGTCCTCGACACATACCTCGTGCGTGTCGACGGTGGTGAGCCTACTGACCCGAGCAGGCTCAAACGTGCCATGAAGAAGATGGGTAAAGTCTTCACCAAGGCCAAGGCTCGCCGTGGTATTGCCGGCGCAATTGAAGACATCAGGAAGCATCTCGAGGAAGTAGCCAAAAGGCGTCACAACTACAAACTCGATGAGATTATGTGCAAGCCCCTCGCAACAATGTCAACTATTGATCCCCGCCTTAAAGCTATGTACAAAGAAGTGACACAACTTATTGGTGTCGACAAGTCAAGGGACGAGCTCATATCCATGCTGAATCCATCCCATCCAGATAAGATGATGAAGATGAAGAAGGTTTCAATTGTGGGAGTTGGAGGATTGGGTAAAACCACTCTTGCCAAAGTGGTATATGACAAGCTTAAGTCGCAGTACGACTGCGGGGCTTTTGTTTCAATTGGTCGGGATCATGACTTGGTAAAAGTTTTCAAGGATATCCTCTTTCATCTTGGCGAGAAAAATCATAGGGAGATTCATAACACTGGAACAGGCGTTCACCAACTCCGAGAATTCCTGGAGAAAAAAAGGTACAAAACAGACACCCAATTGTAAATTGTAATTAGTGCGTGCCTTTTAATTAGATGTTGCTACACACTTAGTCGATACTGCTAGTTTGCAATATGCTGTAGGTTATACTAAAATTATTATCTTCACATCATCTATGCCAGACTACTTCTTGGGATTGATTTTCTCCACTCCACACTACAAGAACAATACATTTCTTCCGTGGTCTCTGAAATAATGGCTTTTAGCTCATCTTTTAGAATGTCGAAAGATGTATTTAGCAGTTCTAACCATCATAGTTTAAGTAACTACTTAAACATTTCTAGTGGTTAATTGAGCTTAAATTTTCAAAATATTTTCCTTATCAAGCTAAATATTTCAGGAAAGAAACAAAGTTTTAGGGTCACCTTGCGTTGGAACATCCCTTTAGATGCCTACGTTCTGTATAATATGTGTCCTTAAATATGTAGTTTTTTTTCAAATAGGCCCTTTTGTGGGCAGTTCCTGACTTCCCATACGTATGCCAAAAGCTATAGGGTTACTTTATTCAACTGACCCTTCTATAATTAGTTTAAGTGCAAATTGTTAGTCTGAAAAATTCTGAAACATCAACATCAAGTTTCATGCATGATCATATGTTTGATGTGACATGACAACTTCTTTTAATGTTAGCAAATATCTTGCTTTTGCAGAAGGTCCAAACATTACTAACCAATGGTTCTTGCACTTTCACATGGATAGGTATTTTATTGTTATTGATGATGTATGGGATGTACGCACATGGGAAGCAATCGAATTGTCACTTGTTGACAATAATTGTGGAAGTAAAGTAATAATAACTACTCGTAAAGTTGATGTTGCCAAAGCAGCTGGGGAGATTTACAAGCTAAAACCACTTTCCTTTGATGACTCAGTGAAATTATTCTATAGAAGGATATTTGGTGCAGACAGAAAGTTCCTTGATAACAAACCAAATGATGTTTCCGACAAAATTCTAAAGAAATGTGCCGGTATACCACTAGCAATTATCACAATGGCTAGCTTGTTTGCTGCTAAACCAGAGTGCGAATGGTCTGAGGTCTACAACTCTATTGGATTTGACACTAAAGGTAACACAGAAGCTGAAGATACGATGACAATACTTTCATTTAGCTACTATGATCTGCCCCCACATTTGAGGACATGCTTACTATATCTAAGTACATATCCAGAAGATCATGAGATCGCAAAGGATTCTTTGATAAGGAAGTGGATAGCTGAAGGGTTTATCACTGGAGGTCAAGGAACAAGATTATTTGAGCTTGGAGAAAGATACTTCAATGATCTCATTAATCGAAGCTTGATCCAGGTAGAGGAGACATGGCACAATAGAGTATCAGGCTGTCGCATTCATGATATGGTTCTTGATCTGATGCGTAAGCTTTCATCTGAAGAAAACTTTATTGCTATATTAGGTGACAATGTTGAAAGAACACTAGCTCTAAGCAATGTCCGCAGGTTAGCCCACCAAAATAGAATAGCGCGCTGAGCACATTAGTTCTAAGGCAATGGTTGCTGGGATGCCAAAAGTGAGGTCATACACTGCATTTATGTATTTTATTGATAGACAGGACCAATTTTTGAGATTTAAACTTTTGCGTGTGCTGGACATAGTAAACTGCAAATTTAAGGAAGGTTGTCGTCTCGAGCATCTTGGTGATTTACTTCACTTAAGGTATCTTGGGTTAAAATATCAAGGCAGTGATTATCCTGAACTCCCAAAACAAATAGGAAATCTAAAGTTACTGCAAACACTTGATGTGCACGGAACGTTGCCAGGAAGCATTGTGCACCTAATAGAGCTGGTCCGGCTATGTGCTGACAAGGTACCGGATGGGATTGAGAAGCTGGTTTACCTAGAAGAGCTAATAATAAGAAATGGTTGCAGTGATAAGCCCAAGAGATTTTTGAAGGAGCTAGGCAGCCTGCGAGAACTAAGGGTGCTCAAATTTGTCACCAAGCATGGGATGGACCAGAGCATGCAGAGAGATTTTGTGGAATCTCTTTGCAGTCTGGAAAAGATCCAGAATATAGAAGTGTTTGGCTCTTTTTCAGAAGCAGATACAGCCATGTGGCAAGCAGCAGGCTTTGTGCTCCCACGACCTCTCCGTAATTTGGAATGGCCTACTATTGAATTGTCTAGATTACCGTCATGCATTAGTCCCTCATGTCTTCGCAACCTGTCCCTCTTGAGACTCTGGGTGACTACTCTGGATGAGCAGGATCTGGAACTCCTTGCTAGGTTACCGTCACTCAGTTATCTTGACCTGGGAACAAAGTCCACAGTAACAGCAAGTAATATTAACGCCAGTGATGGTTGCTTCTTCCAGAAGTTAAGGCACTTCCTAACCAATGCATTGGTCCAGTTTGATCAGCCGAATGAGGAGGACGCTAGTGTTTCATTGCTTATGTGGAATGGAGAAGATGATATGCCCTTAGCCTCTAGAAAAAGCAATGACTCCAGAAATGTCGTACCCTCCGGCGTGATGCCAAATCTTGAAGTGTTATGGTTTCATGTCCCTTTGCAGGCCCTAAAGGATAACAACAGTGACTGTGGGAGTATTCGCTTGGAGTACCTTCCTTCCCTTCGGGAACTCGGAGGGCAGATCCATTGTCGTGGCATGCCTGCTGCGGAGATCGATGCTGCGTTTGCTGCACTGAGAAACGCATGCAACGTCCATCCCAACCATCCCGCGTTTCATATGCGTACATAAAATTAATCAGGTACGATGAGAATTTGTTTCTGTCTTGTTACGCTTCTCTCTCTTTTTTGGCATATATATAAACAGCACTTGTTTGTCTCTACTCAATTAATTAATAGGGCAAGTACATTAGTACTGTCTAGTAGAAGTCTCATGCAGTGACACGTAATTGTGAGACGACTTAAAAGGTAACACGTACAATAGATTGTCTTTTAAATTATCTCATAGTAATTCCAAGGTCCTTAATTTGTGCATACAACAAAGGAATGTTTGTGAGTTACATGACAACAAACACTTGTACAATGGTGTATAAGTTGTCTCATAGTCCCAAAATTTTAGCTTATGAGGTGATTGTTTTGCGAAACAACCACCTCATTCTCTTACCTCCCTCTCTCCCTTTCATGTCACCAAAAATCCGATGTAGCACTGCATGAGACAACCTATGAGATTGCTTACATGTACCAATGTACTTGCTCTTAGCTTAATCCGAATTTTCAGCGGGAAGACGATCATGTGCCCAAGAGACATTGCTCCTACAGCACCGTCGCATTCCCAATATGAAAAATACATGCATGCGGACATCTGTGCTGATGTATGGATTAGTTTTTTGCTTGGTGAAGGCGAGTATTATTTTAGCAATGATGAAACTGCCAAACCTATTTTAGCATATACTGATTTGTAGTTGATTTTCAGTTGAATCCGTTATACATCGGGCATAGGTATAGACACTGAACCGTGTGTACTATTCCTAGTGGCCGCACCAACTCTGTTTCTGGCCACCAGTCGTCGAGACTGTTTTCTAGTCTGGTATCTTGATATATGTAATGTGCTGCCTCGGTGGTTCGGTCAATTGATTTTCACCCTTTGGTCATCTGATAATATATGGGTGTAAGCATAATATCTGCAGAAGATTAAGTAGAATTATTCATGAATTTGCTTCCTCTCGCAGATTGTTTCCTGATCCAAGTTTCTGCTTGAACCGTGGTGCAGCCCAAATGGTGTTGGCTTCTTTGCGCAGGAGACTACATCACGCTATCGATCGTGCCTTGTGAGCCGGTCTGCGTCAGCTCTTATGTTCTCCCGAGTTATTCTACTGGAATATGCTGTATTAAAGTTTCAGTGTACTCTGCTGCTACTTAGAACCTGCAACATTTTTCTTCATGCGGAACTGCTTGGCGCTGGCTTGTGTTATTAGTTCCTCCTGTTTTCTGTGGTTCGTACATGGTAATAAGCTTGGAACATATTTGTGTTGTGCAAAAGTTTGAGGAGGCTTATTATGTGTTGCTAGCATTGGCTCATGGTGCCTTTTTCTTATTCTGGGTATGTAACTATGTATGGTTGTGTCGTTTTGAACACCTCATATAATTTGTTTGGAACATTAATTATATTGCCGTATGTATGTTTTGTTACCCTAAAATTTGTGGTACCATTTTGATTAGATAGGCTCTGGTCAGAATGTAATCCCAAATGCTCTAGACAAATGTGACGCATACATGAGGGCACTCATAATGACAGGTGCTAGAGATCGACCTCACGGGCGCCGCCATCTGCGTCAACTTTGCTGGGGCGATCCCGGTGCTCTGCATGGCCGTGGGGCCGAATGGCAGCATCACCATGACGGACGTGGAGAACGGGACCAACACCTGCCATGCATCGGACCAGGCTCACTACGAACGAGTGCTTTGCGCATCATGTCTTGGAGCCGGGTACCGGCAGCGGAGACGGCAACAGCTGCATCTGGGGTGCGCGCCGCTTGGTGGAGCTCAGTGGATGGTGCGGGGCATCCGCGCAGGAGCTCCACGGGCGGCCGTGGCGCCAATGGGTGGCCGCGCATGAGCTCAGCGGGCACCGCCGCAAGTGGCTGGTGCTGGCTTCGAGTCGGCAGCGGCGAGGCAAGGGCACGGGATCTGGGGGAAGACATAGAAACCACACCTCTTTTCCTCGACGCATGAACGAGTAGTTTCTTCGCCATGGATACGCATGAAGACCTGGTTTCTTGTTCAAAAATGGTTTTTCTTTTTTTCTCTCTCTTTAATAATAGCCTTGTTTTTCTTGATATGTCTTATGTGAAACACTCTTTTGAGTGTTTTATAAAAAAATGTTTAGGTGACAGTATAATTAATTCCCATGAAAACTATGGTATTTTTTAAAAAGAAACTATGGTAGTTTATCCATTGTGAGTGCCCTGACAATCAATGAAAAGCTTGTTACGTGCTTGTGGCAGCATCTGGGTAGGCATGAAGCCAGATCGTATAGAGGCAGATTCTGGTGATCCTGCATTATGTTCAACATCCCGTATTATATCCTATATTTTTTCTCAGAACTATTAGAACCAGATATGGATTATTCGAATATTCATATGTATCTCATATGCACATGTGAAATTCAATTATGAATATTCAGATTCTGATACCATCCGATATTAAATGTTCGAATTCAGATACGAACGGTCCAAGCCGTCGTACGCGAGCCTATTAACAAAGAGCCCCCGCACGTGCGCCGATGGGGAGGAGCCTGGCCACCCGTGCGCACCACTGGTACAGGGGCTTGGCCACATGCGTGCGTCGCTGAGAGTTGTCCTGGCCACACTAGCACACCACTTGGAGGGGCCCTAGCCGCTAGAGCACCGCGCGGAAGGGGGCCCTGGCCGCACGCGCACACTGCTAGAAGGGAGAGAGAAGTTGCGGTGGCTGAATGTGTTGCAGAGAGAAGGCAGGAGAAATAGACAGGATTAGGGTTTGCCCATCATGTATATTCGGACTATTAATACCGGGCTGAGATGGACACTGAAGATGTATAATGGGCTCAGCCTATTTACAAAGGTGGAGGCCTACCTCTGTTAATCAATTTTAAGAGATAGGCAATTTTTTACCGTCTTCTAAAATAAAATGACCGTATCTCTTAATCAATTTTAAGAGATGGACATATTTCTTCTGTCTTCGTAAATAGAACAATAGCCTCCGAAAATACTTAAGCATTTTATGAGACAGGTGTATTGCGGGACCGTCTCGGCTAATAAAATTAGTTGTCTCGTAAAATCCTTTTTTGGGTACATTGTCCACCTCTGCATATGAATAAGACAAACGAACGTTTGCCTAGGTCCACTAGGGGGTCCCAGATATATCTGCCTATGTTAATAAAAGCGGTTGTCCTGAAATCTTTGTTCTAGTAGTATGAACTATTAATGTTTGATCACCATTGCCGCCTGGACACTCCACTATACATCCTAGAGACAACCATTGCTCCCTGCAGAAGGCTTGGTATGCTGATTATTTGGTTTGGAACGGGTTAATGGATTGGATTCTAATTTGGGCTGACTTGGTCCGGTTAATACTAAAGGTTGCAGGTAACCGGTTGGATTCGTTTGGGTGCACAGGAAGGCTCGCTTGTTTTGGTTTGGTTTCGGCGTAGGATGGTAGAGCTTTTGGGTTACAGGACGGTATGAGAACCGTAAGCCACATGCTTTGTACTGTGGGTTGGGATTTGGACTGTTTCAGCTGATGGGTTGACCTGACATGCAAAACAGAAAAATAGCTTGGTTTATTTGGGGGTAAGAATATGTATGATTTCAGGTTGTTTGGTTTAATTTCTGCACTAGTGGAGTAATGGCGTGGATTGTGTCACTTGTGCTGTGCATGCTTGAGATAGTTTTTGGTTGGTTCAGTTAGGATTTCAAGCCATTATTAGCATTCAGCAGGGGCTAACCCAAAGGATAAAGCCATCGACCACGCCCTGCGTCTCAGCCTCTCATCCTAGCTGTCAGCAGAACGCAATAATGGAGCAGCCTGCAGTGGAGAGGACGACGACGCGGTAGTGGTGGTCCGTGGGAGGAGACCTTTGACCCATGCGGCCACCAAGTCAAGTCTCGCCGGCCCCCACTGACCGGCGGAATAGAGAAAGTACACGGTACATCTCCAAAATCGCTAAGATGGCACATGCGCTGTACCCAAATACGCCAGCCTCTGCATCAATGATGTGTTGCATTAGTTTTTTCCAAACATTATTCGTATATTTTTGTGTATTTTATTACTCCTTGTCTAGAATACTATTTTTTTAGAGTTCTTTGTCTAGAATACTATATTTTTTGACTGGGAAAATATCATTGACCTCGACATTATTCTTCTTAGAGAAAGGAAAATTTTTCTTCTAAACATGAAATCTTAATCTGCAAAATTTAGAATACTAAACTCAAGTCACATAGAAGCACACTGGTGGCTGCTTGGTGCTTGACCTTGGTTCGAGCCGTCGACCAGAGTCAAACTATAGCTCTTGGGGATGGTTATTTGAGATTTGAGTCCACGGTAGACACATGCTTCTCTACCGTGGGTTGAGGATTGGTTTCAGCTGATGGGTGGATCTCACGGCGTGAAAAATACCTTGGGCCCTGTTTACTTTCCATGCAAATCTAAAATATTTTCTCTTCCACCCATCATATCGAATCTTTAAACGCATGCATGGAGCATTAAATGTAGGTAAAAAAACTAACTAATTGCATAGTTTGTCTGTAAAGTTCGAGACGAATTTTTTGAGTCTAATTAATCCATGGTTGAACAAATTTTACCAAATAACAACGAAAATGCTACAATAACTTTTCACCCCATTTTTCTCAACTAAACACAGCCTTGGTTAATTTTATGAACTACCTTTGACCAACTTTGGCTACTGAAATTCTAAAAATGGAATAAGGTGGCCAAAGGAGACGAGTGTTCAAATCTAATCCGATGGCGATGAGCCATGTCATGTCATGTGCAACAAGCCCGTTCGCACACGCATAGCAAGACCAGCCACCTAAACATGCATGTCAACACCGCTCCCCACCATCATATCCATCCGTGAGATTCCTTGCATTATTGCCCCGCGCATTCATCCCTATTCCTCTACCTTATCATGAAGGCATGCATGCATCTACACAAATTTTCTTGGCGGCGTCTCCAGACAGCGTCTCCGCTGAATTTCGGTTTCTTCTTCTGTAGCAACCAGATTCCCTGGTGAGACGAATCAAGTCCTCTTTCTATAATCACTGTCCAGTTATTCAGCCTTCGCTGAGCTTTTCTTGGTGCGTCTTTCTGTTGCTGGGCTCCCACTCGCACGTTGTTTCTACCTCTACGTACCAATAATGTCGACCATGCCGCGCGTCACTGATTGAACAGTTGAAGGGGGAATGCGACAACAGCGTCCAATCCAATCCAATTATTTGACGCTCCACCCTGCGGCTCAGCATGGTGCCAGCTAACGGTCCTGTTCAGTACCGCAGATGCTCGATCAGCTTTAAAACGCTAGTTTTTCAATGGGAGCTGCTTTATTTCTCTTTGATCATGTTTGATCTAAACGAGTTTTGCAATGGTACTGGGTAACGCATCTAAATTCGAGTTGAGGAAAATTCAAGCATATGTGGTATGAGTGTATGATCACACACATGGCACCCCAACTGGTTGAATTAGACTCCCTTCCAAAGGTTCTTTCCTTTTCTTTTTGCACGTCTCTGTTATACTCAGACGACGTTATTAGCTCAACCAAATATCGGCAACACGATTGATTGACAGCCGTCTCTTATATGCAACACGATTGATTGATGTCATCAGTGCCTTGAGCTTCTTTTGGGTTCTATTCCCACTACTACACAAAGATTGTTGGAGGCTGGCAAAATAGATTAATGGAGGCGGGCATTGCAGCCACCTCCAGTTAAAGGTCACAGTTAATGGAGACCTACGAAGGAGGTTGCTTTGTCCACCTCAGTTAATCAATTAACGGGGGCGGGTTTCGGTTAATCGATAAAAAAACCAAAAAAAATCAAAGAGTCCACCGGCATCCCGTTCCAAGCCCACTAGCCGGATCTGGCCCCGCTGTGCCCCACGCGGGAGCAGGGACGTAGGCCGCCGCCGTCGCCGGATCCGGGCTCAGCCGGCCTCCTCCTCGCCAGATCCGGGCGCGGCCGGCCTCCTCCACGCCGGATCTAGAGCCTTGGGAGAAAAAGAGAGTGAGGGAGAGAGGAGCGAGGAAAGATGGAGAGTGAGGGAGAGATGAGCAGATCCAGTTACCTGTGTCGAAGAGCGGATTGAGGCCGGACTCCTCCACACCCGCAGGATCCCGTGGAGCTCGCCGCTGTTCCTAGATCCTAGTGGGGAGAAAGAGGGAGCTTGCCGCCTTTGAAGGATCCATGTCCGCGAGATCCAATGGAGCCTGTTGCCGAGCGTGCGAGCGGGTGACCACACTGGGCCACCACGCCGCCACCACCCTAAGTCCCTATTATATATGTTGGGCTAGTTTTCTAAGGCAGAAAATAGGTCACCTTCGTAAATCTATTTTAGGAGGCAGTTATTCTTTGACCGCCTCCGTAAATCGATTTACAGCCCGCCTCTGTAAATGAAAATGTTTGCCTCCGTAAATCCTCAGACATTTTACAAGATGGTTGGATTTTGTGACCGCCTCAGTTAATAAAAGGGCACTGCCTCACAAAATCATTTGTGTAGTAGTGTCGGGCATTGGATCTGCTACTGACTCAAGGTGTGCTCATACAAATATCGAAATTTGTTAACTGCTCGAAATATGGGTGAGGATTTATATGTGGGCGTATTTACTTCATTTTGCAAAAGAAATATTAGAGATGGCATAGATGCTTGTATTTTTTAAGCTTTCAGTCGACTACTCGTGTTATCTATACCTCCTATAAAGTAAAGACCCACTAGCCTATTTCTCTGGCTTCTCATTGGGCCACATCAGCAAAATGATGTCATCCACCCACTAAGTGATGTCATCCGCCCACTAAGCCTCATTTATCTTCCACTAGCTATTTTTTTGAAATAGAAAAAAATTCGTAGCACCTAAACCAAGTATCGTAATTAAAATCCAATTGCACCATGGTGTTCCTCGCAATAAACTCTTTAAAATAAGACCCCACATGGATATATTTCGATAACTTTTTTGCAAACATTTAAACGGCCGTTCCTAAGAAAAACTTAGCAAAACTGTCGTTTCTAAGCAAAAATCTAGCAAAACTGCATATCACATGGATTACATGTGGTCCTCCAAAACATGCATGATTTTGTGAAGAAAAACTCCTAGAACTTTTGGGAGGGGGGATGGCCCTCAGGTATAGTAGGGGTGAGGGGTGAGGGTGGATGAGGTTAGCCTCCCGTATTGGCCGATTCTATAGGTTAGTGAACGTATTTTCTTTGATAACTGTTTCTAAGCAAAAGCCCGTTTCTAAGAAAAACCTAGCAAAACTACATATCACATGGATTACATGTGGTCCTCCGAAACATGTATGATTTTGTGAAGGAAAACTCCTAGAATTTTTGGGAGGGGGGATGGCTCTCAGGTATAGTAGGGGTGAGGGGTTCTGGTGGATAAGATTAGCCTCCCGTACTAGCCGATCCTATAGGTTAGTGACCGTGTTTTCTTTGATAACGGTTTCTAAGCAAAAGTCCGTTTCTAAGCAAAAACCTAGCAAAACTACATATCATATGGATTATATGTGGTCCTCCGAAACATGCATGATTTTGTGAAGGAAAACTCCTAGAACTTTTGGGAGGGAGGATGACCCTCAGGTATAGTAGAGGTGAGGGGTGAGGGTGGATGAGATTAGTCTCCCGTAATGGTCGATCCTATAGGTTAGTGACCGTATTTTCTTTGATATGGTTTTTGTTGTCTTTAGTTACACCTTTAACAAAAAAAACTAAATCTGTTCTCTACTTATATCGTATATATACTTATGTATTATACACCAACGAGATTCCTTCTACATCCTATTTCTCCTAACTCAATTCAAATTACTCTTGCATTCCCGCAGCAACGCGTAGGGAATTCACCTAGTACTCTGGATCAAGGTAATAAATAGCGGTGGTAGCGGCCGCAATTGCACCCGCAATAGCGGTAGCGGTCCATTGCCGCTACCGCTATGAGGTAGCATTCTGAACTTTGCATCCTGAAACTTTGCGGCCGCAATTTTGAATAGCGGGCCGATATTGCGGCCGCAATTGCGCGTAGCAGGCCGCAATAGCATGGAAGCAAATATCCCTAATTAGTCCAGCCCACTATGACTCACACCCCAAATTCAAAACTCGCGCATCGATTGTGGAACTTAAAATTATTCATGATATATGCACTTAAAATTATTTATACTCATTATTTATGATATATGTGCTTAAAATTATATGGAACTATTGGGGTGCCGCTATTGGAACTTATCGTCCGCAATATCGCCCGCTATCCGCAATCCGCTACCTCAACGTCAATCCGCTACCAACCCGCAATACGCTATTTAGTACCTTGCTCTGGATGGAAGAGTTATAACCTTCCTAATAAAGTACTGTCGGCTGCCGACAAATGGATCATTTAGTTTCGATGAGCTTGCAATCCAAGAACGGTATTGTGCATGGTGTATCTAGATCCCATATGAAACAGTCTTTTCCGTGTTCACATCGTCGTCATCATCGGCGTTCCTAAGCAAATTGGTAACCAAAAAACGAATTTACAAAGGTCAAATAAATTTCGGAAATCCTAAGCATATTGATGGTAACAAAAAAAATTACAAAGGATCAAATTAAATTTCAGAAATCCTAAAATTCTGAATTGATTCTCCACCGATTAACGGAGGCGGGCAACCAGCCCGACCGCCTCCGTTAATAAAATCGCACCATCTTGCAAAATCATTTGTTTTGCACCATAAGGTCCAAAACAAATCATTTTTAATTTAAAGTGGTATTTTCTCCGATATGGCTTAAACCTCTAGACACGTCGGCTGCTGAATGAAATTTGCACCTTCTTTGTTTTCCAGAACATGGAGGAGGGCTGCGTGCCATTGTATATTACAGAAGAAGATAAAACAGGAGGAAAACACCACTAAGTACACTGAATTTAAAGGTTAAAGACTCGTCGGCGCTAAAACAAAAATGGCCTTAACCATAACTCTATGCAGCACGCCAGCAGCAGAAAGTAGTAAATCCCACAAGCACAGCCCAGTGAAATCTAATGCGTGATTCACCGTCTCCCCCAGTCCTGGTTGTCCTGGACATGGCTGCCCGTTGACTGGTCGCCATCCACAGCGAAACACCTCGGCCGCCTCGAAATAAGGGAAGAGAACAATGCGCAGAAGAGGCAAGTAGTTTTTTTTTTGAAGCAAAGAGGCAATTAGTTTAAACCTTGTGGAGAAGTGACCCTAAGCTCAGGTGCGTCATGGTCATGGCTACCAGCCTACCACAGCTGGACCGCAGATGAGACACGGATTGGTAATACAAGCCGTTGTCTTTGTGTCGGTCTTCATCTCGTGGGCCTACAGTCCATTAACAAATGTGCTGGCCGGCCTGTCGGCCACCGCGGCCAGAACCACAGACGCATTGGCGGCCTTGCTCATGCCCGATATACACCCTACTGTTGTATAAGTAGGTTGCGGCTGATCATGTACCAATCTTCTATACAACGCCCAAGAGAAATTGAAGTGGACTGGAGAAGGAATCAAGCTGAAAAAAAATTACATGTACTGCTTTTCTGGGTTTCACATTGGTTCTTACAAATTAAAAAATTAAAAGGTTTACCCTCAATAATTACAGAACTGGAAACAATTAATGAGCATATCCCGTAGTTTAAACTTGACGGATATAAGTAAGTACTCCGTATTATTATTTATATATAAACAAAAAACGCAGAAAATCCAAACTGGAGTCTAGAAAAGGAAATCCATCGTCTACATTTATTTGGGGTCTCATCTCATCATTCCCTGGCCTCCTGAGCTTGAGTCTAGTGAGGGTTGTTCTTTCGGGCTGCCACCTCTTTCTCGCCGTTTAGCATGTCGAGAACTTCCGCCATGGTCAGACGGCTTCTCCGATCTAAGTCTCTGCACAGCTGCCCTACCTTTAGGCACCTCGCTACCTCCGTTAGCTCAGTTTCTTCAACACGTGTCAGATCAAAAATCTCCTTCATTTTGTCCACACCTTCCTCCAGTACCGCGTCCTGCCAAAACAAATGATGTGTCACATCCTACCAGTACAGTCGCAAATCCATATCAGTACAAGTGCCACACCAATTGATACTAGCGAAACAAAATGATGCCATTGCCATGACAGAAATTTGAATTTTTTTGAAACGACCTCGAACGGAGAAATGACCAAAACAAAAGTTATATAATCTTGAAAAGTTATGAAACTTTATTGTTTACAGCTTTTTTATTTAAAATCAGTTACTGCTTCAAAATGTTGTTTGAAATTCAGAAATTGTTGAAGAACTCCCATTTTTCTTTTTAATCTCTGGCTAAATCTTGTAACTAGTCTTTCTCCATCATACTAACTTCAAATTTGATGTTTTTTTTCTAAAATTTTCTAAAATCATGCTCTATCAATTTATTGTGTTCTTACAGCTATTATTTTTATCATCTTTTCATGTGACTTTGTTTTATCAATTGAAAATTTGAATTTCAAAAAATGGCAACTTCAAACAATATTTTGAAGCAATAAATAATTTTAGCTGAAAAAGTCATGAAAATAAAAGTTGTAAAACTTATCAAGATCTACAATTTTTATTTTGGTTATTTCTTCATCCGAAACCATACGAGAGATGTATAAAATTTGTGAACAATGTTATTACCACTTTGTTAGATGAACAAATGACCAAAATAAAAGTTGTAGATCTCGAAAAGCTATAGAACTTCGTAGTTGACAGCTTTTTCATTTGAATTCATTTTGTCAACAAAAACTACGTTTGAATTTTTCAAATTTGAATTTTGGATTTTTCAAACGACCACGAATGGAGAGACAACCAAAATGAAAATTGTAACCACGAAAAAGTTATACAACTTTGTAGTTGACAACTTTTTGATATAAAATCATCTTGTCAAGGAAAACTATATTTGAATTTTTTAAAAATTTAAAATTTGAATTTTTAAACGACCTCGGATGGACAAACAGCAAAAACAAGAGTTGTAGATTTCAAAAAGTTATGCAACTTTGTAGTTGACAACTTTTGATTTGAAATCATCTTATCTAAGAAAAGTACGTTTCAATTTCTTAAATTTGAAGTTCAAAATTCTTCAAACGACCTCAGATGGAGAAATTATCAAAATCAACATTGTAGATCTCGAAAAGTTATAAAACTTTATTGTTAGCAATTTTTTCATTTAAATTCGTTTAAGGTCTCAAACACTTAATTTAAGCTCGGATAAAGATAAAATAAGACGGAGGAATATCATGTATGGACACAAACAACCGACGGGTGGAGTGGTTAGGAGAGAGAGGTGTGAAGTTTGAGATCGTGGTTTAATTTTTTTTTCTATTTTTAGCCTAAATTTGAGAGTTCTGAAAAAATAATTTATAGGGACGATTCACATTTCAGCCGCTCCTAAAAAAATATTTGACCGCCCCTGTAGGGGCAGTTAAAAATAGCTGATTTGTAGATACAGATGGGAAGGGGCGGCTGCCTCAACCGCCCATACAAACCGTCCAGGACTGCCCCTAAAAATGCCATGTGTGGTAGTGGGTGCTACCGTGCTAGGGCCGGCCGCTGTCATCGGATCTTGAAGTGGTGACGATCGCTCGGATCTTGAAGAGATCACCGAATCTCTCCGGGTGTACTGCGCCGGTGTGTTACGTGAGAGGATGGTGCTGGTCCGGGCGGCGGTCAGATTCGGGGGATGTCTCGGCGGCTGATGCAAGCATCGACGTGTAAAGGGAAAAGAGAGAAAGGGATCGGATCAGAAGGCAGAGAGAAAGCGACCTGAGGGTAGTTGATACAATGTGTTTTTTTAATTTTAATGTGGGACCCACTTATAGATTACAGGATGGCTTAACATTGTGAGAGATTGAAACAACTATATTGTCGAGACATATGGGTCCTATCTATGGAAACCAGAGTCTAGATCAACATTGTTGGTAATAATCAAATCTGCAACCAGGCTATGTTTGAAAAAATAGCTACCCAAAAAATCAAATTAGCACTCGAGGCAAATTATCAGCAAAAACTAGAGAGAAAAAGGATCCATCTGCATTTTCAAAGTCATCCTACACAGATGTTAATCAAATGTTTTAGTATGAAATAACATTCATCATGAGCATAAAGAAGGAAGTAGGCAGCTATATAAGGGAGGCCTTACCTTAGTTTCATAAAAAAGTCTTTCGGTTAGTAAGATGCATGTAAGAGTTAAAGATTTGAAGGTTGGAGCGCCAGGCACCAATTAACAGAAACGACCCATTACAGGCATTTTGTTAAATTGCGTCTATAATTATAGAATTTTTACAATGGTTAGAGAGGCGATGAGAACCGATTTGTGTGTCTATGATCAGTGGGCCCAGAACATGAGAGGCGATAAGAACCGATGGGGAGGAAGGAGATGGGAACTGATTGGTGTGTCTATGGGGGGTGGGCCCTCATGCTTCCATCGCCTCCCATCGCCTCCGAAATTAAGTGGATTAGGACACCCAAATAGAGGAGTAGTAATTCCTTTTTCGTAGTTCTTTTTTTTAACAAAGGATAAAAAGGTAAATGCATAATTGCAAAAGGAATAGTATAGTTGGGATGAATAACTGAATTCATAAAGTTAGATAAACATTTTAGATTTAGGGTTCATGAGAGGCCCCTGATCCTCGCCCCGTCGCCCGTCCTGTGCCATGGCCACCCGCCGCCGCAGCCCCTCCTGCTCCTCCCTCCTGGCCGCCGTCTTGTAGGAGGCGTCGCCCAGCCGCACGTCGTCGCTGCCATAGCCCCTCCTGCAGCTCCCTCCCCGCCGTCGCTGCCGCCGTCTCGGGAGGGGAGGACGGGCGGCAGCGACCAAGGAGATGAAGTTTTGCTCTTCGACCCTGCTTATGAAACGTACGAGACATGCATTGAGCTAGCTCGTGGCATCCCTGTAAGATCATTTTTCTAGTTCAGAAATTCAAAGTTTTGTTTCGTTTTGTTCGTTAGCTTTTGATTGAAAGCTGACCCTTTCTATCCTAGGTTCCACAAGATAGTTACTACTTCAGAAAACTATCCAGCTGTGCTATCAAAGCTACAAAAGAAGGATTAAAGTTTAAATCTGATAATGGCTGTGAACTCATTCCTCTGAATCCACTTGAGGTACATTGTCGTCCGTTTTTATGGTATCGCCGTGAGGTCCTGGATGATGAATGAAGCTGTTTAACTTGATTAAATTTTGTAAGGCGTGACCTGTCTGCAGACATATTACTGTTCTTTTCCAATCTGGTTGCTACAATCAGCCGGTCCCTTCGTTATACGTTAACTTGTTTCGTTCCTTGGCTAATCTTAGTAGTTAGTTCATCCATGATTTTGACATTGTTGATTGCACAGGGTAGATGTTGTTCATGAGCCTCAAACCAATTGCAAATTGCCCCATGCTGCCTCATGTCATGTTTAATTTCCCTGCGAACTCCCTACTTTGTTTCAGATATATTTATCATCAATACTGAAACCTACATCGGAATCAGGCATTCTTTTCAACCCAATTTGCCTGTTAACTACAACCACAGATGGTCATGTCCTCTTTAATTTCGTTGGAAATTTGGTATATTTATAGGATTTTTTTAAAAAAAAATTGATGTGTTCAAGTACTGCTTAGTCTGTAGCTAGGGTGTACTCTGTTGTAACTTCCTGTGCTGCTGCCGCACTTGATCTGCCGTGACTATCATCTACCCTGGTTAGTGGCTATAAATGGTACCCCATCCCAGTAAAGTATAGAATATCTGCCGTTAAAATTATCTCATTTGTGTTGTGTCCAAACTGCATGTGACTGTTACTTAGTAGTCAGAGCAACAGTGTAGGCTGTCTGAGACCTGCAAAATTACTTGTTAGTTCTATCTAGCAGCCCATTTACTAGCTTTACTGTCATTTTTCAGTTTTTGGTTGGCATTATCTTCTCTCTTTATCAGCAGCTTTATCCTGAGTGCAAAAGGTTCAGTAGCTAGCATACTTGCTGATCACATTTCGATTGCTCTCACTTATTTGCTTGCCTGACTAGTACTGCCGTAGTGACATCATCAGAGATGATAGGTGGTCCTAGTAGCACAAGTTTTTCTGCAAACTAAAGTCCACACATAGAGAAATTGCCATGTGAATAGCTGCAGGTGATTTCTATTTTTTGTTGTTGCTGAGTGAGTATCGTTTCAGCTATATGACTAAGAGTCCCATGTGCTCTGGAAACAAAATGTCTATAATTAAATATGAGTGATGTGTTTAGTTTCCAGGTCTCTGATGTATAGTGTCTTTTTTCTACTATTTTGGCATAGTGGGATCCATATAAAATCCAGTAGCAACGAGGGAATTTAGTCTTGAATTACCTATTGTTTTCCTTGATTCTCCGTGAGTGGACACGGACATGGCCAATAAAGATTCTGCGTGCACGGACATGTGCCTGGGCCTTGCATTGGTGAGACAGGTAGAATAAAGCAGGCAGCAACACAAAGGCAATCTCCGTTGCCTTTTTTTGCACTTCACCTCTAGTGTGTCAATCTCTTTTCCTCGGCACCTCTATTGTTGTCTGGAAACATGCATGCACAAATTTGCTTAGCATCTCCTGTCAGCAGCAACACTGAATTTCGTTCGATCCTTTTGTACCAGCACCACAAATAATTTCACTTGTGAAAAAGGGATGTTGCACATTTCATATTTGCAGGACGCGTTCGAACAACTGCAAAAGCCAGAAAAGCATGCCCCAGTGGCTCACCCGGCCTGGTGCTTAGCAGCTAAGGCATCTTTAATAGTTAGAAGCTTTTTAGAGGCTTATCGCGAAACCAACTTCCTGGAGGTGGAGAATCTGCAAAGCTAAAAAGCCACACATTTGGCATATCCTGCTTTTTTATGGCTCTTATTTTTTGTACTTGGCAGAGGGTGATCCATGGCAAGGGATAGATGCTTGAGGAAGGGGCAGCTAGCTCATGTGAAATGAAAAAGAATATGGTAAGGCATGTCATAGCCCCACATGAGTAAGGGTAAAGTACTGATGTCATTGTGCGGTGCGTCGTGCAGCACCAGCCAAAGGGTTATGCAGAGTGCAACAGCCATTACGTTCTTTGCAAGTGAGGCTGTGCTTGCATCCACAACAAATCTTCTCCCACTGCATACCTTGCCACCACACTAACCAACTACCAAGCAAGCTAAGCATGAGTGTGGTGACGGGTGCACTGGGAAGCCTCGCCCCCAAGCTTCTTCAACTCCTCCACGATGAATACAAACTCCAGAAGGGCGTGAAGAAGCAGGTGAAGTGGCTCCACAGCGAGCTGGAGAGCATCTATGCCTTCCTTGGCGAGGTCGCGGATGTGCCATGGGATCGGCTCAACGGGCAAGTCAAGGTGTGGGCACGTGAGGTCAGGGAGGCATCCTATGACATGGAGGATGTCCTCGACACCTACCTTGTGCTCGTTGACGGTGGTGAGCCTACTGATCCGAGCAGGCTCAAACGGACTATGAAGAAGTTGGGAAAAGTGTTCTGCAAGGCCAAGGCTCGCCGTGGTATTGCTCGTGACATCGAAGACATCAAGAAGAATCTTGAGGAGCTAGCTAAAAGGCGTCATGATTACAAGCTTGTCACACCCAAAATTTCCTATTTTGGTTGTGCTTAGAAAACACTAAATAAAATAAATGATTTCAATATTTGAATAAATTTATTAGATAAGTTAAGTTGCTGCTAATTTAAATATAGAAAAATTTTGGTTTTAAACTTTTTCATATTAATTTGATAATGTGGTGTTTGTGTGATGCTTGTCTTTGTTGTTGGTGAGTGCTATTATTTTTTAAAATACCATAGGATGACGTTTACTTCTCATCGGAATTTTTTTTGGCATTTTCTGGATTTAAAATTTCAATTTCCGTGAGCTTAATCTTTTTCCTTGATCTCTTCATCCATCTTTTCATGAGTCCAAACTCATTTGGTTGAGTTCCTTATCTCCCCAAGAGTCTCTAGGATTTTTCCCGTGATTTTTCTGAGCTCAGGGCTATTTTTCGCAGCCAAAAAGGTAATTCTAGATTTACTGGAATTATTTTTATTCGCGGAATTAAAATAATCCCGAAATTAAGAAATTCCAAAAAGTCTCCAAACCTTACGACTATATATATATATATATATATATATATATATATATATATATATATATATATATATATATATATATGCCGGCGTAGCCCTCGACGCCCTGGTTTCAGAAGTACAACCCTTATCGCGAGCCGCCGCTCGTAGCTCCCTCCACCTCTTGCCGAAGTTCTGCATCTACAGCTTGCGTTCCGGCGAACTCTCCGACGAGTTTTTTCGGCCAAACCGTCGTGTCCCGACGCCGGCCACCACCACCAAGAGGTAGCCCTCGTCGTTCTCTACACCGTGGTATATCCGTTTGCGTGAATCCATCACCGTTTCATCGAGTTCCCATCTCATCTTGCTCCTCTCCGGCGAGGTTCCACCATGGCTGACCGGAGCTCCTCCCACCTCAAGGTAGAAGATGATACTATTTACAGTTTTACCACTAAACTTGTTTTGATCCTAAAATCTTCGTTTTAACTCCGATTTGACCGTTCAAGTTGCGTTAGGTTCGTATTTGCGAGCTCTACATGTTAGTGTAGCTGTACAGTAATTTTGGAAATTTTAATTTTCGAGATTATATTAAAGTAATTATTTATCTATAGGAAATCTTAGAAAATTCATAACTTTCACGTTTTAAATCCGAATTTCGTGATCTTTATGTCTGTGTGATCGTAGTAATGTGTAGAAGAGTTTTATAAACTTTTTATACTGTTTTGCTACTGTTGGTGTACTGTTTTAATTATGTTTCTTTGTTTGCTTCGTGTATGATTGCTCAGATGATTGTGTGTTGATGCTTGATGATCGAGTATAGACGGTGAGCAGTTTCTTGACGATCAGGAGTATTATTTTGAGCCAGACCAGCAGTATCAATAGGGAAGCTTTGATCAAGGCAATTATAACATGGGACTATCCTTGTTACCTATTCACTAACATTATCATACATATGCATGTGTCCTTCTTGACAACCATAAAGATTATAACTTAGCTATTGATATCTTATTTTCTTGACACCTATGGGTTGTGCATTTGGGTAGCTATTGCTAGTGCTTAATTATGAACAATGATCTTGTAATTTCACTAATGGATTAAGCAACCAACCATTAAGATGATTTTATTACTGTTGAAAAGGGGGCTAGAGCAAGGGGTTATATTGTTGCTCTGGTTTCTCTCCATAAGGACTTATCTGTACGTGATTTATCCAGGACATACAGTATAACTGTGAGGGCTATATGGCTCTGGCTTTAGTTGTTCAAGAGATCTTTTCTAGCTTGTTAGTGGTTACCTTAAATGGCGTAAGAATGGCTTGCCACTTTGGGTGTAGGGCGAGCCCCTGTCCTTTGTGTGTATAGGCTGCGAGTTGTGTGCCACTGAGAAGGGGGGTTCTACATCTGCATGCCGAGTGAATCTAGCGGCCCTAACTTGTTAGACAAACTTTTGAATGGCTTTATATGGCTTCCTGTGTTTGGGGATTCATGACCCCCTAGCATATGGAAGTCATGACTCACAGTGAAACTATACACCTCTGCGCAGAGTTAAAAACTGGTATACTAGCCGTGCCCATGGATACAGGCGGCCTTGGAACATTTACAGATAGATGATCACCATTGTTATATCATGCTTATTTACTGTTGATTATTATTATGCTCATGTTAATGCTATTCATTATCCTTATTACAATTGATCATTGGTTCATTAATGGGAATTGGAATACCTTGATGCTACTCAATTGCTAATTATATGATGATTAAAAGCTAAATGCAGTTAAACAGTGTCTAGCCTTTTGTGTCTCATGAACCCTGTGTTGTACTTGTTGAGTTCGACATGGACTCACTCTTGCTATTCCCCAACACTCCAGTGTGTAGTAAGGTGTTACTCAGAAGAAGGATAAAGAGGTAGTGGAGTTTTCAGAAGTCTTTCAGAAGTGTTTGGCATACGGAGCCCTCAGTCAGCCGTCCCTGAGAAGAATGGAGCCTAAAGTTTAGTCACCGTTCCGCGATACTCTGATGTAAGTGTTAATATAGCTATGTATACGTTATATAATAACATTGTTTCTGATACTTTTTCATTCTGACATATGTGTGGACTTCCTGGGTACACATATGATTAGCCTGGTTTTGTTCTTTAGAAAACCGGGTGTGACAGAGTGGTATCAGAGCGGTGTTGACTGTAGGACGTATGCCAAGTAGCACCAGACGTATTCTAAAACTCATTTTACTATAAAACTAATTTGTCATCTCTTGACTCATTGATTTTGACTATTTCCTCTTCCTTGTCCTGTTGTATCCCCTCCTTGATATAGCTTCCTTTGAGCTATTTCTACTTATTTCCTTGGTTTTTGATTTATGTTATTTTACTAAATGTTTTCTAATCTCGCCTGGTTCAAAGATTCAATGGCCTTTCATCATCCATACTTTTCCCTTAGGATGACCACCATTGTTGAAGAAGCATATGTAGTATCGATGATGTGATGTGTGCTTGTTTTGCTTGATGTGTTGCTTGTGTGTTGCCTTGTTCTCGTGTTTCAAAGGTGGCTCGGAAGGTATAAGTCTTGAGGAGTAGCTCGATCCATGTTAAGTGGGGTAGGTTTTACGTAATACTCCGCATGCTGATTTCTATAGCAGTCAGCAATGTTTCTGTTATATCTCAAGACATGGACATGAGAAATTTATGAAATTTTACTGGGAATAACTAGACTTCTGTATCATTGCAAACCCACTGGAATTACCTTTTTATCTATTTTGATCTAAGAGATATACCTGTTCTAAGTTGAGGTTACTGCATAGTTTGGAATTCTAGAACAGTTTTGGCTAAGCTCTGTTTTGATTAATTTTATGACAGAATCTGGAAAAGTGTTGTGAATAAAAGTTTTAGATAATTTCATAATCTTTCCAACCATTTAAAGATCACTTCATTTGGATCTTTGTAGCTCGAGTTATGCCAGATTTACGGAACTGCTAAAATTGGAATTCGCCCAGAAATTTTCTGCATTACTTCCTTATCTTGTATAAGTAAATCTATCATTGGATATCTTTGAATCTCATTGATTTGCCTTGGAATCTTACATTAGAGATGATTATGGTTATCTAGTATAAACGGAGATGTAAGTTACTTTGGTGTCCCCTAGTTTCATTTTCTTAAGGGGGTAGCAAAGTTGTGAGTGTTGCAAGATGAAGGTTTCGTATGTCCTAGTGCTTCACTTGGAAGAAGTGGTTATCTCTATGATTGGAAGTCTACTCATGTGCTAGTGTTGTTTGCTTGGGATCAGTGCTTTGTTGGATCGTCTACAAGAAGCTCGGGTATTCGTCAGAATTGGTCTTCACTTCAAGCTATCATCAGTTGGGAGTTCAATATTCAATTCAACATACTCTATACAAGTTAGCATGGACGACATAGGAAGGAGATGTTGGAAGTCTATAGTTAGTTTCATGAAAACTTAGATGACATCACCCCCATATCAAGTATGTTTAGTAAGTTTTAAGTGAAGGACTTATCATTAGCAGCAAGCCTTAAAGAAAGTGTTGCCTTCAATGACATTGCCAGGTGGAACAAAATCTTTGTTAAGTGGGGTAGTGTCCGCTACCATCATTAATCTCAAGCGACGAGGTACGAAGAACTGAAGATCAAACTTTATCTTTCTTTTCATCTTTTGGCTATCCTCGATCCATGTCTTATATCTCATCAACACAAAACAAAGAAGCACGAAGACTTGAAGATTAGCGTTATCTATCTCTCTAGTCTCTCTGAATCTCGTTTCTACCTTATCCTGTCTTTTAAGAACAGTCTGTCTTCCTTAGCTTATATCTCTATTTTTGGATGCCCAAAAATTATGGATAAATTCTGGACAATAGTAGACTTCAATATCTTTCTTTGACCATAAGAACCACCCTGATAGCTATTATGGTTTGGGATTTATGAAAATCACAAGGCGACGTATCTGTGCTGTCAGCAACCTGGAATAGTTTCTGTTGTGCACAGTTTTCGACCACGTTAACTGCAGAATCTGGAGAAGTGTTCTATAAGAAAGTTGTAGTAAATTTGATAAGCTTTCCAACGGTATAAGCTAGAATATCATCAGATTCACAGAACTCGAGTTATAACTGTATTTCTGCACTGCTGTTTTTTCTACTCGCGAGGATGGGCATGATTACTTGATCTTGGATATGCTCATGAGTCTCTTTGAGATGATATAAGGACATGATTGTAGTTATCACTCAGAAACAAACGCAATCTATCCATTGGTGTTCTCCAATTGATCTCCTCTTAAGGGGAGTTGCCAAACTAAAAGACGATATAAGATGGCGGTTTTATACGTTCTATTTCGTCACTTGGAAGCATCACCTATCTACATGGTTGTAAAAGTCACTATTGAGCGCAGGTATCTTTTCGTAGGGTTGGTAACTTGTTGGAACCATTGACGAGGATCGTAAGGGTCTAAAGGACACCTTTACAAAGTTGGTTTTGAACTTGTGGCATCATCATCATTGGATAAGAGTCGATCAGGAAAGAGTGAAGACTTGCAGATCAACTTTATCTTTCTCCCTGGTCTCTCCGAATCTCGGGACGAGATTTCTGTTAAGTGGGGTAGAATTGTCACATCTAAAATTTCCTATTTTGGTTGTGCTTAGAAAACACTAAATAAAATAAATGATTTCAATATTTGAATAAATTTATTAGATAAGTTAAGTTGCTGCTAATTTAAATATAGAAAATTTTGGTTTTAAACTTTTTCATATTAATTTGATAATGTGGTGTTTGTGTGATGCTTGTCTTTGTTGTTGGTGAGTGCTATTATTTTTTTAAATACCATAGGATGACGTTTACTTCTCATCGGAAATTTTTTTGGCATTTTCTGGATTTAAAATTTCAATTTCCGTGAGCTTAATCTTTTTTCTTGATCTCTTCATCCATCTTTTCATGAGTCCAAACTCATTTGGTTGAGTTCCTTATCTCCCCAAGAGTCTCCAGGATTTTTCCCGTGATTTTTCTGAGCTCAGGGCTATTTTTCGCGGCCAAAAAGGTAATTCTAGATTTACTGGAATTATTTTTATTCACGGAATTAAAATAATCCCGAAATTAAGAAATTCCAAAAAGTTTCCAAACCCTACGACTATATATATGCCGGCGTAGCCCTCGACGCCCTGGTTTCAGAAGTACAACCCTTATCGCGAGCCGCCGCTCGTAGCTCCCTCCACCTCTCGCCGAAGTTCTGCATCTACAGCTTGCGTTCCGGCGAACTCTCCGACGAGCTTTTTCGGCCAAACCGTCGCGTCCCGACGCCGGCCACCACCACCAAGAGGTAGCCCTCGTCGTTCTCTACACCGTGGTATATCCGTTTGCGTGAATCCATCACCGTTTCATCGAGTTCCCATCTTATCTTGCTTCTCTCCGGCGAGGTTCCACCATGGCTGACCGGAGCTCAACCCAGCTCAAGGTAGAAGATGATACTATTTACAGTTTTACCGCTAAACTTGTTTTGATCATAAAATCTTCGTTTTAACTCCGATTTGACCCGTTCAAGTTGTGTTAGGTTCGTATTTGCGAGCTCTACATGTTAGTGTAGCTGTACAGTAGGTTTGGAAAATTTAATTTTCGAGATTATATTAAAGTAATTATTTATCTATAGGAAATCTTAGAAAATTCATAACTTTCACGTTTTAAATCCGAATTTCGTGATCTTTATGTCTGTGTGATCGTAGTAACGTGTAGAAGAGTTTTATAAACTTTTTATACTGTTTTGCTACTGTTGGTGTACTATTTTGATTATGTTTCTTTGTTTGCTTCGTCTATGATTGCTCGGATGATTGTGTGTTGATGCTTGATGATCGAATATAGACGGTGAGCAATTTCTTGATGATCAGGAGTATTATTTTAAGCCAGACCAGCAGTATCAACAGGAAAGCTTTGATCAAGACAAGTATAATATGGGACTATCCTTGTTACCTATTCACTAACATTATCATACATATGCATGTGTCCTTCTTGACAACCATAGAGATTATAACTTAGCTATTGATATCTTATTTCCTTGACACCTATGGGTTGTGCATTTGGGTAGCTATTGCTAGTGCTTAATTATGAACAATGATCTTGTAATTTGACTAATGGATTAAGCAACCAACCATTAAGATGATTTTATTACTGTTGAAAAGAGGGCTAGAGCAAGGGGTTATATTGTTGCTCTGGTTTCTCTCCGTAAGGACTTATCTGTACGTGATTTATCTAGGACATACAGTACAACTGTGAGGGCTATATGGCTCTGGCTTTAGTTGTTCAAGAGACCTTTTCTAGCTTGTTAGTGGTTACCTTAAATGGCGTAAGATTGGCTTGCCACTTTGGGTGTAGGGCGAGCCCCTGTCCTTTGTGTGTATAGGCTGCGAGTTGTGTGCCACTGAGAAGGGGGGTTCTACATCTGCCTGCCGAGTGAATCTAGCGGCTCTAACTTGTTAGACGAACTTTTGAATGGCTTTATATGGCTTCCTGTGTTTGGGGATTCATGACCCCCTAGCATATGGAAGTCATGACTCACAGTGAAAGTATACACCTCTGCGCAGAGTTAAAAACTGGTATACTAGCCGTGCCCACGGATATGGGCGGCCTTGGAACATTTACAGATAGATGATCACCATTGTTATATCATGCTTATTTACTGTTGATTATTATTATGCTCATATTAATGCTATTCATTATCCTTATTACAATTGATCATTGGTTCATTAATGGGAATTGGAATACCTTGATGCTACTCAATTGCTAATTATATGATGATTAAAAGCTAAATGCAGTTAAACAGTGTCTAGCCTTTTGTGCCTCATGAACCCTGTGTTGTACTTGTTGAGTTCGACATGGACTCACTCTTGCTATTCCCCAACACTCCGGTGTGTAGTAAGGTGTTACTCAGAAGAAGGATAAAGAGGTAGAGGAGTTTTCAGAAGTCTTTCAGAAGTGTTTGGCATACAGAGCCCCCAGTCAGCCGTCCCTGAGAAGAATAGAGCCTAAAGTTTAGTCACCGTTCCGCGATACTCTGATGTAAGTGTTAATATAGCTATGTATACGTTATATAATAACATTGTTTCTGATACTTTTTCATTCTGACATATGTGTGGACTTCCTGGGCACACATATGATTAGCCTGGTTTTGTTCTTTAGAAAACTAGATGTGACAAAGCTTGATGACAATATTTGCAGGCCGCTCGCAACATCATCAACAATTGATCCTTGCATGAAAGCTATGTGCAAAAAAGTGACCCAACTTATTGGTGTTGACAAGTCAAGGGACGAGCTCATAGCTAAGCTGAATCCATCCCAACCAGATGATGTTGTGCCTGACAGGAAGATCACTAAGAAGGTTTCTATCATAGGAGTTGGGGGACTGGGCAAAACCACTCTTGCCAAAGCGGCGTATGACAACCTAAAATCGCAGTATGACTGTGCAGCTTTCATTTCAGTTGGACGGGATCTTGACTTGGTAAAAGTTTTCAAGGACATCCTCTTTGATCTTGACAAGATAAAGTATGAGAACATTCATAGCACTAGAAGAGGTGTGGCACTCCTAATTCGTGAAGTCCAAGAATTCCTGGAGAACAAGAGGTACACATCAGCAACACAATTGCAAACTGTAATTACCAAGTGCCTTTTAAGATGTTCTTGCTCCACAATTAGTCGATACTACTAGTTTTCACTATGCTGTAGGTTATGGTAAAATATATTATCTTCATATCATCTATGCCAGATTGCTTATTGAGATTCATTTTCTCCACTCCACACATATAAGAAGAAATGCATTTATTTAGTGGTCTCTAACGTAACTGCTTTTAGCTCGTCTTTTCGAACGCTGAAAGATATACATCACTCCCTGTATAAAAGGGCAATACACTATAATGTATTTATTAATTGACCATAGATTTTCAGAATATTTTCCTTCTGAAACTATAAATTTTTGGAGGAAAAACACAGTTTTAGGGTCAGGTGGTCAGCCTGTGTTGCAACATGCCCTCGCGTAGGTATGTTCTTTATAATAATTGTGGCCATAAATATGTAGATTTTTCAAATAGCCCCTTTGAATTGGTGTGTAGTTTCCATAAGTATTCCAAAAGTTGTAGGGTTAATTTTTTGAATTGCCTCTTCTATAATTACCTACAATGCCGATTGTTAGTCCAAAAGATTCTGAAACATCAACACATAGTTTCTTTTTACTAGCATGATCATGTGTTTGTGTCATGCTGAATTTTTTTAATCTTAGTAAATTTCTTGCTTCTGCAGAAGCTCCAAACATTACTAACCAATGGTTCCCGCACTTTCATGTGGATAGGTATTTTATTGTTATTGATGATGTATGGGATGTGCCCACATGGGAGGCAATCAAACTTTCACTTGTTGAGAATAATTGTGGAAGTAAAGTAATCACAACTACTCGTAAGTTTGATGTTGCCAATGAAGCCGGTGACGTTTACAAGCTAAAACCACTTTCTGATGATGACTCCATGAAGTTACTCTATACAAGGATATTTGGTGCAGAGGGGAAGTACCATGATAACCAACCAGAAGATGTCATCAATAAAATTATAAAGAAATGTGGTGGTATACCATTAGCAATCATGACAATAGCTAGTTTGTTGGCTTGTAAACAAAAGTATGAATGGTCTGAGGTGTTGAACTCTATTGGTTTTGGATCCAAAGGCAATATGGAAGCCGAAGAGACTATGACAAGACTTTCATTTAGCTACTATGATCTGCCTCCACATTTGAGGACATGCTTACTATATCTAAGTACATATCCAGAAGACTATGTGATCAGCAAGGATTCTTTGATATGGAAGTGGGTAGCTGAAGGATTTATCAATGGGAAACAAGGTACAAGGTTATTTGAGCTTGGAGAAAGATACTTCAACGATCTCATTAATAGAAGCTTGATCCAGGTGGTGGATGACGACTGGGATGTTACAGTATCACGATGTCGTGTTCATGATATGGTTCTTGATCTGATGCGCAAGCTTTCATCTGAAGAAAACTTTATTGCTGTATTCGGTGACAATGTTGAAGGAACACCTGCACTAAGCAATGTCCGTCGGTTAACCCACAAAAATAGAATAGCCGCACACATTAATTCTGAAGCCGTGGTTACTGGGATGCCAAAAGTGAGGTCATATACTGCATTCATGTGTTCTATTGATAGCTTTGAGCAGTTTTTGAGATTTAAACTTTTGCGCATACTGGACATAGTAGACTGCAACTTTAAGGAAGGTTGCCAGCTTGAGCATCTTTGTGATTTACATCACTTGAGATATCTTGTGATATCAGGTAAACACAGTGTGGATCTTGAGCATACAAAACAAATAGGGAATCTAAAGTTACTGCAGACACTCGTTGTGTATGGAACGTTGCCAGCAAGCATTGTGCACTTAGCAGATCTGGTCTGCCTACGTGCTTACATGAAGGTACCGGATGGGATTGGGAAACTGGTTTCCTTGGAGGAGCTAAAAATAATATATGGTTGCAGTGATAAGCCCAAGAGATTTTTGAAAGAGCTAGGCCGCCTGCGAGAACTGAGGGTGCTCGAATTTTCCATTGGTGGGATGGACGAGAGCATGCAGAGAGATTTTGTGGAGTCTCTTTGCAATCTACGGAAGATCCAGTATATACGAGTGTACGGTTCTGTTTCAGAAGCAGATACAACCATGTGGGAAGCAGCAGGCTTTATGCTCCCACGATCTCTCCGTTATTTGGAATGGCCTTTTATTAAATTGTCTAAATTGCCATCATGCATTAATCCCACACATCTTCCCAACCTGTCCCACTTGAAACTGTTGGTGACTAGTATGGATGAGGAGGATCTGAAACTCCTTGCTAGGTTACCGGCGCTCAGTTATCTATGCCTGCAAACAGAGTCCACAGTAACAGCAAGTAATATTAACGTTGATGGCTGCTTCTTCCAGAAGTTGAGGCACTTCGTGACCAATCAAATGGTCGAGTTTGAGCAGCCCAACAAGGAGGACGCTAGCATTTCATTGCATATATGGAATGGAGAAGATGCTATGCCCTTTGCCTCTAGAAAAACAATGACTCCAGAAAAGTTGTACCCACTGGCGTGATGCCAAATCTTGAAGTGCTTCGTTTTTATGTCCCTTTACGGGCCCTAAAAGATAAAAACGGTGATTGTGGGAATATTGGCTTGGAGTATCTGCCTTTCCTTCGGGAACTCTGGATCAGATGTGATGACGTGTCTGCTACGGAGAGGGATGCTGCGTTTGCTGCACTGAGAAACGCATGCAATGTGCATCCTAACCATCCTTCGTTTGGTATGCGTGAATTTAATTAATCAGGTACGATGAGAATGTTATAGTTCTGATCCAGTTAATATTTCTTTATTTATTTCTGTCTTGTTATAATCTGTCTTAGCACTTGCTTGTCTCTACTCAATTAATTATTAGCTTAATCCGAATTTTCAGCTGGAAGACGATATTGTGTCTTAGGGTGTGTTTAGTTGGTGAAAAGTGGGTGAAAAGTTCCTGTAGCATTTTTCGTTGTTATTTGACAAATATTATCCAACCATGAAGTAACTAGGCTCAAAAAATTCATCTTGACATTTACAGACAAACTGTACAATTAGTTACTATTTTTACCTACATTTAATACTCCATGCATGTGTCAAATATTTGATGTAATGGGTGGAAGAGAAAATATTTTGGGTTTGCATGGCAAAACAGGCCCTTAAAGAGATACGAATTTGAATCTGCATGCCTACAGTGTACGTAAGTACTCTCTCCACCCTGTTCTGTCTGTCTTTTTTATTTTTTAGCCTTTTTTTCGAAAGATTTTCTTAAATACGCCCCTGACGGAAAGATTTCAGAAAATGGACCCAAAGCTTGGCGCCATCCACGCTGGCGCCAAGGTAATACAGCTTGGCGCCGTTAACGTTGGCGCCAAGCCCCCATGTCACTTGGCGCACGACGCTGAGCTGGCGCTGACGTGGCGGCACCTTGGCGCCATCGTCATTGGCGCCAAGCTTGGCGCCATCGTCATTGGCGCCAAGCCTGGCGTCATAGACCTGTTACCATGTATATCATTTTTTATCTAAAGTATTTCAAGGTTGTTCTAAGTGATCAAATAGAAAATCACTGTAAAAACTCTAGAGTTTGTCATATTTCTCAATATCAAGTCATGGTAAAATTTCAAATTTGTAAATGTCCAAGTCATGTTAAAAAAGCTATTTTTCCATATGTCTACCACATGGTAGTTGGTATTCTAACATATCCAAGCCATAGCAAAAATCCAGATTTATTTGGCTAAGTCTTTAAATTTACTATGGGTTGGGGATGGAAATATGGCTAAGTCTGGATTTTTACTGTGATTTGGACATTGACAAATTTAAAATTTTACCATGACTTGGATATTGAAAAAGGGCTTCATGTTTTGGACTTAGATATTTAAAATTTTACCATGACTTGGACCTAATTCCATGACTTAACATGAAGCCCTTTTTACGTGACTTAAAATTCCATCTTATAGTAAAATTAAGGTCCAAGTCATGGTAAAATTTTAAATATCCAAGTCCAAAACATGAAGCCCTTTTTCAATATCCAAGTCATGATAAAATTTTAAATTTGTCAATGTTCAAATCATAGCAAAAATCCAGACTTAGTGAAATTCTAGCATAGTCAAGTGATAGTAAAATTCAAGACTTAACCAATTTCTACGTTGTCCATCATATGGTAAATATTAAGACTTTGCCAAAATTTTATATGTCCATCTCATAGAAAAATTAGGGTCCAAGTCATGTTAATTTAGAGCTTTATATGTCCATCTCACGGTAAAATTAGGTAGTCAGGATTTTTGCTGCGGCCTGAATATGTTAGAATATCAACTAACATGGGATAGCATCAAATTTGTCAATGTCATGGTAAAATTTCAGACTTAACAAATTCCAACACGACCCATCTCATGGTAAATTTATAGACCTAAACAAATTTTCATATGTCCATCTCATGGTAAAATTTTGATGGGCATATGCAAATTTTATCATGAAATGGGCTTATGCAAATTTTGGCTTTAAATTTTGGCCCCAAGTAAAATTTTGAATATCCAAATCCATAACATGAAGCCATTTTACAATATCCAAGTCATGGTAAAATTTTAAGTCTTCAAATTTACCATGTGATGGACATATACAAATTTTACCATGACTTGGTTATTTAAAGACTTAGCCAAAATTTGTAAATTCCAGACTTAGCAAAATTTAAAAACTTAATCTCATGGTAAATTTAAAGACTTAGCCAAAATTTTAAATATCCAAGTCATGGTAAAATTTGCATATGTCCATCTCATGGTAAAATTTCAGACTTAGCCAATTTACATATGTCTAAACCTTAGTAAAAATCAAGACTTAACAGATTCCAACATGTCCATCTCACGGTAAATTTGGATACTTAAAACAGGGTCTTGGCGTCGTGGACTGTGGCGCCAGGCTTGGCGCCAATTACGATGGCGCCAAGCTTGGCGCCAATGGTGACGGCGCCAAGGTGCTGCCACGTCAGCGCCAGCTCGGCGGTCGTCGGCCAAGTGGCATGGGGGCTTGGCGCCAACATCAACGGCGCCAAGCTGTGTTACCTTGGCGCCAACGTGGATGGCGCCAAGCCCTGGGTCCATTTTCTGAAATCTTTCCGTCAGGGACGTATTTGAGAAAATCTTTCAAAAAAAAAGGGCTAAAAAACAAAAAAAGACGGCTGTTCTGTCCTCTCCTATTGTAGCTGATGGTGTCACTATTGCCGCTCGTGCGTGTCATCCATTTGAGTGCTTCTGAGTTTTTCCGACTTCACAGGTTTTGAAAAATCTGTTAACCCAATTTCCATCAAACAAATAACATTATGATTCCTTAGTCCTGCCTACATAGAATGGTCCAAGAGACATTGCTGCTACAGCAACGTCGCATTTCCAATAAGCAAATACATGGATCCCGACATCTATGTCGATGTATGAGTTGCATTTTTTTTTCTTCGCAAGGGCGAGTAGTATTTTTGCAATGATGGAACTACCAAAATGTATTTCGGCAGATACTGAGTTTCAGTTGAATCCATTATACATCGGGCATAGGAATAGTAGTAGTCATTGAACCGTGTGTACTATTCCTAGTGTATGCACCAACTCTGTTTCTGGCCACCTGTCACACCAATTTTTAAGGACAAAAATAGGATGCATAAAGTACTCATGTGCGCCCTAGGACATGATCGCACACACAAGTAGACAAATTACATAGTATCATCACAATGCTTATTACATAATGAATAAGTATTTAAGACATAGTCTTGAACGATAGATAATAATAACTAATAGTAAATCTTCAGCGAAAACTCCACACAGGGACACGGTTGACTGGTTGACACCAAGACTAGTACTCATTACGATAATCTTCCTCATAATCTTCATCCGTTATGGTGGAAATAGCAAGGGTGAGTCCATGTCGAACTCAACAAATATAACACAGGGTTCATGAGGCTCAGAAGGCTAGACACGGTTTAACTGCGTTTAGCTTTTAATCATATAATTAGCAATTGTGTAGCATCAAGATAAACCGCTTCCCATTAAAGAATCAATGATCAATTGTAATAAGGATAATGAATAGCATTAACATGAGCATAATAATAATCAACAATAATTATGCATGATATAACAATTATAATCAACTATTCCATAAGAATTCCCAAGGCCGCTCGTATCCGTGAGCACGGCTAGTATTCCAGTTTTTAACTCTGCGCAGAGGTGTACACTTTCACTGTGAGTCATGATTTCCAAATGAGTGGGGAGATCAAGCCCAAACACCCGATAACCATATAAAGCCATCCAAAAGTTCGTCTAACAAGTTAGGGCCATTAGATTCACTCGGCAGGCAGATGTAGAACCCCCTTCCCGGTGGCACAACAACCGCAGCCTATACACACTAGGCCAGGGGCTCGCCCTACACCCAACGTGGAAAGCCTTTCTTACGCCATTTAAGGTAACCACTAACAAGCTAGAAAAGGTCTCTTGGACAACTAAAGCCAGAGCCATATAGCCCTCACAGCTGTACTGTATATCCCGGTTATCACTTACAGATAAGTCCTTACGGAGAGAAACCAGAGCATCAAAATAATACACATGCTCTAGCCCCCTTTTTAACAGTAATTAAATCATCTTAATGGTTGATTGCTTAATCCATTAATCAAATTACAAGATCATTGTTCATAGTTTAAGCACTAGCAGTAGCTACCCATATGCATTCCCAAGATTGACAAGGAATCAAGATAACAATCACTAAGTTATAATCTCTAAGGTTGTCAAGGTAAGCACATGCATATGTATGACAATTTCAATGTATAGGTAACAAGGATAGTCCTGTGTTATACTTGCCTTGATCAAAACTCTCCAAGTGATATTGCTGACTTGGCTCAAAGTAATACTCCGAATCATCCAGATACTGGTCACCTTCTATACTCGATCATCAATCAACAACATACATGCATCCAATCAAACATACACGAAGCAAACAAAGAGATATAATTAGAACAGTACACCAACAGTAGCAAAACAGTAATAAAAGTTTATAAAACTTTTCTACACGTTTCTACGATCACACAGACGCAAAGGTCACCAAATTCAGAGTTAAAACGTGAAAGTTATGAATTTTCTAAGATTTCCTATAGATAAATAAATACTTAATTATAAACTCGAAAAATAAATTATCAAAATTAACTGTACAACTACACTAACATGTAGAGCTCGCAGATACGAACCTAACGCAACTTGAACGGATCAAATCGGAGTTAAAACGAAGTTTTTATGACCAAAACAATCCTAGTGGCAAAACTGTAAATACCTGAAAACGTATTTTTTATTTAACCGGAAGAAAATACGCTTTTAAAACACGAAAACGTATTTTCAGTAATACGTTTGGGATGGCGGGTTGATTACTAAAAAGTCCAGGGACTCTTTAAGAAATCTACCCCCGAAAGGGTATCTTCTTTTCTAGACCGTCGATCGGAAGATGGACGGTCATCAATCGGTTTCACCTTTACAGAGAGGGGCGCGGCTTCCCCCTTCACCTCCGGCCGGCGGCCGCCATGGCCGGCGTGCTCCACCTCGCCGGAGATGGCGGTTCTCCCTAACTAGAACACCAATCGACCCGGAACTTGTGCCAAGCGGAGGAGAAACTCAATACGAACTCATCTAGACGGAAAAAGGTTACTACAATGGATCGAGCAAGACGCGCGATGAGAGGAGAGCGGCGGCGCCATTGCCGGCCGCGGTGAACTCCAAATCTCGCGGTAAAATGCGCAAGAATTCAAAAGAAACACATGGGAAGGGAGAGGAGGAGCTAACGAACTCACCTAAGCGAAGAAGAAAGGCACCAAACTAACCACAACCGACGGTGACGTTCAACCGAAACCCGCCTAGGTTTTCCAACTCGCCAACTCGATTTCACGTGGTTGAACTCGTGTTTTAGATGAAAAACGGAAATAGGAAACATGCGGCTACCAATTTATAGCTTCACATCCTCGTTTTTGGTTAGGAATCTCGAGATATGCGATTCGGTTCGGTTGGAACGGTGACGTCTCCGGCTCGAACACGGCAAAACGAAGAGGAAGCAACTGACGTGTGGCCCCCACTCGTCAGCGAGAGGAAGAAAGGAAAGCGCTGCTGCTGCGGCACTGGGCCAGCCCACTCGGTCGCAAGCGCAGAGGAGACAGGCCTCGGCCCGCCTACGCCTGTGCGGGGGAGACAGGCCACTCCGTCGGGCCTTCGGGCCGCCAGGGGAAAAGGTAATGGTTTTCGGTTTTCTTTTTTTTTTCTCTTCTTTCTTCTTTTCTTTATTTGCTTGTTTTCAAACTATTTCAAATAAAATTTTCTAAGCCAAAACAAAATAAAATAAATCCACACCACAAAATAAAATAAATGCAACAGCATGAATGCATCACCAAATATTCTTTTCTAAATTCTAATTTCCCCATTAAATGTTATCTAAATTATTTGAAACCCATTAACTCTAAAATTTGGAATTCATTACTCCTAAAATTTGGGTGTTACACCACCAGTCGTCGACACTCTGTTTTCTTGTCTCGTACCTTGATATACGTACTGTGCTGCGTTGAAGTCACTTGTTCAATTAATCTGTCACCTGTGACACATCCTTTTATGATTCTTCACTAGGAAATAAACACTTTGGTCATCTGATAATTTATGGTTGTAAGCATATTATCTGCTAAAGATTAAGTAGAATCATTGATGAATTTGCTTCCTCTCGCAGATTAGCTTTTGTGATCCAAGTTACTGCTTCAACCGTGGTGCAGCTCAAATGGTGTTGGCTTCAACGCGTGCGAGACTTCATCAGGCCATCTTTCCTTGTGAGCCAGTCTTCGTCGGCTCTTATTTACGTTCACCCGAGCTATTTTCTTCGAATATGCTGTATCAAAGTTTCAGTGTACTCTGGTGTTGCTTAGAAGCTGCAACATTTTTCCCTATGCTTATATTCTATTTGAGTATGTTGTATGAAAGTCAACTGTACCGTTTCTTAGAACCTGCACTTTTTTTCTTTGCTGAACTACTGACTTGTATTATTATTAGTTTCTCTACTTTTTATGGTTCGTACATGCTAATAAGCATGGAACATATTTATGCTGCGCCAAGTTTGAGGAGGCTTATGTGTTGGCCTCATGGTGTCTTTTCCTTATTCTGATGTACTCCATGTCTCCATGTATGTAAGGCTGTGTCGTTTCGAACACATACATGATATATACATCTGCTACATAATATAATTTGTTTGGAACATTATATTGCTAGTATGTTTTATTGCCCGAAATTTTTTGTAGTACTAGCATTAAGATGGAGTCTGTGTGCAGCAGAAGATTGGAGACATGGACTATCCACGATTGAGTGCATCATGCCATAGTACTGGGAGTATTGCTCCTCATGAGCACCGCCGGAGAGGCCACGACGGCCGAAGGACGAGATGCAGAGGTTGTTGCACTTGTGGGCGGTCATTTAAGTGTCACCAAATCAGTGCTATGATTGCGAAGTTCTGTTCGGCTGTCTGATTTTCGGCTCATGCTGATGCTGAGTGTAGCCCCCGAGCCTTTTGCTTTATTTTAGCATCAAGAGCCGGAAGGTCCTTTTTGCAATTATCTAAAACCTTTCGAAAAAATTTAAATACATCCATCGAGGATAAATATCCCGCAGCCCTCGAGCCTAAAACCTACTACTCAAAGTCGATTATAAGATCTTCAAGACATTCTCAAGGTTGCGGCCGAGTAACCTCCCCGAAGCAATAACCATGAATTGCTTGTCGTTGAGTGGTTGACTGCTGTGAATCACATGTGAATAGTAGAGAGAATCCTTATCCGTAGTACCAGCTCTGTCTTCACACTGCGTGGTATACTGTGTAGTCACATCGGCAGTTAGAATCTTGTCCTTGCTATTGTAAAAGCAAAACTAACTACCCTTCGCCTAGCCGCAACATGTGAGACTGTCCTGCCGCGTCCAGCGAACTTTGTCCCAGCCGCCTATACAAAAATATATTCTTAGAGGTAGCTGTTCAGTTGGGCCCAATGAAGGCCTCTATGCTGGCGGCTGGGAATACAGTAGTCTCTGCCCTGAAAGAACTTTGGTGACTACAAATTGTTGTTGTAGTAGTGTCACCTGCTCTTCGCAATATCTGAATTAAAATCACTTGTCCTCATAACCATATGAATAAAATTATATTACTTTTCGCATATTGTAATACCTGAACTAAAATCACTAGCTCTTGGCAGTGATTAAAAACATAGGTTGAAAGTACCATTAAATTCATCGCAAACAAAATCATTCGCGTATGGATAGGATAGGACCATAATGTGTGATCCATACAGCAGATCCCAGACAAATTCAGACATTCAGTCATGACGACGGAGTACAGGAGAGTCGCCTTGTCGTTGCCAAATCACGGTGGCCCCCTGATGAGGCCGCTGGACGAGCCTCCATTTTGTCTTTTGGTCATCGCTGCCTCGTTGCCTAAATATCAGTCACGGTTTATCATGCAGGAACAGAAGCTGAGAATTTTCACTGCAGCACATGCTTACATGAATCAATTATATCCTCCGTTTTCTCACCGTATAACATGTAGAGGCTAGGACGATGGATGCTCGCATACGTCTTTGAAGAATCAATTATATCCGTCGTTCTCTCACCCATGGAGAGGCTAGGACGACGGATGCTCGTGTACATCTTGGAAGCCAGCGACGTGTGCACGGTGAGACTGGAGGAGCCATCATCCACCTGGGGCCTGCCCGATGTCGCGCCGCTGCCAGAGGTCGTCCTTGCAACAGCCGTGCTGCTGCTGGACGAGACATCCACCCAGGGCCTGCCCATAGTGCACCCCATGGCCGACGCCAGAGAGGCCTAACGTGAAATCCAGATACAAGGATTATAAGAGAAAAAGATAGAAATGTAGGAACTAAATGAGATACTAAGAATTAAAGATGCGAGTGTTTTAATGTGTTGTCCTTTTCTCACCAATTTAATTATAATGAACCGAGGAAAGAAAAATTGGTTATGGAAACATGCACGGCAGAAAATTGATGATTTTACTTGGTTTGCCCTACAGTAGAAATATTAGTGTGGTCACCTACTTTGTTTGTGTCGGCAGGGTGTATTTATTTATCGCTTGTTTATTAACATCAGAGAATCACAGCGCTTAACGGTATGTGTTTGATTTGAGGAATGAGTTAGTCCATTATTTACTCATTTCTCACTTTTTTGTTTAGTTTGTGGAATGAAATATGTTTGCTACATCATCACTTTATTCCTCACGAGCTAATGGTTAGAACTGTTATGAGAAATAGTGTCATTCCACCAAATTTAAGAAATGGGTTCACCATGGATCACCTTATTTAGAATGAGAAGATTCCTCAGACCAATACACCCTAATATTCCGCGTGTTGTGTGTCTGTCTAGACTCCATGATCCAACAGAATTCGTTACTAGCAAGGACGCAACAAAAGGTACCTTCTTATTGCTGCTTGTGTTTCCGGGTCCCATGGGTCGCTGCAGGTGGGATGGCCATATTGAAACTGCCACTGATGATGACTGCACCTCATCCACCAACTTGGATAATGAACTCCTTGCCTACGCGTAACAAATGAAGCTCATGAATACACAACATCTCACATAAAACAAGCTTGGTTTCAACTCACTTGGATGCTAATTACTGAATTTAAGAAATACAACCATAAACTTGCATTATACTCTCATGATCTTTCAGGTGCGATTCCAGTTCTAGCTCAGCTTATACTTCTGCCAACTATCATATAAAAAAGAGTTAAATGCACCACAGGTCCTGAACCTGTAAGCGTATGTCATATAGGCCCCTAAACTTTGAAAATGCATTTCTGGCCCCCTAATCTTGTCACGTGGTGCACCGTAGGCCCCTGAACTTCGAAAATGCATTTCTAGCCCCCTAAACTTGTCACGTGGTACACCGCAGGCCTCTAAATAGTAGCATGCACGCCGGCACATTAGCATGCACGTCGGCCAAGTAGCATCCTCATGGCTTGCAGCCACGCAGGTCTCACCGAGCATGGCCTAAGGTACTACGACCTCATGACGACATAGTACGGTGTCCCCGTGCGGATGGAGCACTACGGGTGCATGGTCGACCTGGTCGGCTGTGTTGGACGCCTAGACGAGGCGATGCACGTGGTGGAGACGATGCCCATTCGACCAAATGAAGTGGTGCTCGGGGCACTCCTCACGGGCTGCCAGATGCATGGCGACCTGGACATAGCCGACCAGCTGATGCAGCACCTCTTTGAGCTAGACCCCAGGGGCGATGCCAAGACATTTGTTGAACGAAGCAAAACATGATGAACTGCTTATTAATTGCTCTTTATGCACTGGACTGAGGTGGCCGTGGCAGTGGCGTCGCGGACGCTGAAGTCCACTAGTGAGCTGTAACACCCTAAAATTTTGAAAAGAAGAAAAATAGGAAAAATATGATTTTTGTATATTTTTTTGTGAGCATGCAAATTTAGAATGATAATAATTTTTATAAATTTAAAATCAAATATAAGAGTAGAAATATGATTGAGCATTCATGCTGCTGCATTTGAAAATTTTGTATTGAGTGGTTTGAATTAAATTCAAAATGGATTTCAAAATCTTTTGGAAAATGCTTTGAAATATTGGAAAAGGAAAAAGAAAAGGAAAATCGGCTTCTTTCGGTTTTCGGCCCAGTTCAGCCCGTCTCGGCCTGCCTTGCACGCGGCCCGTTTTCTTTTCTTTCCCTCCCGCGCCCCGCTCCCGCGTGGGCCAAGCCCAGCAGGTCGGCCGCTGGCCCAGCCACACGCGCGCTGCTCCCTTGTCTCCCTGGCATTCCGGTCCCACTGGTCAGCGACGTTCTTTCTTTCCTTTCTTCTTCCTCTGGCACTTTCCAAAAATGGAAGCCGCCGCCTTCCCCCTTCATCGGATTCGATCGACCGAATCCATCTCGAATCCCTCCCTTTCCTTGTTTCCTCGCGCCTCCGGGCTATAAAAACGGGACCCCGTGCTATTTCGCATCCAACTCGTCCCTTTTGAGCCGCTTTGGTCGTCTCGTCGAGCCACCGCAAGCGCCACCGCTGCCATACCCGCCACCGTGAGCTAAGCGCCACCTTCGGTCCCTCAATCGACCTCCCTCTTGTGCGTGGTAAGATCGCCGTGACTTGCTCGTGCTCCCTGTACTTTCCGCTTGTTGAATGGAGGCCGGGAGTGCCGTTTCATCAAACGCCGGCGAGTTCGGCCGGTTCCGGCCATGGCGCTGCCGTCGGGCCCTGTAGCCGGCCGGCGTTTCTTTTTCTCTTTCTTCCCGATTAGATCCAAGCCGATCACTTTGAATCCAACGGTCTGAATTAAAACATACCGGTTCGCTTGGAACTTTTGCTAAAGAGCCCCTGGAGTTTTTAAGTATATAACCCGCGGTCCTAAAACGTAAAACGCAAAATACGCTTTGATCGGTTGAAAACGTAATTCGTTTCAGAAAATGAAAAATACGCTTTCTGATATTTACAGTTTTGCCACTCAACTTGTTTTAGTCGTAGAATCTCCGTTTTAACTCCGATTTGGTCCATTCAAATTGCGTTAGATTCATATTTGCGAGCTCTATGTAACTATAGAACTGTACAGTAGGTTTGGATTAATTTATTTTCGAGTTTTAATTAAAGTATTTATTTTTCTATAGGAAATCTGCGTAAATTCATAACTTTGTCGTTTTAGCTCCGTTTTTCATGATCTTCGCGTCTGTGTGATCCTAGCGAGTCGTAGATTCGTTTTAAAGACTTTTTATTTTATTTTCTTACTGATGGTGTACTGTTCTAATTATAGTCTTGTTTGTTTATGCATGATTACTTCTGGATGTGTGTTGTTGCTGTTGATTGATCGAGTATAGACGGTGAGCAATTCGTTGGGGATCAAGAGCCTTTCTACGAGCAAGATCTTCAGGACCAGTTTGAGCAAGGCAAGTATAGCATGGGATTATCCTTGTTGTCCTACTCACATTATGCAAATAATATCATTATTCATCTAATCCCTTGTTAAGGATGACTTAGTGTTGATCTTATACCTTGATACCTATTATATTGCATTGAGTAATATGGCTAGTGCTTAAACATGGACTATGATCATGTAAATTGATTAGAGGAATATGCAACAAACATTAAAAGATGATTTTGATTAATGTTTAAAGGGGATTAGAGCATGGGGGTTACTTTTGATGCTCTAATTGCTCTCCATAAGGACTCATCTATAAGTGACAATCCGGGATTTACAGTACAACTGTGGGGACTATATGGCTCTGGCTTTAGTCATATAGAAGGACCTTTTCTAGCTTGTTAGAGGTAACCTTTTTGGCGTAAGAATGGCTTGACGAATCAGATATAGTGCGGCCTCTGTCCTTATGTGTATAGGTTGCGGGTTATTGTGCCATTTGGAAGGGGGGCTCTACATCTGTTTGCCGAGTGAATCTAATGGCCCTAACTTGTTAGACGAACCTTCGAAAGACTTCATAGTGTTTACCCTGCCTGCTCACCTTGGTAGTGTTTTGGGAGTAATTAACCCGGGCATTTGGGTAACACGACTCACAGTGAAAGTGTACAACCTCTGCAGAGTGTAAAACTGTTATAACAGCCGTGCTCACGGTCACGAGTGGCTTGGACCCTTATGGAATAGTTGATAATTGTTAATGGTTATGTTTTTGCTATTCATTAATCATTTCACATGGATCATATGTTTATTATTTACATTGAGACATTTTGATGCTAATGGTATGCTAAAATCATGCTAACTAAAAGCTATATGCTGATAAACCAATGTTATGCCTTTTTGAGCCTCATGAACCCCATGTTACACTTGTTGAGTACGAGATGTACTTACGCTTGTTTATTTTTCTTACTTGGATAAAAATCCCGGATGGGTAACAGATGGAGGTAATAGTGACTACTACGCCTACTTCCCTGAAGATTACTAGTCTTGCTGTCAACCAGTCAATGTACCTGTGACTGGAGCTACCACGAGAGTTTATTATTTTTACTTCCGCTACATTTGTGTTAAGACTATGTGTTAAATATCGTGATGTAATAACATTTGTGATGATACTTCCGTTATAATTTGTGAACTTATGTGTGATTGATCTCTGGGCGCACATAAGGGTATGCACTCCATTTGGTCGTTAAATGGGTGTGACACGAGCACACGAGCATGACGATTTTGGGGCTGGTGTGGTGCCCAAAGACGATGGAGGAGGTGTTCATGGTCACCTCCACCACCCCTGTGAAGCTGGACTCCCCTTCTAGAGGTGTCGGCGATGTACTTTAGCACGCTTGTGCCGTTGAACGTCACTACTCTGGATATCTTGTGGGAGGTCTGCGGCTTCGCTTGGGAATGAAGCTGCGCGGCAGATGGAGCACGCCAATCTCCATCCCTACCGCCATGCTGGTGCTGCTGCCAGCGCGGAAGGTGACATTGATGCTCCTACAGTAGATGATGCCACGGCCGCCCTGGATGTCCAAGCTCAGAGCGACTTCAAGGCTCAGAGCGTCCATCGGGGTGTACACCGTCCAAGTCAGTGGCCGCCCGTAGGTCCCGAAGTCGTCGTCGGTGCCGCCGGGACCGAAACACAGATGAGTGAGCGCCGTTGAATACCGCCCACCATGACCTCCAATGCAACTTCCTCACGGCCCTCCGCATGGGTATATGGCTTTGGGAGTGACGGTCATCTCGGTGTCGACGTAGGTAGTCTTGTTCCACAGATCGCTGGTGCTGATGTGTCCCTGGACGACGGAGACGCTGACGTCTTTCGGGTGGACGCCGACAGCGATCACCATGACAATGACCACGACGGAGAGCATGTGGTGGAGACGATGCCCATTCGACCAAATGAGGACCGGCATAGTACCTCAGGCCATGCTCGGTGAGACCAGTGTGGCTGCAAGCCGTGAGGACGCTACTTGGCCAACGTGCATGCTACTGTGCCGGCATGCATGCTACTGTTCAGGGGCCTGCGGTGCACCACGTGACAAGTTTAGGGGCTAAAAATGTATTTTCAAAGTTTAGGGGCCTGCGGTGCATCGTGTGACAAGTTTAGCGGGCCAGAAATGGATTTTGAAAGTTCAGGGCCTATATGACACACGCTTACAAGTTCAGAGCCTGTGGTGCTTTTAACTCTATAAAAAAAGCATGTATATGATGTTGAAATAAGTTCAAATTCAAACTCTAATATATAATTTGTTGTTGGTTATCTCAGTAGTAGTTGTTTAGTTGTTTTCTATGGTATCATTGTTTGCCCATTCTAAATCTTCTTCTTTATTAATATAATCATCAACTCTAGAAAAATATAATCTTGCTATTACTATTACTAATACTAGCCTCAATATCAATACTATAAAATAAATAAATAAATATCTCATAAATTCTAAAAAAGAAGAAACATCTAGCCATCAATATGGTAAAATATAATCATCATTGGCATAATTGCCATTGGGTGTGTTATATTTTCTTTATGCTAGATGTTTAATGCTAGATCTAGAGCTGCCTCTAAAGATAGAAGTATTTCTAGAGGCGGATGAAAATAACAGCCGCATCTATAAATACATTTCTAAAGGCTTGGTTTGGATTAATTTGTAGGAGACACCTCTATTCAAAAAAGCTCTGGAAATCATTTCTGTAATAGTGTCTCTAAAGCCAAAGCATAAACATCAGATCGATTAACTACTTGACTAGTTTTACGAATTCACCGAGGGATTACATATATATACTTGATCCTCAATAAAATACTTAATTATCCATATATATGCTTAATTATATCCACATAGAGCACTCAATTTTTAGTATATGATTATTTTTCTATCTTCACTAATTTCATATCTTCATGTCGTTGATCAATTCCTAAAATTTGTGTGCTTGCTTGTAGAGGAAAACACAGTTGAATAGAAGAAGGGGGAATTAACGAATGGTGGGCTAAACTAGCAACGTTAAATCAGGATCCGACGCCATAAAGATTATTTTGGGTGTCGTGGCCAGCCTCTGTGCCCGCGGAGCCTAGGTGAATTGTAGATGTTATTAATTGGAGCATGAGGCATCCTTTTATGTAAACCAGATGAACTATAATGACAATGATTGTGCTCAAACAACAAAACTATGATCGACAATGGTTAATATGTATATGTTAATCATATGGAATATGTTTCGCAAAAAAAAAATGGAATACCTTCTGGCGACCTTGTCCAGCCACACCTTTTATTGAAGCAGACTTGTTTGTTGAGCCTATCGTAGGACCAAGTGATACATGTAGCGTTAATTTGGAGGAGCAGAGTAGTATAAAACAAGTGCTGATGACATGGAACTAGGTTGAAAGCTGGCCATGGCATGGCAACCTAGCTAGGAATGCATCAAAGAGCGAATGAATTTATGATAAAAAAAAGATATAAGATACATGCATCCTTCTTTATTTTTATTTCTCTTGGATACTGGAAAGATCTCCAATATGCACAATTTTGGACATCAAGTTCGGTAATAAAACTTATGGAGAATACCAATATTGGCATGTACTTTTTTTATGGCAAACCATAAAAGTTCTCTTCAAAATCAAAATAATGACACGAATTTGGTTAAAAAGGAACTTTAAGCTGGCTACCTGAGAATGGTAGAGTATCATGGAACAAAGAAGAGTTTGATCTTACCATCTAAATATAAGGAAGAAAGTGATGCGCAACGATCCACTGGTACGTTGTTTTTCTCAATGCTAGTTTTTACCGAGCTACAATATTAATGCAATGAAATCAATTAAATGCATTGTTAGGATATGAATATAGAGAAGTGAAACTAAGTGCATTTTATCATGTTGTCATATCCATTGGTGTACTATATTAAAATAGAGATATAGAAAAAATTTGTAAGATGCATCGTATCATATTATTGTCATTATTTGGTTAGCTTGGTCACTCAAGTGAATATAGTGTTTGTCTACATATGAGAGTGAATCACAAATATGAGCATAGTTTCCTTGTATTGGATATATGTCTTACGGAAGCTGTATCTGTTGGTTGATACTTCTTTCGCCTCTCTCTTTTTCTCTTCGGTCTATAGTTTGAATCTAATAAATTGTTAAAAACATTCATGGCAACAATTTAATATTCACGGTAGAAATAGCTTAAATTAAAGGTTAAGTCATCTGCACTTATAGCTAAAAAGTTTTTATAAAAGTAGGAAAAGGAGGCCTGTAGTATATGGACAGTCCCTTTTGCAGGACACGTGAGCATACTAATAATAATACACTAAAATAGATTAAAAGAGGTATTTAGTTTGGATTGAGTATTGGTACTAAGCTCCAGGGCAACAGGCCAATACTCCCTTGGTACAGGGAAGAGGGATACAAAGTATTTAATCATTAATTTAATTGCCTTACAATATATATTATATATTTCTAAAAAATGAATACGCTTTTAGGGGCACTTTGAACAAAATCTATTGATGCAAGTTCTGTACCCTAAACGTGCATATAACAATTTGAATGGTTGCTGGTTAAAATTTGTAGTTATTTGTTTTCTTTCAGTTGATTCAAGTCAGACTTATTATTTATGTACAATGGAGTAGATATGTTACCTGCGGTAGGTCTGCACCGATTCCTCCACCTGGAATAAAAAGAAATTACTCCGTAGAAGAAAAAACAAAATAATTGATGGGCTAAGGTTTCTATTTTCATTTGTTAGGATGCTAACTAATCAAAATGATGATGTCTTATCGGAATTATTGAAGATGGAAGTTTCATGGACAAGAAATTATATCTACACGTCAACCAAGACACAGAAAGAAAAGTGATAAATAAATGATAGGAGAGAGAGAGGACAGATGATTAGACAACAGAATTTTTTTTAAAAGAAACCATATGCATTGAGACTACAGTTCTGCACAATGATCGTGCTCAAACAAAAAAACTATGATCGACAATGGTTAATATGTATATGTTAACCATATGGAATATGTTTCGCAAAAAAAAATGGAATACCTTCTGGCGACCTTGTCCAGCCACACCTTTTATTGAAGCAGACTTGTTTGTTGAGCCTATCGTAGGACCAAGTGATACATGTAGCGTTAATTTGGAGGAGCAGAGTAGTATAAAACAAGTGCTGATGACATGGAACTAGGTTGAAAGCTGGCCATGGCATGGCAACCTAGCCAGGAATGCATCAAAGAGCGAATGAATTTATGATAAAAAAAAGATATAAGATACATGCATCCTTCTTTATTTTTATTTCTCTTGGATACTGGAAAGATCTCCAATATGCACAATTTTGGACATCAAGTTCAGTAATAAAACTTATGGAGAATACCAATATTGGCATGTACTTTTTTTATGGCAAACCATAAAAGTTCTCTTCAAAATCAAAATAATGACACGAATTTGGTTAAAAAGGAACTTTAAGCTGGCTACCTGAGAATGGTAGAGTATCATGGAACAAAGAAGAGTTTGATCTTACCATCTAAATATAAGGAAGAATGTGATGCGCAACGATCCACTGGTACGTTGTTTTTCTCAATGCTAGTTTTTACCGAGCTACAATATCAATGCAATGAAATCAATTAAATGCATTGTTAGGATATGAATATAGAGAAGTGAAACTAAGTGCATTTTATCATGTTGTCATATCCATTGGTGTACTATATTAAAATAGAGATATAGAAAAAATTTGTAAGATGCATCGTATCATATTATTGTCATTATTTGGTTAGCTTGGTCACTCAAGTGAATATAGTGTTTGTCTACATATGAGAGTGAATCACAAATATGAGCATAGTTTCCTTGTATTGGATATATGTCTTACGGAAGCTGTATCTGTTGGTTGATACTTCTTTCGCCTCTCTCTTTTTCTCTTCGGTCTATAGTTTGAATCTAATAAATTGTTAAAAACATTCATGGCAACAATTTAATATTCACGGTAGAAATAGCTTAAATTAAAGGTTAAGTCATCTGCACTTATAGCTAAAAAGTTTTTATAAAAGTAGGAAAAGGAGGCCTGTAGTATATGGACAGTCCCTTTTGCAGGACACGTGAGCATAGTAATAATAATACACTAAAATAGATTAAAAGAGGTATTTAGTTTGGATTGAGTATTGGTACTAAGCTCCAGGGCAACAGGCCAATACTCCCTTGGTACAGGGAAGAGGGATACAAAGTATTTAATCATTAATTTAATTGCCTTACAATATATATTATATATTTCTAAAAAATGAATACGCTTTTAGGGGCACTTTGAACAAAATCTATTGATGCAAGTTCTGTACCCTAAACGTGCATATAACAATTTGAATGGTTGCTGGTTAAAATTTGTAGTTATTTGTTTTCTTTCAGTTGATTCAAGTCAGACTTATTATTTATGTACAATGGAGTAGATATGTTACCTGCGGTAGGTCTGCACCGATTCCTCCACCTGGAATAAAAAGAAATTACTCCGTAGAAGAAAAAACAAAATAATTGATGGGCTAAGGTTTCTATTTTCATTTGTTAGGATGCTAACTAATCAAAATGATGATGTCTTATCGGAATTATTGAAGATGGAAGTTTCATGGACAAGAAATTATATCTACACGTCAATGTCACACTCCAATTAAAGGACAATATAGAGTGCATACATCTTATGTGCGCCCCAGGAATAGTCGCACACATAAGCCGACAAATTAACAGAAGTATCATCACTGAGTACATACATAACGTTATTACATCACATAGTTCTTACATAAACAAACGGAAAGATAAATAGCAACTCTTAGGCGTAGTGTCTGATCCACAGGGAAGGACGACTGGTTGACCCAAACCTAGAAATCCTCCGGGAAGTCCTCGTAGAAACTGTCATCTGTTACCCATCCGGGATTTTACCCAAAAACAATATAGCAACAAGTGTGAGTACATTCGTACTCCGCAAGTATAGTATGAGGATTCATGAGGCTCAAAAAGGCTAGACACGGTTGACTGCGGTTAGCATTTTTAGTAGATCAACATTTCATTATTAATCATTATTAAATTATGCTCAAGCTCCCATTTATCCCACATGATCCACTACTAGATTTAAGAAAAGAAAGCATCAGTGTGGTCTCATCATCATAGTTCATCACGTATCAAGTAACCATTTATTCTGTGAGTTTTCCGGGCCGCTCGTGTCCGTGAGCACGGCTGTTATAACAGTTTAAACACTCTGCAGAGGTTGTGCATCTTTACCCGTGAGTCGTGTTACCCATATGCCCGGGGCCCGTCGACCCCCTAACACTTCCAAGGTGAGCAGGCAGGGTACACTATGAAGCCTTCCATAGGCCTCTTCTAACATGTTAGGGCCGCTAGGTTTCCTCGGCAGGCAGATATAGAGAACCCCCCTTTCGATGGCACAATTCCCGCAGGCTATACACATCTGAACAGAGGCAGTTCTATACCCAACGTGGCAAGCCCCTCTTGCGCCCTTTCGGGTAACCTCTAACAAGTTAGAAAAGATCCTACTACTGAGCTAAAGTCAGAGCCATTTAACTCCCACGGTTGCACTGTAAGTCCCAGCTTTTGCCCTACAGATAAGTCCTTACGGAGGGTTTAGGGCAACATGATCAACACCATTTGCACCATCACCCTTTAGTTCCACTACTATCATCATGATTATCCGTTGTTTCCATTAATCAATGTGTAGATCATGTTTAGTTAGAGCACTAGCTTTCTACCCAAATGCAATTAATCCCCATAGGAATCAAGGTACAGGTCATCAATTTGCTAAGAAGTCCTTATAATCGAGCAATATTAGACACATGCATGATGAATATGTTATATAATGAATAGGACAACAAGGTAGGCCCATGCTATACTTGCCTTGGTTCACGAACTGCTGCTGGTCCTGCTGCTCCTCGTACGCGTCCGGATTTCCGACGTACTCCTCACCGTCTGAACTCGTACGACACGAAGTACAACACGCAATACGGAGCAGACATACAAGCAAAACATAGCTACTATTAGAACAGTACACCAACAATAAATAAATCTGAATAAAATGTTTACCAAAATCATCTACGTTTCGCTACGATCACATTGACGCGAATTGCACGAAAATCGGAGCTACAACGCAAAAGTTACGAGACATTTACTATTCTAGAAGCTAGCTATTAACTAGATTTATTCGAGAAATTCAAAAGCTCTTAACAGGTCTAACAGTAGCACTATTGCGTAGATTATGAAATTATGAAACTAACGCAAGTTGAACGGGTCAAATCGGAGCTAAAACGACGATTTTATACACGTTTTACTGTAGTGGCAATTCTGTAAATAAATTGAAAATATTTTGGAATTAAAATAAAACAAATTCGGGAAATTCCTATCTGGCCGAGGACTGCGGGTTAATAAATGAAAAACACGGGGTCTCTTTAGCAAATTCTGCCCCGAAGGGGTATCGGCTGCTCACAGCCGTTGATCGGATGATGGACGGCTGGGAAAGAAAAGGGGGAGGGAGAGGGCGGCGGGCTGACCGGAACAGTGGCGTCCGCGGCGGTGCAGCCATTGCCGGCGACCAAACCACGCCGGAGTGCGTGGAAACTCCACCTACGGCCCACAGTTCGAAAAACTAAAGGCACCGGGACGATGCGGGGGAGACGGCGAGTTCAACCATGCGCTTTACGCGGGCGGGGAAAGTGCCCGACGCGGTGGCCGCCATAACCGACGGTGGCGAGCTCGCCGGAGCAGCGGGATTGGGTGCCCTAGTGCCCCATTCGCCAAACCAATTTCACAGGGAGGATGCGGAGGGGATGGGGGTTCCGTTTTTGCCACTAACGCGGCCGGGGAAAGGCTCGAGGGCCACCCGCCATGGCCGGCCCGGAGAGGCTCGTCGGAGCTCGCGCAAACCGGCCCTAGAGGCCACAAATCGCCACGGGAGAGGGACGGGGAGAAAGAGGGGAGCAAGGCGAAGCTCACCGAGCGACAAAACGAAGACGAGGGCGGCTCGGAGTCGTTGGCGATGCGGAGGAGCGGACGGTGGACGGGGCGCTCCGGCGGTGCCTTGCAGCGGCTTCGGGTGCTCAATTGGATGGGGAATTGGAGTGGGAATGCAGCAGGGGGAGGGGCGAAGGGGGTTCGGCTCCCTTTTTGAAGGCCGGGCGCGGGGGAGGAGGCTCCCACGTCGAGCGGGGAAGTGGGCGCGGGGCGGCGGTTGCGGCCTTGACCGAGAGAGGCGCGGGAGGTTGGGGAAGAGAAGGATCTGACGAGCGGGCCCCTGTCGTCAGCGGCTGCGAGAGGGAGGGCGGCAACGGCTGGCGACGAAGTGGGCTGGGCCGCGGCCCAGGAAGGAAAGAGCGGGCGGGATTTGCTGGGCCGGCCGGAAATCGGCTAACGGGCCGAAACCGAGGAAAGAAGAGAACGGGAAAGAATTTTATTTTCCTCTTTAAAATTTGATTTTCAAATCACATTTTCAAATGTTTTTGAAAGTCTTTTGAACTTTGACTCTACCAATCATCACAAAATACAGTGCAACAGCATGAGTGCAAAAATAAATGATTAGCCTTATGATTAATTTTAATTTCACAAAATTTATTATTCTCTATATTTAAATGCACACACCCATAACTAATTAATTCATATTTAGCTATTTTAAAACAAAGCAAAATTTTAGGGTGTTACAGTCAACCAAGACACAGAAAGAAAAGTGATAAATAAATGATAGGAGAGAGAGAGGACAGATGATTAGACAACAGAATTTTTTTTAAAAGAAACCATATGCATTGAGACTACAGTTCTGCACAATGATCGTGCTCAAACAAAAAAACTATGATCGACAATGGTTAATATGTATATGTTAACCATATGGAATATGTTTCGCAAAAAAAAATGGAATACCTACTGGCGACCTTGTCCAGCCACACCTTTTATTGAAGCAGACTTGTTTGTTGAGCCTATCGTAGGACCAAGTGATACATGTAGCGTTAATTTGGAGGAGCAGAGTAGTATAAAACAAGTGCTGATGACATGGAACTAGGTTGAAAGCTGGCCATGGCATGGCAACCTAGCCAGGAATGCATCAAAGAGCGAATGAATTTATGATAAAAAAAAGATATAAGATACATGCATCCTTCTTTATTTTTATTTCTCTTGGATACTGGAAAGATCTCCAATATGCACAATTTTGGACATCAACTGTTCTAAATTTTTGTCAGTAATAAAACTTATGGAGAATACCAATATTGGCATGTACTTTTTTTTATTGCAAACCATAAAAGTTCTCTTCAAAATCAAAATAATGACACGAATTTGGTTAAAAAGGAACTTTAAGCTAGCTACCTGAGAATGGTAGAGTATCATGGAACAAAGAAGAGTTTGATCTTACCATCTAAATATAAGGAAGAAAGTGATGTGCAATGATCCACTGGTACGTTGTTTTTCTCAATGCTAGTTTTTACCGAGCTACAATATCAATGCAATGAAATCAATTAAATGCACTGTTAGGATATGAATATAGAGAAGTGAAACTAAGTGCATTTTATCATGGTGTCATATCCATTGGTGTACTATATTAAAATAGAGATATAGGAAAAATTTGTAAGATGCATCGTATCATATTATTGTCATTATTTGGTTAGCTTGGTCACTCAAGTGAATATAGTGTTTGTCTACATATGAGAGTGAATCACAAATATGAGCATAGTTTCCTTGTATTGGATATATGTCTTACAGAAGCTGTATCTGTTGGTTGATACTTCTTTCGCCTCTCTCTTTTTCTCTTCGGTCTATAGTTTGAATCTAATAAATTGTTAAAAACATTCATGGCAACAATTTAATATTCACGGTAGAAATAGCTTAAATTAAAGGTTAAGTCATCTGCACTTATAGCTAAAAAGTTTTTATAAAAGTAGGAAAAGGAGGCGTGTAGTATATGGACAGTCCCTTTTGCAGGACACGTGAGCATACTAATAATAATACACTAAAATAGATTAAAAGAGGTATTTAGTTTGGATTGAGTATTGGTACTAAGCTCCAGGGCAACAGGCCAATACTCCCTTGGTACAGGGAAGAGGGATACAAAGTATTTAATCATTAATTTAATTGCCTTACAATATATATTATATATTTCTAAAAAATGAATACGCTTTTAGGGGCACTTTGAACAAAATCTATTGATGCAAGTTCTGTACCCTAAACGTGCATATAACAATTTGAATGGTTGCTGGTTAAAATTTGTAGTTATTTGTTTTCTTTCAGTTGATTCAAGTCAGACTTATTATTTATGTACAATGGAGTAGATATGTTACCTGCGGTAGGTCTGCACCGATTCCTCCACCTGGAATAAAAAGAAATTACTCCGTAGAAGAAAAAACAAAATAATTGATGGGCTAAGGTTTCTATTTTCATTTGTTAGGATGCTAACTAATCAAAATGATGATGTCTTATCGGAATTATTGAAGATGGAAGTTTCATGGACAAGAAATTATATCTACACGTCAACCAAGACACAGAAAGAAAAGTGATAAATAAATGATAGGAGAGAGAGAGGACAGATGATTAGACAACAGAATTTTTTTTAAAGAAACCATATGCATTGAGACTACAGTTCTGCACAATGATCGTGCTCAAACAACAAAACTATGATCGACAATGGTTAATATTTATATGTTAACCATATGGAATATGTTTCGCAAAAAAAAAAGGAATACCTTCTGGCGACTTTGTCCAGCCACACCTTTTATTGAAGCAGACTTGTTTGTTGAGCCTATCGTAGGACCAAGTGATACATGTAGCGTTAATTTGGAGGAGCAGAGTAGTATAAAACAAGTGCTGATGACATGGAACTAGGTTGAAAGCTGGCCATGGCATGGCAACCTAGCCAGGAATGCATCAAAGAGCGAATGAATTTATGATAAAAAAAAGATATAAGATACATGCATCCTTCTTTATTTTTATTTCTCTTGGATACTGGAAAGATCTCCAATATGCACAATTGTGGACATCAACTGTTCTAAATTTTTGTCAGTAATAAAACTTATGGAGAATACCAATATTGGCATGTACTTTTTTTTATGGCAAACCATAAAAGTTTTCTTCAAAATCAAAATAATGACACGAATTTGGTTAAAAAGGAACTTTAAGCTGGCTACCTGAGAATGGTAGAGTATCATGGAACAAAGAAGAGTTTGATCTTACCATCTAAATATAAGGAAGAAAGTGATGTGCAACGATCCACTGGTACGTTGTTTTTCTCAATGCTAATTTTTACCGAGCTACAATATCAATGCAATGAAATAAATTAAATGCACTGTTAGGATATGAATATAGAGAAGTGAAACTAAGTGCATTTTATCATGGTGTCATATCCATTGGTGTACTATATTAAAATAGAGATATAGAAAAAATTTGTAAGATGCATCGTATCATATTATTGTCATTATTTGGTTAGCTTGGTCACTCAAGTGAATATAGTGTTTGTCTACATATGAGAGTGAATCACAAATATGAGCATAGTTTCCTTGTATTGGATATATGTCTTACAGAAGCTGTATCTGTTGGTTGATACTTCTTTCGCCTCTCTCTTTTTCTCTTCGGTCTATAGTTTGAATCTAATAAATTGTTAAAAACATTCATGGCAACAATTTAATATTCGCGGTAGAAATAGCTTAAATTAAAGGTTAAGTCATCTGCACTTATAGCTAAAAAGTTTTTATAAAAGTAGGAAAAGGAGGCGTGTAGTATATGGACAGTCCCTTTTGCAGGACACATGAGCATACTAATAATAATACACTAAAATAGATTAAAAGAGGTATTTAGTTTGGATTGAGTATTGGTACTAAGCTCCAGGGCAATAGGCCAATACTCCCGTGGTACAGGGAAGAGGGATACAAAGTATTTAATCATTAATTTAATTGCCTTACAATATATATTATATATTTCTAAAAAATGAATACGCTTTTAGGGGCACTTTGAACAAAATCTATTGATGCAAGTTCTATACCCTAAACATGCATATAATAATTTGAATGGTTACTGGTTAAAATTTGTAGCTTTTTGTTTTCTTTCAGTTGATTCAAGTTAGACTTATTATTTATGTACGATGGAGTAGATATGTTACCTGCGGTAGGTCTGCACCGATTCCTCCACATGGAATAAAAAGAAATTACTCCGTAAAAGAAAAAAACAAAATAATTGATGGGCTAAGGTTTCTATTTTCATTTGTTAGGATGCTAACTAATCAAAATGATGATGTCTTATCGGAATTATTGAAGATGGAAGTTTCATGGACAAGAAGTTATATCTACACGTCAACCAAGAGACAGAAAGAAAAGTGATAAATAAATGATAGGAGAGAGAGAGGACAGATGATTAGACAACAGAATTTTTTTTAAAGAAACCATATGCATTGAGACTACAGTTCTGCACAATGATCGTGCTCAAACAACAAAACTATGATCGACAATGGTTAATATGTATATGTTAACCATATGGAATATGTTTCGCAAAAAAAATGGAATACCTTCTGGCGACCTTGTCCAGCCACACCTTTTATTGAAGCAGACTTGTTTGTTGAGCCTATCGTAGGACCAAGTGATACATGTAGCGTTAATTTGGAGGAGCATAGTATAAAACAAGTGCTGATGACATGGAACTAGGTTGAAAGCTGGCCATGGCATGGCAACCTAGCCAGGAATGCATCAAAGAGCGAATGAATTTATGATAAAAAAAAGATATAAGATACATGCATCCTTCTTTATTTTTATTTCTCTTGGATACTGGAAAGATCTCCAATATGCACAATTTTGGACATCAACTGTTCTAAATTTTTGTCAGTAATAAAACTTATGGAGAATACCAATATTGGCATGTACTTTTTTTATGGCAAACCATAAAAGTTCTCTTCAAAATCAAAATAATGACACGAATTTGGTTAAAAAGGAACTTTAAGCTGGCTACCTGAGAATGGTATAGTATCATGGAACAAAGAAGAGTTTGATCTTACCATCTAAATATAAGGAAGAAAGTGATGCGCAACGATCCACTGGTACGTTGTTTTTCTCAATGCTAGTTTTTACCGAGCTACAATATCAATGCAATGAAATCAATTAAATGCATTGTTAGGATATGAATATAGAGAAGTGAAACTAAGTGCATTTTATCATGGTGTCATATCTGTTGGTGTACTATATTAAAATAGAGATATAGAAAAAATTTGTAAGATGCATCGTTGTAATACCCGAGAATGCACGATAAATATGGATTTCTTTAATTTGGATTAAGTAATTTATCTATGGAAGGTTGACCGGCTTTTTAAGAGAGGCCGGAAATTTAATTTTTGATCCGTGTTGCTCGGATGGATTATCGGACACTACCTATGCGTAGAGCTCGCCGAATGCATTTTGATCGAGTACAGATATGTAGTAATCAGATTTTAAATCACAGTTATATTCATTGCTTTGTGAAAGAATAAGAAAAAAAGAAAATAAAGGCTACAGTAACCAAGTGAAAAGGTGCATTATGTGACTTCCTGTTGTCGTGGCTGACTTTGCCTCTGTAGCGTGACCGCCCGTTTGTTTGGTTGGCGCAAGGGACAAGGAAAAACAGGCGTGCTACAGTTACTCGTGACTACAGTACAGGCCCAACTTAAGTCCTGGCCCATAGCGTGACGTTCTCTTACTCGGCTCTGATCTGCTCGTGGTTCCTGGTGTTGCCGCCTCTTGTCGTGGGCAGCCAACAGGCTGCCGCCGGCCCAATAGGCCCAAGCGTCAGTAGCTTAGCCGTCAAGTTAGGCCAAGGGTGCTTAGCCACCAAGTTAGGTCTAGGTTTAGTCCCCTCTCTATATAAAGAGAGGCACGTCTGTCATTTGGAGTAGGAAAAAGGAATAATGAAGAAACAATTCTAGTCTCCCTCAATCTCTCAAGCTCTTGGCAAAGCATAAGGCCAATTCTTGTCTCCCTCAATCTCTCAAGCTCTTGGCAAAGCATAAGGCCTAGTTATCTACCAAATATCGATCTACATAACACCTGGTATCGGAGCTCCAGTCGATCCTCATCCCCTATCCATCGCTACCACAACCAAATCGAGAAACCACCACCAGCCGCCTGCCCCATCGGGGAAAAAAAACCCCACCGCCACGTCCAGCACCACTTCCACCGTCGACCGCCAGAGCCCGAGGCTCGACCTATCCCATTGTTGTCGTCACCGCCTCTGGTCACCATCGCCGACGGACCAGATTCCCATCAAGATCAACATCTGCTCCACTACGCCACAGAAGAAGGTGCCATCAAGCTATCCAGCTCGAGGGCGAGCTAGGTCTCCAAGGGCGGGGGAGATGTCATGGGCAGCCAACAGGCTGCCGCCGGCCCAATAGGCCCAAGCGTCAGTAGCTTAGCCGTCAAGTTAGGTCAAGGGTGCTTAGCCACCAAGTTAGGTCTAGGGTTAGTCCCTCTCTATATAAATTGAGGCACGTCTGTCATTTGGAGCAGGAAAAAGGAATAATGAAGAAACAATTCTAGTCTCCCTCAATCTCTCAAGCTCTTGGCAAAGCATAAGGCCTAGTTATCTACCAAATATCGATCTACATAACACCTCTTCACATCACGCAAAAGGCAGGATAAAGGGAGAGAAGGGAGAGGAGGAAAGGAGAGGAGACCTAGGGCTTGCTACCATCACCTACGTGCCCCGATCTTCTCGGAAACTGATCGGAACAGCAAGACGATCGTAGCGGCAAGGATCACGGTGAGGTGGAGAAGAGGAAAACACGGAGTGGATCGCTAGGGGTTTCTTCATTGTGCTGGCCGTGGTTGCCCTAGGTGAGATTCCAAATTCTAACCCACTTGTTTGGATGAAGTTTTGCGGATCCTAACATCTCATTAGAAAGGATTTAGTTGGAGTAGTTCCTGAAATTCCTGAATTTGATCTCAGTCAAGTTTATAAATCCCGTCAGATTATGCAGTTTCTGTTTATCGCTGTTTTAGGGCATCTTAGTGGCCTTAATAAATTTTGGCACTGTGGACAAAGTTGTAGAGGACTTCGTCATCTTTCTTTTGAAGCCAAGAGCACATTCATAGCCTCTGTATTTTGGGAGATATGATAGTTTGAAGTAGACTGCTTTTCAGTGATGAGATTCTGGACAGTTTTAGATCTAATCTATTTTCGGTCCTCTTACTTGAGTAATTTGAACTTAAGATCTAAATGAAAGTTTTAGGGATTTTCTTTATCTTTCCAGATTGTTGTAGAACACGTTTTTTGGACGAGTATGTACCCAGTTATGAATTTTATAAGGTTGCTGTACTGTTTTGACTGTCAGAAATGTTCAGTTAACTTAAGATGATGATTATGGTATCTTGGAGATCTCTAATGCCAAATCTTATAGTACCGAAGTTTTAGATAAAGAAATTTTCTATCATCTGGTAGATTAAGGGAATTTATTATTGTATGGTTGTTTGTCTATGAAAAAGAGAAGGGACAGTGCTGCTGTCACGATCAGTAGTGAGACGGTAGATGCTTAAACGGCAGGGTTGGGACACTTTATTGTGTAATTTGTTGTTGATTTTATATGTATGATGGTGTTGGTGCTGAGGTTTGCTTGTGATCAGGTGGTGTACCTTCGGATTGTGCTTAGCTCACTTTTGATCTTTGGTGAAGGCAAGTAAACGTGGCGCTGTGGTCCACATGCTTTGGCTTTGTTGTTTGAATTGCCTCCACCAAAATTTCAGTATCTCACACTAACCATATAATCTGAAGTTTGAAGTTATTTGCTTTTCTTTGATGTATATTATTTCTTATCTTGTGGTATTACTTTTGAATTACGAAGTATATGATGTGCATACATTACAACATTTGCACTTTTTCCTTGATATGCATAAGAAGAAACCGTAGCCAAATTGGTGCGGTAAGTACCGGTACAGCAACGCACGTTGATGAGCAATGTGGTTGCAGCAACGCACATTGATGAGCATTGTGGTTGCAGCCCACACTCCCTCTCCTTGGGATGTGTGGGTAGAAGTGAAGTCATGCATTGCATTGCATCATTTGCATGCATCATCTGCATTGCACACTTTTGCATTGCACTTGGAATTATATTTGTATTACTATAAAGCAGTTGATGTCTCTATTAGTATGCTATTTAAACCTAATGCTTAATCTACTGTGATTTGAATAACATGGTTGAAGCAGTTTGCTTGCTGAGGTTTTCCATAAACCTCACACGCTTGTTCCCCATCTTAGGTACTTGAGCTTCGAGGATGTTTGGCGGGATGGGAGTAGCTTGCACACATGGTGTACACTTCAAACAATCATATGTAACAGGCTAGTTGGTTGTAGAGTCGTTTTGTATGTTGTAACAAACATCTGAGGTTTGTTGGTTAGGTTTGAGAAGATGTCTTTTCTTTGTCATCGTAGGAGACTTAATTTAATGCTTACTCTAGATGACGTGTTTTTGCTTCCGTGTACTCCGTTGTCATAGTGTAGTATCGTAATTCTCCAAAGGATTGTTGCTTTCTGCTGGGGTGTTACAATCGTATCATATTATTGTCATTATTTGGTTAGCTTGGTCACTCAAGTGAATATAGTGTTTGTCTACATATGAGAGTGAATCACAAATATGAGCATAGTTTCCTTGTATTGGATATTTGTCTTACAGAAGCTGTATCTGTTGGTTGATACTTCTTTCGCCTCTCTCTTTTTCTCTTCGGTCTATAGTTTGAATCTAATAAATTGTTAAAAACATTCATGGCAACAATTTAATATTCACGGTAGAAATAGCTTAAATTAAAGGTTAAGTCATCTGCACTTATAGCTAAAAAGTTTTTATAAAAGTAGGAAAAGGAGGCGTGTAGTATATGGACAGTCCCTTTTGCAGGACACGTGAGCATACTAATAATAATACACTAAAATAGATTAAAAGAGGTATTTAGTTTGGATTGAGTATTGGTACTAAGCTCCAGGGCAACAGGCCAATACTCCCTTGGTACAGGGAAGAGGCATACAAAGTATTTAATCATTAATTTAATTGTCTTACAATATATATTATATATTTCTAAAAAATGAATACGCTTTTAGGGGCACTTTGAACAAAATCTATTGATGCAAGTTCTGTACCCTAAACATGCATATAATAATTTGAATGGTTGCTGGTTAAAATTTGTAGTTATTTGTTTTCTTTCAGTTGATTCAAGTTAGACTTATTATTTATGTACGATGGAGTAGATATGTTACCTGCGGTAGGTATGCACCGATTCCTCCACCTGGAATAAAAAGAAATTACTCCGTAGAAGAAAAAACAAAATAATTGATGGGCTAAGGTTTCTATTTTCATTTGTTAGGATGCTAACTAATCAAAATGATGATGTCTTATCGGAATTATTGAAGATGGAAGTTTCATGGACAAGAAATTATATCTACACGTCAACCAAGACACAGAAAGAAAAGTGATAAATAAATGATAGGAGAAAGAGAGGACAGATGATTAGACAACAGAATTTTTCTTAAAGAAACCATATGCATTGAGACTACAGTTCTGCACAATGATCGTGCTCAAACAACAAAACTATGATCGACAATGGTTAATATGTATATGTTAACCATATGGAATATGTTTCGCAAAAAAAAATGGAATACCTTCTGGCGACCTTGTCCAGCCACACCTTTTATTGAAGCAGACTTGTTTGTTGAGCCTATCGTAGGACCAAGTGATACATGTAGCGTTAATTTGGAGGAGCAGAGTAGTATAAAACAAGTGCTGATGACATGGAACTAGGTTGAAAGCTGGCCATGGCATGGCAACCTAGCCAGGAATGCATCAAAGAGCGAATGAATTTATGATAAAAAAAAGATATAAGACACATGCATCCTTCTTTATTTTTATTTCTCTTGGATACTGGAAAGATCTCCAATATGCACAATTTTGGACATCAATTGTTCTAAATTTTTGTCAGTAATAAAACTTATGGAGAATACCAATATTAGCATGTACTTTTTTTATGGCAAACCATAAAAGTTCTCTTCAAAATCAAAATAATGACACGAATTTGGTTAAAAAGGAACTTTAAGCTGGCTACCTGAGAATGGTAGAGTATCATGGAACAAAGAAGAGTTTGATCTTACCATCTAAATATAAGGAAGAAAGTGATGCGCAACGATCCACTGGTACGTTGTTTTTCTCAATGCTAGTTTTTCCCGAGCTACAATATCAATGCAATGAAATCAATTAAATGCATTGTTAGGATATGAATATAGAGAAGTGAAACTAAGTGCATTTTATCATGGTGTCATATCCATTGGTGTACTATATTAAAATAGAGATATAGAAAAAATTTGTAAGATGCATCGTATCATATTATTGTCATTATTTGGTTAGCTTGGTCACTCAATTGAATATAGTGTTTGTCTACATATGAGAGTGAATCCCAAATATGAGCATAGTTTCCTTGTATTGGATATATGTCTTACAGAAGCTGTATCTGTTGTTTGATACTTCTTTCGCCTCTTTCTTTTTCTCTTCGGTCTATAGTTTGAATCTAATAAATTGTTAAAAACATTCATGGCAACAATTTAATATTCACGGTAGAAATAGCTTAAATTAAAGGTTAAGTCTTCTGCACTTATAGCTAAAAAGTTTTTATAAAAGTAGGAAAAGGAGGCGTGTAGTATATGGACAGTCCCTTTTGCAGGACACGTGAGCATACTAATAATAATACACTAAAATAGATTAAAAGAGGTATTTAGTTTGGATTGAGTATTGGTACTAAGCTCCAGGGCAACAGGCCAATACTCCCTTGGTACAGGGAAGAGGGATACAAAGTATTTAATCATTAATTTAATTGCCTTACAATATATATTATATATTTCTAAAAAATGAATACACTTCTAGGGGCACTTTGAACAAAATCTATTGATGCAAGTTCTGTACCCTAAACATGCATATAATAATTTGAATGGTTGCTGGTTAAAATTTGTAGTTATTTGTTTTCTTTCAGTTGATTCAAGTTAGACTTATTATTTATGTACGATGGAGTAGATTTGTTACCTGCGGTAGGTCTGCACCGATTCCTCCACCTGGAATAAAAATAAATTACTCCGTAGAAGAAAAAACAAAATAATTGATGGGCTAAGGTTTCTATTTTCATTTGTTAGGATGCTAACTAATCAAAATGATGATGTCTTATCAGAATTATTGAAGATGGAAGTTTCATGGACAAGAAATTATATCTACACGTCAACCAAGACACAGAAAGAAAAGTGATAAATAAATGATAGGAGAGGGAGAGGACAGATGATTAGACAACAGAATTTTTTTTAAAAGAAACCATATGCATTGAGACTACAGTTCTGCACAATGATCGTGCTCAAACAAAAAAACTATGATCGACAATGGTTAATATGTATATGTTAACCATATGGAATATGTTTCGCAAAAAAAAATGGAATACCTTCTGGCGACCTTGTCCAGCCACACCTTTTATTGAAGCAGACTTGTTTGTTGAGCCTATCGTAGGACCAAGTGATACATGTAGCGTTAATTTGGAGGAGCAGAGTAGTATAAAACAAGTGCTGATGACATGGAACTAGGTTGAAAGCTGGCCATGGCATGGCAACCTAGCCAGGAATGCATCAAAGAGCGAATGAATTTATGATAAAAAAAGATATAAGATACATGCATCCTTCTTTATTTTTATTTCTCTTGGATACTGGAAAGATCTCCAATATGCACAATTTTGGACATCAACTGTTCTAAATTTTTGTCAGTAATAAAACTTATGGAGAATACCAATATTGGCATGTACTTTTTTTATGGCAAACCATAAAAGTTCTCTTCAAAATCAAAATAATGACACGAATTTGGTTAAAAAGGAACTTTAAGCTAGCTACCTGAGAATGGTAGAGTATCATGGAACAAAGAAGAGTTTGATCTTACCATCTAAATATAAGGAAGAAAGTGATGTGCAATGATCCACTGGTACGTTGTTTTTCTCAATGCTAGTTTTTACCGAGCTACAATATCAATGCAATGAAATCAATTAAATGCACTGTTAGGATATGAATATAGAGAAGTGAAACTAAGTGCATTTTATCATGGTGTCATATCCATTGGTGTACTATATTAAAATAGAGATATAGGAAAAATTTGTAAGATGCATCGTATCATATTATTGTCATTATTTGGTTAGCTTGGTCACTCAAGTGAATATAGTGTTTGTCTACATATGAGAGTGAATCACAAATATGAGCATAGTTTCCTTGTATTGGATATATGTCTTACAGAAGCTGTACCTGTTGGTTGATACTTCTTTCGCCTCTCTCTTTTTCTCTTCGGTCTATAGTTTGAATCTAATAAATTGTTAAAAACATTCATGGCAACAATTTAATATTCACGGTAGAAATAGCTTAAATTAAAGGTTAAGTCATCTGCACTTATAGCTAAAAAGTTTTTATAAAAGTAGGAAAAGGAGGCGTGTAGTATATGGACAGTCCCTTTTGCAGGACACGTGAGCATACTAATAATAATACACTAAAATAGATTAAAAGAGGTATTTAGTTTGGATTGAGTATTGGTACTAAGCTCCAGGGCAACAGGCCAATACTCCCTTGGTACAGGGAAGAGGGATACAAAGTATTTAATCATTAATTTAATTGCCTTACAAATATATATTATATATTTCTAAAAAATGAATACGCTTTTAGGGGCACTTTGAACAAAATCTATTGATGCAAGTTCTGTACCCTAAACATGCATATAATAATTTGAATGGTTGCTGGTTAAAATTTGTAGTTATTTGTTTTCTTTCAGTTGATTCAAGTTAGACTTATTATTTATGTACGATGGAGTAGATATGTTACCTGCGGTAGGTCTGCACCGATTCCTCCACCTGGAATAAAAAGAAATTACTCCGTAGAAGAAAAAACAAAATAATTGATGGGCTAAGGTTTCTATTTTCATTTGTTAGGATGCTAACTAATCAAAATGATGATGCCTTATCGGAATTATTGAAGATGGAAGTTTCATGGACAAGAAATTATATCTACACGTCAACCAAGACACAGAAAGAAAAGTGATAAATAAATGATAGGAGAGAGAGAGGACAGATGGTTAGACAATAGAATTTTTTTTTAAAGAAACCATATGCATTGAGACTACAGTTCTGCACGTGGTGTCACGTGGTTTCTGGGTTGAAACTCACCTGAAGTGACGACGATACCTCTGGTGGCAGATGAACACGGGGAAGAGTATCAACTATTTGTTTGGAAAGGCTGACCATCTTTGAGCTGCTAGAGGCGTCCCTGGCACGGACAGTGTTAACAAGGTCCTTGACGTCGGCATGGAGAGCATCATCACTTCGATTCGTTTTGGCCGTCACTGAGAAATGGCACACGACGGTGGCAAGGATCGCCACCGTCATGTTGGTCAATATATCATCCGAAACTCGGCGCAGCTCCTTGGCGATGTCATCGGCCTTGATGATACTCATCAGGTCATTCAGGTAGCCTTTCTTGGGCTGGCAGGCCACGACGATATCACGATGGCCGTGCTCCAGGGCCTCCTTTAGACCCATGAACGCGCCACTCATCATAGGATGCTTGTCACCCTCCACGATGTAGGTCGTCCGGTTCAGCTGCTGCAGCAGGCACTTGGCGATTTCAGACACTCTGAAGATGAGCTGGCGCAACCTGCAGCAGTCCTCTTCGTTGTGGCGAAACGTCTCCACAAGTACCGTGATCTTCATCCCCAAGCCACAGATGGTCTGGAGGATGCTTAGCAGATCAACCATGTCTACGACGCGCGCGTGCGGCCTAGCTCTCCTCTGGACAAGTGCAGTGGTCTCTGTGAGATGAAATGAGAACAAATTAACGCCCGGACCGAACCTACCAATCGAATTGGAGTGGAGATGATCGTTTAATTCGTTCCTTGGAGAGATCAAAACTTAGATTGCATCATCGTCGATCCCAGGCATATACAACAGTAACAATCAATCGACAAACATTTACTAATTGACTAGATAAGTACTCGTAGTACCAAGAATAAGCAGAATCGATCGACCGAACCAACCCATCGATCAGGAACAATCAACGAATTAAGATTGATTTAATAATTGGAGTGATATATAGCACGCACAAACAAGAAAGATGACTGACCGTGCGACTGACCTTGTAGCTAATCAATCGATGGATCGATCTCCTCCGATCCCTCCCCTCCAAGCTATCGAGAATGGCGATGGCAGAAGCTGTGTGCTCTCGCTTCACTTCCTTCCTCAATTTTCTATGTTTTTTGTTAAAAAAAGGGAGTGGGTGGGTGGAGTGGGTGGGGGGCGGACGGAGGAGAGTGCGTGGAAGGAAGCGGAGCAGCTTGCTTGCAGATATTTTCTTCTCTCCTCGTCACCCACACTGGCCACCCGAGCCTAGGGTTGAAAGTGGCATGGACAATTCTCTCCTCCCAATCTGAATTTTAAGATACAGAGAAGTCTTTTTTGATATCGGTGTGGTGTAGGAGTAGGATATGGATCCGCAAAATTCAGCGGATATGGATTCTTATACTATTACTAATTAGAGGCCCCAATAGAGAAACCACATTAATTCTCACCATACATGCTAAAAAAAGATTAATTCTAAAAATTCTCACAACAATCAAAAACATTTAGCCTTTAATTTGGTACACTCTAATCATCATCACTGATAATAGCCATTAGATCTATTGTAATTTATATAAAAAAAATTGCCCATGCCTCTACCATTATTAAAAATACATAAAGTGACTCCTAATTTTACATCTAAGTTACCCAGCTCTATCATTACGAAAGATAATTCAAAATAACCTCTATATATTGTATATAAATAAATGACCCACGTCTTCAATCGCCAGGTCATGTATTTGTCTCACGCAACAAAGTGCCAGCCAAACGCTCCTAATATATTCAATGATGATATTGATGGCGCCTCAGCATGATCCACCGAGACACGAGTAACAGTATGTAGGTTTGTGAATGTGAAGATATAGCTTTTGTTTCGTCTAGGACAAATGGTTCCTTGGTAGTATTTGTCCTAGGAAGATAGCTAGCATGGGTGCTTTGCTCTGCCTCCTACCCTTGCTAGCGAGTAGCGTGGAGGTGGCCGAGGGTGACCCATAGGACAAGGGAAGACTATGGGAGCGAAGGTAGTTGTGGCGTGGAAAGGATCGCAGACAACAATAAAGTAAGGAGTAAATAGCTATTAATTTGTCATTTATCACAGTAGTACCTAACGAGTATTTATTGGGCACACCCGGGGGCACGGTAAAGTTATATTTGGCCCTAGGGGGTCCAGGGATCCTCTTACAAGCATATGAGGGCATTGCGGTCAGTGCACCCTTCGGTTCCCATCCACCCAACTAACTCCGTCGAGGCTCCGCCTAGGGGGACCATCATCCTCCATTACTTAGGGATAGCGCTTCTGGGATGGTCGCGCGGGTTCCATCAGCCTCGCAGGCTCCGCGGGGGATCGTTCAACCTACAAGGGGAAAGAGACGAGGCACCCCTCGCTGGGGGCATTGGTGAAGAGGACTATGGCAGCCTTGATGAGGTGACCGGAGGACTGAACCTGTGCTGACTGCTTTCTTGGAATTAGGAAAGAAAAGGTGATCAAGGGTCTAGTCCTAGTCGATACTACAACGGGTGGCACGCCAAGGGCGTCTCCCTAAGAGCATGGTCAATAATAGAGCCAAGTGCTTAGCTATAAGCCAAGTCATATGTCACACCTGGTTTTTTAAAGAACAAAACCAGGCTAATCATATGTGTGCCCAGGAAGTCCACACATATGCCAGAATGAAAAAGTATCAGAAACAATGTTATTATATAACGTATACATAGCTATATTAATACTTACATCAGAGTATCGCGAAATGGTGACTAAACTTCAGGCTCCATTCTTCTCAGGGACGGCTGACTGGGGGTAACATATGCCTAGCACTTCTACTAGTCTTCTGGAAACTCCACTACACCTTTATCCTTCTTCCGAGTAGCATCTTACTACACACTGGAGTGTGGGGGAAATAGCAAGAGTGAGTCCATGTCGAACTCAACAAGTATAACACAGGGTTCATGAGGCACAAAAGGCTAGACACTGTTTGACTACGTTTAGCTTTTATTTATCATATATTTAGCAATTGTGTAGCATCAAGGTAATTCTCTTCCCGTTAATGAACCAATGATCAATTGTAATAAGGATAATGAATAGCATTAACATGAGCATAATAATAACAACAGTAATTAAGCATGATATAACAGTTATGATCAACTATTCCGTAAGAATCCCCAAGGCCGCTCGTATCTGTGAGCACGGCTAGTATACCAGTTTATTAAACTCTGCGCAGAGGTGTACACTTTCACTGTGAGTCATGATTTCCAAATGCATGGGTTAATTACTCCCAAAACACTGAAAACCATATAAAGCCATTCAAAAGTTCGTCTAACAAGTTAGGGCCATTAGATTCACTCGACAGGCAGATGTAGAACCCCCTTCCCAGTGGCACAACAACTCGCAGCCTATACACACTAAGGACAGGGGCTCGCCCTACACCCAACGTGGCAAGCCATTCTTACGCCATTTAAGGTAACTACTAACAAGCTAGAAAAGGTCTCTTGAACAACTAGAGCCAGAGCCATATAGCCCTCACAGCTGTACTGTATGTCCCGGTTATCACTTACAGATAAGTCCTTATGGAGAGAAATCAGAGCAACAATATAACCCCTTGCTCTAGCCCCCTTTCAACAGTAAAAAAAATTATCTTAATGGTTGGTTGCTTAATCCATTAGTCAAATTACAAGATCATTGTTCATAATTAAGCACTAGCAATAGCTACCCAAATGCATAACCCATAGGTTGACAAGGAATCAAGATAACAATTGCTAAGTTAAATCTCTAAGGTTGCCAAGGTAGACACATGCATATGATATTGATTATAGTGAATAGGTAACAAGGATAGTCCCATGTTGTACTTGCCTCTTTCCCAAGGTTAAGCTGCTCAGAATCTTCAGCTGCTATCTTCCGGTCTCCAACTTTTGCTTCGACTGTCGATCCTCAGCTCCTAGTCTTCAGCGCTAACGAACCACGCTTCCTCTACTCATAGCAACCAAGCAACACAAATAGACAAACAATACACACATCTAAGAACAAACATTATACAAAGAAGACACTTTACAAGGAAGCGCACTAAACGTCACGGCTTGTTGCTATGGTTACGAGAACGCAAGAACGACTAAGGACGGAGCTATCGTTACCGAGGACACGTCTATCGAGGTTGGCAATATAACTGAAGAAGACAAACTAACACTTAATCTATTTTGGTTGAACAAACAAAATCATGGAGATGTTATTAATTTAGACAAATCATAATTTAATTTAAAAACCAAGTTAAATCTAGTCATATTTTATTTATAAACTTTACCATCTAAACCGAGCAAGTTAAACATTACTGTACACAAATATATAAAGGGCATGTGAGAGCATCCAAACACACGTCAAAGTGCTAGCCTAAACAATTTACAAATTAAAAATATGTTTATGTTAGTAGCTAATTATTTTAACATTTATTTACATATACAAAATCGAAATGTACCTCCATGTTATTTTTAGATTAAAAACTGGTAACCATTAATCAAATTAATATTTTACAATGAACACAAGTGATGTAGCAGCTATCGGGAGTTTTATGTATTACAATAGAAAAGAAAAGACTACATGCTTAATTCATTTTAATTAAACTAGACCATGTGAAATAGTAGCTCAGATTAGTCAAATAATATTTTAATTCAAAAGCCAAGTTGAAACTAGCCGTATTTTTATTTGTAAACGTGCATGTATTATTTAATCAAATTAAACTGTAACTTTGCAAAAGAAAAGTGTGTCTGATAGCATCTCCTCAAACTGTATATGACGTGGGTTCAGCTAGACAAATTATAATTTAGAATCACATTGATGATAGAAATTAATCGGCTCATCATGTTACAGATTAAATTAAGCAAGTTATAATTAACAAAGGAACATTTAACTTGATATTTATCTAGTTAACATTTTATTATTCATAAAAGACCAGAGATAAACCTGAATAACTTTTAATTAAAAAAATACTGCATAATTATTAATCAAATTGGATCTAAACCGACTTTATATGATCATGTTTAAACTAGGCAAATTATAACCAATAAATACATATTTAAGTTGACTATAAAAAGATTAGAAACAAGTTTGCCTAATCATTAATCAAATTAGTAGGATTAATTTCATAAACATGTGACATGGTACATGACATTATTCACGTGTATCTTACATTGGCACGGTCGCAAGGCAACAAGAACGAAAACGGAATTACAGCCCTATGTTGATTTTAACTAAAAAGCTATTAAATAATTATTAATCAAATTAGTATTTTAATCAATAAATTCATAACTAAATGACACGATAAACAATGCCACTACTTCATAGAGCACGACGACACGAATCTAACGCGACTGGAACGACTCGAATCGGAGCTAAAACAAAATTAAAACGAAACAAAACATCAGAGGATAAAAAAACTAAGAGAAATAGATACGTACTATGATGGTCTAGTCACGTCCTGATACAGATGCAAAGAAGTATTCCTTTGATGAGAATAGTGATGAAGTTAGCTGACAACCACTTTGACCTTGGTTACTTGTGACAATCAGGGCAGCACACAGAGCAAGCAGCAGGCCGCACGGTTCGATGTAGCAGCAATTTCAAACTTCTTCAAGCAGAGAGGTGTGCCACGGGTGAGAGAAAAAGGAAAGGCCATCTTGTAATGTACATGGACGTGAGGCACGCAGATGATTTCTTTACCTTCCGCCAATGATGAACGACAGCGAGGCAAACGATAGCATTGCCTGACTATGGTGGTGACGGGTGATGGGCGCAGGCATCAACAAAGTAGCACTAGGCCTTGCTGCAGAAGTGCAGATCAAGATAGAGGTCGGCCTCCATAGGTAAACATAGAATAAATAGAAAGAAAAGAAGGGTAAGGAAAATCTCACGCTGAAATTGAGGAGGAATTGAAGACGGGCGCCGGCAAGCCCGCTCGGCTGACATTAGCCTGCTATAGCTAACCGACTGGCAAGTGGTGGTTTTTGCCGGAGACAGACGAGATGGCCGGAACAGCCGCAGGGCGTGTAGGCCGGTGATCCTGCCGGGCACCTGGAGCCGCCAGTTGTAGAGGTCGAGGGAGGTGAGCGTGGTACACCGGTAGATGGGGGCGGGCAGATGGTAGCACTCGCGGAGCTTGGCGTTGACGAGGCTGAACTCCAGGAGGCCGCCGCTGCCGCAGAGCTCGGCGAAGACGTCGGCGAACCAGTCACTGCACAGGCCCATGTACTTGAAGTCGATGTCGAAGGCGGTGACCGGCGGGGTGCGGCCGTCGAGCACGCGGCTGAGCGCGTCCATCCAGCGCTAGGGGTCCTTGCAGTAATCCTGGTTGCCCTCATCGGGGAAGCCACGGCGGTTGAAGGTGGCGGCTGGAACTCACTAGGGCAAGGCACAGATTGAAGTCATAGCTCTGACGTTGCGGCGGCTTGTGACGAGGTGTAGAGATTCATAATCATCGACGAGGCAAGGAGGCCACAGGCATATATTTATATGCACAAGGTTAAATCCAAGTTGGATTAAGATTAGATTTAGGACACACGGTTTTAGAAAAGAACAATAGACTAGGCTTCTATATATATGTGTATATGGACATGATGTCTGGCTGGCCATACATATACGTATATCATTGTTCTTCTCAACAGCCACGTCCACGAAGTCCCAAACGAACATGCCATAGCCACGTATATGCGTATATCTCTTGAGTTCTCTCTATGGCAAATAAGTTGTATGCAAGATTAGATTCCTTACAGGTCACGAGAAGGACTGCTACGAGATAAACAAGAGCTGACCTTGGACCATGGCGAGCAGAGAGACAAAGGAAAGGAGCAACAGGCCGGGCTGATTACGAATTGATTGTAGAACTGCAAACTGGCCGGTAGTAAGTTGGCTGGACTCACGTGAAAGCTAAGGGAGATGGAGTCTACATCAATGGTTAGGCTTTGGCCTGGTTATTGGCTTCCTAGATTGTCGTCACGTAAAGCACTTGCATGCACGTATACATGTATATATGTATATTTAAGATACGGCGAGAGGTGGAGGGAGCTACGAGCGACGGCTCGCGATAAGAGTTGTACTTCTGAAATCAGGGCGTCGAGGGTTACGCCGGCATATATATAGTTGTAGGGTTTGGAAACTTTTCGGATTTTCTTAATTTCGGGATTATTTTAATTCCGCGAATAAAATAATTCCAGAAAATCTAAAATTACCTTTTTGGCTGTGAAAAATAGCCCGGAGCTCAGAAAAATCACCAGAAAAATCCTGGAGACTCTTGGAAAGATAAGGAATTCAACTAAATAGGTTTGAGCTCATGAAAAGATGGATGAAGAGATCAAGGAAAAAGATTAAGCTCACGGAAATTAAAATTTTAAATCCAGAAAATACCAAAAAAAAATTCGGTGAGAAGTAAACGTCATCCTATGGTATTTTGAAAATAATAGCACTCACCAACACCAAAGACAAGCATCACACAAACACCACATTATCAAATTAATATGAAAAAGTTTAAAACCACAATTTTCTATATTTAAATTAGCAGCAACTTAACTTATCTAATAAATTTATTCAAACATTGAAATCATTTATTTTATTTAGTGTTTTTCATGCACAATCCAAAATAGGAAATTTTGGGTGTGACATCATAAGAGCCAAGCTATACAATAGTTGTCTCCTATTTGGCTTTAGAAAAGTTTTTTATTATTTTATGGTACCATGTCTTACTTTCTCTTTCCTATTCCTCCTCACATACATTTTTGTTTGGACTCATAGATGTTTATGGTTCCGTACCCAGCTTGTTGCTTGCATGAGAGGCAAGCTCTCTTATCTTTCCTCTCCTTCCTTCTTCACATCAGTAAAAATACTGACTAGCTTGGCTATAAGCCCATTATTGTACCTGCTCTAATAGTAGCCCCTCGGGGATTTGGACCAGCTTGGTGGCAACGAAGCAGGGCAATATCCATACCGGCAAGCGAAACTCGAGCCAGAAGGCCGGCCCTTGACCCGAGCGACACCCTAGCTACCTTCGGCCACCGGCGCTAGGCCCAAGATGCTTGTTTAATTTAGGCGTGGTTTTTGAGAAGTTTGTTAAGGTTATGTTTGGAGGGGTTCCCGTGTGAATGTGTGGATAAGGCCACATTTCCACGTGGATTGAGAGGTTGTTTCCCTATTTTTGCGCTCACCTCGCGTCCGCGGGGCGGGAGGGGCTGGGGCCTCTATATATGCGTGGTTGTTCGCATTTGCTTCCCACCTTGCTTATTTTCTCCTATCGTTTACTTCTGTTGTTGCATTCTTTCGCAAAGGTTTTTAAAGGTGCGAGGGTTGTGCTTGTCCAGCGAGGGAGTGTCGGATCGAGCTTCTTGCGAGGGTGACATTGCGCCAACGTTTTCGTCAAAGATATATATACTCTGATTTGAGTTACGAGCAGTATGCATATGGGTTGCCTTTCTTGCTGTAAGATGATTATTGGTGCTTTGTTCTGCGTGTCTTGGTAGGTTAAGAATGGCTCGTATGAAGTAGATTGCTCGTCCGATCGAGGGTGCCAAAGGGATGGCCGTGAGCCCGTGACGAGGCGGTTCCATGGCGACGCCAGGCGCAGGGTCGCGGTGGGTATGGCCGTGTCTGTGCGATGCGGGTTCTTGGCCCAGAGGCCGCCACGGCTAGAAAGGCGGCGCCTTGCCTTGTGTTGTTGTGCTGGTGACCGTGCGCGGCAACCATGGCAAGGTGTGCGGCCGACGGGAACAAGGCTAGAGCAGAGCAGCCGACGTGGACGGCCGGAACAGGCAGGCAATGTGGCAACGCAAAAGGCGGTCCTTGGGGCTCACCGAGGGCTTGGGGACGGTGGGGCTGTGGTGGCTTCTTGTGTTCTCGCGCGGTGCCGACGGTGCTGTGTCAGTGCAGGCGGAGCTCTGTGGCGGTGTCGTGGTGCCACGACCCGCACAAGGTCTCGGCGGGGAGAGTTGAGAATCGAGGGAGACACAGAGGAAGTGGCGGCGGTTGAAAGGGAAAGATGGGGAGGCGAGGCCGGCTGAGGGGAGGTTTTATAGCCCGCAGGCTAGGGTTTGCGGGGGCAGGTGTGGTGCTCCGGCATCCGTGCCGTCGATGGGACGACGGAAAAGCAGCAGCACCGAAGGGAAAGAAGAGAGCGGCTCCCGGCCAGAGCAAGACGGAGACGGTTACGTGATGGAAAAGGGAATGGAGGGCGTCGGGCGTGAGACGGGGATGCGGCTCCCCATCCGGTCTACTAGCAAGTGGGCCGCTGGCAGATGGTGGGGCCCACGCTCACGGCGACCCAGCAGAAATGGTGGCTTTGTCTTCTGGCATCCGCGTGCGTGCGATGCACATGAGAGGCCGGAAAGGGAAGCTGGGCTTCGCTGGTTCTGGGCCAGAAGCGGAGGGAGGTAGGCGCGTGTGGGCCTGGTTTGAGGAGGGAGTTGGGCTGGGCCTTAGGCCAGGAGAAGGAGGACTGGCTGGTCCAGATTTCGGTCAGGGCTGGGAAAAAGGCTTTTCCTATTTTGGACAAGGGTTTATGGAGGAGGCTACCTCCAAGCACAAACAAGAACCAAATCACGCATGCACCTATACTGCAACTTATTTGTAATCTCTCTTTCAAGAAGATGAGAGAGGATTAGGGTTTTTGTTTTAGAAATAATCAAAAAGACGTGTGTGTGGGTTGCACGTTGTAGCTCGAATTCAACCAAAGTTTTAATTTTTCTTAAAAACATTTTATTTGAAAACATCTCTCGCCACGTTGGTGATCAGTCTTCGCAACAAGCAGTTCATTGTAAAATGGTTTGAAGTTCGGATTTTGAAATTAGGGCTAGAAGGGAAAACATTTTACTTAAGTTTGAACTAACATTTACATGCAACACACATTCAAGCAAAAACTTTTAAAAAGTTGGGATTTTTATGCTACACAAAATTCTCAAGATGTTATACTTGGTCAATGCTGCAGTCAGTCTTGATGGAATCAGTCGTGACTGCCATGCAGGCACAGCTCAAAAGGTGGGAGGTGGCGAGGGGTTCTTCAAGCCATCCTCCCTAGAAGGTTCAGGTTGTGAGGCAAGTGTCCTATCGCCGTACTGGGAACTGGCAGCAACAACAACAGCGCCAATAGCCCAACAGGCAAAACCAGGGTAATCAGCGCCAGCAGCAGCAGCCACGTGTGGAATATGACATCTGCAAGGGTCCTTCACCCAATACTTGCTGTAATTGTGGAGAGGATGGGCATTATTCTCGTGACTGCCCGAAGAACATGAAGGGTGTTGACGGTAGTTAACAACCATCAAGAACCATCAACATAACTTGTATAAATGCATAAAAATGATCACCAACATAGGATTAGGGGTTTTAACTGACAAATTCCACGAGTTTTGGTGAATCTATGTTTTCGCAGGGATTAATCAGAAATTAAGCAAGGTGGACCCAAGACGTCAAGTTTATTTACATATTCCGCACGGGCACCAGTTTCAGAAAGTTCCAGAGGACACTAGAGGGCACCCCACCGAAGTAGAGAGTCGAGGGTGATAGGTGGGGCCGGCTGGCCCAGGAGGCCACCTGTCAGTCTCCCCCTTCTACGTCGGTTCCTCCACCGCCTTAGGGTTTGCATCTCAGCCGTCGCTCAAGGTCAGTTTGATCCGAGGGCTGTGGTTCAACGCTCCGGGCTATATATACCAGCCCTACCCCCAGGCCATATCATCAGGTCATAAGTCAAGAGAGGACCAGAAATTAGGGTTTCCAGAGAGAAGAATAGATCTCCAAGTCTTCAAGTTCTAGTATAGACTAGCCAACTAGATTTAAGTAGAGTTTAGGCGATTGCTCAGGATTCCGGATTCGCCGTCTGGAGACCGGTAATGCCATTGTATCTCTTTATTTCGACTTTGTGCTACTTCAATATTATGTTTTTGTTTATTATGTTTTTAGTTTGCTCTGGTTGTATATTTGATATAGTCATGATTGATAATGAGTTTATGCATAAGATCACAAAGCTCTTAGCTCAGTACTCGAGTGAGTTAAGTGGTCGACATAATGTAAGTGTGGTGCTTATATGTTGTTTACCTGTGGATGCACCCTACATTCCAGGCCATGTGGTAGATCATAGGTGTGACATTCCTGTTGAGTCTTTTGTCTCCCACTCCCCGTTTGTAGGACAAGTAGAAGAACCTGGTTGCAAAGGAAGTGTTGCTCTGTTCTTGATCTTCCTTAGTAATGTTCTTTATGCGTAGAGTTAATTATGCTATAGATGAAAGTATATACGCTTGAGTGTACAAAAGACTTAAGTAAATAAGGAATGACTTAGAAATTCTATCTCTTAATTAATCTCCTGCCTAGCCTTACTACATTTATGAGTATCTATTTCTATCTCTGGATTATCATTATCAATACCTCACATTATCATTATATATCATTTGACTTACCCCTGTTAGAGTATGTGCTAAGTCATAGGTTTCTATCATAAGTATTCATATTTGTCAATATTTCAATCGATGGATGGATCTCCTTCGATCCTCCTTGCTATCGACCCTGACCCTCGCCTGCCCTCCAAAGATACAGAATTGGAGATTCAATTTTCAATGTTTTTTTGTTAATTAAACAGGGGTGGGTGGGTGGGTGGGGGACAGACGGAGGGAAGTGCGTAGAAGGAAGCAAAGTAGCTTCTTCGACATCCGTTGCGGTCGACGTGGTTGGCGTGCTATAGGGGCTCATCGTGGGGGCCGCCGGGGTCGAGGGGATGGATGGGGAAGCCGGCACTCTCCTAGGTTCGCTGATGGGCCTCGGCTTGGTGGCAGGCTATGGTCGCGCCCTCGGCTTCTTGTGTTCTCGAGGTGCTGACGGTGCTGGGTCGGTGGAGGCGTAGCTCTGTGGCGGCATCGTGGTGCCACCACGACCACCGCGATCGCTATGGCAATCACTGTGCTGCGCGCAGAAGGGCTTGGCGGAGAGAGTTGAGAAGCGAGGGAGACACAAAGGAATTGATTTGACGACGTTACTTGGACGTTAAGTCTTTATCCTTCCATCGGAAGCTACCGTACCAACAGCTACGCATGCTACACGCGCCTGAGTGCCACGTCGGGGATACCGGGTCAGTGTGCCGGGCCAGGAGAGGCCGCCGACGATGACCATATTGACGTCGATGCTCCAATACCAGAAGCCGTCAAGCACCAGCATGCCGCGTTCATCATCGGAAATGAGTTGGCAGAGAGCGCGTAGGTATCGATTTCGACGAGAACAAGAGTGTTCTACTAAGAATCAAGTTTGTCTTAAAACAACAAGGTGTTTAGGATAGATTGGGTAGAAAGGAACTTTATGGTAAGGGTACTAGATCAACGAAGGGTCTACTATGATTGTTCACTTCGGAGCTCTATTTCGGTCAAGCACCGCAGAAGATAACTTGTGTTGTTATAGCTTTGGGCCCTATGCTTCAAAGTCCCCTTGGGTACAGATTCCTGCAGCTCTGGCTCCATCTGACACGCCTCTTTAGTACACTGTTCACTGAATCCATTATTCTCTCTCCATTCTTTCCCTCTCACTGACACAAGCGGAGCATCCGGAGCCAGTTTCCTAGCTTCCTTTCTGCATGCTACAGTGCGGTACAGTAAAGGAGCTGGAGCTTCCAGGAGCCTGGCCAAACGGTGCCTAAGAACTTTCCGAACACGTGGTGGACTATAGAGACTAGATGCGGCTGTCACCACCCACTAGCTACCACACATCCGAGGAAGCAAGCCGACTCTTACAATATTGATTACTACTCCAATCTAGGTACCAAAAGTAGACTAGAGCATTCAGATAAAGAACAATGTACCAGCAAACAACTAAAGCCATATGTTCCATGGTCATAAGTGAGTGTGTAGTGGTATTTATAGATCTCAGATAAAAAAGTGACCAAAATAAAAGCTGTAGATCTCAAAAAGTTACCCAATTTTGTAGTTGACAACTTTTTCATTTGAAATCATCCATCTAACGAAAATTACATTTGATTTCTAAAATTTACAATTCAAATTTTTGAATCGGCCTCGGATGGAGAAATGCCCAAATAAAAGTTGTAGATCTCGAAAAGTTATGCAACTTTGTAGTTGACAACTTTTTCATTTGAAATCATCTATCCACGGAAAATTACGGTTGAATTTTCTAACATTTGATATTCAAATTCTTTAAATGACCTCAGATAGAGAAATGACCAAAACCAAAGTTATAGACCTCAAAAAGTTGTAAACCTTTGTAGTTGACAACTTTTTTATTTGAATTCATTTAAAATCTCAAATATTCATTTTAAAACCAGAGTGACATAAAATGGGGAGGACAAATATACCAAGTGGACACAAGTGTCTTAAAGGTGGAGTGTTTAGGGGACAAACATGTGAAGCAGGCAATAATGTGCGCCCTCATATTATTTTATTAGTATTGTGATCCAGCCAATTATCTAATCAATAATCATTATCTAAATTCCCTCTCTAATTTTAGATAATAAATTAAACAGAAAGACCATAGTTTTTCAAGCCGATTGGTTCAAGCACTAATTGTATTGAAACCATTAGAAGCTGATTATCAAAATCATTGCATTGAAGCTCGTTATTTTGTCCATTGCCCCCATACTGAAATCCTGGCGATGTGTAGTAGGCGATTATTTCGGTAGTATAGGCGATGTGTCTATCAACAACCAAACTCATATGTTGACTTCATTAATTTTAAGATTGGTTAGTCCAATATTTCAGAGGTACTCAAAGGGGATAGGGTGTGTTAACGTGCATTCATAGTGGTTAAGTGTGCATGCATATAAGCGAGCGTCTGTGTCTATACATCTCCGTGATTGAAGGCCTATCTTTTTAATGACCACGCCGTAAAACATGTGTAATAGTAGGGGTGGGTATTCCTTTTAGCAAATACAATATTATTGTCATGGATCGATAGAATACTTATTAACTGATGTAAGATGTTTGTACTCTTTTATAATTTGAAGGATTTTGTTGTTTTCTACAAAAGTCTCATGAGGTGAACAATAACTTGGAAGCTAAGAAGAGTTTTCGACAAGATAAAATTTGTTTAAGACGCCGTGACAAGGAGCTGTTGGTTTGTCAAGGTCATAAACATATTTTAACTTCACCATCTAGTGTCCTCGTGGGCCTCTGTACTTTAGAATTGTGCAACTTGCTTTCATCAATAGTTGAGACAAAGCACTTGAAAACAAATCTGTAACAATGTTTCATTTGCACACGGGACCAACAACCCCATCTGCTTGAGACCTGGAGCAATTAGGTGTTGTATATGTATGAAAATGAGAGAAGAAAATAGCCCACAAGAAGCTAGGATATTTCCATTAACAATAATCTCATAAATTTGGACCGTCTGTGCTCATTAAACATACGTACATAAACAAAATGATGTTTAGTTTGTCTAAGATCGATACGGCTTTGCTCGCTGCAATATTTGCTACCATTTTTTTTTACGAATCTGGAGGGGGCGAAGCCCCAGTTTGCGTACTGTTTTGACATACAGATAATAATAACAAGGACATGAAGACACATTTGGGAACCAATTTCATGCGTGTCAACTTTAGGCTATGATGTATGTTCAGGGGGCAGAGTTTTTTTTTAGGAAGGAGGGGTTGTCCGCTACTGAACTTTATTAAAATTTTATAGAAAGTACAAAGTCTGAGTAGTACAAATCAGGAAACAAAGAAAATAAACAAGATGTGCGAAATTTTAATAAATGTGTTCCATCTTAGTTGCAAAATCATAATTTTTAACACACTTGTACAAGGTCAATTTGTTTTCACGACCGGAGAATATAGCTCATTTTTCATTAAGATGAGGAGTGAATTACACAACACAGCTATGAGAGAACCCTTGTAGCACAGGTTACAATGAGTGACCTAGAATAAACATAGGAACAAGAAAAAGATGTGCAGCGAGGACGCAAGCGGTGCTACTTGCACAGGATGGGTTTTCAATCTACTCAGCCTCTCATGTTACTTAAGTTATTGTGATATTATAATATCCACCAGAGTGCTGAGGCCATTGATTGATTCTCACAACTACCCCCATATAATAGCTATCTCATCCGAGCAAACGGCTTCCTCGGTTTGTCGTGTCGACCGAAAGAATCGATACAGGGCATCACTTGCTTTCTACAAACTTGAAGGATGAAGCTAGAGGTGAGAAGAAAGACAAAAGATTTATTAAGTGGTATCTGCTGTCACTGCGAGCTTGCCTCGTGTAATTTGTAACACCCAAAAATTTCAACAAATAGATTTAGTGGGTTTAAAATAATTTAGATAATAATTAATGGAGAATTAGGATTTAAAAATTTTAGGAAGAATATTTGGTGATGCATTCATGCTGTTGCATTTATTCTATTTTGTGGTGTGGAATTTATTTTAATTGTTTTGAAACTTTAAATCTTTTTAAATAGCTTGAAAACAAACAAATAAAGAAAAGAAAGAAAAGAAAAAAAATAAGACAAACTCACCTTTTCGGCCTGGCGGCCCAGCTAAGCCGAGCCCAAGCTTTTCTTCTTGGCGCGCGTGGGCCGGCCCAAGAGCCGCGGCAGCCGCGCCCTCTCCCTTCCTTGCTTCGCTGATGACTGGACCCCGCTTGTCAGACTTACCTTCTTCCTCCCTCAATCGTAACCGAGTCGGTCACGATTTCCACCGCCGCCTAGAAATCGAATCCGTGAAGTAGGGGATATCTTCCCAAATTGGTCACATTATCCTCTATTTAAGCTAGAGCCGAATTGTTCCGGTCGGTTTTAGATCAAAAAGAGACCTAGCCCTATTGTTTGAGCTTTAACCGCCGCCGCAAAAGCTAGAGGCTGCTATGGGGGGAAATTCGGCGGCCACCTTGGTTTTTAGCCACTGTAAGTTGTTCTACCGGTTTTAGCTTGCTTTTGTGAAATTAATTGTGCTCCCAATTTTGACGTTAAGGGCTTGTTGTGTCTTTACCGTGTTTAGGGGATCGGCCGTCCGCCCTTTGAAGCCTTCCGATCAACCCAAGTCGCCCTTGCCCTCGTTTCCGCGTTAGGTGAGGTCGCATGAAGCTTCTCTTTCGATTGGTACTATCCGCATGACTTGTAGTGAGGTCTAGATCGAGTTTTGGCATCTCCGGCGAGCTGTCGGCCATGGCGCCGCCGTGGGGAGGGGGAAACACGGCGGTAGCGCCGCCGGCTTTCCCTGGAATGAATGAGAGCCGTTCATCTTGAGATCTGCGGTTGATAATAGAAGATACCCTTTCGGGGGTAGATTTCATAAACAGTCCCTGTATTTTTACGAATTAGAACCCGCCGTCCCTTGGCGTAAACCCCGAAAGGTGTTTTCGTGTTTTGAAAGCGTATTCTCTCCCGGTAAATCAAAAATACGTTTTCGGATATTTACAGTTTTGCCACTAAACTTGTTTTGGTTATAAAATCTTCGTTTTACCTCTGATTTGATCCGTTCAAGTTGCGTTAGGTTCGTATTTGCGAGCTCTACATGTTAGTATAGTTGTACAGTAAGTTTGGGAAAATTAATTTTTGAGTTTATATTTAAGTAATTATTTATCTCTAGGAAATCTTAGAAAATTCATAACTTTCACGTTTTAACTCCGAATTTGGTGATCTTTACGTCTGTGTGATCGTAGGAACGTGTAGAAGAGTTTTATAAACCTTATTACTGTTTGTTACTGTTGATGTACTGTTCTAATTATATCTCTTTGTTTGCTTCGTGTATGTTTGATTGGTTGCATGTATGTTGTTGATTGATGATCGAGTATAGAAGGTGAGCAGTTTCTGGATGATCAGGAGTATTACTTTGAGCCAGATCAGCAGTATCCTCTGGAGAGCTTTGATCAAGGCAAGTATAACATGGGACTATCCTTGTTACCTATTCACAATAATCAAATTCATACGCATGTGTCCACTTTGATAACCCTAGAGATTATAACATAGTGATTGTTATCCTGATTCCTTGACAACCTTGGGGTATGCAATGGGTAGCTGTTGCTAGTGCTTAACTATGAACATTGATCTTGTAATTTGGTTAATGAAATAAACAACCAACTCTTAAGATGATTTAAATCCTATTAAAGGGTGCTAGAGCACTATGTTGTTTTATGATGCTCTGGTTACTCTCCACAATGACTTATCTGTACGTGATCATCCGGGACATACAGTACAGCTGTGGGGGCTATATGGCTCTGGCTTTAGTTGCTCAAGAGACCTTTTCTAGCTTGTTAGTGGTTACCTTAAATGGCGTAAGAACGGATTGCCCTGTCCTTAGTGTGTATAGGCTGCGAGTTGTGTGCCACTGGGAAGGGGGTTCTACATCTGCTTGCCGAGTGAATCTAATGGCCCTAACTTGTTAGACAAACTTTTGAATGGCTTTATATGGTTCTCCAGTGTTTGGGTTTGATCTCCCCACGCATTTGGAAATCATGACTCACAGTGAAAGTATACACCTCTACGCAGAGTTAAAAAACTGGTATACTAGTCGTGTCCACGGATACGGGCGGCCTTGGAACATCTACAGATAGATGATCATAATTGTTATATCATACTTAATTATTGTTGTTATTATTATGCTCATGTTAATGTTATTCATTATCCTTATTACAATTGATCATTGATTCATTAATGGGAAGTGGATTACCTTGATGCTACTCAATTGCTAATTATATGATAAATAAAAGCTAAACGCAGTTAAACAGTGTCTAGCCTTTTGTGCCTCATGAACCCTGTGTTGTACTTGTTGAGTTTGACATGGACTCACCCTTGCTATTTCCATCATAACAGATGAAGATTATGAGGAAGATTATCGTAATGAGTACTAGTCTTGGTGTCAACCAGTCAACCGTGTCCCTGTGTTTGGAGTTTCCGCTGGAGATCTACTATTAGACATTATTATTTATCGTTCAAGACTATGTGTTAAATACTTATTCTCTATTTAATAAGCACTGTGATGATACTATGTAATTTGTCTACTTGTGTGTGCGATCATATCCTGGGGCGCACATGAGTTTTTTATGCATCCTATTTTTGTCCTTAAAAATGGGTGTGACATAATTCAAACTGTCTACTGCTTCTATTTAATGGTTATGGTTATGATTCTTATGACCAGAAAGGTAGAAACGTTTTTCCACGGATCTTGTTTCCTCATCTGACACGGATAGAATTTGTGCAGGCTAATCCGAGGGTGTTTTTTACAGTGTCCCAGCACCCTAGATATGGCCGATATTGCTAGTGAACTTTTTTAGTTGTAGTGAACTGAGGACATGGCTTAGCTAGTTAGGTTCCTTGTGATGAAGCAAGTGCACCCGGGTTAAAATCCTTGACATGATATTGTTGCTCACATTTTCGTGACTTTATTATAGAAGTGAACAACACTATTCTTTTAGTGGTAGGTGACATGTCCGTCGACAGCTGGATATATTCCATGATTTACTGGTACTATTATTTTAGTAGTACGCGATGTGTCTATCGACAACAAGATTCATATGGTGATTTCATCAATCCTGAGATCCGTTGGCCCAAATTTTCTTTTGAGGAAAACTGTTTTTCCATTAATTTTTACTCATAGGCTGCGTTGACGTGGATTCCAACGGGTTGAGTGTGCATACATGTAGGTGAGTGTTTGTGTCTATACATCTCTCATGATTCAAGGTCTACATTTTTTATGACCACACCAGCCGTCAAACTTGTGTAATGGTAGGGGTGGGTATTCTTTTTAGAAAATAGAATATTATTGCTGATCGATGGTTTGAGTACTTATTGACTGATGCAAGATGTTAGTACTATTTTAGAATTTGTAGGGCTTAGTTGTTTTCTACAAATAAAAGTCTCATGAGGTGAGCATTAACGTGTCGTAACGCGACAAGGAGCTGTTGTTTTGTCATGGTCAAGAACACTAGTGGCCCGGTCATCCCGTGTATGTAGTTTACAATTGTGCAACATGCTTAGATGATTAGTTGAGTCAAATTACGGGCTTGAAAATAAATATGTATAATTATGTCAACCACCACATCTGCTTGGAGACCTGGAGTAATAAGGGGATGTATGTGTGTGAAATTGAGAAAAGAAAATATCCACAACAAGCTTGGACATTTCCATTAACCATCTCATAATTGTGGACCATCAGTGCTGATTAAACGTAGGTACCTAGAAAAAATGATAGTTGCTTTGTCTAAGATCGATGCGGCTTTGCTCGCCACAATGTTTGCTACTCCATCCATTCCAAATTTTACGACGTTTTGGCTTTTCTTGATACATAGCTTTTACTATGCACTATATCTAGATACATAGTAAAAACAATGTATCTAGGAAAACCAAAACGTTTTATAATTTGAAATAAAGAAAAGCCAAAATGTCTTGTAATTTGTAACGGAGGGAGTACTGTTTGACATACAGATAATAATAACATGGACATAAGACCATTTAGGAAACAATTTCATGCTTTTCAACTTTAGGCTATATGCTGTGTGTGTTCAGGGGCAGAGTTAGAATTGTTCAAATAAGACGTGCGAATCACCACTATACTGGTTTTCAGAGACGGACAAAAGAAGTTTCTAGAGACAAGCGTGGATACTGCCTGTGGCAAAACACCACTGTAAATTAACCTTCCACACGCGGGTTGATTTGCCCGTCTCTGGAAATGATTTACAAAATTGAAAAAAAAATCAGCAGCCAACCAAGCCCAGTGAGCCTGTTGTCGAAACCCACTTAGCCCATCATTGAGATTGGGGTCGTGGAGCTGGGCACTCCAACCATGCAGACACCCTAGTCAGGTCTGTCCTTGACCACACGCCGCTGTCACCCGACTCAATGAAGAACAAGGCCTTCACACTGGATCCGGGGGCAAACACATGGAAGAAAGACGCATCAAGGGTGGAGGCTAGAGAAGGGGTAGAGCTCACCATTGTGGATGTGACCAACCTCGGTGCTCCAGCTCACCGGATCTGGCCATAGGAAGCCGGTGTCGGATGAGGTCGGTGGATCCTAGTCCCTTGCGAGGACCCTATCATGGCCGCGGCTCGAAATCCTGCCGCAGCCGCAAGAGATCCTGCGATCGCTGTTGGATATAGGTAAACGAGTTAAGGTGGGCCTTAGGATGGACACTGGGCTGGGCTCAATTAACAGAGGTGGGCCAGATAAGGAGTCCGCCTTTGAAAAGACCTCTTAAGAGGTCTGCCTCAACAACCGCCTCGCTCCGATGTCGTTTTCCCCGGCGATCTCATCCTCTCCGCGATTTTCATCGACAGCTCACCGGAGCATGTGGAACAGCTGAGACTACCGGAGATATTTTGGCCATGAACCGCCTTTGTGCCTTGTCGTCTTGCCGACGGCCGCCGAGATATTTCTGTTAGACTTCTTTCCTCTTAGGTTCATTAGATCGGGATACAAGATTCATGTTCAGTGATTACAATAATAGTCCTAGTACATCGTCTACTACAAGATGAAAAGGCAGTAGTGGAGTATGAGACGCAGACCATCGAACGCCGTAGTTGTCTCAGCGGCTGGGGTGGAGGAAGCGCCGGCCGGGGTCTCGTTCGCCGGTGGAGCCATCTGCGCGCCGGCAGCGACGGTCGATGGAGAGGGGAAACTCGGTGCAGTGAAGACAGTGGCGCAGCGAAGATGGTGGCGGCTTTCCGTCACTGGTTGCGCCCCTTCTCAGATCGGGATCGGGAAATGTCGGTGGGGAGTGGCGGCTCAGGTTAACCTCGTGTCGAGAGCCTGCCGGCCCCCACCTTTATTTATAGCGCAGTGTGACGGGGCCCACCAACCATGTAGGGTTGGGCGCCCCCGATCAGGGCGCGAGAACAAGGCCCAAAAGGCCTTTGGGCCTAACTGGTGGGAGATCAAACCTAACATTCTCCCCCTTGATCTCTCATCATTTTCTTCGTTCTTTAATTTCATACTCAAAACTTTCAATTCATATTTTTCTTACTTCTATCCTATTCCTTTACAGATTAGTGCGTAGAGTTGTCTCATCATCATAGCGGTTAGTGCCGTTAGACTAACAGCCACACCACCCCTCTCCGTATTGGAATGAAATTCTTTTTGGGCCCTTCATATGTTCGGGAATCATAGGCTTTTCCTTAAACCCATGCCAGCTACATGTTCTCTGAACACGTTGGGTGGTAAGCCCTTTGTGAGCGGATCCGTGAGCATTTTATCAGTACTTATATGCTCAGGATTTATTATATGATCCCAAACTTTATCTTTCACAACATAGTACTTTATGTCAATGTGTTTGGCATCACCACTTAACCTATTGTTGTGAGCATACTGTACCGCTGGATTGTTATCACAATACAATCTCAGTGGTTTATTGATATTATCAATCACTTTCAATCCGAGTATGAATTTCTTCAGCCAATTCACCTTCCCCGTTGCCTCATAGCATGCTACAAACTCGGCATACATCGTCGAGAATGTAGTTACAGTTTGTTTGGAGCTTTTCCACGATATAGCCCCTCCTGCGAGAGTAAATATATATCCTGATGTGAATTTTCTTTCTTCTTCCACATAATCGGAATCTGAATACTCCTCTATCTACAAGGAATCAGATCTTCTATATGTTAACATGAGGCCTTTCGTACCCTGCAAATAACGCAGGACTTTCTTCACTAATTTCCAATGTTTAATTCCTGGATTCTTTTGATATCTGCCAAGTAACCCGGTAACAAAAGCTAAGTCAGGACGTGTATACACTTGAACATATTGTAAACTTCCAACAGCTGAAGCATACGGTACCGCTTTCATTCAGTCAATTTCATATTGGTTCTTGGGACACTGATGTTCCTCAAATCTATCACCCTTGACTATAGGAGCAAGTGAAGGACTGCATGCATGCATACTAAATTTCTTCAGGACATTTTCTATGTATGCCTTTTGCGATAATCCTAGAACCCCTTTCTTCTGTCTCGGTGAATCTCTATTCCCAAAACAAACGATGCCTTACCGAGATCTTTCATATCAAAGTTTGAGGACAAGAATTTCTTTGTTTCCATTAGTGGATTGATATCACTACTAGCTAGCAAGATATCATCCACATACAAAATTAGGAATATGTACTTTCCATTCTTGAACTTTGCGTAAACGCAATTGTCCTTAACATTTTCCTTAAACCCAAAACCTTTTATCATTCTATGAAACTTCAAATACCACTGTCTTGAAGCTTGCTTCAATCCGTAGATTGATTTCTTTAGGCGGCATCCCATATTTTCTTTTCCTTTTACGACAAAACCTTTTGGTTGTGCCATATAAACATTTTCTTCCAAATCTCCATTAAGGAATGCCGTCCTTACATCCATTTGATGTAACTCTAAATCATAGTGTCTATAAGTGCCATTATAATTCTGAAGGAATCTTTACATGAGATTAGAGAAAATTTCTCATTGTAATCAATCCATTCTCTTTGCGTAAAGCCTTTCGCCACAAGTCGCGCTTTAAATCTTTCTACATTCCCTTAGGAGTCATATTTTGTTTTGTAGATCCATTTACAACCTACTGTTTTGGCTCCTTTAGGAATAATTTCTAAGTCCCAAACTTTATTGGTACTCATTGATTTCATTTCATCTTCCATGGCCATAAGCCACTTCGATGAGTGGTTGCTTCTCAAGGCTTCTTCAAATGAGGTGGGATCATCCCCCGTCTGAAATTTTTCTGTTTCATAAACTTCATAGTCATCAGTAATAGATGATCTTCTTATTCTTTGAGACCTTCTAGGTGCCTCTGGCACTTGTTCCACATTGGGCTGTTGTTGTTCTTCCTCATGTGCGACATTTGGTTCTATAGGTTCCTCAAGAATATGCACCTCAAGGACAAGTTCCTCATGTTCATTCATTGTCGCCATGGGATAACTTGCAACAGGTGTTGACACTACAGTGTCCTGCACTGTCGGCGCAATAGCAGCAGGTAGCGTGAAGAATGGCTCTTCAACCATCGGAGTGGGTACATGTACCCGCTTCTCCTGTATGCTTATTTCTCATGCTACCATGCTCCCCCTGATCATGTTATCCTCCAAGAACACAGCGTGTCTTGTTTCTACAATCTTCGTATGTCTGTCAGGACAATAGAAGCGATATCCTTTCGATCTTTTTGGATAGCCAATAAAATGGCAGCTGACTGTCTTGGAGTCTAACTTTCCTATGTTTGCGTTAAACACTTTTGCCTCAGCCGGACAGCCCCACACACGCAAATGGTTAAGGGTTCGCTTCCTGTCCACAATTCATACAGTGTTTTAGGCACCGATTTGCTTGGTATTCGATTAATTATGTGAATGGCGGTTTTTAGTGCCTCCATCCATAAACTAATCGGTAATGTGGAGTAACTTATCATGCTTCTTACCATATCCACTAAGGTACGGTTACGTCTTTCAGCCACTCCATTCTGCTGAGGCTCCCTCGGTGTGGAGTATTGAGCGACTATGCTATTTTCCTGTAGAAACTTTGCAAACGGTCTAGGAATTTGGCCATATGGGGTATGTCGCCCATAGTACTCTCCACCTTGGTCTAATCGTACTATCTTTATTTTCTTATTGTGCTGATTTTCAACCTCAGCTTTAAATATTTTGAATTTATCCAATGCTTTCAATCTTTCTTTAATTGGATAAATATAGCCATAACGAGAGTAGTCATCTGTGAATGTTTTAAACGAATCATAACCATCCACACTTTTCACAGGAAATGGGCCACATATGTCTTTGTGGATTATTTCTAAAATTTCTATGCTTCGTTTGACATCTTTCTTAATTTTATTGATATACTTTCCTTTGATACTGTCAACACATTGTTCTAAATCTGAAAATTCTAAATGCGGGAGAATTGATTCCTTAACCAATCGTTCTATTCTCCCCTTCGAAATATGGCCCAAGCAACAATGTCATAATTTCGAAGAGACATTATCAATTCTCTTCCGTTTCTTATTTACATTCGCAGATGGGGAATCATTCATATTCTCATCACATACATCGTTCACATTCTCAGCAAGAGATAATAAATAAAGCTTGTCTTGTCAGAAGGCAAGACCAACACATTTATTATCATCCAATATCTTACACTTGCCATCACCAAAATGGCAATCAATTCCACCATCATCAAGTTTCGAAACACTTATCAAATTTCTACGCAAAGAAGGAACATAAAGCACTTCTTTAAGTCTAAGTACAAAACTATTATTCAATTCTAAAGAAAAAATCTCCAATGGCTTCAGCATTGGCTTGCACTCCATTTGCAACTTTAATCGTTCTTTCTCTTCTTTGCAAGGTTCTCGTCCCACTTAACCCCTCTCTTTAGTAGAGATTTCAGGAAGTCTAGACAATCCCTCTTGTAGTGTTCCTTCTTGAAACAGTGCTTGCATTGATCTTTTTTAGCTCCACCATAGGAGTTGTTCTGCTGATTCTCAGAATCCTGAGGTTTCTTTCCCTGTGAATTGGAGGAAGAGGACTTTTCCTTATCTCACTTAGGTTTCCCTTGTGGTTTAGAATTCTTGCCATTAAAGTTCTTTCTTTTGTTATCCTTCACAAGATGAGCGGATTCACCCTGTGAGGACTTTATCATCTCCTCTTCTTGAGCACACATTGAGATAAGCCCTTCTATGCCCCATCTTTCATGCTGCATAAAAGTCAAAACTGTACCAAATTTGAACAACGAGTTTGAAATAATGTGGAAAGGCATCACAAAAAATGAGAGAAAAAACAAAAAAAAAGAAAAAATCTTCCCCGAGTGCTAACATTTGGCACTTGGGGAAGAGGCTCGTTCCCGAGAGCTAAAATGGCGGCACTCGGGGAAGATTTTTTTTAAAAAAAAGAAAAGTGGCTGGCCCAACCATATCCCGTCGGTGAGCCACCGTCAGGGCCCGCTGCCGCGCAAGATTGGGACGCGCTGCAAAAACTGGGGTCGCGCGCGTTGCAGCGCTCCGTTGGTCCACGGGACAGAGTAACAGACAGAGCAAGGCGCGGCACCCTGGCGAAATTATTTCGCGGGACACGCCATTCGTTCCTATCCACTCACCCGTTACCCTCCAGGCTTCCTCCACTTCCCCCAAATCCTTTCGTCTTCCCTGTTCGCCATTGAAGTCGCCCAGATGCAGCCACCATCGCCGCCGTCCTCCATCCCAAGCACCAGCCACCTGCGCCGCCAGTCCTCCGCCGCCCACCGCCCCCACCTGCGCCGCCCGTCACCACCAGACGCTAGTGCAGTCGCCACCTCCAGCCTCCACAGGACCGCCGCCGCCACCACAGGCCCGCCGGCCGCCGCCCCCAGCCCCAACCAATAGATCCCCCAACCCCAGCCATTAGCCCCTCCATGCCCAGTCACCAGGCCCTCCACCACCCCCAGTCACTTTCGCTTCAGTGGCCAGCACAATCCTCCTGCTCCCTCTACGCACTCACCTCTTTTTCCCAAACGATACAACCAAAGTTTTCAAATCTGCAAGCTTTTCCAGTGGTTGCTGCTGTCGTCGGCCACCCGAAGTGAGTAAGATGTTGTATGCCCCTATATTCAAGTGTGAATGGGGGATCTTTCTTGTTTTTGTCTGAAGGAAATTCTCGTGTTCAGTCTAAATGATTTGGGGAGTTTTAATTTCGTGAGCACATACACCATCAACTTTGTCACTACATGTGCTAGTTTCCCTCCTGAAGGCCTCAAAGTATTGGCCGGTTAGTTCTGCCTCCCTTTGTTTTGCTGTTGTACTGTATGACCATTGCATATGATTTAGACATAGAGTTCAGTCGCAGCAGCACTGCATTGATACTTTAGTTCATAATGTTGTGTCTGTTTTAACTATTGTTCTGATCACAAATTGTTCATCTGCATGTGAGAATTTTTTTAAAAATTCCGTCACAACATTGCAGATCTGATTACACTCAGTGCCAATCTGGTTGGTCACGTTCGGGATATAGGCTGTTGTGTGTTCCAATGGTAAGATATTGACACCATGTAGTTTGAAGTTTTTTAGGGGCAAATTCCCATCATATTGTCAATCTCATTTTAGAATTGGATGTGGTATGTAATGTGCAGTCAACATGAATTCTTTATTTCTCCAAGAGCACATGATTGTTGTCCTACATGCATTTTTTCCTACTACCTGTAGTTAACCACTTTATAGCTTTTCTGAAATCCTTGGTTGAATTTTTAGAGCTGCACATGAATGATTGTTCCATTATATATCCTGATATCGGCTGCAGTAGTAAGTTCCATGCATAAAAGTTGGCAAGTGTTAGCTAGAACAGCACTGAAAAAATATTTGGTTAGATAAGATTTGGGAGGCTAGCATGTTGTTTACATATTTATTTGCATGGATCTTAATTCATTGTTTACACATGTCTTTAGGACCATTTTAGTGTTTTGCACAACACTATATATAGGCTTTAGAGTTTCAGGAGTATTGTTATTTCAAGTTCCATACTAATCTGGGTTTGAAAACTGCTTTTTGGTGTACATTTCTTGTTAAGTATGCACAACTAATATCATTCATATTATATTTGTATTTGAATTGGAATAAAAAAGATTCTACTTCTGCACTTTACCAAAGTACTTAATGAGAATTTGAGCTTCACTGATTGATGCAGTACGTCCTTTAATCACCGAAGAGATAAGAGAGTGGGGCAGATGTCTCCAATAGTATTGAGATGAGAGTCAGGTGCCCAAAGAAAAGATGAGGATTATTATGTGGTAACTGGTGAGTACTGCAAGTACTTTGTGGAAGCAACAACCAAATATCAATATATATTAATCTAATCTGTAACTCACCTTCCATGAGTACGTCCAGTTGGATTACTTAGCTGCAAGTTGTTGGTCCTTCTGGTCAATAGGTTCTGCATGTTTTAAATTTATCTTCCCTGATGTCCTAGTACAAATCATATAAGAAACAACCATTCTCTGTATGTCCTAGATTCAACGCATGTTTTTTATCTCATATATCTTGCTTGAAAGATGTATACCAATATTTTTTATCATGTGCTGCAGACTCTGATGTGACATGAGTAGTAAATTTCTAAGAGGTAAATTGATCTAGTTCTCTATTGTTGTTGCCATTTTTTCTGCCTACAAAACTGAGTTTCCATTTATCAGTGAGCATTTATTTTGTTGCAGATGACACGGGCACCTTGTTTCGAGGTTCAGGCGGCAACAGCTGAGACGCGACACCTAAGCGACAGGCTGCTGGCGGCAGAAGGCGCCACACTGCTGGTACCCCTACGGCCCTGCCATCTCCATCCACCTTTCCATGATCAGGAACCTTCAAAATTACAGATCCTGTATTGGGCAGTAGTGGTATTGGTGCTTCTGAAGTAGTTGCTAGTCACATTATTCTTAGAAAACAAATCTGCACAATCATTCTTAGATTGCATATCTGCATTATCTCTACATATATTGGGCATGTGGTGCAGCACCAGTGGAAAATTTTGGTTACCTTTCCACACTTAGTTTCTGGCAATCCACCATATATGGACTGTTTTAGTGTTTTACACAACTAGGCTTTAGTGTTTTATTAGGAGTATGCTTCTTTCCAATTCCATCTTTTTTTTACTTTGTGCAACACTGCAAATCAAGAACTGAGTTACAAAAGTGTTTTTTATTGTACAGTTCTCTAAGTATGCACTATATTATCATTTAGCAAGTTATATCATGGAATGCAGTCCTGACTTATCAAAATGTTTGTTTGCGATCAATGCTCCAAAAATAGCCGACATGTTGGTACTTATTTCTTGTAGGTCATTGCAGATAAAAAAAACAGAGATACCACTTGTCATGGGCATGGTAAGATTAGTCTGTGCACTTCATTTTTGCTATAGTTGACATGTATATCATCATATTATTTTGGGGTAATTTATTTATCCTTCAATAAAGTGCTAGAACATTCAATTTTATTTGCATAATCAATAAAGTGCTAGAACATTCAATCACTTGGCAAAATAAAGTCAGCAGAACCAAGTTGCATGCTGTTCTTTTCTATTGAGATTTAATCATCAGTTAGGAAAACAAGCTTCATCCAATGATAGATAGCTGGTTATTTGTTCTTAAGTTATTGCACAACAATTAGCAGATGTCATCTTTCAGCAACTGAATGTTCGGATTAGTAGGAGGTGCTAGAGCACCACAATAATCAGTGTTCAATTGTTAGGATTAATAATCAGCGTTCACAGTCGCCGTGAGCCGCCTGCGGAGTTGTTTTTATGTATTGAACTTGTGAACTTGGAATAGTGTGTATTTTTGAACGTGTGGTTTGTAATATATTGTAGATTTTAGACAAATTTGGTCATTTGTGATATATAAATGTGGTTTGTGATATATTGTTGTTGATTTGTGGTTTGTGATATATATATATATATATATATATATGCTTTGTTGTTTACATGGAAAAGCAAAAAACAAAAAAAAAGAATTTTTAGAGGTGGCTTCCCCGAGTGCCTGGGCTGCGGCACTCGGGGAAGAGGGTTTTTTTAAAAAAAGACAAATTTCTTCCCCGAGTGCCTGGGCTGCGGCACTCAGGGAAGAGGGTTTTTTTAAAAAAAAAGACAAAAATCTTTCCCGAGTGTTGTACTTGGGGAAGAAAAACACTCGGGGAAGAAAAACACTCGGGGAAGAAAATAATAAAAAAAAAGAAAACGGCGTCGGCGTCGGCCGACGGCGTCAAATCTTCCCCGAGTGCCAGCACGGCTCTCGGCGAAGTCTTACCTGAGTGTACGATTTTCGGCACTCGGGGAAGGTGTCTTTCCCGTTAGAGGATTAGCCGGATGCTCTTTCCCGAGTGTTGCACTCGGGGAAGGCTTCCTCGAGTGCAACAGGGCCTTCCCCGAGTGCAACTGGCACTCGGGGAAGCCACTGGCTGTTGTAGTGTCTGTCCCAAAATAAATCAGTTTCAGAAAATGACACCAGATAAGTATATAGTAAAAATATATTTCATGATGTATATAGTAATATTAAATTAGTGTCTTAAATATTGATGCACTTTTCTATAACTTTGGCTAAACTTAGTGACAATTCTAGAAGCTAACTTAGTAACAATACTAACTTAATTTTATTATAACTTCAAAATCATAAAATTATAAGATAATACTCCTCGGCTATAGAAAAATGATTGGCATAGCAGTCCTAATTTGTTAGAGAAGATTTCTTTGCAACAGAAGGATAGTAGAAGGGAACAATAGTAGAATAATAGGAGGATAATATATTTCGTAAGTTTTATGGTGCAAGACGATGATCCCCCTAGTTTTACCATTGATGTGTTATCAAATGGTGTAACTAATCTCAATCAATAAAGCCCGCGATTTTTCAAAAAGGTTGCCCGGTAGTATAGCCATCCTCCACCATCTAGAAGGTTTGTCGCTTGTTCTTTAGTTGCATTATTGTTTTCCTCATGGGACACTAATATATGTACTCCACCCATCGTGCCAGCAACTTTCCTTTTAATTGAAATCATGCATCTTCAAAGATCTGCCATGACAGCCACTTTTTGGATAGTCTGTATCTGAATCCAAACATTTAATATCTAACCGTATCTTAATCTGAATACTGAAAATCAAATTTCTGATATGTATATGAGATAAATATCAATATTCAAATGATCCGTATCCGGTTCTATGATCCGAAAAAATATAGGATATAATATGAAATATGGGAAATAAGGCAGGATCACTGGTATCCTGCATTAAGCTTCCACCAAACCAAAAAAGCTTAAGCTGCCCCCAGGGCCATGGACGCTGCCGTTGATAGGCAGCTTGCACCACCTCATCAGCAACCCATTGCAGCACCGGGCAATGCGCGACCTCGCGCAGAAGCACGGACCGCTCATGATGCTCTGGCTGGGCGAGTTGCCCACGGTGGTGGTGTCGTCGCCGGAGGCTGCGCAGGCGATCACCAAGACGCACGACATCACGTTCGCTGAACGTCACAACAGCACCGACCGTCACAGGAACACCACCGTCGACATACTCAGCCTCAACGGCGTGGGCCTGCTGTTCGGGAGCTACGGCGAGCGGTGGCGCCAGCTCCGCAAGCTCTGCATGCAACAGCTGATGAGCACCGCCCACGTGAACTCGTTCCAGCGCATCCGTGAGGAGGAGGTGGCACGGTTCATGCAGAGCCTCGCCACGTCCGCCGCCGCCGGCACCGTGGTCGACCTGTCCAAGATGATCTCTAGCTTCGTCAACGACACCTTCGTCAGGGAGTCCAACGGCAGCCGGTGCAAGTATCAGGACGAGTACCTGGATGCCTTGGACATTGCGATCGGGATGATCAGGGAACTGAGCATAGCTAACATCTTCCCGTCATCTAGGCTGTTGCAGAATCTTAGCACGGCGCCACGCAGGGCGATGGCGTGCCGCGACCGGATGACGCGGATCATTGAGCAGATCATCCGCGAGACGAAGGAAGCCATGGACCGGGGTGACAAGGCTTCAAACGAGAGCTTGATCTTGGTCCTGGTGAGGCTGCAGAAAGAGGCCAGCTTGCCCATCGAGCTCACCGACGACATCATCATGGCGCTCATGCTTGTAAGTCGTGCGCGTTCCCAATTTCCCATCACTGGGCCCTAATTGCATCTCCTCCAACGTCTTATTCTCTTGATTATCATCTGTTGCCGCCGGTGCATATATGTATTCATTTGTTCTACTGCTAGGAATTGATTGCCGCGGGCAGCGACACCTCGTCGACCACGCTGACCTGGTGCATGACAGAGCTAATCCGGTATCCGGCTACGATGGCAAGAGCACAGGCCGAGGTCCGGGAGGCCTTCAAGGGGAAGACCACCACCATCACCGAGGACGATCTTGCCAGGGCAAACCTTAGCTACCTCAAGTGTGTGGTGAAGGAAGCTCTCAGGCTGCACTGCCCGTCGCCGTTCCTCCAACGCAGATGCCGTGAGACATGCCAGGTCATGGGATACGACATTCCTAAGGGCACAACGGTGTTCGTCAACGTTTGGGTCATTTGCAGGGACTCCAAGTACTGGGAAGATGCTGAGGATTTCAAGCCAGAGCGGTTCGAGAACACCAACCGAGACTACAAAGGGACAGACTATGAGCTTCTCCCGTTCGGGTCTGGCCACCGAGTGTGCCCGGGACTAAACCTTGGATTGGCCAACATGGAGCTTGCACTGGCGAGTCTTGTGTACCACTTCGATTGGAAGCTACCGAGCGGAGTGGAGCCTAAGGATGTCGACGTTTGGGAGGCTCCAGGAGTGATTGCAAAGAAAAACACAGGCCTGCTTTTGCACCCTGTCACCTGCTTATCTGCTCGATCCGGTTAATGCCTAATTAACGCCAACGGAATATATACGCTGCAGGAAACAGTATTACGTGCTTTGTTAATGATATTAGGATATAAATGTGCCGCGTGGACTATGTAGTATCTATCGTCTCTATTCTAAAATAAAAGGAAAAAGTCTAATTGACCCCCCGAACTATAGGTGGTGGTCAGTTTACCCCCGAACTATGAAATGGTCTAATTTACCCCCTGAACTTTGCAAAACCGGCCAAATCACCCCCTCGAGCGGTTTTGGGCGGTGGTTTTGGTACAGTGTCAGCGGTTTTGCTACAGTAACAGCGGTTTTGTCTTTTTCTTTTTTATTTATTTCATCTAAATCTTTGAAAAATCATAGTAAATCACAGAAAAATCATAAAATGGAAAATCCAATTTTGTTGGACTCCACATGAGTGGATCTACACAGTGAATATATAATATAGTATGCTTTAGTACAAAATTTTTGTTGTATGAATTATTCAAATTAATTACAGAAAAAATAGATCAAAATTTACAGCAAAAACTTTATACTAAAGCATACTATATTATATATTCACTGTGTAGATCTACTCATGTGGAGTCCAACAAAATTGGATTTTCTTTTTTATGATTTTTCTGTGAGTTACTATGATTTTTTCAAAGATTCAGACGAAATAAATAAAAAAGAAAAAGACAAAACCGTTGTTACTGTAGCAAAACCGCTGACACTGTAGCAAAACCACCGTCCAAAACCGCCCGAGGGGGTGATTTGGCCGGTTTTGCAAAGTTCAGGGGGTAAATTAGACCATTTCATAGTTTGGGGGATAAACTAGACCACCCCTTATAGTTTGGGGGGTCATTTAGACTTTTTCCTAAAAGGAAATATACAAGTGAGCTGGAATTCTTGTATACCTAAAAATCCCTTATATTTCACAACACGGGAAGTCAATCCAGTCAAGGCTTGTAATACAAGGGGATACCAACTTTGTGGGTGATACTTGTGAGACTAGCCATGTAAGGAAGGGGTCGGTCATGGTAAGTTAGGCTTACCGGGACCTTTTGTTGTATCTTTCTCTTCTTAATGAAAAACATGCTTAGGCACGGTCATGGAATAAAATCCAGTCAGTTTGAGCACGTTTTTTATTATGGACATTCTTTGGTTTTCTACTCCTATATTTCCCTGTAAGGGTTATATATTGTATTAGAAAAATTTGCTATTTTTTAGCCCTTTTTCATGATTTCTGGAAATTGATTTTGTAGAGGTGGCTCAATATCCGGCCGTCCCTACAAATCGTCAGCCGCCCCTGCAAATCGATTTGTAGTTGCGGCTGGCCAACCGCCCCTACAAACTGGGCATTTGTAGCCTCGGTTGCTTAGAGGCGGTTGGCTAAACCGTCCCTACAAATTGTTAGTGGTGTAGTGGAGGTAGCTGCAGGGTTGCGGCAGTGTGGACGGAAGACGACCATGATGGAAGCAGCAGCCATGGCGGATCGGAGGACACCCAGACGCACCTGGAGGTAGGGTGCTTCGTCTTGCACTGCGGGTGGAACTCAAAACGGTGGCGGCCATGGCGTCCGGCGTGCCGATCGGTGGTGTTCCGCATTCGTCTGATCAGCCGACGGATGCGTACTTGGTCGAGGAAGAGTGGGAGGTTGGCCTCGAGGAGAGCGAAACAGCGATGGTGTGGTAACAGGGACAGAGCTGGCAAGGCGCATTGAGTTAGTCATGGGTGATGGTGCAAAGGCAGTGGTGATAAGGGAAGGGATAAAGGAGTTGAAAGAGAGAGCACAAGCAGCAGCAAGCACATGCGGCAAAACGTTCCAAGCTCCTGATGAGTCATGACACATTTTGCATGAGACGAGGTGTCATGTCGAAATCAGTAAAAATAAAGCCGTAGTAGAGAATCTAACTGAACTGCAGGTCCTTTCGTGGCAACAACTTCTTTTGGTGTTGTGCGGTCGCCACAACTTGAATGAAAACAAATTAGCTGGATCAGAAGATAGATCTCCCTTGATCTCTATGCGTTTATTAATTACTTCTAGTAATATCTCTCTACGTTTGTTGCTCACTAGCACATGAAATTATGATTGTTATTATCTCTTCATTAATTTAAGCTATCCATGTAAGTCATTATCCACGTCAGCAGCTTACTATCCACGTCAGCAGCTCACTATCCACGTGAGGCAGTACTCAATTATGTTTGGGTTTGCAGCATAGCAGAGCATCGGTCCGGCTGTTTCCTTTTTTTAATTTGGTCCACCTGTCAGTCTCCAACCGTGGTTGGATTGTTGCATCGAGGGCGTCCAGGGGTGGCTTTCTATTGGAACCACGAGCTCGATAGAATCACGAGCAACAAGAGTTTTTACAAGCTCTAGAAATGGAGAAGATGCCACTGCACACGAAGTGTTCCCTCAGCATAAAGCGAGTGTCCCTGATCATCACACTGCATGCGCCAAGTCCAGTGAAGTACGTTGACTGTAGAGCTTGTTGTAGTCTAGTGAAGTTGACTGTAGAGCTTGCTATAGGACTGATGAGTCTACCTCCAACTGTATACGTGAGATGCCATAGTCGGTAGCTGACGAGAGTCAAACGTATTGGTATGCTAAGTCCATGGAAAAGAGGAAGCCGATCCAAGAAAACCCCGACTGATCTCACAGATTGCTCGGGAGCTCGGCAGCTATACCCATTGTGTACACCCACGCTCACCCTCTGGAAGGAGTCGGGGAGAGCTCATCCACGCCCGTGGCCACCGCTCGGAACTCGGGGGTTCGCCGAGGCCCTGGACTGCCGAGAGATGGTAGTTCGAGCCTCACTCCAACCCAACGCACACCCATGCCAGTGCTCGGGTAACGAACTGACGTCCCGAGCCATGGGTAACCTGCTAGGCATCCAAGGCCTGAAGTATGGAGATGCCATGTCGTCTGCCTATTCAATGGACACGAGGCCCTCTCGGCCACTCCTTCGGCTGGGTCACACAACCGGTGTGACACAACAGGACAAGGGACTTCACCAACTCCAGGAGCAAAGGGCTCTAGGGCCCACTCGTTAGCCCCTCCATGTGGGGGGCCCATACAAGACAAGGAAGCCTCGAGAAGGTTCACTCAGGGAAGGCCATGCCGCAGTAGACAGCTCTTGATGATGAAGTGCCAGAACGGTGGCAGCGGCGTCAGGAGGCGATTGTGGCTCTGTCGGCACCTCCCTACACGACAAGGCGAGGTCCATCCATGCCGCGGCAGAGGACAGATGCACCCGGTGCATAGACCATAGACTAGAACTCAAACCCACTTTTACACCAGCCCTCCTTGGAGGGACGACTCCTGTAGAAGGGGGACAATTCCCAAGAGAACGAGAGAACCTTAGCTAGAGAAGGCCGGTTTCCTACTCGCTGAGGGAGAACACCGACGAACACTAGGATAGCACCAAGCAATCCCCTACCAAACTCTTCTGATTTCCACCATTGTAATCTCCTGATTGGTCATTCCTAACACAAAGATCACTATACTGCTGGATGTAGGGCCCAGAAGCCCGAACCCGAATAAATCGATGTGTCTCTTTCGTGCTTTGAGTGTCCGAGCCACTTGAGACCCACACATTGACCTTTAATGGACAAGCATGATGTTCGTTACGAACCCACAATAGCTGGCACGCTAGGTAGGGGAGTGCGTCATTGGAGGAGGCCACCGGGTACTCTCCCATGAGCGATTTCCACTGGAAGGAGTGTGTCTCAGATGCCGACAAGAAAAAGATCCATCCTCTACTCCATACGACAGTGGCTCTGAAGGAGGCAGGTCCTACTGCTATGGGCATAGTCGCCAGCTTTTTGAGGCAGCAGATCCAGCCCTTGCAGCGATTAGGCCATTTGTACTATGTTCTTTTATCACCCTGGGCTTAGCTGGCATCTACTAGACCATTTGGCGAATTAGAAATTTGGTGTGCTTTGGAACAAAAGGATTAAATCGCCTACTGAGATCATTTGTATGATGTGTTCTTTTATCACTTATTGGGTAGGTCTTCATAAATCCGAGTTGGAGGCGCAGGATATTCAAGATGCGGAAACTATCAAGACAGTGGCTCTATTCTTTCACAGGAAGGATCTGGAGAAGCAGGTGTAAGACGAGAGGCAAATGGTTCTTTTTGTTGGTTAAGTTTGGTCACATGAATGATTTGGAGACGTAGATGCAAGGAGAGAAGCAGTTGGTTCCTTTTGATGATCAAAGGCTAGTTTTCCTTGGATGTTCTAGTCTTTGCGTGCTATGGCGGCCTTGGGTCATGTATTTGGGCTCTGTTTTGTATGATGTTCTTAGACATTTTGCTTAGTTGGCTCATGTTTGGTTGGTGATGGCTGACCCCTGAGTGATCAACATGGGGGAATCATTTTCTTGTGGAGTCTTTAATTTCTGCTTGATCGTCTCATACTAAACGTTGTAGTTTTGTCACAATCTTAATGAAATTCGGTTATGACTTGTGTGAAAAAAGTAACCGGATCTATGAAACTTGTGGACTTCTTTGATCTGTCCTCACACTACTACAGAAAAGGTCTAGTCCTACCCATTCTTGTAAGGCATGGTCCAGTCCTACTCACAAGGGCAAGGCAGTACGGGGCATGGGGCTCCCTCCACACCCACCAGGAAAGAGGGCCGACAGAGAGATTTGATGCCTCTAGTAGAGGCCCTACTAGAGCTCGTTTTTTTCTCGAACCCTCAAATTTTGTTTTGGGGGCTTAAGGGGGTGTTTGGTTTCCCACCACGCGTTGCCACGCCTCACTTGTGGCGCGCTATGCATGCAAAAGCTGATGTTTGGTACTGCATGTAGGTGTGGCAGCCCACAACTTTTATTTTGCTAGTGTAAAACCAAACCACGTCACTGGTGTGGCAGCCGTTTTAAGCACCACAAAGTGTGGCGATGACATAGCGTGCATGGCTGGTGCTAGCTGGGAACCAAACACCCCCCAAGTAGGGGCTTTGCTAGAGTTTTTGAACACCCTTATCATTAGGAATCTATGCACAAGGCCCAATGCATGGAGTTCCACGTGCAAGGAACCAAACACACCCTTAGATATCAAATCCATATGTATTAATTCGATCCCATTTACAGATCAGATCTATCTGCATTCGAGTCTTGATATTCAATGTCTAACACCAAAATAAATATATCTAATACTTAAATCATACTCCCTTTGTCCTATAATATAAGGGGCCAGAGTTTAAAATTTATACCAAAATAGAAGGTATTTTAATCATGAACCTCCTCCCTCCTCTATCTTTTTTGGCAAGAAATATTGAGATTCCTTTTAAACTTAGTTTCACCCAAAACAAACAACATTGTTTTTTAGAGAAAAACAAACAACATTAATTAAGAAAAGTAATAACTGAACTATTTCATCCTAACTAGCGAGGTACAAGGTGATTGGTTGTGAGACTTCTCATTTTGTCTGAAAGTCACTTTGATCCTTTGTATTACAACGTGAGGGAGTACATGTGTAATATCACCGACATCATTTGTATCTTGTCGGAGATAATTGACATCAACCATGTTGGAATACGGATTTGAAAAAGGTATCTCAGCTTGTATCCAAATCTATATTGTATATGTTGTACCCAGAAGAGGGTGGTTATGCTACTACGTGCCGTATGGAGGGCTGATGTGCAAAAAAGCCAGCGTCTAAAGCTACTCCCTCCATCTCAAATTATAAGACGTTTGACTTTTTTGACACCAAGTTTGACCACTTATTCAAAAATTTGTGCAAAATATCAATTCTTTTATCGTGGCTTGGTATATTAATAAAAGTTCCTCAAGAATGACTTAAATTTAACTATATTTGTACAAATTTTTTGAATAAGACAAGTGGTCAAACTTGGGATCACAAAAGTCAAACGTCTTATAATTTGGGATGGAGGGAGTATCTCACAACTCACATCACAACGGAGATGAAGCAGGTGCAACTGAAAGAGGATCGTTGACCTTCTTGCCATATTCAGGTACTGCCGCGAGGATGAAAAGGCATCTTCAGGTATTTGTTAGGCACCCACAAGATAGTTTTTTTATTTCATCACACCTATCAAGATATGTGTATACTAGTAGAAACTTGCCATTTTTAATTATATATGCAGTTATGCACATGTGCAACTGCAAAGAGAGTGCTTGTACATAATATTTATTGACGCTTGTCATTATCTCTTCATTCACGGTATCTATGCATGCACCCATGTGTGTTAGTTACACTGTAGAGTAAGTGCAAAAGATTGGAACATAGGAGTATGCTGCAACAAGCCAACAATTATATCCTAAATTGTACTTTAGTCATGAGTCATGACTTGTTTTATTGCTAAAATAGTTTCCATGTCAGAGGAGGGCGAAATAGCGATGGTGTGGTAACATGGACAGAGCTGGCAAGGTGCATTGAGTTAATCATGGGTGATGGAGCAAGAGCAGTGGCGATATGGGAAAGGACAAATGGCTTGAAAGAGATGGCGCAAGCAGCACCCAGTACAGGAGGGTCTGTGGGGAGAAACCTCCGTGACTTTGTCAAAACATTCCAAGCTCCTGAGTCCTAGACTCCTAGGTAAATCACTAACTCAGTCATACATGCTCCACTCAAGCTGAAGTGTCTACCATAGCTCAAGCTTACAATGAATAGCCTACTATAAAAATTTCATCACAATTGGAGCACAGGAGCTGCAGTTATGAATTGAACACAGAAACACATAGATCTACAGCCAGGAAAAATTTAATACAAAAGCATGTCATATTATATATCTACTGCATAGATCTACTCATGTGGAGTCTAACAAAACTTTATTTTCCCTTTTAAGATTTTTCTATGATTTTATACAAATTTTCAAAGTTTGAGCTAGTTTATGAAATAAAACAAAAAAGAGCACGAGGCGCACATTAGCGGCCACATAGGCAACAGAGTCCTATGTGGCTAGCTTTTGATGGTGACTAAGACATAGACAAAGTTCATGGACTCAGATGATTGAAAAAAGTTCATGGACTCAGATGATCGAAAAGTTGCGACATGAGAAATCAATCATTGTAACATCTCAGTCTGCTTTGCTGCAACATGGAAAATCAGCAGAATGCAACATCCAACCGTCAACTACTACAACATCAAAATAAAGGAGATGCAACATCTCTAATCAACATAACAAAATGATTGCTTACTACAACACCAAGAAAACATCACTTACATACTACAACAACAAACATGCTAGTTTGTTGCAGCAACATGAGAACACTAAACAATCATGTGATGCAACATGCTAGTTTTGTTGCAGCAACATGAGAGATCATCTACTGAAACATCAGAATTTGTTATTGAAACATGAGAAATCTCCTAACGCAACATAGAAAAACAAATGCAACATCCTAAAACCATATCTGAGCGATAGTGGCCCTAGAGACAAGGAGCGTGCAGATCTGGGCCTCCCTGAGCAGCACAAAGTGTCCAGCTTAGAGCATGAGAATAGCAGCAATAGACAAACTCGTAATATGCTGACTTGCCGATGGAGGAAGGCAGACGGACGTAGCAGAGAGATAGAGAGGATGTTACTTGCTTGCTCCTCATTCCTTACGGGAGTTGTTGCTGGAGAAGGAGCAAAGCGGGTGAGGGACGTCATGGAGAAGGAGGCTGGAGCTTGCAGTAGGCGCGGTGGAGAGGGTGGCCGGAGTCGGGCGGACGACGAGCAAGAACTCGGAGCGAGCAATGTCGGGTGAATCACAAGAGAGGCCAAAGGACTCTAGCCCAAGTGGTTAGGGAATTCCGGCAGCACCCCTCAGGTCCAGAGTTCGACTCCCCGTGGGAGCGAATTTCAGGCTAGGGCACAACGGATTTTGCTGCGTAAGGATACGGTGGGGGTTCGGGGGTTTTCTCGAGAAGATCATCCTTCTTCTTAAAAAATGCCCGGTGGCCGTCATACCCCCGCAGGTCGAGTTTTCCTTTGAATCACGAGAGAGGAATGCAGACGATTAGTAGGGAGATTTTGGAGAGAAGCTGGTTGTCACACCCCCAAATTTTTGATTTTGGGTTGTGCATAGAAACCACCAAGTAAAATAAATGATTTCAATATATGATATGAAATTTTCAAATATTAGTTTAAGTTTCCGAAAGTTTAAATGTAGAAAAATGTGGTTTTCATTTTTTTCTAAAAATAATTCGATGGGCTTGGTTGATGTGATATTGGCTTGTTGCTTGACTATGTGTTGTGATTGTGAAAAGTTTGAAAGCACGTTTAGTAAGTCGTTTATCTTTGTTGAGGTCATAACCCCGGGTGTCTCAAAGCTCGGATTTGTCAGCAGGCCGCGTGGCCTGCAATGCAACAGTCAGCAAGGGCCCAAACGACTGAGGCCAAGCAAGAGCAGAGTAGAGCAGACCAGGCGCTAAAGATGGGGTCAGCCCCGACCCCTTCCACCCGCCTTAGGCCTTGTTTAGATACCCAAATTCACTCCCAAATTCTACTATGCAAAAAGAAGATTCTCCATCACATCAAAATGTCGGCACATATATAGAGTACTAAATGTAGATGAAATCAAAAACTAATTGCACAGTTTTGTTGTACTTTGCGAGACGAATATTTTAAGCCTAATTAATCAATATTTAGACAATTATTACCAAATAAAAATAAAATTGCTACAATGTAACAGGACATTTACTATGTAAAGTTTGGATCCCAAATTTGGAATCTAAACAAGGCCTTACAAAGACTGCAAAAACAAATAGCACCATGTTTCTTTTCAAAATCTGCAGTCCTACTATTAACCACGTCAAATGAACGGTTGATTTTCTTAGCATAATTATTTATGGCATGTGACTATATATATATATTTCTCCAGTGACTAAAACTAACATACTTTTTTATCAAGAATTGTTCTACCTTTTTTTTATCTGATGCCTCCCAATAAGGGCATATTCTAGGCAAAAGATTACAAAATAAATTATGAGGCACGAGGGCTGTATGACAAAATATAAATGAGCATCTTGCACTTTGGAAGTAGGACGCAATACTTATAATCCACAGAAAAAAAAAAGACTAACTAGAAAAACTGTATGACAAAATATAAATGAGCATCATGCACTTTGGAAGTAGGACGCAATACTTATAATCCACAGAAAAAAAAAGACTAGCAAGAAAAACTCCACAACAGTTTCCTCATTCAAGATTAATTAAGTTTAGAATTGGAAATTCTGTCATACAGCCTTCGCGCCTCATAGTTATTTCTCGTTTTGGAATAAGTTAAATATCCTGTCTGCAATAAAAAATATATTTGTTCCTTAGATTAAAAAAAACCTTCTGAGCAAAGCATGGATCAGAGAACATAGGTAATCAATGGAAATGCTAAAATTATAACTTCTCAAAATAATAAAATTATTTTGTAAGTTTTATGGTGCAAGGCGATGATCCCCCTAGTTTTATCATTAATGTGTTATCAAATGGTGTAACTAATCTCAGTCAATAAAGCTCGCGATTTGTCAAAAAGGTTTCGCGGTAGTGTAGCCATCCTCCACCGTCTAGAAGGTTGTCGCTTGTTCTTTAATTGCGTTATTGTTTTCCTCATGGGACACTAATATATGTACTCCATCCATCGTGCCAGCAACTTTAATTTCCTTTTAATTGGAATCATGCGTCTTCCAAGATCTGCCGTGACAGCCACTTTGCAGATAGTCCGTATTTGAATCCAAACATTTAATATCCGACCGTATATTAATCCGAGTACTCAAAATCAGATTTCTGATATGTATATGAGATAAATATCAATATTCGAATGATCCAAAAAAAATATAGGGCATAATATGAAATATGGGAAATAATGCAGCATCACTGGTATCCGTCTCACTACTGGAATCACATGCTTTGCTGAGGGTCAGAGGCCCTCGGCAAAGGCCCAAAAACCCTCGGCAAAGGCTTTGCCGAGGGCGGCCCTCGACAAAGAGCCCTCGGAAAATTTTCAGACGGCGAAGGGGTCTTTTCCGAGGGCCCTTTATCGGGCACACGACAAAGCCTTTGCCGAGGGCAAAAAAAACCCTCGGCAAAATATAAATCGAAAAAAATCCGAAAAAATAGCAAAATAATTTTATGTTTTTGGACCCACCCGCGGGGTTTTTTTTAAGCATTTTACACAGTATTTTTGACCCTATTTGTAAAGTCGTGTGGTCGGTGGGATTCGAACTCGTGACCTCTCACACCCTCTCTCACTTACCTCCTCTAACCACTCCAACCCTTTATCACTTGTGTTTATATTCCATTTCGATTCCCATATGTTATAACAAACCGAGTGTAAATTGATTGTTTGAGGCACTAAACGAATTCAAATGAAAAAGTTATCAACTACAAAGTTTCGTAACTTTTCGAGGTCTACAACTTTCGTTTAGAATGTTTCTCCATCCGAGGTTTTTTTCAAAATTTTAAATTTCAAATTTCAAACTTAAGACGCAATTATCGGCAATTAGATGCTTTCAAATGAAAAAGTTGTCAACTATAAAGTTTCATAACTTTTCGAGATCTACAACTTTCGTTTAGAGTGTTTTTCCATCCAAGACTTTTTTAAAAATTTGAAATTTGAAATTTCAAACTTTAAATATAAATATCCTCAATTAGATGCTTTCAAATGAAAATGTTGTCAACTATAAAGTTTTATAACTTTTCAAGATCTACAACTTTCGTTTACAGTGTTTTTCCATCCGAGACTTTTTGAAAAATATCTTTGTCAAGGGCCATAATGTAGGCTCTCGGCAAAGACCCTCTTTGCCGAGGGCCATATTGCAGGCCCTCGGCAAATAACCTCTTTGCCGAGGGCATACATTATGGCCCTCGGCAAAGAGATTTTTTAAAATATATTTTGAGGCACTAAACGAATTCAAATGGAAAAGTTGTCAACTACAAAGTTTCATAACTTCTTGAGATCTACAACTTTCGTTTAGAGTGTTTCTCCACCCGAGGCTTTTTTTAAAAATTTCAAATTTCAAATTTCAAACTTAAGACGCAATTATCGGCAATTAGATGCTTTCGAATGAAAAAGTTGTCAACTACAAAGTTTCCTAACTTTTCGAGATCTACAACTTTCGTTTAGAGTGTTTTTCCATCCAAGACTTTTTTTAAAATTTGAAATTTTAAATTTCAAACTTTAGATATAAATATCCTCAATTAGATGCTTTCAAATGAAAAAGTTGTCAACTATAAAGTTTTATAACTTTTCAAGATCTACAACTTTCATTTAGAGTGGTTTTCCATCTGAGAATTTTTGAAAAATCTCTTTGCTGAGGGCCATAAGGTTGGCCCTCGGCAAAGACCCTCTTTGCCGAGGGCCATAACGTAGGCCCTCGGCAAAGACCCTCTTTGCCGAGGGCCTCCCCCTCGGCAAAAAGAATTTTCAAAATATATTTTGAGGCACTAAACGAATTTAAATGAAAAAGTTGTCAACTACAAAGTCTCGTAACTTTTCGAGATCTACAACTTTCGTTTAGAGTGTTTCTCCATCCGAGACTTTTTTCAAAATTTCAAATTTCAAATTTCAAACTTAAGACGCAATTATCGACAATTAGATGCTTTCAAATGAAAAAGTTTTCAACTACAACATTTTATAACTTCTCAAGATCTAAAACTTTATTTTGATTGTTTAGTCATTTGTTCAACCGACGTGGTGGTTCAAACATATTTCACAATCCTTATATATCATCTCTAGTAGTTTCATGAAACTTATTAGAGAGATGTAGATTTTGTGAACAACATTACTATTGATTTGTTAAATGAAGAAATGACCAATATATACTTTGTAGATCTTAAAAAGTTAGACAATTTTGTAGTAGAAAACTTTTTTATTTGAGTTAATTTAGTGTCTCAAAATATATTTTGAAAAATCTCTTTGCCGAGGGCCATAAGGTAGGCCCTCGGCAAAGACTCTTTGCCTAGGGCCAATAGGGAGGCCCTCGGCAAAGATTTTTTTTTTGCCAAGGGCCGTTTCTTTGCCGAGGGTTGGCCCTCGGCAGAGGCCTCTTTGCCGAAGGCTTGTCTTTGCCGAGGGCTCCTTGGGCCGGCCCTTGGCAAAGAGGGCCTTTGCCGAGTATCCGATATTTAGCCCTCGGTAAAGCCAGAAGCCCTCGGCAAAGGCTGTATTTCCGGTAGTGTCTGTACCGATCTGGTTTCATCCTTAGTCTTAGCCGCCAGCACAACATATAAAAATTCTAAATGAAGTTGCATTTCGTCCTTACGCTATTACCACTCCTAGTCTATATATATAAATTTAGCCACGGTCGCCACCATCATGTCCAACGGGCATAAACAGAAAGATCGAGCACACGCAATTAAAGTAGGTATAGCCACAATGGAGAAGGTGCTCGTGGCCGTGGGCGTGGTGGGGGTGTCCGTCATCCTCTCCAAGTTCATCAAGTGTTTGCTCGCCACCAAACCAAAAAAGCTTAAGCTGCCCCCAGGGCCATGGACGCTGCCGTTGATAGGCAGCTTGCACCACCTCATCAGCAACCCATTGCAGCACCGGGCAATGCGCGACCTCGCGCAGAAGCACGGACCGCTCATGATGCTCTGGCTGGGCGAGTTGCCCACGGTGGTGGTGTCGTCGCCGGAGGCTGCGCAGGCGATCACCAAGACGCACGACATCACGTTCGCTGAACGTCACAACAGCACCGACCGTCACAGGAACACCACCGTCGACATACTCAGCCTCAACGGCGTGGGCCTGCTGTTCGGGAGCTACGGCGAGCGGTGGCGCCAGCTCCGCAAGCTCTGCATGCAACAGCTGATGAGCACCGCCCACGTGCACTCGTTCCAGCGCATCCGTGAGGAGGAGGTGGCACGGTTCATGCAGAGCCTCGCCACGTCCGCCGCCGCCGGCACCGTGGTCGACCTGTCCAAGATGATCTCTATCTTCGTCAACGACACCTTCGTCAGGGAATCCATCGGCAGCCGGTGCAAGTATCAGGACGAGTACCTGGATGCCTTGGACACTGCGATCGGGATGATCAGGGAACTGAGCGTAGCTAACATCTTCCCGTCATCTAGGCTGTTGCAGAATCTTAGCACGGCGCCACGCAGGGCGATGGCATGCCGCGACCGGAAGATGCGGATCATTGAGCAGATCATCTGCGAGACGAAGGAAGCCATGGACCGGGGCGACAAGGCTTCAAACGAGAGCTTGATCTTGGTCCTGCTGAGGCTGCAGAAAGAGGCCAGCTTGCCCATCGAGCTCACCGACGACATCATCATGGCGCTCATGCTTGTAAGTCGTGCGCGTTCCTTCCCATCACTGGGCCTTAATTGCTTCTCCTCCAACGTCTTATTCTCTTGATTATCATCTGCTGCCGCCGGTGCATATATGTATTCATCTGTTCTACTGCTAGGAATTGTTTGCCGTGGGCAGCGACACCTCGTCGACCACGCTGACCTGGTGCATGACAGAGCTAATCCGGTATCCGGCTACGATGGCAAGAGCACAGGCCGAGGTCCGGGAGGCCTTCAAGGGGAAGACCACCACCATCACCGAGGACGATCTTGCCAGGGCAAACCTTAGCTACCTCAAGTGTGTGGTGAAGGAAGCTCTCAGGCTGCACTGCCCGTCGCCGTTCCTCCGACGCAGATGCCGTGAGACATGCCAGGTCATGGGATACGACATTCCTAAGAGCACAACGGTGTTCGTCAACGTTTGGGCCATTTGCAGGGACGCCAAATACTGGGAAGATGCTGAGGATTTCAAGCCAGAGCGGTTCGAGAACACCAACCGAGACTACAAAGGGACAGACTATGAGTTTCTCCCGTTCGGGTCTGGCCGCCGAGTGTGCCCGGGACTAAACCTTGGATTGGCCAACATGGAGCTTGCACTGGCGAGTCTTGTGTACCACTTCGATTGGAAGCTACCGAGCGGAGTGGAGCCACAGGATGTCGACGTTTGGGAGGCTCCAGGAGTGATTGCGAAGAAAAACACAGGCCTGCTTTTGCACCCTGTCACCTGCTTATCTGCTCCGGTTAATGCCTAATTAACGCCAACGGAATATATACACTGCAGGAAACAGTATTACGTGCTTTATTAATGATATTGGGATATAAATGTGGCGCGTGGACTATGTAGTATCTATCGTCTCTAAAATAAAATATACAAGCGAGCTAGAATTCTTGTATACCTAAAAATCCCTTATATTTCACAACACGGGAAGTCAACCCAGTCAAGGCTTGTAATACAAGGGGAAACGAACTTTGTGGGTGATCCTTATGAGACTAGTCATGTAAGGAAGGGGTTGGTCGTGGTAAGTTAGGCTTATCGGGACCTTTTGTTGTATCTTTCTCTTCTTAATGAAAAACATGCTTAGGCACGGTCATGGAATAAAATCCAGTCGGTTTGAGCACGTTTGTTATTATAAACACTCTTTGGTTTTCTACTCCTATATTTTCCTATAAGGGTTATATATTGTATAACAAAAGTGAAGGAACTTGAATTACGGTGAACTCGTACACACAACATAGTTCACTTGTCCACTCAAGTTCCTCACATGGGTTGCTAGCATTTTCCTAGTGTACGAGGGATTGGCTCCGGCAATGCAGATCAGCATATCACGTATAGGGAATCAGGTGGGTAGCAGATGAGACACAGATTTATACTAGTTTAGTCACAGGGTACCCTACATCCAGTTGAGTAGATCTCTTATCTCATATGCTCTGTGTTTACAGGAGCACTGATATCTAGTTGCCTAGAGTTGTGAACTTGTGTTGAGATACCGATTGGGGCTCCCTACCCAGCCTTACATAGTCTGGGAGGTAGGGTTACAATCCGAGTCCCGATTAGCTTACATGAAGGTTATCTAGTTTAGTTACAAGGAAATCTATGTACACAATCTGTGATTCCTTATGCGCTTCGGTCACCAAGTTGTATACATCTGGTTGCTCGTCTGCCAAGTCCGATGATATATCTTGTCTCAGTCGGACCTCATCTTCGCCATCCTCGGCCTACCCTGGTTGTAGCAGGCTCTCACATGGGCAGTGAAGTACCCTATGTCCATATCATCGATAGTAGCCCCCAAAGGACTTGAATGATTAGCCAGTCGATGGCTTTGTCCTTCGTGTGCCTACATGCCGATGTAGTCTTTGGTCTTCCAAATATTGTATATCATTAAGTCCTATTAAAGATAAGGATATGCAAGCCAAGAATACAATGTGCCTTATCTTCCCCGCCCCATCTGTTACACTCCCTGACCCGCATGGGTCACGGATCTTGACAATTCGATTCACCCCTCCACCGTCATCAAGGCTTCGCTATAAAAACAGCCATATGGTTGGTGTCATCTATGTTTACACCATATGTTCTTCATCCTTGAAGTTTTCATATCTAGTGAACATCTTTGAGTGTCTTAACCCTCATGTCATCCTTCCCCCAACACCACCGATCCGGCGATGACGCTAGGAGAAGGATCTTCAGGCAAGTCTCCTCGGGCATCAGGATGCAGCAAGGGCTGCGCAATCTAGATGCTAGAGCAATGCTTGTGAATTGAGGGGGTCAAACTTCGATAGATGATGGGTAAAGACTTGACCTAATAGTGACTCTCTCGTTCTATCATTGCTGGCTCTAGCACCAGTAGTTATAGGAAGGTTCTTCTCTATGGATATTCTTCATCAGTTGAATCTCAGTAGTAATGCCAAATTTGAATCCATAGATCTGGAGGGAATAGTGCAATTAGTGTTAACGTAACATCACACGTCTTGCTCCACACCACAAGTCCAGATACTATTTTAGAGGTACGTCTGCTGTGTGGATAAGCTTCACATGGGCAATTGAGCATCCGGATAGGGTTTGTTTGGTTCACGTCTTGGATCTGGCCTGGCTAGCCAACCAAGCCTGGCTAGCTAAAACCTGGCTCATGCAATAGAAGACATACTTGCTTGATTGCCCTGACTACCCAAGCTTGGATTAGAAAGTGTTTGTTTGGTTACCTGTTTCATTGTGCATAGAGTCACTGTATCTTTAGGTTAGTAAGATTACCCCCTCTGAAACATATCCTCGAACAGGTGGTGGGCACCCTCTCCGATGTGCAACTCTGGCACATCCGCTGGCGCCGACGTGCGGGGTCAATGCCCCTCCTCTACTTGCTTGTGGAGGGAAGCGCTAGACGAGGCAGAGGGAGCGTCGACGAGCGTGGTGGACTGGAGGTCCATTGCAGGCATGCGAGCGCTCCATCGATCCATCGAACTCGGGCTGATCCGCATCCTACTTGATCGCGCCACCTTCGCTCCATCTCCATGGCTGTCTTGCGCCGACACCAACGTCATCGTGCCCCACTAGTTGCCGTTGTCCTCATCCTCGCATCGTCTCCTCGCACCATCTCGATCTAGGAGGTGACCCGAATCGCATCCTGGTCCTTGAGCTCGCATGGCGGCGGCCTGTGCTCCCTGGGCCCTCGTCAGAGCTCGCGTGGTGGCAGCATGTGCTCTCTGCGCCTCGCCGGAGCTCGTGTGGTGGCGGCCGGTGCTCCCTGCGCCCTCGCCGGACTTGTTATCACATGTGGAGGTCTTAGGGTTTCAACCATCTTGTGTCACAACTTGCTTGAAACATTTTCAAATTTTTTTTATAGCTTCTACATGCGATGTCAAGGCCTCCCGTCTATTTTCATGATTTTCCGACTCCGTTCACATTTTATATATTTTTAAATCAAATCTCACGCAACTTGGTCGCCATGTCGCGTGCACGAGATGGTCGAGTTTCCGCGTCTGTCCCTAGATACGGCGTCGAAATACCCTCGGAAGCATGAATATCATTTTTTGAATCGCTGAGATTCATTATTTCATGCACCTGCAGTACAAATGTGCGTCTTGCGGGAAAAATCAAGAAAATGAAAAAAATACATCAAATATAGCAAGATGCATGGAAAATACACCAAATTTCAAATATGGCCACCTAGTACTATATCAAGGCTGCAGGAAAAAATTAGGAGCAAAAATCAAAAAATATATATATATATATATATATATATTTTGCCGAGAGCCTCCTAAAGCTCTCGGCAAAGAGGCTCTTTGCCGAGAGCCTGGGCTTGGGGGCTCTCGGCAAAGAACGCCGGACGAAATTTTTAAAAATTATATATATTTTGCCGAGAGCTAGGTCAGGTGGCTCTCGGCAAAGAGTTTTTTATTTTTTTTTTATTTTCTTTGCCGAGAGCCTGGGTTTGCGGGCTCTCGGCAAAGAAAATCAAAAAAAAAAAAGAAAACCTCTTTGCCGAGAGCCGCCTGATCTAGCTCTCGGCAAAGATGATATCTGAATCAAAACCACCACCCGCGCGCCCCTCACCCTAGTCAGCCGCGCCTCTCTCGCCCCCGCACCCGCCCCTCACCCGCGCCCTCGCCCCCGCCAGGCCGTGCCCCCGCCCCCGCGCCGCCGCCCGGCCGCGTCCTCGCTCGGTCGCGTCCTCGCCCGGAGCGCCGCCGTCCACGGAGCGCCGCCTGGCCGCGTGGCAGACCGGAGCGCCGCCGTCCACGGAGCGCCGCCGTCCACGGAGCGCTGCCCGGCCGCGTCCTCGCCCGGCCGCCCGGCCGCTTCCTCGCCCGGAGCGCCGCCGTCCACGGAGCGCTGCCCGGCCGCGTCCTCGCCCGGCCGCCCGGCCACTTCCTCGCCCGGAGCGCCGCCGTCCACGGAGCGCCGCCGTCCACGGGTAATTCCGCTGCCTTTGCCGTGCCCCCGTCGTCAATTTTCTCTGCTGATGCTGACAAAATAGGAGTGATGGCATTGGACTATTAGGAAGTGATAATTGTTTGTGCAATAGGTTGGGCAGTAGATTAAGATGTTCCCCAGTGAAAGGGTTACCATGGTTCGACCAGTCATTGTGGCCTGTATATTTTTCAATTGAAGTTAAGGATTAATTTCAGCCACAGGTAAGGTGATGTATAAAAAAAATCAGGTCAATATACAGGACCTAGTTGTGACCATAGAATTAAGAATGGAATCATTCATCAGTGTACTATTCTTACATTTAGTACCTTTTTTTGTGTAAAAGGAATCCTGATTATATTAACAACAGCTTATAAAGCTGTGAATCAGCACTGCCATACTGCTAGCTACTTTCGTTGGTTTAAATGGCACTGTCACATGTCAACACTAAGCATTACTAATTGTTTGCATGGACATGTTACTTTGGTTTTTGTTTTGGTGATTCCTGAGACCGAAAGGATCAATGGTCCAAAAATTGAGCTGCCATTCAATGGATTGGCAAGCAGTGGGAGGGAGTAGGACTATAGAGTTTTGCCGGATCTCACCTCCTGCTGTTGTGGATGGGCTGGTGGCTGTGCTGTTTATTGAGTGGACTGTGAGTGAGAGGCAAGATTAATAGGCAAAGTTTGTTGATAAAAAAATATTAGAGGATCACACGTCATTGTTATGCAGCATTGTCTATGCACCCAGACAAGATTGCTAACAAACTAATTAGTACGGATGATGAAGCACAACTAACATATTCTATTGTATCCATGCACCATGCTTCTACCGACCCTAAATGTTTGATGGTCCTTTATGAGCACCTACGACTGGCGCTCACCTAAATTTCATCAACTTCATTGTTTGTCCATATTTACAGCAGGACGCAACTCATGCGGCCTACCAAGAATTAGGACATTGTAGAAATCATATAAAATATAATATTTTACCCATCACACTATGTTTCTGTAAATATATAACCATATCAGCAATAAGGCTGCCAGCATGTTTGCAAGTTAAAGCTATAAATCAAGAACGAAGAAACGTATCCTGCTAGGTTCTTACTAATCTCTTGCAAGTGAATGTGGTCCCATTATGAGCACTTACAAATCATTTAACAATCAACTAAATTCCATCAACCTTATTCTTTGTTCATATTTACAGAAAGACGCAACTCATGAAGCCTGCCAAGAATTAGGAGATTAAGTTAAGACTTAAGAGCACACAGAGGTACATATTTACTATTTGCAGGCTATAATTGTAGAACAGGCTGATTAATCCACAGTTCCACACTCCAGTTCATTTTAGCACTTCCAGAAAGGACGCTTCTGAAGGATACATATATTTTTGAAATCATACAAACCAAACCTAATTTCTCAAATTATTACCAATCCATATTTACAGCAAGACACAACTCATACATACAGCCTACCAGAGTATTTTAGATGAACTCTAGGTCAGCTAAAACAATTAGTCTATTTGTTTATGCACATTAGAAAAACAGATCAAGTTCACTTAATAAAACAACATTGTCATTGACCATACATGAATAACAAATGAAAAGTGTTGCTAATTGATAGTCATAGATCATGTGTTGGCGGTGCAATATGAGCCTACTATATACCAGTAAACGGAATACTTACTCACGACAGGGAGGACTTGAAGGAGCTACGCTTGCGCTTCTGATTAGTCTCAGACGCACGTGTTCTTGTAGTCTTCACTTCTCGCTTATCAGGTGTCACCTGGGAAGTTCTTGATATATCAGGTGTGACCTGGGAAGTTCTTGTAGACTTAGATTTTCTATTTGCCTTATTAATATCCTTCTTCAACATCTTACTAGTGTCTGATTGATCATCTTCATTTTTATCAGTTTTAAGATCTTTATCCTTGACCAAGGAGCGCATTTTTTGCAGCTCATCCTCAAGAATTGACATCCTCTCTTTGGCATTTGTCACCTCAACTTGTAGTCTAACGATTTCATCATCCTTCTTTTGGGCTGCCACTTGCAGCTCATCTACATTCTGCTGAAGCTTTTGTGCTTGCTTTACCTCTATGTTCTTGCTCTTAATGGTCCCACTGTAATCTTCTTCCATTGTCTTAAGCTGGTTACACACAAAATTTTGCGACAACAGCTGGATCCTTCTAACTTTCACATAACTTCTTTTGAGTTTCTGCACAAAACTGGAACATAAAACATACCTCATCAACTGGTGGCTTTCCCCACTCCCCTGGTCTATAACCAAAACTGGCACCAGGGGGGATTGGGGCATTTAGACCTGGGATCTTCAGTTGGGGATAAGATGGAGGTGGACCATAGCGCTGAAACGTTATACATCGATTTAAGTTAGCCAGTGACAAAGGCATTATCAATAGGAGAACAGCTGAATTCAGGTTAAAAGAACAAACCTGCATGTTTATAAGCCATGGGGGAGGGGCACCATCAGGCATACCAAGAGCATCTTTAAGCTCACGAGACAGCATGCCTGGCTTCATTTCCCTCAGTTTAACCTGTTGAATGAAGTAGACGTTAAGAACATGGTGTTATCACACCAAAACCATACATTGACATATGGTTGCAGTTATAACACAAAAACCATACATACCTCAAATTCTTTGCCTTCATAATACAGATCACCATGACTAGACAACTTGGGTTTTGACTGATATTTGAAGAACGCATCATGCAAAACCTGCCAAGAACAAATTTATTGTTAGACAATCCATCTGTGTGACAGCCATCTCAAGACCAGGTAACTAGCCAAATCTAGGGCACAAATATACTTCAGAAAAAAGCAACACCAGTAATTGCTAGTAATCTGAAAACTATGATGATTTTGTCAATCGATGTGAGATGCTAGGTTTATGGTGCGGCGGTCCCATGCGTGCCATTATTTTAAGAGTCTTTTCCGTGTATTTGCAGGATCGTCCACTGTGGGTCTGCCTGCACCGCTTCGCCTTGCCACAGCACCGACTCGTCACTGCGTCGCTAGCCTGACTCCGCCGCCACCCTAGGTATAAATAACCTCTTCTCCTGGATAAGGGTCGTAGGTCATGAACCCAATTAGGCGTCTCCCGTCCGAAAGAGATACGGTTGAAGGTATGCAGATCTCTGCATGTCGATAACTGTATCTGTTTCGGATTGTCCACGTTACTTGGACAGCCCGCGGATGCGTAGATGAGACTAGTTCCCATGGTCTGCCTTGATTCGAGATGGAGTTTCGGCATCACCTCCCTGTTGTTCTCTGGATACACACTCTCCCTACAGGGACGTGTATCGGGAGAACAGCGGGGAGGTGATGCCAAAATTCTATCTTGGGTTGGGGCAGAAAATGGGAACTAGCCTCGTCTACGCATCCGCGGGTGGGATTAGGACCTATCCTCGCCTATTAGATGACAATAGGATGTAAGTACTTGGATGTAGATGTAAGTAATCGGATGGATGACAGTAGGATGGATGACCGTCAGTGGATGTACTCGGGCCGCAGAAGCAAGAGTGATTTCAGTGATGAATGGTTGCACAAGACAGATGCTTTCTTGAACCATGCATTTGGCCCGGCTCGGCGAGGAGAGATGAAAGTATTGTGCCCGTGCAGCAGATGTGGGAACCGGCGAAGGCAAGACAAACAGAACATGGGTAAACATCTTCTGAACCATGGATTCACGCCGGACTACACCCGGTGGATCTACCATGGTGAAGTACATCATTTGAGAGAGGAGGCGGTGCGACCACGTCTGCAGGACTTTGATGCTGATGCTGGGGTAGCAGACCTGTTAGATGACTTCCAACAAGCACAATACGCTGCAGGACGTATGGAGGAGGAGATGGAGAAGACCGCAAAGGCGTTCTACGACATGATGTCTTCATCACAGAAACCCCTTCATGATCGGACAATGGTTTCTCAACTGGATGCCATTGGCCGTGTGATGGGGTTCAAGTCCCAGTTCAACCTGAGTCGAGAAGCGTTCGATGGTATGTTGGCCCTATTTGGTAGCATGCTTCCGGACGGCCACATATTGCCAAAGAGCCTGTACGAGTCACAGAAACTGCTTCGTGCACTGAAGATGCCGTATGAGCAGATACATGCATGTCCAAATGGGTGCATCCTCTTCAGAAAAGATCTCAAGGATGCAGGTTACTGTCCGAAGTGTAAAGCGTCGAGATACATGGAGGTAGACGATGGTAAAGGCCTGAAGAGACAACTTTCTATCCCCATGAAAGTCCTGCGTTACCTGCCGTTCACACCGAGGATCCAACGTCTCTACATGACCGAGGAATCTGCGAAACAGATGAGATGGCACAAACAGGGTACACGATACAGTCCTGAGAAGATGGTACATCCCGCCGATGGTGAAGCATGGGCCCACTTTGATCGCATTCATCATGACAAAGCTAGAGAGGCTCGTAATGTTCGTGTTGCGTTTGCTACAGACGGTTTCAACCCCTACGGACTCATGGCTGCCCCCTACACCTGTTGGCCCGTCTTCGTTATCCCCCTCAATCTTCCCCCCGGCGTCCTATTTCAACGTCATACTGTCTTCTTGTCGTTGATAATTCCTGGACACCCGGGGAATAACATGGGTGTGTACATGGAGCCTCTGATTGATGAATTGGAAACTGCTTGGAACGAAGGGGTATTGACATACGACCGAGCTTCAAGGTCAAACTTCACAATGCATATCTGGTACCAGTACTCACTGCATGACTACCTGGCATATGGGATATTCTGTGCCTGGTGTGTCCACGGCAAGTTCTCTTGCCCAGTTTGCAAGACAGCTATGAGATTTATCTGGTTGAAGAAGGGTGGCAAGTATTCGGCGTTCGACCAACATCGACAATTCCTGCCTCTTGACCATCCTTTCAGACAAGACACCAAGAACTTCACTAAAGGGGTCGTCGTGACAGATCCTCCACCCCGGATGCTGACCGGTGCCGAGGTTCATGCTCAAATAGATGCTCTCAAGTTCAATGAAAGAGACGGTCGTTTTGCGGGGTATGGTAAGGAACATATGTGGACTCATAAGTCAGGCTTGGAAAGGCTCCCCTATTACGATGACCTTCTTCTGCCACATAATATTGATGTAATGCACACTGAAAAGAACATCGCCGAGGCACTTTGGGGAACACTCATGGACACTGAAAAGTCCAAGGACAACCCTAAGGCTAGATTAGACCTGGCACTCTTGTGCGATAGACCAAAGCAAGAGATGCGGTCTCCTCAACCCGGCAGGAGATGGACACGGCCCAAGGCCGATTTCGTCTTGAGCAGGCCACAAAGGAAAGAAATACTTCAATGGATCCAGACATTGACGTTCCCTGATGGATATGCAGCGAATCTGAGGAGAGGAGTCAACTTATCTAGTCTGCGAGTCCTAGGAATGAAGAGTCATGACTTCCACGTATGGATCGAGCGCCTTCTTCCGGCGATGGTTCGAGGCTATGTTCCTGAGCCTATGTGGGTTGTTCTGGCAGAGTTGAGCTATTTGTTCCGCCAACTTTGTGCCAAGGAGATATCTCGGTCCATCATTGCTGACTTGGAGAAAGCTGCACCTGTGTTGATCTGTAAGCTGGAGAAGATCTTTCCACCAGGCTTCTTCACTCCGATGTTGCATTTGATCGTACACCTCCCTAATGAGGTTCGAATGGGAGGGCCTGTGCATTGCCGTTGGTGCTATCCAGTAGAGAGAAATCTGAAGACTCTTCGCAAGAAATGTAGAAACAAAGCCAAAATTGAGGCTTCCATTGCAGAGGCATTCATTCTAGAGGAGGTGTCAAACTTCACTGAACAATACTACTCCGAGAACCTTCCTAGCGTGCATAATGCACCCCCTCGTTACAATGCTGGAGAAAATGAATCAAGTCTTAGCCTTTTCCGAGGCCAGCAAGGCGCGACAAGTGGATCCACAGTTAAGCAGTTGAACTATGAAGAGTGGCGAAAGATCATGCTATACGTGCTTAACAACCTTGATGAGGTGCAGCCGTACATGGGGTAAGTTCTCAACTATGTTCATTCAATTCACCGACACTATTCTGCATCAAACACCCTTATTTTTCTTTCGTACAGGGAATTTCTTCATCAATTCTGGAATGGGCCAAGGCCTCCTTCTGACCCGATAGCCGAAACCCTAATTGCAAACGGGGCGGGGCAAGGGAGGCCCAATTTCATTTCTTGGTTCTGACAGAAGGTCCTGTCCAACCGAGGTCATACTTAGTCCGATATTCCAACTGGCTCCTACGTTCGGACTTAATAACGTTATACCTTTCTTCACCTTGCAGGCTCAGACCGATGCGTCTATGAGTCAACAGCTGAGACAGGTTGCAAACGGCTTTGACCGTAGGGTCAATTCATTTAACGGTTACGACGTGAATGGATATCGCTTCCACACAGCGATATACGAGCAGAGTCGGCCCAATCGGAAAACCACAAACAGCGGAGTTTGTACTCCAGGCAATGACAACCGTGACTACTATGGAAGAATTGAAGAAATATATGAACTTTCATTTCACGGTGACAAGCCTCTGAATCCTGTACTATTCAAATGCCATTGGTTCGACCCTGGAGTAACGAGGCTCACACCAAATCTTGGGCTAGTTGAAATTCGACAGGATTCTGTCTATCCAGGAGCCGATGTGTATATTGTGGCTCAACAGGCCACGCAGGTTTATTACACACCATATGCGTGCAAAAGCAAAGAGCATATCTTGGGTTGGTATATTGTGCACAAGATATCGCCACATGCTAAACTACCTCTCCCCAACGATGAGGATTATAACTTCAACACAAACACGTATGATGGGGAGTTCTTTCAAGAAGCTGGGCTACAAGGGACGTTCACGATAGACTTAACCGAAGCGATGGAAATGGAAGTAGAGAATGATGACGAGGACGCTGGGGATGAGGTGGTAAATGAGAAGGACATACAAATGCTAGAACGATTCCTTTTAGGCGAAGCAAATGAAAACAACCTCCCGTCTTCGGATACTGAGGAGTACTTAGATATGGTTGACAGCGATGATGACACTTATGCTCCGGCTAATCCCGATGATGCAGATTATTTCTAATTCACGTAATATTATGTTATATTCTACTCCTGTTATGTTTTTTCTTAGGATCTAGGGTTTTATTTATTTTGCATATATTTCATTATGTTATTTCTAATACAATATTGTTTGTTCTGTTTAAATGCAGGAGGTCGAGCCAAGATGCCAGGCGGACGTCAGAGGTCGATGACCTCCCTGTACCGGGCCTCGCAGGACGACGAGCCATCTCGGCAAAGGAGGAGTCGCCGTCGGAGGGAGCCGACTCCACCGGAGGACGAGGTGCCGGCCACGCCCGAGGCCGAGGCTCAGGCGGACGAGGGGCAGGAGGACCCCGAGCAGGAGGATGAGCCGTCGGCCGAGGCAAACGAGGGTTCGGCTGCCTCGGGGGGGTCCACACCCTACTTGCGAGGTCCCGCCAGCCTCCCGGCCCGACCGATACCACTTCACCAACGCCCAGTGATCCGCCCCGTTGGACAAAGGTACATGTTTTAACTACTCGTTCATATGATATGTTTAAAATTGAAATAGAAACTAATAATCTTTCTGTATCACTTGTGCAGGCATTGGGAGTTTGTGGAGGGTCGCGGCCGCAAACCCAATGGCATCCTGGGTCTCCTGTGCCGCGAGCACTACCCCGGCATAGTACAGTATGCCGGGAAGAGAGAGCCGGCCTATACATTTGACCACTACACCGTCGTCCCAGACCCGAACTACCCAAACAAGGCGGCGAGGGTCAGAGCGGAGCTGTGGGTAAGTCTTCGTCACACAACATCGCATTCATCGTACTTTTCTTGAATTTCTTACAGTTTGTATTGCATCTGTATGCAGGACTTCTATAGGTGTGAGCAGGGGAAGGAGGCCGAGGCGGAGGTGGTGAGTACAAGGTCCTGCAGGAAGCTCGTCACCGACATCATCTACGAGGCGAGAATTCAGGCCATCGTCAACTACAACGCCACGGTCGAAGGACGGAGGGTCTCGAAGGTCGAGGCGAGAGGCATGACGCTGAGCCGGGCGCAGTACATTCAGGTAAGTGATTCCTTTTGAGATTAAGCTATTCTCATTTCATCTGACGCTTATATGTGAAATACTTTTGTGCAGATGGTCCCCCAATGGTGCCAGTCGTTTCCCGAGTGCTGGGAGATGATGGTGGACCGGTGGCTCTCTGAAGAGTGGACCGCCCAGCACGCCGAGGCCCGGGAGGCGTGTCTGCAGATGCCAGGTGTACCACACCACCAGGGCAACCGCAACCTAGCCGAGTACGCAAAAGCTTGGGTACGTGAAACACTTTATGTATTGTAACACTCAAATGTTGCCTAATTACTAATCATCTTGTTGTCTTCCTCGCAGACGGCGTCACACGGTGGCCAGCCTTGCAGCACGTTCATGGCATACACCATGTCCCACAAGGGCAAGGCCACCGCATCGGAGACCTCCTACAACCCCGACGACCCCCCCGAGGCATACTCCAACTCCAGCGTCCACACCCGCCTCACTGACTACACAGAGGCGGCAAGGGCGGTCCATGGGCCCGACTTTGATCCGGCCAGCGAGGACCTGGACGGAAGCCTCGTGATGACGGTCGGAGGAGGGAAGAAGCACGGGCGGTATTGGCTTGGCGACGGCGTCATCGACTCGTCCTCCACTCCCACTCTGTCCCAGCTCCGAGCACAGGCCACGAGCGGGAGCGTCCCCATACGTCCACGCCCGTCGCCTTCGCAGTCGTGGGTCGCCGAGCTCGAGGTTATTTTTGTTTTACTCGTCGTACATTGATGTTTAAATGTTTGCATTGTTCTAACATTCCCTTTGTATTATCGCAGGCCCGCCTGGAAAGAGAAAGGGAGGAGCGCAAGCTCGCCGAGTCCCAGATGCGGTCCCAGATGGAGGCCCGGTTGGAGGCCCAAGCTAAGCAGATGCAAGATCTCATCACGTTCATGGCCTCCCAGGGCATGCAGGTGCCCGCGACGCTAATGGCTCCTCCACCGCCGTCTCAGAACGCGGATTCTACTCCTGTGAGTATCGATTCCTCAGTGTTTTGTTTATGCATTTGCTTGTCTGACATAGACATCTAATTTTTGCAGCCTCCGTCGGCGGGTTCGAACAACCCGCAAGCGCCTGGATGGAACACGCCCGGGGGTCAAGGCGGGACTCCTTCTTCGGGGTGGCCAGGGCAAGGTTGGCCATGACTGTGTCTAAAGTGTCATCTCTAGTAGATTGTGAACTTTAGAATGCAAACTTATTATGTTTCGATGATAACTTGTAATGGTTAACTTTCGTTTAGTTCAAATATTGTGATGAATGTGCTATATGCGTGGTGTATGTGAACGTGACATATGTGATGAATGTGATATATGTGTTTATACGTGACGAATGTGATTCATATGTGATAAATGTGATTTATATATGATGAATGCGATTTATATGTGTAATGAAGTGGAAAATCCAAAAAAAAAACCAAAATTTCTCTACCTTTGCCGAGTGCAATGGTCATTGCACTCGGCAAAGCTGGGAAACATGACTGTAAAAAATACTCATTTCCCAGCTTTGCCGAGGGCAATGACCGTTGCACTCGGCAAAGGACAGGCTTTGCCGAGAGCCTGACCAGACTGGCCCTCGGCAAAGAGTTTTTTTTAAAAAAAAGGAAATTCTTTGCCGAGAGCCGGCTCTCGGCAAACATTTTTCTTTTTTTTTAAAAAAAAATATGTGCCGAGAGCCTGGCCAGACTGGCTCTCGGCAAAGATATTTCTTTTTTTTTTGAAAAACTCTTTGCCGAGAGCCAATATGGCCAGGCTCTCGGCAAACATTTTTTTAAAAAAAAAAAAAGAAAAATGTTTGTCGAGAGCCCATTTGGCTGGCTCTCGGCAAAGATTTTTTTTCAAAAAAAATAAAAACTCTTTGCCGAGAGCCAGCCAAATGGGCTCTCGGCAAAGAAAGCGGGCCCGTTAACGGCGTCTTTTCTTTGCCGAGGGCCACGTTGGCTCTCGGCAAAGTCTTTGCCGAGAGCCCGATAAACGGCTCTCGGCAAAGAAGGCTTTGCCGATCGGGTTTTTGCCGAGGCAGCTTTGCCGAGAGCTGCTCTCGGCAAAGCCTTTGCCGAGGGTCTGAGAGGCTTTGCCGAGAGCCTGGAGCCCTCGGCAAAGCCGCCACCTCCAGTAGTGTTCAGATCTATTAGCTCATGAAATTTCATGATTATATCTTAGATGGTTTGAGAGATATGATTTTTCTAAGCTAGATGTTATTCTCTGACTAAGTTCTGGACAGAACTGGATTTACTAGATTTTGGAGAACCTTAGAGGCATGATGGAACTTTACAAACCATAAGATATTTGTAGTACTTCTCATTAGCTTTCCAGATTGGTAAAGATCATGATTTGCGGATGTAGACCCTTTTCTGAAAATGAAATAAAAGAAGCTCTGTGGCAAATGGAGAGTAATAAAGCTGCTGGGCCTGACAAAATACCAATTGAATTTTAGCAAAGTTGCTGGGATTTTGTTAAATCTGACATTACTTAATTGTTTGATGATTTTTATCACCAGAGAGTTGACATCAGTAGGATTAACTATGGAATCATTACTTTGTTGCCAAAAATCAAAGAAACATCTAAGATTCAACAGTTTAGACCAATGTGTTTGCTGAATTGTTTATACAAATTGATTACCAAAACTCTCACTGTTAGGCTGGAAAAAGTGGCTGATAAGTTGATTCATAAGACTCAAACAGCTTTCATCAAATATAGGAACATCATGTCTGGTATAATGTGTCTTCATGAGATCTTACATGAAACTAAGAGAAGGAAAGAAGTTGGTGTAATTTTGAAATTAGATTTTGACAAAGCATATGACAAAGTTAATTGGAGACTTTTATTTGCTTGCATGAAAAAGCAGGGTTTCGATGATAAATGGTGTTCATGGATGGAACAAGTAGTCACTGGAGGAACTGTGAGTGTAAAAATGAATAATCAGGTGGGCCCTTACATCAAAAGTTTTAAGGGGGTTAGGCAAGTTGACCCCCTGTCCCCTATTTTATTCAATTTTGTTGCAGATTGTCTGACCAGAATGGTACATAGAGCTCAAGAAAATGGCTTGATTACTGGTCTAATTAGTTACATAATTCCCAATGGGTTAGCCATTTTACAATATGTTGATGACACTATAGTGTTCCTTAAACATGATATGGAGGGGGCTGTTCATATGAAATTGCTACTGTACCTCTTTGAAATGTTAGCTGGCTTGAAAATCAATTTTAGCAAAAGTGAAATTTTCATGATAAATGATGAAGGAAATTGGGGACATGTTTATGCTGATTTATTTAACTACCAAGTTGGTCTTTTTCCTACTGTCAGCCCAAGCAGGCTGAAAGTTAGTGATTGGAATCCTTTAATTGAAAAAAGTAGTAAGAGATTAGATGTATGGAAGGGGGGAACAATGTCTATTGCAGGGAGAACTACTTTGATAAGTTCAAGTTTAAACGACTCTCCCACATATCATATGTCTGTGTATTTGTTACCCAAAACTGTCATTAACAAATTGGAGAAAATCAGAAGGAAATTTTTTTGGCAAGGTGGGGGGACTAAAAGAAAGTATAATTTGGTCAAGTGGGAGATCATATGCAAGAGTAAGAAAAAAAGGAGAATTAGGGAATAAGGATCTGAGAAAAATGAACATTAGTTACTGTGCAAGTGGTGGTGGAAGTTAGAAAAAGAGGATGGTTTATGGCAGAAAATTGTCAAATTCAAATACTTAAAAAATAAGTCAATTCATGATGTGAGACACAAACTAAATGATTCCTCTATGTGGTATGACTTGTTGAAGGTGAGAGATTTACTTAAAAGGCAAGAGCATCTCTATAAAGAATGGGGAGTTCACCAGATTTTGGGTAGACCCCTGGGTATACAAGGATCCATTATGCTTATCTTACCCTGTTCTTTTGAATTATGTGAAAATAAGGAGGTTATTGTAGCACAGGTAGTGAATGGAACTCCTATTACATTTTGAAGATGGTTGTTTGATGAGTTGAGGACTAGTTGGAATAAAATTTTGAATGATTCTATTTCTTTACAGCTAAATTCTGATTCTGATGTTGTTTTTTGGTCCTTGGAAAACAGTGGCAAATTTTCTGTCAAATCCTTATACAATGGGCTCACTAAAAACGATTCTGGTACATATCACAGGAGAATTTGGAAGGGTAAAATACCTACTAAGATTAAAATTTTTCTTTGGTTGTTAACAAATAATGCTCTCTTGGCCAAAGACAATTTAAGAAAGCGAAATTGGCAAGGTGGCCCCAGCTGTATGTTTTGTGATTGTGTTGAAACTGCTGATCACTTATTTTTTCAGTGTTCTGTGGCAAAAGTAATTTGGATGGTGGTTGCCAAGTGCTTTGGTGCCTCAAATATTCTCTATAATCTACAGCAATGTTGGTTGTGATTTGAAAACTGGAGGTTAGTATGTTAGTTGGTTTAGTCTCTGAGAAATGCTATTTCTGAATTTTGTCTAATCTGTAATCCGAATGCTTGTATTTCCGTTATGCTATAATGGGAATGGGGAGATGCCTCGCTTGGAAAAAAACTGATTCCCCGCAGCCTCCACATCTATCAAATTCCCCGCATCTATGTTGTGGCACAGGCATCTCTAGCAACAGATCCATCTCATACTACAAGGGTTGCTGCGGGGTGACCGTGGAAGGGTTGAAGGGTTGCTGAGCGTGGTGCTGCAATTGGATCTGGACAGTCCTGGGGTGCTGTGGATATTGTGCATGAACCCGTTCAATCTTGAAGGGTTGCTACGGTCCTCGGTGCCCACTTAGCAAGAAGTGGTCTTTACCCAAGAAGGTATATTTCTTTTTACATACTGATCAGTTTGTTTTACTAAAGAAGTTGTAGTTAGAAAACATAATCCTGACTACTTTTCACAGGCCCTTGCAGATATCCTGGATGATGTGGCCACCATAGCTATCATGTGATCTTATCCCTGAACATCTATTGTGCCACCTATTTTTTGGCGTGGGCTCCGAAGAATAGCATATGCATCCCTAGGACGGACCAGACATTTTCTGAGTCCTTCAAGAACTGGGCAAAAGTGATCGTCATATGCCTCCCCTTCATGATGTTTCCAATGACTCTGCACATGGTGGGATAGGTGAAGGCCCTACAAAAAAGATCTCAGTAGAATAGGGGTGCTTGCTGGGGCAGTTATTCTTGAGGTGGTGTATGTGTTTTTTATGAGAGGCTTGATGACCGTCTACATGTCAGCTAAGCAATGGACATAGGTCGCTTTTTGTCACTAGAATCTCAGTGTTCTACAGCACCCACCACCCAGTATGATGTTTCATGGCGTAACTTTTGTTTCATTTTATTATTATTATTTTGATTTATTTTTTGTTCTTTTTTAAAGTTTGTATATTTTATTTTTATTTATTCTATGATCTTGCTTTTAAGATTTTTAACGATACTAATAGGTTGTTCATTCACATAGTACGATGTTCTGCTAAGTTCATCGTTCACGACTAGACTAGGTGAGTGCCCGTGCGTTGCAACGGGAACAACAAAAAATTGTAAGAGACATTTGGTAGCTGATTCAAAATCAAGACCATGGTAATTCAATTTTGCTCATAATTTGTACGATGGCAATGAAAAAATATTATTGATGAGTTTGATCTTTGCAATGTGCAGTCTATAGCCAATCATCATATTTACATAGAGTGTTGTTAGTGTAACCAACAAAAATTGGAATAGCAAAGAAGAAAGAAAAGGAGAGAGAGACCTGCGAGTGAATCGCCAGCCCTTCTCCACCTCCCCCTCTCCCTTTTATAGGGGAGGTGGGAGAGAAGGTTCTCTTTATACCCCTTGGTGCGATCTATATTTAGATAAATGCCATTAAGGGCAACAAATGGACCCATAGAGGGGTTTGTATTTACAAAAATGACACTAAAGGCTACGAACGTCCCTCAAACATTATTTTGTGAGCCATAAGCTATGTAATTGGGCCTAAAACATGATAGTGAAGGTCCCCAACATATTACACACCCCCAACAGTAGCCCCTCAGCTATTCGATTTTGATCCAAAGTTCAAAACCCAATAGCTGAATACAACCAAGTGTGGCCCCAATTATAGCTCCGATTCAGTACACAACTTTCATTCATAGATAGTCTAGGGCCTGCTTTGTCTCTAGCCAGTCCTCGGCCTGTCTTCAGCTAGTCCTCGATGGCACCCTTTGCTCGCACCTCCGTGACCCAATCCTCGGTGGCTTACTCCTTCGTACAACCTTGAGCCCCTTGGTACCTTCTTTTCATAATGGAGCCTTCACTAAGTCATTGAGGTAGTCGAAGTAGTCAACTTTGATTTGGTTTTTGTAGATGATCACAACTTGTCTTCAATTTTTCACTCACAGGCACCAGGCAAGGCTTTTGCCTTCAGGCGGATTGCTTGTCCATTGCGCTCCTCGCCATCCTCTCTTGGCTAGCTCTTATGAGAGTTTTTTGTGTGCTTGAGTTAAACATCGCACGCATAGTAGATGTTAGAAATGAAATAAATGGATATCCTCCCGATCCAATTGGCGGCGAAGGTTCAGCACCAACCTCATACCTTTCATGGCGATGGGGGTGAGAAGAGCTGAAAGCAGCCCCTCAGTGATTTTAGATTTATAGGCCGAAAGGCAGCGAAGAGAATCCCTCGGCTTCTTCAGATAATGAGCCCCTCGACGCTTTTAGACCAGTTTGGCACCAGCCCCTCACACCTTTTTGGACGAGGGCGAAGGGACGTGAAATTAGTCCCTCGGTGCTAGCTTTTAGATTAGTTGGGCACCAGCCCCTCACACCTTTACGGGCGAGGGGCGAAGAGTCACGAAATAAGCCCCTCGACACATGCTTTTAGATTAGTTGGGCACCAACCCCTCACACCTTTTCAGACGCGGGACGAACGGTCGCAAAATGAACCCCTCGGCGCAAGCTTTTAGATTAGTTGGGTGTTGATAGTCGCTACCACAAGAATAAACCGTCAACTTTACCTGCATTTATCTTTAAAATCAATCACCAACATAGGAAGTAGATGCTTAAACTAACAAATTCCACAAGTCTTGGTGAATATTTATATGCAGGTTGATTTATCCAGAAAATAGATTAAAAGGCCCACTGTCGTACACATCAAGCAAACGAACCGACATCAACAAATGAGCAAACACACGAAAACCCACTCAAGACAAAGTATAGACCCACATGCCAGAAGGGGAGGCCCACTTGACATGAGAGGGGGTCGGCCGACCTGCCCTGGTGGCCCCACATTCTCCGCCGCTTCGTGCACGTTTCTAAGATCTACACCGTTGATTCTAAGGCGGTTTAATGTCGGTTTATCCAACGGTGGCCGAGGGAGTTGACGCGGATCAATGACATGGCGCTTACTTGCTCCCTACTCCGTCTTCCTCTGAAGGACCCCCTGACCTCCTCCAGAAGGCCATCCATTGTAGATCAATGTGATCAATTGAGAGCAATCTCATTCAGATCAAGATACACTAGGAGGAATATAATAGGTCTAGAACTCTCCAATGTAGTAGATTAGTATAATAGAGTTAGGGTCGAGTGGACATATGTCTAGACTTCGGATCTAGTCTTGGAGGCTTGGTAAGCCATTGTATCTACAATTTCATATCTTATGAGACTTCAATGCTTTCATGTTAGATTCTTATTTGCATGGTTATGCTTATGTTGGTTATATGCTTAGAAGTAGTCGGATTTAGCATTATGTTTATGTATAGGATCGCAGAGCGCTTAGCCTAGCTTTATTCGAATGGGTTGAGTAGTAGACTTTGTGTAAGCATAGTGTTTATACAAGGTAGTGCCTGTGGATGCATCCTGCATGCCGGAACGTGTGGTAGGCCGTGTGAGTGATAGTTGCGTTCATGGGCAGCGCCAGGGGTATGCCCCTGTATGCCAAGGAATACCCATGATTTTGGAACAAAACAAATATAGTATACATATATGATATATCTAATGGTACATCATGTTGGTATGTTGGATGCTACAAATATGGCCCATTAGCCCAACAGTACAACCAATGGTAGCAACCCGCCAAGTCACGTACTCCAAAGTTTTTTTGAAAAAAGGCAGAAGCGATAGACATCTCCTAATGCTCCGTGCTCCCATCCGTCGCTCGCATCGAGCCATCAATTGGAAGCGCCGATAGCGGACGGAGGCGTCGGCTAACGACATGAAAGCACCTCTATCTCCAATGCCCCCACGGCGCCACACGGCCCTCTTTGCTTCGCTCAACTATGAAGCGGCTGCGCCCAGCCCCAAGGGCTGGCAACTGACACCCTACACAGCTGCATCCAGTGGCCGGCATCGAAGCCCACCGGCAAAGGAGCCGCCACCGCTAACGGGCTGCAGCAGAGTAACAGCATCCCTCCGGCGATCACCCCTCCCCCTCGGCCCCTATCCCAGCTTCAGCTTGAAGCAAGGTAAACACAGAACACCGCTAGATCCGTTCTTAGAAGTCCATTGTACTTTGCTTATTACTATCTGAAGGACTGGAAACGGTGACCAGAGGGGGTGAATAGGAGCCTCAACTTTTTTTCAAAATATTTGGCCACTGTCCCAAAATCGAACCTCAAAATCAAACACATGCAAGAACGATAAAAACACGAGCCAACAACCAGCTAGGTACCTCCGGTGATAACCAAGAAGCACAACGGAACAGACGAAAACCAACGGAACCAAGCCCATGATGAAACAAGTAGACACGAAGAGGACTGCGAACTGGCAGACAGTTTGGGGTCTGCTCGCGGACAGTCTGCCGTTCAAATCTCAAAAAACGACCAAGAAGAAACAGTTCTGGACTTGGCTCGAGAAACAGCGGCGGACTGTCTGTGCCTCAATCGTGGACTGTATGCAGGTAAAATCTTCAAAACCAAACGAGAAGAAAGGGTTCTACTCGCAGCCGAAACAGAGAGCTCGGACAGTCTGCGGCTACCGGAAAAACGTGGAATTCTTCCTGTCCAAACGTTCGGACTGGAGACGCGCGCCGATGGGTTTCCCGCGCAGACTGGCGGGGAGCGCGGGAGCAGTACGCGGGTGAGAGCCGAGCGCGGGAAAGCACGGGAACCGTATTGGGCCGGAGCCGAGCGCGGGATTATTTCGTTTTCACGGTCTGCGTGATGTAGGTTAGATTCTTTTTTATTTTTCTTTTCTTTTCTCTTTTTTCTTTTTTTCGTGCTTCATTTTTTATTTATATTTCTTTTTTGTTTTATGTGATTTTTTATTATTCATTTTATTTTTATTTTTTATGTTTCTTTTATGTTTCTTTTTTTCTTTTCTTTTATTTTCTCTTTCCTTTTTCTTTTTTCTTTTTCGTGCATCATTCATATTTTCCTTTTTTTCTTTTTTCTTTTCTTTTCTTTTTTATTTTTTATTTTTTAGGCTTCGTTTTTTATTTATATTTCTTTTTTGTTTTATATTATTTTTTATTATTCTTTTATTTTTATTTTTTATGTTTCTTTTTTCTTTTTCTTTTTCTTTTTCCTTTTCTTTTCTCTTTTCTTTTTCTTTTTGCTTTTCCTGCATCATTCCTTTTTTATTTCCTTTTTTCTGTTTTATGTGTTTGTTATTGTTTTTATTGTTTTTATTTTTTATCTTTCTTTTATTTCTTTTTTCCTTTTTCTTTTCTTTTTTTCTTTTTTTTTTGTTGTTTTTTGTGATGTTCATATAATGTACATCTGATGTTCTATGTTTCTTTATGTTCACGTGTTATACATGTGATATTCTGAGATTTTTGTTAATGTTGACGTGGTATGCATGTAATGTTCAATAATGTATTTTTCGATGTTCATGTAATATACACGTGATATTCTCGTAGTATACATGTGGTGTTCTATGTTTTTTATGTTCACGTGTTGCACATGTGATGTTTTATGATGTTTTTTCATGTCACGTGGTATGCACGTAATGTTCTATGCTATATTTTGCGATGTTCGCATAATATACATGTGATATTCTCGTATTATAAATGTGATGTTTTATGATGTTTTTTTTATGTTCACACAATATACATGTGATGTTCCATGATGTATTTAATGATGTTAACGTAATATATAAGCGATGTTCTATAATATATTTGCCGATGTTCTATGGTGTATTTAGTGATGTTCACTTAGTACACATGTGGTGTTCTATGATGCATTTAGTGATGTTCATGTAATATATATATATAATGTTCAATAGTATATTTAGTGATGTTCCATGGCGTATTTAGTTTTGTTCACTCAGTATACATGTGTTGTTCTATAGTATATTTTAGGATGTCTGAAAATTATCCATATTTTAAAATTTTCTCTATCATGTGTTTTTATTTTTCCTTATTCTTTGTTCTAGATTTTATTATTTTATATTTATTTTATGTATTTATTTACTTATTTTTATATATATTATAATACCAATTTCATGAACCTAAAACTAGAATATTATTTTTTCTAAATTGAAAACATTTTCTTACGATGATAGAATATTATTCTCTGAACCTAGAACATCGTCTCTGCTCAATAAAACAAAATATTATTTCTTCATAAGATAAATGTTCGTTAATAAAATTTTATTTAAATACATACATGTGGGTTCTTGTTTTAAAGGATTTATTGAAAGAAATCCGATGGTGTAATTAAAATTTAATTTAGATCTTTGGTTTAGTAGTTATTACTTTTTTAAGTTCGTTATAAAAGTCATTTGCACATGGGATGGGTGAGGTGGGAGTGGGCTAGCCTAGCAGCATCAGTCCACGCGCTAGGCGCGCAGTAGGCTGGTGCGGGGCGCGCGCGCTGGGAGTAGGCGGGAAACCGTCGGATGGATGCTATGGTCCGATGGGCGGACGGTAGCATCCCCGGAAAAACGAGCGCATCGAGCAGAGAGAGAAATCGTGACGGCAGGTGTTGGGTACCAGTAAAACGGGGTACCCATTTCACCGCAAAATCATCCACCAAGGCAAATATTACGGCCCACGGCCCATTACAGCCGGCCCAAGCCTTACTCTACTCAAAACCAGAGTCAAAGGACAAGCGCCGGAGCCCCAGCGCTCCTTCGCTTCGTCCGACCTCTGTCCGTCTCGTCCGATCATCGTGATGTCATCTAGGCGCTCGACCCCTGTGATGTCATCGAGGTGTTTGACCCCCCCCCCACTGTAACACGTTGCCGCGGGTACGCACGGGCCCTACCTCTTCCTGTTAAGGAACAGGAGCTCGCCGCGTCGTGCAGGATCACCTGGGAACTTGTAACGCCTGATTCAGGATCCGGTCAAGGCTTTCATGGATCTTTTTCGCCCCACACGCTACGCTACGCCGCACCCTATTATGTCCACCTCAACGGGGGAGCAACGATCGTACAGGCCCCCACCTTTTCGCCGGCACAACTTCAGGACCACAAAATCTTCTTAATCATGACATCGTGTAAGGGTATGTCTTCACCTCGTCATCTACAGCTACGGCACACCGCCACCACAACAAATGACTATGCGAACGTACGAACAGAGAGGAAAGCTAGCAATAGGGAGCACCTTAGGGTCTTTTCTTTCTATTTTCGTACATCCAGATACTGTAACCCGACCCCTTCCTTTACATACTATAAAGAGGAGGGAGGGACCCTCAATGAAGAAGGGAGACGAAGAAAACAATGCCCAGCAATGGCAATGTACTAAGCACACATCCGAAAACACTCAAAACGCACTCACTCACATAGACTTGGGAACCATCCCTCTCTCGACCAGCTTGTAACCCCCTATTACAAGCACTCCGGTGCAGGGCAATACGAGCAGCAGCGAGCACTGGATATAGGGACGTTCGGCCCGAACCAATATACATCTTGTGTCCGTCTTGCACAGCCATCGAAGGCTCCGACACGCAGCATCGTTCACTTGTCCTGTCTGTCTCTAGGTTCTAGAACACCGACAGGAGGGCTGTGCCGCTGGCGTTGGTGGCGCTGCCGCTGGAGTCAGAGCCGGCCTGGACGACTAGGCTGCAGGGCAAGCACGCTGCAGAGCTGATCTGTTCGGCGATGGTCTTGCTGCAGAGAAAAACAAACGGACGAGCAGGAGGGAGGAACACCTCTGCTACGTACAAGAGGAACAGAGGCACGACGAGCTGCTAGCGTTGCAAGGCTGTGCGCCGATCATCTCCGACCAAGGTTGGTGAGCCGGTTTCCTAAGTGAAGAACACAGCTGCAGTTGCTACTCAATCGGTTCCCTCTCAGGACCGACACAACACAGAAGGAGGAAGCAACACACTCAAGAACAGAGAGCTGACGCTCGACGAACAGAAAAAGGAGACGACAAAAAAATTAACCAAAACCGACCCGAAACTTCATGATTCAAACCCAAATCTTGTAGATATGAAATTAAACTAAGAACGAACCAATCCCCAAGAAATCATCGTCTGAGATTAACCCAAACTCCGGGGAGAGCAAAATTTGGGGCAAGAACGGGTTTTTTTTTGCCCAAAAATGAAAATCGGATCGATCTATGAGCTCATGTGAAAATGATTCAAATTGATGAAATGATTGATTCAGCACATGTCACAGCTCGTCACTGATCAACTGAAAACACATCAAAACAGCCCAAATCGACACAAAAAGAGAGGGAGAGGAAAGCACGAACGAACAACCAGCCATTGTGAAAACAAACTCAGACATAAAATTTGAACCACAGAGGGCAACGTGAGGTAGGGCCTCACTTTCCAACAAATTCACAAGTTTAGATTACACAGACTACGATTTCATATGTTGACCTCTAAGCACACTAGAGAGAGCAAACCTAAGAATGAAAATGCAAAGAGGTGAGTGAGATTGGGCTCCCTCATCTTTATTTAATAGGGCTATTACACAATCACAAACATGTCCCTAGATATTTTGAGCCGAACCACCTAACCCGAAGTCGTTATGGTCCAAACCGAGGTAGTCTTAATACAACGGCCACCGCGCCCTTCATGAGATAGCTTCGTCTCGACGCGAACTCCTCGATGCCGCCACGTGCCGTCCGTTCCTCCTCGGAATCTCCGCCTCGGTTTTGAGGCCCAAACCTGGAAACCGTCCACCCGGTGGTTTTGAGGCTCAACCCACCAAACCACCGTGAGTAGCGTACTCCGTACGCGTCCCCCGCCATTCGATATATGTCACCTCCATCCTCGACCGCCCATGCGCCAAGTCTTCCAGAGCCACTACTACATTATCTTTATTGGAGGCGAGCAAAATGGCTTAAAGGAGACGGGCGGCACAACTGCCTCCAAGTAAAGGCCACAGTTAATCATGCCTTTACCGAGATGGTTGGCCAACCACCTCGGTTAATAGATTAACCGAGGCGAGCCATTTAAGTCAATCGCCACCGTTAATGCCCTATTAACGGAGGCGGTTGGCCTAAGGAGACTGCCTCCTTTAAACGATCAGCCGAGGCGATTACATAATGGCAACCGTCTCCGTTAAAGACTTAACCGAGGTGGTTTTTTAAACTGCCCGCCTCTATTAAGTATTTCCAGGTTTAAAAAAAGATTATTTATTGTTGTTTTATAATTTGAAATTTGAATTTGAAATCAAATTTTTTGTCAAGTTAAAACACATACAAAGCAGAAAACACGCGTATGAACGATAAAGGCATATATATTACATCCATTCATGTGTCATCGGTTCCACCATGCATGTCACACACTAAGTTCTTCATAGTACATTAATGTTCACATAGTTCACAAAATCACATCACATGTTCACATGACAAGCTAAGGGCACCTACTCGAAGATGTCCGGCAACTTGTAGTCGATCATGTCTAGAGCGTCGCTTCTCCAATGGCGTAGATTCACGTACTTGTCCTCCGTCCCTAGCTCGCCCTCGTTGTAGAAGAAAGTTACCCCAACATGACAACATTCGTCCGTGACAAACTTACAAATGTCGCCTACTGTTCCAGTGATGGTCCTATGGTCAATCCTTTTCCTTCGCCACCAATTTTGGGATTTCTTCAGCTACCGCCAACTCTTGCTGAATCTCCCGCAAGCCCTGAGGTACTCACAAGTATAGTATCCACACAAGACTGAGCCTTCAGGTTGCTTGGCGCACTACATGCATGATATGTAACACATGATCATTAGTACTAGAAGTAGAGTGTAGAAGTAGTAATGTAGTAGTAGTAGTAGGGTATTAGTAGTAGTAGTGGTGGTGGTAGGGGTAGTAGTAGTTGTTGTTGTTGTAGTAGGAGTAGGAGTAAGTGGTAGTACCACTAGGGTAGTAGGGTAATAGTAGTAGTTGTAGTAGGAGGAGGAGGAGGAGGAGTAGTTGTAGTAGTTGTTGTTGTAGTAGTAATAGTTGTAGGGTAGTAGTAGTAGTAGTAGTAGTAGTAGTAGTAGTAGTAGTTAGTAGGAGGAGGAGGAGGAGGAGGAGAAGTAGTTGTAGTAGTAGTAGTAGTAGTAGTAGTAGTAGTAGTAGTAGTAGTAGTAGTAGTAGTAGTAGTAGTAGTAGTAGTAGTAGTAGTAGTAGTAGTAGTAGTAGTAGTAGTAGTAGTAGTAGTAGTAGTAGTAGTAGTAGTAGTAGTAGTAGTAGTAGTAGTAGTAGTAGTAGTAGTAGTAGTAGTAGTTTGTTGTTGTTGTTGTTGTTGTTGTTGTTGTAGGGTAGTAGTAGTTGTTGTTGTTGTAGTAGTAGTAGAAGTAGGGGCATGAGGTGTAAGTATTAGTAGTACCGGGAACTCTCGCCTCATGGCCAGTTTGTTGCCATACTTCTCCTTCTGCCTCTTGGACCTCTGATCATAGCAGTTGGGGTCTTCCAAGTACTTCCTGTAAGCGCTGTATGCCAACCACTAGTGTTAGCAACAAATTTGATACGTGCTTTCAGTGCAAAAAAGATGTGTCATCATTTACTATCGCAGAACGCCTTTGAAATCCTTGTACCATTCTTTCTTCATTGTCCGCAAGGAGTCAAATATGACAACCTTTTCATCCTGAGGAAAGATTACAAATACAATCTAATGCCCCACGAGGCCCAAGCTACACCATCGAAACAATATGGATCACAAATCTTGAGATATGAAAAGTGGCGAACCCAATAGCTATTGCAGGTATCGTTTTGACTTACCCGAACTGCTGGGCGGCAAGGATACACCCATTTTCCTGGATCTTCTTCATGGCTTGGAGGATGTACTGTCCCTTTCTAAACTTGATTTCACCTTGCATCTTGACCCGAGTAAGCACTCGCTGCATCCTGTCCAAGTTCACTAGCCTAGGATGCGTGTCTGGTACATCATGGCCAATGATGGCCCTCTGGGTAATATGCATAGGAGATAGGTACATGATATCTTTCCCTAGTTCCTTGGCCACATATGACTGCATCCTACAAGCACAAGTCGTCGCCATGGCATTGTTATTTTGATCGTAATGAACGTACCTACAATGATGCAAAGGTGTAATAACTTACATTGAAAAAAGGGTGATCTAGGCGACGTCAAGGTCCTTCTGCCATAGCAGCCTTTGCATGTCATGGAAGACAACAAAGAAATAAGTGTCATCTTCCAAGTGGAAGTACTTCTTGGGGACCCTCGCAATGAATTCCTTCATGCCTAACTTTGCCACATGCATATACTAGAGATGGAACCTCCAAACCTCCCACAGCTCATCTTGGACAAGCTAGCCCAAGGGCAACATGAACTTGTCATTCTCAAAGTTATCGGGGCAATCTGGTGTAAGGTGCCAAATTGACGGCGGGGTTCGCTCCCTGTAATTGAGACAAGGAGGAGTGAAAAAATCTGTTAGCATCATCGATCTATGCACTCATAATCTATTGACTATGTTTGATTGCCATTAGCATATATACCTTTCAAACGCCATTGTGTACGTGCGCTCTTCAGCTATGTTGAGCGCCGCCCATTCCTCCATGGTGAGGTGGGTGGGTTTGTCCCCCTCCTTCTGTAGGCTTCTTCGACGCAGGTGGACATTGCCCTTTAACCTGGCTTGGAGGCAGTGTTTGGTGGCCCAGTGCACCCCCTGTATCTCCTTATGGGTTGCTCATGTCGGGACACGGGCTACATGGAGTAGTGCTACCGGGGCCACCATCATTTCTGTTGCCATTGCCGCCACCGCCACTGTCATCGTCGTCACTTGGGCCACCCGGGGGAGATGACGATGGCTGTGAGGGCTGTGACACCGGCTTCAGTATTTCTAAGACAATATCTGCCTTGTTCCATAGCACGGGCGTGCCAAGAGCCCACCGAGGGTCGTGTCTCCCTCTTCATTGGGAAACTCAAGCTCATCGTCCTCATGGCGATCGTGCATCCACATCACTTCCACCATGGCATACTTGGGCAGGATGGGCCTGCCGTGGTACCTGGCTTCAGGGTTGGGCGGCTGTACTGCTCTATGTGCCACATCCTTCTTCTTCCCCGTCCTACCCTAGGGCACCTGCAGCATGGCGCCTGTTGGCTTCACGATGTCATCGACTGGGTACCTTCGGAGTTGTGAGGTATGTGGCACCATCTACCCTTGTACGGTGGCATGACCCTGTTGTGGCAGCACACTAGCCTAGACAAACATCTGCGTCCTCAACTCCACCATCTTGGGGTCGGTGCTCGTGAAAGCATCTTGTATTGTCCCATGATCATTTCCTTCACTGCCACATCTTTGCCCTTCTGGATGAGCCATTCCTTGTATCTCTGCCTCGTGCGGTAAGACGCGGCATCGGATTGCCATGACTCCACATTCTTCCAGCTTTGCCTCAAGGATACGCCCTGGACATGGCCATGGTGCTCAGGGTTTCCCAGCGCCACAGTCAGCTCGTCGTGCTCCCTGCGAGGTTGGAACTCCCCGCGTTCCTTGGCCGCCTTGATCGCAAGCAAAGCCTTCTCCGCCTCCTTAGTCTGCGTCTCATTGTACTTGGTCCTACCCTCCTTTAGCTTCTTCGATCGACGGCCATAGAAGAAGTCATGGCCCCTCTCATTGATGCCTTCCAACGGATTCTCCAGCCCAGCCTCAGCTGCCTCCCTTTCCTCCTGCCGCCACTTCTTCTTCTTACCGGTGTACCCTATGTTGCCTAGGTGGTAGGGAAGAGTGTTCCTCTTTGCGAGCTAGAAGTACTTCTCGCCCTTTGCCTTTGCGTCTTCTGTACTCATTTTTTCAACAAACTCCTCCTAGACATGTTGCTTGATGAAGTTGTAGTCTTCGTAGGGTGTCTTCCCTTTCTACACGTAGTTCTTATTGAGTTTGCACCTCAAGGTGTGAAGCGCTTTGCCTGCAATAACCATAGCATGCCCCCTGCACAGTGCTTCATTGTATTGGTCCGGTGGATACACGAACCGCTTCAGCACGTCTAGCCACACTTTATCCTTCAGGCCTTCTGGAACATTCTTCCAATTCATATATGTGATCGGCACGTGCTCCCTGACTAGATAGGAGCACTGGTTGCTGAAGATGCCGATGATAGTTTTTGGTTCCAAGGGGCTCTCCATGTGGCCCTATCTTGTATATCGCATGCACCTTGTTGTGAACCTTGTGCCTCCCGTGTTGGCCCCTCTTCAGGTCTGACTTCTTGCCACTGGTCATTTTGGTTGAAGTGCTCGGGGTGGGACCAGATGCTTGCCCCTCCTCTTCTTCCTCAGGGGGTACTCCAAACACATAGGCACCACCGGCAGCTATCGAGGACAAGAACTCGCATTAGTTTCATACTTAAGCGAGAAGCTCGTCATCATCTGCTGACATTGTGTTAGTTATTTACTTACGCAACCCTCATCTTCCCATCCTGGGGTGCGAGAATTTCGTGTTGAAGGCCCCATCTTTTCTGGCGCATAGGTCGGATCTAATTCTTCCTTCGTTTTACCTTTCTTCTCTGGCCTCGGTGTTAGCACCTCCTCCTCGTACAATTTGTCGCTCTCGTCTGATGATGATGAGCCTCCCTCATCACTACTACTTCCCTCATCACTATTAGCCGGGCTTGGGTTGCGCCATTCTTCAGTAGGCTCGGACGCCATTGGAAACTATGAATAAGAGAGCGTTATATACATGGACATTTCTCAATTCTATGAAGACAATGATATGTACATTCATCTCAAAACATATATAAAGGAATCTTAGATTATACTCATCTGAAAACAACATTACATCCTTCTTTCACGTACAATGGTAGTTGGTACAAAAGACTTTAAGAAAAGTACAAAAGAGTTTAAGAAAAGTACAAAAATTTTTGGCTCAGATTTGCCCCATTGCAATCACATCGCTTCTAAACTGGTTGCTTGTATATGGTATACAAGCCATCCTAGTTTAGCGGCTCACAAGTATGGGGACATTTCATCATCATAGCCACTGCCTCAGCATGAAAAGTTTCACATCATTGCAAATGCCACTGCCACAGCCCATTTTGTTTAGGATTTCGAAAAAAATCATCATTGGAAATGCCACAAGACATGGCAAGGGTGAGCAAGCAAGCAAGGAGCAGCAGGGAAGCCACCATTTTGCTAAGAGTAACAAACAGCAATAAGGAAAACTATGGATCAGTGTTTTCAGAACTGCTATGTAATAAGATTGGTGACAAAATATAATATTGTTGAAACAATTTGCCTTAGATATGTTATCAGTTTTGATCATGGCCATGAGCTTGGAGCATAAGGAACATAGAAGGCAGAAAATTGAAACTGTGGCAGCAAAGGAACCTTTCAAACACATTGAAGAAAACCAAGATCATGACAGCCATGGAAGCGTGCGACACGTCCATCCCAGCCATCACCTCATCATAACCAAGGTGTTACATGGGAATGGACGTATTGCACGGTTTGATGACAATCATGAGAACAACAGAACACAGAAGAAGAACTGCTCCAGTACCTCACAAACTCATGGACATCAGGTTGTTTCACCAGTTGTGTTATCATCATAGGCATCAAAATGAGAACAAATCAATAAGAGAGAAGAGAGTAGTAGGGCAACCAAACTTAGCAACCAAACTGAGTAGCAGCAAGTTTCAGCTTGTGGCCAAATATCCAACATTCCAATGAGATAAGAGAGAAGAGCAGTAGCAGCCAGCAGTAGTAGGAGCAGCCAGCAGTAGGAAGCTACCAGTCAGCACTACAGTAGCATCAGTAGTATGTGCTCAATGAGAAGCAATGTGCTAAGAGTAGTAGGGTAGTAGTAGTTGTGTAGGAGTAGGAGGAGGCACTACAGTAGTAGAAGTAGTAGGAGTAGGAGGAGGAGGAGGAGGAGGAGGAGGAGGCACTACAGTAGTAGAATAGTAATAGAAGTACTGGTAGGAGCAGACAGTAGTGGCAGTAGTGAAAACTGAACTAAACTTAAATAACCCTAATCGTAGCAGAAAAATATGGCCGATCGAGCAGAACAGAGAAGAAACCTCCTAGTCGGCTACTCCTAGTCCTCGCCATGGAAATGGAGCACTCCTAGAGCTCGAACTACAGACCTACAGCTCGCTAGAATATCCAAAAAGAGAGGCAAAACAAAAGTGAGGCATGGCCTGGGGGATTAATCTGGCAACAGGGACACTTATGTAATAACGTCTCCAAAGCCACCATTTTTTCGGCCTAATTTACAACCTAAAAATTAAAAATGAAATAGACAACTGAACAAACTAAAACTGAACAAAAACAACTGAAAAATAACTCAAACTAATAATGAAATACCTAAACCTGAACCTAAAAATAACAAAAATGAAACTGAAACTAATACAGTATAGTGAAACTGAACCTAGATGACTTAGTAGTACAAGAAGAGAGGAATTTGGGGGGGCCTGGGGCAAACCTTGTTGGCAAGGATATAAGGAAAAGCAATAGGCTAGGTAGTACTCAGCACAATTAATCATCAAAAATAAATTAAACCTGCCTCTCGTAGCATTACTTATTCCAACTACCATTTTGATTTCAGTGTGATCCAAATAAGGAACAAGCATCGATCTGAAAACACAATTGCTACATTATTTAGAGATCACAGAAATGAAAAATACTTCTAAGTTCTAACCCAACCCAAAGCCCAATTAGTAAGAGACTGATTATTAGAAACCCAAATTAACTTGCTCATTTAATTTATTCAAAACAACAATGTACAGGGGACTAAAAAAGCCCTATGAAAAGTCTGAATTGAGATCTGAAGCTTAGTTCTGCAAAAACCTACAGGCAGTACCACATTTCTTTCTGATCGTGAACTTTCAAGAGTGAGGACAATGTGAACGTTTTTTTTAAAAAAAATGGAAAGTCATAGAAAAATGTCCTAATAACAATTTAGCACATCAGAATGAAACTAAAAAAGCCCCGATATTAAATAATTGGCATCACGGGCAGTGGCATTTGCTCAACGGTTTCAGGCATCACAGGCAGCATTGCAAATCAAAAAGCCATGCTCAATTGAAAATCAACAAGAACGGGTAGCAACCATCACAGCTCGCGGTACCAGGGCAGATGTAGCCGGGGAAGATGGAGTCAGGGGAGAAGCCGAGGAAGATGGAGTTGGGGGAGAAGCCGGGGCAGAGGCACCTCTGCGGTGGCCCAAGAGGGCGCAGCACGACGATGGCGGCGGCGGCTAGGGTTCGCCGCGCGCTGATCTTGTTGAAGAAGGAGCCAGGGAAGAGGTCCGGTGTACGGCGGCGGAGCTCCTCCCCACGGCGGCAGACCGATGGAGACGCTAGGGTTCTAGCGTACGGTGGCGGAGCTCCTCCCCCACGGCGGCGGACAGAACCGGGGAACATGCGAGGTCGGGGGCGGGAGCAGAGGAGCTCGGCACCGGAGATGGCGGGCGGCGGCGGCGGGAGGTGAAAATTTGGGCAGCCATTCGGGGTCATTTGCAAACCGGCGAAGGACTTAGAAAAATTCAAGGAAGAGGGGGTATTTATAGGCCTCGATTAACTGTGGTGGGCGGCTTAGGGTAACTGCTTCCGTTAATGTTTACCAAGGCGAGCGAGTTATGCCGCCCGCCACGGTTAATCTTATTAACCGAGGCGGTCAACGTATGGAGCCCGCCACAGTTAACGTTTTACATTTTTAATTAAATTTCATCAAATGCATTAACTGAAGGGTTTTAGAATGTTTTAAAATTGATATTTAATTTCTAATGGTTTCTAAATTACATAGTAGAGTAGTAGAAGTAGTAGTAGGGTAGTAGTAGTAGTAGTAGTAGTTGTAGTAGTAGTAGTAGTAGTAGTAGTAGTAGTAGTAGTAGTAGTAGTAGTAGTAGTAGTAGTAGTAGTAGTAGTAGTAGTAGTAGTAGTAGTAGTAGTAGTAGTAGTAGTAGTAGTAGTAGTAGGGTAGTAGTAGTAGTAGTAGTAGTAGTAGGGTAGTAGTAGGGTAGTAGTAAGAGTAGTAGGGTAGTAGTAGGAGTAGTAGGTTAGGAGTGGTAGGGTAGTAGTAGTAGGGTACTAGTAGTAGGAGTAGTAGGTTAGGAGTGGTAGGGTAGTAGTAGTAGGGTAGTAGTAGTAGTAGTAGTAGTAGTAGTAGTAGTAGTAGTAGGGTAGGTAGTAGTACGGTACTAGTAGTAGGAGTAGTAGGGTAGTAGTAGTAGTAGTAGGGTATGTAGTAGTAATATTACAACATGTTTTGTATATGTTTCATGCATATGTTGCAAGCGTTTGAAAGGTATGTTGCAAGCATTTGTTCAAAATGTTTCATGTGTTCTAGATGTATGTTTCAGGCATTTTGAGACGTATGTTGCAAGTGTTCTATCTGGACGTTGCATATGTTACAACATGTTTTGCATATGTTTTACGCATATGTTGCAAGTGTAGTACGTAGGAGGAGTAGTAGGAGGAGTACTATAGAAGTATATATATGTATGGTTCCATTACAATAATAGGTAGTTACATAAAAGTTCTTGTAAGTCAATAAGGTAGTACATTATTACACATAAATGTGTGGCATACATATCATTTTATTGGAAGTGATCCTATGACGCTCTTCTTTTTACCATCGGGGCGGAACCAAGGCTTCATGCCAGTCTTGATGACACGGTTCTTGACTAGCTTGATCTTGCATGGATGATCGGTAAAGAGCGAGAACTCCGCGTAGTGGTTGTATTCTTCTAGACTCTAGACTCCATCTGCTCCCATGATCCTCTGCTTTCCTGACACAACCACATGCCTCTTGGAGTCTCTGGGCTTAGCATAGTAGGCTACTTGCGCGACGCGGTTTGCTAGTACCCACCGATCATCTTTGTAGCCGACACTTTGGAGCTCAACGGTGGTTAGCCCAAACTCGTCCACGACAACCGCCTTTGGCTTGACCCAATGGCACCGAAAGATGGGTATCTGTAGGTCACCGCCGTAGTCAAGTTCCCATATCTCTTCAATCTGCCCATAGTATGTCTTGGTCTCCCCAGTGGCCTCGTCGATGCCCTCATATCAAACACCACTGTTCTGAGCCACGCTCTTCTTGTGCTTCTCTTTCGTGTGGAACCTGTATTCATTGGTGTCATACCCTTGCCATGAGGTGATTTGGGTGGACGGGCTGGACACAAGCCTCGCTTCAGCAGAATCTCCATAGGGAGGTATGCCCTGCTGTTTGATCCACGTCGTGAATTGATCTTGTGCTGTATTTGTACCCATGCCTCCGTGCGTCCGTCACGAGTACGGCGGATCTCCTCCAGGTGCTTCTCAACCCACTTGTCCATGACCACTAACTGATTAAGGGTGTTGTGATGAGCTTCTTGCAAAGTTTCCTCTGATACATCGGTGCGTACTTTCCTCCCAGTGCACCCCATCCCCGAGGTTCTGGCTTCGTGCAGAGGGATGGGCAACCCAATCGCATTTCCATCCCAGATGTATGTGGTGCAGAAGTTAATGGCCTCCCCTATTGTGTAAGCCTCGATCATAGAGCCCTCCGGGTAAGCACAGTTGTGGACATAACTATTCAAGGTCAACATGAACCTCTCGTACGTACATCCACATCTGGTGCAGGTAGATAGGCCCAAGTTCATGTATCTGATCAACCATGTGCATCATCAGGTGTGGCATAATATCGAAGAAAGATGGCGGGAAGCACATCTCGAGCTGGCAAAGAGTCTCTGCGATGAATTGTTTCAGGCCTGACAGCTCAACTTCATTGATGACTTTTTGTGTGATGAAGTTGAAGAAGTAACCTAGGCATGTAATGGCCATCTCCACGTACTCTGGACCGATAGCCCTAATCACAATTGGGAGGAGCACCGTGAGCATGACATGGCAGTCATGTGCGTTGATGCTGGTGAGTGAGAGGTCCTTCATTGAGACCAGGCTCTTGATGTTGGAAGAGAAACCGGTCGGCACCTTCATAGCCCTAAGTTGCTGGCACACGGCCCTCTTCTCATCTGTCGTGAGGTTGTAGGTCACGCCCGGAAGGTCCACTTTCTCGCTCTGTGCTATCGCTGTCAGATGAATTTTGCACCTGATGTTCTGGTTGACAAGATCCAGACATGACTTCAAACCATCCTTCGTCTTAGTCTTAATGTCTAGCAGGACCCCGATCGTGCTCTCGAAGACATTCTTTTCTAGGTGCATGCAGTCAATGGCATGGGGCGTATCTAGCTCCTTCCAGTACGATAGGTACTTGAAGAACATGATTGCTTCTTGAAAGGAACAGCAGGGGTGACAGGCTGCGCTTCTTCTTCCTCCATCTTACCTCGCTTTCTCTTCTTTCTTGTTTTGGTCCCATCTGCCTCAACTTTCTTCTTCTTCCCAAACTCGACGTTTATGCCCTTTACCATGTCAAACACGTTTTGCCCGTAACTCATCTTTTCTGGCTCGTCAGCTTGCGGCTCGGCCTGGTTGTCGAAGAACTAATTCATCGAAGGATGCCGGTACCTGTGCTTTTTCTGGAGGAATCGCCAGTGCCTCATGTACACCAACTTCTTGGATGCATTAAGATAAGTGTAGCAAGTACTATTGATGCAAACTACACAACTTGACTTACCTTTGATCTGCCTCGGCAGCGAAAAAAGGCCATGGTAATCGGTGATGGTGACAAAGATGATGACTTTTAGAGTGAACTCCTTCTTTAGGGATGCATCCATCATATGGACCCCGCCTTCCCATAGTGTCTTCATGTCCTCCATGAGCGGCTCTAGGAACACATCTATATCATTGTCTGGCGGCTTCGGTCCAGAAATAATCATGGTAAGTAAAAGATGTCTGCGCTTCTGACATAGATAGGGAGGTAGGTTGTAGATGGTGAGGATGACCGGCCAAGTGCTGTGGGAGCTACTAAGGTCACCGAACGGATTCATCCCATCGGTACTCAATGCGAACCTGACGTTCCTCGCCTCATCACCAAACTTCGGGAACTTGGCGTCAAAACGCTTCCACTGCTTGCCATCGGAGGGGTGTCGCAGCTTGCCATCATCCCTCTTGCATTCTACCGATGCATGCCAGGACATTAGTTGGGCATCCTCTGGGTTCCCGAATAGCGCACGCAGGCAATCAATCATGGGTAGGTACCACACTAATAGTGCAGGACTTTTCCTCTACATGTAACCCTCTTCTTCCTCATCCTCAAGACACGGGGTCTTCTTACTAGCCGTCTTCTCCTTCTTCTACCCTCTCTTCGGTCCCTCGTCATCCGTGTCCGCGCGACCACCGGCATTCCTCTTGTACCGACTCGCACCACAGTGCAGATAGCTCTGCAAATTCTCATACTCGCCTCGATATGGGATATAGTGGTTAGGGCATGCATGGAACTTTTTCAGCTTCATCACCACTAGCCGGATCATCTTCTTCGCTCGATAGGTATTGGCAGGCACCTTGTTACCGTCTAGGTATGTGTTAGCTAGTAGTTGTAGTAGTTCGTTGAAGCCAGTGTCGGAGAACCCATGGCGAGCCTTTAGCTTCAGCAACTGGAGGTTAAAATGTAACGTCATCTAATGCTTCGGGCAGCCCTTATATAGGGGATCAATTGCCACCTGCTTCATCTCTTTGAAATTCTCTAGCCACTTTGGATTCCTAAACAGAATGTCGTCCTGGTCCATACGGTTAGCAATATTTTGAAAAACCTCCGCATCTTCGGGCCCCAACACATCAATCTGCTCACCATCACCACTACCACCATCATTGTCTGCCATGTCTTCGAAACGATCATGAATGCTGATGTAATCACGATTCGCACTATCGCCGCCCGTTGCTGTTGTTGATGCTGAGGGTTGTTGGCCTCCGTCATTCACCATCGACGAGTTTCCTCCAGATGCACTAGTGGCACTCGAATCTGCTTCTTCGCACCATGTCGGATCTTCCTGGAGAAGCTTGTTCTTGCAGCTATTGCACAGACAAATGTTGTGATCCTGACCTAGACACAGACGATGCTTTTTCGCAGCGACAACAAACTTTTTCACATGAACCAGGGAAGACAAATCATTGCTGACCCTTGGTATCTTGTACATCCACTCTTCCCTGTTCATGGCCACGACCTTGCACACACACAACGAGAATAAAGTCTCATGAGCTCTAGATCTAGTTTTCTCTCTCCTCCATCTAGATCTAGATCTAGATCTAGAGAAAAACCACCTAAATCATGTAAAAGAGAGAAGATGAGAGTTAGAGAGTAAGAAATCTACCTCTTGCGGTGCCCCACTTCACCAAATCGAAGGGCAAAATCTCTCCCCTCTAAAATTGCCAATTTTAGGGTTTTGATCTCAAAACCCTAAAAAATGGAGGAGGAGCCGCGGGGAGGAAGAAGGGGTGCTTGTTGTTTTATAGTACAGACTTAATGGAGGCGGGCAGCCTAATCCAACCGCCTCGGTTAATCATCTATTAACCGAGGTGGTTGGGTTATATCAACCGCCTCGGTTAAAAGATTAACCGTGGCGGGCGGCATAATCCAACTGCCTCTGTTAATCAACGTTAACCGAGGCGGTTGGGTTACGTCAACCGCCTCAGTTAATAGTTTAGTGGAGGCGGTTGGTTTAGGGCAACCGCCTCGGTTAATTAGTGATTAACCGAGGTGGTCACGTTATGTGGCTCGCCTCAGTTAACCTATTAACCGAGGCGGTTGCTGGGCCGGCAGGCCGATCTCGATTAACCGAGGCGAGTCGTCGGCCCAACCACCTCCAAGGGCCATTCCAAAGCATCTCCTAAAAAAATTTTGTAGTAGTGAGCCTCGCTCAACTTGCACGTCTGCCATCTTAACTCAGTCAACACGATCACTCCTCTATGTACACTTGCGCTTGTCGATATCCCCAGACGTCAGCCACCGTGGTTGGTCAACCAGCCTCCTAGTCCCTCGGTCCAAGCCTCATGTCCATCCTTCACTGCTCTCGATCCATCAGCACGGCACGTCCCTACTTGAGCTTCACCTCACCGTCGACCATCGCCTTCGAGCTCCACACCTGCGCACCACAAGCCAAGAGACATGTTGCACAACCCAACTCATGCCATGGTTAGTTCACAAACTCAACCCAAGACGCGAATCACGTTGACAGTCTCTCATCACAAATCCGAACCACAAGGGCACATATCAACCTTGTGTTCGCACTATCACATATTTGCACTTCGCTTATTACTATTACATATTTGTATTGAATTTTTTTTACACAAGGAATACCCTAGCGTGAAATTCTAGCTCTGCCATGGGTTGCGTTGGTCCTTTGAAATCCATCTCCCCATGTGTAGGATCAGTAGGATCTGGTCATGACGGAGGAAGTATATTTTGCTGTGCTCTTCCCGATAGATGACCCTTATGCGTAGATGTGGAGTTAATCTTTTGCTATAACATAGCTCCTCCCCTTGTACTGTTGCTGACGCAGCTCCTCCCCTAGTGCTATTGTCACTACAACTCCTCCCATCGAACACCATCGCCGCTGAGCCCACAGAGCTCTATGCCTCGGGTTCCACCACCGTAGCTTGGCCACCGTCTCCTTGTTGCATGCCTAGCCGTTGTCTCTGCGACCGTCCGCCTAGCCACCGTCTCCGCTGCCAACTGCAATCAAAGATCGAGACAACAAAGATTACATAGAGCAACTTCACAGATCGATACATCAGAGAGAGAGAGAGAGAGAGTGAGTGAGTGAAATGAGAGATCCAAACCAAAGAGGGAGAGGATGAGATAGAGAACGAGACCTCTTGGACCCGCACGCTGCCACTGCACCACCTCTTGCTGCTAGGGGGAGAGGGAAGAGAGAGCAATGCTGAGATAAGGGGATTGGGAGGGAAGAGACGGAGTGGGCCAGGGACAAATTAAGGTATCGAGAGAAGGAGAGAAAGCGCCGGGTCCAGACTTAACTACCGCTAAGTTAACTTACTGTAATTTTATTTTCCAGTCTGCACCCTACATAGTGTCGGCCCACACTACAATCCGACATTGATGCTATTACCAGCTATTCTTAATACGAATCTATAGTGATAATGAATTATCACTGCCGGTATTTTAAAGAAGCGGCAACGATAATCCTAACATGTCTTGTCTCTAATGAAGGCTTCTTGCTCCCCAAGTAACAATGTACTCCTATAGAGGCTCAGCAATACAATCGATAGTTCCAAAAAATTCTATTCCTCCAACACTTACAGACAAGACTGGAGGGACCACGTTTTAAACTTTAACCCTTCAAGAGATGCGGTGTTTGGTACAGTAGCACCTAGCTAAGGCCCGAGAACAGGCAAAAAACAATACAACAACGCAACTTCATGGAAAGCAGTACAACACTACAACATCAAGGCCAAATAATAAAACAACAGAGTAGTGAAGCTATGACTCACAAGTCTGAAACACAAATAACATAATATATGGTTACGAGCTACGACAGTGGCATGCCCGGACGACAGGACAGGAGTAACCGTAGCCGTAGGTTGTAATGTAACCACGGCTTCATTAGCTTCAAGATGGAGCTGGCACAGGCCCAGGCAGCGGATTTGTCGTTTAAATTTCCTCTGTTGCCCGCTTGAAGATGCCAGCGTTGGAGAGCAAAGCCCAGAGATGCGTCACGAACTGCCCCACTTTCGTCAGCAGCTCGATGTGTGCCGCCGCTTTGTCCGACGGCGCGACGTACAGGATGGTCTCCGCCCAGAAGTCAGCCAACAACTTCCAGCTGTCCACGTTTCTGGCATCCACGATATCCTGCCCTAGCTTGATACCCTGTTGAAAGGTCGTCGTTGTCCGGTCATTCACGTCCTCTGGCAGCAGTGACTGCTGCAGTAAACCTCGAATCCTCTCCCTTTTCACTTCCATAGACATCCTCGTTAGCCCCAGCAGCTGTTTTCCGCCGGTCCTCCAGTAAAGGGGCACTACTGCTCGTTTGCCCTACTTCTTCGTCCTCTGAAGCCACCGGCGCCGCCAGGGAGTCTTTCGCTTCCTGCAGGACTTGTTGAAGCACGAGTTTCGTGTGGAGGCTGTGATCCGGAAGCAGCTGCGGAAGAAAGGCCACCAGGTAGGCGCAGTGTCTTGACAAGTCGACAGCAACCTGGCGGTCCTCCTCACAAGTGTCTGTGCCTGTCCTCTCCACTGGCACTGAAAACATGTTGTAGTCAGGGTTTTTTTTACCGACCGGTTTCCGGTAACCGCCGGCCGCCGGTAGCGGTAAACCGGCCCGGTTTACCGGTAACCGGTCGGTAACCGGCCGAATTCAAAATCAAATTCAAACACGCTTCGGTTCGGTTCGCGGCCAGTAAACCGGCCGGTTTGGAGCGGTAACCGGCCGGTTTGACCGGTTTACCGCTCCAAACCGTTTTTTTTTCATGAATAAAAAAGAAATTTTGGTACTTCCTTTGCACAAATTAATGTAAAAAGACCACACAATGTGGTAAAAAATAACATAAGTCACTAAAGCAACAATATATAGTCGCATACAAATACATATTCGCTTAAATATATAGTCACTAAAACAACAATATATAGTCGCATACAAATACAATATATAGTCGCTTACACAAACAAAGATATAGTTTTCGCTCGCATGGTCAACTACGTAGGATGTATGGGAAGACCCCTTGTTGGCACGACATTTCATATTCGGCGGTGGACATAAGAGAGATACCTTGCTGTCTAAGCAGATCAGCCTTGTAATCTTGCCAAGTTTGTCCTGTCCATGCTGCTGTTGTCTCCCATTCTTGAACTAACATATTGTAAAAACTGGGGTCTTCCCATTCATAGACCCATCTAGTCTGAGTCTGCATGGTCATGTCACGAATGGGATAGCTATAAGTAGGCTGTGAGGTATCGCTGTAGGAGGAAGAAGAGTACTATGGAGTGTCGTAGTCCGTCGGTGCATATGCTCTCCTCTGCGATGTCGGTTGTCCATGGTCACGGTCTTGAGTAGCATGTGTGAATTGGGTCTCGCCTGCAATCAACCATAATTAGTAGGCATAGACAGAAACAATTGTGTGTATGTAGGTGCAATGGATTTTCACCGCCTGCTCTCGTCACATGACAATATTTGCATCTCTATCCAGGAGCAAGATTTTCACCATGCTCCCATACAACGTCTCTGTTTCTGCCTGACATTGTCTACTCTACCTGCATAAACGGACAACACAAAGTCACACCTAAATAAAATGTATCCTAAATCCTACCACAAATCCTCCACAATATATACCTAAAATATACCTAAAATCTATACCTCACATACACAAAGTCACAATATATACAGAAAGTCACACAATATATACCTAAAATATACATCCTACCACAAATCCTACCTCTAATCCTAAATCCTAAAAAAAACATCCTAAAATAAATCCTACCTAAAACCTAACCAAAAAACTATCCTAAATCCTAACACAAATTCTACCTAAATCCTAAAACTACTCTAAATAAAAAAAACAAAAAAAAACTCACCTGCGCGGATCCGGTCGGTTTACCGGGCTAACCGACCGGTTAACCGCTAGATCCGTCCGGTCAACCGACCGAGCGTCGCGGGCTCGGTAAACCGCGCGAGCCGGTCGGTAAACCGAGGTCTTGGCGCGGTAAGCCGGCGGCGGCGGCCGGTCGGCAAGGGTTAGGGTCGGACGCTCGCGGAAGGGAGAGGAAAAGGAGCGTCGGCGCGTTTGAACCCCCCCCCCCCCCCCCGCGAGCTCCCGGCTCGTTTTGTGCCCGTGGCGGCCTAATGGGCCTTAACGGGCCGGGACCGGTTTTTTTTTCTTTTTTTTCAAACTTCTATTCGTATAAATAAATACTAAACGAACTCAAATTTGAAAAAATTTTACACCATTGGCTTCTATAAATCATGGACTATTTTTAGGAATTTTTTCAGCATTTTTTTTTTCAAATTTTAAATTTGAATTTGGGGAATACCTAACCGGACCGGCCCGGTTAGGGCGGTTACCGCGGTAAACCGGCCGGTTTTTTTAACCCTGGTTGTAGTAACAGGTTGCAATGTGCCATATGAGTATTGTGTGCGTGTGAGCTTCTTGGTTCAAAGTCCACCCAAAATCATGCAGAACTCCATGGCTCTGCAGAGAGGTTTTGCCATTTGTTGGAGGACCACGTATATCCCTGAGAGGACGAGCAACCCTCTTCATCACACTGTCTGCCAGGCTGACAGGATATTCTTCAACTGGGCGATGCCTGATGAAACCGTGTGACTCCTCGCCTAGAATCTGTTCGTTGAACCAGGCTATACCTGCCTTCAGGAAAGAGCGGCTGTCATAGTCATGTATAAGTGAGTACTGACCAATCTGCCCCTGCCAGTAAGGCTGGCTTGAGCTTGACCACCGAGGGCTTAGACACCATCGAACATAGTGTTCCAAATTTAGTACTAGATTGATGAGGTGCCTATGCCAGGAAGTGACGTGAACAGCATTACTAGTACTAGCTCGAGAATTATTCTGAAAAGCTGTCCATATTTCACGCCAGTACATTGGCATAGCAGCACAGCGAAGAACATAAATGAAGCAAATAGGAGAGACGCTACTGTATGGAAAGCAAACTTAGTTACTCCAAACGGACCTCCGATGACAAACAGCACAACTAACCAAAACACCATCGCCAATGGTCCAACCAGTGAACCAGTACGAATAGTGCTACAGGCAGTGAGATTGGTACTGGCCTCATCCTTTCAGTTCTTGGATTATTTGACCACAGAAAAGGGGAAAACCGTAAAATCCTGTGGTGGTAGTTAGTGAAGAAGTAATCATGAAGGAAAGCAAGCTGCTTCTCAATAATACCGAATACCCTCTTGTAGATTCTTGGATCATCGTCTGGTAGCAACTCCGTGAGTGCGAAATCACGAACACATTCAACACCTTCCTCAGCACAATGAAAGCCAAAGTAACGCCTTGCTAATAGCTGGCAGAAGCTATAGGAGAGGCAAATATCTCGACATTGCACCATATCATCAGCCTGGACATAAATGCAAGACAGTCTCATACATTCCACATTATCTGAGACTGTAATGATTCGGCCATTATATGCCGGGAAAACTGGATATCTCCCACCAGGATGCCCCGTATTTGCATCGACATCCAAGAGGGACGCTGGCTTCCGCCTCATGTATTCGGCAATTGCATTGCTGTTGTAATCCAAAACGGCTACTCGTGGTTTAGTCAGTAGGAAGACAAGTAATGAAAGAGTAGTTGAGCTGAAACAAATAACTCCAAGTACCATCAATGTTCGATCTGTCCAAATCAAACCCCACTGCAGGCAAGAAAGGTACAGCCACAACTGGAGAAGTCGCCACCGTTGTTCCCCTGCAGCATTGAGAGTTTACCTTCTCATCTCAATTGGTCCACTGGAACAGATTATGAGTATATATATAGACCACATGACCCAGTACAGATTAGCAGAAGTGGGGGACCAAATGGCATTGGCAGTGTAAAATGCAAGAACACTGGGAAGATAGTAGGCAGCCATCGCAGCATACTGAGCATTGAATTCCTCCAAGTAACGGCGAATAGGGCCGATGAAACTCTGAAGAAGACGTGGGAGCAATCCCAGTATGACCGTGACCATCACCTTGGTGTCCAGGCTCACTGGGAGAATGACTACGAAGGAGACGACAGCAGAAACCCAGACTAAGGTAGAAGGCACAAGCACCGCCCACGGTGCCATCTTCTCTTCCTCCACCCCCGTTAGATCGATCGGACAGTAATAACCTTCATGGAAAGGAGAGGTTAGTCTTGTTCTGGCTAGGCCATGGTGAATCAGATCAGACGCAGAAGAATTTGTACAATTAAATCAAATAGGCAGGCAAAAAATTAAATGAAACAGGCTATGGCACTAGCTCTCACCTTTGTTGCACTGGATCGCTGAAGAGAACCACTAGCTAATGGAAGCCAATTCAGAGGGTTCATGAGTTTGATATGAACACAACTGATAATGTTCGTACAACACAGAAAAGACAGGAGGATGTCTTCATGGAATCATGGGAGCGTCTAGATTTAATAGAGAAGATGTCTCCTACAGAGAAAGCTGCTGCCGAGATTGAAATAGAAATTCAAATTTCGTTTTCTTAGGAGCGCACATGGTACCACATGGCATCATGTGAGTAGTTGCCCCGTGGTGGGAGTGCTTTTCTGTTTGTGTATTGTTAAACTCTTGATGGGGATGGGCCACATAGAATAAAAATCTAGAATTATTTTCATATATTTTTTGACCTATTAGCAAAAGCATCCAAATAGAGCATTAGATAAACTAGTCCATCAACCCGTGCTCTCTCGCACGGGCTAGAATTTTTTAGACATATATTGTTTAATACATCTGACTAATAAAGAATTATTTGTATTAAATTGAGTGTTTTTATCTTTGTTTATTTTTACAAAATACACATAATAGATATTTCATATAGTCTATATCCAATTATTATAAACTTATTATTTACTTCTTTTGCAAGGAACTGATTCATATGATTTTTATCCATATTCATATTTTTACATTACCGGGCATCTTTTTATATTTTAAATATGTAATTAGTTTGAAATCTTGCCTTTAACTATGGCAGTAAATGTTGTTGCATCACATATCTTGTGAAGTCATGAATCAGAGTTTAATTTTTAAAATTTTATTCTTGTTGACTGCTATAAATTTTTTCGTAATCAAGTTGAAACTCTTGTGATTATTGTATTTTTTTATTAACTATACTTTTTGCACTTTTTAACAATAAGAATATTTGGTCTTAGAGTACGTTCTTAAATACTACAATAGCAAAAGCAATCATTTGAAACCTGCACCACGTCATTTAAGATAAGTGATAGAGCTTGAAGTGAGATCTTAGACGTAGTATCAAGAGAATTTTAATACTTAAGCTACATAATGATCAAAATTTTACTCTAAAGTAATCTTAATTGGTTGAGAATAGCCATTAGTGGTCTCTCATACTTCCTACAATGATTGAATTTTCATGTCAAGGAGTTACATGTGCAATTATGATTATACTATCAATATAGACATGTCAAATATTTAGTTAAAATACATCAACATATCTAAAGCAACAACCTATATAAATTATAAGTCATGATTACTAATGTGGTTCTAAACAATTTGTTAGTATCATTGGATATGAGTTGTTAAGAAAATATTTTTTGTGACAAAACATAACGTATATATTTGTCACTCATGCATGCTTACTTCGATCAAATCTTAATGTATTAATATTAACAGAAATGGGTAATGTACAAATATATACATGCTCTATGTTATTTTAACATTTTGAATAAAAAGATGTTGGTAATTTTTAGATGTAGATTTTAGAGGATGTTTATTTTTTCAAAAAAAGATAAAGATTAGGTTACATAAATTATCTATCATAATAAGAGTACATGGGTAATTAGATATAAATTTAGACATACTTTAGATCATGTTTCTTAATAGCATATATGGGCAGTCTGAATATAGAGTCATGTGTTGCCTTATGTAGTTTTACGCAATTGCTGAGATGGGTTGTTATTTATAGAATAGATCCAATAGTTATTATTATCAATGGTAATTAGGTTATACTGAATTGATAGTGAAATGTTTTGGATTTTATGAGAATTTCTAGGATCTATATTTTTTCCCTATTATGTCTCATATGGTTTAACATGTCTCATGAGGATTAACATGGAGGCTCCATTGGAGACCTCTAGTTAGAATTTATAGTATTTATATTTTTTTTCTAGCATGATATGTATTTAGTTGAAACATAATACTAAGATATATAAACTCTAGTTGCATCCTTTTCTATGAATTCATAAATCATAGTTTAGTCTTCGACTTTCAATCGAGTTGCCCAATTTTTTTCACATGTTAGATAGAAACTCTAGTGTTTTCCGTCTTTTGTTCAAAAATTATTTTTACTAAAAGAGTTTAAGTCCTAGTAGTATTGTTTTCCACATATTAAAATTAAGTTAAAACTCAGATTATACTCTAACAATGAACTTGTTGAACTTGTTATCACAGACTTATATGTGTCAAGTATTGTTTGATATATCAAAGAGTGGTTAAAGTTAAATTACTAATATTGATATGACATAATGTTTCCAATTAAAATTTATAAACTTATTTAAAACAATAACTTATAAAATTTCTATTTGATTTGTCAACTAAACATTTTTACATGCCTCATAAGCTAATAAAATAAATATTTATCCTAATGTATATATATTTACTTAGTATAAATGGTGAAGTATAACATAGTTACTTAATCATGGTTGTAGAAGTTTATGATTTAGAAATATGTATGTCTCGTACTTTACTGATATCGCTTTATTTTTTGTAATAGCACATATTACTATTCACACATAGATTTGAGAAATATTTTTGTTTTTTTATAATGCCTAAGGTAGATACACATATAATGGGTAGGTTGAATATAAGTTTAGGAGGTTATTTTTTATATCTTTCATTATTACGGTGGATAATTTACAAAATCATTATAAGTTATCTTTCATGATAACATATGTGAGTAATCTAGATACAAAATTAGTGGGTTATATTTTGAATTATCTCTCATAATGACATATGTGGATAATATAGATACAAAGTTAGAGAGTTATTTTAAATTATCTTTCATAATAGCAATGGCGAGTAATTTAGATGCAATGTGAGGGGATTACTTTGAATTATGTTTCATAATGATGGATGTGGGTAATTTATATACAAATTTTGGGCGTTATTCTAAATTTTCTTTCGTAATGGCAGAGGTGGGTAATTTATACGCAAAATTAGGGTGTTACTTTATGTATTTTTCATCATGGCAAAGGTGGGTAATGTTTTTTATAAATTACAATAGATTCAATGGCTATTATCGGTGATATCTAAAAAATTAAAGGCTAGATGTTTCTGATTATTGTGAGAATTTCTAGGATTTATCTTTTTTCTTAGCGCATTTGGTGAGAATTAACGTGGTGCCTCCATTGGAGCCTCTAATTAGTAATAGTAAGATTTTAGCAGCCACTCCTTGCGGACAAGATTAAAAGGCATGCGTTCATATTTTATAATCTTTGTCTAATCGTTTGGCCAACAACTTTAACTGTAATTATCTATCCCAAATATTAAAGAGTCTAATTAACTTTCTTCTTCTGTAGGTTTTTAAAGAATTCCGTACATGCGTCCCCATGAATCATGACCAAGTCCGTGTATGATTCGTTATATTAGTGGAATCCTACTAGGCACATGATAGTGAGTGTGCACCCAAGCCTCTCGACTAATGGAGCATGTAATGTCCTTCATCGTCATGGTTGCCTTGCGAAGTCATGTTCAACTCCGGGCCGCTACCTCCCTGGTTGTTAGTTCGTAGCAAGCAACCCAACTTTTTGCTATCCTTTCATTGTGGACTATCCTTTCATTGTGGATTCATGCAGTTTCTGTTAGTTTTTTAAAATGAAACATTTTTCCTTTGAGCCAATTTTTGTGTGCATGTAGCATCAATAGCAGGGGGCATATGCTTTGTGGAGATCGGACTAGAGGTAATGTCTTGCCTACCCTTGCCACGGGATAAAAACGTAATCTCGGTTATGATGCTATATATGCAAGGTGTCGATCCTAGACAAGTCTGGCGTGGTCACAAGCGCTGCCCACAGTACTATCTTCTCCCTCCACCCCTGTTAGACGGGACAGTAACCTTCATGGAATGGAGATGGTTACTCTGGTTTTGAGTAGGCTGTGGTGGATCAGAGACTGAAGAATTTGTAGAAATTAAACCAAAGAACATAATTGGTAGGCAAAAAATTAAACAAAAGGGACTGGCACTAGCTAACGGAGAGGTTACTCTTTGCTGCACTGGATCGTTGAAGAGATCCACTAGCTAATGGAAGCCAATTGAGAGTGATGATGAATAACGTTCCAACAATACAATATACAGGACGATGTCTTGTTGTGAGAAGCTAGATTGAGGATGTCACATACAGAGAAGGTAGCAGCCTACATAAAAAAATAAAAAAAGCATCTTTCTTTTTCTTCTTTTCAGGACCGCACATGATACCACATGGCATCATGGAGACACACAGGACTAGTTGCCCCCATGGTGCGAGTGCATTTCTGGTTGGTGTATTGTTAAAATTTTCTTGGGGGCGAGCTTAAGGCTAGGTGTTAACGTCGGATGTGGTCCGAATCACACACCAGAAAGGGCATTGGACGTCCGGGCCGCCACGGACCGAAGAACGCAGCGAGGATATCACTCTTACGTGGTGAAGCACGGAGAGGTTTACAAGCAAACCACCAAAGGATAACCAACGTGCTTGCGTGACGAAGAACCGGCTAGTTTTCAGGCAAACTAGCAAAGGAATCGTCGAAGCTCTCGCCCGGGAGGGACCCCGTCAGGGCAAGGACGTCGCCAGATTGCCCTAGGTCGGCCGACGAGCCTAGGGCGCCATCCTTGGTCGTGGATCAAGGGATGAACAGCATAGAGGTTGAAGGAGAGGAGAAAAGGGGTAAAAGGAGTAGATTGATTAGTTTGTATGTCGATGGGATAGATGGGATCTCAATCGGTCATGATCCTCTCATATATATATAGAGGGGGTTGGTCTTATCCCAGTAGGAAACCTCTTCAAGGCTTATTTTCCAAGTTTCCCACGAGTTTGAAATAGTTCAGATCAGAATCCAAAAGGCCAGACCCGAACAGCCCTTTTTATTAGGTTTGCCGGAAGTTTCGGCTCGGGCCGGAAGTTCCGGCTCGGGCGCGGGCCGGAAGTTCAAGCTTGAACCGGGAGTTCCGGCTCGGGCGCGGGCCAGAAGTTCAAGCTTGAGCCGGGAGTTCCGGCTCGGATGCGGGCCGGAAGTTCAAGCTTGAGCCGGAAGTTCCGGCTCGAGTGCGGGCCGGAAGTTCAAGCTTGAGCCGGAAGTCCCGACAACAGAACATTTTCTCGGAGGCATAACTCTCTCATCCGGACCCGAAATTGGACATTCCATATATGTTTTTTTGACCATCTCGATGAGAGGAACGCAATGGTGAAGTCCGTTACACATTTTGACAACTTCATAAAATGGACATTTTTTGTTGTCAACATATGCCCCCCTGTTTTCAGGTTTATGATACATGAACCTGAAAGCACTTGATCAAACAAACATAATTAAACCAAACAGCAATGATACCTATCTCATCAGTTGCATGGTGACTAAGGGCGATGTATACATCGGCCATTTTGTTCTAAGGGCGATACGTATATCGGCCATTGTTTGGAGAGTACTTAGGCTTGTTGCCAAACACTTGGAAAATACTTTTTTAAGTATCTTCCGTTGAATGCTACTTTGAGACGTTCACCTTGTAATGTCTCTAGCAAATAAGAATTACCGCTCATGACTTTGATCACTTTGTAAGGACCCTCCCAGTTAGGTGACCATTTGCCAAACTGATTGTTCTTCGATCCAATAGGTAATATAGTTTTCCACACTAATTCTCCTACTTGGAAAGATTTGCTCTTGACTTTTTATTGTATGCCCTGGCAACTCGATCTTTGTCTTTCTCTATCTCCTTGAGAGCTTTTAATCTTACATCAGTTACCTCATCGATGTTATCCATCATCAAATCATGATACACAATGACTGATAGATCATTTTGCTTAGCAAGCCTATATGCATCCAAATTTATCTCGACAGGCAACACGGCCTCTTGACCATATACTAACTCAAAAGGAGTAACTTTTGTAGCACCATGCCTTAAAATGTGATGTGCCCATAGAGCTTCAGACAATACTTCATGCCACATTCTTGGATTCTCCTCAATTTTCTTTTTGATAAGCTTGATCAAAGTCTTATTACTAGACTCAGCTTGGCCATTAGTTTGAGCATAATATAGAGATGATTTGAGCAACTTGATCTTATATAATTTGGCAAAGTCCCTCACTTCCTTGGACATAAATGAAGTCCCTTGATCTGTAGTTAATGTTTGGGGTATGCCGAATCTATGAATGATATGCTCAGTGATGAACTCAATCGCCTCCTTGTGTGTCATATTCTTCAAAGGAACTGCCTCGGTCCACTTAGTGAAATAATCTGTAGCAACCAACACAAAACGATGTCCCTTGGAAGATGGGGGATGAATTTGGCCAATGAAGTCTAGTTCCCAACCACGAAAAGAACATGGTTTGATTATAGGATGAAGCATAGCAGCAGGCACTAGCTGAATATTCCCAAATCTTTGGCACTCTTCACATCCTTTGTAGTAAAGAAAGCAATCGGTCATCATAGTAGGCCAACAGAAACCAGCTCTACGCAATAACCACTTCATCTTTGGGGCCGATTGATGCGTACCACAAATATCTTCATGGACTTCTCCCATACCTATTCTTGCTTGATCAGTTCCTAAGCACTTCAGCACCAAGTCTTTGGCGGTTCTTCGGTAAAGCTCATCATTGTGCAACACAAATTTGAAAGCACTTCGCCGAACACTTCTATCAACTTTGGCACTTGGATATCATAGATATGCCAATAAGGGAGTCCTCCAATCATGTAAATCGGCCCCAACATCATTAGGAGTTTTGCTAGGCCGATTTGAGAGTTCATCATGCACATTGGCTGGGCTGGCCACAGGGGAGTCGGCTAGGCCGACTGGTAAAGTCGGCCAAGCCGACTGGCTTGCCAGAGAATCGGGGTCGGCTAGACCGGCTAGGGCTATCGGCTTAGCCGATTCCTCCACACTTACACGGTAAAAATATAAATCTTCATGTATCGGCTGTTCTTGAATATGAAAATTACGTCCACCAACGTCATAGCCAGATGCTTGCTGAGCTAACATGTTGGCCTTTTGATTTTCATGCCTCGGAATATGCCGAATTTGAAATTCGGCAAATGAACCAATGATGTCAAGGCAAGCATCGAGACAAGCTCGTAGTGCTCCTTCCAAGCATTGAAATTCACCAACAACTTGCTGCACCACTAGTAAAGAATCACCATGGGCTTCAACATGTCATACTTCATGGATTGCAATATAAGCCAAGCCGAATAAGAAAACTTCACATTCGGCTTGAATTTTGGTGCAAATGTAATTTTAATCGGCTTATGTCTCAAACAGCACTATTGTGAAAAATAATGATTATGCCAACACCTTCGCCTTATTTGCAAGCCGATTAATCATATTGTCACATCTATGAAGTAAATCCAAAATGCATATGTCATGCCCCCCGGGCCTGAAAGCCATCAAAGTAAATTTCATGGGGCTTTCTAATAGCACGATGGTCACAAAAGCACTCATCGGCTATATTTTTACACTAAAAGCGATATCAAAATATCGGCCATATGAATTCATCCACAAGAGCATGCATAACCGAAATAAATATTTCAGCTCTTGATCATTGATAAGCAAAATAATTTGGCAACCCTCCGAAACATACAGATCTATACCAAGGATCAAAATAAGGAGCTGAGGGATAACCATGCATACTAGGGAATGAATTCCACATAAGCTTAGGCAGAGAGTATGAATGATGCCAAGACCAATGATTTTGATGATTTGGTGCAAACCTCCAACTTGGCAATTGTTTCTTGAATCTTCTTCTCTCCGTTGCCTTTGTTGCACCACTTGCTTGAGCATTATCCTTCTGAGCTTCAATACTTCCTTTAGGAACCCATGCTAAGCCCTTTTCTTTTAGCTTCTCTACACTAAGCTTTTGCAACTTTTTTTCTTGCCACTTTGGTAAACTGATTGAGCATATCAGTTTTATTTTTGTTTTGGATAGTGGCAAATCATTCTTGACTTTGGGCACTCTCACCTTCTTTTATTCAGATTTGGCACCTAGAATATCAATAGATGATTTCTCCACTTCTTTGTCATCAATAGCCGAATTTTTCAGCAATGTAATCGGCTTTTCAATAGTTGAATTCAGATCTGAACTTTTCTTCTTTCGGCCATCACACTTCACGCGGTAAACTTGCTTTACCACTTTCTTCTTTGGTTGAGCTCCGGACCGATTTTGATCAAAACGGTCTTTACAAGATGATGATCTCTCTGAATGTCTAGGAGCTGCATATTCTATATATTGTGGCCTAAAATATGATGGAACATGTGCCTCTTGATCAAACCAGCCCCAAGATGAATAAGGATGAAAATATACGGACTGTGATCCATTTGACATGGGAATTGGCTGCTCAAAAGGAGAATATGTTACTGCTGTGTGAGATCTATCTCCTTGCCAATTCCACTCTTGAGACTTGCACGTTGGAGGCAATTTTGATGATGGGACTTTCTTTGGCCGGTTGGCAATATTTGCTTCTCCTATCTTTTCATATTTAGCTAGAAGTTCCTCAAAGCTAAGCTTCGGCCTTCTACTTTTTAGCTTGTCACGGCCTTTACCTCCATCAGCTTTATGAGCATCCTCCTTTTTCCCATCTTGATAGACATGCTCTAAAGGAGGATCCTTAGCCGATTCCCCTTGCTCAACGGGATCAATCGACTTTTGTTCTAGTTGAAGAGATTTCACCTGCCCCCCAGTGTCTTCTAGAATTGTGATAACATTGTTGTCCTCTTGAGTATCTTCAATTTGTAATTCATGAACAACAACCTTATCTCCGCTTGAGGGATCCACATCTCTCCCTTGGGCATTTGAGCCTTGAGCTTTGAGTGAATCGGCTAATGCAAGCCGATTCAAAACCTGTTTGCCATCAAGACCAATTGAATCTAATTGGTCCATCTGTTGAGCTTCAGAAAACCTCAATCGTCCATTATCAACGGCCGATTGGATCACCCGACGAAACACATTGCAGTTAGAAGTATTATGATCAGAAGAATTGTGCCACTTGCAATATGTAAGCTCTTCTAAGTTTTGAATAGATGACAAAGCACTGTGATCAATGATTCTAATAAAATTATTCTCGAGCAAGATATCAAAGACATGATCATAAAAAGTAAAGTCAAAGGTGTATTTTGATTTCTTTAGCCGATTCTTTTGTGGAGTCGGCTTTAAAGCTAGGCAAACGAAGGGATCAGATTTGTTATCAATTCATTCGGCCACACCTTTGCAATTGCTTATGGGAAGCTTTAGCTTTGATGAAGTATCTCCATCTGCCTTGCCATATGGCACATGTGTTGGCTGATAGAATCTGCATTTATTTTATCATTAACAAATAAATTGCTATTCTCAATCGGTCTACAACAACTGTTAGTAAGGATATCTCTAATAGATACTGAAATTGAAATAGTATGACCGGATTGAAATTTGAGCAAAATATTTGTGTTTTCTACCTTGTTGACCATGTTGGAGAAGTGCATATCCTTGATTTGCATGATTTTGCTCTTCTTCTCTAGAAACCAATCAACAAGAGGGGTCAAATCACCTGAAGACACATCAGCAGCTGCCAGAACTGAGAAAGTCGGCTTAGCTGATTGGAAGTTGGTTAGGCCGACTTGGGCACTAGCAGGGGCAGTCAGCTTGGCCAACTAGGAAGCCGGCTTAGCCGACTCAGGGCTGGCAGTAGAGGTAGTTGGCCTAGCCGACTGGGAAATCGGCCTAGCCGACTCGGAGTAGGCGGTAGGGGCAGTCGGCCTGGCCGACTAGGAAGTCAGCCTAGCCAACTTAGAGCAGGCAGGAGTCGGCTTAGCCGACTTCAAAGTTGTCTCAGCCGATTCTGAGCAGGCAGACAACCCTCCTTTGTTGCTTGTAGGGGCTTGATCTCCATCAATGATGTAGTAATCGCTAGATAAATGTACAGCCCCTTTAGCTCCTAAAAAATCAAGTCTAGCTGATTTCTGTCGCTTCCCATGTTTTTCAGGAGGTATAGTGGTAGCTTCTCCTGAATTGGCCCTATCCGTTTCAGGCACCGAAGAGACCAATACAGGTTTCTTCCTAAAAATAAGCTTGTCATTTTGATCAAAATAACAGTAAGACAACCTCTTACCAGGAGGTATAGTGGTTACCCCTCCTGAACTGGCCCTATCGGTTTCAGGTGCCGAAGAGGCCAATTTAGATTGACTCTTTGCAATCACTCTGCCATGCTGGTCAAAATAATAGTAAAACGGCCTCTCATATTGAGGTTGACTAAAAGCCGGGGCCGATTCACTAGTATGTCCAACATGAGGCGAAGTAGCAATAGGAGTATCAAAGATTCCTTCCTCTAACTTATCAAATGTAGAATTCACCTTAACCATAGTATAGAAAAGAGGAGAATCTTCAGTGATCCCATCTACCTTTAGCTTAGCTATGGTTGTAGATCTGACAAGGATTTCCTTACCCATTGCTGAATTTTCATTGATTCGGCTACAATTATTAGTAACATGTGGAGCCGAATCACAACTTTTAGCACTCGAATGCCTTGCTGAAATTTCACTAATTCGGCTTTGATTGTGAGTAGAATATGAAGCCGAATTGTGGGTATTGATCATTGCATAAGGTGCTGAATTTTCATTAATTCGGCTATGGTTACTAATAACACGTGAAGCCGAATCATGGGTATTAGCACTTACATACCTTGCTGAATTTTCATTAATTCGGCTCAAGTTAGAAGTAACATGTGGAGCCAAATTATGAATAAGAGCATTGGCATATGGTGCTAAATTTTGAGAGCAATTGGCTAAGTAATTAGCATTGTCATAGCCAATTCTCTCATTTATCGGCATGTCATGTGGTGGAACCACATATTGTGAACTTATAGCCGATAAACTAGGATCCACATGTTGTATGTTGCTAGTAACATTAACATTCAAAGAATTTAAAGTTGACATCAACTCTTGACCATGATATCCATAAATATGATGTGTATGATAAGAAGCATTATCAAAAGTATCAGCCGATGCAACATATCTAGTATTATTACAACTAGCAACACCAACATGAGAGTTTATATGACTTGCAAAATAACCATTAGGATCATAAGATGTATTTGCAAGTTATACCTCGAGGTAATTGTAGTAGTCTTGTCATGAACCACCTTGGTATTCCATAATTTAGAACTTAACCGCCTTGCTGAATTGTTTAATATCAAGCGCAACACGTTGCAAAATTGCAAGCAAGATCACAAGGGGTCAAAACCAGATGCGAACGGCCTTTTGGGCCAAATGCAACGGTAATGGTGAGCTCAAGAAGATAGATCAGCGAGGAGTAAGGCTAGGGCAAGAAGAATCGGCTACAAAGTAGAGCCGAAGCAAATTCTTCCCCAGCGGAGTCGCCAAAAAGTGTGTTGACGTCGGATGTGGTCCGAATCACACACCAGAAAGGGCATTGGACGCCCGGGCCGCCACGGACCGAAGAACGCAGCGAGGATATCACTCTTATGTGGTGAAGCACGGAGAGGTTTACAAGCAAACCACCAAAGGATAACCAACGTGCTTGCGTGACGAAGAACCGGCTAGTTTTCAGGCAAACTAGCAAAGGAACCGTCGAAGCTCTCGCCCGGGAGGGACCCCGTCAGGGCAAGGACGTCGCCGGGTTGCCCTAGGTCGGCCGGCGAGCCTAGGGCGCCATCCTTGGTCGTGGATCAAGGGATGAACAGCATAGAGGTTGAAGGAGAGGAGAAAAGGGGTAAAAGGAGTAGATTGATTAGTTTGTATGTCGATTGGATAGATGGGATCTCAATCGGCCATGATCCTCTCATATATATAGAGGGGGTTGGTCTTATCCCAGTAGGAAACCTCTTCAAGGCTTATTTTCCAAGTTTCCCACGAGTTTTAAACAGTTCAGATCGGAATCCAAAAGGCCAGACCCGAACAGCCCTTTTTATTAGGTTTGCCGGAAGTTCCAGCTCGGGCCGGAAGTTTCGGCTCGGGCCGGAAGTTCAAGCTTGAGCCGGGAGTTCTGGCTCGGGTGCGGGCCGGAAGTTCAAGCTTGAGCCGGAAGTTCTGGCTCGGGCGCGGGCCAGAAGTTCAAGCTTGAGCCGGGAGTTCCGGCTTGGATGCGGGCCGGAAGTTCAAGCTTGAGCCGGAAGTTCCAGCTCGAGTGCGGGCCGGAAGTTCAAGCTTGAGCCGGAAGTCCCGACAACGGAACATTTTCTCGGAGGCATAACTCTCTCATCCGGACTCGAAATTGGACGTTCCATATATGTTTTTTTACCATCTCGACGAGAGGAACGCAATGATGAAGTCCGTTACACATTTTGACAACTTCACAAAATGGACATTTTTTGTTGTCAACCCTAGGCCACTCTGATGGCACTCCTCCATCTCCGTGGGATATCGACATCAAGGGCTGACTCGTCCATTGGGCTGGGAGTTGCAAGGTATGAGGTCTCGACGTCTCGTGGAAATTGGAAGACCAACTATGGATAGATCATTCCGTGCTAGAATGTCATAGTCATCTTTTAAAATCTGAGACTGTTTTACAAAGTAGTGTTTGCAGCTCTATATGGTTTCTTGAGGGGATTTGTCTACTTACTATGTAAAAAAAGAATAGAGTACCCGATGGTCCACATTAATTCACACAATGTATCACAACAATATTTATCTTAACTAAACGCATTTCATGTAAGCAGTACATGCTATTCCATCAATCAAACTAGGGTATCAATTGTTTAATAACCTTGACAAACATTGACACTTCATCAAGCAACTCCATGGGGCACTAGGTAGCCAGCTAGCGCAACTGTGCCCGTTTTGGTGTTGTTTTTCTTCCAGTCCTTTTTTTTTAGGATTTTACATAGTACAACGTAGATGCTCACAATACGCACGCACACTCACCCCTATGTATGGATGGAAACTTATGCCATTTTACCTATTTATTTGTGACCTCCTCCGTGCTCCCTAAATTCCCCAGTCCAATTGAAATTAGGTACATGCCGATGCAATTCTTGAAAACATAAGGAAGGTTTGTCATTTTGTCAATGCAAATGTGTCAGTGTCTCCCTAACACGGAGCCATATAGAGGCGAATTACGACAGAGATGATGAGATGGCATATTATGAAGTGCATTTCTTATTTAATTATTAGATGCCAGCATTACATGCTGCTACATGGTACTCCCATCGGTACATATATAGACTCGTTCACTATGAAAAGGCAGCAGGACAGGACGACGACATCTTGGGACTCTCATCATCGCTCACGTTTGGAAGGGCAATCTTTTTGGTGTATCGTGGTTTCTTTGGGACCTGCAAGTCTCTGCTCCCATTTAACATCTCAATCACATCCGCAGTAGTTGGCCGGTCTGCCGGTCTTAGTTGAGTGCACAGCAGCCCTACCTCGATGCATCTTCTTATCTGACTGAGCTCTGCTGCGTCAGAGTACCATGATCGAGAAAAGAACACTCTCAGGGATTCAGCATTCCGCACCTCCCAAGCCTGAGAAATAAAGATAATAAGCTTATTTGCAAAGAAATAATGGTGGGATCGGCCCTGATGATGCCCTTTTTCTATCTAAATTTGGCAAAATTTGATCCTCGACTTTGCACAAAGCACAATTTCGTCCCTCACCTACGAGACGAGATTTGCTCAAAAAAAAAACCTACGAAACGAGATACAATCAAGCTCCATCTTTTCCTTCGGTCTCAATTTCGTCCCCAATCAATCCTATGTGGTAGGATAAAATACACAATATAATGTTGAAGAAAAACTGGACCATGCTTGTTATTATTATGACAAAAACATATTCCTGTGCGATGGCTTCACCTAACGCTAGCTGGGCATGCCAACTTGGCTCGCTAGTCGCCACATGGGATCAGAGATGAAATTGAGTCTAAGGATAAAGTAATTCTGAAATGGTTGCCAATTCCTGTTTAGCATTCGTGATCATGTTTAGGACTAGCAAGTATATTCTTGGATTAATCCTAAAATAACTTTATGAATTTGGCGACCTCTGGTGCTATATTTGGGATGATAGGAGAGCGGATTCTACTATGAAACCTATTTGTAGAGACAGGCAAAAGGCAACTCCAGAGATGATGTTAAGCATCTGTGAAAAATACAAAATTCAGAGGTGGTAGCCACTCCTAACTGTGAAGTTCTGATTTGCAAAAGATGGGCGTGTTAAGACAGCCTCCTATGTAAATCAATTAAGAAACAAAATATCGCCGTCGCCAAACCCAAGCCACGCTCACTAGAGCCACGGTACACACCAGTGTGCATTCCCTTTTTCTATCTAATCTGTCACGTGATTGGATCCTTCCAAAAACCTATCACGTTCCCTCCAAAAAAAAACCCTATCACATTCCTTTTCCATGCAATCAAACAATGGAACGTCTAGCGCCACGACAGGGCTAGTGTCCGGACGCCCGCGCCTACTGCACCTGTTTCACGTGGGGGCCAGTGCCACGCGCCCGCACCGTGGCCCGCGCTGCTTCATGTCCCACACTCGCACTATGGCCCACGCGCACTTCGTGTCCTGCGCCTGCACCGTAGCGCCCCCTCCACACCCACACGCATGCAAGTAGGCCCAATGGCTGCTGCAGTCTAGGGTTTTAGTGTTTAATCATGTAGGGCCATAGGCTGAGGGATATGTGGACTGCTTAATGTTGTATTGGTTAGGGTTTTACTATATTAAGCTAGGCCGAGAGATATATGAGCCAATTGCAGTTGCTTTCATGTGAATTACCTTGGCTCATTTTGGCTCATGAGCGGCTCGTGAGCTGGATCGAGCTGGATCGAGCTGGCTCGTTAACTAAAAAATCAAATGAGCCGAGCTTGAGCCGAGCCACTAATGAGCGAGTCGAGCGAGCTAGCGAGTTACGAGTTTTTCGTCTAGGCCTAGGTCCCACTGAAAATGTGCAACACCAAGACCTAGTTTTGCAATATCTAGATAAAACACTTGCAACATATGTCCGAAACAATTGAAACACTTGCAACATACGTCCGAAACATCAGGAAAACACGTTTGTAGCCATTGCAAAACATATGCAACATCCAGATAAAACACTTGCAACATACATATGAAACACTTGAAACATACACTTGCAACATGCATGTATATGCAACATGCAGATCTACTTTTGCAACAATCAGATAAAACACTTGCAACATACGTCTAAAACAGAAGAAACATTTAGGATATACACTTGAAAACATCGTTGCAACATGTGCAACATCCTGATCTACTTTTGCAACATCGATATAAAACACTTGAAATATATCTCTGAACAGTTGAAACACTTGATATAGACACTTGCAACATGCAGTTTCAGCGCGACATATCCTTGCTACTTGGGAGAATGGATTCTCGTCAGTGTGTGGAGTTCTATCCCGGCCATCGTGGGCTACACGTGAGCGAGTTTCGGCCCGTCCACGCGAACTGGGTAGGCGAGTGCGAGATGTGCGTGGGCGGGCTCCACCCGGGCTGCCGTGAGCTGCACGCGAGCGAGCTCCACACACCTGGCCACAGCGAGCTGGGCAGGCGGAGGCAAAGGTCTTCCTGGCCACTGACCAGGCATGCGGCCCCCATGGTGGAGGCGGCAGCGGTCTCCCTCACCACGGGCGGGCGGTGCAGCACGACCGGTGGAGCTTGTGCGCATGCGGCTAGCGGCAGCGCTTCATGCTCGTGGGTATGCGGATGGCGGCGGTGCTTGTGCGGACACGGGCACTAGCAGAACTCGTGTGTACATGACCGAAGGGCGGGCGGTGCGGTGGAGCTGATGCGAATAGGGAAAATAAGATGTCGCTCTCTTTTCTTTTTTTATTTTTTTGGAGAAACCATGTATGTCAATAAGAGGAGCAGGCCTGTGGGCCGGTCTGCAACCCAGTTAGTCGCATCCGGACTAACCGACGCAGAACGGACGCCCTAGTGGAGCATTAGCTATCAAACAATTGCTTTCCTTCCCCTTTCTACTCTCACCCGTGATTGCACTTTCCTTTCTAGCGTCGATCACGTGTAGCTGCACAATCGTGTCTGTGGACTGGAACAAGCGGCGCAACAAACGTGCCCATTGCATTTATTGCATTTCATAAGTTTCATAAAAACGTGTGTAACACAGCATATTTGCTAGTTAAGTGAAAACGTATAACATAGTAACTAATAGCCGAGTAACAATTATGCAACGTATATAAGCGCTAACATAACTATTAACATGTTGGATATGAAATGCATTCATAGGGCACCGGGTCTTATGTTAGTTCCCGTGCAACATAGACTGGTACAAAAACATTAGTTAGATAAATGATAATATCTAATGATAGTGGTTTTTTGGAGGAATCTAATGATAGTGACATGATGAAATTACAATATATTTGTAATTCTTAAGCCAATTCATTTAGCTGCCAAGAAAAGCACCTGTTGGCATTTTCAGAGAGTAAAATATGTATTGATGCAAACTAAGATTAACAACATATTAATATGAAAATTTTATTCCTTGACAAGATCTACTTATTTTATATTTTTGACAATTTATTTGGTTTATAAAGCTGTTTATATGCCAAAATATTTATCTAAAACTTCAGCCAACAAGGATCAACATGAAGCATACGAGTGGTTGGGAGTTGGGACTTGGGAGGCATCGCGCATAAGACGTCATGCCTTCGAGTGCCATCAACAGCATGTTTGCATATTTCATTCATAAAATTGGAGCCAGCTCTAACCTAGCTAGACAAACAGTAACATGTAGAATTATTATTACGTATTGTGTAGCTTATAAATCCCACTAGAAACAAGGACAGTTGAAGTCAAGTATATGCATACATGTGTGTAAATTTTGACTTACCCATTCAACTGAAGCTTGACGCCGAAAATTTTCATATCTGGACATACTAGCAATGGTCTCAAGCAAAATGACACCAAAACTATATACATCATACTTTGTTGACAAAATACCTTCAACAATATATTCTGGAGGCATATATCCCCTGTAAGGTTAAAGTAAAATGAATAATCCTCTAAGAGAATGAACAAAGGTAAATGTTTATGGAATGGAATCTTACATTGTACCCGCTAAGTAATTTATATCACGAGTGGTCAGATCGCCACCATGATCCAGAATTCTAGCTATACCAAAATCACTAATCTTTGGATTCATATTTTGATCCAAGAGGATGTTACTTGGTTTCAGATCCAAATGGACAATGCATTTCTTATGTAGGTAGCATAGCCCATCGGCTATCCCTTGAATTATTTGGAAGCGGGAGGACCATTGGCACTGAAACCCTGCAAAATATAAATGATGGGGAACCAAATATGAATTAGAGACATATGTATGACAACTTTAGCATCTGCATGTACTTACAACAAATATTTCAGCGGGAACATGCCATTTATGATGGTTTCCAAGCTTCCATGAGGCATGTATTCTTCCACAAAAAAACATTGCCTTTTTTGAACTCCAAAATATCTGCCTCCTGACCACTCCATACTCACTGTGACTTCATGACAATATCCCACAAGCTGAACTACATATTTATGCTGAAGCTTTGGAACAAGATTAAATTCATCGTAAAAGCGTGCCTCTGAAAATCCAACTGAATCCCGAAACTTCTTTATGGCAACCACTAGTCCGTCGTGAAGTACACCCTGAAAAGTTGAGACCAGGATAAGACATAAATAAAGCCAGGAAAAATTTAGAACCACAATGCTGACAATAATATCCTGTCCAATATAGCTTTCTGTCTCTAGACTTTGATAGATAATCTAAAAGTCACGCATATACGTGAGATCAAGGAAACTAGGGGCAACAAAGTTCATCACGATTCTGCCGTTTTTATTTACTGCTACAGGTGGCCAGACTGTGGCGTATGCACACAGCACACCAATGGTTGAACTTGATTTAATTTTTTAGCTTAATGGAACATGGGCATTCGTCTTTTGTTTGTAGAAAAAAAAATGCTGAAACATGAACTTTATAGTAAATGCATGCACGGTACTTTAAGAGGGTCAAAGCATATGCCCACAATATTTGGGGTGAAGCCTCCAATCTGCTTAAGCTTAAACATGTGCTAGGTTGGACCCATGCATTTGTCGGCTTGAATGTGGCATCATGTATGTACACAGACACGTGTGTTATGTCCAACCTATACTCTAAAACAACTATTGAAATGAAAATATGTTATAACTTCATATAACACAAATGACATATTAATAGAGTAATTGCTGGTCAAGTCTTATTCTTGCTTATCAAATTTATACAAAAGAGTATCAATATTTATGACTCTAAATAGGTAAATTATGAAATATATTCCATGATGAATCTAGTGATACTTATTTTGTATCATGAATATTTTCAATTTTTTGTATAAATTTGGGCAAATTTCAGATAGTTTGACTTATGACTATGCTAGAGTTACATTCTTTTTAAGACGGAGGTAGTAGTACCTTGTAGACAACTGCAGAGGAACCATCTCCAACAATGTTTTTCTTTGAGAAGTTATCTGTAGCCACTTCCAACTCTGGCAAACTGATCTTTTTTAAGCCTGCGGTATATAGAACACATAGACATAGTATAGTTGGATTATGCAATGGTGAAACGCTACGAGCACCCTCGCCTTTGAGTAAGTTACAGTTATAAACTTATAATTATATGGCTGCAGACTGAAGCACCAAAAGAGATTGCTCCTGACTTTTTTGAAAAGACCAATAAAATTTGGTCTCACTTCTGCTACTTCCTCCAGTCAGCTGGATGGTTAATGAAATTTGGTGGGGAAGCTACCCCCCCCCCCCCCCCCCTTACGTTTCAAAAATAAATAAATTTGGTCTCACATAACTACAAGAAGACAGATGGAGCTTAAATGGTTGAACAGCTTAAACGTCAAACTCAGACTAACGACATGGAAGTGGACACCAGTAGAAGACAGCACACCACCAAATCAGCCTACAAACGTCTGTTCCAAGGAAGCTACAAAATGCTCAACATGGCAAGAATTTGGCATTCCGAAAAGGAAAACAAGTGTAATTATTTTTTTCTTGGGTGCTTCATCAAGATAAAATTTTAATGGTGGTTAGCGGATAACATGCCCAGTCAAAGGGGAGGGAGGGTTAACACATCCTAATTTGTCACCTCAGTAACCAAGCACCAGAAATCCCATACATATTGTTCTAAGCCGCAACTTTACTCAAGGGAAAATGGATCAAGGTATTAAATTGGATGTGGTCAATGTATAGTGGGATAAGTTTCAGTGCTGAGTATCCAAAAACAGGAAAAGTGCTAATGGGTTATCATTAACTTTGTGCTATCTATGGAAAGGAAGAAGTAGAAGAGTTTTTCAGAATTTATCAGTAGAATAGGTCAAGTTTTCAGTCACAGAGGGAAGTGTTCAAGAGAGTTATCTCTGAAAAGGACATAAAGATATAGATGTTCTATTTCTCTCTATTCTAGTTAACTAAACTACAAGTATGTTTCAATCAGTGCACTGGTCTCCCTAAAAAGAGGCTTCTTAGGTTCTATGATTTTAACTCTAGATGATAAGGATAGAGTGAAGTTCACATAAAAACAAAGCCTTTGTAATATTGCTCACAATCCAATGGTACATCTTCACAAATGTACGAAAATAAAATTGGGTGGTTTTATCTCAAAGCTACAGTCCCATGAGTCCTCAAAACCTGGCACTAGACGATATGATGCTGACTTGCTGATGAGATGGCAGCCAAGTGGGGCGATTGGGTGGGGTCGTGCAATGATACTGTCTCCTCATGGCACATTACTATATTAGCAACCATCTTAATTAGGGTCACACTGACAAGCAGATGCTGAGTTCAAGGTATGATCAAACTGATGAATGGGAGAATAACAAGTCAGCCCAGTTCGTCAGGTTGCGAATGATTTAACTCAGTTGTATCTCTGTTATACAACGAACGGCCTAAAGTTTCTATAAGCTTGTGAAATTAGGCCTGATAGTTTTAGGTTCATAACCCTTGAGACAAAATGGTTGACATTCGTGAAGTTCAATCATAGTGATATGCCTAGCTAGAGTGTGCACGGAATTATAGAGTAAGGAAGATGTCATCTTAGGCCTTGTTTAGATTCCAGAATTCACCCCCAAATTCCACTATGCAAAAAGAAGATTCCCCATCACATCAAAATGCCAGCACATATATGGAGTACTAAATGTAGATGAAATCAAAAACTAATTGCATAGTTTTGTTGTACTTTGCGAGACGAACATTTTGAGCCTAATTAATCAAGATTTGGACAATTATTAAAAAAAACAAAAGTTCTACAGTGCTCGGGGGTGGCACTGTGCAGAATCGGCCACCCCCGAGTTGGTCATCTAAATGAGGCCTTACATGGGAATGGAATAGCAGACAGCTCGCTTCCTGCTGGTACATTGTTTTTCCCGCTCTTCATCTCATCAGATCTGACATTGCCGTTCAATGAAATTGAATAATGCTAAACGATGAGTGTAAACTTGAAACAAGCTCAAAGATGGCAAGACAAGATATTAATCCATTTATTTTGTACATGATAGTCCATCCAAATGGATAAAATAAAGCTATATAGACAAAAAAAAATTGCGCAGTAGATGTCTGACCTATCATACTCTGTTGTGTGACTGCTTTGTATGGTCACTAACCCTGCATCCTGAAATAGGAAAGAATACAACTTGGCATTTCAGTGAAGCTTGTATAGAGAATTAGAAAATAATTATTTTGGGCTCCATTCCAATAATTGATAATTTGTTTTACCATCCTATTATGGACTCAACAAAAATAAGGCAATGGACAATTATAATGCTTTGCTACACATGGTGCACATAATAGATTCTGGACTGCAGACCAGCTTGCTCGTCGAGGCCTTCAACATCCAACTCGCTGTCCCCTCTGTGACCAAGCAGCTGAAACGATCAACTATCTGCTCATTTCCTGTGTTTTTGCTAAACAATTCTGGTTTCACTTGCTGCTAAAAATTGGTCTGCAGAGTTTATCTCCCCAACCTGATGACACCTCCTTTGATGGCTGGTGGGCACGGATGAATGACATGGTCGGTGGCCAAGCACAGGAAGGTCTAAATTGGGTTGTCATCCTAGGCCTTGGATGCTTTGGAACCACCAGAATAGATGTGTGTTTGATGCTTCATGGTGGGTCACCAGATTTAAACATGCTCTTTTCCTAGCCACGGAAGAGATGAAGTGTTGGAGCATGGGGCATGGCAGGGGCTAAGGGATTTCATTCCTAACTGACCCTGTCATAGATGTTTAGGTGTTCTAGATTGTGGTCCTGTTTTTTTTTGTTTATCAAAGGTGCGAACGTAGTCTGGAATATTATGGGTGTGTTGAGTGTATGTTGAAAGTTTCCCTATAATCGAGCTGGAAGGGTGGATCTAAGTGGGTAAAGGGAAATTTCAAATCAGAAAGTGAATTTTTTCATATTGAATTGTTTGGATTTGAAGTGAAACATGCAAACTGTATAGTTAAATGAGAACAGAGTGGCCTGAAAAATGGATTTGGAGCAAGATGGGATGGTTGGTTGATGGGCATTAAATATTTTTCAGCATTTGGCACATTACCAAGCTACCAAGATGGAAATTATATTATATGGTAATGTCACTATATCATCATAATGGGCCATAGCCCATAGTACATCCCTACATCGCTAACAAGCAAATGGTTTCAACCTTAGGGAACTTTCTAAACATAATTAGGACATTTAAGTTTTTATGAAGCTAATAAATGGTAACCATGATTTGGGGCACAGGTTTGAGCAGCGGTTGATGTCTGATGTCATGAGTGGATCCAGACTACAACATGTCAGAATTGGAAAATATGGTGTTGTTATATGTGGATTGTGACAGAGGAAATTGCCCCAATATCCCAATGGTTAAGCTGACACCATAAGATTGACCTAAAACAATGAGAAAACTCTGGATGATTGTGCAAATTGAAGGGTTCATTCATTGAACTACGTTGATCTTGAAGGGCAAAGTGCTGCCTCGATCCAGGCTACATGAGCAAAACAAACTCCTTCCCAATAGACATAATAGGACATAATGGCTTAGTGTGATTCTATTCCATTAGGTAGAGTAAAGGGACTAACGGTACCAGGATTGTCTGCAAGTTGAGAAAATAAATGGTGTACTTGTTGGGGAGACTTTGCTAAAAAATATATAAAAACATGTGAGGAACTCAACTTCAGAGTGGTTTATTGAGCAGAACGTAGGCAAGCAATGGTACCATACCTTTTGGGGCAGATTGCAAGCAGCGAACTGAATATTTGTCAGGATGATTGTGGCATTGACATTGGTGGCAAAGATGCCGTCCACCATGAGATCCGAGATGTCCTGCTTCACCTCGCGCAGCCTTCTGGCCAGGCCCCCGGCTGTGCAGAAGTGACTCAGGACGTTCTTCCGCCGGCATGCCATGACAAGCTCGTGTGCAACGGTGAGCGTCTCCTCAAGTTCCTTCAGTGCTCTGCTTGTCTCTGGGTCATTCATCATCTCAGTCTCCTGTAGCCGCGTCAGGAGGGCGCTGACTCTAACAACGCGTCTGTTAATCTCACGGCACTCCTCCTTGTTCCTCCGGACCTTGTCGACAGCTTCCTTGATCTTGAGCGCAACCTTGATAATCTTCTCCACGGTGCCCAACGGATCGGCCATGGCCTATGAACAATTGAACTCATAAGCAAGATCTGCAGCGCAGAACATCCTGATCTATCTTCATTTCTCATAAAAAGCAAGAAAGCATACCGACCTTATATGTTGGTTCTTTTGTGTTTCTTCTGATCACTACTCCAATGCAAGCCTGTAGTACCAAGAGATTGACGGACTAGAAGTAGTTGAAGATGTTTGGGCAACGAGTCATGCATGGTCTCATATACAAGTAGTAATCTTCTAGTCCAACACAAGCTAGTACAACCACTTACCGCGTTGAATGGTCTACTAAAGATAATGATGTACGTACATGGACATATCCGGTCAGGCTTGTCTTTGAGTAGATAAGGATCAAAGATTTGAAGACGGGTGGTTGGATAAACAGTGGGATCCCACAGAAAAGACTCAGATAGAGTTTGAAAGGTACGCCATTCCTAACCCGCACTCCCCGTGCGGTATTTCTCCGGACGACGTGGCTCCGCGTGGTCGCTTGTGGCGATTGTGTGCAGTGCAGTGTGACAGTGTCCCAGCCACTCCCGCCCAAGAGACCCATGGCGCCGGGGCAGGAGTAATCGACACAGCCCCGCCGCGCCGGCGACCACCGGGATGGAGGAAAGCAGGTGGTGGGCATGCCGATGCAGGTTGCAGCAGCAGTTCTACAGTGTCCAACTCCTAATTTTTTTCTTCCCAAATGCACAATAAAAAGGAATTAGAAATTTAGAATGAAAATGGGCTTACTGTGTTCTGGCCCAAGTGAACATAAAGCCCCATACAGGCCCAAAAGGGACAACATTGTGGCTCAGGCAAGACCTCTTCTTTTCTTAGTGCCCAAACAAAATTGCTAAAAGGTGTATTTGTGACTTTATAAAAAAAAAACTTTGGCGAACTCTGCAGTATTTAAATCATTTGCAAGTTTTTTCAGGTACTGGGACGTATATTCTATTATAATCTATACTATATCTATTTTACACTATAATATATAAAACAAGAGCTGCAAATATTCTATATACCAACGGTTTCAAAAAAAAAACGTCGGTGAAAATGGTGTTGATGAAAAATATGTGCTAAAGTAAAACTTTATTCTGCAAAAATTGAAAAGGTTTGAGGCCCATGAATGACAAACACTATATTTGGTCCACTTACGCGCATAGCGCCGTTGATCTGAGATGGACCGATAGAGTTGACGAAAATGAAAACAACTGATCGGCTGTGTTCACTTGGCATGCGAACCCAAAATATTTCCTCTTCCACCCATCACATCAAATATTTGGACGTATGCATGGAGTATTAAATGTAGGTAAAAAATAACTAATTGTACAGTTTGTCTGTAAATGTCGAGATGAATCTTTTGAGCCTAGTTACTTCCGAAATGTGCTATAAGAACTTTTCACCTACTTTTCATCAACTAAACACACCCGATGTATAAGCCCCGTCGAAATCCTAACCCTCAACGCTCTGTCTTTCTTCTACCTCACCTCTCTTGTCATGCTATGGTGGCACGGGCACCGGCCCCGGTCGCCCTAGCAGCACTGGCGCATCTCCTGACCAGATGGCAGCGCGCAGGCACATTCCCTGGTGGACTGCCGATGGGTACGGCCCCACACCAAGGACGATCATGGCGGCGATGGAGGACGACGTGCCCTCGATCTCTCTCCTCTCCTCGACTTGCTCTCCTTGATTTATGATGTGCTCGGTTACACATATTCACTACACGAACTACGGGGCCCTTTGTTTTAGCTTTCAAGTGTATATTCTAAATGTTTTAGATATTTCAAACGTATGTTGCAAGTATATGTTCCAATTGATTCAGCTATTTCAGACGTATGTTGCAAGTGTATGTTCCAATTGATTCAGCTATTTCAGACGTATGTTGCAAATGTATGTTCCAAATGTTTTACCTATTTCAGACATATATTACAAGTGTATATTCCAAATGTTCAGCTATTTTAGACGTATGTTGCAAGTGTATGTTCCAAATATTTTAGTTGTTTTACACGTACGTTGCAAGTGCTTCTGTGGATATTGCAATTACTATACAGATATGTTGCAACCGTAGGATGGATGTTGCAGAGGAGATGAGATGTTACCATGGGAGCGAAGCGTGCCTCAGACAAAGCACGGCAGAGGATGGGGCGTGTCGGGGGATGGCGCCGGGGCGGAGGAAGGAACGCCACGAGGTGACGTGGGGCACAGCCAGGATGGGATGCGGGCGCACGCGCCGGTGCTGCGTCCGGACGCGGGCGCTAGCGTGGGAGGATGCAGGCAGGGCGTGGGATGTGACACGGGCGCAGGTGCGGGAGGTGCGCCTGGTCCGGACTCCCGGGTGCTAGCCATGCCGAGAAAAACAATTTCACATAAGAAAATCGTCCTACCTGCTGAACTAGGAATCTAGGATGTCGGCGTGGATAGAATTGTTGGATTTAATTAATTTAACTAGCAAAAGTGCCCGTGCGTTGCAACAGGTAAGAAAAAACCTATTTAACGTTAAAAGAAAATGATAATGTTACATTTCTACTTATTTTTTTGTACACTTCCCATTAGACTAATAAAGTATAGTTTATTTTATAATAATCATGACATCTACGGAGCACGCTATAAGTTAATATTGGCAATAATACAATAATGTCATGTTAAGTTTATTTCAAATTTAAAATATAATCTTGATAGATATTTTCTTTCGTTGTAAGGCATAAAAATATTTAGTCATAAATATATCGTAACTTTAATTTTCATAATACTATCATTTTGTTGGTAGACTTACATTTCTAGGTACCTAATTTTTATTGAAGACCTATAAAAGATCTGATCAAAGTCGGTAATAGGTTTTGTGTCAAGGGTTGATCTGTTCGGTCATGACTATAATAGAGATCTCTCTCAATTTTCCTATAGTAGCGGCCCACGTCGAGAATCACATTGTTATATGCATATGGCTTAGAGATAGATTTATTTTGGTTATATTAACGGATTTATGGGAAAACAATGACGATAACGGTACATACCTATTTATGTTTTATTATTTTTTATATAAAATTTAAAAGATAATTTATCTATGATCACCATGATATCCATAATATAAGTTAATGTTAGCAATAATATATATCAAATTAAAATGCAATCTTAGTATATTTTTTCTTCTGTAAAGGCAAAAATATTTACTCATCATAGATATATATCGCAACTTCAATTTTCAATACTATTCTATTGTTTGATTAGTTAGAGCACCGATTGATCTAATTTTAATAAAAGTTGCAGTCCGATCTGTGTTTTGGCTTTATTTTTTAGAAAGCCTAAATATCATGATTAGTATCATTGCCGGATTATATTATTATTTCTATTTTTGGCTTGCATGTCATATACACGTAAGTGGCTGGTTTTGAGTTGGTCACATAGTTTATTTCCTTAGTCCATCACGTAAAGTAGTCCAAGTCGGAGTTTGTCACGTCAGTAGGGGTTGGCCTGCATGCCTAGAGAAAAACTACACATGCAGATTTGAACTCTTATTATCTTTTACTATTTACCTTAAAGACTCCTACTTCAAGTTATTTAGGATGAGAGGAAATCTATTTGACGATTTATGAGTCCGGGTAACATACACGACCCAATACATTTTGGAATCGGACTCTATATTACGCTAGACAAGAGCTATTCTAACTCGATCATATAAGTCCGGACAGAAGAAACTCTCCATCGTCCGGTAGTTAAAGGAAGACGAACCAAACAAATGGATGGACGAAAAAAAAAACCTAAAATTTTGCCTCTTTATTATTATGTATAGATTAGGCCTTGTTTGGATGTACGTGTATTCACTTCTATCGCCATGTGTTGAAGTGGAATGGAATAAAATTTAATTTAATTTTACTCTAATTCACTTCAATACATGTGGATTGTGATGAATACATACGTTTTCAAACAAGGCCTTGGAGGGACGTGCATGTGCACGCGGAGTCACGTTGAGTACTGCCATGTGCTTCATCAGGATGACGATAATGATATGTTAACGCGGTCCTTTTGTGTTTGGGATTTCTAAACTTAGATAAAAGTAAAATTCATTTCTGTTTAGTTAACATGTACTCCTATAACCTTTTATGTGTTAATTCAAATCATTATATAGTAGTGATGAGAACTTGAGAGTAAAACACATGATGTATACTGTAAAATCCAACTTCCTCAGAAATGGTTAAACCTTAACATTATTTTAAAATAAGAATCCTACTTTTAAAATCGTTACCAATTTATCTTTGAACGACATTTTCCCCCTTTTCCCACCCCCAAACTTTGGAAGTTGCAGTTTTCTTCTGGGCCAAGAAGGCCAATATTGCTCAACTTCACTACCCAATACTTCACATATGGGCCTCCCATGGCCCATTTTGATTCGTCCTTCCACTCCCCCAACCTTCTGTCTCCCGTTTTTGTTCTTCCTTTCCAAGACGAATTCCTCACCGGCGAACGGCAGCGCCATCGTCTGTGGAAACCCGAGCGGACGCATGGAGGTTCAGCGGCATTCTTAGAGGTAATGTGCTTCCCATATGCTCGCTGCTTGCGATGTGTTCGTAGTACGGCAGTAATGTCCTTGGGGCTACATTTTCTATTATGCCCTACTGCCTATACGTTGAGAATTGAGATGGTATGTCCTTGGGGCTACATTTTCTATTATCTGAGGTTGCTGCTTCATGCAGAGCATAGAGACGCAGTACATGGAGATCCTTCACGGTTCAGGAATCAGTCATCGATTTGCCCATTTTGTTATTGGCGGTGACTCTTTACTTTCCTTTGCATTATTTCTATTCTAGGAGCATTTGTTTATTACGCTGTTTTGATGTTTTGATCATTGCCTTGTGGATTTAGTATTGTTGTTTAATGTGATCATCATATTTTCCTGTTTTTCATGTAACTGGCCAAGGCCTTTTTATCTGAAATTCATGACAACACTTTATACTGACTTGATCTCTACCTATTATTTGCAGTTTTTTAATTATGATATATTCATTATCGAATCATGTGATGGATATTCGAATTTACTAAAACTAAAGTATAATATTGATGACAGGGAAATATATATGAAAGTAACCTCTATTTAAATATAATAATAAAATATATTAACAAAAAATAGGAAATAAAAGTCACTACCAAGTAGAAAGTCAGCAACCTAGCAGTCAATATTATAATCTCACTGCAGGATAAAGATAAAAACTTGACTCAATAGTAATTCTTATTCTATCATTTCTGGGCTAGCACCGGTAGTAATAGCAAGGTCCATCGTTATGGATACTCTTTGTCGGTCCAATCTCGGTTGTGACGCCGAATTTGGATCCACGGATCTGGAGGGAGTAATGCAAGTCCAGATACCATTTTATTTTAGAGGTACACGTGCTGCGTGGATAAGCTTCATATGGGCATCCAGATGTCAGCCACACCACGTGTCCACACATGACACACCCTGCCCAGTGTCCGGACTCGGAGCTAACAAACCAAACACTCTTTTCCACTAGTACGTACGGTAGCTCCCATCACTTCGTCTCCATGCATGGCCGCCAAGCAAGAACACCAGCAGCCGCACAGCAGTCCCCACGGCGGCCACCATTTCCTGGTGGTGGCCTACGGCATGCAGAGCCACGTGAACCCAGGACGCGCCCTGGCTCCTCGACAGAAAAGTCGCGGTTAATCGTAACCTTAACGGTTAATGTTTTTTAATAATCAAAAAAACAAAAAAAAACTTGTAATTTTGGAGAATGAAACCCATAACCTAGTGCCCAACACTACCACATCTCTATCTTTGCACCACACAGCCATTCATGTTTAAATATAATATGGTATCTTTTTATATTAATATTCTGTAATCTTATATTAGATATTTTAGCTCTAAATGAACTCAAATGAAAAAACTTTCAACTACAAAGTTTTAAATCTTCTGAAGTACTACAACTTTGATATAGGATATATCTCCATCAGAGATAGTTTGAAAAATTCAAAAAATTGAGTCTTAGAACATATGAATTTCAAACATATATTTGAGACTCTAGGTGACTTTAAATCAAAAACTTGTCAATATCAAACATATAGATCAGGTCAGCCACTAGAACTTTGGTATTAACTGTGTGAACATTTGAGATCATTTAGGAATTTGAAATTTTAAATTTCAAAATCTATAACCTTCAAACACATATTCGAAAATCTAAACTTCTTCAAATTAAAAACTTTTCAACTACAAAGTTGTAGATTCTATTGAGAACTATAACTTTTGTATAGACCATATCAACATCCGAGATCGTTTGATAATTTTAAATATTAAATTTCAAAATTTGCGCACTTAAAACAATATTTTGGGACCCTAAACAGTATCAATTCAAAAACTTTTCAACTACAAAGTTGTAGATCTCGTCAAGAGCTACAATTTTGATATAAAGTTTGTCTTCATCCGAGTTCATATGAAAAAGTTATAAATTATTTTTTGTTATAACCATTAACCGAAGCGGGCAACTTAAGATTAACCGAGGCGGTTACACCAACCGCCTCCGTTAATGGATTAACCGAGGCGGGCATTATAAGGCGCCCGCCTTGGTTAATATTGATTAACCGAATGCGGTTGTTTTAAGACAACCGCCTCAGTTAATATATTAACGGAGGTGGTTGCGTTAGGACAACCGCCTCGGTTAATCGTATATATTAACGGAGGCGGTTGTGTTAGGACAACCGGTCCGGGACTTCCTGTCCTTCCTTCTGAGCGCTGTTTGACAGCATGGACCAATGGCGGCCCAAGGTGTTGGTGAACACGTTCGAGGAGCTAGAGGCGGACATGCTCGCGGAGATGAAGCGGCACCTCGACGTGGTCACCGTCAGCCCCATGGTTGGGTCCTCGGCGGACACACGGATCCAACTCTTCGAGCATGACGACAACGTAGACAAGAAGAGGTACATGGAGTCGCTTCGTGCCCACCTGGACAAGTCAGTGGTGTACGTGTCATTCGGGAGCGTGACGAAGGTCAGCAGGCCGCAGATGGACCAGGTAGCTGCAGGGTTGTGGCAGTGTGGGCGGCCATACTTGCTGGTCATGCGCAGGGATGGGGTTGAGGACGACTACAATGATGAGAGCAGCCGCCATGGTGGCTTGGAGGACACTGAGAGCTGCCAGGGGATGGTTGTGAACTGGTGCAACCAGCTGGAGGTCCTGTCACACCCAGCAGTCGGGTGCTTCGTCTCGCACTATGGGTGGAACTCGACGGTGGAGGTCGTGGCGTCTGGCGTGCCGATGGTCGGTGTGCCGAACACATTTGATCAGCCGACAAATGTGTACTTGGTCAACGAAGAATACTGGGAGGTTGGCGTCAGAGGAGCGCGAAACAGCGATGATGTGGTAGCAGGGACAGCTTTTTTTCGCGAGCGGGTTTACACCCGTTTTTGTAACAGGGACAGAGCTGGCAAGGTGCATTGAGTTGGTCATGGGTGATGGTGCAAGAGTAGAGGCGATAAGGGTGAGGTTGAAGGAATTGAAAGAGATAGCTCAAGGCGAGTACAGGCGGGTCTGTGGAGAGAAACCTCCGTGACTTTGTCAAAACATTCCAAGCTCCTGATGAGTCATGACACATTTTGCATGAGACGAGGTGTCATGTCGAAATCAGTATAAATAAAGCCGTAGTAGGGAATACTCCCTCCGTATCGGATTTAGAAGTCGTTTTGGACAAGGTTTGGGTCAAACATTGGGAATATAAATCATCAATAACTTTTAAGTTGTTGAGTTTGCAAATGTAAAAATTATATGAATAGATTTTTCTTGAAAAATACTTTCATAAAAGTATACATATATCACTTTTCCATAAATATTTTTTATAAAAAAAAAGAGGTCAAAGCTGTGTTTTGGAGACCGTGTCGCTGTCCTAAACGACTTCTAAATCCGATACGGAGGGAGTATAACTGATCTACAGGTCCTTTCGTGGCAACAACTTCTTTTGGTGTTGTGCGGTTGCCACAACTTGAATGAAAACAAAATAGCTGGATCAGAAGATGGATCTCCCTTGATCTCTATGCGTTAATCAATTACTTCTACTAGCACATGGAATTATGATAGTTAATATCCCTTCATTAATTTAAGCTATCCATGTGAGTCATTATCCACGGCAGCAGCTTACTATCCAACGTCAGCAGCTCACTATCCAGTATCCACGTGAGACAGCACTCAATTATGTTTGGGTTTGCAGCATAGCAGAGCATCGGTCTGGCTGTTTTCTTTTTTTTTAATTTGGTCCACCTGTCACTCTCCAACCGTGGTTGGATTGTTGCATCGGGGGCGTCCAGGGGTGGCGTTCTATTGGAACCACGAGCTTGTTGTAGGACTGATGAGTCACCTGTATATGTGAAATGCCATAGTTGGTAGCCGACGAGAGTCAAACATATGGGTACGCTAAGCCCTAGAAAGAGGAAGCCGATCCACGGATCTCCCGACTGATCTCACAGATCGCTCGGGGGCTCGAGGGCTATACTCATCGGGTACTCTCGCACGTACTCTCGCGCGCACCCTCTGGAAGGAGTCAAGGAGAGCTCAAACACGCTCGTGGCCACCGCTCAGGGCTCGGGGGTTCGCCAAGGCCCTAGACTACCGAGTGACGGTAGTTTGAGCCTGACTCCAACCCAGCACACACCCGTGCCGGTGCTCGGGTAACGAACCGACGTCCCGAGCCACAGTTAACCTGCCAAGCATCTGAGGCCTAAAGTACTACAGAGATGCCATGCCGTCTGCCTGTTCAATGGGCGCGAGGCCGTGTCGGCCACTCCTTCAGCTGGGTCACACAACCGGCGTGACACAACAAGACAAGGAACCTTACCAACTTTAGGAGTAAAGGGCTCTAGGGCCCGCTCATCAATCCCTCCAAGCGGGGGCCCAGCCAAGGAAGCCTCATGAAGGTTCACTCGGGGGAGGCCGTGCCGCAGTAGACAGCTCCTGACGGTCAAGTGCCAGAACGGTGACAGCGGCAACAGGAGGCAAATGCGGCTCTGTCGACTCCTCCCTACACGACAAGGCAAGGTCCATCCATGTCATGGCAGAGGACTAATGCACTCGGTGCATAGAAAATAGACTAGAACCCAAACTGACTTGTACACTGGCCGTCCAAAGAATATAAGGGGAGGGATGACTGCTATAGAAGGGGGATAATTCCCAAGAGAACTAGAGAACCTAGAAGGCCGATTTCTTACTTGCTGAGGAAGAACACCGACGAATGCTAGGATAGCACCAAGCGATCCCCTACCAAACTCTTTCGATTTCCACCGTTCTGATTGGGCATTCCTAACGTGAAGATCACTATATTGCTAGACGTAGGGCTCAGAAGCCCAAACCAGGATAAATCGATGTGTATCTTTCGTGTTTTGAGTGTCCAATCCACTAGACACCCACACATCGACTTTGGATGGACATATGCTCATTATGAACCCATGACATCTAGCACGCCAAGTAGGCGAGTGCATCATTGGAGGCAGCCACCGGGTACTCTTCATTGAGCGATTTCCACTGGAAGGAGTGTTTCTATGATGCCGACAAGAAGAAGATCCATCCTCTGCTAATAACAATAGTAGCTTTGAAGGAGGCAGGCCTGACTGCTATCAGCATAGTCGCCAGCTTTTTGAGGTGGCGGATCTAACCCCTGCAGCAATCAGGCCATTTGTGCGATGTGTTCTGTAAGTGCAATCAAGCCCTAATTGTGGGCTTTGGTGATAATAACCACATGATTAGAGGGCTAATGAGATTTATGGAGATGACAAACAGGTAAAATAAGAATGAGGATAATAGATCAGATGGTGGAGCCCAAAGTACAAAACGATGCGGTGATGGACTCAAAGGCATTTACATTCTTGATATTTGATCTTGAGTTTAGGGTATGCCGCACTATAAAGAGGGATGCAAATTTAGTTGGTCTAAGAAAGATAGAGTGCTCAAGTATTAAAACTAAATCATAAGAGAGGCACTCTAGCACTCCACGAGCACGTAGAATAGTTTTTGGGTCTGTTGGTGTCGGAAGTCCCGACATGATGAGTCTGGAGTCCCAACGAGTTGCGCGGCGACCTTGGTCATCGGGAGTCCCGACACTCAGGTCTTTGCGTGCGCACTCGTTGGGAGTCCCAACGGCCAACCGGTTTCGCACCCGCATCGATTGTGCGCTAGGGTCAGCGGTCCTGACGTGTGTCAGCGGTCCCGACGCTAGGCCCTTTGCTTGCGCACGCATCGGGAGTCCCGACGTTGGCCTATGTTGCGCGTAGACTTGTCTTGGATGAACAGTGTTTTCTTCATACGTCGGGAGTCCCGAGATCTGCGTTGGGAGTCCCGACGTAGATCTGAACGGTTGGATTTCAACTAAGAGTATAAATAGTTCTTCCCTCATTTCTAACCGTTGCCCCACTTATTCTACTCGACCAAACCTTCAGTAAAAGTGCTCTCTAGCTCTCAAGCTCCCCCTTCTCCTCTTTGCTCCTAGATTCAAATCTTGCAAGAGATTGAGTTAAGAGAAGGGATTTGGTGAGAGAAACATTGATTCAAAGCTTGAGCACTTGATTTCTTCGTCAAGTCGGTTGGATTTGCGTTTGTTAATCTTGGGTTCTTGGAACCCTAGCCAGCTAGGCGTCGCCTATGAGCTCCCAATCTGTGGGAGAACCTTGGGAAGTTTGTATTACCCTTGATTTTCTAGTGAAGAACTCAAGCTTACTTTTGTGGTTGCTTGAGAGAGGTAAGGAGGTGAAAGAGACTCTGACCTTAGTGGTCACCTCAACAACGAGGACGTAGACAAACCTTAGTGGTGAGTTGAACCTCAGGATAAATCCTTATGTCCCACGTGCTCATTGTTGTTGTGATTACTTGAGATTAGTTGTTCTTTGTCGTCTCTCTCAAGCTATTTCTTAGGTTTTGGTCCTGGTCTATAAATTGGTGGCGCTCTAAGATCAAGGAAACACTTGGACAACTTCATCTTACCACTAGAAAGTGGGGTTGTAAGTTATTGGCTTCATCAAGTTCATTTGAGCACTTGTAGTTCATTCCACATAGGCGTCGGGACTTCTAGCAGCTGACATCGGAACTTCTAACGACGTCGGAAGTTCCGACCCAAACCATTAGGACTTTCGATGGTTGCTGACAAGTGGCTTTGAGTTTTATATAGAAATTTTTAGATATGTCTATTCACCCCCCTCTAAGTCTACCATGGATCCTTACAAGTGGTATCGGAGTCGGTTACCTCATATATGCTTCACCGCGTGAGGTATGGAGCCCAGAGGAGGAACAGCGGCATGAAGCCGACGGATGTCAATCTGAAGCGAGTTAAGCTGCATGACACCGACAGCATCAAGCTCAGCGCCTCTACAGCAAGCAACTCCACGCTCCCGTAGCTAGAGGCAACCGATGCCAAAAGAGCTCAAAATGAAGATGAAAGAAGAAGAAAGGCAGCTAGAAAAGAGAAAAGAGAAGCAAGAGAAAAGAAAAAGAAGCAGCAGCGGCTAGATGAAAAGAAAGCAAGAAAATAAGCTAGAAGGCTCATGAGAGAAGAAAGAAGAAAGAGAAGGGAAGCTAGAAAGAAAAAAGAAAAAGAAGCCAAAGCTCCCAACACATCTTCGAGTGAGTTCTCTAGCAGCTCCGAAGATGGAGATGATGATGAGTCCTATCAAGTGCACAGCAAGAAGGACAAGAAAGGAAAGGGCAAGAAGGACAACGACAACAAATATGCCACCATATCCTTTAACTATTCTTTTATGTCTATAATTAACCATGATCGCAAGTCTTTTATCAATGTGCCCACGGGCAAGTTACCTCATTTTGATGGGACTAACTTTGCTAAGTGGAAGCACTTGATGAGAGCCTATCTTATAGGTCTTCATCCTGGCATTTGGGAGGTTGTGTGCAATGGATTTGAGCCACCCGTTGACCCCAAGAATCCAATCATGGAAGAAATGAGGATCATCCATCTCAACGGTTATGCCACTAGTGTGCTACTTAGTGCCTTGGATGGTGATGAGTACAATAGAGTGATTGGTGTGGATGTTGCCAAGCAAATTTGGGATACTTTGCATCTTGCACATGAAGGGGTTGACAAAGTGAGAAAGGCAAGAATTGATTTGATGATGTCCAAGCTCAACCAGTTTGTTATCTTGAATGGAGAAGGGCCACAAGAGATGTTTGATAGGTTGATGACCATGGTGGGGCAAGATTAGAGGCTATGGTTGTGATGAGTTAGATGATCACAAGGTTGTCAAGATTATGTTGGAAGCTTATTCACCGAGAAATGAGACCATAGTCACTCTAATTAGAGACAAGAAGAAGTTTGAATACTTCACACCAAATGATGTACTTGGGAGGATCTTGACATTTGACATGCAAAGAGAAGAAGCAAATGCAAGAAAGAAGATTGGTGAGTTGCAAGCAAAGCTAGAAGGCATCAAGATCAACGATGATGTGGCTCTCAAAGCCAACGAGTCAACCAAGCAGCTCTCAACAAGCAAGTCCAAGTCCAACAAACAAGCATCAACTAGCAAGCCCAAGGCACCAAAGCAAGTCAAAGAAGAAGTAGAGACAACATCATCAAGTGAAGATGAAAGTAATAGTGAACAATATGAGAAAGTGAAAGATGTTGCTCCCTTTTTTAGAAGATATCAAAAGGGACTCAAAAAGCAAGGCTACAAGGTAGTGAAGAGGAAATTCCCAAACAAGAAGAGGCTATGCTATAACTGTGGAAGCACTGAACATCTCATTGCTCATTGCCCTCATGAAATCAAAGACAACAATTACAAGAGAGATAAGAAAGAGAGCAAGACTGACTACAAAAAGAGCAAAAGGCACATGGGAGAGGCTCACATTGGACATAAATGGGACTCAATAAAAGATAGCTCAAGTGAGGAGGATGAGAAGATTGCAACCGTAGCTATTCATAAGCCATCTTCCACACCAAGGCTCTGCAATAACATATCCGATGATGACTACTACTCCCCTCACATTTGTCTCATGGCAAGGGGTGAGAAGGTAAAACCCAAATCTAAAACCAAACCTCCTCCCCCTAGTGACACCTCTAGTAGTGATACAAGTGATTACTCTAGTGATGATGTTTCTAGTGATGAAGAAATTGATAACATAACTAAAATTTTGGATAGCAAGACCAAATTGTTCATCACTAAGCTAATGAAGGATTTAGAGAGTGTTCAAGCCGAGCTAGGATCTTGAGAAGAGACTCTTATCAAACAAGAGAATCTCTACATTGCTAGCAAGGAAGCTCTTGCATTGGAGAGAAGTGAGTTGTGCAAGGCTTTGGCCAAAGAGTAAGAGGTCCATGCTATCACAAGGAAAGCAAAAATTGCCCTCAAGCAAAAGTATTGTGACTTAGATGGAAAGCACAAGCAACTTGAGGAACAATATAGCATTCTTTGGGATAGCAACTTACATCCCTCCAAGGTAAAAGACACCTCTACTCCCTTCACTAGTCAAGGTTGTGGAAAATATTATAATCTTGATTTGAATACTTATTCCACTAACCTTGCAAACATGGAGGCTATGAGAAAGGAGATTGAAAGGCTCAATGAGATCCTTAGTAAGGGCTACTTGAGTAGTAAGACTCAAGTAGGTGACAAGAAGGCAAATGATCCAAAAGGGCCTCAATTCAAGCAAGGGAGACATCCCTTAATTAAGCATGGGCTTCGGCACACTGCAGCAGCCAAAACAAATGAAAGAAAGATCATAAATGGCTATGAGTTTGTCAAGTTTGAGAGGAAGGGCAAAATTGGTACAGATCGGCCTGCACAGACAGCGACAGTGCCGCACCATAGAGCGGTAGTGCCGCAATGAAGGATGGCAGTGCCGCTCCCCGCAAAAATAGGAAGGCCACCAACTTTGTTCCTGATCAGACTAAGCCCAAGAAGAAGGTGTTCCAGCAGAAACAGGTTCAACTAAAACCAAAAGAATCAGTGTAGGGCACCATGAACAAGTATGTATATAACCAAAGTTCCAACCACCTCGACAAAGCTTGACTTCATGCTTTGTTTTGAAGTGCAACAACAGTGGTAAAGTTGTTGCTAAGTATGTTGGCAAGGAGACCAACATCTATAAGAATCCTTCCATTTGAGATCCTAAGATTCTTGTGACTAACATGCAAGGCCCCAAGTCTAGTTGGGGACCTAAATCAAGGAACTAAATTTGTTTTGTAGGCATACTCCTCCAGTGGATCAAGTTGGGTGCTTAACAGTGGATGTACAAATCATATGACCGGAGAAAGGAGTATGTTCCAATCATATTCCCTGAAGTTGGACTTAAATGAAAATATTGTCTTTGGAGACAATTCTAGGGGGATGTGCTTGGTCTCGGTAAAGTTGCTATAACCCTTTAGCATTCAATTACAAATGTCTTACATGTTGATTCGTTGAGTTATAATTTGTTGTTCGTTTCTCAACTTTGTGAGATGGGCTACAATTGTTTCTTTATGGATAAGGGTATGGAAGTCTTAGAAGGGAGGATTCCTCTATCGTCTTTACGGGTTGATTAAAGAATAAGCTCTACATAGTTGATTTCAACAAAGGGAAAGCTAAACTTGAGACTTGTTTAGTGGCAAAATCTAGCATGGGTTGGCTATGGAATCACCAACTAGCTCATGTTGGGATGAGGAACTTGGCCAAACTTCAAAAAGATAAACACATCCTTAGACTAACAAATATTCACTTTGAGAAAGATAGGATATGTAGCGCTTATCAAGCCAGAAAGCAAGTTGGCGTACCTCACCCACCAAAGAGCATCATGACCACCACTCAACCATTAGAGCTCATCCATATGGACCTCTTTGGACCGATCGCCTACCTAAGTATCGGGGGTAACAAATATGGTCTTATTATTGTTGATGACTATTCCCGTTTCACTTGGGTATTTTTCTTGTTTGATAAGTGTCAAGTTAGGGACAAGGTGAAGACATTTGTTAGAAGAGCTCAAAAGGAGTTTGGTCTCCCCATCAAGAAAATGAGAAGCGATAATGGGACCAAATTCAAGAACACTCAAGTTGAAGGGTTTCTTGATGAAGAGGGCATCAAGCATGAGTTTTTAACTCCATACACCCCTCAACAAAATGGTGTAGTAGAGAGGAAGAACCGGGCACTTATTGATATGGCAAGGACAATGCTAGATGAGTACAAGACTTCGGATTTGTTTTGGTGTGATGCCGTCAACACCGCTTGTCATGCCATCAACTGCCTCTACCTACGCAAGAAGTTGAAGAAAACTTCATATGAGCTTCTAACCGGTAACAAACCAAAGGTGTCTTACTTTAGAGTGTTTGAGTGCAAGTGTTTCATACTTAACAAGAAACCCAAAACCTCTAAGTTTGCACCTAAAGTTGATGAAGGTTTTCTTCTTGGTTATGGATCAAATGAGCATGCCTATCGTGTTTTCAACAAAACCTCTGGTAGAGTTGAAATAGCGGTAGACATGACATTTGATGAATCTAATAGCTCTCAAGTAGAGCAAGTTGATTCTAGTGTTGTAGAAAAGGAGGATCCACCTTGGGATGCAATCAAATAATTGGCTATTGGCGATATTAGGCCATAAGAAGATGAAGTCACTGGTGTGGTAGTTTCCCAAGCTGCTGATGAATAAGTTTCCGCTGACGTACCTGATAATGAGGGGGAGCAAACCCCTGCTGCAGCACAGCAGAGTGGCAGTGCCGCACCCCCTCCAACCGCAGAAGCAAGTCCAACTCCAATTCGAGGACAGAACCTACAACCCATATTTCAAGAAGAAGAAGTTGAAGATCTAGAAAGTGATCAAGAGGCCATCGAGCATCTAAGACTCAAGCAAACTATTCAACGAGATCACCCCGCCAACAACATCCTTGGGAGTCTTCGAAAGGGGGTATTAACATGTTCTCATTTAGCAAATTTTTATCAATATTACTCTTTTGTTTCTCCTGTGGAACCAATCAAGGTTGAAAAGCCTCTTGAAGATGAGGATTGGGTGATGGCCATGCAAGAAGAGTTGAACAACTTCAAAAGAAATCAAGTTTGGACATTGGTGGAAAGACCCAAGACGAACGTGATTGGCACCAAGTGGGTTTTCCGTAACAAGCAAGATGAAAATGGAGTGGTGATAAGGAACAAGGCAAGATTGGTTGCTCAAGGCTTCACTCAAGTAGAGGGCTTGGACTTTGAAGAAACATATGCACCGGTGGCAAGGCTTGAGGCAATTTGAATGCTTCTAGCCTATGCTGCCCATCATGACTTCAAGCTATACCAAATGAATGTCAAGAGTGCATTCCTCAATGGCCCCATTCAAGAGCTTGTTTATGTTGAGCAACCACCAGGTTTTGAAGATCCCAAGTTTCCCAACCATGTCTACAAACTCCAAAAGGCGCTCTATGGGCTTAAGCAAGCACCAAGAGTATGGTATGAATGCCTTAAGGAATTCTTGCTCAAGCAAGGCTTTGAAATAGGCAAAGCCAATCCTACCATTTTTACTCACAAAGTCAATAAAGATATATTTGTGTGCCAAATATATGTCGATGACATAATATTTGGTAGTGTTAACCATGAGTTTTGTGAGGAGTTTAGTAAGATCATGACCAAGAGATTTGAGATGTCCATGATGGGTGAATTGAAGTTCTTCCTCGGATTTCAAATCAAGCAATTGAAGGATGGAACTTTCATTAGCCAAACAAAGTACACCCATGATATGCTCAAGAAGTTTGACATGGTGAATGCGAAGCCTATCAAAACTCCCATGCCAACCAATGGACATCTTGATCTCAATGATGAAGGGAAAGACGTCGATACCAAGGTATATCATTTCATGATCGGCTCTCTACTTTATCTGTGTGCAACTACGCCAGACATTATGCTTAGTGTGTGCATATGTGCTAGATTTCAAGCTAACCCGAACGAGTGTCACTTGGTGGCCGTTAAGAGAATCTTGAGATATTTAGTACACACTCCTAACCTTGGCTTGTGGTATTCTAAGAGCTCTAAGTTTGATCTACTTGGGTATTCGGATTCTGATTAAGTCGGTTGCAAAGTAGATCGAAAAAGCACTTCGAGGACATGTCAATTCCTTGGACGGTCCCTAGCATCTTGGAGTTCTAAAAAACAAAATTGTGTAGCCCTTTCCACCGCCAAGGCCAAGTATGTTGCAGCCGGTGCATGTTGTGCTCAACTACTTTGGATGAGGCAAACCCTTCATGATTTCGGATGTCGCTTTACCAAAATCCCATTATTGTGTGACAATGAAAGTGCCATAAAGTTTGCAAGCAATCACGTAAGCTACTCAAGAACTAAGCACATAGACGTCCGACATCACTTCTTGAGACACCACGAAGCCAAAGGAGATATCAAAATTCACCATGTGAGCACCGAAAAGCAACTAGCCGATATCTTCACTAAGCCTCTCGACCAGTCAAGGTTTTGTGCTTTGCGTAGTGAACTAAATATACTTGATTCTCATAACATGGTTTGAAATTTAGCATGCCTTTGTTTGATCAACTAGCATCTAGGCAAAAGGTTTCTAAAAAGTTCATAATGTGTTTCAAAATGTTTTATCAAAAGAGAACTTGCATTTTATAGTCGTTGCATGTTTTGATTATCTTTTGTTGACCATATTATGTCAAGATTTGTTGTACCCTTCTTCCTTCTTTTCTCGCTTTTTGGTGCTTGTTGCCAAAGGGGGAGAATGAGAGAGGGGGTACAATTTTTTTTCGTCGCCTTGGATGCTTGTGTGCACACTTGTCATATGCATCACGTATATTCTTGTGACACTATGTGCAGCACCCCATAGAAGCATGGATGTAGGGGGAGCCCCATCACTTAACTCTATATGTGAATTTTGGCCTCTTATGCCAATTTGAGAATTCAATTCTCTATTCACATATTTAGGGGGAGTCTCTACACCCATGGCTCAAAAATCTTAGTTATATTTTGATCTTTTGTAAGCTCTAATAGTGTTGTCATCAATCACCAAAAAGGGAGAGATTGTAAGTGCAAGCCCTAATTGTGAGTTTTTGGTGATAATGACCACATGATTAGAGGACTAATGAGATTTATCAAGATGGCAAGCAGGTAAAATAAGAATGAGGATAATAGATCGGATGGTGGAGCCCAAAGTACAAAACGATGCGGTGATGGACTCAAAGGCATTTACATTCTTGATATTTGATCTTGAGTTTAGGCTATGCCGCACTATAAAGAGGGATGCAAATTTAGTTGGTCTGAGGAAGATAGAGTACTCAAGTATTAAAACTAAATCTTAAGAGAGGCACTTTAGCACTCCACAAGCACGTAGAATAGTTTTTGGGTCTGTTGGTGTCGGAAGTCCCGACGTGAGTCGGGAGTCCCAACAAGTTGCGTGGCGACCTTGGTCGTCGGGAGTCCCAACGTAAGTCGGGAGTCCCGACGCTGAGGTCTGTGCGTGCATACTTGTCGGGAGTCCCGACGCCAAGCCAACTGGTTTCGCGCCCACATCGGTTATGCGCTAGCGTCAGCGGTCTCGGCTTGCATTAGCGGTCTCGGCACTAGGCCCTTTGCTCGTGCACGCGTCGGAAGTCCCGACATGAGTCGGGAGTCCCGACATTGGCCTATGTTGCGCACGGACTTCTATCTTGGATGAACAGTGTTTTCTTCATACGTCGGGAGTCCCGAGATCTGCGTCAGGAGTCCCGATGTAGATCTAAACGGCTGGATTTCAACTAAGAGTATAAATAGTTGTTCCCTAATTTCTAACCATTGCCCCACTTATTCCACTCGATCAAACCTTCAGTAAAAGTGCTCTCTAGCTCTCAAGCTCCCCTATTCTTCTCCTCTTTGCTCCTAGATTCAAATCTTGCAAGAGATTGAGTTGAGAGAAGGGATTTGATGAGAGAAACATTGATTCAAAGCTTGAGCACTTGATTTCTTCATCAAGCCGGTTGGATTTGCGTTTGGTACTCTTGGGTTCCTGGAACCCTAGCCGGCTAGGCGTCGCCCAAGGGCTCCCCATCTGTGGGAGAACCTTGGGAAGCTTGCATTACCCTTGATTTTCTAGTGAAGAACTCAAGCTTACCTTTGTGGTTGCTTGAGAGAGGCAAGGAGGTGAAAAGGACTCCGACCTAAGTGGTCACCTTAACAACGAGGACGTAGACAAGCCTTAGTGGCGAGTTGAACCTCGGGATAAATCCTTGTGTCCCGCGTGCTCATTGTTGTTATGATTACTTGATATTACTTGTTCTTTGTTGTCTCTCTCTCTCAGGCTATTTCTTAGTTTTTGTCCCGATCTACAAATTGGTGGCGCTCCAAGGTCAAGGAAACACTTGGACAACTTCATCTTACCACTAGAAGTGGGGTTGTAAGTTATTGGCTTCACAAACTTCATTTGAGCACTTGTAGTTCATTCCACGTAGGTGTCAGGACTTCTGACAGCTGACGTCGGAACTTCTGACGATGTTGGGAGTTCCAATCCAAACTGTCGAGACTTCCGATAGTTGCTGACAAGTGACTTTGAGTTTTGTGTAAAATTTTTTAGATACGCCTATTCACCCCCCCCCCTCTAGGCCTACCAGGGATCCTTACATGTTCTTTTATCACCCTAGGCTTAGCTGCCATCTACTAGACCTATTGGCGAATCAGAAATTTGATGTGCTTTGGGAATAAAAGGATTAAATCGCCTACTGAGATCATTTGTATGTTGTGTTCTTTTATCACTTATTGGGTAAGTCTTCAGAAAACCGAGTTGGAGGCGCAGGTTATTCAAGATGCGGAAACTATCAAGATAGTGGTTGTATTCTTTCACAGGAAGGATCTGGAGAAGCAGGTGCAAGACGAGAGGTAGATGGTTCTTTTTCTTAGTTAAATTTGGTCACACGAACGATTTGGAGACACAGATGCAAGGCGAGAAGTAGTTGGTCCCTTTTGGTGATCAAAGGCTAGTTTTCTTTGGAAGTTCCGGTCTCTGCTTGTTGTGGCAGCCTTGGGCATGTAATTTGCAATACAAAGGGGGTTGGTAGAAAGATTGTCTTCTCCCATGGTCCCACCTATCTTATAAATACAACCCAGGGGACAAAGATTAGTGGGTTCCCCTCACTCAGCCAAACTCTAGCATTCCCTCCTATTTGGGCCAGACCCAACAAGCTTCAATTAAACTATAGTGTGTTTGCATGATCATTTGAGCAGCAGTCAACCTCCCTTTAGAGCAAGGTTAATAATACAGTCGGTTGCTGACTGTAAGGATCTTTGCAGCTCATCTCTCAATCCACCTATATAGTAGTTAGCTCTTCACTATTAATACATGGCCCACTTATCTCTCACAAAGGTTTTTGGTTCTTGTGTCTAAGCCGAAAATAAACTTATAGTCTGCTTCTCCTCTCTCTCCTCTTCTTTCTCCTCCACCTCAGCATTCAGCCTGCTTACAACCTTTTATTATTTGCTCTGAAGCCAGCGAGTGACTAGGGGGCAATGGCATGCTTATGTGGGTTGCACGTTGCAACAGCCGAATAGTTCCCTCACCATTTCGGTATTTGGCAATGTAGACTTGACTTTAGTTCATGAGTCGGCACAAATAAACTACTTTAGTTTGAATCAAAACTATTAGGTGATAGGCAATGAGTGACAAAGAATTATTAGGTGTAATGGTGTACTAATCAATTTGTTTTTTGTAGTTAGAAAACATAATTGTGACTAGCTTTCATAGGCTCTAGCAGATTTTATGGATAGTCTACATCTCATATATAGAACCTCAACCACAGCAAATGGAACAAATAGATTGTAACTAGTGTAACAAAGGTAATAGAAAACAACGACATTTTCTTACCTTGGGATAGTGACAGCAACATCCTCAAGCTATGAGGAGAAGAAGTGATAACATGCCAATGACAAAAGCGATGTGTTGCCAGGGCTTAGCTGACATGTAGACTGTCATCAACCCCTCATATACACCACCTTAAGAATAACTGCCCCAGCAACCAATCCAAGTCCATGAAGATGTTTCTGCAAGGCCTTTGCTTGTCTCGCTACGTAGAGCGTCAAAGGAAACATGGTAAAGGGAAGGCAGAAGCTGATCACCTTGGTCTAGCTTTTGATGGTCTCAGAATAGGTCCTGTCTGTCCCAAGAATATAGATGCTATTGTTTGGAGCCCATGTCAAAAAAAATATGTATAACACAATAAATATTGAGAGATAAGATTCCCATCACTGCTATGGTGTCGACCGGTATTATTATTGATTACATGTATATGAAGGGCTTAAAAATTGTAAGACTTACATGTCGTGTCAACGGTTGCCTCTCCTCTGACTCGAGTAGATTATCTCGAGACAAGTGACACCAAAGCCATACACGTTACTTTTGGCTGGGACAATTGTTGTCGCAAGAAATTCGGGGTCAAGGTAAACCTCGGCCTACAGCATTGTTTGACAATAAATGATTCAGACCATGTACCGACAAGGCTTGCAGATAAGAGATGAAGCTAAGATTCCTAAATTCAATCAATTAAACAAATTATATGATCAAGTGGTTTGCATGGATACATCCGTCGCGTGGCGTCCATTGAGCCAAGAGGTAGAAAACCAAGTCCACACTAGCTTCAATCAATTAAACAAATTCAGGAATACAAATTCAGTAATTTTGATATGTAAAACTTGTAACCTCCCGCTACACATTGCGAGGCAAAATATTCTAGAAGTGGGCCTCGTCCAACCGTTGGGATTGGGCCTGATAATCGGACGGCCGGTCAGGTCAGTTGGGCCGAAATACCTGAAGCCTTCTGCTAGGCCCACGCCCGACCCGACCCGACCATAATCAGCCTGCAACTTCTGATCGGAACTCATGCCTTGGCCCGACGACGGCACCGTGGAGTCCCCGGCTGCACCGACCGCCCCTGCGTCCCTTCACGCCGCTGCAGTCATTCCAATTGCTGCCATTGCTCCTCCGCGCCGCTGACGGGATGGAATTGGAGGAGCTGGTAGCTGCTTGGGACTAGGAGAGAAGGGGAATGGGGCCGCCTTGCGTGAGCCAACGAGTGGAGGCGTGGGACTACTATTGCTTACAGGACCCTGGCGCTATGTAGGCCGCACTTGGGAGCTTGCATTTTATTATGAAAAAACAACTTTAAATATACATTTATTAAACAAAAAACATAGTTTACAAACCGAATTTCAAAGTTAAATCATGATTGCACTATTTTATTTCTTACAATAAAAACTTCAAACAAGACGTTGCTCGAATATATCTTTTGAGCTAAAGACAATTTTCTCAAGAAAACAAAACCTTCTTCATACATGGTGTATTCTCTCAATGTTGTATAACACCCAATATGATGTTTCATGGTGTGTTTTGATATATTCACTTACCAACCAACATCCAAGACAATATTTTCGATTGTTCACCTGGCATCCTTTTATTATTGTATTTTTTGTTGCTCGTGTAGTACCTTTGTTTTCTTTTTCCCAGTTGTTACGTGACCTCGTTTTCCTTATTTTTTTTCTTTCTATTATTTCTCTTCATTTTTTATAATGAATTTTTTGTTTCTTTTTTTATTTTATTTATTCCACGAGATGTTCACTTATTTTAACTTTTTTATTTTTTATCCTATTTTAAAATTTTCTATTTTTATTTATTCAATGGTATTGTTTTTAAGATGTTCAACGATACTTTTAGGTTGTTCATTCACTAAGTATGATGTTTCTATTAAGTTCATCGTTCATGATTAGATTACCAAGATTGGCCACGCAAGGCAGCAAGCGCACGTGCAAGCTTCTGTTCTGCATCAGAACAGGCGGGCCCAGCAGGATCTCTGTCGGCACACTTTTGTGTTCTTGTCTCTGACTCCGCAACCACTTTTCCCTTTTTTTTTTTTTTTTTTTTTTGGCTCCGACGAATCTTTTGGGGGTGTTTAGTTCTCAAAAATTTTCGAGATTCCCCGGCACATCGAATGTTTAACACATGCATGGAGTATTAAATGTAGACGAAAAAAAACTAATTATACAGTTTGGTAGAAAATCACGAAATGAATCTTTTGAGCCTAATTAGTCTATAATTAGACACTAATTAACAAATACAAACCAAAGTGCTATAATAAACAAAGCCAAAAATTTTCGCGAATTAAACACACCCGGTTTCCAAACAAATCCAGCCAAACGAATCGGCCAAAGCACGACGAGCTCGCCAGTCGCCTCGTGGACCACATGGCCGCCGTCCACTCTCACTCGTATGCACAGTTGCAGCAGCTTCCGAACAAACGCACGTCCTGCTTAGCACGTGGGCCGCGACTCTGCACTCGCGGATTTCTGGAGTGGGCTTAAAGGGCTAAGGTTAAGAAGAAAATCTCAGTTTTTGGTTGGGCCAACCGATTCAAGTACTGGCCCATCTTAGCTTTGGGGGAACTAGGACCCGTCGGGAATCCTACGTACAGTACGTGCTTGGAACTAGGACCAGCAGGTATGCTCCTCCGTTCCACTCCAAAACAAAGAATCGAAATCTCTCGAAATGAAGTGACAGCAAGATAAACACACACCACAAAAAAAACAGTACTACAAGTTCCTCATTTCCATGCAACAGATTTGGCGTGGGATCCGATCACAGTATCAACAGATTTGACCGTGCCCGACCCGACCATCGTCCTGCAAGTTCGATCTGACCCGTGCCTTGGCCCGACGGCACCGTGGAGTCCGCGGCTCCGCCGCCCCTAAGTTCCTCCATGGGGCTGCCGTCGTTGATCGGATCTGGCGGGGCTAATAAGTTTGCACATGCTCGTGGCCTTACTGCCTTAGGGGCGGCAGCTGCTTGGGACTTGGAGGGAAGGGGAATGGGGCCGTGTGAAGAAGTGAGAGATGGTACTGGGGTTCGTGGGCCACTAATCCAGGCTGCTATTGCTTATTGGGCCGTGAGCCCGTGACGCTGTGTAGGCCGCACTAGGAATATGAGGCCGAGGTAGTAGGGCTCGGACCGAAATATGATTGACGGAATCGCAAAAGTTGAGGGTAAGTTGTCTTTTTGGCTTTTTTTATATAAGATATAAGATTTATACAGTATCACAACGCATGTTCAAAAAAAATGCAAAGCTCCCAATATATATATATATATATATATATATATATATATATATATATATATATCCTACAGCTGGCTACAAAATAACTTATTTTGTAGCCACTTTGAGTTACGATAATTACTATGCTAATTTACGAGATCATAGTAACTCCTTACTATGTGATTTACTATAATATTATGGTAAATATCCCCATGTGTTATAGTAATTCAACTATCGTAAATATATACTGACATTGTCGTAAATTAGTATATAAAATTATCGTAAATAGAGGTGGCTACAAAATAACTTATTTTGTAGCAAGCTATAGAGTATGCTCTCCCTATATATAGAACTATTACCCTACAGCTGGCTATAAAATAACTTATTCTGTAGCCACTTTGAGTTACGATAATTGCTATGCTAATTTACGAGATTATAGTAACTCCTTACTATGTGATTTACTATAACATTATAGTAAAAATCCCCATGTATTATAGTAATTCAACTATCGTAAATATATACTGACATTATCGTAAATTAGTATATAAAATTATCGTAAATAGAGGTGGCTACAAAATAAGTTATTTTGTAGCTAGCTATAGAGTATACTCTCCCTATATATATATATATATATATATATATATATATATATATATATATATATATATATATATATATATATATATATATATATATATATATATATATATATAAACCCTAGAGTATGTACACCGTTTAGGTTCCGGCCCATTAGGAGAGAGTTAACGGGTTGAGTAGCCAACGGGTTGAAAAAAAATCAGGAGATGCATGCTGATTCCATAAAAAGCGGATCAGGTTCTTTAATTCTTTGCTTTTGACGTAGGTCAGGTTGGCCGTTTGGATATATTTTTTTTAAAAAAAAGTGCCGAGTGGGAATATATCTGGTCATTTGCACGGCTTTTACTTTGTATCCAGTATATAGATATACTAGCTAGTTTAAAGAGTGTGTACACATACTCTTGGGTATAAATACGTACTAGTATATTACTGATACATTTGATTAATATAAGTGGGTATATTTATTAGGGTATGTTCACATACATGCCATTATAAAGTATGTATTCATACTTTAATTTCATAATATAAGGAGTACATATTCATACTTTTTTAAAAGGAGTATACCTACATACTTTTTTCATGAAATGAGTACATATTCGTACTTTTTTTTTAAAAGGATGAGTACATATATGGCGGCGTTGATACATGTGAAGTATGTGTGTATTGAAAAAGTATGAGTAGATACATGTTCAGGGATAGTATGAATACATACTTGTCTGGATACGGGAGTATATATACATGCTAGATGAGTTTGAAGTATGAACACATACACTTCATGGAACGTAAGAATCAAGGTATATTAAAAGTCTACATAATTGGACTGTTTTCTGAATCATCTACGGAAACATTATGGTGTGCTCAGCAATCAAGATTAGGCGGATGTTGCGCAGCACTATTTGGTACATCCATCTTCTGGCTGATGACCGGAGCTCTAAGAATGCCGGGCGACGATCTGACAACTGCTAGCAAGATCTAATAATGCACATACCCGGGCGATGATACGACAATAATGCAGATACATTTTCAATAAATCTCATGTGACACAGCATGTACCCTCTACTGGCCGCCGCTGAAGAAATTTTTGTCTGTATCTCTCGTGTTCCATCATATCTGAATCAGGCAACTCAGTCCATAATAACGAATACTCCATATAGATTAATCTGCCGAATTTAACAAAAAAATCTATGGAACGAATGCAACAAGCAGGGCCCGAGCTGCAATATTATTAGAAATTAAACTCCTAAACTTATCTGAGAATACACGGAGCGATCGACGTACTGCACCACTGCCGACTGCCGCTGTGATCTTGCTTCTTGCTCCGTTCATCCATGATGCCAAAATGAAAATACACGGAGCCACGCCGCCGCTGCCCACCGAGCGCGCTGGCCTGGCCGTGCCGCCGTGGAATGGAGCGAGCTCGCCGATGCAGATCAAGGGGCAAGCGGGGGAGGGTCGCTGCCGCCGGTGACGGAAGAGGAGCTTGTGGGGTGGAGGCCCGAGGGGCACGCAGGGAGTGTCGCTGCCGCCGCCTGCCGAGTATCGCTGACCTTCGACGCACCCGATTAGGAGAAGATCACGTGCATTTTAACCAGTTTAACCAGGGAGTAACTACTCCTAAAGAGTAGGAAAAATTTACCATATATATATATATATATATATATATATATATATATATATATATATATATATAGCTACAAAATAAGTTATTTTGTAGCTACCTCTATTTACGATAATTTTATATACTAATTTACGATAATGTCAGTATATATTTACGATAGTTGAATTACTATAACACATGGAGATATTTACCATAATATTATAGCAAATCACATAGTAAGGAGTTACTATAATCTCATAAATTAGCATAGTAATTATCGTAACTCAAAGTGGCTACAGAATAAGTTATTTTGTAGCCAGCTGTAGGGTAATAGCTATATATATATATATATATATATATATATATATATATATATATATATATATATATATATATATATATATATATATATATATATATATATATATATATATATATATATATATAATATTGTAGCTCTAATTTTCTTCTTTAGCCCGAGGCCTATGCATGTCGGGCATTTTTAGCCATAGTTACAAACCGAGTGTCTAAATTAAATTATAATTTCACTATTTTATTTCTTACAATAAGGGTTATTTTGGATCCATTAGCACTAAAAACTAGTTAGCTAATGGTTACTATTTTTAGCTATCTAAGAGCATCTCTAAAAGACTTTCTAAAGATCACTTTCTAAATAATCATTTGGAGTCATTTGCAAAAAAAAAATTGCTTTCTATATTTTATTCACTCTCTAATAGTTATATCTTGTGTGTGCTCCAGAGAGCCATTCTCATCTTGTGGGAGGCCATGTTTCACCGAAAAATCTGCATTTATTAAACTAAAAAGCCATAATTTATAAATCGAGTATCTAAATTAAATTATGATTGTACTATTTTATTTCTTACAATAAAAACTTCAAACAAGACGTCGCTCGAATATACTTTTGAGTTAAAGACTATCGGTGATAAGGACTTAGGGTATCTCATCGTCGGTATATCAGCCCAATACGGAATAGCATGTGCCAACAAGGATGAGGCCCGCCAAAATCGGGGTACGTCGTTAGACGTGGTGGACAAAAAACCTACAAGAAAGACTTGGACACCGACTCCTATAGAGATACGATAGATTATTCTGTTATGCTTTCCATGTATGTAACCGACCTGGAAAAATATCTGTAAACTGATCGGATCTCCTGTAACCGTACCCCCTGACTATATTAATGATAGAAGTTTGTGAAATTTTAGTAAACAAAATAGCTCTAATAACAATATTCTCAAAGATGGTTAGAGTCTACCGAAGCAACAGGCTAGTATCTTTTTCTAGTGTGTCTTGTGGGGATTAATGTGGAGGCCGGCTCTAAAAAAACCCTTTGATTATTAGTGATATTAATATTAAGGTATTACAGGTTCACCACACACACACAAACACACACACAATTGTTTAGTTAGCCAGTGGGAAGTGATTCGCGGTAGGGATTTCATAGGCAGCAGTGAGGAGCGGGTTCTTTTAATTAGCTTCCAGCTCCCAGGTAATCGAGAAGTGTTTCTCCACCATAATGTGTTTTTGCTATTCGCTGAGCAGAAATGATTATCATGGAGAAACTGCTCAAGGAGACCCTTAGTTTATCTTTTTGGTAGGTATGTTTGAACCGACGTCTAAATTTTAGTAGCTAACTATTAATTGGGTGGATCGAAACAAGACCTCATTAACACCTTTTAACAGTCACTTGAGTGAAGGTTCGTGCATGCATTGTGCCCTGCGCACAAACCCGTATGTTTGTATCTCTAGTTCTCTCTGACTCGTTCGGCCTCGTTCAATTGGTAATCGTGACAGGAATCATGGTTTCGGATAATAAAAGGGGCCACTTCGTCTTTCTGTGGAACTAGCGTTCCAGTAGTGATGGAGCTCACCTTTTCTTCAAATACAAATGGGTGAGAAGACTATGGAGAGAGATGGGGCTAGAACAAGTCAGAGAGGAGTTGAGCCTGTTGCCGGACGCTAAACAGTGCGTTGAATATATTATGGCGCTATATTCTGAACAACAACGAGGTCAAGTAGCTTTGCTTCTGAATAATTGGTGGTGGGAGTGAAACCGTGTGAGAGTGGGCGAATGCAGGAGAAATCAGCAGGAACTGGCCTGGCTCATTTGGCGACAATTTGAAGAATTCAAACCTCTGACAAGCAAACAGCAGCCTGCACAGGGTTGTTTAGATGTCTTCAAAATTCCAAAATTTTACTTTTCGTCCCATCACATCGAATTTTTGAACACATGCATGGAGCATTAAATATAGATAAAAAAAATAACTAATTGTACAATTTTGTTGTAAATCACGAGACTTATCTTTTGAGCCAAATTAGTCCATGATTGGATACTAATTGCCAAATACAAACGAAAGTGCTACGGTAGCCAAATTCCAAAAGTTTTTGCATCTAAACACCCCCAAAATGGTCTCCACCTCCAAATGGGGTTATGAAGATACATGATGTTGCTCTGCTGGCAGGAGGAAGCTATACATGATGTTGCTCTGTTGGCAGGACACGACTAGCATGTACGCTTGGCCCGTCTTCTAATCCATCCAGTGGTCTCCGGATCTCTGAGCGCTGCATCGTCTCCGACTTCTGAAGCATCATCAGGAGATCGCCGATCATCATGACATGGTGTTGGGCTGTTGGCACTCCTCCCTGTTCCGGCGAACAGTTTGCACTGCCTGGACAATCATCGTGACGAGGCCACCAGCGTCGACTCCAGCAAGCTGTGCGACTGTGGCAGCCTGGCTGAGACCGTTCCATAGTACCATGGATCATGTACTCAGTGCCTCCTCTATGCACCTGTGGACAAGATAAAAGCTGATGCAAGATGAGAAACAGTAGTGTGGAGATGAAACTCTAACCTTTTGCAACTTTTTTACCTTTATTACGTGGTCGCCGTGCTTGTAGAGAAGAGATGATTCCTAAATATTGTTTTCCTCAGTAAGACAGGATACAAACTGAACAGTCTACGGTATATTGCAAACAACGCTGAGAACTTACAAGCTAGAGCAGAGTAAACCACCGGCTGAAGAAGTTTGGGCACTCCTATAGTATCCGTTTTAGCCCGATCCCCAACAGGCCGACAAATCATTGTAAAGGCAGCCACCAGGGAAACCGCGTTGATCGAAACTTCGCAGAAGATGATCGATCCGATCCCGATCGAATAAAAGGTACTCCCTCTATTCCAAATTATAAGGCATTCCAAGAATCTTGGAGAGTCAAAAGGATCTCAAGTTTAACCAAATTTATATGATAAGATAATAATATTTATGACACCAATTAACTATCATTAGATTCATCATTAATTATATTTTCATAGTATACCTATTTGATATTATAAATTTTTGTAATTTTCTCTATAATTTTCATCAAACTTAAGATGTTTTGACTCTCCAAAATTCTTGAAATGTCTTATAATTTAGAATTGAGGGAGCAGGGTACATCCACCGCGTGGCATCCATTGACCCCCAAGTCCACTAGTTTCAATTTCAATTAAATAAATAACAGAAATGAGGGATGGGTCGGGTCAGGTTCGGTTGGGCCAAAATACCCGAAGCCTTCTGCTCGGCCTGCGCCCGACCTAGCACGACCCAACCATCAGCCTGCAAGTTCTAACCTGAGCAAGTCTGCGGCTGCGCCGCCCCTGCATCCCTCCATGCCGCTGCCGTCGTTCCGGCTGCCGCCATCGCTCCTCCGCGCCGCTGACGGGATCTGAAGGGGCTGAGTTGGCACTTGGTCATAGCCTGAGCCCTAAGGGGCACGACACTAGAGGAGACAGGAGAGGGAGGGGTTGCCGTTCGGGTGCCGGGGGCGAGCTAGGGCGCAGGCTCAGCCGCAGGGCCGACGGGGCGGCTGCTCGACGTTGGCGACGGCCTGGCCTGGGGATGGAGGTGGAGGAGCTGGCAGCTGCTTGGGAGTAGGGAGAGAAGGGGAATGGAGCTGCCGTGCACGAGTCAACGAGTGGAGACGTGAGAGGTGGTACTGGAGTTTGTGGGCCACTAACCCAGGCTGCTATTGCTTATTGGGCCATGACACTATGTAGGCCGCACTTGGGAGCTTCCATTTTTATTAACAAAAAAATACATTTTTTGAGAATAATAAAACAACTTTAAACCCTCGTCCGAGCCCTCACTCGGTCCCTCTCCTTCCCACATGCATATTTCCTTGGTATCTCTGTCTTTTTTCTCTCTTGCTCGAGGCCTAAATACTTTTTCAGCCCAGTATGTTTGATACCGATTAGGAGTATTAAACATAGATTAATTATAAAACTAATTACACTGATGTAGGCTAATTTGCGAGACAAATCTATTAAGTCTAATTAGTCCATGATTTGACAATGTGGTGCTACAGTAACATGTGCTAATGATGGACCAATTAGGTTTAATAGATTTGTCTCGCGAGTTAGCCATGTTTAGTCCTCTTAATTAGCATCCGAACATCCTACGTGACGAGGGCTAAACTTTAGCTCAACGGTCCAAATTTTAGTCCTCCTAATTAGTTTTATTGTGTTTAAGATGTTTAACGATACTTTTAGGTTGTTCGTTCACGTAGTATGATGTTCTGCTAAGTTCGTCGTTCATCACTAGATTGCCAAGATTGGCCACGCATGCAAGGCAGCATGAGCCGGCTTCGCACGTGCAAGCTTCTGTTCTGCGTCAGGCCCGGGCGGGGCCAGCAGGATCTCTGTCGGCACACTTTTATGTTCTTGTGTGTCTGACTGACTCCGCAACCATATTTTCCTGCGGCCTTGGTTAGATTCCAAAATTTATTCTCAAATTTTACTATGCAAAAAGAAGATTCCTTGTCACATCAAAATGTCGGCACATATATGAAGTACTAAATGTAGATGAAATCAAAAACTAATTGCACAGTTTTGTTGTACTTTGCGAAACGAATATTTTAAGCCCAATTATTAGCAAATGAAAACAAAATTGCTACCATGTTCGGGCATCCCTTGTTCGGGCATAAACACGGCCTTGGCTCTTAAGAATCTTTCGTTTCCCAAACAAATCCAGCCAAATGATCCCAAACGGACGAATCGGCCGGCCAAAGCACGAGCTGGCCTGTCGGCTGTCGCCCCGTGCGCCGGCGAAGCTTTGTTGGATCTCATGGCCGCCATCCACTCTCGCTGGTATGCACAGTTGCAGCTTCCGAACAAACGCACGTTCTGTTTTTTTTTAGCAGAAAAGGCACGTTCTGCTTACCACGTGGGGCGCGATTCTGCACTCGCGGATTTCTGGAGTGGGCTTAGAGGGCTAAGGTTAAGATGAAAATCTCAGTTCTCAGTTTCTGGTTGGGCCAAACCGAATCAAGTACTAGCCCATGTTAGCTGGAGGAACTAGTAGGGCCAGCAGGAATCCTATGGGCCTGGGACTGGACTGCTTAACTAGGCCACTTATCATATGATTGCCGCATATTTGTTCCATTCTTTTCTTTTTCTTTTTTTTAACGGCGCCACCTTGGCGTGGCCTTCTTTGGAGGCCTGGTACGGGACAGGGGGCTCCAACCCCCACCGGTCGGCTCCTCCTGTGTTGTCTTAACCGCTGGGGCTGTGTGCCCATCCGCGTATTTGCTCCATTCTTAAAAAAAATGAAATCTCACGAAAAGAAGCGACGTCAGTCAAGATAAACACCAAAAAGAAACAGTACATCGAGTTTAAAAAAATAGTACACCAGAGCACGCCCTGCAAGTCACATCAAACAGGATATGGGGCGGGGTTCTCCACTGCAATGCCCTCTAATGAGGTAAGCGACATTTGCAGATGCCGCCATCGATCAGAGAACCTAGGTTTTTCAAATGCAATCCTATTGGGGTCTGGACACCTCATGACAAGGCCTACAACAAGGAGTCTGGCCACACAGGTGTCACCAATGCCAACATGGCAGAAAGCCGAACAAAGCTTTTGCTCGAAATTCTCGTACCCCGAAACCCGCACCTTGTTCATGCAATGGCAACGAACCCACCAATGCCACCGCACGTCGTCATCCACCGCTTGTTGTTCATTTATCTACTTCTTCTCGACAAATTTATTGTCAGTTGTCCATCAAAAAAAAGAATTGAAATCTCACTTTCGAGACAATCCCAAATTTAATTAGACCTATAAGATACCATTAATATTTGTATCTTTAAATAAATTTATTATAAAAACATATTCCATGGATTAATCTAATTGTATTTACTACACCTCATAAATATTAATATTTTTATATACACTAGCCAACATGTCCATGTGTTGCGATGTACAATTTGTTGCATGGTGCTCGTGCCAATGGTAATATGCTAGCTGTTTTGTTAGATTTAATCGGGCTTGGCTCAACCTTAAATCAAATATGCTCCAAGGCCGATAGTAAATGCTAGTGCAATAAAAGGATTAATTCCATATGGAAAATTGATAAGACATTGACCCTGTTTGTTTCTACTTATAATCGGTTCAATTATATGACTGTGCCGTGAGGATGTTTTAATTTTAATTCTCGATTATCGATATGCTGGTTCAAAGATCTAAAGTGGTGGTCAGAAAAATCAGCAATAATCAAAGCCTTTGATGGGATTCTCATTTTTTCAACACTAATCTGATTATAAGTAGCAGCAACAACAAACAGGACTTAGGGCTGTTTGGCATGGCTCCAGAACCAAACTCCAGGCTAGAGTTGGCTGGCGCTAGCCAAACACCCCAACTCCAAAAAAAAGTTGGAGCAGCCGAACTCCATGGAGTTATTGGAGCTCTAGTTCATTCTCTTCGAGCACCTCTTTTCCAGCTCCAGAACCCTCTGAAATAGACAAAGACATGGAGTTCCAAAGAAATTACCCACCTTTGCCATCGATTACACATTCCAACCTAGCGAATCGTTATTTTATTATGTTTATGTCCGCCCCCTCCCCCTCCCCCTAGACAGGCCATGTTTCGTTTTCTTCTCTTCTTTTCCCCGTCCGACTGGATTCGCAAAGGGCATCGAGCATCTCCGCCGCATGCATGCCACGCTCCGACCGCCGCCCCGCTCTAGCGGCCATGCGTGACCCACTCCGGCCGTCGCCCGAAGCCCAAGCTCCGGCCCGGAGATCTGTGACCACCGACGACCCCTGGCTCGTATGGCCACTCGGTTGTGAGCGCGTCCCCCATGCGACAGCGGTGTGTGGGCCACCCTGGCGACCATCCACGGCGGCGAGCGCGGCCCCACGTGGGCGTGCGGAGGACGTCCACAGCTCTGCTGATGCCGATTCCTGTCCGCATAGGCCTCATTGGCGTTCCCTGCTCCGGCCTCCACGGCCCCGGTCCTCTCCTCCCTCGTCCACACGAGAGCGCCGGCGAGCACGGCCAGTGGTGCGACATTCCACAGCGAGCATGGCCATCCCTGCGCGGGAGCTCCAGCAAGAGGAAGAAGATCTAGTCTGTGTATGACATGTGGGCCTGCTAAGAGGGTAAAGTGGGCAATCCACACTGATAAAACATCATTCTGGAGCTGAGAGTACCCTTCTAGCCAAACACCCCAAAAAGACAGCTCCAACTCCACTCAGAGCCAACTCCACCTGCATTTCTGGAGTGGAGCTGCTCTATGTGGAGTTATAGTCATGCCAAACAGGCCCTTAACTTACATAGGTGATTGTGTGTATCTATTGTGAGTTTAAGAAAGGTGAAGGCGAACCACATATCCACACGCACCATGATGCAGAATGGGCTTAGGATATATGGCTAGGCCATGACATGAGTCGGATGCAGCGCCAATGAACGTTTTGCAGTTCCAAACTCAAAAGTGAGAAGGACGATAGTGAGTGACGACGGATCGAGAAACAAAAGAGTGAGGGACAGAGTGATGGGGAGAGTGAGAGATGGAACAAAGATATTTTTAGTCTTTAATATTAGGTATATAAGATATATATCGATATAGATTAGATAGTATAGATATATATTATGTATAGATTTGTTATATAGTTTCTCTATTAGATATAGGTATTAATATAAGATTAGGTAGTACAGATATATATAAATAATAAAATAGTTTATGTATAGATTTGTTATGTATGTATATTTATATCTGTACTACCTAATCTATATTACCTAGTCTAATAGAGAAAATACATAACAAGATTTGTTGATTAATTACTAATGAAAAGACCAAGGTAAACAAAAAGGCATTTTAATTCTTTGACAAAACCTAAGATAATTATCTTATTAATTACGGAGTAGATGAGGAAAAAGAGACCGGTCGGTCCCTTTTTCCCTTGCGCAGACGAGAACTGTACCAGGGCACCGACTGAGGAGGGCTCGCTCTCGTATGTTGCTCTTTCAAGCTGTTAATGAGATATATACTCCTCTATATATATGGATGATTGCTAATTTGCTTGAGAGCAACTAAGCAGCCGCTGTAGCTGAAGGTTCGTGATCTTGCTGATAACTCACGCACGCACACCACACAATCGCCCTGTCGCTCTCTCATCCTCCTAAGACTATGCAGATATGGATTATCTGAGGAACATCCTTCTTTCTCAAGTTTTTCCCCAATCCTATATTATTATATGGGGCATGCCTGGTGCAGTGCACATTGCCATGCCTAGGTCAACGAGCTCCTTCTCTCTCTAGCACATGCATGCACTCCATGCAGAGTCTGATGATGTAATCATAAACTTTTTCAATCCACCGCACTGACACTGCAACGAACTCTGTTTCTCTCCACAGGGCCGAAAGTACGAAACCGTATCCAACGCAGGATTGTTTCCTGGAAGGGAAAAAGAGAGGGATTCCTGTGGTTACCTCTACCTATTCGGTACAAAGTTCACATGGGGACGGTGATATCACATATATATTTAAATTTAACTGTACTATACATAAACTATATAAGAACTCCAAAAACAAAGATTAAAGGCGAAGCTAGAGTAAATCAGAGGGGGGGTGCACTTAGCTCGTGGGTGCATAAGCATCTTCCATGGGGTGCATATATAGTGAAATTTTAGATATATTCGCTGTTTTTACAATTTTTAGGGGGTGCATTCATTGCTACAAAAAAATATTTACCGCGACCTTTTCAAAACCCCCTCCGAGGTGGGCAGGAATGTAAACCGCCTTGGTTAATGCCTGACATTAACTGAGGCGGTTGCTTTTTGTTAACTGAGATGGTTACAAGAAACCGCCTCGCAAAATCCATTAATGGAGGCGGTTATTATAAAAGAGCCCGCCTCCACAAATAGCCCTATTAACCGAGGCGGGCCACTTATAAGGCCCGTCTCGGTTAATACTGGCCAAGGCCCATTACAATGAGAAAAGCCCAATCAGCCCGATACACTCCCTCACTATATATACATGTGATTTAGGTTTTCAACACTCACTTCCTCTCCCACCTCTTTGAATCCGCCGCACCCCGACCCCGACCCTGACCCCGACCCCGCGCCTCCCTTCACGGCGGCGCATAGCACCCGACTCCCTTCACTCCCGTCACAGCGGCGCCCTCCCCTCCCCTCACGGCGCTCCTTCCCCTCCCTTCCCTCACTGGCGGCGCCCCACCTCTCTCCTCTCCCCTCCCCTCCCCTCTTAGCGCTCCTCCCCTTCCCTGCCTTCTCCGTCGAGGGCACTGTGGCTTGGGGGAGCGGCCCCTCCGGCGGGCGCGGGTCAGCCTCCTCCAACGGCGTGCGCGGCAGGGCGAGACGGGGCGGCGCCATGGCATGCGCGGCGAGGTGAGGTGGGGTGGCGTTGGTGCTTGCGCAGCAAGTGAGGCGAGGCGGGGCGGCGCCTACTCCCGCCCCTGGCGGTGGCTTGGCGCGGGGCCCGGCCCTCCTCCAATAGCGGGCGGTGCCCCCTACCTTCCTCTCCGGCAAACGGTCCTCCTCCAGCGCGCGGGGCCTAGCCCTCCTCCAGCAGCGACGGCACCCACTCCCCGATCTGGCGGCTGGCACCCGGATCCGGTGACCTGGTGCCCGGATTCGGTGGCTGCTGCCCAGATCCGTCTACAGGCTCCGATGGCGCGTCGATCCAGTGAGCAACGGCGGCGGCAGCGCGTGGATGGGCTCAGCGGGCCCGTGGATGGGCTCACTGGGCTTATCCACGGGATTTCACTTTTTTGTTTTTTTAATTTGATTAACCGAGGCGGTGGATGCTCGCCTCGGAAAAGTTCCTATTAACGGTGACCTTTGGTCCGAGGCGGTTGTGAAAACCGCCTCGGTAAATCGATTTCGCCCACCTCGCAAAAGTTTTTTGTAGTAGTGATTTGCACCCCCTAATTTACATGTAGCTTCGCCCTGGATTGAACTCACTCAAGCTGTCCACCACTTGCCACTTGGTACGTGAAGATAGGGTTGAAAATGGTATCAATATTTCACGGTATCAAGTTCAAATTTGTTTAGGGTGTGTATGATTGGAGCATGGAATTGCATCGTATATTCTGGATGAGGGGAGAGGAAGCAGACGAGTGGAATCGTATTTTTGGATAAAATGTTTGGTGAGGTCGCATAAGCGAAAGAAAAAAAAACTGAGATGTTATTTGGGATGCAGTCTATAGTACAACGTGCATCCGCCGGGCCTTCCTCGACAGTGAAGGCCGCCAATTTGGTCATATACGAGCGAATGTAGGATGTCCCTATATTTTGCACCAACGGAGCAAACACATATGAGGAACCTAAGAGCAATTTCAGTTCTAGCCCTCAAATCAGAGTCTCTACTTTTGATTGGAGGGCTCCCCACATTTTTTAGGACCTAATTCTTTGTGCTCCCCCTCTCTCTGCATGCAGAGCCAGATGATGCAATCATAAACTTCTTCAATCCACCGCACTGACACTGCAACGAACTCTGTTTCTCTCTCCACATGACCGGACGTACGAAACCGTACCCAACGCAGGATTGTTTCTAGGAAGGCAAATTCTGTGGTTACCTAGTGTACCTATTTTTGAACAAAGTTCACATGGGGATGGTGACAAGACCTATATATTTTAAAATAACTGTACTATACATAAACTATATAAGAAAAAAACAGAGAGACTGAACTCACTCGAGCTGTCCACCCCTTGCCACTTGGTACGTGAAGATAGGGTTGGAAATGGTACCGTTATTTCACGGTATCAAGTTCGAATATGTTTAGGGTGTGTTTGGTTGGAGGATGGAATTGCATCGTATATTCTGGATGAGGAGGAGAAAGCAGACCGAGTCACGAAAGAAAAAAACCGAGATGTTATTTGGGATGCAATCTATAGTACAACGTGCATCTGTTGGGCCTTCCTCGGCAGTGAAGGCCGCCAATTTGGTCACATACGAGCGAATGTAGGATGTCCCTATATTTTGCACTGAAAGCATCTAGGCCCCAAGGTTTGGTTTCGGCAATTAATGACAACACTTTATTACCATGACTAACGTGTGTTTTGCAGAAACATTGGTAAGTTAGGTCATGGAGGTGATAACTGCTTTGAGCACTGTGGTATTCGTGTCCCTTGATGGAAATCGTTTCGGTTTTCAAAAGAGTGACGTCAAGATTAAGGACGGTTAGTTTCGGATGTCGAGGTGTTGAGACACATTCGGAATAGTCGTTAGGATCTTCGTTTTTCTCTTTTGGCCGTACTATAAAGGGGGGCATGAATGGGTAGCTTGACCTAGGCGAGTCCTATGTTTAGGTGTGGTGCACACTTGTTAAACTTGGCGCTAGGCAACCCTAGAATAGCTCAAAGTTCAGTTGGAAGCAACTTGGTTGAAGTTGCGACGCGTTTCGGAAAGTTTCGGGCTGTTTTCTAGTGACCGGACGCGGTCTTCGGGAGCACCGGACGCGTCCGGTGTGTATGTTACCGCGGCTAGGGTTCGGCCCTGATCACCGGACGCGGTCCTCGCGAGGACCGGACGCGGTGGTCAGCGACCGACACGTGTCACCTGGGGAGAACGCCCGTCGGACGCGACCTGGCTGTGATCGGCGCGTCCGGTCACAGTCCAGTAAGGTCCAGAGAGGACCGGACGCGTCCGGTCATCAGCCATCGGACGCGGCCTCGCGTCCGGTGCGAGTACAGTAAGCACCCTTGCATGATCGGACGCGTCCGGTCACCCCTGACCGGCGCGTCCGGTGGTTCAGTTCAAAATCACGTTTTGACCGTTACGGGCAACCGGCGCGTCCGGTCAGTTCGACCGGCGCGTCCGGTGAGCCCGTGTCAGAAAGTAACGGTTCGTTTTCTTTGAGGGGTGTATAAATACAACCCCTCCACCTCTTTTAGAGGTCTCTTGCTCATTCAAATATCTGAGAAAACCCTTTAGAGTGCAAGGGAGTGCAAGAGCTCTAGTGAGGATAGAGATTTGAGAATCAAAGTTTGAGTTTCCTCACTAGTGATTAGAGAGTAGCAAGTGTGCATCCATCTCCTCATTTGGGCTCGTTGTGGTCAAGTGAGAGTTCTAGCTTGTCACTCTTGGTGATCGCCATCACCTAGACGGCTTGGTGGTGATTGGGAGTTTGGTGATCATCCGGCGGAGCTTGTGGATGACCCAACTCAAGTTGTGAGCGGTTTTGGGTGATTCGCCGCGACAGAGTGTCGAAGAATCAACCCATAGAGAGCACTTGATCCTTGCGCGGATCAAGGGGGAGCGACACCCTTGCGCGGGTGCTCCAACGAGGACTAGTGGGGAGTGGCGACTCTCCGATACCTCGGAAAAACATCACCGTGTTCCTTGCCCCTTTACTTTCAAGCAATTACTTTCTCGTATTTACTTTCATTGCTTGTTTTACCTTCCTAGAATTGCCATGCTAGACTAGGATTGAAAACTAGGGTGCAAAACTTTTTATCGGTAGACTCTCTAGGAACACAAGTAGGCACTAGGGGTGAATTCCGGCTTGTAGGATTTAATTCTTGCAATTAATTTTTAGAAAAGCCCAATTCACCCCCCCCTCTTGGGCATCTTAATCCTTTCAATTGGTATCGGAGCCGTGTTGCTCCTAATTTAGGCTTTACCGCCTAGAGCAAGATGTCTAACGGGGAAGGACCACCTCCCACCTTTGAGGGGGATGATTTTCCATATTGGAAAATCCGCATGGAGGCGTATCTCGAAGCCATAGATGTCGGGTGCCTTAGAGCCGCAACCCAAGGGCTTCCCGCTATCAAGGATCCCGCAAACCCCACTGGTGACGAGGAGAAGTACGACCGGTGGAATGCAAAGGCCAAAAATGCACTCTACCGGGGCTTAGGCAAAGATATCTTCAATCGTGTGCGTAATGCAAAGAACGCTCATGATTTGTGGGAGAATCTTTGTGCTCTCCATGAGGGAACTAAGAGTGAGCGTGAGGAACGCTATCATATTGCTTTAAAGAAGATTAATTCTTTTGAGATGCTTCCCAAAGAAAGTGCTAATGACATGTACACTCGCTTGAATGTTCTTGTAGAGGACCTCAATGCTCTTGGGCTCACTCAAATGAGCCAATCGGATGTTGCAAGGAGGATCTTGAGTGTTCTTCCCGTTGAGAAGTATGGTCACATTGTCACCGTGCTTCATCAAAGTGATCTCTCCACCGCAACTCCAACACAAGTATTGGGGAAGATCAATGCTCATGAGATGTACATGCACATCACTCCGGAAGAGGGCTCATCATCTTCCAAGAAGAAAGACTTGGCCTTCAAAGCTAGCCATGACAAGAAGAAGAAGAAGGGCCAAGCAATGATCGTGCAAGAAAGCTCAAGTGAAAGTGATGTCGATGATGAATCACTTGCACTCATGGTGAGAAAGACCACCAAGATGCTAAAGAAGCTAAACAAGAGTGGCATCAAGTTCGATGGCAAGAAAAAGAAATTTTTCACAAGTAGCAAGAGAAAGCCCATCTCGGAGATGGATTGCTACAATTGTGGTGAACTTGGCCACCTAGCTCATCAATGCCCTAGACCACCAAAAGACAAGTTCAAGAACAAGAACAAGGGCAAGAAAAATGATTCAAGTGATGAAGAAGATGAGAAGAAGAAGAACAAGCCATACAAGAAGAAGGATGGCAAGAAGAAGGAGTTCTACAAGAAGAAGAAAGGAGGAAAGGCTTATATTGTTGGTGATTGGCTCACCGACATTGAATCATCTTGTGACTCCTCCGAAGATGAGAGCGATGATGAGAAAGAGAAGGTTGCCGCATTTGTGATGGGGCCATCATCTTCACCGACATCTTCATCACCACCTTCACCGCCTTCTTCACCATCATCGTCCACTACTCACCTATGCCTTATGGCCAAGGGTGAACGAAAGGTACAAAACCATGATAGTGATGATGATGATGATAGTGATAGTGATGATGAATATGATGCACCTTCTTATGATGAACTTGTAAAATTGCTAAACAAATACTCTAAAATCATAAGAAGGACTAGAAGTGAAAATGATGATCTTCAAAATGAAAATGAATCACTCTCATCTAAGCTTGAAAATGCTCAAAAGACTAGTGGTGAGCTTAGAGATCAAAATGAAATTATGTCTTCTACTCTCAAAGAGCTCAAAACCTCTAATAAAGAGCTTAAAGATCAACATGATAAACTTGAGAAGAAGCATGATGAGCTCATCACTAGACATAGCTCTCTAAAAGACAAATACACCACATTAAAAATTGACTATGATAGTCTTGTGGTTGCTAATGAACTTGCTCTTGAGACACATGATGCTACTAACAATGTTGTTAAGTGTGATATAGCTACATCATGTGATGACTTGATCATTGAAAGCATTGAGCAAGGTTCTAGTAGCAAAGGCAAGAGTGTGGTTGAGTCATGCAACCATGATGATTATGCCAAGATCAAGTATGAGAATGAGAAGCTTGCAAATGAGAACAAGAAGCTAAAAGGTTTGATGGCTCTTGAGAAGCAACCAACAAATGAGTCACTTATTGAAGAAAACAAGAAGCTCAAGCAAGAAAAAGAGCATCTCAAGACCGGCCTAAGCAAGTTCACAAGAGGCCAATATTTGCAAAGTGAGCTCCTCATGAACACCGTAATGAAGATGGATAGAAGTGGTATTGGGTACTTGGCAAATCAAGAGAAGAAGGCAAAAGCTCAACAACAAAGCAAGTCAAAGCCCAAGCCAAAGAGATGTGTTGAGTGTGGTCAAGAAGGTCACTTTGCTCATGAATGCAAAACTCCACCACCACAACCCTTGCCCAAGCATGCTAGACCCTTTGCCTTCAATGCTCATTACATGCTAAGAAAAGATTCAAATGGAAAGATGAAAGTCATGTTTTTGGGTCCCCCAAACAAGAATAGGCCAAAGAAAATATGGGTTGCCAAGTCACTAGTTGAGAAAGTCAAGGGCCCCTCTCAAGTTTGGGTCCCTAAACAAAAAGCTTGATCTCTTGTGTGTAGGTGAACTACAAGACCGGTGGATCTCATTGGGTTATTGATAGTGGTTGCACTCAACATATGACCGGTGATCCTCGTATGTTCACCTCCATTGAAGAGAATGGGATATGTCAAGAGAAGATCACATTTGGGGATAATTCAAAGAGCAAAGTCAAGGGTATAGGCAAGATTGCAATATCAAATGATCACTCACTCTCAAATGTGCTCTATGTTGCTTCATTGAGTTTCAACTTGTTATCCGTTGGGCAACTTTGTGACCTTGGCTTCCAATGCTTGTTCACACCAAATGAAGTTGAAGTCTCAAAGATAGATGACAAGCAAGTGATATTCAAAGGCTTTAGATACAACAATCTTTATCTTGTTGACTTCACCTCCGAAGATGCAAATTTGATGACATGTTTGTTCACCAAGACCTCACTTGGTTGGCTTTGGCATAGGAGGCTTGCACATGTTGGAATGAGCACTCTCAACAAGCTATTGAAGAAAGCACTAGTAAGAGGATTGAAGGATGTGAAGTTTGAAAAGGACAAACCTTGTAGTGCATGTCAAGCGGGCAAACAAGTTGCAAACACTCATCCAACCAAGGCTTTCATGTCAACCTCAAGAGTGCTAGAACTTCTACACATGGATTTGTTTGGGCCTACAACTTACAAGAGCTTGGGTGGTAATCTCTATTGTCTTGTGATAGTGGATGACTACTCAAGATATACATGGACTTTCTTCCTTCATGACAAATCCGAAGTGGCAAGTTGCTTCAAGAAGTTTGCAAAGAGAGCTCAAAATGAATTCGAAGTCAAGATAAAGAAGATTAGAAGTGACAATGGCAAAGAGTTCGACAACACCAACATTGAAGCTTATTGTGATGAAATTGGAATCAAGCATGAGGTTTCTTCAACCTACACTCCTCAACAAAATGGTGTAGTTGAGAGAAAGAACCGGACTTTGATCACCCTTGCAAGAACAATGTTAGATGAGTACAACACTCCGGAAAAGTTTTGGGCCGAGGCAATCAACACCGCATGCTATGCTTCAAATCGCCTCTTCCTCCAAAAGTTCCTTGGCAAGACCCCCTATGAGTTGCTTAATGGGAAGAAGCCGGACGTCTCATTCTTCCGGGTGTTTGGTTGTAAATGCTACATCTACAAGAAGCGTCAACACCTAGGGAAGTTTCAAAGACGTTGTGATATTGGTTTTCTTGTTGGTTACTCATCAAAGTCCAAAGCATATAGAGTATTTAACCATGCCACCGGTTTGGTTGAAGAAACATATGATGTGGAATTTGATGAATCTAACGGCTCCCAAGGAGCAATTGAGAATTGTGATGATGTAGGTGATGAACCCTTGAGGGAGGCCATGAAGAACATGCCCGTGGGAGACATCAAGCCAAAAGATGATGATGACGATGTACAAATTGTTGATCCACCATCTTCATCACGTGTGCCTCAAGATGATGACAAGAATGAGAGAGTTGAAAATGAAGATACTTATGTCTCTCATGAACAAGCCGAGGCACAAGCTCAAGATGTTGATGCTCCCCCTCCACCTCCTCAAGTGGTTGATAGAAGAAATTCACCTCTACTTCAAGCACATCCACAAGAACTCATCATAGGGAGTCCTACTAAGGGAGTAATGACTCGATCTCAAAAGCTAGCTTGTTTTGTTGAACATCACTCTTTTGTCTCTTGTGTTGAACCTAAGAATGTAGAAGAAGCTCTTCAAGATCCGGATTGGGTGAATGCCATGCATGAAGAATTGAACAACTTCACCCGCAACCAAGTATGGACACTTGAAGAGCATCCTAAAGGTGCAAGAGTCATTGGAACCAAGTGGGTGTTCCGAAACAAGCAAGATGACCAAGGCATAGTAGTGAGGAACAAGGCAAGACTAGTTGCAAAGGGGTTCTCTCAAGTTGAAGGACTTGATTTTGGAGAGACTTTTGCACCCGTTGCAAGACTTGAAGCCATTCGTATCCTCCTTGCATATGCATCACATCATGATATGAAACTATATCAAATGGATGTGAAAAGTGCATTCTTAAATGGCTTTATAAATGAACTAGTCTATGTCAATCAACCTCCCGGGTTTGAAGACCCTAGATATCCTAATCATGTTTATAGGTTGTCCAAGGCGCTATATGGGCTCAAGCAAGCCCCTAGAGCGTGGTATGAGCGCCTCCGGGACTTCCTCATTGAGAAGGGCTTCACCATCGGGAAGGTCGACACCACACTATTCACCAAGAAGCTTAATGGGGAGATCTTCATTTGTCAAGTATATGTTGATGATATCATCTTCGGGTCAACAAATGAAGATTATTGCAAGGAATTTGGTGAATTGATGTCGAAGGAGTTCGAGATGTCAATGATTGGTGAGCTCACATTCTTCCTTGGTTTTCAAGTCAAGCAAATGAGAGAAGGGATTTTCATCTCTCAAGAAAAGTATACCAAGGATCTTCTCAAAAGATTCAAGATGGAAGAATGCAAGCCAATCAAAACCCCAATGCCATCAAATGGACATCTCGACCTAGATGAGGGAGGTAAACCGGTTGATCAAACTCTCTACCGTTCTATGATTGGTAGCTTGTTGTACCTTACCGCATCTAGGCCCGATATCATGTTTAGTGTGTGCATGTGTGCTCGCTTTCAAGCGTGCCCTAAAGAACCTCACTTAAGTGCCGTAAAAAGAATCCTAAGATATCTTAAGCACACCCCAAGCATTGGTCTATGGTATCCCAAAGGAGCTAGATTCCAACTAGTTGGCTATTCCGATTCGGATTATGCCGGTTGCAAAATTGATAGAAAAAGCACGTCCGGAGGGTGCCATTTGCTTGGGAGATCCTTAGTATCTTGGTCATCTAAAAAGCAAAATAGTGTGGCTTTGTCCACCGCCGAGGCGGAATACATTGCCGCGGGGGCTTGTTGTGCACAAATCTTATATATGAAACAAACCCTCCTAGACTATGGAATTGTTCTTAAAAAGGTGCCACTTTTATGTGACAATGAAAGTGCCGTTAAAATTGCTAACAATCCGGTACAACACTCTCGCACCAAGCACATTGATATCCGCCATCATTTTCTAAGAGATCACGTTGCTAAAAATGACATATCACTAGAAGGTGTACGAAGTGAAAATCAATTAGCGGATATCTTCACTAAACCTTTGGGTGAGGCTACCTTTTGTAGGCTAAGAAGTGAACTTAATGTGCTTGATTCAAGTAACTTTAAAAAATGAGCGCGTGTTGTCCCTTGCATTGCATTGTATCATATGTCACGTTTATTTTATCGCAATGCATTTAGGGCTTGGCTAACACGGTTACGATAACCCTCCTTTGGAGGAGTGAAGAAGCCTAACCGTGGATCAAACTTGACAAGCAACCTAGCTTTACTTTCTTGTATTGCATTGCATATGCATGGTTGTTTGTTTGTCGTTTCTTTTCGGTTTAGCTTTGAGCAACCTCTGTGTTCGTCCATGGATAGAGAGAGCATTTGACGCTCCTAAAGGTCCAAAAACTCTATTGCATGGCCATACGTTGCTCCTCGGGTGTTTATTGCCTATTTTCCTAAAAATAATACTAGCCTAAGGCAAAATATTTTGAAAAATTTGAGGGTTTGAGTGAGGTCACTCATATCAGGTTCCAATTGGTGTTTATTTGTGTCTCTTTGGATTGGAACTTGATTGGGAGAAGTCGCGTCGAAGTTCGGAACGAAGGATGGCGAAGAACAGCGACCGGACGCTGGACCGGACGCTGCACCGGACGCAGTGATGCTTCACCAGCGCGTCCGGTCCCGGCGTTCACCAGCGCGTCCGGTCATCCAGAAGACCTATTCCAGACCTAGGCACCGGACGCTGCACCGGACGCGCCTCTGACGACCACCGCGTCCGGTCCCGGCTTCCACCACCGCGTCCGGTGCTCCGCGATGAATTCCCGAGCTCTCAACGACCGGACTCTGACCGCGTCCGGTCAGTCCACACCGGACGCGTCCGGTCACTCCAGGCGCTTACTGGAGTGTGACCGGACGCTGCACCACCGCGTCCGGTCATAATGACCACCGTGTCCGGTGATAGCGTGTCGAGCGGATCTCAGCCCCTCATAAAACCGTTCGTCCTCGGTCAGTTCTCTTCACCCGAACGAGATTTCCGCCGCCGCCTTGCCCTAACGCCGATTCGCCGAGTTCGCCGTGCTTGCTCGCCGTCCCCCTCACCGCCGGCGACCTTGCCGAGCCCGCGCCTCGCTCGCTCGCCCCCTTGCTCGCGCCCGCGCACGACCCCGCTCCATCTCGCCCGCTGCCGTGAGCAACCGCCGCCGCAAATCGCCGCGCCGCCGCATCCAGTTTCTTCCTCGCCGCCGGCCACCATCCACCGCCGTGAGCTCCACTGCAGCCCGCAGCTACTCCCCCCGTGCGCCCTAGCTCTCCGTGCCCGAGGCTTCTAGGGTTTTCACCCAAACCCTAACCTAGGGTTCCTAGGGTTTGCCCTAACCCTTGCTCGAGGTATCGTCTCGATTCGGCTTTTCGTTCACGTCAATTCCTTTTCGTCGTTAGGGCTAACCTTGACCGATATCTTCCTTTGACAATCTCGCTCGGTCGTTTCAGAGCTCGATCGTCGATCTCGGGGGTTCTCGCGACCTAGGTCACCGCTTCCTCTCACCGTCGTCTCGTCGATCCGAGGTAGTTTCGCGTCACGTTTTCTCATCGTATCTAATATGCTTGCTATCTCTAGGGCTTCGCACCTTTTAGTAATATACGTGCTTATAGTATACCTTTCTATTCCATACGTGCAGCGAGTCAGTCGGTGTGTCAGGGTCAGATCTGTTCGCTAAATCCGAGGCCAAGCCTGCGGATACGGATTGAGGCCAAGCCTCTCGAGTGTCAGTTCATCATCTCACAGAGGTTTTCAGGCAGTCGATCAGCATGGTGCGTTGCAAGAACGCCGGTGGTGCTCCTGGTGACGGGGACAACAGTCCTCCCCGCCGTGATGAGATTGCGCGTGGTAAGCGCATCAAGATTGCAGCCAGGAAGAAGAGGAAGACGCTTTCAGAGGCAGAGGTTGCTCAGGCCATGGCAGACGCTGCAGAGCAGGCAGAGAGAGGTGGCAGACGCAGTGGCATACACATAGGCGAGCGTCGCTTTCACCTTGAAGGTCGACAGCTCGGCACTGAGGCCACTGAGGGTACTGAGGCTACTGGACCTTCCGAGCAGATGTCAGTAGATCCACCCACAGAGCAGACAGAGGCTACACAGGCTACTGAGTCTACCCAGGCTACTGAGGCTCCACAGGCCACTGAGGATACCGAGGAGCAGACAGCTCAGTCTCCACCACGTCGCCGCTCCACACGTGCTCGTACTCAGGTGACACCTAGGCCAGAGGGCCAGCGTCGTGGAGCACGACCTCCTCCCAGAGTTAGAGGGTCACCCCCGGTCGAGCACTTAGACCTGAGGGGTGCTTCAGCATGTCAGGTGCACAGTTTGAGGTTTGTGGAGGTCAGCCGATGGTTTCCACCTGTCAGAGATTCCAGAGCTTCAGAGGGTTTCTATACCCCACTTCAGGAGGACTTCTACAGGGCCCTAGTTGACAGTGGTATTGCATTCAGACCTCAGAGGGTGTGTCGACTAGAGGCATTAGTTGATGTTGTGGGAGAGCAGCTCCGTCCGCACCTGTCCTATATGCCTGGCTTATCAGATCTTCTTGGACGGACAGGTGCATACTGCGGCACATGGGTCAGGGAGTTCTATGCTTCTCTTTGGATTGATCCTGCCCATGAGTTCATACACTTTGCTTTCAGAGGCCGCGATCACAGATTATACAGCTCCAGAGCTCGAGAGATCCTCAGACTACCAGCTTCTGACACGAGGATCCATCAGTTGTGCTATGGTCAGACTCCTCCTCCCAGACGCCCTCACGGCGGTTCAGTGCCACCTACCGACCTGGTTCGACCCTGCTTTCGCGAGCCTTTTGGCGAAGGGTCACGTCGTACACCTGCTAGCCTGACACCACTCGCCAGGATCTTGGATGCTATTCTCAGACGCACTTTACTCCCCAGACTTGGCTACAGAGAGGGACTGACACGTATGCAGCTTTGGGTTGTTCACCACTTGCTTTCACAGCGACAGTTTGACATCTGGGATCTTATCCTCAGTGAGATGGAGGACACCATTGCTGAGGGCTTCAAGGGTAACCGTCAGCTTCCCTATGCCCACTGGATTTGTTTTATCATCAGATCTTCTATTCAGATGCCACCAGAGATCAGGGCCGAGATAGCAAACACTACTACAGCTTTCCCTGACTATGATATTCGTCAGCTTTGGGCCTCTGTTACTAGAGATCAGACCCCAGCGCCAGGACAGCGAGAGCGTCCAGATGTTCCTGAGACAGCAGCTGAGCAGGACGCCAGAGTTGACGAGCTAGCTGAGGCAGAGCTCGCAGACCTTGAGACTCAGACTGCTGACATACCTGAGGATGTCACTTCAGATAGCACAGATGAGGATTACCAGCCCATCCCCAGGTACCGGTCTCCTCGGTCTCACGACCACGAGGCCGGTGGTTCTGGCTCAGCCTCCCGCTCAGACCCAGCCATGGTGGCTATTTTTGAGAGGTTGACCCAGGCCCAGGAGCAGCAGCAGCACCAGATACAACGCCAGGCACAGGATACAGCTGCAGCACTAGCACAGATTCAGGCTCGTCAGGACGAGTTTCAGAGACAACAGCTTGAGATCCAGAGGCAACAGGTTGAGATGCAGCGACAGAGTCAGCAGCAGTACATGGATCTCCTGCGCCACCTTATCACAGTTGGGGTTCCTCCGCCTGCATCTGTCATGACTCAGGCTTTGCATTCCAGTGGTCCGTCGAGTCAGGGACAGCCGAGCTTACAGTTTACATCTCCACAGCAGCAGGTTCCTCAGTCCTTTCAGTCCCCGAGCTTCACTCCTATACATACGGGGTTTACACCGTCAGACCAGCCTCGCCCGCATCTCCTGACAGGCACACCTATTGTTGATTTCAGTGCTTCCTATAGCGAGTTGACTGGTCAGCCGACACCCTCGCACACCACTACATTTCACACTTCGTCAGGGTTGTCAGCTCCCGAGGCAGTCGTTCCTCCAGTGACAGGGACCGGGACTACAGAGACCATCCCTTCTTCAGTTGCCTCGACAGATCCCCCAGCTACTGGCGCACTTCAGGCTCAGGTTACTCAGACAGATCCACTTGTTGCTACACAGTCAGTACCTGCTCCTGCTCAGACCCAGACCGCTTCGCAGCCACGTGCTTCTTCAGAGGGTCAGCCAGATAGCTCAGACTCCGAGGGCGATTCGCTTCACTTCGTGATCACTCCGCGCACCTCGGCACCCGACACGACTCCGTCTGTCCCCCCGTCAGATTAGATTAGTTTTTTGGCGCTTGATGCCAAAGGGGGAGAGAGAGTAGTTTCAGGGGGAGTTTGTTAGTGGGTTTTCGTTCTTTGTGTGCTACATTCATGCATATCATGTTTACTTTTCAGCATTGCATTCGTGTGACATTGTCGTCGAGTCGTAAACTTTGAGTCTTAATGTGTTATCCGTCTCAGTGATTAATATATGTCACCGTTTTAGTTATAGCTCTAAGGTTGTGCTTCCGTGCCTTACTCCGATTACTTATGAGCTATATCTTTATGTGTACTAACGCTTTTTGTCTTATCTTATGAAGTACACTCTTTTGGCTTGGAGCACATAAGCAATTCCTAACCTTTTATGCTTATTGTCCTTTGCTTATGTGAACCAAGCATGCTCGAAAACCTTCACTCTAATCTTTTGAAACTTAGTGTTGTCATCAATCACCAAAAAGGGGGAGATTGAAAGCATCTAGGCCCCAAGGTTTGGTTTCGGCAATTAATGACAACACTTTATTACCATGACTAACGTGTGTTTTGCAGAAACATTGGTAAGTTAGGTCATGGAGGTGATAACTGCTTTGAGCACTGTGGTATTCGTGTCCCTTGATGGAAATCGTTTCGGTTTTCAAAAGAGTGACGTCAAGATTAAGGACGGTTAGTTCCGGATGTCGAGGTGTTGAGACACATTCGGAATAGTCGTTAGGATCTTCGTTTTTCTCTTTTGGCCGTACTATAAAGGGGGGCATGAATGGGTAGCTTGACCTAGGCGAGTCCTATGTTTAGGTGTGGTGCACACTTGTTAAACTTGGCGCTAGGCAACCCTAGAATAGCTCAAAGTTCAGTTGGAAGCAACTTGGTTGAAGTTGCGACGCGTTTCGGAAAGTTTCGGGCTGTTTTCTAGTGACCGGACGCGGTCTTCGGGAGCACCGGACGCATCCGGTGTGTATGTTACCGCGGCTAGGGTTCGGCCCTGATCACCGGACGCGGTCCTCGCGAGGACCGGACGCGGTGGTCAGCGACCGACACGTGTCACCTGGGGAGAACGCCCGTCGGACGTGACCTGGCTGTGATCGGCGCGTCCGGTCACAGTCCAGTAAGGTCCAGAGAGGACCGGACGCGTCCGGTCATCAGCCATCGGACGCGGCCTCGCGTCCGGTGCGAGTACAGTAAGCACCCTTGCACGATCGGACGCGTCCGGTCACCCCTGACCGGCGCGTCCGGTGGTTCAGTTCAAAATCGCGTTTTGACCGTTACGGGCGACCGGCGCGTCCGGTCAGTTCGACCGGCGCGTCCGGTGAGCCCGTGTCAGAAAGTAACGGTTCGTTTTCTTTGAGGGGTGTATAAATACAACCCCTCCACCTCTTTTAGAGGTCTCTTGCTCATTCAAACATCTGAGAAAACCCTTTAGAGTGCAAGGGAGTGCAAGAGCTCTAGTGAGGATAGAGATTTGAGAATCAAAGTTTGAGTTTCCTCACTAGTGATTAGAGAGTAGCAAGTGTGCATCCATCTCCTCATTTGGGCTCGTTGTGGTCAAGTGAGAGTTCTAGCTTGTCACTCTTGGTGATCGCCATCACCTAGACGGCTTGGTGGTGATTGGGAGTTTGGTGATCATCCGGCGGAGCTTGTGGATGACCCAACTCAAGTTGTGAGCGGTTTTGGGTGATTCGCCGCGACGGAGTGTCGAAGAATCAACCCGTAGAGAGCACTTGATCCTTGCGCGGATCAAGGGGGAGCGACACCCTTGCGCGGGTGCTCCAACGAGGACTAGTGGGGAGTGGCGACTCTCCGATACCTCGGAAAAACATCGCCGTGTTCCTTGCCCCTTTACTTTCAAGCAATTACTTTCTCGTATTTACTTTCATTGCTTGTTTTACCTTCCTAGAATTGCCATGCTAGACTAGGATTGGAAACTAGGGTGCAAAACTTTTTATCGGTAGACTCTCTAGGAACACAAGTAGGCACTAGGGGTGAATTCCGGCTTGTAGGATTTAATTCTTGCAATTAATTTTTAGAAAAGCCCAATTCACCCCCCCTCTTGGGCATCTTGATCCTTTCATGCACCAATAGAGCTAGGCTCGCACAACACATTGAGAAACCTAAGAGTAATTTTAGCTCGAGCCCTCAAATTAGGGTCTCTACTTTTGATTTGAGGGTTCCCCTCATTTTTAGGATCTAATTCTTTGCATCTGCTCTAGTAAGAGCCCTCAAATCCCTTTTGATAGATACCAACACAAGGGCTGCTTGTCATTCTCTACGCTCCATCAACTAGCTATACATGTGGAGAAGAGGCAAGAGTGCGAGATCCGCTCGTCAAGGCTTGCCTTGTGACTCGTTGGAAGAGACAGAGGCGCTCGTGACTCATGCGAAGAGGCGGGGGGGGGGAAGAGGTGGAGGCGCCCATAACTCGCGACAAGTGGCGGACGCGTGAGGATATACTTGGCGGAGGAGGGTGCGAAGTGCGACATCCACAGGAGGAAGATCGTCGTCGGAGGTAGCCACACACTGGGAGGGAGTGCCCACCGAATTTGGTTGGAGGAGGGGCGTTGCGATGGTGGTTGTCGCTATGGGGTGTCGAGATGGTGGCTGACGCCACGGGATAGTGCTGTGGGGGCAAGAGGAAGGTCGACGGTGAGGAAGCGTTGCTCCTGGACGATGCAAGGGACGGACCTGTACGGGCGCGGGCTTTCAACGACCCCAATAGTAAAGCAGGGGCTCCCTCCAAACCCTCTAGGAATGAGGGCCCAGGGAGATATTTGAGGGGGCCCTCCAATTTGAGGGCTCTAGTAGGGGGCTTTTGCTATGAGTTCGTTTTTTCTCCGCCCCTTAAATTTGGTTTTGATGATTCCAGTAGAGGCCCTACTGGAGTTGTTTTAATATCCTTCTCTTTAGAAATCTACGCACGGCCCAATGCAGGGATCAAATCGTCGTGTGGGGAACCAAATATGCCCTTAGAGATCAAATCCATGTGTACTCATTCGGTTCCCGTTGAGATATTAGACCTATCTGTATTTGAGTATTGATATTCAATGTCTAATACCAAATTAAATCTATTTGATACTTATTAGATCATAGTCCCTGTCCTATAATATAAAGGATTTAGAGTTCAAAATTTTTACCAAAATATAAGGTATTTTAATCATTAACCTCCTCTCTCCTCTTTCTTTTTTGGCAAGAAATACTGAGATTCCTTTTAAACTTAGTATCGCTGAAAACAAACAACATTAATTTTTTTGATAGAATAACAAACAACATTAATTAAGGAAATTAACAAACTACTCCTATCCTAATTATTTTTTATGAAAGAATAACTATATTAGATAATAGCTAGGTACATCAACACATTACAAGCACTCTGGAATAACTGATTTTCATCTAAATTGTACTCACACCGTAAAAAGCTCCAGATCTCAAAAACCAAACCTATTTGACACTTTGTAATGACCGCATAGGCAAACACTCGGCAACAGATTTGAGAACAGATGTCCAACGAACGGCGGCCAACATCCCTGCTAGCGGAGTTGAGAAACTTCTTCTTTCTTGTATCTTCCATCTCAGAGGACTCATTTTATCCCGTTGGATCATCCTTTATATTACAACAGGAGGGAGAACACATATAATATCGACGTCATTCATATCTTGTCGTAGATAGATGACACCATCCATATTGGAATACGGATTTGAAAAAGGTATCTCTACTTGTAACCATATCTATATATTGGATATGTTCGTACCCACTAGAGGGTGGTTATGCTACTATGTGCCGTATGGAGGGTTGGTGTGCAAAAAAGCCAGTGTCTAAAGCTGTGTCACACTCACACCACAAACGAAGATGAAGCAAGTGCAATCGAGAGGATCGTTGACCTTGCCATATTCATGTACTGCCGTGAGGATGAAAAGGCATCTTCAGATATTTGTTAGGCACCCACAAGATAGTTTTTTTTATTTCACACCTATAAAGACATTTGTATTCTTGTAGAAACTTGCCATTTTTAATTATATATGCAGTTATTATGCACATGTGTAGCTGCAAAGAGAGTGCTTGTACGTAATATCATCTCTTCATCAGGGGATCTATGCATACACCCATCTCCATGTGTGAGTTGCACTGTAGGAGTGAGTGCAAATGATTGGAACATAGGAGTACTCTGCAACAATTATATCCTAAAATGTACTTCTTAGACTTGTCCGCTAAAATAGATTCCATGTTAAATTGAATCTACCAAAAAAACTATAAATTTCTCTTTTTTTCTCGGTTATAGGCATAAACCATTTTTCTGCTTTTAAAGTGACTTAGATCTTACTTATGTTTAAGTCACTCTACCTTTTTATGGGTAGTAAACTTTTTAGGGTAACAAAAAAATTGACGTCAGTAGAAAAAAGCCCTAGAGAAAAAAGGTTCCAGCTTAATAAGAATGTTATAGAGGAAACATGCATGTCATTTATCCCGATAGAATAAAAACAAAATTATCATATAAATAAAATTGTTATATCTGGAGGTTGACGGGTCTATACAAAAGAGTGCAAAAAGTATCTTGTGCATAAGCAGGACCAAGATAACTTGTAAGGAGTCATGCCCATTTTTATTATAAAATTACTTCAACGGAATGACCATCTTTGATAATAGAATAATCAACATTTTGTGTATTGAACGGTTTTATTTACTATTGTATTTATAAAAATATTGAATTTGTTGTACTAAGAAAACATCTTTTTATGATAAGTAGAATCTATCAAAAAAACTGCAGACTCAAGCTTACTTCGAAGAGGTTGCTTAATGGTTTTAGGGAATGGAAGCGAGCAACTAATCTCGAAAAAACATATTGAAGGGCCCAAGATGTCACTTTGAGGTGGGTGAATAGGTGTTCTTTGAAAATTCAAGCACAAAATTGTAACAGACTAGTAATATTTTTTGTAGATTCTCTACGCATTGCATGGATTACCCACACTTCTATGGATACTCAAGTGGATTTTCCTCACTTTTATGGATAATCAAACTATCCACACTTTGGCATATATTCAAGCAGATTACCCACACTTTTATGGATATTCAACAAGCACACAATAAACACGATTGTAAATTACGCCTAGTGAATTCTAGCTGAAACCAACCTTAGAGATGTAGTTCTTTATATTACAATTAGCAATTCCACAAACACACATAACCATGTAAATCGAGTAGAATGAACAAATCAAAACAGGAACTAACCTTAGCCATGGTACCTTGATCGCCAAATCATCAATTGTCTTCACCTTAGCTTAAATCCTGCAACCCATTTCCTTGCTATCTTCGCCTTACTTTTTTCATCATCAAGTCAATCTTGTCTCATATCAACAATAAGAAATCACTCGTATTATATTTATATATAATATGGTTTTTGGTTAAATATTTGCTTCTATCAAACAAGCTTCCTTGTTGATTTTTTTTGAATTACTAAGTCCTTGTTCATCTTTCTTTTTATTGATTGATAATAACCAAGCAAGCAACCTTCACAATCTCTCTTTGTGTTTCCCGTTGCTCTTGATCATCTCTTTCATATTGCTTCTAGCTTGATCAATATCAATGCATTTTCAAAATCCCTTTGTCTATGCGAGCAAGATATCTTTGATACCAAACCATATGAATTTCATATTGCCTCATTTGTCACTTGTATTTTCTTGCATTGCCATCTCTTCAATTATGCACTAACGACTCATCCTTCAAATCAGCAATACCAATGAACATCAACCTTTTTTCATTCATGCAAACAAGCCACCATTGGGTCTAATTAAGAGCCATTGTAACCTTGTCTTTTTTGCCTTTTCTATTTGCTCCCCCTTTCTTCAATTTGAGAAATGACAAGGGTTTGATACTATTATTTGCAATGAAACATATCCAAGGCACACCAAACTCATTAGTCCTTTAATTGCTCTGCCATTCAACCACCAAAACCTACTAGGAGGTCTAGATGCACTTTCATTACCTCAAGATCAAGTAGAGATCGTCCATTGTTATGTGTCTTAAGGAGTTGATTCTATTGGTTGGCTGTAAGTAAAGATCTTTCCATTAGCACGTACTACATAAAGTTTGTTTGTCAGCAGGTGCCACTTGGAGGTCGTTCTATTGGCAAGTGCCATGTATAGATCAATCCATTGGCAAGTGACTTATGTAGTTTTGTTCTGTCTGTGGATCTCATGTGAGGATTATTTTGTCTCTACATGCTATACAAGTTGTCTTACAGTAAGTGTTACTTGGAGATCGATCTGTCATTCACTGTCCTAGGTGATTGGATGCGTAGATATTCTTGTATTGTTAAGTGTTATGCAATGATTTATCCTGCTGTCGAGTGACATAGAGTTTGTTTGATTAGTAAGATCTAGCTGTCTATTGACAAGTGCCATGTGGAGATCATCATTCTACTGGGAGGTGGTGCATGGATCTCACTTCACTGGTTAGCGCCATGTTAAACATTCATGGTTTGATAAGTGCCACATGGAGATCATGCATTTGGCAGGCACGCATGGCTAGAGATCTATCGATTACCAATATATGCAATACAATACTTTGAAGGTTGGTTCGTTGAAGATACCTTTTACAGCTGTATCCAATTAAAAATTGAAATCAAAGGATAGGTGATTTTGAAAAGCTTAAAGATAGATTCGTGACAGCTAGATTCAATTAAAAAAACTAAAATCTAATGGAAGACGTTTCTAAAATCCAAAAGATATGATCATATCTTAACTATGGGGCTTAATCACGAAGCTATTCAAATTTATACGCAAACTTATGCCCATCCGTTCCAAATCCTCTAGATACATTATTTTTACTATGTATCTAGACATATTGTATAGCTAAGTACGTAGCAAAATCTACGAATGTAGAAAAACCAAACGTCTTGTAATTTAGAACGGAGGGAGTAACTAAATATGTGTCCTAGTTATATATTATATATTCATAATAACAAATTACGATAACAACGGTACAAATCACATATCACCTCGGCAGCAGGAAAAAGAAATCTAAAAAATCTTAAAGATCTTTCTGTTAGTACGTACTGCATAAAGTTTGTTTGTTGGCAGGTCATTCTATTGGCAAGTGCCATGCATACATCAATCCATTGGCAAGTGACGTATGTAGTTTTGTTCTGCCTGCGGATCTCATGCGAGGATCATTTTGTCTCTACATGTTATACAGATTGTCTTATAGGAAGTGTTGCTTGGAGATCGATCTGTCATTCACTATCCTAGGTGGCTGATGCGTAGATATTCTTGTATTGTTAGGTGTCATGCAATAATTTATCTTGCTGGCGAGTGACATGTAGAGTTTGTTCGATTAGTAAGATCTAGTTGTCTATTGAAAAGTGTCGTGTGGAGATCATCATTCTATTGGTAGATGGTGTATGATTTTCACTCTACTGGTTAGCGCCGTGTTAAACATTCGTTGTTTGATAAGTAAGTGCCACATGGAGATCATGCATTTGGTAGGCAAGGTCTATTGGTTACCAATATGTGCAATACAACACTTTGGCGGCTGGTTCAGTGTAGATATCCTTTTACAGCTGTATCCAATTAAAAATTGAAATCAAAGGATATGCGATTTTGAAAAGCCTAGAGATAGATTCGTGACGGTTGGATTCAATTAAAAAATTAAAATCTAATGGAAGACATTTCTAAAATCCCAAAGATACGATCACATCTTAACTAGGAGGCTTAATCACAAAGCTATCTAATTTATACGCAAACTTATATACTCCTACCGTTTTAAATCATCTAGATACATTATTTTTACTATATATCTAGATATATTGTATATTAAGCACATAACAAAATTTACGAATTTAGAGAAGTCAAAAACATCTTGTAATTTTGATGAAGGGAGTAACAAAATATGCATCCTAGTTATTTATTCCATAATAATAAATAATAAATTATATTATAGTAACAACGGCACAGTCTCATATATCACCACGGCATCACCAAGAAAAAGAAATCTGAAAAATCTTATAAGAGGCCCCTCCTCTCCCCTCCTCTCGTTGACACAAAAAAGCTTAACAAAACCATTTCCGGAGGACAAAAAAAAAACCCCAAAAGCCGAAAGAACTCCTCTCGCTCGAGGGGTGGAAAAGAAGCGGAAGGGGAAACGAGACGAGAGGAAACCCTCGCCTCCGGCACACGCCATGGTGGAGACTCGCCGGAGCTCCGCCGCCGCGGCCGCCGGGAAGCGCCCGTCCCCGTCGCCGTCCTCTTCGTCCGTACCTCCCCCGAAGCGGCCCAAGGTGAGAGCGCCGCCCCCCGCGGATCGAAGAATCTCGCGTCGCCGCCTCCCGATTTGACCTGTCGGCTAACCGATCTGAACCTTGCCCCTGACCAGGTGGAGTCCCCGGGGTCACCGACGGCGTCCGCGCCCGGGAGGGCCGAGGAGGATTCCGTGGCGGGAGCGGCACCCGCGAGGAGCACCGGCTCGGCCGAGGACGCGGCGGCGGCGGCACAGAAAGGTGGGCGGCTTTCGGGCGTTTCGGGATCCTAGGGTTTGGTGGGGGCGGGTTTGGAATCGAGTTCATTGGGGTTTTGACGCGTTGGTGCAGATCAAGGAGCGGATAAGCCTTCTTCCGCCGCGGCCGAGAGTTCGAAGAGGAGGAAGGAGCCGGAGCAACAGCAACCGGCAGCGCCATGGGCGAAGCTGCTCTCGCAGTGCTCACAGGTGTGGTGACCTGACGGCAACCCGCCAGCAGCCGATTATTGGATAATCTTGGTGTATATGCTGTAGGAATCGAAGTTAAAGATGGCAATTTTTATGGTGGGCTTTGTAAAGATTCAATTTTTAAGACGTTATGGGTGAAATTTTGGTCTTCGGATAGCATCTTGCTGTTTGGCTAGATTATTTAGCACAGAATATTACTAGTCTTGCTGTTTAGAGCTTGGTTCTGAGTACAGCTAGGTAGCGTTCTAAAAGGTGCTTTCGGGAGGGAAAGGGGGTAACAGTCTGCTTACTAGGTTGGGCATATTAACTTCCGTATATACTGTTTACTTGTGCTCTTTCAGTCAGCATATTCTCATTAGAAACAGGGGCCAAGCAATACTAATTCCTGGTAGTATTTGTTATGCCTAGGCTTTTGATTGCAGGAATTTGCAATTCACGGTACCAGATTGCCTGGTTTGATGCTTAGCCCCATTTAGGGCCTAATTTTAGCTGTTTAACGGGCATCTGATTTGGGATACATTGATATTTCTTTTTTCTGTTCTGTAGCTTGTAGGGAACTTGTCCAACATAGCCGCGACCTGTTTTCACTACACGTTCATATGTTCAAGGTTTTGTCATCAGTTAATAAATAGTCACATGTATTGTAGACATGTATATTTAAGGTTACCTAGTAGGCTAAATCCGATCTGTTTGAATTCATTGTTGTTTTTCTTTGTTGACATGTCTTTCTGTAATGTTGATATCCTGAACTTTTAGAAATCAGTATCTACTTGACGGGATGCATCTTTTGAATTCCTTTGCAATCACAACTGGATCTATTGGTGCTACTTTAACTATTTAGTAGTTGGTCAAGGCCTCACATTCAAAGTAGCCTGTAGGTCAATCTTTGTTGATTGTTTTTGTTAGCATATATGTTTGTCTGTAGACGTTTATGATTTCAGTTCATAATGATGTAGAACAATGCATAAAACATTCTGTTTGTAAATACTGATAGAATACATATTTATACTACAGACTCCTCACCATCCCATCAGTGTGGCTCAGTTTTCTGTTGGTCAAAGCAAAAGCTGTAATTTGTGGCTGAAAGACCAACCTGTTAGCAAAGTGCTTTGCAAGCTGCGGCGCCTTGAGGTATGTTCTTGTTTTTATGGTTCATATTCATTCTGTGGAGTGCATGAACATTCTCAAGTGTTAGTCTGCAAGTATTTTATTGGCTTTGATGTTTAATTTTCAGCAAGGAGGTCCATGTGAGTTAGAAGTTCTAGGGAAGAAGGGTATGGTCCAATTAAATGGAAGGCCCATAAGTCCAGACACAAAAGTTCCCCTTACAGGAGGGGATGAAGTCATATTCAGTTCATGCGGAAAGCATGCTTATGTATCCTTTTATCATTTCTGGTTCATTCAGTCATACATTTTTTCTTCAGTTACATCTCTTTCTTCATGACTGTAGTATGCACTTTGAGAATGGAGAAATGTCATATATGTTGCCTGTTTTTCCTTTACCGACTTATAGATTTTTCAGCATCCTTTGAATGACAAAGTTCCTAAAACGGTGCCATCATCTGCTGTTAGCCTTCTAGAACCTCCTGTTGCTAGCGTAAAGCGCATCCGTACAGATAAGAGAGCAGGAGACACTTCAGCTGTTGCTGGTACAGAGATGTTGGCATCTACATCTAATCAGCCGAAGGATGTAGCAGCAGTACCTCCCGCGGCAGCCGGCGAGAACAGCCAAAGAGTAGTGTGGCCAATGGCATCATCTGCTTCTGATAAATCAAAAGGGCATGCTGTGAGCCCTGATAAGGAATTTGAGAATGGGGAAAATGCTAATGAGGTAAATTCTAACATTGAAGACTCTCCAATGGATGTCGCTGCAGCCCCCATATCTCCTGATGATGCTGCGAACGATACCTGTCAACAAAATGGCTTTGGGCCTGATACTCATCTTGGTGCGGAAATCGGTAAGATTGCAACCTATAAGATAAGGCCAGTTCTGAGGATGATTACAGGATCAACTATATCCGAGTTCGATTTGACTGGTGATCTTTTTAAAGCTCTTGAAGATCAGAGGGATCTCATCAGGGATCTTAACGCTTCAACCAGTGTGCCTCCAAGTAGATGTCAAGCCTTTAAGGATGGGATGAAACAAGGAATTATTAATCCAAGTGATATTGATGTTACCTTTGAGAATTTTCCTTATTATCTCAGGTGATATGCTTTGGATTTATGTTCCTTTGCTGCTTTGACATTATTCTTTTTATGCAAGATTCTTATCATGCTGTCTATTTGAAGTTTTGCATATGCATCTGTTATTTATATGCTACATTATAAAAATCTGAGGCAACTTGTCTATTCTTCTTTGTTTAGTTTTGAGGTTGCCAACAATGGTGTATGCTTAGTTCTTAGATTATAGAAATTGGTTGGTTGAGTTTTTCTTAAAGCCATGTAAGGGCTGTGTGCAGACCAACCTTGGGATGCAGCATGCTATTTCTTTTTAGTCGTCACATGTCCATATCTTTGTATTTATTGGTTCTCATCTCATGCAGTGAGAATACAAAGAATGTGCTCTTATCATGTGCATTCATACACTTGGAAAAGAAGGAATTCATCAAGCAGTTTGCTGAGATTTCATCAATAAATCAGCGAATTTTGTTATCTGGTCCAGCAGGTACTTTGCCTCTGTTTGGAGACCTGTACTTCCTTTGTTGTTTACCTTTTCCCATTGATTTAAACTGTAGTCACTAGGTCTTGAGTTATGGCAGTTGCCATACTTTTCTCGAATAATGCTAGTGACCATACTTGTTTGATAATTATCCCAGTGCTTGTGCTCTTGTATTCCTCTGATTTTTCTGTGGTGATGCATTTAGGTTCCGAGATATATCAGGAAACATTGGTAAAGGCACTTGCCAAACATTTTGGTGCTAGACTCCTTGTCGTTGATTCACTTTTGCTGCCTGGGGTAAGCACATTTAGAAGCTAAGAAACCTTGAATCATTGCATGTTCCATTACCATTTTCCTATTCTGAACAAGAAATCCATGTAGGCACCTTCCAAGGATCCAGAATCCCAGAAAGATGTTGGGAAGGCTGATAAATCAGGGGATAAGGCAACTGCCGAGAAGTTTGCAATATATCAGAAGCATCGTTCTTCGTTGGCAGACACTGTTCACTTCAGGAGGCCAGCTGCACCAACTTCCAGTGTGAATGCTGATATTGTGGGAACATCCACTCTGCATTCTGCATCTCTACCGAAACAGGAATCGTCAACAGCTACATCGAAGAGCTATACTTTCAGAGAAGGTTTGTTAGCTATTCTTTATTACTTAATGTATTGAGTTATATTTTTCTCAAAACATGATTTTGCCTCCACATCTTCTGTAGGTGATAGGGTGCGTTATGTGGGTCCAGCTCAGCCAGCGTCTTTGTCACAAAGGTACATTGATTGCAAATATTATTCCTGTCTTCAGATGTGTCCAATGCTTGTTCCTTAGGCTTCTACATTATTATCATCGGAATTTTGTTCCAGTAGGCAATGCATGCTTTAGTACTGCAAGGAAGTTTGTCATTAGTGGTATTAGAGTTTCAGGGACAGATAATCTGTGCCTTAAATTTTGTATAAAATGGATATTTAATGACCTTTGTCATTCTATTGGTATGAGTTCTGCCGAGAGATATTTTATGGTCTTATATAGTCTTTGTGGTATGAACTATTGCGCTACAAACTGATATCAATTAACATTTGCACAAAATCTTATCTTGTCCTCTGGGTTCAATCTTGGTGTTACAAGTTGGAGGTGGGTTTTCCCGCATCCTACTATAACTTTTCCTTTTATCAAGCTGAACTCGGCAAAAAGCCAATCCAAGCGGGACCATCTGTTGCTTGGGCCACCCATATATTGATGGACTAAGATTGAATTTGTGAAATACTGTTCGCCCAAATGATTGTTTAGCCCGTTTACAAACCGTTTAAAAGATATATGGTGGTACACCGTTTCCGTTTAATTGGTTGTTTTGCCCGTTTAACAGCCGTTTTTTCTAGTTTAAATGACAAGTGACCGACTGTTCACCGTTTAGGATAACATGTCCACCAATTATGCTTGGGCACCTGACACTTCATCATTTGTGAAAGAAGCATTTTATTTGGTGTCCATCCGTCAGATAATCTTTACAAACTATAGTTTACTATGGTTGGATGGAACATTTTTCCCATGGAATTCGTGTCTGTACTCAGTAGGCCTCTTAAACAGGAAGAGGAATAACTGGAATATGAGACTTCTCATAGGGAACCCAGTTATGAGCTTGCTTTTGTACTTACAATCCTGGAAAATGAGATATTCTTTCTCCTGATGACATTATTTTTTTTCTTGCAACCATATTCATTCAATACATACGTTTATTCTTATAAATTGTTTGATTGATCTCCAGGGGACCAAGTTATGGTTATCGAGGCAGAGTGATGCTTGCTTTTGAAGATAATGGATCCTCAAAAATTGGAGTCCGATTTGACAAGCAGATCCCTGATGGTAATGATCTTGGCGGTTTGTGTGAGGAAGATCATGGCTTCTTCTGCTCTGGTTAGCTCAAACTTCCAAATTCCCTTTGGCAGTTATTTGACCTCTTTATTTGTTGCTGAGGATGCATTATTTCCACAGCTGAATTACTGCGCCCAGACTTTTCTGCCGGTGAAGAAGTTGAGAGGCTAGCTATGACCGAGTTAATAGAGGTACTGCTGCTTTTTAGGACAAGGAATCCTGTTGAATATGAAGTTAGCACTCTGTATAATAGTATGATTTTCATTTCCTGTCAGGTCATTTCAGAAGAGAACAAAGCTGGACCTCTGATAGTGTTACTTAAGGATGTAGAGAAATCATTCACTGGAGTTACAGAGTCACTTTCATCTTTGAGGAGCAAGCTTGAATTGCTTCCATCTGGTGTTCTTGTTATAGGATCCCACACCCAGATGGACAGCCGCAAAGAGAAGGTACATGCATTATTCCTGATAAACTAGACAAAATTGGATTGTGGGGGTTTCAAGTTCTGATGCTATTTTGGCATATTGGTTCCTGCATTCATTTTGTAAATGAACAAGGCTGAGTTATTTTTTCTACCTTGCATTGCTGTGATTTTTCACTTCCCACACCAGGGGTTCTTTGTTGGCATATCCTGTTAACCCTTCTTTAATTTTTATCAGTTACGGAGTTACCTCTCTTCAATTCTAGCAAAAGTTTACTAAGATGGTGAAGTGATCTTTCTTGCAGGCGCATCCTGGAGGTTTTCTTTTCACAAAGTTTGCCAGTAGCAGCCAGACACTTTTTGACCTTTTCCCGGTAAATTTTCGTTGTCTTACTCTTTATTCTTCTTGAAGCTTTTTATATGTACATACATGGCTAAATTTGGTAGTCTGATGAACCATGATATTGATTTTATCTCCCTGATTTGCATTGTTTTAATTTAATATGATTTTTATTAAAAATGCAGGATAGCTTTGGTAGCAGGTTGCATGAAAGAAGCAAGGAAAGTCCAAAGGCAATGAAACATCTAAATAAACTTTTCCCAAACAAAATTTCGATCCAGCTTCCGCAGGTGATTATATCTCTTGCTACACTCATTTAGTTGTTATTAAGTATATTTTCTGATCTGAAGATTTAAATTTGCAGGATGAAGCTCTACTTACAGATTGGAAGCAGCAGTTGGATCGTGATGTTGAAACACTTAAAGCCAAATCAAATATTGGTAGTATTCGCACGGTAAGCTGCAGAATAGGAGTCAACATTATACTTGTCCCTTGGTACTTAATATTTCCCACTGTCAACTGTATCTTTCTTTAAACTGAAGGACCTGTGATGCCTGTCATGGGTGCATTATTCTCAAATGACCATTTACATGTGTTTGATAGTATTTCTTCTGTTTGATACTGTTGGAGTATGTGTTTAGGCCCATGAGGCTAAGGCCCATGTGGCCCATGTATGGAACCTATATAGCTACCCTTCTAGGGTTAGCCCTAATCAATTGAGACCCACTTTCAACATGGTATCCAGCTAGGTCTGGCCGCCCCTTCTTCTCCTGGGCGCCGCCGCCCCTGGCACCTTCTCCTGGCCGCCGGCCATCCTTCTCCATGGCTGGCCGCCAGCCACCTCCCCCTTCCCCCACCTACTTCCAAGCCTTTCCCCCTCTCTCTTCTCCCTCATGGGCTGCCATGGTCTCCTCCCGCCCCCTTCCTCCAGGCGCGGCTCCCAGGGCCGACTGGCCGCCGCCCCTCTCTGGCGCGGGTGGCCAGCCCCTGCTCCAGCCGCCTGGGGGAGCGCCGGCCCTGGGCAACGCCCTCTCCTCTGCCGCCCATCTCTCCGCCCACCTCTCTGCTGCTGGCGCCGCACAGCTCTCTCCCACTGGCACTGCTGCTGGTGCCCAGCCCCCACCCGCCCTCCACCTCTCTGCAGCCGCTCCTGGAGCCACCTTCCCCGCCCAGGCCCTCACCACAACTGCTGATCCTGGCGCCGGGGGGGGGGGGGGTCCTGAGGCGGGTACGAAGACCGGGGCCGCCGATGGTGATCTCCAGCAGCCGCAGCCCCTACTCCAGCCGCAGCCCCATCATCCCCACCCGCAGCCCCTCCTCCAACCGCTGCCTGAGGGTCTCTTGGCTGCGGCTGCGACCTCCGGTCTGACGGGACCGAACCTCAACCTCGCCGCTGCTCTCGTTGCCGCCCGGACCGCCGCCGCGGAGGGCCAGGCCCGCGTGCGCGCGGCCGCTCTCGTGTGGGAACGTGAGCGGGACGCGGCAGACGCCCTGGCTCGCCAGATCGCCGAGGCCGAGCACTTCCTCACCTCCCCCGCGGGCCAGGACGCCGGAGCCACCTCCTCTGCCTCGCCGGGACGTCGCGTGTCGCACACTGCCGTCCTCTGGCACGACCCGGCCGACCCGCTCGTGGCTCAGCTGCACTACCAGGCGGGGGGGGGGGGGGGTCCAGAACATTCGCCTGCTCGTTCCGGTCGTCCTCGAGCCGGAGTCGCCCTCGTACGCCCGCTGGCGGGATCTGGTCCTCCTCACTCTTCGCCGCTACGCCCTCGACGACCACGTCCTCGTCGACGCCTCGGTCGCCGTCCAGACGCCGTCGTGGATCCGTCTCGACAGCATCGTTCTCTCCTGGATCTTGGGGACGATCTCTCTGGACCTCCACGACCTCGTCCGCACCTCTCCGGATGCGCGCCGGGCATGGCTTGCTCTCGAGGGCCAGTTCCTGGGCAACGCTGAGGCCCGGGCTCTGCGTCTCGACGCGAGCTTCCGCACCTTCGTCCAGGGTGACCTCTCCGTCGGTGAGTTCTGCCGTCGGATGAAGGGCATGGCTGACTCCCTGGGGGATCTCGGGTGGCCCGTCGAGGATCGCATCTTGGTCCTCAACGTCCTCCGGGGGCTCAGCGACCGCTACGCTCACCTCAGGACGTGGATCACCCGCCAGAGGCCCTTCCCCACCTTCCTGGAGGTCCGTGACGATCTCGTCATGGAGGAGCTCACGCAGGGCCTCCAGCCGGGCTCTACCACCACCTCGTCCTCCTCGACGGCCCTGGCTGCTACCTCGCCGCGTCCTCCTGCTCCACCGCGGTCGTCTACTCCGCCACCGTCGTCTCTCCTGGGCCCTCCTCCCTCCGGGCCGAGCGGAGGTGGGGGGGGGGTCGTGGCTCTCGTCGTCGCCGTGGAGGGGGCCGCGGGGGTGGCCGGGGCGGTCCACCTCAGGCTCCGGCACCGGCGGGGACACACGGGGGGGCACCATGGCCTTCGTTCCAGAACCCGTGGTCCGGTCGCATCTCCATGTGGCCCTACCACGCCCCCGGAGCCGACACTCGCCCACCGATGGCCATGCTCACCGGAGCTCCTCCTGCTGGTCCTTCACCCGGCGCCTTCCCTACTACGCCGTGGGTTCCACCCTCCGGGACTCCACCGGGGGTCGCCAGCTGGGACCAGGCGGCCCTGGCTCGCTCGTTCATTACCATGGGCCTGACACCTCCGGTCGGACCCGAGTGGATCGCTGATTCAGGGGCCACCTACCACACTACACCTGACCCCGGTATACTTTCGTCGATTCACTCCCTCTTCCTCTCTTCCTTCGTCCATTATGGTCGCTAATGGTTCTTGTATTCCTGTCTCGTCTGTGGGTACCGCCGGTGCTCATGGCTCCTTTCGTCTTCCTGATGTTCTTGTTGCTCCTTCTATGGTTCATAATCTTCTTTCTATTCGACGTTTTACAGCTGACAATTCTTGTTCTGTGGAATTTGACTCTTCTGGTCTTACTGTAAAGGATTTGGCTTCCCGGCGTCCTCTGCTCCGATGTGACAGCTCCGGGCCCCTTTACACTCTTCGCTTCCCGGCGGCTCCTTCGTCTTCTTCGCCGCCCGTTTTGTCAGCTGCCTTCGTCGCTTCTTCTTCCTCTACCACCTGGCACCGGCGCCTCGGCCATCCTGGACGTGATGCCCTGATACAGCTCAGTCGTAGCTCCGGTCTTCCATGTACTTGAGCTCATGATGAGCAACTGTGTCATGCGTGCCAATTGGGCCGACATGTTCGTCTTCCTTTTTCTAGTTCTACTTCCCATGCGGCCCGCATTTTTGATCTTGTACATTGCGACCTATGGACATCTCCTATTCTGAGTATTTCTGGTTATAAGTACTATCTTGTGGTTGTTGATGATTTTTCGCATTACTCGTGGACTTTTCCTCTCCGTGCGAAGTCTGATACGTTTACCACGCTCCTCCACTTCTTTACTTGGGTGTCCACACAGTTCGGTCTCACCATTAAGGCCGTCCAGTGTGACAATGGTCGCGAGTTTGATAACTCCGCCGCCCGCGATTTCTTCCTCTCTCACGGTGTTCAGCTCCGCATGTCTTGTCCATACACCTCCTCGCAGAATGGCAAGGCTGAGCGGATGATTCGTACCACCAACGACACCGTGCGTACCCTTCTCTTTCAGGCCTCTCTTCCCGCTCGCTTCTGGGCTGAGGGCCTCCACACCTCCACCTACCTTCTTAACCGCCTTCCTTCCGCGGCCTGCCCCGCTCCCACTCCTCACCACGCCCTCTTCGGTACCCCGCCGCGGTACGATCACCTCCGTGTGTTTGGGTGTGCGTGTTATCCCAACACCGCTGCCACTTCTTCCCACAAGCTGGACCCTCGCTCCACGCTCTGTGTCTTCCTCGGGTACTCTCCGGATCACAAGGGGTACCGGTGCTTTGACCTTACCTCCCGACGGGTTCTCATCTCTCGCCATGTGGTTTTCGATGAGTCCGTCTTTCCCTTTTTCAGCACTACCACCTCTCCGGTGCCTGACCCGCCCTCCCTGTTTCCCACTGACCCGGTGGTCCAGCCACCTTTTTCGTGGTCTCCTGCAGGTACCGCTTCGCCGCGCGCTGGGCCGGCCCCCGGTCCCGGATTCCCAGCGAGTCCGGGCCCGTCGTCCTCGGGTGCGCCCCCGTCCTCTCCGGTTGGTGCAGACCCAGGGCCTTCGTCCCCCGCTTCTGCCCCGGGGGGGTCGTGCCGGTCGCCGACGCCGGATCCCGTCCCGGCACCTCCGTCGAGGTTCGCCGCGCCGGTACGGGTGTACGAGCGCAGGCCGCGGCCCCCGCCGCTCGCGCTTCCTTCTCCACTGGGGACACCGACACCACCGCCGCAGTCTCCGCCGGCTCGTGGTGCCCCGCCGGTCTACCACCCGCCGCTGCTTCACCGACACCCGCGGCATGTTCACCCGATGGTGACCAGACACGCGGCTGGCACACTGCCACCTCGTGTCTTCGAGGCTTCGACCGGCGACGCGGTGGTCTCTCCGGTACCCTCTTCCGTCCGCGACGCCCTGTTGGACCCTCACTGGCGCCGCGCGATGGAAGAGGAGTACGCCGCGCTACTCGCCAACCAGACGTGGGAGTTGGTGCCCCGGCCGCCGGGCGCCAATGTCGTCACCGGCAAGTGGATTTGGACCCACAAGCGCCGGGCCGACGGCTCTCTTGAGCGCTACAAGGCTCGGTGGGTCCTCCGGGGTTTCACTCAGCGCCCTGGCGTCGACTACGATGAGACCTTCAGCCCGGTGGTCAAGTCGGCCACCGTCCGTACCGTGCTATCGCTGGCGCTTGCTCGGTCTTGGCCCGTCCATCAGCTGGACGTCAAGAACGCCTTCCTCCACGGCCTTCTCACCGAGACGGTGTACTGCAGTCAGCCGGCGGGGTTCGTCGACACCACCCGTCCTGACATGGTTTGCCGGCTCAACAGGTCCCTCTACGGCCTCAAGCAGGCACCTCGGGCGTGGAACCACCGGTTTGCCGCCTTCTTGCTGACCCTGGGGTTCATGGAGGCCAAGTCCGATACGTCTCTGTTCGTCTACCACCATGGAGCCGACACTGCATACTTGCTGCTCTATGTTGATGACATTGTCCTCACCGCCTCCAGTGAGCCACTTCTCCGCCGGATCATTACAGCTCTCCAGCAGGAGTTCGCGATGAAGGATCTGGGTGAGCTCCACCACTTCCTCGGGGTCACTGTTGAGCACCGTCCTACCGGACTCCTACTTCACCAGCGACAGTACACTTGGGACATCCTGGAGCGGGCTGGGATGATTGACTGCAACCCCTGCTCCACTCCGGTCGACACTCAGGGCAAGCTGTCTGAGGCTGAGGGACCACCGGTGGCCGATCCCACTGCGTACAGGAGTCTCGCCGGGGCTCTTCAGTACCTCACCTTCACCCGGCCGGACATCACCTATGCAGTTCAGCAGGTCTGCCTCCATATGCATGACCCCCGGGAGCCTCACCTCACGGCCCTCAAGCGCCTCCTCCGCTACCTCCGGGGCACGCTCGACTACGGCCTCCTCCACCGGGCCTCCTCCACCGACCTCACCGTTTACACCGACGCTGACTGGGCCGGGTGCCCGGATACTCGCTGCTCCACCTCCGGCTACGCCGTCTTCCTAGGCGGCAACCTGGTGTCTTGGTCGTCCAAGCGCCAGCCGGTGGTCTCCCGGTCCAGCGCCGAGGCAGAGTACCGCGCCGTTGCTAACGGCGTGGCGGAGGCCGCCTGGCTCCGGCAGCTGCTTGCGGAGTTGCACACTCCGCCCTCCCGGAGCACACTGATCTACTGCGACAACGTCAGTGCGGTCTACCTCTCCACCAACCCCATCCAGCACCAGCGGACGAAGCATGTGGAGATCGACCTCCACTTTGTCCGTGATCGGGTGGCCATGGGCGAGGTACGGGTCCTTCATGTTCCGACGACCTCCCAGTTTGCGGACATTTTCACCAAAGGCCTCCCGTCCTCGACCTTCGCCGAGTTTCGCTCCAGCCTCAACATCACCGGTGGCTAGTTGCGTCTGTGGGGGGGTTGTGTGTGTTCTTTCTTGTTCAGCCTTGAACTCCGCTGCGCCGGTAGTTCAGACTGCGGGGGGGGGGGGGGGGGGGGGTGTTGGAGTATGTGTTTAGGCCCATGAGGCTAAGGCCCATGTGGCCCATGTATGGAACCTATATAGCTACCCTTCTAGGGTTAGCCCTAATCAATTGAGACCCACTTTCAACAGATACTTTGTAGCCTGTTTCTGTATGAATGCATATTTTCACCATTTATATGATTATGCAATTATTTTATGTCTATATATGCTTTTGCTGTTAATATGGTTGAAAGCATCAAATATCCTCATAGAAGTACCTTTTTGATGTAGCCATTTAACCAAAATGTCTGGCATTGGGCCTTTCATGGTTACTTTAAGCTTCTACTTTCCGTGGTTACTTATGAATCAGACCATTATATGATTCTTCACTTTCTCTGTAATGCAGTTTCTGAGCCGCAATGGAATTGAATGCAATGATCTTGAAGAATTATTCATCAAAGACCAATCACTGAGTAATGAAAGTAAGTACTTTTGTTTTGGTTTATTCACATTTCATCTAAAGAATTTCAATTTAAACTTTGCTCCTCCTACCTTTCTTAGATGTGGACAAGATTGTTGGGTACGCAGTGAGTTATCACCTTAAGCACAATAAAATTGAAACGTCCAACTCCAAGGATGCTAAACTTGTACTCACAAGTGAAAGGTAAAAAAGTTTTTTCTTATTGAAAACTATTTGTCCTATGTATCCTTTCAAATCAATTCTCAGTGGATTTTTGAATCATTTACTTGACAGCCTTAAGCATGGGCTCAACATGCTGCAAAGCATGCAAAGTGATAACAAGAGCTCCAAAAAATCACTGAAGGTACACTCCCACTTATTGCCATGCTTTCTGGTGATTCCTCAACTTAGTTGCTGAACACTATACTTATAAATCCTTTTTCTCAGGATGTTGTCACAGAGAATGAGTTTGAGAAAAGGCTTTTGGCGGATGTTATACCACCTAATGACATTGGAGTTACCTTTGATGATATTGGAGCCTTGGAGAATGTAAAGGACACGTTGAAGGAGTTGGTGATGCTCCCTTTACAAAGACCTGAATTGTTCTGCAAAGGGCAGTTAACAAAGGTAGCATCATAATGCCTAATTATGCTTGAAATCGCTTACATGGGGTGTCAGAGTGTTCTTTCCAACTGTAGGGTAGCCCATGTGGTTGATATTTTTTCAAGCATTGAATCCACGATCTAAGAACCATTTTTAATACATTTTGCTTTGAACTGAGCTAAGATACAGTCATGCCTTTTTGCCATTTCATAGTATTGCTTGAATATTTGTGAAATAATTTGCATGAATGCCATAAAATCTCCAAGGAGCATTAGTTTTCTTTGGTCTTCCAGAGTTATCTGAATACACTAGTCCTCTAGTTAATTTGGCAGTAGTCCTCTAGTTAATTTGGCAGTATTGTTTCTATAAGGTTTTTCATCTTTCTAAAGAGCGGGAAAATACTTGGGGAGACTAAGATCTCAGCTTATGGATTAGTTGGTGTCTAGCCTGGTGGAAATGTCACGAGCTGACTCTTTACATGAACTCTTGGCTTCTAGTGATTCCTTGCCTCTTTATTTATATACTGTATTTAATAATGTGTTATTACTTAGTATATTAGTTAATCTTAGATATTTTGGAGTTTTAAAACTTCATTTGTAGATTATCTTGATTTACTATGGTCATGATCTTATAACTGCCTCCTCAATTCATTCTTTGCAGCCTTGCAAGGGGATATTGCTTTTCGGACCTCCTGGCACTGGGAAAACTATGCTTGCCAAAGCAGTAGCAACTGAAGCAGGTGCTAATTTCATCAATATATCAATGTCGAGCATTACATCGAAGGTATTATTTCACCTAAGGGGCAACTGATGAGGTTCACTAGTGTCTCAAGGCTAACCAGTGGTTCATTTACTTTCAGTGGTTTGGTGAAGGAGAGAAGTATGTAAAGGCTGTTTTCTCACTAGCAAGTAAAATAGCCCCCAGTGTTATATTTATTGATGAGGTATGCAAGCGCACAAGTTTACGTTAGTAAACCACTATCGGTACAGTGTATACCAACTGTTTTGACTTTCTGCAGGTCGATAGTATGCTAGGAAGGAGAGAAAATCCAGGGGAGCATGAAGCGATGCGCAAGATGAAGAATGAATTTATGGTAAATTGGGATGGGTTGCGCACTAAAGATAAGGAGCGTGTGCTTGTTCTTGGTGCTACAAATAGACCGTTTGATCTGGACGAGGCTGTGATTAGGAGGTTCCCCCGCAGGTGAATATTGTTCCATTCAATGGGGCGGGATTACCCAGTTGGGTAACTGTAGTTTTGTTCAGTGGGCCATGATTATCTAATTGTTGCTGTTGGGTAGCAATAGTTTTGTTTGCTTGGGTGGGATTATCAAATTGCTGTTGGTTCCATATTTATCACCATTTTACTCAATTGTTTCAGGTTAATGGTAAACTTACCCGATGCATCAAATAGAGAGAAAATTCTAAAAGTAATTTTGGCAAAAGAAGAGCTGGGATCGGATGTTGATCTGGACTCACTTGCCAATATGACTGATGGTTATTCAGGAAGCGATCTTAAGGTATGTTTGCTTTTTATGCATGCAATTGCTAGAAACCCTTTGCATGGTTTTCACTGAGTTTGTGCTTTCAGAATCTGTGTGTGACCGCAGCGCATTATCCCATTCGAGAAATTCTGGAGAAGGAAAAGAAGGTACACAATGTTGTCTCTGCTTTTGGTTGCTCTGTTTGCACTTGGCAGTACGATTATCCTTTGCAGCAGGGAGCAGTGATGTGTGAACTATGCATTTTACTGTTGAATCATGAATTGCATTGTGTGCAGGAGAAGAATTTGGCTAAAACAGAAGATAGGCCAGAGCCTGCATTGTATGGAAGCGAGGACATCCGTCCTCTTAGCATAGATGACTTCAAATCTGCCCATGAGCAGGTGTGAACACCAAATTTGCCTCCATTTCATATCTCCTTCTGGCCTTCTACAACCTACATTCTTGTTTCTAGAGCAGCAACCTACTACGACCGACATTCTTGTATCTAGAGCAGCATCCTAACCTCTTTTTATTCACTGCAGGTTTGTGCGAGCGTTTCGTCTGATTCAGCAAACATGAACGAGCTTCTTCAATGGAATGACCTGTATGGTGAAGGTGGGTCAAGGAAGAAGAAAGCGCTGAGCTACTTCATGTGATGGCGAGAGCATAAAATCTGAAGGATCACAACCGTGCCATGAAATCAGAAGGATCACAGTTGCGCCATACTGTACAGCCGCCATAGTACACCCCCATGGCATGTGCGTCTGCGCGACTTGGCCGGCCCCAAATCCAGTCGGGTTTTTCCTCCCCCCCCCCCCCCCCCCCCCCCCCCTCAGTAGCTGTGGCTGGCCGGCTGTCGTCCCCTCCGCCTGGTGTAATTAAAACTGTGTACCTGAGTCGAGTTGTTTACCAGCTGTTTGAGGTTCCAGAGTTAAGATTTAAATTAAAATGGCGCCATTGCCCTCCTCCAACCTCCCTTTCTTCCTCCCCTAAGTTAACTTTGTTGCGGCCATGGTCCTTGGACTCTGGCTATAGGTCTTTGTGTACCCCTGTACATGCGAAATGAAGGGATATGAAATAAGAACATCTTCCTCCTGTTGTTGACAGTATGGTACAGAAATTTTTTCATAGTTGACTGGAGATGAATTGGATCGGTGCCAACAAGAATTATGGAAAGTGCCTTTCCTGCCGCTGAAATTTGTGCGTATGTCGAGTGGATTTGGTATTGTGAGATGAATGGCAGGACAGCACATGAATTTTTATGCGTCTCTTGTCCTCTAATTGTGAAATGCAAGGGAGCAAACGCCCAGTATAATGAACTTACCGTCATTTTGTCTATTGACCGATTAACTTTATTTGAACAAAATACAGGCAGAGCTGATTTTTCCGTGAACTTGTGGTTCTCTTGAATGATGCACCTGTTTTGTTGCACTCATAATGCAAGAGTTGCGACTATTTCATTGGTAATATTGTTTCCGGTAATGCTACCATTAAGATGTCTGGAAGGCCGGATGTCTCGCTCTACTCACTATCGCATGCGCTGCTCGCATAAAAAAACAAAATCAACTCCCGCGCATCTCGCTCCGCTTCCGCCCTTACCCCTTCCATGCTCCTCATCCTCTGCCGCATCGTTCGTCCCCCCCATCAGGAGCCCCCAACGCCTGCATATCCGGCGGTCCTCTCCCCCACCCCAGTGAGATCCATGGAGCAGGAGCGAGTTCCACTCGCCTCCGGCGAGATTCATATAGGTGGCGTGGCGGTGCTGCAGGGGAGTGGGCAGCTCTCCTCCACCGCGGCGTGACGCCCTTTCTTGCCTCGGCGACCGAGCTCCCGCCACCCCAGCGGACATGGCGCTCCTCGCCCATCATCCCCCACCATCGCCGCCGAGCCAAGACCGGTACTGGTGGTGGTGGTGCTCATGCGCCGTCGCTCGCCACAGGCTCCGACCCCGACGGTTGGAATCGACCAGCCCAGGCTTCCGCTCCCATATGTTGCAAATGTATGTTTGAAGTGTTTTAGTCGTTTCGAAGGTATGTTGCAGTTGTTTCTTATAGATGTTACAAAAGTAGATCGAGGGATGTTGCACATGTTGCAAGTGTTTCAGAAGCACGTTGCAAGCTTTTGTTCAAAATATTTCATTTGTTTCCAAACGTATTTGGCAGTCGTTTTTCACTACTACAGAAAAAATTAACTGAGGCGTTTCACTTTGGGGCTCGAAGGCGGGCGGGCTGGTTGCCCGCCTCCATTATTCGGTGGCAGACAGCCTGCCCAGCAACCGCCTCGGTTAATCATTAACCGAGGTAGGCAACCTAACGTGCCCGTCTCGGTTAATATAGATTAACCGAGGCGGTCATCCTAAGGCAACTGCCTCGGTTAATCATTTACCGAGGCGGGCATTGTAACACAACCACCATGGTAAATCAGGCCCAGCCCGCTAGCCCACGCCAGCCCACTCTAGTATATAAACGAAATCTTCAGAAACCCTAACTATCTCCGTCACCCCTCCCCTCAGCTGCACGGCGCACTCTCCCTCACCCCTCTCCTCAACCGCACTCTCCCCCGCGCTCCTCCCCTCGTTCTCTCTACGACGCAACCGTGCTCCTCCTTGGGCATCTCTCCTCTCCCTCAGGCACAGTGACCTCTTCCTCCTCCGGCGGGGCGCGCGGCTGCCTCCTCCTCCTCCGGCGGGGCACGCACGACTGCCTCCTCCTCCTCCGGTGGGGCGCGTGCTGCCGCCTCCTCCTACGGCGTGGCTGCGCGGCCCCTTCCTCCTGCGACGGCGCCCCTCCTTCCCTCTGGCGCGGTGGCCCTCTCCCCTCCCTCTCTCTCTCAAGCGATGTGGGCGGGGAAGCCGGATCCAGTGGTGGGGAGGCCGGATCCGGGCTCCTCCTCGCCCTCGCTGCCGAATCTGGGAGCGGGCGAGGCGACGACGGCGCGGGCAACGCGGGCGGTGCAGGCGAGCGGTGGCGGTGCTCCTCCTTCACCTCTTCGTCAGCTCCAGCGCTGGGAGGTCAGATCCTGCAGCGGGAAGGCCGGATCCGGCATGCTACGGCGGCAGCGGCGGCGGTGCGTGGATGGGCTCAGCGGGCCCATGGATGGGCTCGGCGGGCCTGTCCATGGATTTTTCTTTTTTTTCTTTTTTTATTGATTAACCGAGGTGGGCATTTCAACCGCCTCGGGAAAGATCCATTTATCGTGACCTTTCGTCCAAGGCGGTTGCGGTGTTTTCCTCGGTTAACCACTTTTGCCCACCTCGGTTAATTTTTTCTGTAGTAGTGTTTCATCTGGATGTTGCATATGTTTTCTCACATGTGTTGCAACAGTATGTTCCAAATGTTTCAGTTGTTTTAGTCTTATATTGTGGTAAGCGTTTTTCATGTTGCAGTTGTTTTATCTGGATGTTGTATATGTTTCACACACATGTTGCAAGCGTATCTCCCAAATGTTTCATTTGTTTCAAATGTATGTTTCAATCGAGTGTTTCATATTGCAAGTGCAGACCGCCGGCGTTGGTGTCCATGAGGGCGGGCACGGCCAAGCCGCGGCCACCAACGTGTGGAGGAGGCGTAGGCCGCCGTCGGCGGTGTGGGGAGGAGGCACAGGCCGCGCGGTGCTATTCTGGAAGAGGCAGGGGTGGGTCTTCCGGGCGACCTGGAAGAGATGGGCGCCGGGCCGGTGTGGAAGAGGCGGGGGCGAGTCATCTGAGTAGCGTTGGTAGTGGATCTGAAGTGGGTGGTTCGGATGCGAGCGCGGGAAACAGAGCTTAGTCGACGGGAGTTTGCATCTCTACCTCATCTTTAGCTTCCGCATTTGTATTGCAATCTTGGTCGTGTGCTTTACCTTTCCTAGCTTAGTTGATAAGCTAGTTGATAGGATTGGAACTAGGTTGCATAACTCTTTTGTGGTAGAGATAGCAACACACTAGCAAAATCATAGTTACACATTTAGATAGTTTATTTAATTGCAAAGGTTTTGCTAAGGTGAAAATTAGATGCCATAGTTAGAAGTATATTTTTAAGTTGCCTAATTCACCACTCTCTTTGGCGTCACGGTCCCTTCAAGGCCGGCTAGGGGATGGTGACGGCGGTGTGTGGCGGCAGCGCTAGGGCAGCGGCGCGGGCGAGGGTGGCGGCGTGCGCCGCGGCGTGCGCCACGGTGTGCTGGGGGTAGGGGAGACGTCACTAGGAGCGAGAGAGCGAGAGGAGATTTGTTTTAAGAGCAAAACTCTATTTCCTTCTTCATTGGAATAATTACGTTGCTCCTATATTTATAGTCCCTAGAGGACTTGCACACCAAACAATCTAGCAGAGAGTCCTTACAGGTTAGGATTCACCTTTCCCAAAACAAACTTTATCCTTTCCTAACAAATCTTGACTCTATTTTCCTAAACAATTATCTATATTTTTTCGTCCAAATATCTTTATTTTCCTAAACTACCTAAATCTTGGGATAATGGGGAGGTGGAGGTGGCGCAGCCCCCTTGCCACGCCTCCTCCTGGCGGCGCATGCGCGCCCTGCAGCCTCGGCTGCTGCCGGTGTCGATGCGGGATCCACAGGGTTCCGCAATGATGTGACTACAAGTCATGGGTCCTGGCCTGGCCCACAAACTGGAGCAAGGAGAGGTGTAGTATCCACTACACCGAATCCGAGTAGAATAGGACAGACTAGCCGGATTTCTATGGAAAGTAACTTCTGTATCTAGTTTAGGACACCTTCTTTGGATCCGACTATGATTGTAACCGCACCACAGCCGTCTCTACTGATATAAAGAGAGGCTGTGGGCACCCCTGTAACAAGAAAAAAGATAACACAATCAATCCAACGCAAATGCTAACGCTGACTGGACGTAAGGTTATTACTCGATCACGATCGAGGGCCCGAACCAGTATAAATCGACTGTCTCTGCATTCACCGTTGGGTTCTAGCACGCGCCGAAGCCCGAACAACTGTCCCGGGTATCCCCGTGGCAGGCTATCGGTGGTCAAACACCGACAGCCGGGTTGCGGGCTCCCGCCGGTCCATTTGGCCCACTCTGGGGCGCGTCCCTTAGGACCATGACAAATCCTGTCTTCTCCACTCGGCCATCCTCGAGCCGAATCATTAGACAGTCATCGAGCCCTTTTGGTGGTGGCACTGATCTCTTGACTCACTCAATATGGATGCGTAGGTCGCCGTGGAGAACTGCTGTGGTTGCGAGGTTGTGGTGGTCATTATTGACGTTGAACTCGAAGCAGTATCAGAGGGTGCCGATATAGCCATGGAGCCAGTAGTGAGCGGCGTATATGGCTGCCTCAGGGTGCAGCTATTGCCGGGCTCATACGAGTGTCGTCCTGGAGATGCTGGCGTCGAAGTGGACGTGCTCCCTGTTGAGTGGGGGCCCTCACATCCTTTTACTTTGTTGGTCGCCTTGGGCATGATGTAGTTGGGAATCTTGTGGTAGATGGTGGAAGGTACATGATTTGCTAGTGAACTTGTCAAGTACAACATCTCACTGAACATGAAGTCGACGCTATTGAGTTCATTTGGCGAGATGGAGTGCAGGCGGGTGTTGGCGTTGATAGTGATGGCGACGTCGTTGATGGTCATGCAGCGACACCCCATGTTGTCAAAGAAGGTGACTGCTGCCGTCAATGGGGTGCGCCTCTTCCACGGGCGAGTGAGCAGGATGCTTGATGGTGTGGTATATGCCTGTGTTGCTGACGTTGGGAGGCTATGTTATCCCACCGCTAGGTGGGCTGCCGCTGATGAGTGTGTCGATGAGGGCCGGAAGTAGTGGTGAAGCGGCTGGTATGTAGAGGCGCTCATCAAAGAAGATGTAGCCGGCGTCTAGCGACCATGCTTGGGCCGCCTGCTTGTTGATGATGGAGGTGGTGGTGCCGCGAAGTTTGATGAAGAGTGGCGAAGACCGGTGGCTCCGTGTTGATGCGGGTAAGTTGTCGCTGAGGTCGTGTTGCTTGACTGAGTTGGTTGTGTGCCGGTGGTGGTGGAGAGGACTACCACTGCCGAGTAGCCAGTCCCGGTGTCGTTGTTGCTGGCGTCGGAGAGGTGAGCCATGGCGCTGCTACCACCCAAGCGGCCGGCGTAGGCGCTGCTATCCATGCGGCGGCCTCTGGTGTTGGCGCCCATGTTGGCGCAGTGTTGCCACCCATGCGGTTGCTGCTGGTGGCGCTGCCCATGCGCCCCATGGGGTCGGCACCGCGGGTGGTGCTCGCGAGATCGATGCGGAGGTCGTTGTCCACGGGGCTGCTGGTGGTGGCGGCACTGGTGCCGGTGATGGTGCTGGTAAGGCGAGGTGGTGGTGCGCTGCTTGATGGTGTGAGATGCTGGTGAAGGTGACCGTCTTGTTGTCACACCGGAATTGCATCTGCAGGGATGTGAAATCCCATAAGGTGTTGCCAACGTCCGTCATCCATGGCGCTCCCAAGATGACATCTATGTCATCACCGATCGGCGGGAGGAGAAAGGCATCAATCTAGAATGCCTCGCCGTCGATGCGTAGTGGGACGGTGAAGCAGGCTCCTCTGCAGGTGAATTCCGTGCCGCTCCCAACGAGCACAGTGGTGTTGATGCGACGCTCGGTGATGCCGATGATGCGGGCGGTGTTGGTATCGATTGTTGACGGTGAAAATGTCACAAAATCACACACCAAAAACACCGTCAACAGCCTTGGTTTCAAAGGAAGAGTAACATGACATGAACATATTTTACCAATAACAAGTTCCACTTGTGCCTTGAGATGTTTTCATGCAGGAGATGACAAATAGAGGCAAATGAGCCTGTGGACCCACCATATGGGGGTCACCCGAGCCCCCTATGGGCCCACCAGGCCCTGCCAAGGTGGCAGGATCCATGAGAAGAATCCTAGAGAATTAACAGAATGTGACGGAACATTTAATGTTCAGTGACAGAACATTATTTCTTGTCCAGTGACGGAACATTTAATTCTATATGGATGTTATTTTGATCGTTCAGAATGTGATCTGAACTGATAATCTGAAGGACGTAGTCGATCAAAAGAGTAAGCCGGGAATAGAAAATTTACAGAGCTTTATCAGTTGTTACAGTTGTGTCCTCTTATATAGAAATAATGGATGATACGATCACCATGTGTAAGTACACAAGTGTGATCAAGAACATGATGGCGGTGATGCTTGTTGTATGAAAAAAATGTTGAGCTGCAGGCGCTCACCCGCGATGACGCAGGTCATGACATGGCGTATACACAAATGAATCATACAGACCGTAATTCCATTCATATGGGCGAAATACGCCTAGATACTGAACCTTTGAGGTGTTCAGGTGATAGGCCACTACTGCATCTATTGCAGCCAAGAAGATGACCTCCTTGTATGGATGAAATCCAAGAAAGTGGAAAGTTTCAGGGTAACCGTCGTGTTCCTCGTTATCATTGTCCTCCTCCCCGTCTGCATTGCTGCAAATAATGTCATCGTCGTCGACGTCCGAGCTCAAGTCAAGTTTCCACCTCTCCTTTCTCCGGTTGTGATAATCATCAAAGACCCGAGGACCAAGTTTCATCGTTTGCGTTCTCCGGTTGTAATAATCATCCAAGATCCAAGGACCAGGTCCCAGGTCCCAGGTCCCACCAGGTATCGGGCCTAAGTACGCGATCATGCTTGAATACCCATTCTGATCCTGCCATCGGATTGTGCTGCTGCGATCTGTAATCGTTGAGCATCCAGACTCGAAGCCGGAGCATGTTAATAGCCACAAAGTATACCTCGCCTTTTGATCTTCCCAGATAAGAGCGCACATTCTTGTAGTACTCGGAGCGGTGTATGTAGTATTCGGAACGGTCTATTGGCGATTTTATTACACGGTAGGAGTAATCCCCAGTTGACAAGGATAGCCTGCAAAAATTATTTACCACCCACGTCAAGTTTTATGCATGAATGAAACCTCTAGCAAGTACTCTCTTCGTTCCGACGACTTACAATTTGAGCACCCATGTTTTATTTCATGCATGAAACCTCTAATAAGTATTCTCTCCGTTCCAAACTTCAAGCCGTTATGGACTTTTTAGAGTTATATGCATCTAGAAAAGTCATAATGACTTACAATTTGGAACCGTGGCAGTAATTACTATAAAAAATAATCAGATTATTCAGCTGACATATAGTACTCCGTCGTTTCGAAATTATAATTCTTTGACCTTTTCTAAGTACATAGAACCAAGAATGATTTAAAATTTAGAACGAAGCGGGTAACAAATACATACAGCACCATGAACTGAACAAGCACTACGTACCAATAATAATAATAATAAAAACATTGAATATTCGGTTATCGTCGATGGACTGATTTACCTCGAGACATCTTCACCACCGCAATGAACGTACAGTGCTCCTTGCCTATAGACGGCATAGCGCCACTGAGGATTGAGAGAGTAGCAGCCCAAAGAATCCATCGGCTGATCGGTAACGATCCCTGCCGCCTCGCCTTCGCGGACAAACACCTTTTCTCGCCACCGCCCGCTCCTGTTAGCTTTCAATAAGTTTGTTTTAGCCTTTGTTGTAATCCCGTTGAACCTGTTTTACGTTTCAAGTATTTTTGTTTAGGGTGTGTTTAGTTCCCCATTTCACCTAAAAAATTTTGAGTTTTGGTTCATCATTTTGCACAATGGAACTAAATACCATGCAAAAATTTTAGGCAAAAATGTATTCATTCTCTATTTTGGATTTTGCCCTCAAGAAGCCAAAAAAAGTCAAAAAAACTAAAAAGCCGTCACCCACCCCATGAAAAATTTGGCATTTTGGATGAAACTAAACACACCCATGAAAATTTTGGCATTTTGTATTTCATCATTCCAAAGTAGTTGGCATTTTGCATTCCATGGGGAACTATAGTTGGCGTAGAATCGTGGGTGGGCTGGTGCTGTGCTTAGTCCATGCCGTGACCACCAGGTGGGTCTTCCCCGTGGCGACGCCGTGCTGCGCATGCCCATGATCGATCCAGAAAAGGAGATCGTGGAGCGCGTCGCGCTGCAGGGTGGTCGGGCTTCAAGCCCATGTATCTGTCTATGGCCATGTTTAGTTTCCAAAAATTTTCAAGATTGCCCGTCACATTAAATGTTTGGACACATGCATGGAGCATTAAATATAGACAAAAAAACTAATTACATAGTTTGGTAGAAAATCACGAGACGAATCTTTTGAGCCTAATTAGTCCATGATTGGACACTAATTGACAAATACAAACGAAAGTGCTACAATAGCTAAAGCTAAAAATTTTCGCGAACTAAACACACCCTATTTAAGGCAATGAAAAGACCCAGAAAAAGCTGCGGCAGTTGCCCAGTGCAAACTCATCGTGTTCATCCAGTTTTCGTGTGTGTGCGTGTGTGTGTTCCATCTTCTGAACTCGCCGCGGTGACCGTGTCCGAGCGTCACCGCTGCCGTCGATCAAGGGACCGGCTGTCACGGCCTGGTTCCAACTAAACCTGCCGTTGAATATCCTTACCCATTCCCCAAATCCACATCCACGTGATTTGGGTCGGGGTATGGGTGAGTGCCTTGTTACCCGTTCGATCAAGGGCAAGGTATGGGTATCCCGCTACCCGTAATCTCATCTTCTACCTGGCGTCCTTCCTCCATGGTAGTTAAGCCGGTGTGGAGGTGTGGCACGAGAAGTTCCTACTGCAGGTGTGGCTATGTGTGGCTGCAGCTGCGAGAGGTACTCCGGCCGGCGCCGGCGCCGACGCCGACGAGGGCTGCGCTTGCGGCCGCGGGATCGGAACTCAATGGCCGCCGCCGGTGGCTGTGATGAGCTGACGAGGAACTCGTGTCGCCTCAACCGCAACACGGCACTGAGGACTCCGTCATTGACAAAGGCTTGGGGTTGATGCCAAAGTGCGCAGCCAGCGGCATGAGCTAGAAGACGATGAGAGATGCGACTTGCGACCCCGGACTGCGCGTCTGCGCCTGCAGGAAGCTGAGTGTGTACTGGATAAATGAGCCTGTAGGCAAACTACACCAGGATGACGGTGGTAGAAGAAGACGGCGTCCAGGCAGCAGGCACGACACCTCCATGTCTTGACGGAGGAAGACAAGCAGCAGTTCGGACAGTGTCTCCAGTGACCGGACCCGCTCATTCAGTAGATGAATTGGATTACCCAATGGGTAATGGGGAATTATGGGGAGGGTGAAGAATGGATATCTCATAGATGGATTTGGACGTGGGTAACAACGGGTATGCTCATACGTACCCTCCCCAACGACAGGCTGAGTTCCAACAGCTCCTCGACGAGAACACGTGCTACGTCCACCGGGACGGAGGCCACTCCGTGTCACCGGCAGGCAGCGCGTCCTGCTCCTGCAACATGGTCCTGCCGCTGCTCCTCCTCCGGCACTAGCTCGAGGGGAGCCACGAGAACCTGGTAGTGCCGCGACACGGCGGGGCTGAACACGAGGAACACACGGCACCGCGACAGTGACACCGCACGGACGGGGAGCCGGGGCAGGCGCACCCACCGCCGCGTCGTGGGGTTGCACACGTACGAATCACCACCGTAGTTCTCGTTCCGGTACAGGACCAGGCCATTGCAGTGGTCCGCGACCTTGTACCAGCCGCAGCGGCGCCTCTCAGGCAGGACGTAGCTGAACTTGCCGTCGACCGCGGGGCGGGCCGCCGCCGCCGCAGGCGTAGGGCGGGCAAAGAAGTGCGGCTTCCAGTGATTGACGTAGTTGGCGAAGATGCCGGACACTGAGTGCGGGAGGAGGCGCCGGATCCGTTGTAGGAGTCCACGCTCGTCGACGAGGTCACGCCACGCCTTGCAGACGCACCGCGACGCCGCGAGGTCGCGTGCCAGGAGACGGCCTAAGATGGCCGCAAGCACGTCGTCTGGTAGAGCCGACACCGCCGCGTCGGTCTCCATGGACCCTGATTGCATGCCGAGGCGTTCCGCGTGCTCAACGCCGCTTGTTTTGTTGGGACTAAAGATCCAGATCGAACGCCGAGATATTTGTTCCTTGTTTTGTGGCGGCTTTGTTGAGCCCAAGCTAACGTAGCCTCCAAGGAGCCCAACTCCATACATATACGATAGGATAGGAAAAAGATCCACTATTTCCTACTTTTAAACAAAAGTGGCGAAAATCATCCGTCTACGCGCAATCAATATTTAGTTATTTATTACTTGCTGCAAACCTATGTGTTGCAATGGACAAGCAATTTTTCTGGGATTTAATTAAGTTTAGGCATTTAGCCTAGCTCTAAATAAATAAGAAAAAAAATCTAAAGCCCACTTTAAATCGTAGTGCAATAAAGAACTAATCCCGTATGAAAAATTGATAGACTGGTTTCAACTTAAATAGATGGCTATTATGTTTACCTGTTGTAAGTCTAAACAGGTGGAAACTTGGAAAGGTTGTTCCCACACACGCCGTGACGTAGCATGTGGCCAAACCATCCCATGAGTGGTTTTGCAATTCTGAATTCGAAGCAAGAAGGGTAAATGTATGAGAGACTATGGACCGAAAGATGGAAGATGAGTGGTGGGAAGGGGGCATACCAGGTGGGCGCTCGGCTGTGGGTCCTGCCACTGATTAATGAAGGCGGTCGCCCAATGTGTCCGCCTGCGTTAATAAAAGGATAGTTTTTCGCGAAAATTTTTTGGGTGAGAACTAAATACCCCTAAGGGGTTGTTTAGTTGCCAAAAGTTTTCACTCTAAAGTGTCACATCGAATCTTGCGGCACATGCATAAAGTATTAAATGTAGACAAAAAAATAAAACTAATTACACAGTTTGGTTAGAAATCATGAGACGAATCTTTTGAGCTTAATTAATCTTTAATTAAACATTAATTGCCAAATAAAACGAAAGTGCTACAGTAGCCAAACCCAAAAACTTTCACCAACTAAACACCACCTAAATGATATTGTGGTGAATATTCAGGAGAAGAAAGGCTTTGAATTCAAGGATCTGATGATACCAGTGCCCATGTGTGATACTATAAGCTGGAGCAGTTTCAGATATCTTCGGGCGTAAGGAAGTGTAATTTGTACACCATCTTTATCATAAAGTCACAGGAAATGCAGTGTCACGCCACATGACTGGAACAGACACCGATCCTTGACTATCTTATTCTGAAACTCTGATCCCTTGACTATCTGATCCCTGATCCTTGACTGCTGCTAGTAAATAAAAGTCACACGACGCAGTAAGTAAAACGCGTATCCAATTTTTCTTTTGTCAGTCTATTTTTTTAGAAGGAAAAGAAGTTTCCTTTGTCAAGGATTTTTCTGCCAACCTCACAACAACCTGTTGTCAAAAAAAAAAAAACACCCACACAACAACCTAGTACATATCCAGTTCTCTCTCTGATGGTGCAAAGCATTCAGGCAAGCAAGCTAGACGCAATGACAATGGCACCACGTCTCCCGGTTTCCCTCCTCATCGTCCTCGCCACCGCCGCCGCGTCTGCAGGCTCGTCCACCATATTCCCCGGAGAAGCCCTGCCGACCAAGTCCGGCTACCTCCCGATCCCCGTAGCCAACGCATCTCTCTACTACGCCTTCTACGAGGCCAGCGACCAGGTGACCCCGCCGGCCACCACGCCTCTGCTCGTCTGGCTCGAGGGCGGGCCCGGCTTATCCTCCTTCGCCAGCAACTTCTTCCAGATCGGCCCCTACGTCTTCTCCCTGTCCGGCGACTCCAACACCTCCTCCTCCGCGTTCCCCTTGTCGCCCAACCCCTACGCGTGGAACCGCCGCTTCGGGCTCCTCTTCCTCGAGAGCCCGCTCGGCACGGGCTACAGCGCGGCGCCGTCGCTCTCCGCCATCCCGACGACGCAGCCCGTCGTCGCGGAGCACGTCCTCGCAGCGCTCCAGTCCTTTCTCTCCTCGCAGCCGGATGGCACCTTCCGTGCCCGCCCGCTCTTCCTCACTGGCGAGAGCTACGCCGGCAAGACCATCCCCACGGCCGGCGCGCTCATCCTTGCCACCAACCCCACGCTTCCCGAGCAGCAGCGGATCAACCTGCGCGGCGTGGCCATCGGCAACGGCTTCGTGCACCCCGTGGCGCAGGTGACGACGCACGCCGACGTCCTCTACTTCATGGGCCTCGTCGGCGCGAAGCAGAGGCGCGAGGCCGCGGCCATGCAGGAGGAGGCGGCGGCGCTGGCCGTCGCGGAGCGGTGGGACGAGGCGACGGACGCGTGGTACCGCGTGCTGTCGTGGCTGCGCAACGCCACGGGGCTCTCGTCGCTGTTCGACGTGGCGGTGCCAGACACGTCGCTGGAGGCCCTGCTCGCCGGCGCCGCGGAGTTCATGAACAACGCCGAGGTGAGGGCGGCGCTGGGCGTCCGAGGCGACGCGCCGTGGGAGCTCGTCAGCCCGGCTGTCGAGGCGGCGCTGCACGACGACGTAATGAAGAGCGCCAAGCGCGACGTGGAGGCGCTGCTGCGGGTGCCGCCGGCGCTGTCGTCCACGCGCGTGCTGCTGTACGAGGGAATCCGTGACGCACAGGTCGGGGTGGTGTCCGTGGAGGCGTGGCTGCGGGAGCTGCACTGGGACGGCCTCGCCGCGTTCCAGGACGCCCCCCGCGCCGTGTGGCGGCGAGGAGGAAGCGGCGGCGCCGGACAGGAAGGGAGGCTCGCTGGGTACGTGCAGAAACATGGCGCCCTCGTGCATGTCGCCGTGTACGCGGCCGGGCACTTGGTGCCGGCGGAGCAGGGGCGCGCCGCGCAGGAGATGATCGAGGACTGGGTGTTCGACAAGGGCCTGTTCGCCACTGCGGCGTAATCGTAAAGCACTGCGATGCTTCTTGTCGTCGAAGTCGTGCCAGGATCCCATGACAAGGCCATCATAATCTATCGCACGTGCACATCACGTTCATCAGATTATTTAATTTTATTATGCTGTTGTTCTATATTATATGTATAATAAATAAAGCTCATTTGAGTACTCAAAAAATAATAAATAATATTGAGGAAGACAAAAAATGGTATAAATGTGTCAAAAGGACAGGCACTCTGAAAACAGGCCCAGATCAACTATCATTAAACATCACTTATCACAAAAGTAGAGACGTGTCAAAATTTGAATAGACGTCGCTCACTTGATTGCAATAATAATTGTTGTTTATACTGGTTCCAGCGCATATATTGCTCCCTACGTCCCTTTGAATATAGTGAATTGTTGTCTTTAGAAAAACAATAATATTTATGATATTACATGAGAATCATAAGATACATCAACAAATGTATTTTTAATAGTTTATATTTTTATGAATTAAACGTTAATACTTTTCTCTATAAATATGGTCAAATTTAGAGTAGTTTTACAGAGGACAACATCTAATATATTATATTTCAGTACCAAGGACAACATTTTTCGCTAGCTCCGGCCTGCCACGCCCGATCCACTCCCTGCCGCCCCTCCCAATCTCCGATCAGTGCTCGGAGCCCACCCTCTCCTGTCACTCTTCTACAGCCGTCGCCTCCCTCTTAATGGGTGCTGCCTCGGTGAGGTCGCGAGGCCGCGTGGAGCCTTTGGCCTCGGCGACCTCATGAGGAGATGACATCGATCACAGCATTGACTGCCGTGCTTCGCTATAGCAACAGCCCCCGCTACGTGCTAGAGCCGGCACGAGCACGCCAAGCTTGTCGGGCTTGTCGGCTTGGCTTGACACGACCCGAGGCTTAAAGGGCCGTGCCTGCGCCTAAGGTCGAGGTGCAGCTCTTGGAGAAGCATGCCAACTGTGCCATGCTAGCCCGACTCCTAATGGGTTGTGCCTTAGCGGGTTGGCCACGACCGTGCTGTGTGGCCTGTTTTGGGGTTATCAATCCCCCTGTTCGGCTGAGCTTATCAGCACGACTTATCAGCCGTGGAACAGTGTTTTTCTCTCATAGCAAATCAGTCACAGCCGGCTTATAAGCCAAAAAACAGCCTGTCAAACAGGGCCAATATTTGCGGGAGAGTTTGCGGTTCAACCAAGGGCATTATGTCTGCGCCTGGGCAGCCTCATGGCACTAGCACCAGAGCCTATGGGCTTTCGGGTCTGTTTGGTAGCCCACATGAAGCCCCCGCCTGGGCCACGCGTGCAAGAGACACTTGTTTGGTTCCCTAAGTCCCTGCCGCAGCCTGTCTTGGTGCGTGCAAGGGAGCACCTACGGCTTGGCCCGATGGAAATGCTAGATTTTGGTGTCGCTGGCGGGCCGGATGCACGGATGCAGCTCAAGGCCCACGCGAATGCCATGCTAGGTGTTGATGCAAAAATAGATCTGCAAACACAAAGGGCTAATACCCGAAATCGATATCCAAAGCGTGCCAGTCGATTTGACCTGTTAATCGACAAGGATGAAAGATACGAGCACTTTAATCCTGACAACAGCGATACGCCCGGAAGTCACGGCCAAGAGGTACTCACGCGGAACTCGAGGATCGTCGAAGATTGCACTAGAGCAATGTAACTCGCCGAATCGATGAGAACTCGTAAAAAGGAAAAATATGCAAATTGACGAAGTCGTCGAAAGTAGATGTAAATAAGAGTAAAAACTGTTTTTTGATGTATTGATTGATTTTTTTTATTACATTGCCCTTCACCCTATATTTATATCCTGATCTACAGAAACGTAACCAAATACGACTAGGACACTAAATCCAAATCTATGGAAACACATGACTTTGATACAACTCAGACTCTAATAAACGTATACAAGGAAATTAACTCCTATCTTATTCCATAGTCCGCCTCAGTCACGATGGTATTCTCATCGACCTCCTTTTCATCGGCACAATCCCTGTTCCATCGGCAGCAGCCTTCTCCTTCCATCGGTACACTCCCTGTTTCATCGGCAGCAGTCTTCAAGTCTCCTCTCACCGGCATCACTCCCTGTTTCATCGGCAGCAAGCTTTAAACCCTCTTTCATCGGCATCGGCAATAATACCCTTAACCTTATCGGCAACACTTCAATTTGAATCCATACGCTGCCACCACTCATAAGCAAGCTCATTTTTATCGGCTATCAATCTACACAGTAATCTTTCCTCTGCTGATTAGCCCTTCCTGATCATCTTGACATGTGCTAAAAACGATGTCAACACATGCCCCCTAATTTCAGAGTATAAGATACTGATGCTCCGAAATTTACTCCAGATAATGCTTGCTATTACCTATTTTTCAACCTATTCTCCAAGCATAACATGATCTGTTACCAGATTTAATCAAATCTAGATCTAATCCATGTATCTCAGTAAATATCGCACATTTTCCAACTGTTTTTGCCTCAATTACGGTTGAGATACCAAAATAACAATCCATCGGCAAGATCTTATCACAGCAACATCACCATTTTAGAACTGAAAGATCCTGTATCGAGATATCCTTCAAGTCATGATTACTTGCCATCAAATCTTCTGTACCATCCCTTGATTGTCGTGCGAACAGTTACCATATCCATCTGAACCACCTCGATCCATCCGCGTACGGCATAGAGATAAGTCAAGAATACCCCTACCCCAAATGGCCTATAAATAGATTTCTCCGGACTGCTCATCTTCCACCTTCAAACTTCATCCTTTGGCATTCTCACTCCGGCGGCAACCCTAACCAACAACCGCGCATCCTCAACCCATCAGAGCTCCTTTCATCGTCATCTTCAAGTCCCCAGCTCGTGCCCTCATCCTTCTCGAAGCAATGGCGGTCAACTTCAACGTTCCTACGGTTCGTTCTTCTTCTATTACCTTTACTTTGATCCTTTTGGTTCCTTGCGAGTTCTTACAGTCGGCATTTTTCTACTTCTTCCATTTTCTTGATCTTCCAAACTCAGGAACTACGCAACACACTGGTTATTCCAACCAACCAACCTCCCCTCCATTGCCTAGGTCCAATGGGCGATCCAGATCCGACCGACCTGATCAATGCAGAGGCTAATCGTATTCCCTTCAAAGCTCAAAATTTCTCTTTGAATCTGTGGAAAGATACATTCCGATCTTGGCCCAAACCCACCAAAGGGTGGAAAAACTGGTACTTGAGGGTCAACAGATCAATGCAAGTGTTCTGGGCAGAACGGAAGATAGATCAATGTATCAGGCTATCCATTGCCGATATGCAAAAGAATGAATCCATGATGATAGCTGCCGCTCACTTTTGGTCAGATACCACAAATACCTTCATGTTCGGTCATGGCCCATGTGCCCCTACTCTTGCCGATGTATATATGCTCACCGGCTTGGATATCTCAACTGTCGATGAAGGCCACATTTTTGGCAGAAAAGCTGAGTA